>JAKIJQ010000004.1:0-2400000 GCA_023373905.1 Rhizoglyphus robini
GCCAGTTCAACATTGAACATTCGCTTTTTTAGAATCGTTTATTATTTTGTTCCAGACTGTACACTACACACACACCATAATGATGATATTAATTTTACTGTCCTTGTTGTTGTGACTGACCCCGTTTCATGGAGCTGCACGCAAAATGCCACTTTTAAATTAGCTTCCATTTTGGGTTTGTTTACTAAGTCTAGTATGATGATGATGACACAACACCAAACTGGACTCGATTAATTTGGTGTACTACACAGCTGTGGGATGAACCTTTGGCATTATACACCACTGGACAGGTTACATACATTTTTAAAGTTATGGATGATTTACTATTTCGGTCATGGATAGAACTGGCTAACTGCAACTGGCTAACTGCAACTGATGGAACATTCTAATGATTTCCGTGTGCAGTGTAAATAAACGAGCATAAATGTATATCCTTGAATTTAAAAATATATTACGGAAATATACTGGGGAAAAATGTTGTCCATTTTATAAATTATGTAATAATATTTCAATTTTATTTTTTTAGAATTCAAAATTATGTCATAAATTCTTGTTTATTTTTAATAATTTATATGGTACATTAATGTGGATTATTTTTTGGTTGCAGAATTATGTTTAAAGCATACCTTTGAACTTTCCTGTACAGAAACTTCACTGCATTGATTTGAATTTGAATTTAAAAACAAAAATTTACTACGCCGGGGGTTATTCGTAACTGTGACCCTAGAGAACGGGACCAGAGCACAGATGACCGCCCACCCACCACTAACTCTAATCACGAGACGATGTCCCATCAGGTGTTGAGGGTTGCTCGGAGATGACGTGATATGGCACTAACAGCCTAAGTAGATGTTGTTGATTGTGGTGGTCACCGTCTCAAGTGGTCACACGACACGATGCTGCTTAACCAGAGTGCCCCAATGGCAAAGCACTGGACCGCTGCACCGCTCACCGGCGTAGACTAAGGTCACCTCTACTTGTTTAGTCTTTAAAAGAAATTAACCAATTTGTGTGGAAATAGACGATCTGATGACCGTTTTCACTCGTAATGTTCCTTTTTGTCTTATCAATTGTTTTGGTCACCAAAATAATGGTTTAAATTCGTCTTTAATATATATTTTTAAATTCATAAATGCGGAAATGAAATAATAATATTCTGCATTTAATTCTTATTTTTCTTTTAGCAAGTTAATTGTAATTCAAGCCAATCAGTCCTATTATTACCATAGAAATTACTATATTCCCAGTTCTAGTTCCAGACTATACTACTGTCCATACAGTACGTAACGAATGTTCATTATAATGATAATAATAATAACGTTCAATTCCATGATCATCATCATAATAAAGGCACAACACGATTAGTCATTACAATACCGAACCCAAAGTCATCAAATTGTGATGTATTTTCACATTCAAAAAAAATAGAGAGACATTAAAACCTAAATGGTATATTTAGAATTGAACAAAACTATTTTTAGTTTTTTGTCTCATGAAGAGCGAAACCATATTTGTGTGCAATTGCATGTTTTTGTCCCAAACATTGACCCAAACTGTTTCCCGTTAAACCATAAATACATTGCACACACACAAACAATAACAATAACAATAAACATAATGCAAATATTTCCCTGGTAAATATAGAAATAGCAAAAATAGACTGAAAAAGGTCAATTTTCGGTTGAAAGTATCGAACAGAAAAAAAGAATAACCAAACATTTATATATTCTTTGTATTTTCTTCTTTTACTCTCGAGAAATGTAATCCAATTTCGTAATTCGTAAAACCAACCAACAACAACAACCAAAAGTAGTACACTTGAATTACCTCGAGACATAATAATATAATATCATAATTGAGACGAGAAGAATAAGAATGTTTGTGGATTCAATTCAGGATTCTCTCAATTTCTCCTCCATTTCTTCTAATAATAAAATAAAAATAAAAGTTATTATTATCGACAGAACCAGACATGGTAATTTACACACACACAGACACTTTCGGTTTTGGAATACAAAATAAATTTATTTGTAATCTATTTATTTGATCTTGTGAGTATGTGAATGACCCAATTTTGGGTGTTTTATTATTACAAGTTGGTCAATTTGGATTATTTACTACAAAATTCTGTGTGTGTTTCTTGACCTCGTTTTATTACTTTTGAAACATGAATCTTTTTCTTTTTAGAATTCTTTCATCATCACCGTCTGACTTTCTTTTTTATCTTGTAATAATACTTTTATTTCAGTTCTCATGAATTAACAAGTGATGTACCGAACGAACCTCGAAATGTAACTTTGTTTCTTTGTTGTTTTCATTTATTCATGAACAAACTGAACAAATGGTAGAGACAAAATAAGACTCTTTTGGTACTATCCGGGACATACTAAAGTATTACATTGTCGCTATTTTTTCTGTTGTTCAGTTTGTCTATGTTCGATCTTTGTTATCGGCGAATTAGTCTGATCATTTAGTAGTTTTACTTACTTATTATATATTGTATCACAAGTAGTGCTTAATTGTCCCGACAAATCGACATTTTCATTCTTTAATTATTCATCAATGTCGTAAAGACAAAAGATGATTATAGTTTGATTTGTGTGTGTGATCTAAATTAATAATTAATGTAAGTATATTATGTAATAATAAGGAATAAGAATTATATAATGACTATTTTGGTTATCCAAAACAAATGTATAATTCTTTGTTCATTAATTTTTTGGCTTCTAATTGAAATGACTAATGAACTGAACGGTGGTGCATTTGCATAATCAAGTAGTATGCGAGATTAATCGATTCGAAGAAGACTCTAAATGTTCATTTGTACGTATTACACTAAAGTTTGCATATATTTTTGAATATATGCACGCAATTTCATATTTAGATCACAAAAAGCCATCTGCTTGAGTGTCCTGGACAAGGTCGAATTGGTAATTAACTAAATTAACACTACTTGCAGATTAATTGTGCAAATGAAGTTTACGAGCAAAAATAGGTCATGATTGTGTAATGATCGATTGAGATAAGGAAATGAAAAATAAAATAAAATATATTTAAAATAATATTTTTGATAAAATTATAACGAGTTTTAAAATTTGTGATATTAATTTTAAATATTTAAAAAAAATTATTTGTTTATTTTAATCAATAAAACTAGTGTTTAAGTGAATTTTGATCAAAATATTCAAAAGCGCGGTTCGAAAATATAAAACACTATTTCCACTCAATTCGTCTCTCTTGGCGACTATTCACACAGTCACGTGATGTAAACAAGCCACTCGCTTTGGCCGCTGCAGACGGCAACAACTTTTGGCAGTATTTTCTGGTATCTTTGGTTTATTTCTCGTTTTCTAGATTTAATTTAATTTAAATTTTATTTCCATAGAATCTAGAAGGCATTGTGGATCTTTGTGGTGCCAAATTTTAATCGAGATGTCGTTGAGCAAAATTAGCAAACCTGATTCATCTTCAAAAATGCCAACTTTGCCTCAATTTGAATCACTAGTTTTGTCCTCTCTCAAATTAATGCCCACATTTGATGGTTATCTGCTGAAACAACAGGACAACGCCCACTTTGGCACTCCCTCAAATCCTGCCCGTTTTATTGATAATTATTTGCTCAAAGCTAAACTACTAGACTGGCAACAAATTCATATTACAAAGTATTTTCAATTATGTCTTCGTGGTCGAGCCGAGAACTGGTACGAGAGGCGTTTCAGGAAGTTGAATCTACTACAACTTTCGGATGAAAAGGAGGCCGAACGAATTTGGGTTGATATTTCGGGTGAATTGATTAAAGAATTTGAACCAAAACGAAACACGAAACTGCTGAAGGAATTTTATGCACTGGAACAAGGAGTTGCTGGAGAGGAATGTGATGATTTTCTGTATAAATTGAGCTCAATGATTGATGCAATCGAACCAGAATTACCCGAATCTGCTCGAGTACTGATTGGCATGCTCAAACTGAAACCAGAAACATATCGTCTACTTACTACAGGTGGAATGTACCCTACCGACTATGAGGATTTAGTGAAAAAGGTGATGGCAAGTGAAGACGGAAACAACAACCGAGATGAGGATAATGAAGAAGAACTATTGGTCGATGGTGTGAAACAATTAAAAATTGTTTCCCCAGTCAAGAAGACAAAGAAACCAAAGAAAAAGACCAATGGTAAAGGAAATGGTTCGAGTCGGAAGCAACGAATTAGACAGAATATCGAAAGGAAGCCTCTGGGCTGAGGATCGCATTATTTATTTTGTTCTTATTTATTAAAGACTGAAATTGAAAAACGATTTTGTTTGGTATGTTTGATATATCTTGAAACTTCTTTTGGAACAGTAAATAGAGTGACATCTATGGTACGCTTAGACCACTGCAGTACAACTTACAATGAGAATCAATCGATTTGCATCAAGATAAGTTCAAAATTGTTTTATTTTAATGACCAAATTAATCACTAAATCCTCCCGTTAATTGTCTGGTAAATGTGACAATTTAGTAATTTGCTCATTCAAATGTCAAAAATGTAATTACACTCACTAATCCAGGTAATGTCTGGCTTATAAAATGTCAATTTTAATTGATTAATTCTAATTCATTTTTGTCAAAATGGCTCTGAAAATTGCAATCACTTGCGCGCTATTGTTAGCTTGTGTTGATCTTTCATTTCAGAATGCTTTGAATCGCCAAAATGATTCGCCAACCGGTGAACTGCTATCTGTTCAATTCATCTTTCGACACGGCGCCCGAACTCCCTTGTTTGTATTACCTTCCAACGATCCATACTCTAATTACAGTTGGCCTAATGGTCTTGGGGCGTTGACTGAGAAGGGGATAGAGCAAATGTTTCGATATGGTCAAGTGGTGCGCAAACGGTACTGGGATTATTTAGGTATTTTTGAATGTTTATTAAACGACTTTCTATTAAAATTATACCATTTTTCGATTAACAGGAAAGATTGTCCATTCAAGAAATATCATAGTGAAAAGTTCGCCCATTCGTCGATGCATTGACACGAGCATTGCTTTCCTGTACGGATTTGTTCCAGAATGGCAACACCAGATCAATGTGACCATTGTCGAGTGGTTGACTGAGAATTTCAAATGTCCATCAGTGGATCGGCTGTTCAATGCAAACATGACTTTGGACATTCCACAAATGAGGACACTGATCGAGAACAACCAGGGATTAACCAAACAAGTCGCCCAATATTCTCGTTTCAAAATTGAACCTAAATGGTTTGCGCTGATTGCAGTTCAAGACACTTTGGACTGTGAAAGACACTACTTTGGGGAGTCTTTTAAATGGCCTTGGTGGATGGCCACGATTGGTCACGACTGTTGGCAACGTTTGATTGCGTTCCGTAATGCAATACACGGGGTCGCTCAGTTTTTTCCTAAGAAATATGCTCGACTTAAAGTTGGTACACTTCTCCTTGATTTGTTGGCCAATTTGGTCGAAGCAAATTTGAACAATGAGACAAAAGTCCATGTTTACGCCACTCACGACACAGTGATATCGATTCTACTCATTGAATTTGGCCTGTACAGTGAACAGCCTAACTTTGGAAGTGGTCTCATCCTCGAATTACGCAAACATGCACAAACCGGCAAAGCATACGTACATTTGCTGTACTCGAATGTGACAGACAGTGACGACAACAGCAACATTTACCAACTCCATTTGAACAGTTCCAGCACTTTCAAGCCACTGTGCAAAGAATCGTCCTGTGATTTGACTGATTTCACAAATTCACTTTTAGCCTATTTCCCAGTTGATGTCGATAAAGAGTGCAATGATTTGTCATAATACTGTTAATTTCAATTTTCAAAATAAAAATCTATTTATCTGTCTAGACAGAAATTCACTTACAAATTGTAAGTTACAATTGCACTTTTGCTAATAGTGCATTTCGTTTGATACGGGCAGGGGCACGTTACAGATGTTTTACAAAAGCATTAGAAACGCTGTTACGCTTTGATTTTAACTAGCAATTTGACATTTCTATCGCGATGATATTTTGCAAAGCACTCTGTACTTTGTACAGCTACATGCTACAATGATTTTTTTCATTATTTAATGATTTGATGGTAAACTTATTTGGTGTACAGGGGGTTTTACTGGTAGAACATCGGCTCGACATTTAATTGAGTCATTTCTTGAATTGTGATTGCCACTTATGAGCTCTCCAATTGGATCTTAATCGACTGATCATTTCAAAATGATAACTTTGTGGTCCTACCTACCCGACCTATGTCTTCTGGTCATCTTCAAGTACCTTCCCATGAGTGACATGATTCACAGTGTCGGTCTGGCCGGTGTGCATCAATTGGGCTCCTGTGTAACGGCGCCAGTTGAAGCATCGACAAATACTCGTGATTGCTGATGAAAACGTTGAAGATTCTCAAAATTTGACCAATCACGTTCGTGGTTATGATAGATCAGCTTGGCCATCACCATTTGACAAGTGCAAATATCATGTTCTAAGAGTACCGAGTGGCGATGTATTGACGAAAAGATTCACTTCATCACTAATGGATATTTTGCCAAACATTACTCACCTTTCTCTCAAGTTAAATGTTGCCCCTAATTGGGCAATTTGTGCACTGGAACAAATTGTTCGTCTCATCAATCACTACGCCAACAGGCTAACTTGGTTGAAGCTTGACAACCGAATCAATTTCCTGTGGAACTCAATTGGTGTTTGCAGTGCCATCGAGACGAGAGTCATTTCTTTGTTTGAATCGATCAATTGACTTGAATCACTACAACATCTCACTTTTAATATCAATTTGGGCCACTTGAACCTTGAACCGCAACTGACCATTCTGTCTCGTTTGAGCACCTTCATTACTAAACGATTCCAGCCTGAACAGTTGTTGCTCACTTCTTTGAGTCAGTGCGCAATTAATGGAGATGTTTGTATTGATTGCAGAGCTAATTTGTCACTGTACAAGTTGATTCGACTCGATCCACAGTTGGCCATTAAGTTTACTCGACTACTTCTAAATGTTGAACTCAGTGAAAATCAATACGAAAATATGAGACTGTTTTGTGGCCGATTTGTCTCCCTCACAAGTCTGTCAATCGATCTGGGCACCATGTCTTTGGCCATGTTGGCTCAATGTCTGTCACAATTGTCCCGAAACAAGAGAGCGGCACAGCCTCAACTCGAATTGATCCAAATCACATCAGTTCGTCTACTCACCCTGAACATTGCCACTCAGTCTCACCTCAACATTGAACAACTTCATATAGACCAACTTTTTCCCAATCTACAAGTGCTCCATTTGATGCATCGACCAGACGAATGTGATCTGTGTGACTATGACACTTATGGTGACTTTCGAGTAATGGAAGAGCCAGAGCATAGTCTTCGAACTGGCCATTGCATGCGACTGGAGAGACAGCCACTTCGACTGTGTGCCAAATTGCACTCAATCAAACTCGACACTTGCAGAGAATTGTCACGTTTACTGCCACGAGGTTTGATCACTATCGAGCAGTTGTGATTTGTTAAATTTGTACTCGTACACAGATTTGCTTTACACGATTAGTAAAACATTCATTAAAGTAACATTGCTTCTGGGAATACAAAGTGACTGCCCAAACACATCGATGATAACCATCGAAGCTGGAACTGGACCCAATCGAGAATTCATCTCCGTCCACTTCAGTTTTGGTCAATTCGGTTCGTTTATTTGCCCATCCAATTCGCAACGACCCACAGGTAAGCAGAATTACTTCATAGAAGTAGATGTCTTCTTTGACTTCTTTTGCGTACCTTACACTTTGTCAGTGTAAATCATTGCGAGCTGGCAGCAAGTGGCTTTACATTCGAACAAGTTTCAAAGTAGTTCAGTAACGCTTGAGCCTTATCAATTACAAGTCCAACAAGATTGAGCATTTGTTTCCTTTCGAAGCAACAACTTCAACAACATTGTCCGCTTTTGCAAATATCTCTCTTCACTGCACTATTCAAATCACCCGAACTCGCCTCCCAACTCGGTAATTCCTTCGATCCCAGCGCAGGCACTATTCAAATCACCCGAACTCGCCTCCCAACTCGGTAATTCCTTCGATCCCAGCGCAGGCACTATTCAAATCACCCGAACTCGCCGCCCAACTCGGTAATTCCTTCGATCCCAGCGCAGGCACTATTCAAATCACCAGAACTCGCCGCCCAACTCGGTAATTCCTTCGATCCCAGCGCAGGCACTATTCAAATCACCCGAACTCGCCTCCCAACTCGGTAATTCCTTCGATCCCAGCGCAGGCACTATTCAAATCACCCGAACTCGCCTCCCAACTCGGTAATTCCTTCGATCCCAGCGCAGGCACTATTCAAATCACCCGAACTCGCCGCCCAACTCGGTAATTCCTTCGATCCCAGCGCAGGCACTATTCAAGTCACCCGAACTCGCTGCCCAACTCGGTAATTCCTTCGATCCCAGCGCAGGCACTATTCAAGTCACCAGAACTCGCCGCCCAACTCGGTAATTCCTTCGATCCCAGCGCAGGCACTATTCAAGTCACCCGAACTCGCCGCCCAACTCGGTAATTCCTTCGATCCCAGCGCAGGCACTATTCAAGTCACCCCAACTCGCCTCCCAACTCGGTAATTCCTTCGATCCCAGCGCAGGCACTATTCAAATCACCAGAACTCGCCTCCCAACTCGGTAATTCCTTCGATCCCAGCGCAGGCACTATTCAAATCACCAGAACTCGCCTCCCAACTCGGTAATTCCTTCGATCCCAGCGCAGGCACTATTCAAATCACCCGAACTCGCCTCCCAACTCGGTAATTCCTTCGATCCCAGCGCAGGCACTATTCAAATCACCCGAACTCGCTGCCCAACTCGGTAATTCCTTCGATCCCAGCGCAGGCACTATTCAAATCACCAGAACTCGCCGCCCAACTCGGTAATTCCTTCGATCCCAGCGCAGGCACTATTCAAGTCACCCGAACTCGCCTCCCCAACTCGGTAATTCCTTCGATCCCAGCGCAGGCACTATTCAAATCACCCGAACTCGCCGCCCAACTCGGTAATTCCTTCGATCCCAGCGCAGGCACTATTCAAATAACCAGAACTCGTCTCCCAACTCGGTAATTCTTTCGATCCCAGCGCAGGCACTATTCAAATCACCCGAACTCGCCTCCCAACTCGGTAATTCCTTCGATCCCAGCGCAGGCACTATTCAAATCACCAGAACTCGTCTCCCAACTCGGTAATTCCTTCGATCCCAGCGCAGGCACTATTCAAGTCACCAGAACTCGCCGCCCAACTCGGTAATTCCTTCGATCCCAGCGCAGGCACTATTCAAATCACCAGAACTCGCCGCCCAACTCGGTAATTCCTTCGATCCCAGCGCAGGCACTATTCAAATCACCAGAACTCGCCTCCCAACTCGGTAATTCCTTCGATCCCAGCGCAGGCACTATTCAAATCACCCGAACTCGCCTCCCAACTCGGTAATTCCTTCGATCCCAGCGCAGGCACTATTCAAATCACCCGAACTCGCCTCCCAACTCGGTAATTCCTTCGATCCCAGCGCAGGCACTATTCAAGTCACCCGAACTCGCTGCCCAACTCGGTAATTCCTTCGATCCCAGCGCAGGCACTATTCAAGTCACCAGAACTCGCCGCCCAACTCGGTAATTCCTTCGATCCCAGCGCAGGCACTATTCAAGTCACCCGAACTCGCCGCCCAACTCGGTAATTCCTTCGATCCCAGCGCAGGCACTATTCAAGTCACCAGAACTCGCTGCCCAACTCGGTAATTCCTTCGATCCCAGCGCAGGCACTATTCAAGTCACCCGAACTCGCCTCCCAACTCGGTAATTCCTTCGATCCCAGCGCAGGCACTATTCAAATCACCCGAACTCGCCTCCCAACTCGGTAATTCCTTCGATCCCAGCGCAGGCACTATTCAAATCACCCGATCTCGTCTCCCAACTCGGTAAATCATTTGAGCCCAGCGCCGGCACTATTCAAATCACCCGAACTCGCTTCCCAACTCGGTAATTCCTTCGATCCCAGCGCAGGCACTATTCAAATCACCCGAACTCGCCTCCCAACTCGGTAATTCCTTCGATCCCAGCGCAGGCACTATTCAAGTCACCCGAACTCGCCTCCCAACTCGGTAATTCCTTCGATCCCAGCGCAGGCACTATTCAAGTCACCCCAACTCGCCTCCCAACTCGGTAATTCCTTCGATCCCAGCGCAGGCACTATTCAAATCACCCGAACTCGCCTCCCAACTCGGTAATTCCTTCGATCCCAGCGCAGGCACTATTCAAATCACCCGAACTCGCCTCCCAACTCGGTAATTCCTTCGATCCCAGCGCAGGCACTATTCAAATCACCCGAACTCGCCTCCCAACTCGGTAATTCCTTCGATCCCAGCGCAGGCACTATTCAAATCACCCGAACTCGCTTCCCAACTCGGTAATTCCTTCGATCCCAGCGCAGGCACTATTCAAATCACCAGAACTCGCCGCCCAACTCGGTAATTCCTTCGATCCCAGCGCAGGCACTATTCAAGTCACCCGAACTCGCCTCCCAACTCGGTAATTCCTTCGATCCCAGCGCAGGCACTATTCAAATCACCAGAACTCGCCGCCCAACTCGGTAATTCCTTCGATCCCAGCGCAGGCACTATTCAAATCACCAGAACTCGCCGCCCAACTCGGTAATTCCTTCGATCCCAGCGCAGGCACTATTCAAGTCACCAGAACTCGCCGCCCAACTCGGTAATTCCTTCGATCCCAGCGCAGGCACTATTCAAGTCACCCGAACTCGCCTCCCAACTCGGTAATTCCTTCGATCCCAGCGCAGGCACTATTCAAGTCACCCGAACTCGCCTCCCATCTCGGTAATTCCTTCGATCCCAGCGCAGGCACTATTCAAATCACCAGAACTCGCTGCCCAACTCGGTAATTCCTTCGATCCCAGCGCAGGCACTATTCAAGTCACCAGAACTCGCCGCCCAACTCGGTAATTCCTTCGATCCCAGCGCAGGCACTATTCAAGTCACCCGAACTCGCCTCCCAACTCGGTAATTCCTTCGATCCCAGCGCAGGCACTATTCAAGTCACCCCAACTCGCCTCCCAACTCGGTAATTCCTTCGATCCCAGCGCAGGCACTATTCAAATCACCCGAACTCGCCTCCCAACTCGGTAATTCCTTCGATCCCAGCGCAGGCACTATTCAAATCACCCGAACTCGCCTCCCAACTCGGTAATTCCTTCGATCCCAGCGCAGGCACTATTCAAATCACCCGAACTCGCCTCCCAACTCGGTAATTCCTTCGATCCCAGCGCAGGCACTATTCAAATCACCCGAACTCGCTGCCCAACTCGGTAATTCCTTCGATCCCAGCGCAGGCACTATTCAAATCACCAGAACTCGCCGCCCAACTCGGTAATTCCTTCGATCCCAGCGCAGGCACTATTCAAGTCACCCGAACTCGCCTCCCAACTCGGTAATTCCTTCGATCCCAGCGCAGGCACTATTCAAATCACCAGAACTCGCCGCCCAACTCGGTAATTCCTTCGATCCCAGCGCAGGCACTATTCAAATCACCAGAACTCGCCGCCCAACTCGGTAATTCCTTCGATCCCAGCGCAGGCACTATTCAAGTCACCAGAACTCGCCGCCCAACTCGGTAATTCCTTCGATCCCAGCGCAGGCACTATTCAAGTCACCCGAACTCGCCTCCCAACTCGGTAATTCCTTCGATCCCAGCGCAGGCACTATTCAAGTCACCCGAACTCGCCTCCCATCTCGGTAATTCCTTCGATCCCAGCGCAGGCACTATTCAAATCACCAGAACTCGCCGCCCAACTCGGTAATTCCTTCGATCCCAGCGCAGGCACTATTCAAGTCACCAGAACTCGCCGCCCAACTCGGTAATTCCTTCGATCCCAGCGCAGGCACTATTCAAATCACCAGAACTCGCCGCCCAACTCGGTAATTCCTTCGATCCCAGCGCAGGCACTATTCAAATCACCAGAACTCGCCGCCCAACTCGGTAATTCCTTCGATCCCAGCGCAGGCACTATTCAAGTCACCCGAACTCGCCTCCCAACTCGGTAATTCCTTCGATCCCAGCGCAGGCACTATTCAAGTCACCCGAACTCGCCGCCCAACTCGGTAATTCCTTCGATCCCAGCGCAGGCACTATTCAAGTCACCCGAACTCGCTGCCCAACTCGGTAATTCCTTCGATCCCAGCGCAGGCACTATTCAAGTCACCAGAACTCGCCGCCCAACTCGGTAATTCCTTCGATCCCAGCGCAGGCACTATTCAAGTCACCCGAACTCGCCGCCCAACTCGGTAATTCCTTCGATCCCAGCGCAGGCACTATTCAAGTCACCCGAACTCGCCTCCCAACTCGGTAATTCCTTCGATCCCAGCGCAGGCACTATTCAAATCACCCGAACTCGCCTCCCAACTCGGTAATTCCTTCGATCCCAGCGCAGGCACTATTCAAATCACCACAACTCGCCTCCCAACTCGGTAATTCCTTCGATCCCAGCGCAGGCACTATTCAAATCACCAGAACTCGCCTCCCAACTCGGTAATTCCTTCGATCCCAGCGCAGGCACTATTCAAATCACCCGAACTCGCCTCCCAACTCGGTAATTCCTTCGATCCCAGCGCAGGCACTATTCAAATCACCCGAACTCGCCGCCCAACTCGGTAATTCCTTCGATCCCAGCGCAGGCACTATTCAAGTCACCCCAACTCGCCTCCCAACTCGGTAATTCCTTCGATCCCAGCGCAGGCACTATTCAAGTCACTCGAACTCGCCTCCCAACTCGGTAATTCCTTCGATCCCAGCGCAGGCACTATTCAAATCACCCGAACTCGCCTCCCAACTCGGTAATTCCTTCGATCCCAGCGCAGGCACTATTCAAATCACCCGAACTCGCCTCCCAACTCGGTAATTCCTTCGATCCCAGCGCAGGCACTATTCAAATAACCAGAACTCGTCTCCCAACTTGGTAAATCAGACACACCAGACTGGCCTGGTGAGGCACCGCCGACATTCATATTGGCATTCTGGAGCAGTACTCATTCAAGATGAAAAATAGTTGGTGCATTGTCTAAGATTTCCGATCGAGTTAGCTCGTATGTAATCGTGGTACTGTGGTGTAAGCAATGGCCATTCGAGTGCAATATTGCCAATTCACTGGAACACATCGCACGGGAAATAAACAGAATACTGTCCGACATGCAGTTTGTGTTATTTTTTTGCGATTTACTGCCTTCCTGCATACCTCTCAGTCTGCTTTGGACTAATTTATACATTTAATGCACGATTAGATTTAATTTTATTTATTTATTTAAGATTTAAGATTTAAGATTTTTGACTAGTGTGATTAGAGATGCATACGATCGAACACTAGTGGACAGGATTGAATGAATTTGGCCTGTTTTGTGACATTGGCCCTTGACAGGACTAGTGCAGCTGTTTTGGCACATTGAGATGAATCAACTTGCCACAGGACTTATAACATTAATTAATTGATCAACTAAAGTTTCAAGCTAAGCGAATTCCAATGAGCGTTCAGGTTATAATATAATAACAATCATGGATTGTTTAGATTATGTTTCATTGACAATGACTTGAGTCATCACTCAAATCGACAGATAAGTCAAAATAAAAGCCCACATTTTTTTCTTCTTTTTCAAAATATAATAGTCCACTAATCAACTATATTGCAAAATGCAGCAAGACATCACGAGCGGCTTGACTCAATTTGTCTGTACTCATTTATTGCCAGTGCTCAAGTAACTTGAGTCAAGTTGCACAAAAAATAGTCTCCATATGACTGTGTGCCTCCTGTTCGACTGTAACTGATGTGGACTGAATCCACATAATCAATATAATTCTGGCTTGAATTATGGGCTTCTGGGTTTCATGTGAAGAAATCTCCAACCAAGGCCAATTAGCACTACTTTGGACATTGCAAGTGCCAAAGCTTCATTGGAGTCCGAGTCTGCTACTGTCGTCTCAATTTTTTCCAGTTCTGGTGCCTCAAGTAAGGTCACGAATGAACAGAAAATGGCCAATAAAAGGCCAAACCTGCTTTGACTGCTTAGACATCTATTATACACGAATTAGATCAATACAGCTGCATTCATTCAGTGGAATGATTACAATGCCACCAATCAATCAATTAACAATTAATAGTTTTCGTGAGCATTTATTTAAGCATTTTACCATTTGAACATGTTCACTTTTAAAGCCAAACTATCTTAACTTGATTGATGATGAATACATACAAGCTATAATCCCTCAACTTGATCAATTGGCAATTCATGCAAACTAGCTTAACAGATCATTTAGTTGTACATCTAATTAATAGAGTCACTTTTAATTCAAAGCACAACCGATGTTTGCCGAGAACATATATATTGTCATAGTTTAGTGCTTAAAAGAAATAGTGTTGAATAAAGATGAAATATATAGTTTCCACAAAGGACGTTACTGATATAATAAAATTAATGATTAATTGCGCTGGTTGCTAGATTCGATAACTTTTTCACATTTAAATCGCTAACTAGTTCTGTGTGTGTTTGAGTTGTGAGACTTGATTTCGATTTGCCAACTTTATCAAGTCAACAAATAACGAGTCTCTAATCGTTTGACAAATTGTGAGTGCTATTCCGTGATTGCTATGCCCGATACTCCTGCGGACAAAAAGCAGGCGTTGAGTAAGGATGCAGGACGCAAGACCACAGCTGAGCCAACTGAGACTGCCGTAGCCGATGGACCTTCCAATGGTCAAAGCACAGTTTCACCTTGGACAAAGGGCGCCCTACCCCAAGCTGCAATCACACCTCCTGAAAAGACTGCAGGATCGCAACCAAACAATCAAGTGGGCTCAAAGTCTACTGGCCAGAATACTGACAAAGCACCCAAATCGATCAAGGCTTCCAATGTACAGAATCGTGCGCCAAAGTCTAAATCTAAGTCTAAAGCGTCAACTTCCTCACGTGGCAGCAACAAATCCCTAAAGCCAGCTACTCAATCGTCAACTCCCAAGGCTTCTGCTGATTCAAAGAAGAAATCCAGCATTTCTGCCCCACCCGCATCACTTGGTCCAGTGTCCTTGCCCGAAGCTGCCGATGCTCACAACCAACACACTGCCGCCATTGATAAAAGTTCGGTACCTGCTTTCTCATGGAGTATCCCAAAAGCCTCATTAGGATCATCGACAAGTTCTGGACCTAATGCTCCGAGCTGTTACAACGCTTTTCCTGCCTCGATGGGCAACTCAGCAAAGGCAGCATCTACTGTGCCTCCTGCCGCCGATAAAGACAAAAAGGATGGCAAAAAGGATGGCAACAAGGATGGCAACAAGGATGACAAAAAGGACGGCAAGTACCACAACTCAAAGTGATCTACTTTGATTCAATGGTGCATTGGTGCTCGATCCAGTTGTGAGCTTATTACTAATATGTTGCCCACACTGAAATTATTACTATTAAATTGTCGTAATCACTTTCGGTGCAGTCATTTTAATCTAATTTCGATGGCCAACTGAATCACTTTAATGCGGCGATTTTAACGGTTTTCTCAAAATGTTTGAATATCAATCAGTTGCTTCACCGTTTTACTACCAACTTGAAACAGGAATGCAAACTGCACACGACTTCTCACAGTGCCAGAGTACAACTTTAAATGTGCATTCAATTTAACAAATAGAAAGATGTTTTGGTCAATCATGAAACAAAACAATTCCCTTCTCGTATACGATCGTCATTTCTAGTCAAATAATCAGTCAACTGGATGACACATTTCAAAAGCAGTGAAAAAGAAATGAAATGAAATGAAGTTTGGCCTGAAACGCGTTCACATAATCACTAATTGACAATTACACTTCCAAGCTCGGAGTGACATTTACAAATGCAGTGACAAACAACTATTTTATTGATTGTAATAAGATCATCAATGAACTATAAATTTCAAACAACTTTGCTGTATCTCAACTTCTTGTAGCTCATCTGATCGACCAGTTTGTTGGCATGTGCCATTGCTGGAAAGTTCTCGTTGGCACGCATGTTCACCGAAGTTGGCCGTTTGAATGGCTTCAGAATGCCCAAATGAGCACGATGAGGTCGGACACAGTCGAGGGCTCCTTCTTGTTTCGGTTTACACGAAATGCCTTTGGTGAACTTGTAGCTCGCTCGATTACGAACTTTACCAGTGTCGGATCGTTCCAAAACTTTCAAACGGTCCAAAAGGTTCTTGGCTTGTTGAGCCAACTCGTGGGAGCTTGAAACAGAACGTTTCACATTCGATTCTTCTTTTACTTCTGTTGAAGAAAAGCGCTTGCGTGGAGCTTCATAGGACAGGGCCAAGTTTGGCGCAATTCCAAGCAGAAACACAAGAAAAATCATGCATACAGAAACACAACCAAACAGAAATACAATAATGCTATGCTTTCAATGTTTTCACTACTTAAAAGCGAAACATTTGAAAACAATTTGAAAAGATTTGATTGAATGCTGAATCGAATGTTAGTATATTTTCATACGAACTTCTGAAAGGTCGAGAAAGGCTCATCAGCTGCTCTCAATTGAGCCAGATCGTATACGATTGATATTGAAAGGTCAACTCACTACAATACTCGACTCTGACTAACTAGTCAACTGACTGATGAGATCGGTTCACAAACAGTCACATCATCAGCAATGCCAATTAAAAAAGATATAACGACTTGACCAATCGAATCACGTCAATTGGTCACTTATTAGGATGATTGCCATGCTATTGCCATTTAGCAGCAAATCAGTAACTTTAGACATTCCATCCATGTAACCGTCAAAAAGGACTGACTTTACATTTGAGAACATGTTGAGATCTACTTGAAGTGACTCGAAAGATGAGTATAAATTAGCGGGCTTGTTAGAATCTTTGAAAATAAGTGCAATCAATTAACTAAATCTAATTCAGTAAATTACCAATACACCATACGACAATGCTCACTCATAACGAGAATGACAAAATTGAGAATTCAGAATTCAGACATTAGCACAATAGATTTATTTAACAAAATTATTTAGACATTTCAAAGGTGCATTCAATGCCAAAAAATTGTCGTCGCATATGACGTTTGAGCATTCGGAAGAAAATGTTGTGCCAAGCCTTGGCTATCCAACTGTGCACACTAACCGCTCGATTGCAGCAATACTTCAAATGGACCGATTTGACATTGGGAAACACTTTGAGGCCGATTTGAAGTGACTTGAAGGAAGAGTACAAATTAGTGGTCGAATAAGCCACAATTGAGAGCTTCAAGTTGGTGACCGACTGTAGTTGTGGAAGATCGACCAGAACTTGGCCAGGATGATCACGATCAAAGTACAGAGAGATAAAAAATGTCAATTCGAGATTGCGGATAAGCTTCAAACATTGCATGTCTGTAATAATTTGTATAAATTTAGATCGACTTGATATAAATCCCTCGACTGTGCACTTGGTAAGCTTGGGTAAGAGTGTCCATTGGTCGCGAGCCAACTCATGGCCGAGACCAAGTGTGAGCATGGTGAGCTTGGACAGGAGTTGCCGCTCTCGAAGGAGAGAATCTTCCAGCCAGACGAAAGTGGGCAGTTCGATTTGCTTGAGATTGCGATTCGGTCCAGCATATCGTACAAGCGAATCTCGTAAATTCTTAAAATCATATTGCCCAGTGTTGCAGTAGAAATATTTCAAATTGCACAAAATAGGCAAATCGATTGAGTACTTTGAGAAACGTTCCCACGATTGACAGTCGATCGAAAGTCGTCTTAGTGAGATGATAGTGTTCAGTGAGCGAAACAGTTGCTTCATTTGCATCAGCCTGTAAACCATAACTCTAAGGGGCTCATCCCGTGCCTGTGCATTGTCAGAATGGCACTTGAGCTTTAGATTGACCAACTGGTGGGACCATTGTCTGATGAGGTAGATGATGTCAGCGAAGTCATTGGCTTTAGGGCCATCGATGATAAGCTCGAGAGAAGTAATGTTCGGCATTCGGCGGCCAAGTAGATTGGAAGTATGCGGCTCGATGGTGATCACTTTGAGTAAGTTGAAGTGGTCTTGAGTGTGGTCACCAGTTTTGGGTCGGTCACCACATTGAACAGTAATCGAACGCTTGGTGAGACAAACTTTGCGGACATAGCCAGACCACCACGAAGCGAGCCGGTTGAGACGAACCAAGTCGGACAGAGGAATACGGTCAAACAACTCGAGCATGGTCCAGTAGTCCAATCGGGAGAAAGTGACCACTTCAGTCTTGGAGGTCAGTGCACGCTTTAGTCGTGACAGCATTGCCATACTTGAACACACACAGACTTGAGCCCCAATATGACTGTGAGACAACAAATTCACTAGTTGAATATATATTTTCAAATAAAGCAATCACTTTTGGTTTGCATTAATTCGAAGTGGTGAATGATTTCGAATTCGATTTGAGTTTGAGCCTTAAGTTTGTCAACTTTCTTGTTGTCTTTCTATTTGTGTGTTTACGACTGCCTCTTCGTTCCTTTGTTCATCTTAACGATGAGTGACGGTATCGATCGTTACATTGCTCAGTTGGAGGCAACGATTCGTGAAGTGCAGAGAGCTCGGTCTGCCAATGAACGTACCACCGACTTCACGGTCATTCGATTCGACCAAACCCGACGGGAGCGACTGTGGCAGATGAAAGTGGATGAACGAATGGTGGACTCGGTTCTTGTGTGTCCCGAAGATGGTCATCGCGAGGTATGTACATGCGAATGGGAAGTAAGTGTTCGATTAACTTTATTTCACACTTCCTTAGTTGGTGCACATTGACATAATTCGAGAGATGGACAAAGACAGTGTGCCATTCTATGAGAAGTGCCCAAACAAGAGCGACCATAATCTTGACCTATACCAAGTGGATCGCAACATTCCATCCACTCAGCTCACTCAGATTGTCTACTTCGCTTACAACGGTCGTTGTGAGTTGAATGAAAAGTTGGCAATGTCGCTCGCGGAAAGTGCACACGAATTTGGCATCTCTTCTCTACTCGAGTACAGCTTGACTTATCTGCGTGATCACTTTCATGTTGGCATTGCCATTCAAGCCTTCGAACTTGCTGTCATCAGTTTGTCACAGCAAAAGCAATTCTTTCAGAACTACGTCGAGGACAATATTGAACAGGTTTGACATGATTTTGTTTGTTATTTCTATAAAATGATTTTATTTTTTTTGTTTACTTAGCTTTGGCTCACCAATCGAGAAGACTTCTTGACACTGACCTATGAAACGTTGGTTCAGTTGCTCACTTCTGATTGGCTCAACGTTAAATGTGAAAGCACTGTATGGCAAGTGATTGAGGCCTGGATTGGTCATGCTCCAGTCAGTCGTCTCACTCATCTGTCTTCCCTACTCAAAGAGACACTTCGATTTGGTCGTCTGCCAAGTTCGTTCAACATTGAACAGTCCATTCTGTCCAACGTTTTGTATCTTTCCCAATCGGTCAAAGTTTGCCAACAAACAACCGAATTCATCACTCGAGTGTTGAATGAAGCAAGACAAAAGCCAGTAGACGGAAATGGTCTGCCTTATGACGAGACAATGTACAACCTTCGAGCCCGTAATCCTAACCAATGGTTGATTGTCGCCGGTGGACAAATAAACCAATTTTTTAGCACCCAATTTCAAGTGTACGATTACCAACTTAATTTGTGGCGAAACTCCCCAGTGAAACTCCCTGAAAAAGTGCGATTCTTTGAAATGCAAATAATCGGTTCGAGCATGTATGTCTTCGGAGGAGTGATTGAACATTTGGGGCGCAGTACGATCAACGCCAACCTGTACTCATTGAATCTCGCTGAAGCAAAGCCAAAATGGGTTTCATTGGCCCCGATGCACATTGCACGATGTGAAGCCTGCTCTGTAGTGCTCAATGGCAAGCTTATTGTCATTGGTGGACAAAACTACGCCCATTATGTTAGTCTAAAACTCGCCAACTGCGAACAATATGACCCAATCAGCGATGTCTGGACCGAAATTGCCTCGCTTAACCGTGCTCGTTACAGCGCCTCTGCCACTGTTCACAACGAGCGAATTTATGTGGCTGGTGGACTGTCCGTGAGTGGTGATGATGGCTCAAGCACCGTCGAAGTGTACAATCCGCAAAGTAATCACTGGCAGTTGGTGGCACCAATGTCCAGTCCGCGACATAGCTTTGCACTGGTCTCGTATCATGATCGAATCTTGGCTATTGGTGGCAATTTGGACATTTTGTGGACTGATATGGAATCCTACAACCAGGCAACCAATTCGTGGACTGAAGCGACACGGCTCAGCAGTGATCGTGTGTTCCGAGGCGCTCTTCTCAATGGTCAATTGATGGTGACCGATGATGTCGGTAAGATATATGATGCTACGCGTACAATTACATTACTAATGTGTAATTTGTTTTGCCAATGTAGTTGAATTGAGCATGATCCAGAATTATGACTCGAATGTACACTTGACCCGTCTTTGTTCAATCAGACCTCGATCATATTATTCACTGGTGGTGGCAGACAGTCGACTTGCTGTTGCTTTCAACAAGCCCTAACCGTATTGTCCGATCACAATAAAATGTAACGTTGAAATGCAAACTGTGTTCAGTGATTTATTGTTTAATTGTACAATTCTTTGTAAAATCTAAAATCTATCACTATTTCTGTCTGTTTCTTCTATATAGATTATAATTGACTTTTCCAAATTGTGCGCTTGTTAGAGAAAGCCTATTCTTGTTGAATTTGTTGTGTTTTAATAATAGAGTAACATTATTACAACCAATTATTATAACCACGACTAAAATAAATATGCAAATGCTAACTAAATTTTAAGCTTTTTTAGACAAGTGGAACAATTCCTAACATTTGGTGTGTTGGAAAAATTATTTGATAATGAAGTGGCGCCTAGGCTGAGTTCGATTTTTGTTTTAGTGCTAAGTTTAAATCTAAACTTAAAGTTTTATTCCAGCACTACCTATCAATTCTGGTGGTAGCATTACACTGATTGGTGGAGTAACTGGTCTTATTGCCGCACTGAATGACAACCTAAACTAAACCTAAATAACTACCTCGAATATCAATTGATCTACTATGCGATTAAGGTATTAGTAATATTAATTTATTAATTAATGTGAGCAAATAAAGTAATTAACTGTTTGCCATCTTATCAATAAAATTATTGGAAACAATATTGTTGTCATTGACATTAATGTCGAGATCATTGTGACCAAATGCTATTATTATTAGCTAACTATAGTTATTACTGGTCAACTAATGTTGTACTCATGTGAATGATCCACCAATGACATTACCCGAGACATACCTAGAGACTTCTCTATCCAGACCATTCAATAAACGAAAACATTCTCCAGCCTTTAACTTAAGTGATTGTTAGTATGATGATATGATATGTTTGTTAGCTACAAGTGTAAGAAGTGCATTAATTAACAAGAGGGAAAATGCGTTACCTTCAATGAGTGAGTCGTGTCTCGCGATAACAACAAATTGTAAGTTGTTTTGCAAGTTGCAACTACAACTGCCAGTATGTGCCCTTGAAATGGATTGCATTGACTTTTAAGTGTAAAATCATCATTTGCTCACAGCAACAGTCAACAACTTTTGAACTATCTTCTTCACTTCATTTCATTCAACATAGTCTAAATATTATATTAGTGATATTGCCGAAAATGAGCTCGAAAAGCGATGAGATACATGATGATGCCACTGAACCGAATACTGCTGACCGAGTGATCGAATCGCTAACCCACAAGTGGACAATTGAAAATTTTGCAAACTTTTACCGGGACGAGTCGTCAGTTGATGTAAAGTCGAACAAGTTTCACACAAGTTCAAATGAGAAACATCAATTTTATCTTGCTTTATTGTTTAACGGACGAAGTACAGCAGATGATTTGCCAATTCAGTTGTATCGTTCATCATCACACGACAACGTCGATGTGCGTGTCCGATGGAAGATACCAATTAATGAAAACGAATTTCGAGAAATGCAGTGTAAGTGAGAATTGCAGTGTAAAATAACTAAGAATATTTCTTTTTGTGTTAGGGTCTCAAGGACGGTATTGGTTTTATTCAAATAATAATAAAGACTCGCTTTTGAGCTGTTTCTCAATAAATGCTTCTATAGTGAATATTCTCGCTAATGACCCATTGAAGAGAAGCCAACTCACTATATTTTGTCAAGTATTTAATGATCGCGAATTTTGTTTTATTCTAAATAATTTTCATTAAAGATTCAAATCATCGAGAAGCAAGATCAACATTGCATCGCACAACTTTGCCCAATTGAATTGTCAGATCGTTTCATTCTTCAATTGAACCCACAAGACGACTCAATTCAACTGAGCAAATGTGCTCACAGATGGACCATTCACAACGTTTCTTGTGCTTTGGACAATGAACCGAGTGAGGACAAACTCATTTCGTGTAACTTCTCTTCAAAGAATAGTCATTTTGTGTTTTATCTTTCAAAATTTCTCAAAGAAGATCACAATGCTTTTGCTTCTGCTTCTATATATTTACAAGTTATTTTCCACGATAGAATGCAATTGATATTGCAGTACAGATTATCAGTAATAGATGCAAATGGAAACAAATTAAAATCGAAAGGTTTGAATGATGTTGATGATTATTGCAAGTGACTGATTGATTTTTGGTTGAATAGTTGGAGAAATGAGTCTTAATATGTCGGAATTGTATCATATTGCAAACTTTATTTTCAATCGCGAACTTCACCAACTACGAGACGATACAATCGGAATGTACTGTGAGGTAAGTCACTTACCGTAAGTGAATTGATTGACGACCAATAGTGATGCAATTGGCTGCAGATTAAGGTGATTGAAAACAGGAACAAAAATGATCTATCTCAAAAAGAAAAAGAAGAACATTTCCACTATTTATCCAAGCTCAAACTCGACGACAGTGAAGTGACCGAAACGGTGACAAACGCAAAAGGAAAGAAAATACAGTTGGAGTACACTTGGCAGATTGAGAATTTCGGTGAGATTGAATGAACTTGACTAAAGTTTGATTGGACGTTTTATGATTTGCAGAACAAAAGTCACTGCTCACATCTCACCCCACCAAGTCCTACATGCAGTCACAAGCATTCTCTCCCTCAGCCCAATCGACCACCAATCAACATCAATTCTACCTTCGAATGTATCCAAACGGAGAAGATGAAGAGTGCAAAGATTATGTATCGATGTTTGTTTGTGTTGACACATTCGACAAACGACAAGTGACTTGTGTACGAAAAGTATCGCTAATCGATTGCTTTGGTTACAAATTCAACACAAATGGTATGACAACTACTATTGAATGACAATTTTCATGATTGTTTAATTTAAACTTTAAATTATAGAAAGTGTTTCTATATATAATGACAAGGATCAATGGGGTTGGCCCGAATACATATCTCATTGCGACATTTTCAATCAAGACAATGCATTGATTACGAATAATAAATTGACTGTGCACTGTGAGGTATTGACGGACGGAGTGTGACCAGCGACATAACTCAATATTGACTGTTATTGACTTAGATCGAGTTTGTGACCGAAGAAGAGATTGATCAAAATGAATTGAACAAAATTAAGGAAAACGCCGATAAGGAGAATATTTCAGACAACAGACTCTACCCAATCATCACATCAAATCAGTGCATCACCCAAATTGCACTCCTCACCCACCACTGGACCATTGACAATTTCGGCCACTATTTCCAATACGCGCAATTTCAGCGAAACCAGTCAAACTACCTCGAACACAGCAATTGTTCACCCATAAATGACGAGCAATACAAATTTGTCCTGAGATTATATCCAAAATGTGAAACTGGCCTTCTTTCGATAGACTTTAAATTGAAAGACAACAAGCCAAATCAAGAAATAATAAATTTATCTGTTTGTATTTTTGTAAATGAAAATGAAACATGTCTCACTCGTGAGTACATATTTGTTGAATTTTATTTTTATTATTTTAACATTTAGGAAGTACCGATTTTTCTTGCAACTTGAATTCAAGTATCGAAATTGCACATAGGGACTTTAAAACAGGACTCAAATATATAAATCAACTCAAACTTGTGATCAAAGTATTATTATTACATTATCATCAAATAAATTGAATTAAACAATGTTTTTAGTGCCATCTCTGTACTCATTACTCATCCATTGCCGAAATGAGCCAAGATCTTGACCAATTCACAATAGACCACTTCAACGAGCGGTGGCAAGTGAAAAGACTGTGTGATGTGCCAATTCACACCGAAGCATTCACCTCCATTCCAGTCGAGACATGTCACCTCACATGGCACATTCACAATTTTAGCAGCCAACAGGAAAGTGTTCAATCTGAGAATTTTATTTCAAAAAGTGGTCGACTTGAGTTGCACCTTCGAATGGATTTACAAGCTCAAGACAAAACATCAATCTATTTGTGTCTTGAGAAGAGTGTGGAGAAAGTGACGAAAACACTTGTGCTGATATCGTTTCTCGACAAGAATGGCGACAAGTGCTGTTCTAGAGGTATTTGAAGGTATTTGAGTTATGTATTACATAATAAGATAGCCTATTTTAGTTGGATTTGCTCAACTGTTTGAAGGAGAATTTGAGTACGAATGTGTGAAACCATTCAAGAGTGACTACTTCAGTGGCAATGGTTTGATACATGAGGACACATTGACCATATGTTGCGAGGTATGCATGTTGCAATTGGTTTTATCGATACTGACAATTTGATTACAGTTGAAGTTTATTGACGATTCAACGTGCACTTCAGAAGAAAAAGAAGAAGTTGCTTTAACTTTGAAAGTTCTACCCCAACTCAGTGCACTGTTCACAAATCGTCGAGCTAGTGATTTAGAGTTGCACTTTGCCAATGGCAAACAACTGCACGCCCACCGTTCGATTCTCTCAGCTCAGTCCCCAGTATTTGCCTGTATGTTCCAATATGACACCATCGAGGCTCAACGAGGCAAAGTTGACATTACCGATTTTGAGGTGGAAGTGTTTGAACAAATGTTACAATACATGTACACGGGACAAGTTCAACTCACTCAACAATGGACATTGGATTTACTGATTGCAGCTGATAAAGTAATATTTGCTAATATTGATATTGAAAAGAAAATTCACAATTATTTTAGTATAATTTCAAAGAATTGAAAGATCAATGTGAAGCATGGCTATGCGCAGACTTGTCCCCCGAAACTGTGATCGATTACTTGGTCGCATCTCATCAGATTGGAGCAACCAAATTGAAGGCCAAATCAATAGAATATTTCCACAAGTAAGTCCAGTTACAGTCAACCCCCATAACACGCACATCTCAAGAAACACACCCCCTCTGATACGTCTTATTTGAACAGGCATATTTTTGATTACGTCTTATATGAACAGGCATATTTTTAAATACGAATCGAATGTACACAAACAAATTCTGCTGCAGCAGATTCCGAACAGTTTTTCGATCACAATTCCATTTTTGAATTTTGAATTTTTGTTTTTTAAAATGTCTCACCGTCAGAAGCGACAAAAAACGTCTGACTCGTATCCAATCGAAATGAAAAACATGATTGTCGAGCTGAAGAAGACATTACTTTCGTACGATGAAGTTGCCTCTGAAGTAAACAAAATTTACCCTGAATTTACGGTCAAAAAGCATCAAATGAGGCAGGTGTATCTCGAACTGACTGCTTTCGTTTCTCTTTCTATCCCACAACAACTGGAAATCATTAAACTTAGAGACGAAGGCTCAACTCTACAAGAAATTGCAGACAAGTTTAACATTAAAAAGAATCGCGTGCGAGAAATTTATAGGCGCAAGGAAAATCTGTGCAAATATGAGTCTGCTTGTATCGGGGCAAACATTACAGGAAAAGTATTAGTTCAACTCAATTTTAATTAGATTATAACATTATTTATTCTAGATTCTATCCCATAAACGTAGCCCATTAAATGAGTTAACCGATCAAGCTATTATAAATTGGATTTACGAACAAAATAGGAAAGGAGCTCGAATCACCGAATAGATGGTTAAATGTCGAGCCGAAGCTTTCTATTATTCTTTTAAATCACAAATAAATGTTCCTGACCACTGGAAGGACTTTAATTTCTGTGCATCAAATGGATTCCTGTCTCGTCTGCGTGAGAAGTACTCATTGAAAAGCTACAAAGTGTACGGTGAATCGAAAGACGTCGATTTGGAAGAAGTCAGACTGTTTGTTTTGTTTTTTGAGGCAACTGTCGAAATGGAGGGTTATCTTCCCGAACAAATCATAAATTGTGACGAGACAGGAGTAAGGTGGAAGATACTGCCTGAACGAACCATCGCCCCTATTCAAATGTCTAAAAATAAAGAACTTAAATCTACTAAACAACCAAAGAATCGATTCACTCTTTTATTAAGTAATTTAATGTAATACTTTGGTTATTATTTAATTCGCGTATTTATTCGTTTAGCTGGAAATGCTGCTGGTCACAAGTTCACTCCTCTCCTCATTCATACAGCAGCGAATCCACGAGCAATAAAAAGGGCATGCATCTTGGCCTAAGGAGAAAATGTTGCCAGTGATCTACAGATCAAATAAGGCTGCCTGGATGACTGAATCTCTCTTCTGGGAATGGGCCAACTTCTTCTTTGTCCCAGAAGTGAAGGCTTACTTGGAAAGCAAAGGTCTGCCTCTTAAATGTCTTCTTGTAATCGACAATGCGCCAGTACATGGTAGACATGTCAATGAAGACATTCCTTGGCTGGAGGTTCTGTTCTTACCACCAAACACGACCTCACTGATTCAACCACAAGACCAAACAATTAATCGATGCTTCAAGACAAATTATCTTAAACTTTTGATGCGTGAAATAATAAAAAAAGGAAGAAAACGATGGAACATCTATAAAGGAATATTTTGACCAAATGCAGATCGACACCGCGATTAGGCTAGTTCATGAGGCGTGGGAGGCTATTCCAACCAAGACGATGGCACTGGCTTGGAGCAAACTATTCCCTTCTAATCCAGCTGAAATTATTGTCGAATATCAAAAGTCGGTTAAAGAAAGCTCTCAGGACATTCGAAACCGCGACCCAGAATTCGCCATGCTTAATAAACAGTTGAAAGTGCCATATCAACTGAAAGACATTGAAGAAATGATAGGAGAGCCTGAGGAAGATATCATTGACTTAACAACATTATCGAGCGAACAAATAAGCAAGGCCCGTGAAAGCCTCGGAATCGGTGGTCAACTGGCTGATGAAAAGCAAACACAACAACGACTAACAACAACAATTGAACTGAATCAATCAGAATGTGATTCACCAATCGAAATTGATCAATGTAAAGCAAGTCATTCATTTAATTCTACAAACATTGTAAACACTAAAAATGAGACTGACTTTTCAATGAATAATCATTGTTCACTGGAGGGTGAATTTAAACGTGTTATTAAACGAGACATCAATCAGTTGTACAATGCACTTGTAAATAGCGAACCTGATGTAATGCATAAATATCATTGTTTTGCAAATGGATTAACATGTATTTTGAATGATTTAAAAAAGTTAAAAACTAAATAAAATGACCTGAGCTGGTGTTGAATTCATTTGAAAAATTCACTTCGAAAAACGAGCACTTTTCAATATTTCACCTCAGAAAACATACCCGGTCCGTTTCTTGAGGTGCCTGCGAAGGTGGAGATACCGGGCTATTTTAACATAATAAGAACTGATTGAGTTGAAATAGCGTTCGGCTAATCTGATTAACTTTTACAGCACCTCAGAAAACAGACCCCCTTCCGAAACGCAGCTTAAACTTATTATGGGGGTTGACTGTATTTTAATTTTATATATTAGTTCACACAAATGTTATAGGCAAGCGCCTAGTATGGCCAAACAAAAACTTTCGAGATTTATTAAGAAAGAACCTGATCTCTTCACTGATATATACTTAAATTCACTTAATCAAGACGCAAACCAAGAAGAAAGAGAAGAAAAAGAAGAAGACATTAGCCAATTATTGTCTAAAGTTTCTCTGAAAAATAATGAAAACCATTTCGATGTGCGTTAGTTAATCAAGCAAATTGGATAAGTTGAAGCAAAAACAATTGTTGTATTGCAATAGGCCGAGTTAGTGTGCAGTAAACGAATTGAATCTATTTAATTTGTTCCTCACACACGAACAGTTGTTGCCTAACCAAAATAAGAAATATTGTGCCTACTATTTTAGTGGCTCACATGAGGAGAAAACAATGGGTCGTTTTAGTGTGCAGTGAAAGAATGGAATCTGTTTGATTTTTCCCTCGCTGTCAGACCGGTAAGCCACTGTTCGGCAAACAATGGCGCCAATGGTGGTGAGGTCGTAGTGGGTGTGGTGCTGCTGTAGTGTTTCGCATAACGATTGAATAAACCAGGTACCATGGTTTGAGTTACGGTAGGAATAGTGACCTTGAGAAATAAAAATATATAGTTTTAGTAAAATGTATTGCTTTCGAAAATATAAATACCAGGATAAGAACTCGAGAAAACAAACAAATCAGGTTCGTGATAAAGGGGAATGTCCAGTGAGATGTCTGTTGGAGTGTCAGTGACCAAAATGCCTGGATCGACACTCGTACCTTGACAAGCCTGTCAACTCAATGGGTAACATAAATTGATTCTATAGGAAAGTTATGAAAACAACCTGAATGAACAGTAATTTCGGTTTTCCATTGAGTGAAGCATTCACAACCAGTGACTTGACCAATTCGCTTTTATTGATGCTGCCATCATTGCAGTGTAAAACTAATTGAATACACAAATAAATAGTTTGATTGTCCATTTTACAAATACCTCCGTGATCGCTTCCATGGCTAAGGAAACATATTACAAAGCACTCGAGTAGAGAATGGTCGGTCACGGATTCTATTAGATAAACAAAATTAGTCAGGAAAACTCATGGAGATAACTCATCAAACCTTTTCTCAACACTTCACGTGTTTCTCGCACATTCAAATCATTGAAAACCTCGACGGTAAATTTCAAACAATTACCAAAAACTGATTGCAGTGCTTCTGAATCTTTTTCGGTGCCCTTCCGTTCGCCTAATTTTTCAAAAGTGTTGTAGTTGAAGATGAGACATTTTCCTCGATTTTGATTATTCGAGAGAAATAGAGTTTCACTTGAGAGTTGAAAGTTTTCATCTGGAATTTCCAGACATTCGGAAGAAGCAAACGAAACCAATCGAGTGAGTGTTGAGTTGATCGTTTGGGATAGCCCTTGATTCGAACCAAATGCTACTCCGCTAAGCATGCTAATCAAATCTTGGTGATTAGAGTTCTTTGCTAAAATTGAACACAATGAATGAATTGTACTCGAAACTGAAAAAAAGATTAAACCCCTTTAATTGAAATGGAAAGTTGTGAAAAGTTTACCTTGTTTACTGTGAAAGAACATGAAATCCGCATATTTGGGAATACGAAATGAACCTTCATGGATAGATTCATTGTTGCTATCAAAAGTTTCCTTTGAAGACAAATCTTGTTGTTTTCCACCGAGAACAAATAGCAATTTAGGTTTGCCAACCAAACTCCAATGTCCAGTGAAGTATTCAACCAATTGATCTCTGCTCGTATCACCCGAAAGAATGCTGAACTCATCAACCAAAAGAAACAAAACTAAGCAACTATATTCTTGGTGGTTGCGCTTAGACTCTAATCAATGAACAGTTAAATTCGCCAATTTAAAATACACAATAATACTGTACCTTTTCTCATAAAATCTTTCATCGAGTTTCGATCGTGCGCCTCTTCTTTTTGCACGTCAAAATTCATCTCTTTAAAAGTGCGCTCCAACAAGTCAACTTCATTTTGACTTGCAGTACAATTCTGTCCCAACTTCACAATGAGACATTTACCCTTACCTCTTTTGAAGAACAAAGCATCTCTATTTGTGGACAGTTGCACCACTTGATTCACTTCTCGAAATGTTCGATTCACAGTGGATGTGTCTGCATTTGGAGTGTAAGCTTTCATATTTTCATTTTGATTGAACAGAATCAATCGAGTGAGCGTTGATTTAAGATACACATTCGGATAGATGTGATAGAGACGGATGTGATTGCGAAGAAAGGTTGGGTCCACCAAACGCATGGTGATCATTTGTAGCATTGTGAGCAAATCGTACATTGCCGAATATGCCAAGATTATGCTCAATATCTGTACAAACCACGAACCTGATGGGTTAGATATATTCGTATTTGATCGATCTAGGGTCAGCGGTCAGGAGTCAAGAGACAAGAAAGAAAATAAACTTTACAGCGAAAACCAATTAACCATTTACCATTGAAAGAGGAATGTATGAGAATAAAATCGTTTGGCAAATCGTACTGTTCAGGCTGTAGATAACTCAATAGATCTACATCTCCCCGCACCCAGAAGCGACTATGGTAAGGATCCTAATTTACAAATATTTTACTATTTTTATTGATAAAATAAATCCAAACCTGAATAATCACAATCTTTGGTTTATCCTCCATAGGAAGAGAATTTGCGAATAACTGAAAAATATCATTCAAGTTGATTTTACTGTCCATACAGGCGAAATCTGCCCACAATAGCGAACATTTCATTATCATGATAATATGGTTCAGTGTATCACTAGACTTACATCCGTTTTCGCATCGAGTGATTAAACACAAGGCATAACAGCCATTTGACCACACAAAACTTGATTTCAGTGCATCTATGCCAAAGTGAACCAATTTGGTGAGCGAAGATTTGAGATACAAATTGCGCAGATTGTCAATGTAGAAGTGGCTAGTGTTGTAGTTCAACTGAATGGTGACCATGTGTAACATGCTCATCAGGTCATATCTGTGCCAATTGTTCGACAATACTTGACAAAGTATTAGAATAAAGGCAGAATTTTGGTATTTGTCAACAATGCCCAATTCTGAACCTTTTGGCACTGAACAAAACGCATGATGAGAGCTTACGAAAAGAAGAAAATGTTCACTTGGAAGTTGATGGAAGTTTTGTTGGCTCAAATATGGCGAAGAAGTGAGCTTATAGACAAACTCTGAATCGCTGCTTAAATCATCAATGTGCTTGGTTGACTGAATAATTAAAAGTTGGAGATTAAAAGCTTAAAACAAACAAAATAACAAACCTGAATGATGATCAATTTGGGTTTTTCAGCAAGAGACGGACATTTTTGTTCGGAAAAATAATCGAGCAGTTCGCGGTGGAAAACTCTTCCTCTTTATTACAAATAAACACTTGATTCAAAAGAATTAGCTAAGGTACAATCAGTTTATGACGAAATATACCATCTTTGTGCATGTTATTGAGCACTTCATTGTGACACTCAGCAATGACAAACAGCACAAAACAATCCATTGAGGAATGGTCATAGCTGCTCTCTGTTTATGTTAAAAATTTATGTCAGAAACATTTCATTTCCTGAAACTAACCTTCAAGTAAAATCTCCCGTGTTGCATTGACAGTCAAATCGTCATAAACTTCGACATCAAAATTCCACAACCCAAAAGTCTCCTTCAACAAGTCGACATCGTTTTGGCCGACTCTATTTCTGACAAGACTTGCTGTAATCGATATGGAATTGTAATTCAAAATCAAACATCGACCTCTTTTGTCTTTTGAGATCATGTCATAAGAAATGTTGCTTGTTTGTTCAATATAATGATCCTTTTGTGTAGTCGCATTTGTATTGGTCCAATGCTTGAGTAGAAGTTGTCGAAATGAAGCTTGATCATAGCTTGACATGATCCGATAAGCTTTAGGTCTGTAGTTCTTTCTAAAAAGTTTACTAATTTGTATATTTGAACAAATGTCAACAATCATTGGTTGAAGATCAATTTGAGGAGAACGACAAATTCCGTACAGATCACATAGAGATTGAAGTGACCAGGAAACTGGATAAATGTGTTCATGTGAATTGAATTGAAATAACTGGAAGGTCAATTTAATTTACCTGGATTTGAGTTATAGCTAATGGTGAAATGACACTTCGTACAAAATAACAAAACGGGGAAGCCAATTGATGAACATTCGACGAATTCTACAAAATGAATATGAACATAAACATAAAAAAGAACAATGTATAATTTTACGTTTATAAAAAAGAATATTGGAATTCTTTTGTAATTTGAGATTTCCAACACGCCGTGCTGATTAGTATAAGTCTCACCATTCCAAACAATGGGCGATGAAGCATCATGAAAATAGTTCACAATTTCTTCTGTACTAATCGTCTTGTCTTTGCAATGTATCACTGAGAAAATGTGTAAATATTGTTAATCATTCGAGACACACTAGAAAGCGCTCACTTCCATTAGCACAACGAGCAAATATGCAAATAACCAGACAATTGCATGTTTCAAAGTCAAACTTGGATTCTGGTCAGGACAAAAATGTATCAGTACACACAACTTAAAGACAAAATCAAACCTTTTTTAAGAGCTTCCACTGTTTGCTCATGTGTTAGTTCACTGTACAGTTGACAGACAAAATTCAATTCGGCAAATGACTGAACAGCAGATTGTGCATCAAAATTTGGGTCGTAATTCAGTACCAAACAGTGGCCACAAGTTGATCTTTGGGGCCTTTTTACTCTTTGATCTTGTTCCATTTTTTACAAAAACAAAATCTAACTAAACTAAGACGGTTTGATGGGTATCCACTTCTTTTTGTTTTCAGAGTGTCTGTCGATCTGTTTGCATTGACTAGTTTATATTGCGTCTTTGTTAAAAATAACCATAGGGATTGTCAATATTTGTCAAATTGGCAGTTGTCTGACTGTAAGTGTTTGTAAATAAATCATAAAAAGAGGAGCCATAATTCTGAGAATTGAGTGTGCGTTCTCTCACCGGGTGATTGCTACTATTGTGGAAACATTAGGGTTTTAATTGTTTCCTATGGAAGCTAAATTAGCTTAGCTAATAGAACTGCTATTCAGCAATCTAATTGTCAAGTCACAAAATTGGAAACTTTCATTTGTCGATGAAAAGGAAAATTTACGGGCATAGTTTTGTGATTATCAATTGCCGTAATTATTACGGAATAAGCAAAAATTAGATTTAGTGATCAATTTAAAAGATTGTTGAGGCATCCGGTAATCCGATCGAGTCTCGCCAAATGTGCATTTTATTGCTTATCAACTCAATGATACAGATCCACTCGTGTGTGGTCGACTTGTGTTGGTTGTGTGGAGGCATTCAAACGAAACGTGAGAAAAATCATGCTGCTTTTACAATGTAGTTAGATAAAGATAATGGATATATGGAGTCAACTCGGAATTGTATGCAGTTTAACATTTTATACATGTACATTTTAGTATATAGGATGGTATGTAATGTCAAAAACATTTCCATTTCATTTAAATGCACAGAAAATATTTATTAATTATATTTTATGTTATGAAAATAAATCGAAATCGACTTGGTCTTAAAATTGCAATTGGCCATGGCTCAAGTAAAATGAATTCTTTTTGGGCCACTCTATACTTACACAATCAACAGAAAGTAATGCATTGCTACATTGCTGTATTTGTGGTTGTAGTTACTCACTACCTGTACACAGTAGCATAACGCGTTGAGCATCCGTGTTATTGTGTTTTCATTTGTTTTGCTCTCTTTTTCCAAAGTTCTGTCAACTGCAATAATTGTTGATTGTTTCGTGACAATTTTGTGTGGTACTTAATAATAATAATAATCATCCCGCTTTTACCAAACGCATTAAAATTTCATCCCAACAAGAACAGCTATCGGAAATGAAGTCAGACGAAGAAGGCGAAAAGCGCAAGCAATTGCGAATTCTTTTCAAGGATTGGATTTGTGGCAAAACGGACATTGCAGATTTGCTGCTGTACAGAGCAAATGACATGGAATGGGTCGACCGAGAGATGATGTGCTATGCACTGCGAGAAGATGTGTTCCATGTGATCGATTGGAATACTTTGTTCAACACCTTGTCAAGTGAGTGCATTGATTTCGTTTCGGAAAACGTTCAAGTAGCATTGACAAGACTAATTAACTCAATGAAGCATCAATTGCGCTCAAGTGAACAGTCTGAATGGGAAAACCACGAGAAGTTGTGCATGGTATTGGAGGTAGTGTTTAGAAAGCACAACAAATCAATTAGTGAACAAATGTGCCACAAAATGTTTGCTTATCTCATGAAAATAATTGACAAATGTGATCACAACCAAACGATTGATTGTGCCATTTACGCAATAGGGGAATTTCCGTTTGACATTTATGACTTCTCGGTACTGCAGCTGATCAAATCAACAGAGAATCATTTGAAGAATGTACAATTGTCAAAATGGAATAAACATGCATACTGGTGTAAAGTCATCCGGGAAGTGTTGCGAAAATACAAAAATTCACTGGGCCAAGAAACTTGTGAACGAATATTTGATTATCTCAATAAATTAATTGAGACATGTGATCACACGAACACAATTGTCCTTGTTTTCCAAGCATTGAGACAATATCCTTTTGTCAAGTATCAATCTTTACTTTTGTTGATGATCGATACGATGGAAAGTCAGCTGAATTCTGAACAGAGCCAATGGGAGAGACATGTACAAATGTGTGAAATGATCAGTTGGGTATTAAGAAGAAATGTCGATTCAATCAGTGACAAAACATGCAACCGAATGTTTAATTATATGATCAAACTAATTTCTCGTTGTGGAAACGGATATATGATCAAAGCCGCATCCGATGCCTTGAAACAAGTGCGCCTGGAAAAGTTTCAATCATTGCACTCAATTGTTTTACCAAACATTCTTTTAAATTTAGATTATTTGGATTTAAAAAATTGTGAATTTTTTCAAATAATTATTCGTGCTTTGAAAAATGATTATTATTTGTTGCATCAAGAAATACTCGAGGAAATTTTTAATTTATTTTTCAAATTAATTCAACATGAAAACACTGGAGTTTTTGCCGTTTTAATCTGGTTCCTATACGAAAAGTTTCCGTTAGAATTTCCAAAGTATCAAACTATACTACTGCAATTGGTGGATTCATTCGAGAACGAATTGAATACAGTCGAAGAGGATAGAGGACATGTGAATTTGTGTCGAGTACTGTGGTGGATGTTGTGGAAATGTGAAGATCAATTGAATCACAAAACGTACGAAAGAATGTTTGATTATTTCATAAAACTCATTCAAAACGAGCATATGATTGATTGTGCTTTTGATGCACTCGGAGAATTTCCATTCGAAAAATTCCAAATTTCACTGCAGCAATTGATCGATTTGATGGAACATTCGTTGAATTCTGAACAGTGCCGAATGGATACGCATGGAAAATTGTGTGAAATGATGGAAATAATGCTAAGGAAATGTCAAGATTCGTTGAGTCAACAAACTTGTCAGCGAATGTGTGAATATCTAGTGAAACTAATCGAGACATGCAAAGATGAAAAAATAATTAATAGTGCTTTTTGTGCATTGAAACAATTCTCATTTGACAAATATCAATCTGCACTGTTGCCATTGATAAATTCGATGAAAAGTCAACTCAATTCAAAAGGATGGAAAAATACCAAACATTTAAATTTGAGTTATTTGCTGAAACATGTTTTTAAAAAATATAAAAATTTATTGAGTCTCCAGACATGTGAACAAATACTTTCTAAACTCGTGATGCTACTCGATATGTGTGAGGACGAGCAAACAATTCGTAATGTTTTTGAAGCAATGTACCACTTTCCATTTCACAAGGACAAACATTCACTCGTGACTTCAAATGACCGTCCTAATTTGAGCATTAAGCTCACTTCAAACTATACTTTCGACGCATCCATCAATTCAACAAACAAAACAAATCATTCTCTTGCATTTACTCACAAATGGATTATTGAAAACTTTTGCTCATTTTTTGCCCAAAATGCAACTCCACTTTCGGTCATTTACTCGGAGACATTTCCCGTATCAGAAGATGTTGTATTTTCACTTCGAATGATACCCTCATATGAAGATGACGATACATTTGTGTCTATATTTTTATACATGGAAGAGTGTCTATTCAAATCGATACCAGTCAAATATAGAATATCATTAATCAATATTGAGTCAGATAAAACTCTTTTAAAAGGTTATTTATTTATTTATAATTATAGATTTTATTAATTCAATTTTTTATTGAATAGACGAAGCTAAAATTTTTAAGGTAGAAGAGTTTTGGGGCTGGGAAAAATTCATCAAACTAAGTCACTTGTTGGAACCTTCAAATGGCTTCCTAACCGACAATTCGCTCTCAATTCTGTGTGAAGTAATTTGTTATATTTTATAAATTCAAAGTCTTAATAGATAATTATTTTCAGATTAAAATCGACAAGAATAATCAATTTATAGTTAAAAGCATCAATTCGGAAAATAATTTCGATTGTAAACTAAAAGTGAATCAATTTGACTATGTTTGGACAATTGAAAAGTTTGCGTCACTTTTTTATCGCAAAGATGTCGATGTTCACCACAGTCAGTATTTTCAATCTGAAATTTTTCCATCTGAAAACGCTCCAAATAGATATTACTTACGATTGTGGCCAAAGAGAATTGACGATTCAGCCAGAGATTTTGTCTCAATATTTTTATACCTAAAATCCTCTTCCCGAGGTATGGTTGACCTCAATTATCGTTTATCAATTCTAGATTTTGATGGAGATATCTACCATTCCGGAGGTAATGATTTAAATATTTTTGAACCATGTGTTTAAACATGTATTTAATTTATTGGAATCAATTTTTTTAAACAGAAGGCCGAGGCATTCTATTACCAAATATTTCAACCGGAAAAGGTTCCTCCAAGTATATTGCTCTTAAAAATATTTTAAATCTAGAAAATGGCCTTTTACCTGATCACACTTTGACGATTTACTGCCAGGTTGGTATTTATTTATTTTGTATATTTTTGATTAAATGTGTACATAATAATCATTTTTAGATTGAAGAAAAAATAGCCCTTCAGGATTCTTGACTCTATTTGAATTGACATCGCGAAAAAAAAGTCAAAGAGCAAACCAATAAAATGAATTGTAATTTTACTATGTGTTATAATTGACATTGAGTTTGGCGCAAACCATAGATATGATTAAAATAAATTGCACATACTGCCTGTCGTATCTTGCAAACAATCAATCAAGCAAACAAGCCAATGTACAGCGAGACATTGTCAATGACAATTATCATAAATTTCCTACTTCTTAATTGCCCCATATTGAGAACTTCCAACAGGCCTGTCGCTTTAGCAATTTATGTCTTGACTCCAGACTCTTAAGGTACATCAATTTTTGTTTGTTCATAAACAGTCGGTCATCATGAGCATTGTCCATAGATGGACAATAAAACATTTCAGTTCATTTTATTACACGAAACCCAATTACACTGCACTCTCATTTGCACAGTCAAACTATTTCAAATCAACAAGCGGTGAAACTTTCTTCTTACGATTACATCCAAAAAGGCCTTTGGAGCTTGTGGGCAACTTTGTATCGATTTCGTTACATTTGCACGCAAATGAACGTCTGAATGTTGCCTGTAAATTAGCGATCATTGATTTTGAGGGTTCGGAATGTAATCCTAAAGGTAACAGCAATTTGTAATAATCCTTAAACTTTTACTATTGTCAATATTTTTTATTTGACAGAAAATAATCAAACTTTATCAACCGATAATGAACTTGATTTTAAGGACTTTATTTCCAAGGATGATATTTCAGAAATTGGAAAGGGCTATTTACCTGAGGATATGTTGACAATTATTTGTGAAGTATTTACAGTGATATTTTTTTATATTGAATTGTAAATTTAATATTTGATTTTAATTGATGCAAATAGATCACATTTCTAGACCAAAACAATGCACCCCATGAAAGTATCCCACCGACAAGTGAAACCAATGCAAGAGTGCACATCACTCGTGCCCAGCATCGTTGGCAAATCAACAAATTTCCGTACTATGCAAATGAAAGAGACGTTTGCTTATCGTCTAAAGATTTTTCCCATTCGAACGACGATCCGTGCAAATTTTTCCTTCGACTCTGGCCTCAAGGTCGAGATGAACATAGCGATGAGCATCTCTCCCTGTATGTGTATCTGTTAACACGAGAATCTGTGAGACACCAACAGATCACTGCTCAGTACAAACTTTCGCTGCTCGATTCACAATTGAACGAGAAACATACAAAATGTTTGCTAAATTATTTGTGAATTTAAAAAATATATTAATTAATATTTTGTTTAAAGTGGATAGACATCAAATAATTAGTGGAAACGAATTCGGTTGTCACCGGTATATTAGCTTGAAGAAATTGCTTAGCAAATCTGAACTGTTGCCAATGGATAATTTGAAAATCAATTGTGTGGTAATGGTTTCGTCTATAGTAAAAGTATAAAATAACTTTCTTATTTTTAAGATCGACATAATTGGCGATGAAATTTTAAATCAAAGTTTAAAACCGAATAACAATAAGAAAAATTCTACTAATCACCATCTTGCAAGATTGCAATCCACTGATTCGTCGCAAGTGATTCGAGTATCTGGTAGTAATATTATTGTGAATGTTAATTCAACAGCGAATACTGGTGATAACAGTTTTAGCCAACAGTTATGAAAATAAAAAGAAAGATAAATTTTAAAGTAAAAACTAAAATTCCAATTTTGATTGCACAACTATCAATTTGTATCAATTTGTCCGTGGTCAACACTTTGGACCATTTCTTCCACTAGCACAAACGTCTGATGGTTGCGTTCAATTAATTTCATCGAATGAAACAGAATAATGTTAATATCTTTGTATTGTCACCGACTGCTGGGTAATGAATGATGCAAATGACTCACAGTAATTCAAAGTTATATAAATCATATTATTAATTATTGTTATAATAGTGCAAAGTGGAAATGTATTTTTTATTTCGTGAAAATGTTCTTACCGTAATGCGCTCGTTCAATAATTCCCACGAATTGAAGCTTTGCTTGCTTACTCGTTTGCTGTATTCGTGGGTACAATTCAGGCCATCATTTTCACCAGGCAATTGAGAACTTGAGTTGTTGGATGCAGGTGGAGGTGGAACTGTGGGCTTCAGCAGCTCATGGTCACTTTCACTGTCAGTCTACATAAATAAATCGAAAGGAAATTCGGTAAGCGGGGTTTCAAACTCTTCTTTGATTTCATTCGTTATAACAATAGGATTCATTTTGCGTTAATGTGAGATCAATGTGAGCGTGCACAAAAAAAAAAGATGACACTTAAAATTGTTTCAAGCTGCTTGATAATGTTATAACGAGAAGAAATAAACACAAACGAAAATATAGCATGCATTGGGGTTGTTCACATAGCTGTAATAACAGAAGAGTGATTGATTATGAAAAGCAACTTGGTGTGCCTTTCTGCAAAGTCGATTTCAGGACTTTTGAATAGTTTGTGTTGTTTCATTGCTTCAAGACCATTCCAGTGACCATCACATCATCGAGAATGTCCTCCTCAGCGAGTGGTGCCACCAACAAACATGCAAAACTCGATGTTTCGTCATTTCAGCCTCAACTCCAATCCTCAAATGTGTCTGTCTCTCCATCCCTCATTCTGTCCGCCATCGGCCACATCTTTGAAGCTATTGACATGGTGGACAAATTCGACTTTGGTCATGCCAATCCAGCCAAACAATTGGCCTCAAAGAGTAATGTTCGTGCAAAACTGTACTCTGCACTTGATGCACTTCGGACTATGGCTCCAGACAGTGTTGGGATGCATATTAACCAACTGCCTGATGATTGTTTGAATTTAATCTTTAACAAACGATTCTCACTCAAATCTATGATGGCAACACTTAGGCCAGTTTGTCGACGATGGAATACGGTGCTTGAGTGCACATTCTCTACTCAAAGATCGCTCAAACTGATTGGTGAACCAAAATGTACTTACGCATACCAGAAATACGCTAATGAACTGATCCGTTACAACTTGATTCGAGATGAAGAATTAATACTTCAACGAACTGATCGTCAGCATCATGTTCTGATCTTGCCGACTTCTTGGGCACACAAGTTTGATCCTCTATTTTTCAATTCGCTTGGTGGTCTATTTCGCAATCTTCAACATCTCGTTTTATGCGTTCAAACGGACTCACTGTTTGGACATCAAAAGGAACTTGGCCAGATTATCGCTCAGTGGCCTCACTTGACCCGATTGACACTGTTCATTGAAAGGTGTAACGATTCGGATGATTCGGATGAGAGCGATTCAGACATAGACTCTGCAGAGATTTTTGACGAAGAATGGCCCGATACTTTTGCACTCTACCAGGCAATCAATTCGTTGAGTTCACTCAAACATTTGGACCTATTTGGAGATTTAATGTTATACTGTAAAGATATGGCTGCAGAACTCGACAAAGTGTTGCCTCAATTGGAACACTTGTCCTTCATATATAGGTTTATGGATTTCAATTTGGACACATGCTTGGAAAAATTGAGTTCAAATTTTAAGTCATTGCGTCTGTTTCAATTTGAAATTTCCGACGATACATTGAGAGGAAATTTTCAAAGACTCGCATCGAATATTACTGAACTACGGCTGACGGATGTCAGCAAGAAAATATTCAACTTTATCTGTGAACACTTTTGCTTGTTGAAGACATTAGAAATGGATTTTGACGGTGATTTGGTAAGCATGATTCGATTGGTTCATTTGATTAGTAGTTTATTTTAATTCATTGTTTTTTTAACATGAGAATGCACTTGCACTAGACTCCAATTTCATCTCAAACCTCAATCGACTGTCACATCTCGAGTCGTTGAGCCTTGCAAACATCGATTTGGATTCCACTCAAGTGATTCCATCATCACCGGTTAAATCACTCCAATTGGCCAACATTGGTGTGAAGTCAGCTGAAACGGACAGCGTTCTATTTGTGAAGACACTGAAACAAATGTTTCCCCACCTTGAAGAACTCTATTATCAATATGGCATATCATTTCTTTCCTCTCCATTTCTCACTCTAAGCAATTATGAATCTGAAAACTATTTACGGGCTCAATTCGCTCACCTGACAAAAAGTCGCTTTACTTATCGTTATTATGTATGTGATTTTTATGATTTTGAATAACGTGATGAAGGTTGTTTTTATTGAATTCGATCACTTTTAAACACGAACTTGCACTGCAATCAATAAAACAAATGTTAAATTATCCTTCACGGCACTTGTAAATTGCCACTCGAACAGTAACCAAAACAGACTGTTGCTAGTGTTCTGTGGTGATCTCGATTTGTTCTGAATCGATTTTATTTCGTCTCCCAAATGGACCGACAAGCTTTTCTGGCACGTCTCGAGGACAAGAAGACCTCACTAAAGCACCAACTGAGCGATATGGCCGATGACTTGTCTGGCTTTGTGCAGGACGAAGTCGATTTGGCCTTTCAAGAGGGAATGCGTCACGCCAAACAAGAATGTGCTCATTTGCATCAATCTGAAACAGCTTCACCACCAACTTTCGTGACTTTTCAACCCGTTGACATTTCTGTCAAGCAGGAGCACTTCGAAGTGGAGACAGCTTTTTCCAACCAACAACGACAAGTCACAGAAGGTAATTTAGTTGTGCCCAATGTAGTTTCATAATAAAGAACTTTATTTATTTTCCTCCAGACGAAGCAAGTTTCACTTCACCATTCTCGCCTGTTACCACTGATGGACATTCTATTCCAAATGACATTCCACCAACATCAATTATCAAGTACAGCCCAAACATTTGCATCAAACAGGACGACCAGGAGTCAACTCTTCCGAATCAACCACAACAGATCGAAGGTATTTGTTGCTTTGTGTTTGTTTTGAGATAACTAATTTACACGATTTAAAATAGGCGAATCTTTGCAGATGTCTCGAGATGAGATTACTGACCAATCTACTGCAGTATTATAATGTAATCGTTTAGATTGCATTCATCCAAAAAAGTAATGAAAGAATTGAATCTATTTGTTCCTCACAGTCAGACCGGCAATCAAAACTGTGAGCATAAAACGAACAGTTGTTGTATTTGTTGCGTAACCATGACCAAAATAAATCGGCAAATGCTAAGCTAAACAAATGAAACTAACATTCGGTGCTGTGCAAACATAAACCGATTTTAGTATGAACATTCACTCATTTGGTATATATGAGAAATGGTGTCTGAGTCTACAATGGTAACATTGAAACAAAGTGTATTTAAGTGAAAGTTTAAACATTCTCGTTCGCATTCTGATTTTGATGGTGAGACATTGTTTAGCTCATTTGTATCATTCAAAATGGCAGCCAAATGTATTTTCAACATGAAAAAATATCTCATCCTAATTGGAACAACACTTGAAGTGCTATCGATGCTTGTCTTGGTGGTGATTGCATGCGTGCTCACTAATTTGTCGGAGAAATTCTCATTTTGGGTAAGATGTTCATTTACGACACCAAAATAATCTAAATCTTCACTCCAAACAGTACCTACCAATATTGGTTTTGTCATTACCGGCGACACTGATTGGCGAATTAATTGGTTTTATTGCCGCACTGAAAGAGAATCTAATCTACCTCAAATATCATTTGGCTTACTGTTTCGTAAAAGTGTTCGTAATGTTTGGTCTATTTCTCTTTGCTGTTTATCTCAACAACAACAAACACAATGGAGGCTCTGGTGATGAACATATTCTTATTATGCATTTGCTATTTGTGCGTCTGTTTGCAAGTTCATTCTGGACATTACTGGTTCGGTCGTTTGGTTGGGATCTGATGGCGAAATATGCTGATTACGGTTACGCAATCTTACCATAGTATGGAATTTATTATTGTGGTTTGAATTAATAAATTTAAAAATGTTTTATTGAATATTTTACTTTCACAACTGTTCTATTGTATCAATCTGAAGTGTGCCCATTGGAAATGAACAAGACTAGATGATGACTCAATAGGAATGATGCAAATTTATTTCCTCTAAAGAATGCAATTCAATTTTGCTCAACACACTCAAATCAAAATGTGCAAATGGGCTATTTTGGGAAAGTGTTGAGAGATAAATCATTGTGGCAGATTTTCGCTGATTTACACGTACATGTGTTTGCACTTTGTGTAAACATACATAAATCAAATTTACAATAAACAATTTATATATATTATGTATTCGATTATTAAACCGATGATTAAAGACTGTCAGTAATAGCCCATTACTAATAGGTATGGTGTGCGTGACCCTATAAATAAAACAGCGGCCATTTTGTAATTTGGCCACAGAGAGTCGTCACATGGTCAGCTTGGAGTGTTTGGCCGTTCATATACTATTTGGTGTGAGAATGAGTGTGCTAACTATCACATGCATGTCTGCTTGTATTGAGGGAGTACTGTGAATGTGAGTGTGCATTACATGCGGCGCAGTTGACTTCTCATTGTGTTCTTTTGTTTGTTTGTGTGTTGAGTCGTCTAGTGTTTCTGGCTCGTTATTTTTTACTCGCCATTTTGTGGTCATTTGTCCTATTTGGATTTTCATTTTTTTTTTCAGATTCACCTCGTTACAATAGTAATGGACCTTAATGATTTCTCCGTTCTGTTTCAACAGACAATCGAGGACCTCAAGAAGAACGTAAAAGAAAGTATCAATGAGACGGTCAGTCGTGAGATCAACAAAAAGGCCAATGACCTGTTTGGTTTGTTCTTGAAGCAGCTCTGTGAAACGGTGATAAACGCCACTGCCCAGTCCGGTGGTGACACGGTGGCCAATAGCGCCGAGGAAAATAATAACACAGGAGAGGCCAATTCTGGCGAAGAAAATAGGACCGAAGAGGACAACTCTGGTGAAGCAAACAGGACCGATGAGGCCAATTCCACCGAAGCAAACAGACCTGTAGCCATCAAGACCGAAGAAGAAGAAGTTAATGTGAGTTTGCCAACCAAGCAACCAGCAGACTTGCCAGAAAAGTCCGATGCACAGGAGACATCTCTCAGTAAACCACCGTTGCCTTTTGATCCGTTTAAATTGGAATATCGTAGTTTGAAATTAGATCACGAATCAAGCGCCGAGGAAAATAATAACACAGGAGAGGCCAATTCTGGCGAAGAAAATAGGACCGAAGAGGACAACTCTGGTGAAGCGAACAGAACCGAAGAGGCTAATTCTCCCGAAGCAAACAGAACCGAAGAGGCTAATTCTCCCGAAGCAAACAGAACCGAAAAGGCTAATTCTCCCGAAGCAAACAGACCTGTAGCCATCAAGACAGAAGAAGAAGAAGTTAATGTGAGTTTGCCTTTGGCCCAGCCAGAAAAGTCCAATGCACAGGAGACATCTCTCAGTAAACCACCGTTGCCTTTTGATCCGTTTAAATTGGAATATCGTAGTTTGAAATTAGAGCACGAATCAAGCGACGAAGAAAATTTCTATAAAGGAGCTGATGACTTGCCGCAGGGTGCCGAAACTACTTCAGATACAAATGAAGATGAGGATGAGGAGGATTATACTGATGATGATGATAGCGATGAGGACTATAAAGTTGGGGAGGATGAGGAGGACGATGAAGACGAGGACGATGAAGAATTGAAAATTGCTGTCCCACCGAAGAAACCACGTGGTGTGTTTGTTTGTCCTGTTCCGAGCTGCCGCCTGAAATTCGTCTGCAGGAACAGTCTCGCAAACCACTTCAAAATGCATCTAGGAGGAACAAGTATGCTGGCACCACAAATTGAACCGAACCGAAACAGTCATTCGTCACATTCAGATGGTCCACTTTGAGCTACACCGCCTAGCAGAGCGAACTGATGGAACAGAAGTATCATTGACCAACATTGTACCCTAAACAGTTTCTACTAATACTCACCGATTTGTTATAATATAAAAAACAATTTGTTTATAATATCACACAAACAGTAGCTACCAACAGAAGTATATTGTAAGCAGTTGTCATTTCTATTACGATTAATATCATTGATATGTTATTTTATATAGAAATATTTGTAATCAAATTAACACATTCATTCAACATTATGGCATACATTGTAATAATTATAAATTTCCTATTTTTTATATCCCATTAAAATGTTGATTTATTTTCCTCTCAATTAGGAGTGATTTCTTTCTGCGACAAATATCCACAATCACCACTGTCCTGCAGTAAGTGATATGTTTGCCTAATTGCGATGCATTGTCATGGTCCATAACGTTAGCTTAGTGATTAATCAATTGGAGATTGTGTCCAATACTGATTAATCTCAATTGAGAGGAGTTTTAAAATATGAGTGATGTTGACAAAAAACGATTTTACGGCGTTTAAAGTTTGTTGTGTATAATTTGAAAATTTGTTTGAGAATATATTGTGCTGATTGTGCTTTGTGAATTGCAAGCGCAAATGGAATAAACAAGTGAAGAAGTGACTCGTGAAGAATTGGAAACACTGATTGTGCATTGCGTTAATAATGAAATTGAAATTTGGATAATCTGAGAAAATATAAAAGTGATTTCGATGAAGAGTTGTGGGAGGTGGCGGGAATGTGTGTTCTCGTGCGGAATGATGTGTTCAAAATGGCGAGAAATTGGAATATTTTCAAACTGTGCATTGGAACTTTTTCGGTGACATCTGATAAAGTGTGTCACTCATTTAGGAAGTTACTCGATTCGGCTGTGAATGAACTGAAAACATCGCGGCAATATGACTCATGGGAACAAGCGAAAATGTGTTACTTGTTGACATATTTGGTGGATTTCAGTGGAAAAGTGATTGAGGAAAATAGTGAAGAAATATTCGAATACATCGTTACTGTGGTGGAGGTGAGTGAAGTGAACTATCTTGTTCAGTGGACAGTTTCGCTATTAGCTGAATATTGCGAAATCAAAGTAGAACTTTGGTTGATGCAACGATTGGATTGGTTGATTACTCAACTCGGTGAATATACATCGGAAGAGGTGCACTGCAGTGGAGGGCACATAGAAACGTGTGCGAAGTTATTTGGTTGATGTTGAGATGTGTTGAAGACGATAATGCAGATGATCAATACAGAATGTTTTACTCGAATGTATTGAATCAAAGAGTGAGTGATCATATATTGAATTACATGGACAAACTACTCGTCTGCGACCAACTTGATCAGGTGAAGGTGATGGCCATTGAGAACCTGGAATTGATGTGCGTCATGAATAAAGTGGACAATGACAGTGCTCATAAGTTGAGGGTCACGTTGATAAATATTTGTTTAAATGTCAGAATAAAAGTTACACTACATGTAAAACAATAAACTATGTTTAGTTTTTGGCATTTTCCGAATTACTACAATAATTATTATTATCACTTAAGTGACCATTGACTGGCTTGATTGGTGTTTTGTTTTGTATTGTTCTGAACCTGAGTTTCCTACTTTTTAATCTAATTATACATTAATAAAGTCATAAAGTTGAGTCATCCTGCATTTGACAGTCAAATTTTGTACTACAACTAGAGTATTTCGGTTCTTGTTTATCGCTGTTTTCACTTATTTTTACCAAATTAAGACATTTTATTATAAAAGATAGACTTATACTTAAAATCACACTTTGTTTGTGTTATCTGCAATCTTATAACTCAGTGTTTGTTATTATGTAACTCATTTCATATCACTTACAAGCTCATTCATACCATGGTATGCATACATGAAATGTCAAATAACGCGATATTGTTTAGTAAAGCTTAAGCCTTTATTAGTACAAAGGCATTTCAACAATTTCCACCGTCAGTTTGTCTATTTTGAGTGGTGGCGCACGTAGTAGCAGCAGCAGCACTGCACTGTTCACTAGTGCAACTGCTTTTCGAGAACATTCGCTCGCGTCTTACTGCAGTATGTGTAAATAAGCGAGCGTGTTTGGCAGTGTGGTCATTTGGTGTTTGGCTGTTGTCCCGTCGACGTCTCAACGACAACAAGGTTTTCCTACTCTCCTCTCTATACGTCTCCACTTGTTGATTTGACCACCAAGAATGTCTTCCACTACCTCATCATCTCGACCTCGTTTCGACTGGTACGAGACCGACCAGTACATTGTGTTGAACATTCTGGTGAAGAACATGTCGCCGGACTCGGTGTCGGTGGTGTTTACTCCACGATCTGTCGATTTCAAGTACACTCCTGTCAGCGGTGGCGATTGCATCATGATGGCTCTCCCTCTTGCTGGATCTATTGACCCGGCGGGTTCCACTTATCGTGTTTCCAGCGTGAAGGCCGAGATCAAGATGAAGAAAGTGGCCAACTATCGATGGGGAAAACTCGAACAGGGCGACGAATCTAGCTCCCAGCCCAGTGCTCCAATGGTGTCACTCGAGAATGGCGACGATATCGCCCTCAAGACCAATCGGGCCATTTTCTCTGCTCAGTCTAAGATGGCCAACTGGGAGATGCAGATCAAGGACGTGGAGAAGGAGGAAGAGGAAAACGCCGGTGCGGATCATCTTTTCCGCAAAATGTACGCCTCCTCCTCGGAAGAGGTTCGCATGGCAATGAACAAGTCCTACCAGGAGTCGAACGGAACTTGTCTCAGCATGAACTGGGACGAAGTCAAGGCGGGCAAGGTCGAGTGCAAGCCACCGGATAGTTCCGAGTTCAAAAAGTGGTGAAGCAGTCGTCTTCCACTTGACCCACTCTCGCCCTCTAGAGAGCTGCCATTATCTTTACCAATTCAAAATGTTTCTACATTTGTCCTTAATAAAACTCAATTCTTAATCGCTAAACGTTTAAGTTTGTTTTATTTTACTGAACATCTACTAATTATTGCTGCCTTTCGCGATGACTGTCGTCAAATTGCTCGCTCCATCTCACCAGGAACATCGTCTTTAATATCAGCACAAGCAGTACCCGAGACAGGATAATTCATTTTCAATATTTCGCAATCAAAGAGGAGTCAATCGCCTTTCAATGGCAAAACAATTCTGCCTTTTCAACCACAACATGTCGAAGGTATTGTGTTTTGGTTATTTTTGGCTTTTTAGCTAATTTTCTTATTTTTTTAAACAGGTACATCTCGAGATGAAACGATTGCTCAATCTACTGGATTCCTTTTTGAATGAGGTCTTCCTTATACTGCTCAAGTGTCCTCACCTGTCATTCTATTCGCTTTTAATGAACTAACTGGCGTGAATTCTGTTCAAAAATAAATTCCTCACCTTACCATTTAAACGGTTGATTACAATATGGCAATCAATCAGAAGAATATTTCGATGGTGAAACAACTCTACCTTATCAACAACAACAGATTTCAGGTATTGTGTTTTCTGTTTCTCTTATTTTATTTTATTACTCTTTAATAGATTCATCTCATTATTAATGAGATTATTATTAATCAGTCTACTGGGTTCATTTCAAAAAAGTAATAAGCAAATGTTGATTTCTGTTGTAGTGATAGTAATTTCGTTTTGATGTTTTAATTTAAAACTCAATACAAAAAAAGAGAAAAGATTTATTTGAGATATTTTTTTTTATTTGATAGAGAAATTGTTTGAGCAAACCAATATCAAACATACAGTTTATAATCTCAATGTTGTTTATTTAAAGTTCATTACAAGTGCATATTGCTGTTTGATTATTAGCATATATTCCCTGAAATGTACCAAGGATACACTTGAGTACACTTTTGAGTTGGGTAGGCGGCATTCTTGCCACGAACAGGCAATGCCTGGCCCACTCGATTAAAGACCCACTGGTCCAGTGGCAGCAGGGAATCGTCGGAAAAGGTCAAATAGAGATATTTGAGTGTAGCACTGAGAAAGTGCAATGCTGGTTCATATTTGACTGTGGAGCGCTCTCGCTCAACATTGTTCAGATGGTAATATTCTCCATCTTCGGTTCGGCAGTTCTTGTGAATTGCTTGAGCCAGTTCCCAGGCATAATCTCGGTACTTGACATCATGAGTAAGGCGCCAAAGAACGAAATAACTTTCAGCATAATTAGCCCTAAACAACAATGTCGATTATTACATTTAATCAATCAATTTGACTTGAAACTTACGCAATCCCAAATGAAATGCCACTGCCTTTGTCACTGGGCAGTTTGGTCCTGGTGCTGTTGGCATGTCTGTGGCACGTTTCAGTGATTGCCTTTGCCAGTGTCCAGTGTTGCTCAATGCGAGTCTGCTGCTGTATTACATTGGTCACCTTTGATGGGTACTGATCCAACTCCCTTTGCATCGCCTCTGCTCCCAGTGCCAACATTGCACCCAAATAGCAACCATCATAGTCCATGTTTGTGCTAATTTTGTTGTGCTGGTACACTGCATAAGTGGCTCGATCTGTGCACGATGTTTGGATGACCAAATTTTTGACCACTGCATCCATTGCATCTTTGTACATTTTGATTGCTTGTTCGTCCTTTGCATTCGACTGCACATAGCTCTTCACCAAATACTGGTAGAAGACACTTGCGTGCCAAAACAGATTCGAAGTGTCACTGGTCCATTCACCAGTTCGCACATTGATGTCGTGCATGTACAGACCGTTGGACTTGACGGCTGTTTGCAGATAGTTCCGTGCTTTGCGAACTTTGGTTTTCATGTTTTGGTCGTTGGTCATGTCTGCCAGGTAGACAAACTCCAAGTGTTGACCTCCCGCTTCAGCCAAATGCACTTCATTATAATTATTGCCAATGTCATAGTAAGGGCTTTGCATTGTAGTGAGAAACTTTTTCGGTAGACCTGTTGATTGAGATTGGTTGATTAATTTGTTAATTAACAATGTTGATGACTATATCGTTCATACCTGTGGGTGTGTCGAATGCGACACTCAGTTTGTCGCCAATCTGTTTCGCTCTGTCCAACAGTGAAGTGTCATTTGTGAGCGCATAACAAGACAAGAGCGAGCCCATAAACTCAGTTGATGCCACAAAAGTGTACTTCATATTGTCCAGTGCCTCACAACTGTTGAAGTTGTCCTCGATCCACCTTTTGCCACAGTCATACTCATCCCTCAGTCCCATCACCCAAAGTGTGCTCAACATTTGTGCCATTTTGAGGCGTTTCTCTCCACTGTCCGATAAGTCCTTGTGTTGCTGCCATGCTTCACGAGTCATGTCTCTGATCAGTTCGAGTCGTCTGGCCATTTCGGTGTCAGTGTTGACGGCATAATCGCAATCTTTTGGCACTTTGGGAAAACGGAAATTCGATACTACGGACACGGATGAATGTGCTTCGCCATGGGCGATGCTCAAGCTTAGGACTATAAAAAGAGAATGATTAAGATAAGTCAATAAATGAACAAACTTACCAATTGCACAAAGCAGCAAAGTGAAAGTGGTCATTTTGGCATGAAAAAAGATTTCCAATTGCCAATTGCAATATACCACTCACTCACTTACTCGTAGGCTTTATATATAATTTGACCATTTGACCAAGATTTTCAAGTGTCGATAGTTAACACACTCAAAACCAGTTAAAACCGATTTAGATATAGCAAATCAATAGTCAAATAAAATGGTCAAATAGCAATTGACGTGACATGTTCACATGACCATCGACAACAGTCAACACGATTGTAATCATTGGCTCATTTTATTTGTTGTTTAAAGTTTAAAGTTTAAATATACATCTTTGGAAGTGTGATAACAACGAATAAATGAAGGTCATTCCTTGAAGGTGAACAAGGTCCTGAAAATTTTCCATAGGTCAACATATGCTGAGCTAATAAACTAATAATCGAATGTCAATTGAAGGTCAATTTCTGATTGCATTACAATTTGTCTCGCAAGTTTATAAATGCTTTTATGATTCTTTACGATAAACTCTTTAATTTATTTCGATTACACACATTTGAGAGCGACAGTGTTTAGTTTACAAAGTATTTACTCAGTACACTTTTGAGCAGGATATGCAACATTCTTGCCACAAACCGGCAACGGTTGGCCCACTCGATTAAAGACCCACTGGTCCAGTGGCAGAAGGGAGTCCTCAGAGAAGGTCAAATAAAGATATTTGAGTGTGGAACTGAGGAAGTGCAGTTTGGATGGTTCGTATTTGTTTGTGGAAAACTCTTCTTCAACATCAGAGAGATGATAGTATTTGCCCTCCTCCGTACGACAGTGCTTTGCGATGGCTTGTGCCAGCTCCCAAGCGTAATCTCGGTACTTGACATCATGAGTAAGACGCCACAAAACGAAATAACTTTCTGCATATGCAGCTCTGTGTGACAAAACAGCAAACAAACAACAAAATCGATTACAAATCAATTTGATTGATGGTGGCGGTGGTAACTTACGTGGTCTCGAATGTCATTCCTTGGTCAAACCGTCCCATTTTAGCCAGTTTGGTCTCAGTTTTGTTGGCGGCTAGATGACAAGTCTCGGTGATGGACTTTGCCATTGTCCAGTGCTGTTCAATGCGAGCTTGTTCGCGTTGCTTTCGTTTGGTGTCAGTCCATTTGTTTTGATGCAAGTCTCGTTGCATTGCCACAGCACCCAGTGACAGCATCGCACCCAAATAGCACACATCATAATTCATGTATTTGACTTTTAAACCATTTTGTACTGCATTGGAATATGTGAGACCATTCTTAACGGAGATCACCGAATTGTTGACCGCACTATCGATTGCCTCTTTGTACATCTCAATTGCCTGGTCATCTCTCCCATTCGACTGATCATAACTTTTGACTAAATACTGATAGAACACATTTGCTGGCCAAAGCAGACTCGAATAGCTGCTCTCCCACTTGCCTGTGCTCACATTGATGTCGTGCATGTACAGACCATTGTGAGGTTTGGTGACATTTTGCAGAAATGTCCGTGCATTGCGGACTTTGGTCTTCATGTCCGTTTGGTTAGTCATGTCGGCCAGGTAGACAAACTCCAAGTGCTGTCCGCCCGCTTCAGCCAAGTGAACTGTATTTTCACCAAAACTTTTCCTCGAAAACATTAGTTTGTTTGGTAAGTCTATTTAGGGAGAGATTAGCAATTCACAATAGTTTGAATTCATAATTTACCTGTTGGTGTATCAAATTCGACCTTCAGCCTGTTTCCAATTTGTTCGGCTTTGTCCAACATTTTGGTGTCATTGGTGAGTGCATAGCAGGCCAACAGCGATCCCATGTATTCAGTGGCTGCCACAAAAGTGTATACAGGATAGTCGAAATCCTCATTATAATAGTTTGCCTCGATCCACTTTTTGCCCTGTTCATACTCATCCTTCAGACCCGCCACCCAAAGTGTACTCAACATTTGAATCATACTGAGACCTTTCTCCGATGTAGAAGCGATTTCGCTTTGTTGCTTCCACCCTTCACGGGTCATGTTCTTGATCAGTTCGAGTCGTTTGGCCATTTCGGGATCATTTGAGATTGTGATTTTACTTGAGACTGGAAGATTAGTCGTTTCATTATTTTGGTTTGATTCACGAGCCGATTTTTCTTTGATAGAAGCAGAATTGTGACCAGACGATGAAGATGATGATGTAATGAGCAGCACAATAAAGAGAATGATCACCGCCAAAAAGGCAGCCACCACTCGCAAATCCAGTCGAAAGGTAATTCGACTGTACTGCTCAAGTTCATCGCCAATTTCAAAACTTACAATCTTTTTCATGCGCATCGTTGGGCAAAAGAATGAATTTGAAAATGAATTGGCAAAATGATTTTTAGCAATATATTCGAGGCATAAATAGACATGAACACAATATACTTTATCTGTGATAAGCAATGCCAATAATGTCAAGTCACAAAGTCTGGTAAGCTAACAAACTTAGTTTGCTTAGTCAAATATTTAAAACCCCCAAGAGATTCATATCTTTAGTTATCAAAGTTCAACAAGTTTTTCTTTTTTCCAGGGAAGCGAGTGGGCGCATTCGATTCTGTGCTACCGAGCTGATTGTATACAAGATTGTCACAAATGTATCACAATCGATTTTGCCCACAATCTAACGCCAATCTTTTCCTATCAGTTGTAATCCTAGGCCAATCAAGTGTGCATTGTGGCCACAGTGTGTGGCTAATCAGTAAGAATATATCGCAACTGTAGCGAACGCACAACACACGTTTGATTAAAGAATACATTTTATTTGTAGCCACAATCGGTTGTGTGTGTGTGTGCTCATTCAGCCACTCTGACTCGATACGTTGTGTCGTTTCTGTTTCGTATTTTTCAGTTTAACTTTATTTGGTTCCATCAACCATGGGTGGTGCTTTTAGTTCCAACACTCGGTCCAATACTCCACCGGCACCACCAACTAGGCCTCGCAGTCCTAATCAAGGACCCAAAAAGCGAATTCGTTTGGAAATGCGTGACTTGCGTGATAATCCACCGCTCAACTTCACCGCAGGTGAACATATATTATATTACTTGGTGTCTTTTCGGTTGTCAATTTGTTTGTTTGTTTGTTTTCTCTTTCACCTCTAGGTCCAATCAGTGAGGACAATCTCTTTGCATGGGAGGCCATCCTGCAGGGTCCCGAGGATAGTCCCTACGCTGGTGGTCAGTTCACGGTTCGAATCGACATTCCGGAGGAATATCCATTCAAGCCAATTAAGGCCCGTTTCATTACTTCTCTGTATCATCTCAACTTTCCCGCCACTGGCAGCGTGTGCAATGAAATGCTTTTTGGAATGTTCTCGGCTCGGTGGCGCCCGAGTACCACCATCCGCATGGTCATGGACATGATTGTTGACGTGCTGCGCAATCCCAATGTGTCGCATCCAGAGCGACCCGATCTGGCCACTGAATACGAACAGGATAGGGCCAAGTACGAAGCGAAGGCTCGCCTGTGGACTCGCGTCATCATGGATGGTCGTATGCCGGTGATTGTGGAGGGCAATGTTGTCAATAACGCTAACAACATCCGCGACAACATTATCGACGTCCTTAATGTCACATTTCCTAATTATATATAACACTTATCGATCTATTGATCTATCATTATCACTGTTTAATCTCTCTTTCTCTATTAAAAATTAGTTTCCATCTTTGATCAAGTTTATTTATTTTCATTAAAGTTCAAAGTTTGCTTTGTGACTATTTTGAACTTTAGCCAGAATGTGTGAGTGAACGAGGTATGCTGCATACCATCATACCGTATGCAGTAAGTAAGTAAAGACAGACATTAGTCATTTTGAGTTTAGCTCTGAAGCTGGCGAGTTTTTTTTCGCATACTTACCGGAGACATTTGCTTGTTTGTGTTTGTCTCGTTCTCATCAACCTCAATTCTCAATTCTTTTACCACTGCAAACACTTCTTTAATAATACTCCTCAAAATGTATCGTGAGCTTTTCCGCATATTTGCACTATTGAAATTCTCCGAAGAAGTCCACCAATTAACTCACAGACAGCCAACCCTATTTGTGGCTCTTTGTATACGTAAGTTTGGTGTTTGAATTATGAACATTTTTATTAAAATTTAATTTATAGGACTTTTCACCTGGATTTACACTAAACTGAGCCAAAGCTCAGATGGCAATCTTTTGCTTTATCGACTTCTTTCTCATTGCTGCTGTTGTTCGAGGATTTTGAGATGTGAGTTTGTGGTTTGTTTGATGGTTTGCTAATTTTGATCTCTCCCTTTAGACTTATTCAATCGTCTATTGGTTTCTGTGGTAGATCAAGCTGCGGCAACACGAAGAGGCTTTCAACTACTGTCCATTTACAAGGAGTTGAGCACAATCGAATCCGACTACATTCATCGTACTTTTAGCTATTGTAGAAATACTTTATTACCTCCAGAATTTCTCATGCGTGGCAATCTTCCACTCGTTTCTGTTTCTCTACAAAGTCTGAACGGCATCAGGCAGGTGGTGACATACGCTTTCATTGACACTGGCTCGGCACATTCGTACATCTCTCCCTCGTTGGCCCGTCAGCTAATCGATTCCGAAGAGGAAATTCGTCAAACACCAGACAACAAAAAAGTTGTCTTTCTCCGACTGCAAAAGAATGAAATTAAAGTTCAAATTTGTGTTCGCATTTTTGATGATTTGGACTTTGAGGTCGATCCTATACCGAAGGACGAGTATGAGGCGGCACAAATGGACGATCCAGAGTTGCTCACCAAAAAGCGTATTCGATTTTTGATTGGTCAAGATTTGTATGCCTCAATTGTGTTGAACGAAGGTGATGTGCAAACAAACAGTCACATTTTTGAGCACAATCTGGTGAAGGTGCCCACTCGGCTTGGAACGACACTCAACGGCAATTATGTGTGTGAAGTGACTAATTTTTTATTCGTCGACATGTTTGACACAATCACCAAACACTGTAATCCATCGAGGGTCATCTTCAAGGGTCCCGGTCCAATGGATGGTCAAGTGTATTCGATGTTTGCAGCACGAGTTGTGTCACACTTTGAATGGTGCAATACAATGTCTGCACAGGTGCTCAAATTTGAGGAGCTCAAATGGTCCAAATGGGCTAGCAAACTCAAGCGCCGACTCGTTAGATATATTCTCAATTGGATTTTGAGAACAATAATCCGACCGTGGAGGAGAACATTTGTGGGAATGATTGGTACTTCTCAAGCTACTACTACCTCCTATGAAATGATTTCGATTGTGGAACGTGAAAAGAACATTCGTGTGGTGCCTCTGTGTCAACCAGTGGATGAACAAAACCGTGGACTCGAAAATGTCAATATTCTACGAGAATTACTGCTCAACTCTGATCTCAGGGAAAATTCCAAGCATAACGAGGCTTTTCTCCCATTTCTTCGGCTTCGAATCAGAAAGAGTGAAGACCCACTTGTGGCAGAACAAACTGTTTGGGCACTGGTCGACTCGGGCTCTGAGTGTTCGCTCATTGATTATGATTTGCTTCGAAAGTTGGATTTGCCCCAGTATTATGTTTCGCCTTTCCCTCTGAGTCGACCAGCGAATTTTAAGGATGAAACCATACTGAAAGGTGCCTTGGCGAACATTCTACATGCTGACCTTGATGCTGACGGAGCGCGAGACGAAAAGCTACATCTATTCTTTGTGTGTGTCAACCTGAGAACTGGAACTGATGGCAGCCAGGTAAATCATGTGAGGCTCAAATTTTCTCAAGACATGAAAAACATTATTCACGAACGAGGGCTACAAATTCCAGTTGTTGAGAAGGATGCACAGTTTTTGGTTGTGATTGGACAGGACTTGTTGCCACACTTTACACCAAAGAACCAACAAATCATTCACGTACCTGGAAGACCGGCGGCTTTTGTGCAAACCGAATTTGGCTGGATGGCAAGTGGATGCAGAAAAGGGTGGATTGAGATCAAGGAGGATGATCAATTTATGAATCGAGTTGGTTGAGTCTCACTGCAGTGACGCACTTCATAATTCGTGAATGATTTTTTATATTGCAAGCAATGTGCCGATTTTAAATTATTAATAAATTATTGATGGTTTTATTGTCAGACTACACTCAATTGGGCATTCCAATCTCATTATTTCTCTTTTTGCATTTGGGACATTCGTTCAACGCTGATGAACATTTAAGACAAACGGTTAGAATGCCACAGCACATAAAACGGACGAGTTTGGTAAGAGTGGTCTCTGCACAGATGCGACATTCTGCTTGTTGAAGATGGTCTATAGAGGTATAGTGATCGTTATGATAGTTATTAATGAAATGTGATTTACCATTTGATTGCACAATGCCGTTACTGTTTGCACTGCTTATGGAACATTCAATTCGAGGTGGTTTAGTGGTGAACTGTTGATTGGTGTGCCTTGGTTGACATGCAATTGATGCGCCTGAACGTTTAAGGCCTATGTATTCGTGTGTATTGAAACTTTTAATCGTGAATACATGCTATAAACTTACTGTTAAAATTTTGTTGATTTTCTTCAAAGAGAGATGATGAAGTGCTTGGTAAGGAATTGTCTTTGATGATGATGTCTTTTGCAGTGACTCGAGAGTTAATGTTTAATAATGAATTGGCCACATTGTTTAAAGTAATTAAAGGTTGATTATCAGCGGTCACTTCGGGCGGGTGGAGATGAAAGTCTCTAAAATCGACTCGTTTCGGTGGGTGCTTGAAGGGAATTTGACCAAAGTTAAAGTAAACTTGCTGGTGAGGCGATAGGCTGACTGCGGCGTGGTAGGCGTGATCGGAGATATAGATTTCCGAATGTTGGGGAATTGAACGACCATTCAGTGAGAACATGAACTGACGATTGACATGGTCGAGTAGACAGCCAATCACATCGCCTGGTTTCCATCGTGAAATGGTTTTAGTTGACATTTGTTTGCCATCATGGCGCACACATCGATTGTACCCATCGAAACCAATTGAGTATTCGTCTTTTCCGACCTCTTTTCTTGTCAAATCAGTTCGTCTGGTGGCCCAACCAACAGACATTGGTCCACCAGTGAGCAGTATTGCCTCGAAGTAGTAAATGTCAGCTTTGACTTGGCACACTGACCGAACACTTTGCCAGAGCCAGTCACTGCGGGCAAAGAGATGACATGACGAGAGCTTAAGATCGAGAGAGTGATCTTGTGGGTCGAGGGTCGCATTTTGACTTGAAAGTACTGGAGGCAATGGGTTGAGTAATGGAACAAGGAAATGTTCAATACAGAAGTACAGTTGGTAGTTGATTGTTTGTTCAAGATCGGAGTTTGCCAATTCGAGCACATTTCTATCCTCAATCCATTCTTTCCAGTCTTCTATCAAGTTTCCAATCGTTTTACTTGCCTTAATTTCTATCTTCTCTGCCTCAGTGATTTGTAGATCTTCCAGTGCAATCAATATAAACAACTGAATCAGCTCGTCATCGGTTTGGTTAAGTGTCCGAATGAGATAAGTAAATATTTCACAGCGAATTTCAGCAATGTTATTATAATGATAGTGGCGACTACACTTTATCACATGAAGCAGTACAATGCAGATGGTACGATGTTTGGTGGCATTTGACTGTGTTCGGATTTGAAGTTGCAGATATGGATAGAGCAGTTCGAGTAGTTTAACATTGCGCATTTTATCAATCTCCTTCCCAACCACATGACCAATCCACTGTGCCATCACATCAACTTTCTCATAACTGATCACATTTCCCATCACTTCAATGATGGATTGTATGTATCGAATGCCTTTCCATTTCAATTTTTTCTGTTTCAATTGCTCGATCTGTAGACCATTTTCGATGTCTGTTTCAGCTTTTCTCACATGGTTGTCTACTTCATTTTGAATTGCATCACAATAAAATAAAGTCACTTTGTTATCGACGAGTGGATGCTTGAACCAATAATCAGAATCCGAAACCCCGCCTGTTTCAGCCAAACAATATCTAGTTTGATCATACTGATTTGCTTTGCTAAAATTTCCAAATGGAATATCTTTTGGAGGATATCTAAAAGACGACTGTCCAAAATTGAAATGGCATTGTTGATTGTCAGTAAGACGTGCAGTGGCAAAATATGGTTGCGAAGAAAAATGTACACCTGAGCATTTGAATGACAGTCCATTAATGTAGAATTTAATTTCCCGATTGTTTATATCGATTAAGCAGCCAACAATTCTCACTGGACAATGACTTTGTGGGAACGAGATGGGGATGGTCCGCAGGTTGTTATGAAGGAAACATTTGCTGCCAACTTGCAAAGCAATCGAATGTTGATCGTCGGCATTATCTAAAAGTATGCCAAATCGAGTGTCTCGTGTGCTCCAACCAAATCTCATTTCTCCATCTGTTACACAAATTACTTCATAAAAGTACACATTTGATTTAACGGGATACAAAGAACGAACAGGAAAAGAATAATCATCACAAGCAAACTTATGTTCACTGAAATATCTTGTTTCGAATCGATCATTTGAGAATTTAATTGGTGACCAATTGACAGTTATCCATAGGCCTTTCACTAGGACATTATTTTGGCACCATCTCGAACACCATCCCACTTGGTATTTTTCGAAATCGAACTGCATAAGATCAGGTACACTTGTGAGTGATACTCTGTCAAGATATGCCGAATGTCGATTGAGAGCTGTGCCCAGTCTATTTCTTAGCTCACCATCCAGCCGTATTCCCCAACACAATCTCTCTACTGTCAATACAGTTTCTAGGACTATTTTCATATTCTCACATTTGTCAATTATTTTTATCAAATAATCCACCAAACAGTTGATAGTTTCTTCAGTTCGCACATTTGGACACTCGACCACGGCCCACCTCACCACCCAGCACAGTACCCGATGTTTGTTCCACTCGTTATTCTTTTCCTTTACTCGATCACTGAACGATGTGCATAATTGAATAAGTGAATTTGGTATTCTAACATCTCGAGATGACACTGAGGGTGAATAAGTGAAATATGAAAATAACCAACGAACTTTTTCTTCATTTTTATGCACCATTAAGTCCACCGCCTCCTCTTTCAGCAATATATTGAGTGCTTCTGTGTCAATCCAATCTCTATCGTTTCTTTCTATATATTCTTCCCAATCCTGCCAATGAACACTCTTCTTTTTTACCACATTCCAACCAAACAGCATTTTCTTCAACTCCGTCAATTTGTCATCTTCACTCCGTTGAGCCATAATCATGAATCGAGTTAAGTTACATTCAAAAGACACAGTGTACAACTCAAAAACAAAACACAAATGGCAAACACACATGCAATGACGAAATCCTAACTCGCCACTCTGTTGCTTATCCACTTGATAACTTGAGTGCTCCTGCAGGTAAGGTCAATAAAAAACCATAGCAACAATCTCATATATGTTAGCTACTAGTATGTTTAGCTTGTAAATACATTCTTTGATGCCTGTCGTGTGATGTTTCATATCACAAACATTAAATCCAATATTAATTCAATACAATACAGACAACATTAAATTGTGAAAATTTATTTTTGAGTTTATATTTTACATAAAGAGAATATTTTCATATAAAAGAAATGCAAAGTGAACAAATAATGACTTTTAGGAATTTAAAAATTGTTAATAGAGAATATTCATTTTAGCATTTCTAAGATATTTTGGCCTGCCCTTTATAGCAATTACTAATTGGCCTGAGTTGAGAGAGCTAAGAGGAGCTCTTCAAGGCATTTCTAACACTTCTCTTTTTTCTTTTAATGACGTTTGGAGAAATTAATTGGCTCAATAAAATTTTAAAACACAAAGCACAAAGTGCTAATTCAGCAGTGCACATAAACAAAATTTGTTCGTTAACTAATTAGTTGAATAAAGAACTGAATACTGAATCTGTTTACTACAGCTCTTGGGAGGAATTGATTGGGGGCAAAATCGTAAATTTAATTTAATCGGAACTATTCATGAAGTCCTCTTCCACCACAACACCAACCCAATCGTTCTCACAACCGCACACATGCCAGCCAAATCGAGTCTGCACAAAGGCGGCAGGCATTCCTTCCACATGAATGTTGGTTCGATTCTTCTTCACAAAGTGTCGCATCAGATCTTGACCTATAAAAATGTGACACATTGGTTCAGGTTTAATAGGCTCATAATCGATATTCAAATGTTTCCTTTCGATGATTTGTTGCATTTCATCGGGAAGGTCTTGTCGCGCATTGATTGGCTCAAATGTCTCTCCACAAAATTGGACAAACAGCCGACAGTCCACTGTTTTAGTGTCACTCGCTTTAGTGTGTGAGCTACAGAAGCTACTGAACGTCACATTGACAGCATTGAAAACTGTTGCGCTAATATTTGTATCCATGCAAGTGTAGACCTGAGGCACCACCCAGTACGGAGTCAAGTGCAACTTTGTCATCAACCAAGGTGAAATATACGAGACACAATTGCCAGTATCTATGTAAGCGTAAGTTTGCACGAAAGAATGTGTGCCAGTGCCACTGACCCACAACTTGACCACAGACCGAAATGGTGGGGTTGAGTTGAGGTGATGATAAATTGGCTTTTGAGCAAGAAATTGTAGAATTATCTGCAAATTGCTTTTCTCGCAATCAATTGCCGAATAATCTATTCGTAAGCACTGTTCAACTTTTTGGAATTGTTGACGAGCTCGTGGATTAGGAGGTTGAGGCAGCATTGTGACACTAGAGTCTTCACTATCATCATCTACATCTATAGATTCGTGATATGTTGGCATTTCAGTGTGCGATTCTAATGTTTGATGCCACGTTCCGCTGAACCAAGCCCAAATAGTCCATCCAAATAGTTGACATTTTGTCCTCACAATGTTGCACGCATACTCCCACCAATCTGACCACTTAACTTCAACAAACCATACACCAGCATGATGGCGATAAGCTGATTGAAAAAGTTCATCCAACAATTTAATGCAACAATTGAAGAGTGGATCAGTGTGCGGCCGAATTGCTGGTGGAGCAAATCCAACAGCAACGCAATGTTCTGCGATTTTCTGCATCAAATTTGCAAACATTTGATTTGTGTGACGTGTCCAGTAGCCTCCGTTGTGTATCCATCCAAGTCGTGTGTACACTTTGGCGAGATTGCCAATTCGAACGTTGGATTGAAAAATTTCCTTTTGCTCTCTATCGTGATTGTTGGCAGGTAGCACAAGTGAACTCAACAAATCTTGACCAATGAAAAAGTGAATTTGCTCTCCGAAAGCTTTTCGTTGTTTGTGCAATTCAATAAAAGAGTGAGCTGGAGGATTCTGTTCGGCGAACACATTGTCTGGTAGCCATGATATGTAAGGCATTTCTTTGTCCAAAACATAAACACCAATTCGGTAGTATGTTTTAGGACGAACGTTAATAATAGCAAAAATCATTTGTGGCCGATCTTCTATAATGGTTTGCACTACTTCCTGGTCAGAATCAATCAATTGTTTGGCCAAATAAGGTGAAACGAAAGAGTTTGCCGAGCCAGTGTCAATCATTGCCCAAGTGGAGATCATTTTGTCGCCATTGAGACTCGAAAGTCGCACTTGCACAATTGGCTGGAATGAGTTGTTTGTGGTGGAGGACACGAGATTCGAGTAAATGGACTGATTGACTTTTATGTAGATGGCCAACAGTTGGCGTCCTTGTTCGGTTTGGTTGAGTTCCAGCACCAGTTTACGCAGCCATCGGTTCAGCCAAACTATTTAATAATAAGCAAATTAAAATTAAATCTATTTGTGTGTTTAAAATCACTTACAATTCAATAGTCGATTACCAGGGCCACAGAACAAAACACAAAATACGAACTTATTGAAAAGAATGCGCAAAAGTAAGGACTTCTCCATTAGACGTTTCCAAACCCGGAAAATCCCTAAACAAAATTAATGTTTAACACAGTTTGTAAACTTTAAACTTTAAACTTACACTCAGTAACAGAAACGAAAGAAGAAGGTTCCGTACTGGAGATGGAGTGCACTACAAAATAAAATTAAAATTAAAATGTGAAACTAGTTTGGTGAACAATATTACCTTGGTCTGCAAAGTCCAACATTGTAGCCATTTGATAGTACAATCGAAACACCCAGAAATCGTCCAAACTCTGCCACCAAATTCGCCATTTTGCCTTGAATAGCTCGAACATGTCGTTGCTTATCTTATTTCAAATATCTCCAACAGTGAAATGAGCAAAGCCAAAACTTTTGTTCGTTCACTCAGTTTTAAAGAAATCAAAATGTGAAACAAGCAGAATCGTTTATAGCAAACCAACGAAGAGGTAGTTTAGCACGTCTCAACCGTTTGAGGGAAAAACTTGATTTAAATTGAATTATTAAATTAAATTTTAATTGGCCATTTGATTGTTTGCTCAGAGTGAAGCAAACTAATTAGCAGGAGAATGAACCATCGAGAATTGTGGAATCGTACGAGTTTTAATGCAAATGTTTTCTGCTTCATATGTTTCCACAGGATTAATAATCTGCGTTCTATTTTCTCTGTTCGAAACAAAGTCGCATCTTCATTCCTGTCACATGATTATTACAATTTGGTTCATTTGCTGCTAGCTGTTTGGGTTCGGGTTTTGTTTATGTCGTCTAATAAGACCACTTCCAGCCACTATTCCATCTCCTCCTCCTTTTCCTTCACTACACAAATCTCTTATGTCGCAATAACAACAAAACACTCGAATTCAATAGGGCAATTATTTGCCCTCCTATGGTTAACTGCGTAACATCATAAATCGATAGTTTCCAGTCGCCATTTTGACTCTATATAGCACAAGGTCCCACAGACATGCGCACACCCATCTGATCGAATTCGCAATTGATTCCTAGTGTTAATGTTAATTAATAATTCAATAATTAGTAATTCAACTACACATTTATTTGCACATTATAGTCATGATCACTACAAGATTGAATAATTGTATACATGTAATTATCAATTCAATTCAATCTCAAAAGCTACAATTGTGAATATGCTCCTTGGAAATTCCCGTTCATATATTAGCATTAATACTTTGGTTAATCCGAGCATGTAAAATGTTGTGTGCATAAATGAGCATTAAGAACATCATCAATTGAACTAACAATAAGCAACAAGAACAATATTGTTTTGAAAGTAACAATATGCGTGGTAAAAGAATTGATACGTTGGTTGGTTAGTGAGTTTGGTTAATTGAGTTGAGTGTGTGTGCATAAATAAATAGATAATAATAAAGATAACAACGTTGGGTTTGTTTGCGTGTTAATACAAATGTGGAAAATACTTCGTATATAATAAGAATACATATTATAATAATAATAATAATAATCAAGTGGTTCACAACGCTTCGATTTGGTTTAGTACTTGTAAGGCTTAGTAAGATTTCGTATTTCTTTATATGGAGAGAGTTCAATGGAAGACTTGGTTTCATATAGGAGTTGATGATTACAAAAAGGACAAACAGAGCAAATCGTGTTATTAGTTTAGGGAGTATGGTTGAGTTGCCTGTTTGACCAAATATAACACATCAGTGGAAAATAATAGAAAATCTTGCTTATGCCTTGGAGAGTTTGTTTTGTTCAGATTTCTCACAGATTTGGAAGCATTCAGGTTGAGTAAATCAAACTACTAATTAATTAAATTTTCTTCTTTTTCACATCTTCAGCTGCCTCGGCATTATCATCCTCATCGAGTTTGTTCGAGTAATAATCCTCGACTGAGTCTTGAGCTGCCTCACTGCCATGCTGTCCGCCAGCCTCATCGTAGATCACATCGTTGCTTTGATCATCACCTGTGTCGTAATCGTCCTCATCCGGTGAGGTTGAGGTTGGTTTGCCCTTTGGATGTTGTAGTTGTGGCTGTTTCAACACACTTTCCGTGGACTCTGTTCTTCGCGTCTTATTTCCCGACAGCGATACTTGGGGATGTTTCGGTTGGGTGAGAGATTGTTGCATTAACAGTTCAAAATTGTTCTCGAAATTTTCATCTCGATTCTTGACTGACACAAATCTCTCTCGAAACAGTTCACGTGCATACGCGTACAGTTTCATGTCGAGATGGTTTAGTGCACGAATTCTCACGACCATGTCCGGTGGAAGGGCTCGAAGTGTTGCACGACTTCGTGTTGAATTGAATTGCACAAATGCTCGCTTGAATTTGTCCTCAAAAGTACGCTCAAACAAGTATTGCGAGGCAATCTGCTCTTCACACAGACCAAAGAATGCCATTTGACGTAGATTGCGTTTGGCACTGTACAGCATAACGAGATCACGTTCCTCACTGCTCATCACCGACTGATTGTAACATCCCACCAGACTGAGGTCGGCCAACATTCGAGTTTGCCGGTTAAATGCGAGATTATCCGGACAGGAGATGAATTCACTCAGGGAGACATTACGCCAGTTTTGACCACGAAAACAGCGCGGCAACTCGTGCGGTGTTGGAAGACGACCATCACACCAGTGGCGCGATGTTTTCCATGTTGCCCCACGTTGGACGTGCTTAAACTCAGATATGAATCGAGCTATTGGATCACGGAGAAGTGTCACATAGAAGTAGCGACGTTTGGAACGAAAGTTGGCTGGAACAAGATTCGAGGAAGACTGTTGACGTTCACGGAAAGACTGAGGATGACTGGACACGTGCTCCACCTGATTCAATACTCGATCCACACAGTTGACCAACTCCTAAAGACGGGAAATATTATTACCAAAAATATAAACAAACCAAATATCCACAAATAAATATTTACCGTATAATCGGCATGCAGTCCACATTTCCATCCAATGGAATAGCGCGAAAATAGCCAATACTTGTTGGCCGTGTTTGGGCGGAAGCAACGACACTTTTTCTTGCGTTTCGGTTCACATTTGCACGGTTGGTCCAGGATAAGATCACGAACAAGATGACGGTCAAATGCAGATCCACCTAAAACAAAACAAAAAATCGTGTTAAAATTAACCAAACTACCATGGTATTATTTACAAAAATGACAACGAACCTGTCTTTTGCATGTGCAGAAAGACCATCACATCGTTTCCCCGAATGTGGAACGCATTCTCCGTTGGACTAGCAAGCATGGCTTCAAAATTGACCTGTGTGAAATTATTATTAATTTTAAATAACAAAAAAATAGAATTTAAAATATAAATTAAAAATAAAAACAACCAACCTGTCGTGTTTTGGCCAATCGAAAGCCTTCATATCGACCAAAATCAAAGCCAAACGTTCGCTCAAGCACTCGGTCGACATCTTCCGCTTCTGAATTTGAGTTGGCTACTGATGATGGACTGTTGTTGTTGTTATTACTGTTAAATACTGAAGAATCCGAGAATGAATATGGCAAGAGAGATGAGATCCAAGGTAGAGAATAATAGGAGTTGGACTTGGCGTTTTCCGAAGACGATGTTGACGAGGACGTTTGGCGGCAAAGATTTTCCGGACAAAAGTAGCTCAGCGCCACAATGGACAATATCACAAGTGCGATGGCAAACAATAGTAACTGCTGGCGTCGGTTGTTTTTGTTTAGTGGTTTGTGACCTCCACCACCCAAAATGAGATGTACCACCAGATTGCGAAATAATCTCATCTTGAGGTGGTTGACGTGTGTGACGTTTAGTTTAGTCCATCATCAATTCATAATAATAAAATTGAATTATTGCGATTTGAACGCAACAAAATTGGCAAAGAAAATTGGACTTGGCTTTGGCCATTCCTGGAATGAAAGTGCTTGGTGCTTGGTCTTCTTGGTAACCAAAGTAACCCGTAATAAATAAAAAAGATAAAGACTAGTCTTTTACTGTGCTCTTCGACACTAAAAAATACGCGTTCAATTAAGTAATTTACATCTTCGTTGAGATAAAAACGATGGGAAATATCTAAAGACAAAGTCAAATTATATCAACATCTGTTTCCATTCCGTCAATGTAAGCCTTACCTCCAAGAGAGAAAAATAATAATAATTATAAAATAATTTCACACAACTTTTGCATTGATACAAATAAAGAAAAGGAAGAGATTTGGACGTATTTTGTACTTTTGGATTAATTGGTAGGATCAAACGATAGATAAGATAGGAAAGATAATAAACTAAACAGATAAACTTAGAGTAACATAATACATAACAAACAACACACAACACACAAATTATATTACACACAGACAGATATTGAGTTTGTTTGTATGGTGCAAATAGCCGAACGAGTCGACTCAAAGGAACGTACAGGGTGGAAATGGTGGTTTGAGTTTGATTGGCTGCCAATTCGCCTAAGTTTGGCGGCCAAACAAATTGTTCTGTAAAAGGCGTTTTACTCAATTATTTAATAAAATTCAATAAAAGTGAAATTAGCCATTTAGCTACCCACAAGTTGATCAATGTTTTATTAATAATTTAAAAGTCCAAAATATCAATTTCGATTATACTTTACTTTTTACATTTGGGACAATCGATAATTAGTCCAACACAGTCCCGGCACATTTTTCCATGATCACAGTCGACAAATTGAAGCGCCCGACTTTCTATAATTTTACCACAGTATTGACATTCGATGCTTTGCTGTGTGACCGATTCATCTGTAACTGAATGAACAATCGTGTGAAAATGAAAGTAGTAAGAATTAGTAGAATAAAACTCACCACTTGTGGAAGGCATTCTTTTGCACTTGGGACAATCGTTCATGTCGAGGCCACATTGGAGACAGAACTTCAGATGATCACAACACTCGAATCGAACTCGCTTGGTACTCAACTCCTTTTGGCACAACTGACATTTGCTTGATTTGATTTGTTTGGCGGAGATCTTGTTGTTCCCATGTTCATATTCAGACTCGTCATTTGGCAGTTCTGCAAAAAAAAATAAATCATAATAAAATTAATTGGAAATTGATGCTAATTTGCTTACTTCGCTTATTTGATTGATTATCCGCAGATTGTTCAGTTGAAGTAATAGCGCGTAATTCATTTTCAGTAGCGGACCTTTCGAGTGTCAACTTCAAACACTCACAACAATCACGGAAAAAGTGAATTAGGTAGATTTTTCTATAACAAACCGGACAGGTGATACATTCGGTTGTGAGTCCTATGAATAAAGGAAGAAATTAAATTGGCGATAATGAGATAAGATAAATTCACCTTTCTTAAGAATATTATCGATTATGGAAGAAGTCATTACTTTCTGGTAACTCATCGACACATTTCCCATTGAATTGGTTGACTCAATCGAGATGACCGCATTGGTAATGTTGCTCATGCTGATTGGACCCTTTTGATTGGCCGCCTCTTGTGCATGATGATGAAAACTCAGATAATCTTTTCTTGGTGCATATTTGCTGAATTTGGTTTGACCAAAGTTGAGGTAAACTTGCTGGTGAGCTGACAGACTAATTGAGGCATGATATGGATGGGTAGATGAATAGATCGGCTGAAGGGCCTTGTAGGGCATGAGTCGACCGTTGAGATAGAACGAAAATCTCTTCTCCTTTTCGTTGTTTTCCCTATTCTTGATTACCTCAATCAAACATCCAATCACATCGGCAGCTTTCCACGATCGTGCCAGACTGCTTTCGAGTGGCAACTTTGCCCCATTGTGCCACACACATCGATTGTAACCATCGAAGCCAATCGAAAACAAATCGCCACCAACTTCTGTTTTCGCCAACTCGGTCAACTTGGTCGACCAGCCAATTCTCTTGGGTCCATTAGTGAGTAAAGTTGTTTCATAGTAATAGATTCCATTCTTTGCCTCACAAACCGAGCTCACACTTTGCCATTTCCAGTCACTACGAGCCGAGTAACAGTCAGGCGACAGTTTGAGACATTCGGTTCGGTTGTTTGCGTTGAGTGCTGCTGGATTGACTCGACTCAACTGGGAGTGACCATTTAGCACGTGACTGAGAAAATGTTCACATATAAAGTGACATTGGTAGGCGATGGAGAAAGTGCACAGCGAAGTAAGGTAATCAACAGCTTTGAGTTGATTCTTGCAGTTGTTGAGCAATTGCATTATTCTGTAGTCTTCTTGTAGCGCGTTCTTATCGGCTTCACTCAATTCCAAACTATCGAGTGCAATCAACACAAACAACTGTGTCCACTGGTCGGTGGTTGATGTGAGCGTGCGGGTGAGATAGGCAAACACTTCACTACGAATGTCATCAATAAAGTTGAGATAGAAATTCTTTGATAACTTGATCAAATGTGCCAAAACAATGCTAATGCTTCGATGTTTGGCGGCGTCTTTTGGTGAGTTAATTTCGAGTTGCAGATATGGATAGAACAGTTCGAGAAGTTTCTCTTCTCTCATTGCATCAATTTCGCCCTCCATTAACTTTCCAATCCACTGTGCCATCACATCGACATTGTTCTCTCCAATCACACCGCCCATTACCTCAATAATCGATTGAATGTATCGCACAGCTTTCCATCCTCTTTCAATTTTAACATTTCTGAACCTGTCTTCGCCAAAAATGTCTCGATCATTTCGAATGTCCTCTTCCACAGCCCTCATCACCACATCACATTTGCCTTGTGTTTGGTCACAATAAAGCAATTCCACTCGATTGTCCACTGTCGAGTGTTTGAACCAGTAAGCATTGCCAATTTCACATGTTTCTGCCAATTGATACTTTCTCACATATTTTCCACTTGCCTCGTGAAAATCACCGAATTGAGCACCGTCAGGTGCAAACTTGCTGAAGGGTGCTTGGCCAAAGTTGAAATGGCACTGCTGATTCAGGGAGAGACGTGCTGTAGGGTAGTAAAGTGATACAGAGAAATATACTTTTGAGCAATATTCGAGTGGCTGTCCATTGTAGTAGAATACAAATCGTTCCTGGTCAAAGTCAATCAAGCATCCAATGACATCGCCTTCACGACAATCCTCCTTCAATGGTGTGCTCACTTGTTTGCCCCTCAATAATATGCACTTTTGTTGTGTATCAAAACCAATCGCAAGTTGAACGTCAACTTCATCTTCTGCAGCTCCACTGTCCAGTGTCCACGAAACTACAGACACAAGTTTCTTTCTTGAAGACCATCCAAATATCATTTTCCCGGTTGTCAGGATAATTGCCTCGTAGTAGTGCACACCAGTTTCGACTGCCAATTGAGAACAAACTGGAACATACTTTTCAATGCCATCATTTCTGGCACCAAATTGTGATGGTGACAATTTAACCAATGGAAATTTGTCCAATTGTTTGTCTCGTCCCACAACCTTGTCAACACACCACCGTGCACACCATTCCACTTGGTATCGAACAAAGTCAAATTCAACAGGCAAACAACCATCAAATGGACACTCTTGACTCAAACAAAAGAGTTGCACCAATTTGTCTTTGAGCAATTTCTTCTGGTCACTTCCAAAGACTCTCTTGAAGGCCAATTTTTCAATCAACAAAATAAATGGCAACACTGTCGCCATATGATCACAAATATCAAAGAATCGAATGAAATAATCAAACAAAAGATTCAAGAATCCTTGATTGAACATTGTCAAATCACTGTAATAATTGAGCATCAGTGCGGTGGACAATTGCTCAATGACACGACACCAGTTTTGATGCATTTTCCAGTTGTGCTGCTGTGGTGAGTGCAGATCGTTCATAATTGACTGATAGACTCGCATCAATGAAGACTGAATTTGGTTGATTGGTAAATGGCTCAAAGCACCAAGAGCAAACGAATCAGGATCATCATTGCATTTGTCAATTAGTTTGATAAGATAATCAAACATTCGACAGTAAACTAGTTGAGTCAGCGAATCTTTATATTGTTCCATCAAATGTTTGGTGAATTCACATAATTTCGCGTGATTTTTCCATTCTTCCTGTCGTTCGTTCAACTGACTCTCAACAGAATCGATCAATTTGAGCAGCGCAGATTGGCACAAATCGAATGGATATTCCTTCAATGTATTCCAAATTAAATCATCAATAGTTTTCTCGCGATCTATTATTCGGATGACATAATCAAACATGCGGTCGAGTGTTTGCTGGTTTAGAGATTTCTTGAATTTGCTCAACACTACTTTGATCACTTTGCACAGCTGAATGTGCCATTCGACCTTTTCATAGAAATTGCCCTCTACTGAGTCGATCAGGTTAAACAGCCAAGATTGATACTGGTCGAATGGAAACACTTCCAGCACATACCAAGCTTGTTCGATTGTCTTATCGTCATTACGACATTTGTCGAATAATTTCATGATGTAATCGTACATTCTGCCAAGTGTCTGCTCACTCAAATCAGCTTTATATCTCCACAAGACCATGTAAATCACTATACACAATTTGCCATGTTTGTCGGACTGTTCATCTTCTTCATTCAATTTATTCTCTAACCAAACGATCAACTGCAGCAGCAGTGATTGGCTCAAATGGAATGGAAACAGAGTCAATGCGTCCCAAGCAAAATCAATCGTCTCCTGATCAGCCTCACATTTCTCAATTAGCTTCATGAGATAGTCAAACATTATATCATAGATTTGTTGATTGAATCTTTGCGGTTCTTTCAACATGGCACAGTCGTTGAGCAGTCTGCCAATAAGTTCACACAACTTTCCATGTATGACCCACTGTTGTTCATTCAACTGATTGTCCATTGTATCAATTAGTAGGAGTAGTGAAGACTGGTACTTGTCAAAAGGAAACAATCGCAACACCTCCCAAGCACGATCAATAGTCTTCTTGTCATCACATTTGTCAATCAACTTCATAAGATAATCAAACATTCTATTACAGGCTTGTTGACTCAACGAATGTTTGCACTCTACAAACAGTTTCATGCTCATCACATTGAACCATTTCCAGTGCTTGTACCATTCTGTCTTTTCTCCGTTCAATTGACTCTCCATTGTGTCGATCAGTTGCAGTAGTGAAGATTGGTAATTGACAAATGGAAACAAAAACATTGCCGAGAAAACTTTTTCAATCATTTTTCTATCTTCATGCTGTTTGATTAGATTGAAATAGAAATCAAATATTCTGTCGAGAGAGTCTTGATTGAGCAAATGTTCGCAATTGTCCACTGCCCATTTCAACATTTTGTTCATATAACCAATTTTGTCATACGGAATTTTGTTGTTCTGTTCTGTTTCCAACGACTTACTTTCGGGAAAGACAACAAATTTCTCAAGTTCAACTTGACATTTGTCAGATTCGAATGAAATCAACTTGTCGAATGGAAAGTCCTTCAATGCCTTCCAAGCACAATCAACCGTCTCTCTATTGTCGCACTTTTCAATCAAATTCTTGAGATAATCAAACAGTTGATCACAAGTTTGTAGACTTGACGAATCTTTACAACTGTAAAAGGTACACTCAGCAATTGTGCACAGTTTCACATTTTTACATTGATTCCATTGATTCTCGGCTAAATCAATCAACTGCAAGAGTGACGATTGATTCTTGTCAAATGGAAATCGGCGCAATGCAAACCAAACACGATTATCAATACTTTGGACATTTTCACATCTTTCAATCAGTTTAATGAGATAATCAAATATTCTGTCAATGGTTGCACGATTCAACGAATCACCAAACATTCTCAACAATTTGGTCAATATCTCACACAGAAACGTTTCGTGTTTGTCATAGCCACACTGAACTTGGGTAAATCTGTTCTCAACCAAATCGATCAATTGTAGTAGTGAAACTTGGTGGTTGACGAATGGAAATTGTGCCAGCGATTCCCAGACAAAGTAAATCGTATCTTTATCGTCGCATTTCTCAATGAGCTTCACGAGATATTCAATCATTCGTTCACAAATTTGGTGACTCAACGAATTGTCGGCACATTCCTCCAAGACCGACTGAATTATTTCGCACAGTCCATTGTGTCTCTCCAATGAGCACTCGTTCATTTGTGCCATTTCACTATTCAACAGTTCACTTTCCAATAGTTCAATCAATTGCATCAGTGAATATTGGTATTTGACAAATGGAAATGAATGAACAGCAGAAAACACTTTTACAACCATTTCTTTGACATCTTTGTACTGTTTGATTAAACTCAAACACAAATTGAATATTTTCTTACAACTTTCATGACTTAAGGTGTGTTTGCAGTATCTCAATGCACCCTTTATCACATAACATAGTTTCAAATATTTTTCATAAAGAATATTTTGATTGTGACATTTCTCTGGAAAATCAATCAATTTATGCAGAGCTAGTCTGTACTTGTCAAAGTGAAAGAGATGATCATCGTCGAATAGGAATTCTGTCAGCGCATCCAATGCACAATCAATCATTTCACGATTTTCACATGTCTCAATTAGATTCATAAGATAGTCAAACATTCGATCACAAGTTTGTTGGTTTAGCGATTTCTTAAATTTCCTCAACACTTGTTGTATAACTGCACATAGTTTTAAATGTTTCTCCCAGCTTCCTTTTGGTTTTATTTGATTTTTCATAGATTCCATCAATTGTTTTAATGCTTCTTGAATCGAGTTGAGTGAAGAAGACGAATTGAAAGCTTTTTTGCCGTTTGTTTCGAATGACAAAAGCATGACAATTTGATTCAAATCGATCAATTGGAGCATATCTTCTCGCAGCACACTGAGCACCACTTCTCTGTCCACCAGTTCAGTGCCATTCGTTCGTCTAAAATCCAACAAATAATAATTCATATTCTTGTCACCGCCAATCCATTCCTTCAAAATCATTTGTAATTCTTCTTGTTTTGCACTTTCTTCCCAGTCCATTTTCATCACACAGTTAGTATGCTCCATGCAGACAGTTGATTGAACAGTGTTAAGACTTGGCCTAAGTGAAGCACTTTCGTGAAGTCAATATATTGAACACTATAAATGAAATGCTGAATAGAAAATGACAATTGAACATTCACAGAAACAGCTATTTTTACGATACACCAGTTGAAGAGGCACAAACATTAGTGAAGCATCAATGCTGCATCACTCACAAGTACAACAACAACAACAACAAATATCTCTGATGTTGTGAACACTAAATGAGCTGTATTAGAAAAAGCGATCACAAGTGTACAAGGTTACATTGACGATTTATGTTGGATATACAGATACATTGTGACACTCTGCCAAACAGTGCAATACGCGTGCATCTGGTATATAGCAAAGCTTATGGTAATTGGTAATTTCTAATTATGTTTCGGTTTCCTATTAATTTTTTTTAAAATTAGGAATTAAATTTCGGATGAAAATGTCTTGGAACATCCACTAAAGTGTACTTGTCATCTTTAATCGTGACTGATTAATCTGAAATTTAAAAATGTATTTAAAATTGAATTTTCATAATTACCAAGCATACTTATTGTCCATAGTATAATTATTATATTCTGTCTTTGCTTACTCAATGATTTGTGGGCTTGAAATTTAAATCCAAAGAAGACTCAAATGGAATTTAATTGTTGAATTAAATCTTTAAATAAATTCTTAATTATAATTATACATTTTGTAATATCAATTTTAGCCCATCAAAGGAATCGATCAGATTTTTCAATAGAGACTTGTCTCATTGGTGGAATAATTTACGAATAAATTCTTGGAAATGATTTGAATTGAAAAGTTCTCTGAACTCCCCGAACAAGTCGATCAATATATCATTAACGATTCATGGTAGTCTACTATTAGTAGATCAACTAGCATTGTTTCAATGTACATTGAGACAAGCCCTCTCTTTTACTTTCAAATCGAATGCACCAATTTGCCATTAGTGCCTCAACATAGACTCACGCACACACATCCGAATATGTCATTCACTCGTTCAATCAGTGCACACACACTTCAATGCAATGACACATTCACTCAATCGTACACTTCATTTGTCTCAATGCACAACCACACCACCACCAAAGTGCGCTTAATCAGTGTGTGATCAAGCCTTGGTCAGAAAATGAGTTGTTCACAAAGTTTCACAACAGAAATCAATTTATATATTTATTTTAATCGTCTGAATTATTGACAGGTAGTAATAAATCACCCAAATATATATTTTAGTAGTATAACTTTTAAGAAACTTATTGAACTTATTGTCCATATTACATGTAAACTGACATACCTGTGATTACCTGAGACGATTACATGATGGACAACATGATGGTGTGTCGAGTGTGTGTGTGGCGAGACATTGCGGTGTGGACGAGTCACAATAACGAGGTCAGTAAGGCGTCTTGAATAGCGGCGAGAAACCGGTCTCAATCTCGGGAGTATAACGCGTCGTGAAACTTCTTCTTCAATATTCGCCTGTTTGCTCAATCCTCTTGCTTTGCTGTCCTCCTTCCACAATTCAGACACACACAAAAAACGATTGCACACTTTGCTCAACTGTGTGACTAACTGACACTAACACACCAACCAAAACATCACCATCGAATCGTAGGTGTATATACATTTCCTGGCATCGATTGCTTCACAGGTCGAACCAGGTGAACCGGCACTTTGGAAAAGATGAAATCACCAAATTGAGCAACTATTTGCACCTAACCAACCAAGATCGTCTTATCTCACCTCACCTGTGATATATCCTCTCACATTTGCAACTGTTCGCAATATGAATTTGCATCATCATCATCACTCATCGCTCACATGTTCATCAACGCCATCATCATCATCATCAACGCCACTGCCAACTTTGATCACTTTAATCGTGTTATTATTACTCGTAAATGGTATGAATCGGTTGTTCCAATTGGATCGTTAAATAAATATCTCCAAAATAGGCCCAAATGACGTATCGGCTCAATATAGTGCTCAGAACACAGTGAACGGTCTGGAGTACAAGGGCGCCTCGATTGGAAAGTTCAGTTCATATGCCCATCAGGTTTCGGGTGATGTGTACGCCATCGATGAGTACACTTTTCTCATTAAGGAATTCTTCTACGATGGATTGGCTAGTGGTAAATTGACTTTTGGAGATAATAACTGATAATAGCTAACGAGTAATGTCCATTTAGACGCCTACTTCTGGGCGGGAGCAACCAGTCTTCCGAGTAATGTTGGTTTCATCATACCCGACGAGAATAGTAAAACCAACAAGCTGCGTCAATACGTCAACACCGACATTCGAATCCGTCTGCCGGACGACAAGCGAATGCAATCGATCAAGTGGCTCTCAGTGTGGGACATTCGAAGTCAGAAAAATTTCGCCGACCTATACATACCTGAGGGCTTCCTCCCACCGTCGCCCCAAACCATAGCCGAATTCTCCGACCTATCGAACGAGGTCAAATCGGAACCTGTTGTGATTTTGGACGCAAAAACTGTTCGCATTCCGGGCTTTCACTACGATGGCAAACGGAAAGATGTCTACTTCTGGGTGGGCACTGGGCCGCAGCCAACTTCGGCCGGTCAAAAGATTCCCAACGAGTTGGGCTACCTTGAGCCACTTGGAGCTTATAAGGACGATCTGGTCATTTTGGAACTGCCCGGCAATATGACCATCTTCGATATAAACTACATTTCCGTGTGGGACGAAGATGCGGGCGAGAATTTGGGTTCGGTCATCATTCCACAGGAGTTGAACATTCCGCCATCGTTGACTGAAGTGATAACTGTAAGTGTTAAGTCAAATTGAGATCATTAATCATTGACTGAAATCATAATTAAATCAGAAAGTGGAATCACGCTTACCCAACTGTGAACAACTTCACACCAAACTTCAAGTGAGCTGGGAAATATTCGGTCCACAGGTGACCATCGAATTGATTGGTCAAATTGAGCCCAACGATTACATGGCATTCGGCTTGAGTGGTTCGAACAATTCGAGTCGAATGATGAATTCAGATGTTTCCGTGAGCCATTTAGAGAGTCATCTTGCCTACACCAAGGACTACAACATCAGTGGACAATATCCGGTATGTTGTTTCCAATTGTTTCAATTTATAATTTACATTGCGAATTTAGTGCACAAACATTCTAGGCCACTACAAAGGCGTCTGTCCGGACACTAAAGTGGGCGGCGTTGACAACTACCAACTGAATCTGTACGAACGAGTGGACTCAATCAGTCGAATCACCTTTCGGCGAAATCTTGAAAACACCGGCGATGAAGGTGATCTAGTGATCGACAAGTCCAAGAAGACCTACATCGTGTGGGCAATTGGCCGGTTGAACAGTCAGAAAGAGCCTGGCTTCCATCACATCTACCCAAAACAGGACAAATTCGTCATTTTCGGTCGAAAGGCAGAGAAAAATTGCTTCCAATTTAAAACCTTGAATCCAGAGAGAAAAGAATTTATGCTCAAAGATGCTGCCAACACAAATGTGGCTGTGAATATGGCGAGTAGCTCCACTGCACATGCACTTCTCAATCCATACCAACAGAGCAGTTCGGTGGTGTCCAAATCGTGGGGTCCACTGCGACTGATGAATCGTTCCATGACCACCTTCTACGCTCGAATTGGCGACAATGGAGGTCTGAGGGGCTATTTCGGCTCCACTGGTCAGGCCTCGCCAGCACTGGTTTGGTACATCAATGGACTGCTGGCGCCGATTCTGTACGTGAAACGAGGTCGAACGTACACATTCAGAATTGAAGGCGGCAACAATCCCTCAATTGGCGGTCTGTACAATCCACTGTACATCACCAATGATCCCAACGGTGGCTACACCGAGCGGACAGATGTAGAGCGCAAAAAGTACAATGTTTACGGTGGCATCGAGTGGGACCGTCGTGGTCGTCCAAGTCCAACAGCGGCTGGCCGACTGTGTGCTTGGAGAATCAAAAATCAAACCGAAACAGACAACAATCCCGATGATCCGTACAAATACTTTGACAAGCGGCGAGCGGACACAAATCGATTTCAGAACTTCATTCAGTACCGCAATGTGCTCGACTATCAGTGTGAGCCGGGCAATGCGGCACTGCTCCAGTGGACACCGAACTCCAGTACGCCAGACATTGTCTACTACCAGTCGTACACTCACCGAAATATGGGCAATAAAATTGTGGTCATCGATGACTTCATCAGTACGTCTTATGCGTCCTTCATAGGCAGCAATTCCGCTGCTGGAGAGTCATCATTTAGTCAGTCATCTTCTTACATATTCACAATGCTCATTTTTGCCTGCTGGTGGCTTCTGTGCTGTTTTTCTTATGTTTAAATATTTATAAATAAAATATTTATAATTAGCCAAATATATTACTGTTCTGTTTGTGAGAATAAAAAATAGAAAAATTAATTTAATAAATTAATAATAAAAATTAAATTGATAACATAATTAGAGGTTTTCGTATTCTTGTAAATTCATTCATTAAAATTCATTCTGTGATTATTGCAGGCTGCACTCGAACGATCACTTGTTCATCTCCTCGTCTCACACAAAAGTTCAAATCGTGCGTAGTTTCCATTAGTTTGTAGACATCATCGGGACGATTGATTTCTTTGCCGTTCACTGATTGAATAATGTCTCCCGTTCGGAGGTCTCCCCTAAAGATTATTATGATTAACTCTAAACTATATTAATAAAACAGAACTTACATATGAGCCGGTGATCCTAACACCACCCGATAGATGAGCACTCCTTTCTTGACATCCGGGAAATTGCGATCCCTCGCCCGGTAACCTTCGATCATTTTGGGTGTCAACGTAATCATGGTCAGGCCAAGATAGTGCTTCTTAGTGGGCACAGGAACATTTTGACTCGAACCGTACGGATCAAAGTGCGGTGTGCGCACACCAAACCAAGAAGACGAATTTTGATGTCGAAGTCTTTCGGCTTTGCGTAAAAATTGCGCAGCAGAATCCGACGGAATAGCAAATGAGATTCCTTCGCCCACTTTGAGAGTATTGATGCCAATGGCCTCACCGTCCAGATTGAGCAGCGGGCCACCACTGTTGCCAATGTTGATGGATGCATCCGTTTGGATGTAGTCGATATCACCGGGAAGGCCCAACTCGTTGCCTGCACGACTAATCGACGAAATGACACCCACCGTGACAGTGTTCGACAAGGAAAATGGTGCTCCCACTGCAATGACCCACTCACCGGCACGAGATCGCTTCGAATCCCCCAGCGAAATGACATCAACATCCTGAATAGCTTTACTCGGTATTCTCACAGTGGCCAAGTCGCGTTGATCATCGACAAATTCCACAACTCCTTCCAGTGTTCGGCCATTGTTGAACTTGACCATCACCTATGGAAAAGAGGCAAAAACAGTTGGCAAATCAACACAAACCAACTTCAACCACTCACCCGTGTACTATTGGCAATGACGTGAGCATTCGTAAGAATCACTCCTTCGGTCTTATCGACCACAAAGCCCGAGCCCGAACTGCTCACCATCGAATCGGTGTAAACAGGATGGCGAACATGACTTTCAAGGTAGACCACACTTGTTGACACTTGCTCCACAATGTCAGCTATAAAGTTCATGTTGGAATATTTGCGTTTGTTCTTGTTATTCTTCCTTCCCGAATCATCATCATCCTTATCATCCTTATCATCATCACCACTATACATGAGTGCATATTTGGGCAGCTTCAAGTATTTCCAGGACAAATATGAGCTTCCAGCCAAGAGTAACGAAATCGCAGATATTCCATATAATCGGGACCATTTACGGCAGTTTTCATTTTGTTGTTGATAAGAATTATTATCACTAGTTGAACGATGAAAATTATATTTTGAATTGTGCGAAAATTGATTTAGTTCACATGATTGGCAGAGTGGAGATGAGGACACTGATGAAATTCTAACTTTTCTGTAACTTATCAAATAATCATTCTTGAGTGCAGCAAATTGTCTCGATACATTTGACAACCAAAACCGACCAAACATGATCGTGCTTCCCTTTGAGACAACCAAACATTCAACAACAGAACAATGAGTATAAATTCAAAACAATAATTTTAGTTTCAAACCAAACCAAAACAAACCGACGACGTGTGATGTAATCAAAACAGTGAATGCAGTGACGTTTTGTGCAATTTGCCCACTATCTCGGGCGCTGCAACACTCAATTTTAAATTTCAAATTCAATTTATTCATTAAATTAAATAGTAACGTCATATACTAACGACTCATTAAAGTAATGTACTGCCCACTCCTAAATTCTTCTGAATACGCAATCAATTCCAAATGTAAATAAGTTTGCAAACACTCGGAAAAATCTGCTCAGTTTTGCAGAAAGTAAGTCATTTTTCAATGTATATAGAAGATTTAACATTTTATCTTTTCGTTGTTATTTTTTTAAAATTTACTAACATAATTTGAAAGCAAAATATAAAATGTAAATGTCAATGCGCATACACTAATAAATATATGTTCAGCTCAAATGCAACTTCTCATTTTAAGGCATTTCCGATGTAGCGCAAAATTTTTTGCGGCAAAAAGATTTCTTTAAATATTGTTTTGTACGACCTTCGAATATTCATTAATGTGACGAATTCTGCTTGTGTTACGCATTCGGCTCCTTTTATTATTTTTCTCAAGCTCTGCCCCATTCTTGTGAACATTTAAATCCAATCTGGGCTCTTCTTGTTCATGTGAATCTAAAGAATATAATTTAAAAGCAAATAAATCTACTATTGTGTCACCTTCGTTGTCTTCGCTAATTTCCTCTATTTGTTGGGACCTGCTGATATCGTTTATCAGATCAATTAAGGCAAAAATGTGACATTAAAGCATCCTATCTTAAATCTAATTTATCCATTAATTGCGCCATTCAAGGTGAACTGTTCGGATTGTCGTTTATAATAATACAATGAGAAACTAAAGTTAAAATCCAACAGACATAATCCTTTAATGCGAGTTGTAATAATACATAATATAGACGTAATGTAAGTAATGTAATATAAATCTGAGAATTCATGAAAATCACAGTTTAAAATTTAGAGTCTGTACGAGACTGAACACAGTGAAAGAGAGAACAAAAATTATAATGTAATTGAAAGAGTTAAGTAGTTAAGGAAGAAGGAAAGAATGCACTTTAGTACATTTACTAGTAATATCATTAGATAAAAAGAAAGATAAACAGGGGACTATTGTTTGGGAACGAGAGAAATCAACTTCGAGAGCTTCTCATCGGGAACCTTCGAAGTGATGCGCACAAAACGCTTACGTTGCATGGCGTCATCCAAGAGTTGTTGCCATCGAGGCACGTTGGTGAAGCTCTTTCCATGGAGGCAAATGTACAAAACCGACTTGGACCGGGTGAGAGCGACATTCATTCGCTGCTGTGATCGCACAAAGCCCACCGAGTTGTTGTCGTTGGTAGGGTCAAAGGCCCGCACACAGGACAAAATTGTGATATCTCGTTCTTGTCCCTGGAACGCGTCCACTGTGTTCACGTCCACATGGGTGAGTAAGGCACCGTCGTGAAATTGCTCCAACTTTTTCACCAACTCCAACTTCTGTCCACGATAGAAAGTAATCACACCAATTTTGATCTTTATTCGTGTTGGGGGCAAATTTCCAATCGATTCTTGGGTTACGTTGAAACCAAGTTTATTGAATATGACGAGCAAAAGTTTGAAAATGAACTGCACCTCTTCAATGTTGAATCGACTGGCATTGGCCTGAGAAGAAGTTTGCTGCTCGTTTGCGTTCACTACGTCAAATAGAAAGTACTGCTGAAGAGAAATAGCAGGATTTAGGCCCGTATTGGCTGGTGTCTCCAAAACTCCCTTGTAGAAGTGTTTTGAAGGAAAGGCACAAATGGCGCGATGCATACGAAATTGCTGGGTTAGTGTCAACATTGGTGTGCGATCGCCCATGGTTGACTCAAAATGGCGATACAGACGCTCAAACATAGACCTTCCATAACCGGCACGAAGACCGCAACGAGAGATGACAGTGGCGGGCAGTTGAAGATGATCTCCAATGAGGATCAACTTACTGACAGGATAGATCATTGGCATGCATACTTCTGGTTCGGTCGACTGTGAACACTCGTCCACAATGACACAACGAATGGCCTTCTGTGAGGAAATATTCTCCGCACGAAACATTGACATACAGGAAAGCTGTGCCGAATTAAGTGTCGACAAGATCACATTCGCATTCATCAATAGTTCCTCTCGAAGTTCACCCTTTGAACGGGTCTTTTGGCAGAAGTTGAAGTTGCTGTCTACCAAATTATCCAACAAATACTTCTTCACATCGGGATGAACCTGAAATGGCGATAATTGTAATTCACAAGTACATTACTGAGTTTTTATTTTCACCCCAACTCACCTGTGATCGTTGTCCGATTCGAACAATACGCAGTTTGTACTCTTTAAATTGTTTCAAAAATTCCCTATCACGTATCAATCTGAGTGCTATTTCGTCGATCGCACCATTCGAAGGCGCACAAATAAGAATTCTCAAAGGTTTCGATTTTGAAGTATTACAGTTGATAAACATATTCTTAACGATACCCACAAGAGTGTGAGTTTTGCCTGCAAATGTAAATTAGTGTAAATTTCATAGACATTTAGATATGCGTTAAACTTACCAGTACCAGGCGGGCCCTGAATCATCACAACTTTATTCTTCGTGTACGGCTGCTGAACGGCATTGTAGCAACTTACAATTGCGTTTTTCTGTTCCTTGTTATATGAATTCTCTTCAAAGAATTCAAATCCATCCGGTCGGGTAAAGTCCTGCTTGAAGACCTCCTCTTTAGGTTGTAGAAAAGTGCCCACAAAATCATTTTTTAACTGCATCATGGACAGAGTCTCAACATAACGAATGGTTGGACGAAAATAGTAGAGTGGGATAAGAGACAAACACTTCTTGTCGGCAAATAACTTCATAGTGGTTTCGTTCTTGGCCACCTTCACCACATACTCAATTGCCGTGAGCGAAGATCCTTTCGTATCGGGATCGTAATTCCCCAAAACGTTCAAATGTTTCGGGGCAGAAGCCCTGTCTGCGTACACATCCAACTTATTCAAATATAGCTGCACAAAGCCCAGTGCCATCTTGTTGTTAGTCTCAGATGTGGGTTGCTTTATTTCCGCCCTCGATGGGCCACCTTCATCAGTTTCCGGAAGCACCAGCACCATCCAATTCTCCAGCCCAAACTTGGCCAAGTGCACCTCAGAACTGGCCACAAGTCCCTTCAACCAGAAAGTGATGAAATTGTCATCCTCCTTCATGTCAGCGTTTCGGACAAACATCTTCAGTTTTCCAAAGTATGTACCGGCCAAAGAATCAACAATTTGAGCCCAACCATCGAGCATAATGAACGGCAAGTAGGCCATCTTATAGTGGTTGAGAGATGCATACGACAGTGGCAATTCATCGTTCCAATTGAAGTCATATCTAAGCATTCCTTCGGTTTTCAAATGATGCAGAATCACAACTTCCTGATAGTCAGCATTGAGTGCGGCGACATTGAGAGAAAGAAGAACGCGCAAAAATTCGTAAATATCCGCAGTGATTTTGCTTTGAATGTCTTCCATTGTTTGATATTGAAGTTGCTCGGATGAATAGACAGTGGGACTAAAGGCGCGTCCAAAATCACGACGATTAAAGGCGGGCGTTTGGTTTGAGAATTCCGAAACCGAACTCGCAGCATCCGAGCCACTTTGATCCGAATTGATATTCTTCTCTCGAAGTGCACGCTTCTTCTCGAGAATGTCTTCAATCGAGAATAGTGTTTGAGAAAAGCGTGGTTGACCTTTGGCGGTTCTACAGAATCTTTTATTAATACAGAGCGAACCAGCAAAATCCTCCGTCAAATACCTTTTAGCAGTAATAGTTTTAGCTTCTTCATTTGCATAGCCGCCTGTAGAAGTTGACGGTTTAATCAAAATATCTGAAACTTCCTTGTCTAAATTGAGATCTGAAAGAAGCAAAAAAATATGAAAATAAATATTTAGAATAAACAAAACAAGACAAACCTTTGAGTTGGATTTCACCGAGTTCCACGTAACCATCCAGCGAATCATCATCATCACTGATAAGATCGACAACATCGATACTGTCGAAACGGGTTTCCTTCTGTTTAAAGCTGGATGTAGCGACGGTGGAAGGAATTTGTCTTTTATCGCCATTAACTGAAAAATCGGACAAAGTCGAACAAGAGAAGCTGCCAGGCAGAACATTTTTGAGCGAGGACACAGCATAGTTAGCAACCTTCTGTCCGAATTCGGTATCATCCGAAGCATTTGAGTCAGTTCGATTACGTGCTGCATGGCCAAATATTTGCCGATAATCGACATCTTTGAAAACGGAATCATAAGCGGGCACAAAATTGGCCGGATCACTGATTGTTGCTTCAATGGGGAAGGGGAAAAGTGGATCCGAATCATCAGAATTGGCAGAAGCAGCACGACAGAAAGGATGTTTTAGGGAAGGTAACGGCGCCGCCAATTTGTTTCGGCCTCCATTCACCACTGCTGGTGGTACCACTCCATTGGTGGTGGATATTCCATTCTGTACCGGCACAGCATTTTCTTCGTCCTCCGTCAAATATTCGTCGTAGTCGTACATTTAGAAATGCGTTTAAACAGAACAGTTTCGACGAGAAAAGCAATCCTAAACAAGAAATCACAGTTAAAATAACATCAAAAGACACAATGATAACACACTTACCGAACCCAAAATTATAGTGCGAAGCCAGATGACTAGAATTAGATCCTTGAGATCTTAAATCAAATCGAGAGAAAAACAAATCTAAGAGTAGAAATGAAAACGCCAAAGTTTCTCTGAGAAACAGAAACACACAAACAAAATACAAGGCCAATGCTGCAAGCGGCTGTCACTACAGCGAGTCTATTTACACTGAAATAAATAGACGCGCGCGCTAAACGATACTGTAGAAATAGTAACTCAAAATATTGTTGCGCCAATTCATATAAATTGACATCAATAAATTTTATTCTTTAAAATTTTCGAGGTAATGATTGTTTAATTAATTAATTAATTAATTTCATCAATTAATAATAATAAAAATAATTATGCACAATTATGATTGGTTGAAATTGAGCAGAAAATTTGAAAAAGATGATCAATAACAGCAGCACATTAGCAGCAATTTGGTAAGAATTAATTATTAAAAAAATCAATTGTAAAAATAAAATAATAAAAATAGCTGAGAAATAGTAGAAAGGATAGTAAAATAGAAAAAAGTTGGTCCAATTTGGTTCTTTAGTTGTTTTTGGAAAGGTTCAAAGTTCAAGGTCAAATTGTAGATAAAGTTTGAATGAATTTTGAATATATAGAATAGCTTAGTGGTTTGTGTCTGTGTAGCACCGCCATTTTGGACAAGCACGAGAATCTCAAAACAGCTCCTTCTCCTCTTGGTCTTCTTTGGGTCCATCTAGTCAATCGTGATCGGGAACCGTTTCAAGTGCCTCGTTGCTGCCTCGATCGGTGTCACAGTTCTGCAAAATGAATTAAACAAATAGTAAATTATTAAATCAAATTAATCAATCAAATCAAATTATCAATTAATCAATGGTTAATAGAAACATGTAGTAGAATTAATAAAGAAAAAATTAATGGAAAAACGCACATTTGGATAAACACAAATAATAAATTGGTGTATTTAATTTATAAAAAAATATAAATTAATAATTATTAAATAATAAAAGCAAAATTATTATATATCTTATCAAAATAAGGCAAAAAATGTAATGGCGAAAGGGTAAAACATAAATGTTGTGATGGGGTGGAAATAGAGCGTAAACATAAAAAGTATGTGTGTTATGTGAGATAAATAAAGTATTTATGGATTCATATATTGAGGATAATAATAAAAATAATAATATTAATAAATATGTGTGTGAAGGGTAGAGTAGAAATAGGAGAAGGGAAGGAGAGAGAGAGAGAGAGAGATTGAGAGTGAGATAGAATGCGCAATTTGGTTCGCGCATGTTTAATAATCGAAGTATTCGGCGCCTTTGGTCTTCTTCAACTCCTTGATGGAGCCCCCACGAGGGCGACGACCCTGGTTGTGGGGTTGCTTGCCTGCATGGTGCATTGGGTCAATGAGCGAATCATCGAGATGGGGCAACTTGAGACAGTCCTTGTCGGAACTGGTGCCTGCACTGACCAACAGTGAGGAAGACATTGAACTAGCACCAGACGAGTTGTGTCCATCGGGCGAGCACTGTCCACTGTGGCTGTGTTCCTCCTCTTCATTGTCTGACAGGTTGGGACTGCTGGCTGTGGTGCTGGGAGTGCAGTCCTCGCAATCACACCCAAATCGATCCACAAAGTCATCATCATCATCGTCGTGCTCATCTTCCTCATCAATCACATCAATCTCATCCTTGTCTTTGTCATTGATCAGAATGGGCACTTTAAAATTGTAATCAAACGCTGCCAGTGACTGTAGCTGCTGATCGTCCTCCAGGTCCTTGGCGGATGGCGTCGATCCATCAACGATGACACTGCTTGCTCCTGCTCGGGCCGAACCAGACACCTTACCACTAGTGCCCACATGCTGCTGTGTATGATTACAACAGAACCAACAGAACATACCATAGAAGGGGTGGAGAGAAAGTTCAAGGTAAGTATTTAGACAGGGGCAATTTACATGAAAGATAAGCTTATTTAGATATTTAGGTATTAGATAATAAAGTTAGACTATTTCAACAGAAGTGAAACATAACAAGAGACATAACAAGTAATATATAAAAATATATAATCTAATAATGGTCGCGCATGTGTGTGTGCTCGTGTGTGTAAATGTAAATGGGACGAACGACTAATTCGACACAAGAGAGATAGTAATATATCAAAGAGAGACAAAGAGACCCGTTAGAGACAGAGATAATAATGAGACCAAATAAAGGTTAAAATATAGTGACAGATCAGACAGTAGATAGTGTGATAGTGGGATAGTTGATAGAGGTCGTGATCATGCCAGAGGACAGTCTCGACTGTAGTTGTGATGGATGCACCAGTGAAGGCAACAGTGCTCTTACCATTGGTCTGTCCCGGTGAGTGTTGACGGCCGCAATCGGAACTCTAATCTCCTCCACCTCGCATCCATAGGCCACTGGGGTCAACTTGATGATCGCGTGCAGTGGCACCTTTAGGTAGGGCAGTCCCGCTAGAAGTTCATGGGTGGGAGAAATAAAGTGGAAAGTGGGCATGAGAGATGAGAAAAGAACAATAGGAGGCAATTAATAAACAGATCAATCAATCAATCCATTGATTCGCTCTTTTCTATTTGGTATATATTGTGCAATTTAATAAATCGTACAAATAAATAAATAAATATTTCAATAACTCAATCAACATATTTAAGGGGATGTTTAGAGTGAGATAACGGAGACAAAAGACATATTGGATTAGATCATAATCACTCTTTTAGATATAACAAAAATACATAAAACGACTCATGTGAACAGACCAAGAGAACATATTTTGATTTTCAGTCTAGCTTTGATTAGAGATATTGAGAGATAAGGGGAACACAACAAATGGCCATTTGTGTCAACATAATAAATAATATTATGCAAAATCATAAAATAAAAAAGGGGTAAAACTAAATAATAAATAAATAAATAAATAAGTGGGTTCATTCACAAACAAAAGTGGTGACAAGACTTATCACAATAAAGATAACACAACATGGGCACAATAGACAATAGATATTGGTTAGTGTGGTGGTGGTGGTGGAGGGAGAGAGATGTTATCAAACGACTATTTTGACACAATACACTCACACTCACATACACACACACACCGACACAGAATATAGATCACTACACGTCTGTAACTCTGTTAACAAACATAATAATAATAATAACAAAGATTAACATTTAGATTTAGGAGTTTAGTGTTTTAGTCGAATGTTGCAGTTGTTGTGCGAAAGTCGAGGTGACCGTCGAAGGGTTAAGTAGTAGTAGAAGTAGTAGAGACGTAGGAGAGATGAGCGCGCGCATGTTAATTCCGTGTGTTAAGATCTTCTCTCACACTGAGATCTTATCTCTACTGAATCTGAGAGAGAATGAGATCGATAAGATCAAACGATATTATGATCATCGACCGCTGCCACCGGTACGATGATCTCCTCCATCTGACAGCCATACGCATACGGAGTCAACTTGATTATGGTATGCAATGGAACCATCATGAACGGCATTTCCGCTGTTTGCATGGAGGCGTGTGTGTGTGAGACGAGTGAGAGACAAACATTTTCGAAACAAAACACGAGACGAGTGACGGAGACAATAAGACACAATAGGTTAGATCAGTCAAATAGATATTATATAACAACAGAGTTACAGACAATCGAATACGTCAATGGTAATTCAATATGAGACAGATTAGTTCGGAGAACGGTCAAGAGATGGGGTTGAGTGATAGAGAGAGAGAAAGAGGTGAGTTCAATTCAGAGGTTGAATTGAAGATATGGGTTAGATTGGGATTAAAGAATAAAAAAGGAGATTAAAACAGATCAGGATTATTATTAGATAATAAAGATTAGTTTAGACTCTATTGGTTAGTTATATCACAGTCATCATGGAACAGTAGAGTGGAAGTGGCATACATATGGAAGCAACACTACGAAAGTCCTCAAAAGTATGCCAAAATCAAAATCAAAGTCAAATCATAATACGAAAATAAGTCAAAAGGATTGATCCCTATCAAAGTTTGGATTGTCACTACCAGAAAGATCGTTCATTCATTCTTATAACCAAACAAACAAACAAACATTTGAATAATACATACCGGCTGGTTTGTCCAGGAAGTAAGCCAACAGACATCGGAGCACAGCCTGATGAGCCACAACAAGAACATTCTCCTGTCGTTCAAGTTCCATGATGACTGGCTCAAGGCGAGCGACAAGATCTTCGTAGGACTGAGAGAGGACGGAGATAGAAATAGAGATTAGTTCGAGGAATAACTCAAGCTTGACTTACCTCTCCCTTGGGATATCGATAATGGAACTTGTCCTGGTCTCTCAGTGCAAACTCTTCAGGATATTTGTTCTGAATCTCCTCGTAGGTCATCTCCTCACAGATGCCAGCATCAATCTCGTTCAGTGCCTTCCACCGTTCCTGTGGGGCCTTGATCAACTCCGAAGTCTGTGCAGTGCGACGCAACTGAGAGGTCCACACACGCAATCGTGGAATATTCTGTTCGTGAATGTACTTCGACAGTGCCTTCGAGTACTCCCAACCTCGTTCAGACAGTTCCGCATCGCCACCAATTCTTCCGAGCAAATTGTACACAGACTCGCCGTGTCGAGTGAGGTAAATGGACCGAGGAGTGATGTGAATGTTCATCAAATAGTACACCACTCGGGACTGAATGTGGCCCTCGTGCCTGTGCACCAGTACCTTCTCGCCCGCATTGTAAATCTTCATAAACGAGAGATGCTTCTCCTTCTCCTCGTCCAACTGTTCGTACACCTGTTCGTAGTGAGTGATCCGAACCATAAAGTCCTCCAGCGCCTTGTCAGTGTCCATGTCCTTGTAGTCGGGTGAGTTCACCTTCACCTCCTTAATGTTAGCCTCGATAATCTTTGGATCAAAGCAGTACGACTCGACAAAGAACAACTTGAAGCCATACTTTTCGACCACAAATTCGTGGATTAGTTCACGTCGTTCCATGGTGGTGTTTGTGGCATCGTACACAGCAACCTCGCCATTGCCTTCCTCAAGCCACGTGCACATGTCCTTGAGAGCGGCCAGGGCACATTTACTATAGAAAATAAGTAAATTAGCAAACCCGCATGGGACTGAAAGGGTTACACTCACCTTCGAATGACCTGGGCATCTTTGTTGTCGGGCCGAAAGAAGTCATGATTGCGATAAGCCTTGGTCGCCTGTCTCCGGTACTCGCCAACATTGAACACTCGAGTCTTGATCCCAATCCAATTCATGTAGCGAGTCAACTTTTTGGCAATGTACGTCTTGCCACGTGCCGGCAGACCCACCATTGCAATCACATGAGGAATGTTGACATAGGTCGTGGTGCGATCACCTGTGACACACAAAACAAAACAAAACAAACAAGATTAGATCAAGTTTAGGACAAAATATGTCTAGAGAATAGAACCTCGAATCGGAAAAGGCTTGGCGCCATTGTTCTGTGAAACTTTACGATGAACTGGTTGACTGGGAGGAATTGCTGAAGTGGGACTAATCTCGTTGGGACTTGGCGATTCAATCGTCATTTTTCTTGGTCACGTGAGAAAGAGAATGAAAGGAATAATAATAAACTCTTGGGTCCCACTTGGGCGAGAGAGAATAGACAAAACTTGAAGAGATTCGAATGAATGAAGAAACGGTGAACGTTTGCCAGAAAATGCGAAATACTACTAAAGAGAAAATATACAAAGTTGAGGTTTGAGTTTTGAGTGTGCAAACAAGTTTCGAGGCAAAATGTGTAGTGATGTAGAGATGTGCAAGTCAGTCAGTCAGTAAGTCAAGTGAATGAAAATCACTTTTGAGAATTACTCGAAAGAAGAGAAAATCGAGTGAGAGAGCAGAGAAATGAAGTAAAGCAAAGTGTCGCGCCTTCATCAATCAAACACAAGTGCATTTGTGTGTGTGTGCATGTGTAGGAATGAATGAGCAATGACAAGACTAGACGAGATGACTGTTGTATTTATATACCTCGACTAGTGATGAGACTCGTGATGGTGATGGTGATGCTGGTTATGTGTTATACTACTAGTACTGATGATGATACTTGTGAGATAGTGATCGAGAGCCGAGGGGTAGAAATAGTCACAGGACAGACAGTAATAGTGTAATGCACTGAACTGTAATGGCACAAAAGTGGTGTGAGATGATGATTCAATCAATAATATTATTTAATTAATAAATCGATCAAACCAGAGAGTGCACAGCAACAAGCAATCATAATCACCATCAACAGGCAAAAGCAAACCATCACAATGAACTGCTAACATAAATACTGGAAAGTCACTATGTAAAGATAACAAAGAGATTCAGTTGCATCATCTTTGGGGCCATCTTGTGATAATCTCAAAATATAAACACACAGAGAGAAAAGAGGGTTAAGGAAGTCATCATGCAAGAAGGCCTAAAAACGAACTGAACAACTTTCCCTAAAAATTAACCAAAACTTATTTTGGGTAAAAGGCAGAGAGAGATAGTAATCTCACATAAATTACTTAAAAATGTTATTGATCCTAAAAATGGACACAATGGAAAATTATTCAAACGGATGTTGAGTAGATTGCCATTTTCAAAGAAAAACAGAAGAAGGCATCATCAAGCGGCCACATGTATTACAAATACTATTTGAAATACACTTTGAAATAGGATAAAGATATATATTTCTTAATATCGAATCTAATCTCTCACTCAAACTATACAGATAAAAGTGAAAAGAAGAAAGTAACTTTCAAATAGACGTGGAAACAACGTGCATTTTGTTTGATTTGGACGATTGAGCCCGATTTGGTGAGTGAGTGAGAGCCCGAGACAAACAAATCAAACAAACGAGATAACTTCTCAAGAGATGAGAGTTTCAACTATTTCTTATCCCCAAACGCATCTTTATCTGTATAATATGGACACACACACAAGAGGATCATAGAAATGGTATATGCAAAAGTAGATGTAGTAGACAAGGCGCAATCAACCTAAAGTAGTGCGCGCGCCTTCGTTCAACGTATTGAGAGTTTTGTTTAGTTTCGCTGTCGTCGAATGGAAAAATTCAGACCCTAAAGTGAATGTTCGATCGTTTTGGGTGAGACGTCAATGCAAAAGTACACACTGTTGGACTAATAAAACACACCACCAAACACATCAATTTGGTACATGCAATTTGTTGTATTGGCTTTTTGTTGTGTTGTATTTTGATGTGCCACTGTGATAACATAAAGTACAAATAGACAAGCAATTAGGCGACCGATTTGACGACGAATGTACCAAAGAAGAGATATACTAACTGAGAAGAAGAAGCCATAACAAACAAGAATGACATCTGAGGGGATTGAAATGTCCCGACTACACACAACACAACACAACTGATCCTAATAGTACACACATACAGGCGGCCAATTACTAACAAAATTGATTTGCAGACTCTTTATTGCAGACTTGACGACAGTCACACTGAACAGGACACAGGAGGAAACAAGAGACGAACGACTCGGTATCGGTCGTACTCAATCGAGAACAACTACAGTCTAGTTCATATGACACACACTCACTGATTTCACTCAGATGTACAAAGTGATAAGGAAAGAAATGTACAAATGAGATCAAATGTTGTACAAAAGTAGATTAACAATTGTATTACAACAAAATAGATTAACCAGATCACAATAGTCGAGTCACATATTTTACTACATTCATAAAGAATATCGAGTGTACACATGGCCAAGGTGGAATAATCATAATCATAATCAATCATCCGACTGAATGAATATATCATGACACATCATCTTCATGTAATACGACAATTAAGGGGGAAGACGCCGACAAGCAGCCAAAAAGACCTTCGTCATCTGATCAGACAATCAATTTGCAAAGATAGTAAAAGTAAGAAGCAACAAAAACTCGAAATACCAGATACGTCAGCATCCAACATCTGGACGAGAACATATTAACAACAGTCGAGTGCGTTCATAAAGTCGATTGACTAAATATTCAAATTTTAAAGCAGCTTCTTATCTCCAAACTTTTCAAACACGCCACACACAAAAGTAATCTAAATTTAAATTCAAACAAAATTACTCAACCATGATGGATTAGTGTTGTGTCTGGACTTGAGAAAAGCGCAGGATCATTTAAACTACTATTTACGTCATTCGAAGGGTTGCAATGTGAGCACAACAATTCGAGTGGAAAATTCTGAGGAAATACTCCACACTGGACATTCATGAAAAGAAAGAGGCGAATCAAGAATTGAAAGTAAGTTCACATGTAATGCAAACTGGTTCAACCGTGAGATAGACACAATTGGTCGAGTGTGTACTCACAAACAGTGAGTTGCAATTGAACCCATTCCTAATGGCATTAGCAACCAATCACTAATCGCATTCCTAACACTAAATTGACAATTCAACCAAATCATGTCTAAATACACAAACTAAAATCATCAACTCCCAATTCGCTTATCACACATTGCCTGAACATTTCATCACTTCTCATACAAATCGAACGACTTCACATCGTTTCACGATTGCACATTGCCGAAGGAAATATATATTTTTGACGATTAGCTCAACATACTGTATGTACGAGGTCAAAATATAGAGCAAAGTCTCACTAAACATTCCTGTAAATATATTCAAAAATTCAAGAAAATCCCCAAGATAATCTCCCTCTGTTTTAAATGCGCACTCTAATCAAACCAAACATGGAATTGCAAATCATTCTTTCGATATCACTCTCCACCACATCATTTATCATCATCGAAATCCATGCTCCAAATTTGGCAACATAATCTCGTAATAATAATCATCACTTTGAGATAGCCACCACAAAACGATATATAATGGCCAATATTGAACTGAACTTAGCACTACAAAACTAATCGAAAACAACAACAACAAAATGCTCATCAATTAGTGAGCATTCATTCCACTACACCTCATCATCCTCATCCACATGAACAACCGGTTGGGAGCGGATGCAGATAACAACACGAGCACAGAAGAGTGCTGCATGTGTTTGATAATAATACACACAGTGAGAGGACAAACTAACAAACTAATAACTAATCAAACACATGTGTTCGCCTCACACACGTAAATGTTGATTATACAAGTCAATGACGAAATCGGTATGAAACTCACATGAAAAAGCCGCACTCAATGAAAGGAGACATTGAAAAGTGATTCGAAGACTCGCCTTTTGTGATATCTAGTTTCAGGATTGATAATATCGACAAACAAGGCAACGATATACACAACTCCTTGAGAGAATGAAAGAGGTAATTCATCGAATGCATGGTAAATAAGCTATTTTGGTGTTAATCTGTGAAAGCAGCTCAGATTCGAATCGATCTTATCACATTTTATACTATTCGCATGACATTGAATGCATTCGGTGTGAGTGTGTGTGTTTGCGTTTCACTTTGGTTCAGTGCAAATTGATGTGATCAAATTAATAATAATATCAATGTCTGATTTGTCTGATTAATTTGGCATTCATCAACTTTATTTGATGATATAGCTCTCACTGATCAATTAGTGGAAATAGTCAATCAATCAATCAATCGATTGTAGTAGTAAGTCAAAGTTAGGCAATCCACAGGCGGAAAATCAAACACAAAATCAGCCAGTTCGATCATGTTTGCACAAGAGAAAGTTGGCGACGTTTGCCAAAAATGTCTTTATTATCTTATACACGAATCTAAGGAAAAATAAGCAAAATCTAAATCTCTAACCAATCGTCACGTAATTACTGACCTAATTGGATTTAAATGACTTTTACTCAGTGAGTACGAACCGAATCGAACCGGATCTGACAACCTAGCAACTCGGAATTTCATTTCGTAATCCACAAATAATAGACACAACCAAAACATTCCATTACTCGACTCACATGATGATGATGACATTACGCTACACAGCAAAATGACAAACACAAAAACACAAATCAACATTCAAATGCGCTCGAGCGAGACAAAACAAAAACAAATCAAAGGAAATGATCGAGTCAGGTTTGGTGCATAAATGTGCACAAACAAATTCTTCGACCAAGGAAATGTTCATTGCCAAACAAATTCAAATTCATCATTTCAACTAGCCTAAATCTCAAAAACCCATTCAACCAAACTCAAAAGCCATTTCAAGATCAAAGATATAATCAACAAAACCTGAATATCATAATAATAAACCTGACAAATGATCACCATCACCCCAAACACACACAAAACACCCGTCGGAAACATCCAATGCATAACAAAAGAAATGTTTATGTTTACTACTGCAAAACGCAATTCAATTCAACCCAACACAACTCAACTCTACACATGACACTTGAAGCGAATATTAGAAAACAAAATTTATCACGTAAGCCATGGCATCATCATCCATCCTGCGCTACTCAAGTTTCCATCTTCTACTCCATCGTTTTGTTTCCTTCTGTCAATGTCACTCAAGCACCAAAATTCAACTGTCAGACACACACAGCATGCGATAGCACGAGAATTTTACCAAATTGTGCAACACTAACATGCCGGCTCATCACAGGAGCCTCATGCCAACCAACCACCAAACAAGGATTCAGAGAGAGATACAAAGTGACAGGCAAACTCAAACTCCCTCTATCAACACGAAGAGCAATGATTTTCTCCCTCAACTTTACTTTATTTTTAAATAATCCAACCAAAACGCGCTCTTACTCACACACGCTCATCATATGACAGATCGTTTCATCGCTTCATTGTTGCTATTAATAAAATATAAAATAGTAAAATAAAAAGCAAAAGTAGATGAGCTCCGCTCTCATGTAGATGTAATTCACAATTAATTCGATTCAAATAATAATAGTATTCAAAAAATAGTTGGCAACAAAATAAACAGTTCCGTAGAGGTATTTTTAGTAGATCTCGACTGTCAGATAATATTGGACATATTAGGTAGATGCAGACAAAAGTTTGGGCCCATTCAAAAAATGCAGCAAAATTTTGAGTTTACTCCAAAAATAATTCAAACAGACAAATTGAGCGGATAAATAAGTGGGCGAACAAGACACACACAAAAGACGCGCGCGGTGTAAATGAATTTGCACTAAACTCTCATCAAGACAGAACAGACGAGAAGTTTAACCGTGGCGCGCGTTCGAATACAGGAGAGAGCAATGTCAAAGCCAAATGCCAAAGTGGTGTGACTAGTTGAGTGCAGTTATGTCACATTACGAGGTATTCACTAAGTCTCTATACTTTCAATCATTACAAATACACAGTCACAAGTAACGTAAACTTTACCAAATAAACAACAAAAGTATAAGTGCAAAACTAGACACAAAACACGCGCGTGTCATTTTATTAATAAACTACCTCTAAATACGATTATATAATTAATCACTAGAAAACAAAGTAGTTGCACTTGAAATTGCACTAGCAAGACTGCATTGCATGACTGTAAGGTCGATAATAATAAATAGTAATAAATTCAAGGAAACATCACAAATTTTCCTGTTATTCGCAACAAACAAGCTCATTCGTTTTATATACGAGGAAAAAACCCAAATCAACATATTTAAATTTAGCGCCGTTGCTAAGAGAGGTGTTTAACCTTGAATTCTCGATGCGAATTCAACGACAAAATGATGAATCACCTAACCAGGATCCTCAAGTTTGAGTCAACAGTCAAGTTTAATTACACAACAGTAAAGAGTGCATAAACAGTGCAGTAATATTAATTCCAAAAGTAACGAAGGCTTATCAAATATTGACATAAACCAACAAAAAATCATCATAACTTATCAGATAATAATATTGATATACTAAACACCAACTCAGCAAGTGCACAGATAACTTTCAATAGTAGTATAAACTTTAAATGTCACCGAGACAGAGACAATCAATGTATATTGTTAAACTACTGCTAAAAGTAAAGTAAACTAGTACGAGAGTTGAACGTAAATGTGGTGCAAACGTATTGACGTCCGTAATTAGTGATTAAATCTATTTATAAATTTATTTATGGTATAACTGACGTTGTCAACTCTGAAACTATGGTCTACACGGTTTGAGGTTCTCAAATCAAAAATTGGCATCATCAAACTGACACATCTGTCGTGTAACATCTGTAATGATAAGCTCTGTATTTAGGCATATGTTATATAAGTGATATGTAATACAAGAGCGAAAAAAAGTGGAAGGCAATAGGCTATATTGATAAGTGTAGCAGCAATCATCTTATCAACTAAACACGAAAAACTGTGAGAAACAAATAAGAGCAAAAAGTCTGTTACAGTGTAACTCAAACTAGATAAATAAACTGCTGCCGACTGATGTTGCAAATTGTAAATATAGTGAATGATGACGTGATTTGGTAAATACAAATGTGATAATAATAAATACCTAAATCAAAACGAAGTAAGGATGAAGGATTGTTATCACACGAAGATCGAGGAACGAATTTTGACTTGAGGAATTGCTTGGCAATTGAATCTACTACAATGACTACTAATAAAATTGTAAAATTAGAATCAATTCAAAGTATCAAATGCACATGTACCTTAAAAGGGGAGGTATATCTGGTCTAATCGAGCAAGAGTTGTGAGATCGATCGAGTGATAATTGAGTGACAGTGATATCGGCTGGTTGAGATAAGAAACCAAATGGTTTGTAAGTTTTCAGTCAGTTGTTTTGAGCAAAGTGAATATGTGACAACAAACGGCAATGCAGTTGAGGCAACAGTCACACACGAAGACGAGACGACCAACGAGAGCAAGTAAACAGTAATCGTGGGAGCAAATGCGCACGCCAACCGAGGTATAAATGGCTCCCAGTTGGCCTGCACTGACGCCGAGTGCATGCACTCCAATGTGAGTCTGCGTGTGTGAATCCACACACAACTCTATACACACACTCGAACATGCTAGAACACGTGAGTGAGGACACGCACGTATATGACGAGACATGCAGACGAGAAAAGGAAGGATAGCGATGAAAAAAGGATTGAACCATCGATAGAATGAATTGGTCATAAAACTGTCCAATCGATTGATTTAGATGGCAAATGATTATTGACGAAAGGGCATATTATAGTGAACGACAAGGGTAACAAAGTGCATTGAATCGATTGTGTTGCCAAGTATTACGTGACTCGCGAACAGTAGACTCAAACGAACGTCCGAGTAAATAGAGAACGGTGGTCTCGTCTCGTCTATTCCGGTTAATGACTATACAATCGTAATAATTCATTGTCAAATTCGTACATTCATGACAATGGTCTGTAAATTATCCTCGATTCTAAGAATATGCACGCAAGAGATTTTAATAATTCATATATACGTTCTGCAAAATGTCTAATCTCTCTTCTTTGAAATGGCAAATGGCATTACTCAATTGTTGCACTCAATCCCAAACAAAATAAGAAAACAACTCAAGATGATCACGTCAACCAATTCAATTTGTCACGTTTCCCAACAGTGGAAAATTTTTATCTTTCATCAAATCAATCAAATGTCCTACTTTCGTATTTCAATTTACAGGATTTATTTATTTATTTAAATATTATTTAAATTCTAATTCTAAGCGTAAAACCAAAATTCAAACCAAAATCTCATTATTCAAACGCACCAAATTTGGCCTAAAGGCAAATAATACTTTTGAATAGTAAATTCAGATTTAACGCAAAAAGAAAAGTTGAACATAAATGTTGCAACAAAATACTAATAACTAAATCATAATAAATGTTCAAAATTCCAGGAAATCTGTCTTGTTTGAGAGTACAGAGTGTATCAATAATAATATTCACTTCAAGTACCGTTCAAGTACACATTTTGAAATAGTAAAATAGAATAAATTATTTAATTTTCAAATTTACTATTCAAAGTTAAACTTTTTGTTTCGTTTTCGCCATCAAACAGATTTGCCCACTCAAACTCAAATTCACTCAACTTTTGTTTCTTCTTCTTCAATTCTTATGAAACTTTTAAAAGTTCGGGGAAAGCGTTGAATATTTTAAATTCTTTCGTTATATTAAAATATATTTTTTATTATTATAAAATTTAATTTACAAATTTTGAGAGAGAAATGTAAATCAAACAAATGTAATAATAATGAACCCATGAGTGAGGTGTACTAAAAATGTTGATGAGGTAAGCAGAAATTCAATTTCAAAAAATAATCGCGCGCACTTGGTCAACATTTACGATGAAAGCCAAAAGCAAAATTTGCAATGCGCTTATTTACCTCGAATTCTCATCTTTACATTGATTTGAATGAACGAACAAATACAATGCATTATACATTTGTGCGTGTTTACCTAATTTCAAAATTGAATTTATAATACAAAACAAAATGGTGAAAATATTTTCCCACACGCAAATTTAATTTCAAGAAAAAAATCAAATTTCGAAAGCATCTGCTTCTGCTTAGTAGGCCTAGTCTAGGTCTTTGACCAGTGATTCAGTGTCAATGTCAATGACAAACCTTAAAATGCACTCAAACAAAATAAAATTGACCTTAAAGAACTGACGACTGTGAGAAAATGTTAGATTCCCACAGTTTTTGGATGTGCACTATACTACTAAGGGACCTTGGGACTTTACGACTATGAAACCATCATCAAGATCAAGGTCTCTTGGAACTGTTTCTGAGATTAGCAAATCAAATGATGGCAAAGGACAAAAGACTTTCTTCTTCTTCTCTTTCTTTATCGTCTCCTAGCAGACAATACACGTTCCTAAATCAGAGTTTTGTTCGGTGGTCGAGTCGAGTTTGCATCGGCCTTCTCTGTATTTTATTATACTCTCCCAAATAGCACACACAAAAGACTTCTACTGTTAGACTGGTAAGTTAGATACGAACAGAGAAATCACGGTAAATTTACTTAAGAGCAAGAGAGAGAGAGAGAGAGAGAGATGCCAATGACATTCATTGATAGATGGAGAGAGATGTGAGTGGGCAATGAAAGACGAAGGAGAGCGCAGGAGAGGACAAAGGACTCAGGGAGAATAATAAGTTGAATACGTAAGAAGCTAAATAATAATTTTCCCATGAAAAGATGCAGGACCATAAGACCCGAGACACGGTCAGTGCGCGCAGTAAGGCACTAACAAGATGGACCTTAAGGTCAAGGATGCGGGGTACGGCATAAATCGACAATGCGTAACAAACTAAGAAGCTGTTCAAAAAGTACGTTCAAATAGTCTCACAACTTTTAATTAAAAATTCCAAGAAATAAATCAAGATGCCAACAGAGAGACAAAAAAGTAAGATTTAGGTTAAGTTGGGATTAATTCATGTATTATTTTATTTTTAGATTTTATATATCAAACAATACTTTAGATACAGTGATGAGTTGGTAAAATGTAATTCAAACGGTTCGCTACATAAATTTCAATCGCTCCGAGCCCCCAAAGTATCTTAATATTTGGAAATATTTAAAAATATTTAATCATTTTGATTTATTAAAATTAATTAAAAATGCGAAACTTATTGAACACGTACTTTTATGGTATTAAAATATCTTTCGTTGCATAAGGTGCCAATTGTCATACATCTCTCGAGCTCAACTCACCATCATCGTCATCACCACGACTAGTGACTAACGCGCTCAATGGTCCAATCTCCCGGGTATATGCACACACATACACAGACACTGTGACAGTGCCAGAGAAACGGGCGGGTCCCGAGAGATCGTGACTCGAACTCGAACTGCTGGACAGACTGACGCGACTGTGACTGTGTGAGGGGTCCCGCACCGATGTGTCCCCTACTTGTGAGACATATTTGAGCACAGTTTGGACCGCCTAGCACTGTGAACAGTACAGAACAGAACTAACGCGTAACGATCCAATTGCACAATATTTCTCTGTCCGTAACAGACCAAATTGCATATGCATCAAAAGTGAATGCCATCGGTGCACTATGTGACATTCGACGTTTCACTGTCCGACCGACAGGACCTCGCTCTCTCATTCTATTTTTCATTGTTAAAATGTTCTACCAATTCATGTCAAATCTCTCTCTCACTCATCCTCCCAACAAGTCGACTTTGAGCTCACCAATTTTAAATTTTAATTAGCACTTTTGTTCGTTCGTTCGTTTCGCGTCCCAATTTGGGCAAATTCCCGGACACCCAAAAGCCTTCACGGCGAAAAAGGAGATATACATCAAATTTGATGTTGAATTTTGAGAACAAATTCCTGGAATTTGGCCAATGTTCTAATTATAAAGATTGGGGGCTAGACGGGCCTCGACTTTTGACTCTCGTTCCAGTGAAACTTTAATTTGATTCAATATAATGAAACTGAAAAACTCACAGCTTTACAAATTCTCTTCTTCCTGTGTTTTGTTTGATTTTACTTTTTACTGCTCTTTTCCCTTTCTGTGTGTATGTGACAGTTGCACGTCCGTTTTGCCTTTGTGAATTTTATTATTATATTACGTAATAATGAAACATTACGCAACATGACTGTCATCTCAAACTCAAACTCATCTCATTAATTTGGCGAAATTTTGGTGCAACTATTATGTCGTGGATGGTATGTCATTTATGAATTGTCAATTTATTCGTTCTCGTTCGAAAAGCTGCATTCTTGTTTGCAGTTTTTTTATATAAAGGTTTTGTTGATTTTTAGTGATGATTTGAATTTAGATTAAATTTCTGCATGCTCATTTATTATCTTTAAATAGTAGATGTACAAATTCTGTGAGAAAACAAAAAGTTGCGCAACTTTTTTTTTAGTTGAACTAACCGCGATGATTCATGGTTCACAGTTGGCTTGTTAGTTCGTACATTACGAGATTTGTTTATGATTAAAAGAATATTTCATTTATTTAGTCTTTTTTGTTCTGAGATTGCATCTCTTGCTTCACCCAAATTGGACCTTTCATGCATGAAGTGACCGATGTAGACATATGTTGTGTTGTTGAGCATCATCATCATGATTGCACAAGAATATTTAATTTCGTTAATTTCCGCAAAATTGCAAAATCTACTCTGAACGATCTCTATTCTTTATTCTTTTTTGTGTGCACACGCTGTTTCGCCATAGGAACGAGATGCATTCCCCATTGCCTGTCACTCCCGTGTCCCCGCGTGAAACTCGGCTGGAATGAGTCCCACTTGACCGGTGTCCGGGGGATGCACCAGCACACATTCACATTTACATGGCACAGCAAAATGGTATACTTTTTGTTGTGAGCCTACACGTCCGTCCGGTCAGGCCCGGTCGTCGTCATCGTCGTCCATCAACACGGTCACTCCGTCCGCATCATTCGTTGCTTCTTCTTTTTCTTCTTCAACTTCTCTCCACACATTTGGTCATTGCACTAATTGAGCAGTTCCAGCATCACATTGGAACAGAGAGAAGAGCTCTTTGGTGATCACATCGTCATGCGGCAATCACTCCATGAGACAGCTCATTGGGCAAGTGTATCTCTCATACTCTCTCTCTCTCTCCCTAAGCTCCCACTCACTCTCTTTTGTCCACTTTCTGATTAGACCAGTTTTGGTATATATTTTGTTGCCTTTATTATTATTATTCTTATTCTTTCTTTTTCTCCCTCATAATATTCTTAATAATAATAAATTCATTCTTTCAATTGGAACAGCAAACACACAGCAAGCGAATAGCGTCAGACAAATAGATAGACTTTGGTGTAATGACACTCAAGTCGTAGTGGCATATAAACGAACTAGTACTATTCAATCCCTCAAAGATGGACCGAAAATTATTATGTTTAGTAAAGAATATTTGTGATAAATTCGCGCGCGTAAATAAGAACCGAATACAGTTTCTTTTCGTTCGGGTTTTTATGTTTCGCGGCTCTTATTTTGTGTTGCAGAATGATTATTAAATGAACCAACAAATATCATTCGAACCAACCAAACTCAACACACACACAACCCACCCCAAATTCGGTCATATCATTCATTTCTCTTGTTTGACTTTTTGCACTTCATATAATCAATACAGCGTACATAATAAGCGTGAGCAATGAATGAGTCCGGAGTCGGATAAGTTCAATAAGTTCCACAATATATTATAACTAATTCCTTTGTTGGTGTTTGCTTGACCAGAAAAAAATAACTCAAATTATAAATCACAAAATAAGCGCAATATTCGGTTGTTAGTCCTCAATTTTTGAACAATCAAACGAATGTTAAATTATTATACATCTTATCTTTGGTTTTTAAAAGACCGTTCATAAATATCGTTACAGAATTCGCTAGCTTTTCCGTTTTGATATAAAGCGCGCTTATTTGAGAATATTTCAATCAACCAAAAGAAATGCGTTGAAATATATAATTTTACGATTATTTAATACTCGAATTGGGCAACTATTCTTAGAAGCACTTGGACTTGCTTTCTAGAGATTCGTGATTTGAGGTCTCTTTTTAAAGAGATGTTTGTTAGTGTGCTGTTGGAATAAATGTTGAAATATAAATTCGTTAAATAAGCGCCGTACACAATTCTAAACATTCAATTGAAGCGCTAATTAAAGAATTATATTCGTTTGAGTTGAGTAACTTTGTGAACATTGATTCTATACTGTGAGTGACTTAATAGTGAGTAAATAGCAAGAGAGGAACACACACACATTCATTCATCCGCATCCATCCTCAAATACACACACACAAATATTTCTCGTTGCCTCTCGACATTGTGCCTCAATTCAGTCCTCTCTCTTTCGTTTGGCTCGTAATTCCATTTGGAGGGGATCATTCCCCGCACAACACACACACACCAGAACAGAGTGTCCCATCAGAAGAGGGACATATTTCTTATATAGCTCAATGTATGCTCGAAGTATATCAAGACAAAAAATATAAATGTGGCATCAATTCTCTCTCACTCATTCTACGGCCTCTACACACACTCACACTCACATTATTCTGTTCGTGTCCATGTGCTGTCTGTGTATGTACACATTTTGGTATATCGTTTTTTGCAGTGGAAGCAGTGGTCCAGTCTAGTGTGTGTTCCATGTGCTGTGTGTGCAAATGATAGAGGACGAAAGAATAGATGCGGCGAGTTCAGTGTTGAAGCAGACCGACTAGACCAGCTCTTTTGTCGATTGTTCCATTAGTGTTGAGATGGTGTTCCCCCTGTGCATGTCTATCTCGGTGTGTCTTAACCAGAGTGTTCCAATGTGTTCTGTGTCTGTTTTGCGTGTCTGTGCTTTTTCGTTTCAAATTCTTTAGGAAACCATAAATTCGATTCTTGCATCAACAACAACAACAACAACTGCAAAATCACTTATTTACTTTGAGAAGCAAAGCCAACAATATTTTCCCTCTCTTTGCTTAACAAACTTTAAATTGAACCTCCTATCGTACGTTACTTTTATACTACCGTTAACTAAAGATTGTCTGGTAAATGTGCGCGCGAAAGAGGCAGAGCCAAATCGATTTTAAAAAGCGTGAGAGACTTTGCTTTACTCACTCTCATACATTGTCAAATGTTCAATCGTGTCGAATGTGTCCGGTCAAAGTGACCAACACTACGCTTCTAGTTGTGCGATATATCGAATAGTCACTTTTTAAATTCAGTAACATAGCATTTTATGTTTCAATTGTCCATAGGCTAATTCTAGTTTTCAGTCAATTCAATTCCATTTTTACAAGCCTGAAAATTGATGTCAGTTTTAGTAAATTTTAGTGTAAATATAAGAAAGATTATTATTTACATGTCAATTTTCACTAGGCACACCGAATCAATTTGTTTAACATCTCAATTCTATGTTATTCAATTTGTATTCGTCGTGTCTAAGTGTTCGCACATTGATGACTCATCAATTCATTCATTTACATTCAACTTTCCATTTTGTCGCGCGCACATTTTTAAATGTAATTCAATAGAATTTATATATTTCTTTATAATTTTCTTTCACAATTCTCCAGTGTTTGATTTTTCCTCTACTTTTGATTCTTTCTCCACTTTTCCACTTTTCAACTAAACACCTTTTATGAATTTCAATGAATCTCAAGTGCAAACTGTTCACACATTCTTAAAATCCCAATAGATTCATTCGTCACTTTTCTCTTTGGTTTGGTTCCTTTTTGGTTTCGTTCGTTATGGTCTCAATTTTCAATTTCAAATTATTATTACTTTTCATTTTATAATTCTCCTACCTTTCCCTTCCACCATCTACTTAACTTATAAATAGCGAGCACATTTTTCTTCATTTTCTTTTCATCATTCTCATTTCCTCATCTCTCCTCTTAAAGTCTCAAATGGGAATTTACTTTTCATTTACTTACTTTTCTTGCCTGGTTCCGGTTTGTTGCAAGTTTTGTGTGTTTTGAAATCCTCTCAATTTTGGGTAAGTAGAATTGATTGTTTATTTTAGTAAAATCGTTTACTTCCTCTTCTTCTTCCTCCTCTTCCACCTCCTCCTCAATTCATAAATGTCGTAATCTTTTTTCAAAATTAGAAAACTCGAAAGTGTCCCCAACACAGCCATCACCACACACTGTTTTCATCTTTTGATTGTAGCTCAGAAGGCTAAGTAATCAGTGATAATTCGCCGCTGAGTTGCGATCAAACGCTGAGAGTGGTCATGAGTCATCGATTGGTGGTTTGGTATTTGGTTTGGGGCTTCGAAATTGGACGACAAAATGAATGAAGACGAAACTTGAATATATAAGCTAAGTATATAATTTAATCTAATGTTTCTAAAAATAGCGTAACAGATTGGACCTAGCTTGCACGCGGAAGGTCAACGCTTACGCTTACTAACTAGGCTAAATACATACAATTGACGAGTCCCGACTTGCGCGCACACAAAGACCGAGAGAGAGACCCAATTGGCCTCAATTTGTATGAGGGGCAAGCAAATAGACCCATTAAAAGATGGGACCTAGTTGCGCACGTTGCTAATGTGTGCACATATGGACACTTTTCGATATCGTTCACACAAAGACCTTTTGACCGTATTGCTGCGCTAGCTTCAAAGTCCTTGTGTTTAATTTTGCATGTATAAAATCAAATAATGGTCAACGCATACACACCGAAAACAGCAATTAGGGAAATTGTAAATTGCCTTTAATGGCGCATTTAATAGTTCAAACAGATGTCGAGTTTGACATTAAATGTAAAAAAAATTAATCGTAAATTAATTGTCGGAGCTATTGGGACACTGTCCTGTACTGGAATCATTTAAGTAATGGAAGACTTCCGTGCAAATTCACTCACAATTTCCACTGCTCTGACTTTACAATTTTAATTAATGCGTCTAAAAATATAAAAAATAAGCTCAAAAATAATAATCACATCATTTTAATTAAAACAGTCTTATCATATTTCATTTTAGTTATATTTTATTAATAATTCATTTTGTTTTTACATTTCAATTTAAAATAAAGTAAGTAAAATCCCCGAAACAATGTGACTCAAGAAGAAATAAGAGTCAAAATCATTAAAATTTTAAATAACAATTTTACTACTAGTGAGTGGTTCACTTTGTATCAATCGGGCACAGTTCACAAATCCTTAATTAACAAACCAAACTGCTAATATGATTTAGATTTATAATAAGTCGAAAGTCTCAATTTATTTTATCATTTAGGTGGAAGCAAAAAGTTTCTATATTTTAAAATCATTCAAAATTGATTCGAATCTAACCAGAAACATTCTGTGTTCACCAAATTATTCTTAACTAAATTACTAACAAGGGAGTAATAATAATTACAATTAGAAAAGTGAATTCCGCGACATGACTTTCAAGTTGGAGACTTTACTTAAAAGTGCAAAAGTGCACCAAAACCAATTAGGATTTATAAATTTTATTAAAATGTACAACTAAATTTGTCACACACACACACACAGGAAAGTACGAAAGTGAAAAGATCAAATTCTATTAATAACAATAATAACCAGAAAGATACAAAATGTAATACAGAATCCAATTAAATTAATAAATCTATTAATTCGAGAGAAAATTGAGAGTAAAATTCTGGGCAAAGTTGTAATTGAGTCATATGATATATCGAGTCGTCATTATGTGTCGTGATTCGAAAATGTATTCAAATTCATGATAATAATTTAAATTTCAAATATCCCAAATTAATAATTCACAAAAAAATTGAATGAGCAATTTGAGAATATATTTTGCAACATTTTCCCGTGTGTGTCATGACGCACGCAATTAAAAAGCAATTAATTTCAATTGCTCTGTCCCAATTTAGTTCGGTCCGTGACAAATCAACTTGTCAATTGTCACACAATTGGGCAATGTCGATTGTTTCCTCTGACCATTATCTCCGCCTTAATCACCAGTTTTAGTAGCCAAAACAAAATAGACATAATAATTGCTACTACTATTTGTTATTATTATTATTATGCTTGCTTTTATATACTAAATAAAAACAAACTACGAAAGAAGATATTGTTTGTTATCATTATTATTATTATTATTAATAGAGAAATCCCAGACAGGATATTCACAGGAGAAGCACAGTAAACCAAAACTGCAATTTTCATTTCACGCAAAATCACACTTTAATTACAGGTTCTTTGACAGACTCCATTTTGACCACTAGGGTAGAAATAGATTTGTTGCTTTGAATTAAATTAATCGAAATTTTGTTATTGAACACCTTTGTTGTTGTTGTTGTTGTTGTTGTTATTCTCATGAATCCGTACAAATTGTTTATAATTTGTTTTGTTTGTGATTGTGTGTGCTTTTATGTGGAAATAGTAGAGGACATTGCGTGCACATTTTCATCAAATGTTTTTCAACTGATGATGTTATTATTCTGTTTTTGTTATTATTAAAGAAAAGCAACATTTGATTCATGAGAGAATCCTTATGATCGTAATACTGTTTTGTTGGAACAATACTGATTTGTGGATTGGTTGGTATGTTGAGGGGAGACTCTGGTTGATTCTGGATCGTGGTCATCGACGTCCTCCTCCTCCTTCTCCTGGTCGACATGCCCATTCTCTCTCCCATTTGGCACGCACTCCTGCACGGAACTCACATGCCGCGAAGAGCGAGCTCATTCATTTCAATTTCCCATTTGTCAAATAAGCCCGAACGATCCAAGCCCACACACACACACACACATTCAGGGCTCCAATTGGACCAGTCCTTCTACAGACTGACCCCTCAATTTCAGTATTATTATTATTATTATAACTAGAGTTCAAATGAAAACATAGAGAACATATAAACGACGATAAGAATTACGAAATAATACCAGTCGGAATGACTTGAACTGCAAAATGCGCCAGTTCCGAAAGCCATATAAATGTTAAATTATATACTTTTGATTAAAATGTACTTTAAAGAAATTTAGAAACTCGACTTTTGTGTTGCCAATTGGACTGCTACCATTGTTTAGTAATAATATAATAATAATTCTGGTGAATTTTATATTTTATTATTTCACTAAAGAATATATATTTCTAAATCCATAAATGAACAACACAATGCACACAGACGCGTGTCAGAGCGGCGTGTGCGCGTATTTGATGATTTTAATTTTGAAAAATGTGTCCAATGTATAAATAAATCATAGTTAAACAATTTTAATGGAAATATAAATAACCATTATGTGTTTTAATGTGTGTGTGAGTGTGTGTAATAAATCAGTCAATTAGAGCATTTGAGTTTAATGGATGTGACATGTTGTATGAATTAGACATTACATTCACAACAAGACATTGGACAAATGCATTTGAAAGAGTAGTGACCTCTTGTGGAATATATATTTTGGAACATCACAATTGGTGCATTTTGTTTTAAATCTAACCGTGTTTATGATTAATCCAAATCCCCGCAAATTCCCCTGACCAAATGGCCGAATGCAATGAATTTAGCAATGATTAGTAAATTCAATTTTAATTTTTTAATTTAGCTTTCCATTGAAATGTCAAACAGAACAGAGTGAAAAGTCATCAGAAAGTTTAATTCCAATTCAATTTAGGTCTTCAGCACTTTTAGGCTCGCACCAACACAATGAAAAATCCAATTAAATCAATCGAATCGTGTTTAATGAGAGAGCGACAACGAGATTTTTCTCTGTTCCGACTGTCATCAAACATTCAAACAATTCAATTGAAAATTCTCGAAATTGAATTTTCAACTCAACACACATTTTGTGTGTATTTTCCATTGAAATCTCGCTCTCTCACTGGACAATTAATGTATTACAATGGAAAATTGGAATCGCTCTTGGGCTGTTGAGTACATTCTGGCGAAATTAATCGAAAAACAATGAGTAATTTGAAATTTAATAAAATGAATCTAGGAAAATTATTTAGAATTAATATTTTAAATTTGACTTTTAAATTTTCATATATAATTCTTCCGATTTTTGTCGAACGAAATTGTCATTCTCGATTAGCTTGACAGAAACCAGAAACGCGAACATTTTAGGTTTGAACTTTAGAAAAACTTTGGAAATTTTTAAAACAGTTTTTTATCTTTATCCTGAAACGCTTAGAAAAGTTCACGAGTTAGTTAGGGCCTTGTTAGTTGTTGTCTAGAGGGGACACGCATAAACAAATCATCAATCATCGAACTAGTAATAATCGGACAGGACAGGGCCTTGGAGGACCGAGGGAGAGTGAAGAGAGAGCGTTCGAACGGACAAATGACGAGGTCGTGGACGTAATCACATTACAAGAGGAGAGAGGGCAGAGAGAGAGAGAGAGAGTGCCGTGCCCTGTGATGTGGTCCAAGACCTTAGGGACCCTGAGGTCGGTCAAGGAGAAAAACGAGATAGAGAAGGAGGGCGGTCCCAGACTGAATGACCTTTCCATGAACGAAAGAACGACATGAAAGACGACCGCGTAATGTAAAGTTGCGTTCAATAAATTACTCAACACTTTCAACATTTAGATATAAATTGAATTTAAATATACCGAGAAACATTCTGCAAAGCCCATTATCAAAAATGCTCAATCACTACCGGCATTATTGAACTTTTGTGTTTTGTTTCGCTCGTTCTTCTGCTTCTGCTACTGCAACTTGGCAACTTTTACTTTCTAAACTAAACTCGAAAGCAAAATATATAAAATCGCTCCTTTCCGTTGTCGTTTGGTTCGATGATCGAATGATCAATGTCTCCAATGATGATAAATGATGTTTTGGTGGGGCAATGTCAATGTGTGTGTGTTTCGTCATACTAACGAGACCGGGACACTGTACTGTCTGTACTGTTTTAGTTAGGACCGAGCGCGCACGATACTAAAACCCAACACAACGAAACAAGGCAAAATTATTAATAATTCCAGGACCTGTGTGTGTGTCGAATAGTGTGCGGCTTGAGTGTTTGAGTGAGTGACTTGCTGGCTGCTGCTGTTGGCTCTGTGTCCGGACTATAATTTGATTTGATTTGAATTCAATTGTCGAACCAAATGATGAATTGAATTTTCGGTTGTGTGAGACCGAAACAAACACAAGAGACAAACGAGACTCACTCACTCACCGCGCGCTATTTAATAAAATAAAACACAAAATAGGATCTACGCATTTACGGTGCAGCAAAAAGATGGAAAAGAACAACTCAGTGAGTCTCAACCAAAATAATTAAGGTTCTAAGGTCCGAGTAGGCCTAAAACATTGTTTACATTTACCAGAATTGTCTGAGCGAGTTCACAAATTAAAGCACAAAAACACTAATTCATAGCCAAATAATTTAAGCCAATTTGCTTAGCCAAATATAAAGCAACGACATCTATTGGTATATTTACAAACTATATTCATCAATTGAGATAAGCAAAATATGCGAAAGTACGTACACATAATAGTGTGTTCGGAATAATCCTGCTCCGACTACACACATCGTGGCCTATACCAAACATATTTTCAATATAATAAAAATCTAAAAATAGAATCCAAATGGAACGCTCCCTTTGTGAAACACTGAAATGGTGTGGTAGATGCGTTAGTGAGGACACAATGTATCATTTAACGATGCGTTCGAATCTAAGTGATGACCAGTGAGTGTAGAAATAGTCGTTTAGATCAGAAGAACAAAAATGATTGATCGATTTGTTCTTCTTGTCCCTGTCGCACTCGCTCGCTCTCTCATTCAAAAATGGATCATACACACACAGTAATGGATCACTTCAAGCATGATCATATAAGGAAATATTCAATTAGATGATTCAATGGAGGAGAATAGACGAAAAATATGTACGAAATGAAATCCATTATTCATTATATTTAGATAGATTGGTGAAGGAGAGAATATGTTTGATAAGGCGAGTAGTACTACTGGTCAAGGGTCATCTTTGTCGAGGGTAATTAGAGAGGAGGAAGAAGAACTTGACGCAATCTGTCACACACACACGCACTAAGTGACACTTGACGTTCATGGGGGACAACTAGGGGACTAGGGTCAGGGACAGACTATGAGGCCCTAGGGCAATGAAAAGTTTTCGAATGGATTAGGGAGCGGTCTATTGATCAGTTGACAGGAGACAACAAAAGTGGGAGGGGGACTCTGTTCACCTTGCACTAATCGTAGTGTGAATAAATAGAAAATAAATATATTCCGGACAATGGTCAACAGCTAGACCCTGACAGGGAAACTATTTGCATCACCTAAAATGTAATTGGAAGCACATACAAAAGTCTGCTAAAAGCCTAAACCTTGAAAATCTGTTTTAGCTTCATTGTAAATTATTTCATTTTCAAGTGGTCAACAGAGCAGTAACTGTTACTGAGTAACACAACATTACACAACATTTGGTTCCCATGGATTAGATGTGCCAACAAGTGAAACATGTTCAAGGTCTCTTTTTGAGGACAAAACACAAATTCGGTAGACAAATAGATTTTCGTGTTTGTTTGAATTGATGAAACCAAATATTACAATTTTGACATTTTGTTCAATATTTTATTCTTCCTCCCAATCAACCTTGAATGTTGTTTTGTTACATTCAATAAAGTTTATATATACTTCCGATTCGAGATTTCAATTTGAAAATTATCAAAAAGCAAAACAAAACCTACCGTTGATGGTGATGGTCTTGATGTCGAGCGGTGGCGAGCGTGGCTCAGTGTCGATTAGGAGCTGTTTCAGCTCAACGCAAAATGCGTCCTCAATCATTGGCATTGGCATTTTGAGTTATGGTTCGAATTGCGTTGAAATAAAGGTCGAGTAAAAGTAAAAGATGAGTATTTGCAGGTTGACGTACAATTCAAAATGTGCCTCAAATGTCACACTTAAATATCACACACAAATTCACTATTCACAATAATAATAATGCACCTAGACAATTTTACTCACAACAAAATTCGCTGAAAGCACTTTTCTGAATTTACTAGATTTACTCGAAATGCAATTTCACCCACATACACAAACACAAACTAAACACGAACAAACTGTAGCAACTCACAAAATAAATATTCAAAAATTAAAATTGAGGAAGTAATAATTTGATGAGAGTAGAGGTTGTGTGATCAAGTATCAAGATAAACAGTGTCTGGTTGATGTAGTAGTCAAAAGTATATTTGACGTCACAGTCACACGAAATGAGCACTCAAAATCCGGTTTAAAGTCGCTGGGTTGCTTTAATTAGTTGGTGTTATCAGTATCAAAATAAAATTTCCCGAATTGTAATTAACCTAAAAATGAAAAAAATAGTCAATAATTAGTTTTAAATCAAATATAAAATATATGTTTAGTACAAACCAATTGATAATTGTAGTTACAGAGACAAACAAAAAGTTAGTTTTCACGCGTTTCGAAACAAACAAAAACTTTCCACTCAATTTCAAATTAAAGATTTTTCCAAAATGATTTTCGGACGAAAGGAAAAACGACAATCAAAAGGTTTTGAACTTGTGTTGTTTATAAAATAAAATTGATTAGTCAGTTTTCGGGTTTGATAAACAGATTTGGATTTATTTATTAGTATTTGCTGGAGTTTGAGTTGGAATCAAAGTTCAATTTTGGGAAACGAAATGTGCTCAACGTTTGGAGACAAAAATGTCAAAGTCAAATGATCGATCGATGTTGAGTGTCAAGTAGGAGCTAGTCTAAACAAGTACCCAGCATTACTCTTCTATTCGAGTGTACATTTAGACCGTCTTATCAACCAACACGCCGGTTTGATGTAAATCTTATGTCAAGGGAGGAAAAGAGGAGAGGTGTGTGTCACTGTTGATAAGATTAGAGAAGGCAAAACATGTTGATCAAAGATGACTTGATGTGTGCATGTGCCTTATTGCCAGGTTCAAAGTTATATTTAGAGGCAAACGTTGAGGTTTGAGGCTTGACACGTTCAGTTGAGATGACACAAATGAACCTAAAATCGAGATTGTTTTCACATGCTAAACCAATGTTGGATCTAGTAAAAAGGTGATTTTATTGGTTACGACAATCGTTGGGTTGATGTTGATAAAAGGACAATTAGCGCACATGTCAATTGTGGGGTAGATCACGTTTGTACTTGATGTCTACTAAATGTTGTTGTGACGGTGGTAGTCGCTGATTGTATCACTTTTGGTTAGTTTTGCCATGTTGTTCGAGAGTGTTTTGAGTATTATTGGTATTTTTCCAAATTATCAGTCCATTTGGACTACTTCGTAAAATCAGTTGATCGAAATCAGATGATAATTATGCAAGTTTTGATGATGATGTAAATTTTTGGGTAAATTCACTCTTCCGTGTAAATGGACAAAATCAAATCGACACAGTCTGGTAGTATTGCCTCGAATCAAAACAATTATTGATGTTGTTGTTTGGTTTGTTTGGCTTGTCTGTTTGATATTTTGAGCGTAAATGAAATGCTGCAAATGCTATTTCCACTAAAAACGTTCACACAACAAAATGAGACTCTCATTATGAGAGAAGCAAACAGACAAAACATAAACAAAATGAAAAAAAGCTTTTTCAGTATTGCCTTAAAACCTGTCTTTGTGTGAGTGTTCGAACACAGTCGTGAAAATGTAAGTGGAAATGTATGTACAGAAGCAGTTTGTGAGATGTTATCTCACTCACAGTGTACGTAGATGGCTTGTTAGTGGCATTGCGTACGTGATTTTACGTTATATGATGTCGATGTTATGTACCTGGGAGTATGGCTCGTTAGTGTACTAAACAAATGCCTCTAAGCTATGATATATTCATACTGTCACTTTAGACTACACGCCAAAGTCCAAACTGGTCTGTTAGTCTCTTTTGACAAAAGTACATTCTACAATTGAAATTTTACATTTATATTAAAATTTTGTGATTTTTCCATTGAACAGGATAAATGGCCCTGGAAAATTATTAATATTCTTTAAATATATATATGGAATTATACTTTAAAAAAATAGATTGTGTGGAATTTTACAATTGGACAATAATTTTGGTTTGCTTACAGTGGTCGATTGTTTTGTTTTTGGGGACGTTCATGAAGGACGTCATGAGTCCATTTATGAAAGATGATATTTTCGATAATTATTTATACACTTATTATTATTAAACATTCAATTTATAACGTTTAGCGTTGAGACAAGGCGTTACTTCTATTGGTATCATTTACAATTTACAGTTCAAACTGAACCTCAAAGCGATATCCGAGAAATAATGTTAATAAAACAATAATCACCAAATCCACTCAAACTTACGAACAGTCCGCAGACCAAATCAATTAAATCCTGGTTCACCCTGAGTCTTCTATGGTAGCAAACCAATCGTGTTCACTGCCACAAAAATGCAAACTAAAAAGCGTCTCATATCGAACGCGGCGGGCATATTTGCAAAGTGGATCTTGTTTCAAATGTATATACTATATAGTTCATAGTATTATTCACAGTGATTAGAGAATATTATACTACATTAGTGTCTTAGTGTCCATGAAATTGTACTTCATGATGACGAAATAATATCTGGGATGTAATTGTCGAAATTAATTGTAATTTGTCAATTACATTTGTTACATTTCAAAATCAGAGTAACGTCGACTGTGAACGTTCCTCTAGTTGTGAGTGCATTGGCAGATTTGTTCTGCATTTGTTGTATTGTCATCGCAAAAGTTTTCTTGTTGGTTTTTTAATCTTTTGGTGTAACTATCGTTTGCTCTCTTTGATTACCAAAATGGCACGCAAATCTCAGAAAGCTCAATTAGCACAATCTCGTAAGAAGAAGAATCGATCCGAGAAGAGGTCTCGTCATCTCGGACGTAATGTGCTCAATAATTCGTCACCTATCTCCCGACTTCCCAACGAACTAGTGCAATCAATTTTGTCTCGATTGGACATTCACGAGTTGATTCATCTTCAGGTGGTGAGCAAGAAATGGCAGGCGGTGATCTGCTCAATTGGACAAAGCAAGAAATCCTTGTGGTTGGCTCAATTTAGTCATCACAGTTCTGATTTTCTCAAGATACGTTCTTTCGGACACATCGATTTGAGCACTTTTACAAATATTAAATTCAAGCCCAATTCGAGTGGACATTCACATTCCCAACTTGTCAAATTCTTTCCAAACATCGAATCTATCGTAATGGATCTACATCTGGCTGACATTCTCACTCTTCTGCATCAGTTGCCTTTGAACCAGCTGATCATTTTGTCAGTCTCAGATACGTTGGTTCGTGGTGGTCAACCTGCTTCAAGTGATGACTTGCAACAACTGTTGACACGCATCAATTTGTGCGTCTCACTCAAACGGCTTAACATAGGAATTCAAATCAATTCTCAAATGTCAATTCTTGAGACAATATTGCCTCAATTGGAGCAATTTTCATGTAGAGGTTATGAGCCTACTATTGTTGGTCACTTTGGTCCGAATTGCTCGCGAGTTTCTCTTGCAACTTTCTGGAAATACGCCAACTTTGATCAATGGCACACAATTAACGGTCAATGGTTGGCCAATTTGACTCACCTTGAGCTAGAGACTGTTTCTGAGCTCGATCGTGTAATTCATTATCTCAGTGAACATGCTCTCGCATTGCAAGGATTGCGCATTTTCGTAAGTGTTTTTAGTTTACTTTATATTATTGAAACATTAACATTTTTAATTTGTCTCAGTCGCAAAGCACTCGAATGTCTACTCAAATGATTGGTCATTTGTCCTCACTGAAACATTTAACCGACATTTATCTGAACTGGATCATCTTTGATTTGCCACAACTGGACCAAGCTCGTCGCAATTTTCAGCTAATTCCACTTGTCTCAATCCGAATCTGTAATCTTACTATCTTTAAATTTATCAATTTCACTGATTCCAAAACAAACAACACGAAAAGTTCTCTATTCGCATCTATACTCTCAACCATTTTGCCCAATGTCGAGCAATTGAACATTACTATCGATCATTTTTCATATGGCACTCTGCAACGTGTTGATTCTTATTTAAAACGTTTCACTAAGCTGAAAAAACATTCTTTTAAAAAGTTGCCGTACTAACTGGCTTACAGGGCTTGAATGTCAAACTTGTCAAACTGTTTCCTCTACAATAATGATGTTGGATCGTTCTCTCTTGAAGGCTTGGTACTTTTATTTCGTCATTAATCAAATATCTGGTTTATTATTTAATCTTATCAAAATTGACATTTATTTTATTTCCCGCTAATAAACACATTTCTAAAAACACATTTTACAATTTATAGTTTGAGTGGCCTGTGAATTGGTTCGCAACAGTCATTAGCATTGCATCTCTTCCATATTGGCACGTTTGAATGAAACTGTTTGATTTATTCTCATCTTGTTCATCTCTGGTGACTCGAATTGAATGCAAGTTTGAAAAGATGTACACAAAAGTGGTTAACATTTTCGATAATTATTTATGCATTTATCATTAAACATTCATTTACGTTGAATAATGATTGAAATCCAATTCATAACGTTGAGACATGGAGTGACATCTATTGGTTTCGGTTACATCTAAAGCGAATTGAGAAATTTTAATACCATGGTATCGCATCTCAAATTGATATACTTACGTTTTAGCGAATGTCCCCAGTTAATGAAATCCCTGGTTCACTCTGAATGCAACCCAGTCGTGTTCACTAGCAGAAGGATATCACCCAAAAGGCGGCTCAGCAAACGACTTTACAAAATGAAAATTGTTTCCTGTACAAATATTCACAGTGTGAATTTCACACTAATTTGGAAACAAGATTATACTTCTAGTGTCCATGAAAATGTACCACTCATAAAGACAAAATACTGTATTTGTTATTTAGGATGTGATCGAAATTTTTGTAATCTGTCATTTACATTTGTGAATTCAAATAAAAATTTTGGTTGTGTCTGTGAATGGAATGAAAATGATATTCAGTAAATACAGTAACGTCAATTGTGAACGTTTCGGTCTTTGAGAGTGCGTCGCAGTTTTGTGAAACATTCGCTGTATTGCAGTCGCAAATTACGACGCAAAAGGTTTTCCTTTGTTTGAATCATTGAATCTTTTTGTGTATCGTTTGGTCTCTTTCACTGTCAAAAATGGCACGTAAATCTGAGAAAGCGCATTCAGTGCAATCTCGCAAGAAGAAGAATCGATCCGAGAAGAGGTCTCGTCATCTCGAACGTAATGTGGTCAACGATTTGACACCAGCGAATACATTCGATGTGTCCCGGTTACCGTCTGCTCAATTTGAGGGACCTATCTCTCGACTTCCCAACGAAATGATGCAATTAATTTTGTCGCGATTGGAGATGCAGCAGTTGATTCATCTGCAGGTGGTTTGCAAGAAGTGGCAGGCGGCGATCTGTTCGATTGGATGCAGTAAAAAATCGTTATGGTTGGCTCAATTTAGACATGACACTTCCTATGTTGACAATCTCAAGAAACGATCGTTCGGGCAGATCGATTTGAGCACTTTCGCAAACATTAAATTCAAGCCCAATTCGAGTGAACAATCGCATTATCAACTTGTCAAATTCTTTCCCAACATCGAATCTATTGTAATGGATCTGCACCTGGACGACATTCTCACTTTTCTGCGTCAGTGGTCTCCGAACCAGTTGACCACTTTGTCAGTCTCAGACACATTGGTTCGTGTTTATAACTCTTATAATTTGCAACAACTACGGACACTTATCAATTTGTGTGTGTCACTCAAACGGCTTGACCTAAGAATTCAAATCAATTCTCAATTGTCATTTCTTGCACCAACATTGGCTCGATTAGAGCAATTTTCATGCTGCGGTTATGAGCCTACAATTGTTGGTCACTTTGGTCCGAATTGCTCACGACTTTCTATTAAAAATTTCGGGCAAGATGTCAACTTTGATCAATGGCACACCATCAACGGTCAGTGGTTGGCCAATTTGACTCACCTTGAGTTAAACTATGTTTATGAGCTCGATCGCTTAATTCACTATCTCAGCGGACATGCCGTCGCATTGCAAGGGTTGCGCATCTTCGTAAGTGTTGTTTTAATATATATTATTCTATTGAAACATTAATATTTTTTTATTGTTCTCAGTCACACAGCACTCGAATGACTTCTCAAATGATTGGCCATCTTTCCTCACTGAAACATTTGACCGACATTTATCTGAACTGGATCATCTTTGAGTTGTCTCAACTGGAAAAGGCTCGTCGCAATTTCGAGCTAACTCAACTTGTCTCAATCCGAGCCTGTACTCTCACTATCTATAAGTTAACCAATTTCACTGATTCCGAAACTATCAAAACGGAAAGTGCTCAATTTGCCTCTGTACTCTCGGCCATTTTGCCCAATGTCGAACATTTGAACATTGCTATCAATAATGTTTCCTATCGCACACTGCAAGGTATTGAGTCGTATTTGGACCGTTTTACTAAGCTGCAAACCCATTCTTTTACAATGTTACAATGTTATAGGCTTACAGGATTTTAATGTGAATTTCCAGGCTAAACATGTCAAAATGTTTCCTTTGGTTGGCAACAACACTTTCTTGATTTTGTTATTTCGTCATTAAAATCTGGTTTATTTTATTTAAACTTATCAAAACTAACATTTACCTTATTTCTCAGCAATGAACATATATTTTTTAATTACAATTTGAATGGTCTCGTAAAATGGTTCGTAACAGTCATTTGCATAGCATCTCTTCCATAGGCACATTTGAGTTCGCCTAAAAGATCTCGCGCACTTTGAGTGAAACAGTTTGATTTATGCTCATCTTGTTCATCGGTGATGACTCGAATTGAACGCAAGTTTGGAAATATGTGCACAAAAGTGATGAGTACATTTCGGAACATTGAGCAATCATTTCGGACGAATTCACCAAAATCCACTTTTAGTGCTTTGATCGATTTGAGTTGAGGAGTTGTGCTTGGATCGAGTGCTTCAGGTAGAATGTTCACTTGTTCAACTACCAAACGGAGAAGCACCAGTTTTGTGAGAGGACTCAACAAGTTGGCCAATTTGGACAGTGAAACTAGATAGAGTAAGTAAGATGGGCGCTCAAATAATCCTTTTTCGCGCTTTTGGCAAGGGAGACATGAACAGTCAATGGAAATTGTAGTAAGTGATGGAAAGTGTGCAATGATGCTTGTCAATCGATCTATGCACATTCTATATTCATACACATCATATGGAACAAAGGCCATACAGTGGCGAACTGGCCAGTGGGACATTCGGCTGGCTGACAGTTCCTCTGCAGATTTCGAAGGTGAACACCGTTGGGCCAGATTGATTCGGACAAGTTGGTGCAATCTTCCTTCTTGTTCATATTTTCGCAACCAGTTGTACATTTCTGTGCGTAAACCACGACATTTAAAGTAAAATTCATTGATTCTAGTTAAGAATTCAGGAGCTTCAATTGCGGGAGTTATCGTCCAGGGAGCGTCCAAAGTGAAGTGCTGCAAGGCACTCAAAGAATTGAGCAGATTAATCAAATTGCCAATAACGATGCTCACTGACTTTTGCTGTGTGCTGTTTTTGAAGTCATCACTAAAATACATTTTCAGAGAGACCAATTGAGATGAATAGTTGGTGATCAGCTCATTGAATGAACGCAGATGTGCTGACAGAGTGCGATCGGAGGCAATGATCAAAGTGCGCACATTAGGAAAGGTTTGCACAAGATAGTTCACTTTCAAAGTCTTCAACTTGGTTGAACGAATTCGGTTGTGATCAATGAACGCGCCATAATTCAACCAATTGCCATTCTGATCAATGTTGTGAGCAGCAAACTTTTTGATAAAAAACGATTCATGAATTACATAATATGGCCAACTTCCATGCAGTACAATCAATGTTTTACGACGGCGACAGTTGAGTTGTTGATGGCGTTGCCAGGCATGACATACACGCCGACACAAAAGTAGACTTTGCGTGGGAATGCGATCAAATATTAGTTGCACACAGTCATCGGGAAGATTGGCGAAGAGAGTCATTTTGGTGGGACACGGTTTCAAGTGATGGAAATGATTAAAGCTGCGTTTTGACTCGTGAAAAAAATAAACCACAGGCAAACAGAGCAAGTCAGCTGACGGTCAACAATATTATTACATTGGAAAATATACTGCAAAAGGACAAATTCACCAAAGACGTAAACAACGTGAATCAAGTTGAATTAATTTTATTTAAAATTCACAATTGCCTCTGTGAAAGTGAAACTGTGCAAACGGATAAGAGTGGTGCTAGCGAATCAATAGATGGAAATCGAAATAAATTTGATTGAAGAGCAAAAAAATCAAATCGTCTTAAAAGCGGTCAAATAGTTGATTGATTCAATATGCGAGACATAGATTCAGGTTGATGATCATTTTTCCCGGGTAACCGAACAAATAAACTCAAACTGGTGAGTTGATTCTGCCAAACAGGATTGCCGAGCAAATTAGCCAAATAGCCAAATAAATATTAAATAGCTGTCAAAATCAGCGCAAATAACCAAATCTTGAACAGCAGGAAACAACTCAATCAAATGATTAACCCGAACACAGTGGAAACAGTTCGGTTTCACTATTAAATGATTGTCAATTCCAGGCGGATCCGCTCACCTGTGATCTCGAGATGTACGACAAAGAGTCGGACACGCCCGCAATGGCACGAACCTCCAATCTGAACGATGAGTTGGGTCAAATCCGGTACATACTGTCGGACAAGACAGGCACACTCACACGCAACATTATGGACTTTAAGAAGTGTGCCATCTCGGGTCACATTTACGATGAAAAGCGATTTTTCCGGTTAATTGAGAAGATCAAAAACAAGAAAGATGACTGGGAAAAGGTGAGGGAATTTCTGGTGCTGCTGGCGGTGTGTCACACGGTCATACCTGAGCCGAACAAGAACAAAAATGGTGGAGGAGGCAGATTCACTTACACGGCCTCGAGTCCGGATGAGGCTGCACTGGTGAAGGGCGCACAGAAGATTGGATTCGAATTTGTGCAGAGGACTCCCATGCAGGTGGTACCACGTATGACGTCATTGAGGCGATGGACAAGACTGAAAGGTGAGGGCTAATATGAATGCCAATTCAATCTTCAACTCCTCCTCCACTTCCTTAGATACGAAGTCCTGACCGTACTCGAGTTCAACTCTGACCGCAAGCGAATGTCTGTAGTGGTGCGCAATCCTGCAAATCAACTCAAACTTTACTGCAAGGGAGCGGACTCGATCATTGCCTAGCGGCTCACCGAACAGTCACTCGCAGAATTTGCCACCGAAACCGAGATTGCACTTTGTGCTTTCGCCACTGATGGTCTACGGCCACTGTGTGTCGCATATGCTGACTTGACGGAGAAGCAATTCAAAGACTGGGAAAAAAGTACAACCGGACACTGTTGGGCGAGCCCGGGCCGGAGAGAGAAAAGAAGTTGTCCAATCTTGCCTCTGACTTGGAGTCCAATCTCACACTGCTTGGTGCTACCACAATTGAGGATCAACTGCAGGTGGGAGTGCCGGAGACGATTGAAACGTTTATGCGAACGGGAATCAACATTTGGATGCTGACGGGTGATAAGCAGGAGACTGCCATCAACATTGGTTACAGCTGTAGGCTGCTGAAGAATGTTCAACTGCAGGAGAGTTATCACATTGTGAATGAGGAAAGTCCCGAGAAGACGGGCGAGTCACTGGAGAATGGACTGCTCAAGATCAAACAGCACCCAGAGGATTTCACATTAATTAATAATTATAGATAGTAAGTTAGTGGTCGTGTAATTGTTTACTAATTATCCCCTCACAGGTAAATCGCTCACTTTTGCACTCGCGCCCGAGTTACAGACCCAATTCATGGAAGTGTCCATCAAGTGTCGTTCTGTAATCTGCTGTCGCACAACACCAGCCCAGAAGGCAGAGATAGTCAACGCCATTCGAAATCACACCAACATGATCACACTGGCAATTGGTGACGGTGCAAACGATGTGGCGATGATCCGTGCGGCTAATGTCGGCGTGGGCATCTCCGGTCAGGAATGTCTACAAGCCGTGTACTCGTCCGACTATGCCATTTCTCAATTTCGCTTTTTGGCTCGTCTCCTTTTGGTGCATGGCTCCTGGTCTCTCTCTCTCGCATCTGTAAATGCATTCTGTACTCGTTCTACAAGAACATTATTCTGTACGTGATCGAGGTGTGGTATGCGACCATCTCTGCGTGGAGTGGTCAGGCTGGTTTCGAGCGCAGGTCCCTCTCCAACTACAACTTGCTCTTCACCGCAATGCCCCCGATGGTGTTGGGTCTGTTTGATCGAATATGTTCGCCAGAGATGTTGCTCAACAATCCCGAATTGTACCATTGATGGAGGTTGACGTGCACTGCTTTGCACAACTGTACGACATTTCTTGTCCACTCAACTACATGGTATTATCGAGCAATTGGACATTGCATTAATGCTGCCTAGTTGTGACAATGGTGGCAATAGTTCGGCAATGGTCACAATCACTTGACACAATTTTATTCGAAAGTTGTTTTGTGCTCATTAGCAATGCTGACCATTTGTTGACTTATTTCCTCAATTGCAATTTTTCACAATATATTATAGCTATAGCTACATAGCTATGTGCACACGATACAAATCGCTATAAACAATAAGCAAGCAGTCGAACAAAATTTAAATGAATTAGTTTAATAATAAACTGTTTGTTGTCCACTCAGTGTTGCCTTGGTGGAGAATGGCTTAGCCATGTACGACTAGTTGTTTGGACCAGAATTGATGTGGACCAAGTTGTAGTAGTAGGCCAAGAAGATGGCGAGAAGCAGTGCCAATGAGGCGGACACTAGTGAGGCCACTAGACGAGGACTGCGCCACTGAGAGGAAGGTGAGACCACAGGGGCTGCTGCTTCTGGAATGGTCGTGCCTGACTCGAGTCCATTGCTTGGGTCGCGTACTTCAGGAACCTGGATCTCTGAAGAGCCAGCAGGCAGCTGCTCGACCGACTTGTACGAATCGGACATTTCCTCTGACTGGCTCGGCTGAGCATTGAACACGCAGTCCAGCTTGACTTGGTGCACTTTAGCATTACTGCCAAACTACAAAGAACAATTATGAAGTGATTTGTGCAGTGCACGGTGAGGGAGTGAACTTACCAGCTCGGCCACTGACTTGTCTCCTGAATCGTCACTGGTCACCCATTGCACCAGGAACTTCTGTTTGCTGGCAATGAAGTGCGCCACTTGGCTCTCGCTCTCCAGTGGACGCATGAGCACCGTCACAGTGGCCCTTTGCTCAGGAGCAATGACACCTTTCGAGGGCTTCACCAGATAGTAGATAGGCTCGATGGTCTTCACTTTGAAAGCGATCACTTGAGCAGTTGGATTGTGCAGATGGATCGGAACGATCACATTTCGAGTGAAAGGACCTAAAGTGCACAAAAGTGGGCCTTAGTCAGTGGAGAGAAAGTCAAAGGCAAAACTTACCGTTAAACTCGAGTTTGTTCGGTTCGACCACAAGTTCGTTGTTCATTGTCGACTTGGGTGACTGTCTGATGGAGTGCACACGAGCTGACTGACTGAGAACACTCGTCTAATAAGACACAAAATCAAATAACATATAGCCAACCAAAGAGAAGGCCATCTACTTATAAATAGCAATCAAAATTAAGAACTTGCAAATGCAAATTAGAAAAGCCTTTGAACAAGACTTCATTGTCGAACAAAAGATTATCGAATGTATCAAGTTGGCACAATTGAGTCAAATGCGAAACCAACAAAGTGTATATGTGCACTTCACTGCACTGCATTAAACGGCGCTCTGTGCAAACTTGCCAACAAATCATTTAATGGCAGTTTGATCTCAGTCTTACAACTAGACTGGCCATTTAACTAATTGCAATTCGACTGTATTAACTGTCGCATTATCATTATCATTAGCTTAATAAGAACAATTTATAGTCTAAATGTCAATTTAGCACAATTTGGCGCCAATCAAGTGACATTGTCTTTTTGTATGTTATGTCGCTCGGGCCAATTGCAATGCCATAGTTCTTGCCAGTAAAAATGAACGAGAGTTGTGCAGTGGAATTTTGCATGTTCTAGTAGATGGCTTTGAGAAATTGATGTCGGTTCTGAAGATTAGTCAATTGATTGCAAACTCGCCCAAAATGGCATCGTCCTAGGTGTAACTGATGTTGTTGGTGAGCAGAAGTGGCCAATTGTTCCGCACCAGCAAACGGTTAGAAAGTGTAATTTTAAGTTGGTCGTTCGTAAAAAGATTATCACTTCATCCAGTTCTTGGTTGTACACACACACTCGCCCTAAATCACCAAAAAAACCTTAGCTAGAGAATGTTTTGCCAGATTGCAACATTCAACATTAATCTTCCTTTTGCCACTCGCGATGTGCTTGCATGCCAACTCGAATCGCAGTCGCATGAACCACAGTGGCAGTGTCAGTGATCACTGATCAGCAACATGATAGACTCCAGAAGAAGCGAACACTGTCTTGGCTTTAGTAAGTGAATTGAAAAGTGCAAACACTGAAATTACTCTGCTAAATGAATGTAATAAAACTTTTAATAAAAGGTACGTACCGTTTGATGAGATGTATGCGTTGTGTTCGGCCAGAAGGTAAGCTTTTCACTGAGCCACACGTTCTGCGACAAGAACGTTCATGTTGCAACATTGTTGTTCATGAACACTTTGACCACGCATTCGTTAACTATTGGCAATTTGGAAAGGCAATTGCCTCGCTTTCCGTGTCACATAGATCACAGAGCACCACTGGCAAAAGTTATTGAATGTCTCAGGTTTACTCTTTTTGAAACCGCCTTGAGCCAGTTAGTCAACATAGGACGGTCGAATATGTGAGTTGAAATAATGGCCAGACATGCACTCAATCTATTATATTTTGAGGCAGTTTTGCAAATGCACAGAAGTCATAATTCATATTGGTGAAATGCTGTTCTGCATTGAAAATTAGAGTGTTCGGCAGTAGTTGAAAGTATCATGGAAGCCTCTGCTTATTGTTCAAATTGATCATCGTAGTTGTTCGCCGGTTCGTTTAAATATATTTATAAAGGAGAAACATCGTTTGGTTCATATATAGTTCGGCACTTGAATTTCACAGTTCCTCACAGTGCAATATTTTACCAGTTTCTAAGAAATCCTTTTACTTTTCCTTATAATCACGATTAGATACCTCCAAATGTGCTGCTTGTCTATTGTTGGGGTCAGTGGTGCACTTTCATATTACTATTTATTTTCTCAAGAAGAATCCCACAAGAAGAAAGCATCAAAATCTGTCTGTTGCTCTTTTCAGTGTCAGTGTCTTTGTATCAACATTTTCATAAAATATGAATACATCATCAAGGTTACCCAATGCACTTGTGGCTTCTTGTGAAAGTTACTTTGTTGGATCTTCCGGTGGGAATGCTGTCCAAATGTGGACCTATCAAAACAATTTTTCATTGAAACCAATATTTTGGACTTTTGGCTGAATTCGTAATTGTGTGATTCACCTTTTCTGTGCTTAAGATTGCTGACTGTCTAAACGAATCATATTGCAAACTGATTGACGGCGTTTCGTGGCATAATTGGCCGAATCCAGTGGCCTGGCTGAGAAGTGCCCTCTTCATTAATTTGCCTAAACCAATCATTGTGCTCACATTCATTTATGTTGGATGGAAACTTACTTGGAGAGTGTACAGTTGGGCCTTGGGATTTGCCCATAATGGCGCGCCAGAGCATCCTCGTGTGAACAATCCAAATCAAGCTCAGAACGATAATCCTCAGCCAATTGGCGCAAACAACAATTTTCCAACTGGCGTTAATGTACTTTTTGGTATCGGTTCATTTGTTCAGAACATCTTTTCACAATTTGCAAATTCCATTTCTCGAGTAATTGATGGCAATTGAAAGAACTGCTTTATGTGCTACATTTTAAATGACATTTGCAAACTTAATTGATTTGGAAAAATTGCACCCGTTTTCCCAACTCATGTATTCATGCTTCATTTATGTACATTTATGCCACTGGCGACCACTGTCCGCCCATAAATGGCAAACAAAACAAAATTATTGCAACGGTTACTGGTCAGACCATTTGTTGTTGGTTTGCTTTCAGTGAGCCGTCTGTGTGCAGCGCTAATTTTCATGTTTCGCTGAAGGCTTCCCACTTGCAATTGGCACTTCCAGTTTGGTAGAGTAGAACAATTGTACTCTTTTGATCATATGACATAGCAACAATTTGACTTTATTTCACTTAGGGACAGTGGTAACATTTTTAGTGTGAACACAAATGGTGCCATCCAAGTCATAGTAGTGGAACACATTGTAACCAATGGCAAATGCAAAGAGAATCACACAAACGAGCAATGTGATCCATCGAAAGCGAACCTGACCAACAGACAGAGTAACACCAAATGGAGAGAGCACTGTTGGACCAATGAGGAAGCCTGTGAGTGCACCACCAAAATGACACCAATGGCCAATGTTGAGTGTGAACAGATAGTCAGATATTACTTCTAAAATGATCTGAACCAGGGCAGACAACAGTAAAAGGACCATTCGAGTCACAGGCGAGGTGACATCATGCCAGATCTATAGACGGAATTATATATGCTTTAGTCATTATGGTATGGGCCAAGTATTACTCACCATTGCCAAATTAGCAAAATATGCACCAAAGAGAGCATAAACAGCACCACTTGCACCAAGGCCAACCACGGTGCCTGTGAGTGAGCCAGCAAACGAGCCACCGATTGCTCCAACCAAATAGATCACTGCCACACGCCACCAGCCATGCACCAGCTCGAGTGGCACTCCAACATACAACTGACTGAGCATGTTCATGATGATGTGCAAGAAGCCATTGTGCATGAGCACTGGACTCACCAGACGCCACACTTGTTGGCGAGCACACAGTTGATACACCAATGGACTGGTTGAGATTGCACTCTTCCAGTCGGTCCAGTGGAACAGACAGTAGTACAGGAAGATGATCGATTCGAGCAGAGTGGCCAACAGAATGAATGGTGTCTCACGCCATAGACCACTGTACTGAGACAGACGGCACCGAACGAATGATTGACGTTCGGCTTTGGGCACCAAGGAACTCGAAGTGTAATCCACCAGTGCCACATAACACACCGGCGGTGAATTGTACAGCTCCAGGTCGGCGATCATTTGAAGGAACTCCTCGTAGTTAATCATCTTGTTACCGTCCTTTTGTGCAATTCTACTCCACAACACTCGGTGCACAGTGGGAATGGCAAACTGATAACCAGGATCAGCAGTACCATTGTCGTCGCTATTGCCACACACTGTCAGGCAATTTTGCTTATAAAGACGACTTTCATCGATAATTCGGGGAAAATTGACCACACTAATGATGCCACGTTTGTGGTAGTCGTACTTGTCAAACAGAGGTCGCCATACCTGTCAAAAGTGAAAGATAACAATTAGTGAGACAATTAGATGAGAGTTACACAAGTGCCGGTTGTAACAAACCTGGTCCATTGAGAAAGAAGCCATACTCGCGGACAATCAATTTGTTGGCTCTATATAGAACAAGACAATATCAGCACAAACATAAGTGACAATTGGTTGTGAGAAGGCAGCGCCAGACAAACATTGTGTTGCTCTCTATAGACAAATCGATATTCGATAAAATCATTCGAATTAGAAATCATTGCACGCGTATGGCCATTGACATACACACATGTCCAGTGTCAAGTGGTTCGATTACTATTTGACAAGTAATCACAAACATTTAGTTCTAACGAATTATTAATTTGCTTGCTTGCTTGCTCGAAGTGTATAAATGTAGATGATCCATTCCAAGCAGAGGGCATTGTGAAAGTGTATAATTGCTAGTTAACTTGTGCCTCTGTGCAAACTTGCCGTTCGTTCGATCAGTTGGCCTTTTGCTCTATCGAGAACTTTTGTTGTTCACAAGTCGCGACTCGCAAGTCAGTAGTGAAATGTCTGCCCCGCCATTGCCTCCACCAAAGTCGCAAGCCAAGTCCACCTCGGCCAAGGATGGTGGCCAGCGACGTTCAAGCGCTCAGTCCAAGTCGGTCCAACTGCCCACTGCGAATGACATTCCCAATGTGGCTAAAGACGCCAGCGAGGAAGTCAAGAAGGAAGTGGAACACTCGGCTGAAAGCGTCAACTCTCTTCTAGAGTACATTCTCAAGATACTCGAGGGAATGGCCGACTCCTGCAAAGCCGATTCGGGCTTCTCGCTGACCATTGGCTTGGCGGTGGTTTCCATCCTGGCCCTGAACATTTACAAGAACCGATGACAATGAGGCCTATTGTCACGACAAGACATGCAAGAGACAATTAACTTGCATCTTTGCCTGTTCTTGGTCAACAAATCACCTGCAGTCATTTTATCAAACTGCATTTAATTAATAAAAAACTTCAATCAAAATCACTTTTGTTTAATTAAAATTTATTGCTTCTTTAAATTTGCATTCTTTGAGAAAATCAGCTTGAGCCATTGTCCAATGAAAGGAAAAATGTGTGCACGAACGATGAACCACCAAAGAGGAGAGTGACCATTGATAAATTCAATGATCAAACACCAAATTGAATGTTACATTGTTGATCAACCTCGAGGTGAGTTTTGGCGACCAGCAAGACCTGGAGAACAATCTTTACTATGTGTACGATATTACTATTCTAGAGTGGGGTTGTTGTGCCAGGGTACACATTCGTCAATATTGAGGATTGTCTCGGACAATGTTTCTATCGTGCAGGCACTGCAGTGGTTGTCTTCGACTATGACATTAACCATGTAGCGAGTTTATTCGACACTTTGCGGTCAGTCCCAATGGTTGATTTAACCGCAAAATGATTTTATTTGTACTTTCTTCTGTTAGTGCCAAACGATGTGTTGCGATAAATAAAAGGGTGCATCGATGGATGCAGCCATGGTACGGTGTCTCGTTCGGTTGAAAGCATTTCTATCGGTGGCCTGAGTTTAGGTGCTTACTTGTTAGTGCATTGTACAATGTACATGCACACAAAAAAAGTTGCCGTTGACGAGTTAATCTATTTCTTCGAGTCCACATGAAAGGCAACCGAACGCACACTTAATGTCAATATCAAACACAAATACAATTGCCATTGCCCAATTGAGGCTAATAAATCAGCAACTTTGTTATTTTTTTGAAAAGTCTTTGCCATTCTGGCCGAAAATCAATTTCAGATTGGAGACAAATCTATTTGTGAGTTGACATGCCACTTACCTAATTTGTTTGTGCATGTGTGTTGTGCCCGTTCGCTTTGTGGTTGTTTGCTGTTTTTCTTCACTCTACTCACACAAAGTTTGGTTAACCAAAGCTTTCTCATATCCATTTACAAAGTAAACTAGACGGCACCCGTTCGTTTGATCGGCAATCAGATGTTCGCTAGATAAGTTGGAAAATGACTCCTCGGCTTGGCTGTGAACAGAAAAAGAGGTGTCACTTGAAGTGGGCGTGCAATTTTCCTGTTGATCCATGATGGAACTTGTGAGAGTTCACCGGAGATTAGATGAGATTTAAAATTTGCATATATTTGAATAAGGAAAGCGAGACAGAATTATAAGAATAATTTTGAAGTGACGTCGAAATGCAATGGAGTGTGGACTAACAAAATAGCTGCCCAAGAGAAAGCTATATGTACTTGAAGGACTATGAATTCAATCTCAGCTGTTTCCTCTCACAAACTAACCACTTTACATATTTGTTTTGAAATGTGACTTTGACCTTTTCTGGTGTGATTAGCTTGAACTTTGAGTCTACATATACACATTTGCCAGTTTGAGCATTAAAATTTATATGAAGATTTCCTGAAGTGTACAACTTGTGCACAAACAACACTTGTCTTTTCTTTTGTTCGAGCCCGACTTTTGATGAAACGGTAACTCGAGTTCGTTAATCTGTCACTCGTCAACCATGTGTCGACTCTGTGAATTATTTAGCGACATTCCAGGACATCACATTTGTCTATCAGGCATTCTTGATGATGATCAGTTGGATCAAATAACTGAATTATGCCGACGGGGCATTGGACTGTCCGAACGGATTGCTGTACGATTTATTCTTCTCCTCATGTTCGGTGCCATTTTCATTGAAACAAATGGTCAATCATTTCGACTTGTAATGGACATTATGATCATTGCTTTTCTCTCGTTCTTTGGCTCCCTAACCATGTACTTTTGTTCTGTGGTGTCCAAGGTGAGCTCAACTTGAGTGTAATATAATAATTAATTATTTTTCCTAACTCTATAGTGGAACATTCGCAAACATCACTTGAAATGGATCATCTATAACTGGGCGCTCATAATTGTCTATTTCTTGGCATATGAATTGTTTTGCCTGTTTACTCACCTTTTGGGATTTGATTGTGTTTTGAAGCTATCGAATTATCGATTGATGACTTCCGCGATTGTGGCCTCGGTAACTGATATACATTTACTAAATGTCAATGTTTAAATTTATTTATTTTTCAGTTTCATATCGAATATTTGCTCTGGTCGCCACTCCATTCGCCTCTGACTTTCGCTGACTGAATTGTAAATTCACAATTTGAATTTCAAATTCGTGATGCATTACCTAATTTGTTTTTGACTTTACAAGTGATTTTTAAGTAAAAGAAAATATTTAAAAATATTAAAATAAAACCGAATTTAACTGTTGTACAAGTTTTGGTGAAGTCGATTTCAGATTATTATTTGTTATTGTTAAATGTTTGAATTTAAAGCATTAAATGTATATAATTTTGTTTTGCGTTCAATATAAATGTCAATGTAAAATATTGTGCACACAAAATAATCAACATCAAATTGAGCAATCAATCATTCATTCACTCGATCGATGGTTGCCTGGCTTATCACCCTACGACCAGTAGTACCATCATCAACCATAATTTGATATTCGCGAAGCTCCTTGAAGAAATGCATATATTGACTCAAATGATTTGCAAAATAGTAGCCTGTTACATCAGCTGTAGGATGCACATTGATGGTCAACTTGTGCACATGAGGAAAGATAAACGACAGTGTACGGCAAAAGCATTCCGGACGATAAGAATCCATACTTTCACATCCACGATGGAAGGCATAAGTGAGTTCACGGATTTGTGCTTCAAACAGAGGCAGTCCAGCAAGACGACAAGCTTCGGTAGGATCCTCTACGTGCATTGCGCGACCCATCACACGACATATAAAGATTTGAAATTCCACCTGTAAGAAAAAAGTAATTAAAATAATTATAAAATCAAATACCAAATACCTCATCGAAGCCAATGTGGAGAACTTCCAATGAAGGAAAATTCTGTGCCAACAAGTTCAATGCCTCAATGTCGTCCAGTGTGGAAATGCGCAAAAAGGTCACTTTCCTGGCAAGGTCCTGGTTGACGTCGATAAACTCATGGATGAGATCTAAAGACATGGCGTCATAAAGAAAATACTCAAAACAGAGTCGAGTACATTGTGGGCTAAGATGTCGAATTGTGGAAACATAAACTTCCTCATAAGAATCCAGTTCGGGATAGGCCCCGAATGAGAAACTCTGCAGACGGCCAAGAGTTGGGGCAAGTGATTCCATCGAGGGCAATTTAATCGAAGTCGACTGACGAGCAGGCAGAAAGTCAAGCCGTTTCAAAGCGATCAACGAGTTGATTGACTTGAATAGACGTGACATAAATTCTGGCTGGACATTATCGTTCACGGGAAAACTTCCAAATAGACTCAAACTGGTCAGTTGATTCTGCCAAGTAGGATTGTTGAGCAAATTGGCCAAATAGTAAAAGTCAAAGTTGTCGTAAATCATCAACTTGCGAACAGCAGGAAACAATTCTACCAAAGATTCACACCGGACACAATCCAATAAGTATGACTTCACCACCAAATGATCGTCCATTTCGGCTGGCTTCAATTTGACCAACTGTCCGTCCTCGAGAAAGTCACTAAATCCATTGTTCAAATCCAATTCATGGCGACGCATCGAATCCCTCGAATCAAATAGTTGCAGACTTTGTTTCTGCGCCAGACAATGCATCTTTGGAATGACCACAGCCCAGCGAGGACAAACCAATCGAAGGGTAATAAGATGCGGCACTTCTAAGCGTTTCAAAACATTCTCGAGTAATTCGTTTGGCAAGTTGGCGAATGATTTCCCGGTTGGGTTGAGCACAGGCAAAACAGCCTTGCTTAGAGTGTCCAAATTAATTGGCTTACGTTGATACATTCTGAAATTGATAAAGTATAATGAGACTGAAAATTCCGAGGAAAATGGCAACAAAATCCAACCAGACGAATAATGTCAAAAAATCACGTCCAGCGTGTGAGCCAAAATCGACGGAAAGACTTTCAGAGGAAGGCGACGACTATTTCAATCCAACGTCACTCGTACGGCCATTTTTGTTTTGCTTCAATAAGACTTTGACACTTTGACAAAGTAGTACTTTGTCCACTTGTTTAGTTTCCCTAACTTTTTTTGGTGATTTATTTATTCCAATGGAAATTCTATTTACCGAAATGGCCAAATTCCCCGTAATGATAAAAATACAAACAATACAAACATATAAACAAGTTATATGTATACAACCTTGAAGTCGCATGGCAATTTCCTGCTAATCAAGCTCAATCAACTATCACTTATGATCGCGTCTTATCATTGGCTTTGCTTTCGATCAACTTCCATACATAGCACACTTGTGCATGTGAGAACATCTCGTCTAACGATTGCTTATTTTGAAAACTATTTTGTGGTATATAAATGTGATGATTTACCAGTGTACTAAACACAACCGAACCATACCAATATTATGGATTATTTGATTTTGATTTTGCTGGCGATTGTTTCGCTTTGTATTTGGCTGTATTTGTAAGTATGTATTTCGAAAGTGATTTGATAATTACTTTTTCTTTATAATTATGTAGTTATTTCCAACGCAAATTTACCTACTGGTCTTCGAAGGGAGTGTCCGGTCCTAAGCCTAGATTTTTATTTGGAAATCTTTGGGATTATATGCGCACTGGTCAGGTGAAGTTGGAGAAGGAATGGCTGCAGAAGTATGGCAAAGTGTACGGAATTTATCACGCCGCAAAACCGGTGCTCTCAATTTTGGATGCCGATTCGATCAAGCGAGTGTTGATTAGTGATTTTCATGTGTTTGTGAATCGAGACAAGGCACCGTTTGATCACGAAATTTGGTCCAACAATTTGTTCAACTCGGAAGATGAACAGTGGAAGCGAATTCGAACCATCACCACACCGACCTTTACCACTGGAAAGCTGAGAGGAATGCGCTCAATGATGAATCAATGTGTGCACAAGCTGGTGGACCATTTCCAGAAGCGTATAATTCAAATGAATGATGGCAAATTTAATGCACGTGATGTGACTGTTGGATTTGCGATGGACGTCATTGCGGCAACGTCCTTTGCCACCGAAATCAATTCAAACGATCCGAGCACAAAAAGTGTATTCCGTGAAATGGGCTTAGCACTGATTGACTTGAATCCGATTCGGTTTGCGGCACTTTTTGCAGCACCAAAATGGTTCAACAAACTAATTGGCAGTGAGATTGGCTTTCTTGATAAGCCATTTGCCTTTTTTATTGATTTAGTTCGGGAAGTATTGAGAAAACGAAAATTGAATAATGAAAAACGAAACGATTTGATTCAACTGCTCATGAATGCACAAGTTGATGCCGATGAGTTGAAAGGGCAAAATTATGATCGATTGACTGCAGGCGAACAAGGTGAAGATTTAGTAAATGACTAAGTAAATTATTAAACTTAATTGTATAATCTAGATGAAATTACAATAGAAAACAAGAATATCATTAACGGAAAATTTCTAAACGAAAATGAAATAGTTGCTCAAAGTGTTCTATTCCTGATTGGTGGCTTCGAGGCCACCTCGGTCACTATCACTTATTGTCTGTATCATTTAGCGATTTACCCAGATGTGCAGACAAAACTGAACGCCGAACTTGAACTAGCGCTCAGTGGACTCGATGTTGATGGCGAGGAATATTTTGATCGAATTGTCAATGGCCACATCGCTTATCTCGATGCTTTTATCAAGGAAACTCTTCGAATGTGTCCACCGGCAACTCGCCTTCAACGTCGAGTTGGTGTTGATGATTATGTGCTTGCAGGCATACATCTTCCAAAGGACACTCTCGTGGAAATATCCGCTTTTGGCGTACACTACTGTACCGACTATTATCCCGAACCCGAGCAGTTCAATCCATCTCGATTTATGCCCGAGAACAAGCATCTCCTTGTGCCCTACACCTATTTGCCCTTTGGTGGTGGACCTCGCAATTGTGTGGGAATGCGATTCGCCTACCAGGAGATTAAACTTTGTCTTGCACGATTGTCTCGCCAATTCCGCTTTGAACCCACAGAACAAACTAAAATTCCTTTGAACTTTAGTAAATTTGCCATTCTGAGCGTCAAAGATGTGCCACTCAGAGTTGTGGAACGATCCAAATAAATGTCGAACATATTAATCAAAGCTCTTGTGCATTAACATTTTTGTACAAAAGTTCCAAATTGGTCTTCTCATAGTCTTTGACCATAAACAAGTGAGTCAAATCCAGTCGTTCCACAGGTCTAGTTTGAGTGTGCCAAACCAGAATCTCAGTACAGTTTTTAGCTATTGGTTCAATGTCGGCCAACTGAACACCCAAACTTTTGATCAACGAATCCTCCTGTTGTCCATTGGGATATGCCATGGTTACATTGGGCCGGCCGAGGAAGTACTGCAAATTGACCGCAAAGCCAGCCATGTCTACTGCGAATGTTCTATTGAACTTGGCACCGAATAAATCGTGGAAGTCCACAATTCTGCCCGACTTCTTGTCCACAATGGGAGAGGACACGCCGTATGGCGAGATGCCACCAACTGGGAACATTGAAACCTTTTTGGTTTGGCGCATTTCGTCAAACACTCGAATGTCATAAGTGTTGTCGTCGTCGGCAAAGTAAAACACACCTAAAAATAATAATATGAATTAAGTCACAAGTAAAGAGTTACTTTTAAAGTTAAAGTACCTTGTTGATTTGTTTGAGCATAATTTCGCCTAATCCACTCGAGTCCTCTCAATCTACTCGACACACCAAAGCCAGCATCCTCAAAAGGTTTAGGACCAAGTAAATGAACAAATGGAAGTTGCATTCGATGAAGCAGTGACTCGACTAGTTGACATTTCACTGTTGAATCCTCGACTAGAATCCAGTAAATATTGGGCACTAAACGTAGTGTTTGACCCAGACGGGTCAAGTCGGGTATTTGTGTCGAACGGTTATAAGTGGGCGTGATCACAAATATGATCGACTGGTCGTTCAGGTAGAGTGGCTCGTTGGGAGTGAATGTTGGTTTGAACATTAGTTGAATTTGGTATTTGGACGAATGTAATTTGAATGGAATCCATGAACACAAATGGTTTGATGAATTGAGATGGAGGTAAGAGGAAATTGTGATGATTGTGAGAATGGCGAATATGGAGAGAGATTTCAAACGGTGATGGTGAAGAAAGCGCATTTTGTTTGTTGTGAACGAAAAAATGTAGTCACAGAAAATGTTCAAATAGTGCACGGAAATATTGTTGAATTAGTAGAAATGCGGATGTCCGTGTTGATTGGACACATTGATCCGACGATAAGCGTAATGTCAAATTTATGACTACAACTAAAGTTGAAACAAAATGTCAATATAAATACATTATGGAGAATTTAAAAGTAATTTATTTATTTGATTATTTTAAAAGCAAACTCATACATCCTGATAAGACAAAAAGGTGACATCAACGACTGCGACGGCTACGACGATTACGTGTGGGCCCTTGTGCTTCGTTCTGGACAGCTGTGGGCTGCCTTTCAATGAACAAATCGAACCATCCATCATCAGCGCCAATCAAGGTCCAACCATAGCGCGAATTGACAAACAGTGCATTCTTGTCGCCAAGTTCCTTTTGATACAACTTGTGATCGTCTGGACTTGAAGGATTGATCTGCATGAATAGAGGCAACAAGTCGAGGCCAATGACAATGTCGACATTTCGAGCCGGGTCAAAGTGCTCACTCGTCACCAACTTTGCCTTAGTAATATACTGTTTCATTTTGCGTAATGACTGCTCATCAGACTCGGCTTCGAATTTGTAATCGACATAGAGTTGGATTGTGTCTTTGATGTGTGAGCACCTGCAATTTGAGATACGCACACTGACTGATTCACACACAAAACCAAAACTTTGATTCTGTTTTGAGATGACATGAGGCAATGCGACGGTTGTATCGAGTTGCAACCTCTGTGCCATTTCATGATCAATGTACGAGTACTGTGATGAAGTGTCGAGCAGTACATTCAGTGGTCTAGGGTAGACTTTCTCACCACGAAGGACATTAACTGGCAAGATTGGAGCAAATATGGTTCGACTCTGATAGGGCTCAATTGGTCCATCAACCCTCGCATCAGGATCATGGTCTGTTGGTTGCGGTTGCGGCACCACTTGGTACTTTCGTAGAACAGTCAAATTGCTTTTCGTACAAAACATTTTCAATATGCGAGGCAATGTTAGGAAAAGACAATTCCAAATGCACTTGAATGCAATCACAAATACTTCACCGATGATAATGTTCTTAACAATTGTTTCGAAATAGCCACAAAGGATGAATATTGCACCGAGTGTGTTGATGGAGTTTTGTTGGCTTTCTCGATTCGTTTCAAACCGAAAAGTAAATGCTGAAACCACACTGAAAAACTGTACAATCCGGTTGAAGAAAAAGTTTTCAAAAATGCTAGAAAATGTCTCTTCATTGTTCACACAACCGAGTGTGACCAAACCAAATATCGACGGAATCTTTGCAATGTGCTCTGTGTCTTTTGTGATTATGACGGGCAAAGTTTCTTTGACATTACCTCCATTTGGTCGACTGGCGAAAATGGTCGAATACAAATCCTGTCCGATGATCATGTTCACTGGTGCGACAATTCTGGCATCTTTCACAACCTCCTGAGATGCATCTTCTTCAAAATGATATTTAGGCGCCTGCCAGTTGAGCAGTTGAGATGTGCCAGACTTGACGTACAGGCGAACATTTGCGTGATTAGCTGCATATTTTTCGACAGGCTGTAGTCCAACAAAAACGGACCATTCAAATTGAGATTCGTGAGCCACCCGCGATTGGACAAGTTGCAAACGTTTTGCCACAGATTCAGAGATAAAGGACGATGCCGAAGAAGTGTCAAGTAGGGCTCGAATTCGGAGCACGGCATCAGTGTGAGGATTGCGCAAGGTTGCCCAAAAGTACGGATTTACAAAGTGTTGGGAGGGTTGACTTTTACGGAAATTGACAACACCGGCACAGAGTGCACAAAAGTGAACCAATCCACGATGGTAGCCAATTTGGTACAGCACATGGTAAATTAAGACCAAACCCACGAATGAAACAGTAATCACGTCTAAGTGAGAAATAAAATATTAGCCAAAATATCGGCTATACAATTTTTACAAAATACTCACAAAATAAAGAGAGAAAGAAATACCACACAATGTAGATAAAAGGAAGAATCTCAAAGGGACATTCCAGTGAAGCATTCTCGAGATATTCGGAAAAGAAGAGATCAAACATTATGGTGGCGGACACAACGTGACACAAATACACGAGAGACAAACCATACAATGAAAAATGACGATCACAAAACAAGACAAGTCATAAGTGTCTATAAGTGGCCATTTCTACTCGTTGAGATGTGCACAAACTGATTTGATTTGAACTTCTAATGAACGATGAGTTAAGTTGATGCGAAAGTTTACAAAAACAGAGAAACAAATTGTAAATGTTTTGATACTACATTTACGGATCTATCCATATTATTCAATTATAATTTTTGTTATAATGTTTGACTTTATTGATCAATCAAATTATTTTGCAATCATTGCCAACATCGACACTAAACAAAGCAAAAGGGTATTTGTTATAATTCAAATTCTATAAAAAGCACAAAGGTACAGTTAACTGATTAATTAGCAAACAAATTAGCCAACATATAATGTTGCATATTTCAGTTCGATTGTGTGCATCAAATCTTGTTTGGTTAACGGAAGTTTAGCAGCTTCAAACGGAGGCGCATCGAATTTGGTGACGGTGTGCAAGCGAGTACATTCACGGAGTGGAATCATCAATTGCTGGAGACAGTGCTCGAGAACATCTTTTCGGTTCCCTCCAATTTGATGTCGGGCTTGGTTATATTCACAAATGTTACACCTAGCCATGTCAGAGTCCACATACAAAGCCATAACCTGAACATTAGGAAATGTCCAAGGTAGATTGAGCAGTGAAATATTGTTGTGGTCAGTTATTTGGAAGATATGTAGATCTAATGATTTCACTGATGGCAATTGTGGCAAAAGATCACTAGATTCATCGGGCAAAATAGTGTTAAACCAAATATTCAGTTTAAGATGAACCAATTGGGTCAGTTGAGCAAAGCTTCGGAGAAAATAACGAAGTGCATTGTCAATGACTTCAAAATGGGCATTTGTGAGTGAACTAAAACGAGTACAAAATGTTATCAATTGACCAGCTCGAGATGGCACAAGTGGCATAGACGGAGAAACAAGGTGAGTAAAACGGCGACAAAATTGGAGATCAAACTGGTCGAGTTTGTACAAGTATTCGCCCATCTCCGAATAGCCGTACTGAATACGCAGTGGACGTTGACTATTTTGGGCATGTCGTTGCAACGCATCAAACATCACATCACCTCTTTCTTCATCAGCCGAGTAAAAGTTGAATTCGTCCAATCGCGAAATAATTGACAGATCCACAGAAGTGGTGTCATGGAGTATAACAAAGTTTGGAGAATTTATATTAGAAAAATGGACACACCATGGGACTGAAAAGGGACATTTAAATTCGAGCGTCAAATGCTTGAGTGAATACATTGAGTTGATTGAGTTAAACAGTTGACGAGAAATAAATCGAGGAATGTAATCACAGTCCAAATCACAGAACATTTTCAAATTGACCAATTTGTCTGAGAAAAGTTCAAACAAAAATGCCACCAATAAAAGTTGATTCGAATCAGTCGCGCTCATGGCAATAGTCAATTGATGAATGTTTGGGAACAAATTTGCAAGATCGACCACAGCTTTCGTTTCGAGTAAATTCAATTTCAACGAAGACCACTCGCAAAATAATTTAGGTTTGAACATTCGAGTGCCATCATCGTTGAGAAGGTGTGAAGAGAAGGGAAGAGGGTAATCAAACGTAGAAGACTGGATCAAGTCGAAAGCATTTTTGCCAACCAAAATAGTGAGGCAACGGCGTTTTGAAGAGACAATAGACCGAATCAATCTCCATTTGGTGCACACGTGGCCGCTGCGGAGACGATCGCGGAGTGGGACACGCGAGAAAATGATGACCAAACAGAGATCGGGCAGGGAGTTGATGTTCATGGTGATTTTGCGAAATAGACAAAAGTCAATGTTGAATGCTTTGAAACCAACTGTTGCTAAAGCAAAAGGTGCTTCCATGTGACGAGTTTCATTTAGTTTTTATGGTAGATGGCGCTATCAGCATTTTAACGGCGTTTAAAATTTAACGTGACATTTAACGGCAACCATATTGATTGACAGTAAATTGAGATGGCAAAATGTGCAATATAATTGAATTAGCTATTATAGATTTTTTTATTTAAAATTTAAATTGACTGACAATGCAGGACAATTCAAAACAAATTAATGACATTTTGGATATCTTCAGTTGGTTGATTTGTATTCAAACTTGATTAAACTACCAATGACACTATAAAGGCAACCAAAAGACAAATAAAATACACAAAAATGACTTTATTGAAATGAAAGGTTATTATGTCAAAATATGATAAAATGCTCGTGTTCGTCACAAAATTTGAAAAGGGCCGTTTGATAGCCAATGTAAAAGTGAGCGCTTAGGCACGTTCTCCTCGGATTCGTCGAGCGAGTTGGATGTCCTTGGGCATGATTGTCACTCGCTTGGCGTGGATGGCACACAAGTTGGTGTCTTCGAACAGACCAACCAAATAGGCCTCGGAAGCTTCCTGTAAAGCCATCACGGCGGACGATTGGAATCGAAGGTCAGTCTTGAAGTCCTGGGCGATTTCACGAACCAATCGCTGGAAGGGCAACTTGCGGATGAGCAACTCAGTCGACTTCTGGAAACGACGGATCTCACGGAGAGCGACAGTGCCGGGACGGTATCGATGAGGCTTCTTCACACCACCTGTTGCTGGAGCAGATTTGCGGGCAGACTTGGTGGCCAGTTGCTTTCGTGGGGCTTTGCCACCAGTTGACTTACGAGCGGTTTGCTTGGTTCGGGCCATTGCGAGTTGAGTAAAGTGCGGTGAAGTGGTGAAGACGGAGACAAAAAGGTTAATGTGAAGCCAACAAAGGAATGCAAATCACTTATATTGGCATAAAAGCATCTCACTGCAAAGTGCCGTGCAAACAATAACACAGTCATATGTCAATCAGCCAATCATAGTGTACGTACCACATCGGCGCGCTTTTCAATTGATAGGCTGACAATGTAACCGCTCAATCGGTATAACAATTTTCTGGTCAGAACTCGTTTTCTCCGAACAAATCTAAGCGAAAAATACAAAATTATTAAACTGAAATCTTTATTTGGGCTCTACATGCATCCGAACACAAGTGCACTTTTTCTTTATGTGCTGACTTCTTACAAAGCTGATATATTCGTTCGTCACTATCGATAGTTTACCGAATTCTGTTGACATTCTTCTGGTTGTTTGTCATAAATGTGAGACTATCTGCTGATTAGAGTCAGTTCGATTGACAATTTGACATTGATGGCTTTGAAATTTAATCAACTTTCAATCATCGCACCTCAATATGGATTCGACCATTATCTACTGTAATGTTTGTTTCAATTCATGGATGGCCAACAAATCGATTCATTTCTTCCTCACAAGCTGTGGCAAAATTGTTTGCAAAAATTGCCTTCCTCACCAACCAGCTTGTAACAAATGTGGGCCAAATTGTTCCCGTAAAATTATCAATAATCAAATGGGTCAGGATGTCGAAATTTTCTTTGTTAACACTAGCGCGCAGAAGAAACGTATTATGAATGCAGATTTATTCCAACTGAATCGATATAAGCAATTGGTCAAATATCTTTATAAAAAGAATGTTTATTTGGATGGGCAGCTGCAAGAAAGAAATGGTCGTATTCAAATATTAGAAGAACAGAAGTGTGCTTTGGATATTAGTATTAAAAAGCTGAAAGAAAGTAATACCACTACATGCAACAAAAGTGTCATAATTCAAATTCTCAGAAGTTATCATCAAATCAGCAATTTGTGGCGAAGGTTTTGGACGCGATTAATGACTAGATTATTGCTCACGAATCAACTATAATGTCCAACTCTAATAGTGGTATTTTTCACCGAGGAAACATGCCTATTTCAAACCAATTTCATCCACGAATTTATCATTATCCACCAAGTAGAGCTGTAGTGCGGTGGGAAGAGCTAAACCCTAACCAAAGTCTAATTTGCCAATAAGTATTGATGCGACTACTCATACATCCGCGCATCTATCATTCAACTCCACTCATTACAGCTGGCCACCAAGGACATAACAAAATTCCGACAAGTTATAATGGATACAATGGAGGAGGCAATCAAGGAGCCTCTTCGGGTTTTTCAAAATATTCTTCTCGTTCGCGCAAATCTTCTTCAAGATACTTTAAGTAATCACAGTTCGCCATAATTACCATAAATGATTTCTAATTAATTACTTTCAATTTACAATATGTTACCTATTTTCAAATTACTACATCTTACTTTATAACTGTCGTGAAGTATCCTTGATCCGTTAACCACTTAACTTTTAATTACTACACAATGAAATTATGATTATAGTTTGTAATAAGTCTTATCCTTACTTGTAAAAATGATGAATTGACATTTACAATGTATACAAACACAACATTATGTCATAACGCAATTATATATCATACATAAAAAGAAACTAATGTAAACTGACATATACAATCAAATTGGCAATAATAAAATAGCTCTATTTTGTGAATGCATAGTTTAATTTCATCTGAATGGATAATATTATCATAAGGTAGAAACATAAAACGGGCGCTAACGATTCGTACAGACTTTGGTGAGTATTTCGTTGATTTCTGGGGTGATAAATTGGCAGTTAAGCACATTTGTGATGTTGGAAACAATATTGGATACGGTTTGTAATTTACTGAACTGCTTACTGTGCTGCCCTTTGAACTTCAACTTGAAGATCACTTTGGACTTGTCCACCACATAGTTGAGATACTCACTGCACTCCTTGATTGGGATGGCGCCTTTGTACGATTGCAATTGCTCGGTCCGCTTCTTGAGCGCCTCTTACACTCATTATAATGTCATTCATTAGTATTCTACAATCACACCTTCTATTTACAATGCACTCAATTTAAAACTGTAAATAATCACTACACATTGTATAAGTTTGTTGTGTGATTACATTAGTAACTACTGATTAGTTAGTACAAACGCCATATTTGTCCTCCTAAAGATAAGCTAAGTATAAAGTTGCTACTTGTTATTGCATTTAGTTACGAGATGGTCGCCATTTTTGTCCTCCATCTAAATATGGCAAGCAAACATGTAATTGCACTTGATAGATTGGCATAGTGACAATCTTAAATCCTATTACAAATGGCCTAACCTCCGTACAAAATGTCCACTTTGGTAGTATGTTCTATATGGCACGACAGGATTAATCAATGAGGATTATGGGTTCGTACTAATGGCGTGCTCATTTGCTTGTGGTCTGAGAGTAGTACTGATTAGACTTGTCATTTATGTTTACAAATGTTATCCATTGAAAGCACAAAAAGCAGCTACGTTCGATATAGGCAGCAATAGTGCAAAATGGCGCTTTGTGTAGGTATATATATTGATTCGTCAATTAAGACTTGTTTAACATTGCACCAATCTATCACGAAGCCACAAGTCTACAGTGAGAATCGCCATTTGATATTTTGATTTGATCATTTCTATTAAACAATTCAACAATTGAACCATGCACCTGAAATCACAAGAAAGTCAACTTGCCTTAGTGCACGAAACTACCGATTCATTGGTTCTGTCTGACCAATTGCTGAGCATCGTCTCCGAACGGTTCAACAGCGAAGTGAATGCAGCCTTGACGGGCAAAATCGATTCAAACCCTTTGCCACTCTATCCGACCTTTATTGATCAAGTGCCGGACGGTTGTGAGCGAGGGAAATATTTGGCACTCGATCTCGGTGGAACCAATTTCCGTGTGCTGCTCATGCATCTCAAAGGCAATCACAAAAGTTCCGTCTCGAATGAGTCATATTCAATATCACAAGAATTGATGCAAGGTGACGCAGAAGATTTGTTCGACTACATTGCGCTGTGTTTGTTCAACTTTGTCAAATTGCAAGGTCTTCTCGGACACAAATTGATGCTTGGCTTTACGGTGAGCTTTCCGTGCAGACAGCTCAGTCGACGACAAGCAGTGCTCACCAAGTGGACCAAAGGATTCTCGTGTGCAAATGCAGTTGGCCACAAGATAGGTGACATGCTCAATCGGGCAATTTCCAAGCATGAACAGTTGCACATTGAAGTGGCTGCCATTGTGAACGACACTACGGGCACACTAATATCGTGTGCCTACCAAGAGCCCGATTGCCGAATGGGCGTGATTGTGGGCACTGGAGTGAACATTTGCTATATGGAGTCGAACTGTGCCGATCAGCAAATGATCATCAACACTGAAGTTTGTGCCTTCGGCAGTGGCAACAATTCACTGGACTTTGTGCGCACCGAGTGGGACATGCAAGTGGACAAGCGATCCATCAATTGTGGACACCAGTTTTTTGAGAAAATGACCTCGGGCATGTATTTGGGCGAATTAGTGCGAACCATCGTAGTAGACCTCGTGCAACGAGAAATACTCAACTCGAATGTCTTTTGTGCCTTTAAAGAAAGCAATTGTTTTAGCACTTCTTTCATTTCGCAAATTGAGCTCGATCACCCGAACACCAAAACCTGGCCCAACACCCAAACAGTGCTGCAGTCAATGGGCATTTTCAATGCCACTTCCATTGACTGTGAATGTCTTCATTTGATTTGTTCGCGCGTCTCACGTCGATCAGCGCATCTCAACTCTGCAGTGATCACTAGTTTGTTGCGTCGAATGAATCGAACCGAAACGGTCGTGGGAGTGGATGGCTCCGTGTACAGATGTCACCCACACTACAGCACCTTGATGCATGACAAAATAGCACAATTGCTCAGTAGAATGCACTCGGGCCATTGTCACTTTCGATTGGTCTTGGCTGAAGACGGCAGTGGTCGTGGTGCTGCCTTAGTTGCCGCTTTGCCTCTCCATCACCAATAGCCAACACACATCACATTTTATGTTGAGATGACCATACATTGTTCAGAAGCATTCAATAATAAATCAAATTTATATTTTATTTATCATAATCAAAGTTATACTGTTTGTTTGTAATACAAATGTAATCAAAATAGAGATCAAAAATACAAATGACACTCTGCAAAAAGTGGTAAATCTACCATCAAATATTAAACGAAATAGGAAATATCAAAACTTACTTATGTTAATATATGGAATTAAACCGACGGTTTGTCATTATTGAACACATCTTCGGGACCATACACGCAGTATCACTGATCCTGTGCCTGGCCATGGTAATTAAAAGAATTGTCCTCAGGATTCTCCAACGAATTGTCATTCAAATTCGCAGCGTTTGGTCCACCATTCTGCGCGCCATAATTAGGCATCACTTCATCGCCAATTGGAAGTTGTCGCTGTGGCATTTCGTACTGACGATTCATACGCTCCAAATTCTCTCGATGCATCGCCACAAACTGCTGCTTCTGAACCTCCAACTGATCCATCGCATTATTATAAGCAGCAACATAACTATCGAGGTCATCCTTGACTCCCGCAAGCTCCTGCTGTATTGAATTCAAATGTATTTTCAAATCATCGTTCTCCTGTTCCACTCCACAAGTCGTAATCATCATATTTTCCTCCCGTTCACTTGCTAGATGAGTCTTCGCTTGTGCTTGCTTCAGTTCGGTAAACCATTTGGTATTTTCACGCTTCACCTGGACCAAATTCTCCTCGAGTTGCTTCAGCTTTGTATTTCGCTCCTCAATTCGGCTCTTAAGGAAACGATTCTGCTCAATGTGCAAGTCCATCGCATCCATGCTGGACTTGATATCTTGATTCTGTTTGAGTTGTTCAGATTCGCGCCCAGCCTCAATGCGCTTCATTTCGTCCAGCTCAGCGTTCAATTTTATATTCTGCTTTTGAACCTCCTTCAGATCGAGTTCACTCTTCACAAGTAGGCTATTCAAATTCTGATTTGCCAGATAGAATCGATGGGATGAATTGAGCACAGACAGGTAGCGATCCCTCAGCGTACGGTCATCAAGATTAGCCACTTCACCAAGCTCCGAAGATGGAACTTCATTTGGTTTGAATGCTGAAATTTCAACTTCCGAATCCTCAGGCTCAGTCTTCACTACAATCGACGCGTCATCCTTCTTAATATTGATTTCCGGTTCATCGTCAAGATCATCTGCAGCGTGCTTCAAAGTCAAGATCAACTTCTCATTCAAACCCGCCTCCACTTTCTTGAGTTGTGCAATCCGCGCCTCGAGTTGAATATTCTTTTTCTTCTCGATAATTGCCACATGTAACAAGTCAGTCAAATTGGTAGTATTCTTGGGCACTGAGGCAAAAAGTACGGGAAATACTTCCGCAAATTGTTTCTCAAAAATAGATGCTAGAGACGATTTGGCAGTCTTTAGTTCTTCTGACAATTTCTTATTCTTCGCCTGAAGTGTTTTAACGTCTTTGAGGTAGCTATCTTTGAATAGTTCAAGTTCATTTTGGGTTGTTTTTTGAAGTGCACAGGCTTTCTGTGCGAGCAACAGTCGGTCTTTGTCGAGCTTCTTAAAATGCGCAAGTTCGGCTTCGCGTTGACCGATCTTGCCCTTCAATTCAGCGTTAAATTGATTCACCTCTTGCATTTCTCGCTTCTTGTTGTTCTCTAGTTGGGCCAATTTTGCGTTGAATTTAGTAATTTTTTTCTTTAGCTTTAAATTCTGTTTTTGGAGTTCGTTCTTTTCAACTTCAAGCAGACCAAGCTGAAGGCTCGACTCGTCGAGTTTAGCTTTCAAAAGAGTGTAGCGTTGTTCGTGAGTAGTCTGGTTGTCAATCGCTTCACGCTTCATTTTTTCGAGTCGAGCGGTGTTCTGCATGAGCTGTTGATACAGGACGGCTCGTTCTTGGGAAAAGTTGACTGGTGATGGTGCTTCCCCGTCAGGATTATCCTCATTTCTCTGCATAGCCACCTGTAGATCCATCAACTCTGAATTCTTTTTCATCATAAGATGATTTAAATTATCGATCAGAACCCGCTGGTCGCGAGTTTCATCTTGGTAATTTTGCACATCAATAGCCAGTGAGTCACGGGCTAAATGGGATAGAAAAAAACAAACAAAATCAAAATACAATAACAAAAAAATAAGGTAAATTAAATATTATAAATTTCTTATGTTTTAAGGGCTTTTTAGATAAAATTTAAATATTATAGGAACAGGAAAAACATACATCGCAGGACCTTGAAATACTCTTTTCGTAACTTTGGCTGTAAATCTTCGGGCACTCGACTGAAATCCACCGATCCAGCATCCATAAACAATAAATAATCCTTATTTTTAGGATCATTTTCATCATCAGCAAGCTGTTCTTCTAGACTGAGTTCAGGTAGGATGCACTGTTGTGTTGGGAATTCATACTCGACTAGTTCGATTTGTTGTTGCTGTAGAATCTCTGGTTGATGTTGTACATCATTCTCGCTCGTCGAAGGATCCATGATGAGTAGATTGGAAGAGGTGAGGATAACACTCAAGTTAGATTCAAGGTTGAAACGAAAACGAAGGAATTTTGCAGCAGAACAAGGCAAAACGCACAAACTGTCTAGAAAAAGTACGTGGTGTGCTTTCTTTGCGGACAACACACTAGAGCATGCGCGTGGCTATTCATAGTGGACGTTACTCTAATATTTTATATTAACTGTTTTTGTAAAAACGGGACATGATGTTTTAAACATGTGAATGGTCCCTATGATTTAAACTGGAAAAAGTTGTTTTCTTATTTTGTTGGGCACTAATAAACGCCATTCTGCATGCACGTGAGTTTTTCATTTTGACGTAATAATTTAGGATTATTTAATTTAATGTAACCGACAAAATTATTGACATATTTGCAGGCTTATTGAGCGTACCGTGGACTGAAGTAACCTGGTATCACACTAACCTGACTGGTACCGAAAGTGATATTGAAGCCATTGCCAATCTGAAAATTAGAAAACAATAATAAATTAGTTTTAAAACAAAGCAGCATAAGAAATGACTTAACTTTTATGGACAAGAGAAAAGTTTTAAATCCGAAAACAAATAATATTAATAATTGTTTCGCTAAATAGGTTTCAGAACAAAAAAAACCAACACTTACTTGGAACACAAGAACAAAAGCATATGCAATATGGCTTTACATTCATAACAAATAAAATGCTTAAAATTTTATTTATATGATATATTCATATTAAAATCAAACAATACACCAAACATTGTTGTTAACAAAGATTAACTTCAATCATCATCTTTATTGGACTTATCAGCCAAGTGAATCTTTTTAGGAAGAAGCACGGAATGGATGTTTGGCAAGACACCACCTTGAGCAATAACGCCAGCCAGAAGTTTATTCAATTCTTCATCATTGCGAATGGCCAACTGCAGATGACGAGGAATGATGCGCATCTTTTTGTTGTCACGACAAGAATTGCCGGCCAATTCCAGTATTTCAGCCACAAGATACTCGAGCACAGCAGTCAGCCTGAGTCAGGTAGATAGAAGAGCCAGTGCCAATGTGCTTAGCGTAGTTGCCCTCGCGGAGCAATCGATGCAATCTGCCAACGGGAAATTGAAAACAACCAGCGCTATTTGATTTTGATTTCTTGGAACTGGCCTTCGCTTTGCCACCTTTGCCACGGCCAGACATTTTCAATTCGAAAAGGCAAACTTGAAGTTGACAAGAATGAACAAGCGCAACAATCACAACCACAGAGACAAATTCACAATGAGACAATGAGAATGCGTGTGCGTCGTTTTTATTCCACCGTGCCTAAACTAAACTAGGTGGTGGCCACCAGGCAAGATGGCTGAGCCAACATCCAATGTCATTGGATTCCATTGAATCATTCCAATCACATCAGTTCCTCGTTTTTTTCTGCTCACATGTCGACGACGTCTATTTGTTTTTTGTCATGAACTTTATCGTAACAAAATATAAAACAAACAAGTAATCCAAATTTTGTCAATTAGCCGTCAATCATAAACTGTCCATATATTTAGAATATGATAGATATAGAAATTGTTTCATGGCTCCATAAGGAATTTTGGCATTGAAATCCATCATAAAAAAACGATCAACCAATTAAAGACGGTTTGATTTATAAAAGCTAAAATAAACATGTAACATATATAACAAATAAAAATAAATGATTCAATTCAAATTGAGGCCTTGGGTGAGTGATCAAACTTGTAGATTGGGATGAACAAACATTGTTCGTTTCAAGTTCAAATTCGAAAACTAATCAAACAAACGTTGGAACCTATGAGCTTACTATAAATACATTTGTTTCGGTTCATTTCAACCTATATTGTGTAAATATTATGCCTAAAATGACGCCCGACGAGTTGAGCCAACTTATACAATTGTTGATGAAACTTCACGCCAACGATTCGAGTCACCCATTTGTGTGCTCAAACGTTCCATTCCAACTCTACAACGGTAAGTATCTTGTTCCTGGACTAATCTGAGCTATTGCTAACCTAATTTTACCATTTCCTTCACACCTATAGCTCCCGTGACTCAATATTATGGCTGCCATTTCCATGGTGTGCCCAATGAGGCCAAGGTAGAATGTGCGAAAGAAAAGCAGACACCCGCAGATGACCATATGGCTCAACTATTAGAGCAAATGAAGAAACAACATGAGCACTCAAAAAGACCTACAGGTGTTGGCAGTGACTTCGACAAGCTCCCTACGATCAACACAATCTCGAGTGAGGCGCCACCCAAGATCAATACTCGAGGCAAGCCGGTATCCATTACGCTTCAAGAGTATCCGACACTACCATCCCTACTGACGAATGCTCCTGGTGCACAAAGTGGCAGTGGATCGTCGCAGGTGGATTCCTCAGTTCTGCCGAAAGTGCCTCCACCCACTCCACCACCAAGTAATGCAGTCCTGCCTGGTGCACAAAGTGGCAGTGGATCGTCGCAGGCAAACTACCCACACAGTTCTTATTTTCACAATAAACACAGCATAATCCTTTAATAACAACAATAATTAAGAGTCGATAGGAGTCTAGTCGTAGTTTAATTTTTTAATTTTACATTATTAATTATTTTCTATTTTTATTTTAAAGTTTATTCTTTAACGTTAACATTAACATGTCATAACATTTGTAAAGTTCATCGCAAACGAATTGGTCATTTGATTCTGGTCATCTGGTTCCAATTGATTTACCTTACGCGTAATGTGCATTTAACGTCATTTTGATCGATTATTTGAGTGAAATTCAAAATAGCTTGCTGTAATGGGAGAACAATTCGCAAGTCAATATCGAGTCAACGATTGAAAATCTTCATTTTTTCCTTTTCTGGATATTTCCTTTTCTGATAATTTCCTTTTCTTTTTTAATTAAACATTAAAATATTTAAAACAATATTATAAGCGAATTATTTATTAATCTCACTGTATGAGGCAAAACGATGGTGATGGACATGCAGGCCTGACATTGACATCGCATGGACAAGATACTTCTAGAGATGGCATCGTTTCCCAAATTGATGTACTTCATCTTTAGGAGATCCACTTGGACCGAATCGAACTTATCATTCACTCACCACGAACGATCGAGCGATTGCAGACGAACTTGACCGCCGGCAATGGCAACTCTCCTCCATCCTCATGCTCCCAGTTATGTTTCGCGTTATGATTGCTCTCTCGAAGGCTTGGTGACCGTCTAAAATCGGCGCTGGTGCATTGTATAATACAATAATAATACAATTTGTATTATTGTCCACTAACCTCGATTGTGCATTCGATTTGATTGAGATTTGAGATGTGCAAAGTGCCAATTTGGTCTCGTCGTCTCTCATCTCATACTTATGTCAGCCTACACTAACCACGCAATGATGACCGAACTAGAGATGTTCGAATTGCTGACTAACAGCACTCTATTTAATGTTTGTCAATGGGTTAGTTTAGGCTATGCAGTAATGAGTCGCAAACCTTTCTTATATTTATGTACTATGATTTTCTATGTAATGACACTATGAAATAAAGTATCTGAATCAAGTCGATTGCCTTCCCTTGCCTGTACCGAGACGTTCCATCAAACAAGTTTACTTATATTTCGTTGCTAATTTAGTGCAGAATGTGGTTGAGTTTAGGTTCACTGAAAGAGACCATTGCTAATTCGGCATGCTTGTCGCAACGAGTACTCAACGTTGAATCAAGTTAAATGGACTGCACTTGCTAATCGGGCGGACTTTTGTCTAATGCATCGTTCGATGGCTTTGTTCTCCGTCGAAACATTCTCTGGTGGAGAGAACCCATCGACCCTATTAAGTAAAGTACTCCCTAATTGGCGATTTGTGTTTGCTCACCGGAGGACAATTCAGAACTGTGAAAGTAATTGCCTCGCAATATATCAGACTATGCATTGCTGGCAAGTCAGAGAGACAGCAATCGAGCGAGTCGATCGGCTTCCACTAGCATAGCTGCCCTTTTATTGCTAACTATCGATGGTCACCAAAAACGGGTCTTCACAAGTGTCTAGCCGCAACTCGCAAGTTAACAACGCTTATTTAAAGGTAATTACTTAAATGTGTCACTCATCGGTAAGCACTTGTATAATTCTTTTTAGATGAAACTCAACATCGTTTGTTTTATTATAGAGTTCCGAATGATGCTTTTGTTTTGCAAAATTTTGCTCTAAATTGAAACACAATCGAAAGGAAATTAGCCACTTTGAATATCACAAAATGGTGGTCACCAAAGCCGTTGGTCGTGCAAATGATTTTGTGCATATTTACTACATCTTCACGAGTCTTCCTAGTTTGATTCTCATGACGAATATGACTTGAAGATATTGAAGCATTCCGAATCGAGGAAACAATTGATTCATGTTCGACCCGTCTCACAGGCATGGTTTATCAGCGCTAAAGAACTTATGTGCAATTTCAGTTTCAATTATACCCAAATTGATACATTTTCAACGTACAATGAAGAATATACCATGTGTAATTCAATTTGACTGCCAAGAATATGAACATTGTCGATTATTATTTGATGAATGCGGTTGTATGACACAAAATACAGCGGCTATCATCGGCATTCCTAATTCTTCGATTCATACGACAACTCGATGCTGTTCAATTGCAGTTCCACCATGTTAGACTTCAAATCGGAAAGCCTCAATTTATGCAGTCTTGTATTAATAGTCTTTTTGCCAACTTTTTGAAGTGACTAAATCGGGCGCCTCGTGATGCCTCGGGAACATATGTAACGGATTTACCCTATTCTCGTCAATAGCAATTTCGATGTTATTTTATGACTTTTGCCTTTGCTCAAAAGAGCACTACTTGTCCTTTACTGCACAACGATGTTTCGTCAATTGTATATGCAATCAATGTCTAACGACGGATATCAGACATGCCTCGAGGCCTTGATCAACGCGTTCTCATGACCACACTCGCGCTCATTTCCCCAATGGCACAACAACAATCTCACATTGTCGCACACCAAAATACGAAGCGAATGTTGCCTTTTGCAAATTCACGAAAAGTTTTCTCAAAACATTTAACGAATTAATTTTGTGTTTATAATGAAAAATACTATTGTAAAACGTTGTCGCATTTGTGGAGATAAAGCAAAATGTATGTGCAAAACAGTGTCAAAATGTTTATGTTTTCTAAAATCAATCTCTCCACTAGGCTTCAATCACAAGGCACTTTCGTGCAATCCGTGTCGACTGTTTTTTAACCGAAACATTACAAGAATTGACGTATAATGATTTATTGACATTTTGATGATTTAATTTAATTTGTTTTTCAGAAATTAAAATGTCCTAAAAACGAAAACTGTGAAATTGACTTAGCCTCCCGAAAGTGCTGTCCTAAATGTCGAATGGCCAAGTGTGTAGCCATTGGAATGGACAAGTCAGCCACCAAATTGATTGAACCAAAGAAGAAGTTGGAATCAAATAAAAACACAATCAAAAATAATAAGAAACCCAAGAAAATTAAAAATCGTCGATTAAGTAAACTTATTACAGCATGCAAGTCAACCCCCATATTTGAGCTATCTCAATATGAGCTCGATCAAATTGCACAAATCCAAACTGCTCTACAGCCATTTGAAGACGAGAATTGCCTTCAGGTGATTGGAGAAACAACCAGTGCTGTGACTGTGATCAATTTGCTCGAAGTTCAGCTGCGAAGAGTAATCAAATTCTGCAAGAACATTACTGCCTTTAGTGCACTGAACAATAATGATCAATTGCTCATATTGAAGGGCTTCTTCATTGAATGTATTCTCATTAGAAATGCGTTTATATATGATTTCGATCAGAATTGCTATGCTTCATGTGTGGTAAGTTATTTGTCAATTCATTTTATATTTAAAGTTATTAATTTTATGCTTTTCTACTTATGTACAACAGAACGAATCAGGAAATCAAGCCGTTTTGGTGCGAAAGTCAGTCTTCAAAGGACTTAAAACATATAGATTGATGAACAGTACAGTTGGCTTTGGTCGTGTGCTTCAGAGGGAAATGGAGAATGATACAATCATTCGAGATTTGGTATGATTTATTAATTATTTTATTTTGTAGAAATTTTCAATTTTCTCGACAGATTATTTGTGTTGCGATCTTTCAAGCCCGTGACGGCTGCTCAAATGCTGAATTTATAAGGTAGACTAATAATGATAATAACTGAGTATTGCAGTTTTGACTTACTTGACTCTACTTTTACAGATATCACTTTTTCCATTACTCTCGATTGCTTTGTCGCTATTTTGAGCACAAATACAAGAATGGCCGTAAAGCAAGTGAAAAGTACGCAAGATTGGTGGGCCATTTGAAAACACTCGATCGGCCCGTAAGTCCTGGAACTATTGAGCTTAGCCCTAGGGAAATCTATGTTGAGATGCTAAAGGAGATTGGTGTCGAAAATTTGGAACAAGTCTTGGTGGAGACATTGATTTGATAATTATTGTATTATGTAAAACTATAATTCGACCAAATTCTTATATAAAGTAAATAAACAAAACATTTAAATTTAAATATTTTTATTCAAATATAAAATCAAGATAAAGTACAATAAAATAAAATGGCTACAATCACATCGAATTGACAAATCGAGTAACAGAAGTGATTGTTTGCACATTTTGAATTCGATACAAGCAGTAAAGCATTACTGGATTTACCATCGATGTGATTGCAGCCATTTTGAAGTTACTTCATTATGGCATAATTTCCATTTTCAGGTGTTGTTGTCGATTTATCGATTTGATGACAACAAATGCAAACATTGCTTGACAATCGAAGAACCCATTCCTGAGCCAATCGAAGCCAAATTGAAAGTGTCTTTTCCAGCTTCAATTTTCAAATAAAGTTGGATAATAACTACACACGGAAAGTGTTGCCTTTTATATATTGGCAAACGAGTGAGTGCAAATACGTTTCGCAAACGTTTCCTTGGAAATATGAACGATTAGCACAATTCTAGTGAAGGCAATCTATGCGTAACGACTGTGACTGTACTTGCACTGTTCAATTGACAATTGCTCGATGCTCAGAAGAGCACGAAATGTCCGATTGCACACTTTGACTGAGAGAGCGTACAAATAGAACTTGTCTACAATGTACAATCGCGTAACGTTATCAACGATTTTCTTTGTGATAAACTTTGAGGCAATTGTGTCTGGACGAGTGTGCAAATATCGTTTGGATGACTATGCAAAAATGTGAAAGTGTGGTATATTATTTGCTTTTGGCTAAAACGAACTACCAATTTCAATTTGTAGACTATAGATTTGTAGTAATTGCAAAAAAAGATTCAATATTCCGGAGAAGGCAACGTCAGAATTTTGCTTCGATTTTGATGGTAGAAATAGTCACAATAATTCATATTCTCTTTGCGCTACTTCAAACAGCTTTTCTGCAACAAATTGATCAAACAAATTCAATTTAGATTTAATTTCAATTTTGTTCATTGGTCACAAGTGTAATTGCAAACAAGATATAACTTGTGTATGCAAAGATGAACTACAAAAAAATGTTTTTCGATTAATATTTGTTTATCACCAACAAGAAAGTGTATGACAAACCCGATAGAGCGCATATGCGGTGACCAGCACCAGTGGGCCAACCCTGAAGCCACATTCACTGTTGAGGGACTGTTCGTAGAAAAATGCCAATTTCATCTGTTGTCTTATCATCGGAACTGATCGGTAGATGTGTTGCTCAAACTGAAGTCGAACCAGTACTTTACTGAACGAGTACATGCTCGAGTTGAGTTGAATCATCGAAATGACAAAGAACAGTGCCGCGATGAATTGAAATGTCACCATCGTGTAGATCATGAGTTGATTCACAAAGTCCAATGGATGAATCCAAGTGTAGGTGATCATGTAAATGTTGGGCGGCAAATTTGTGCACAAAAAAGTGAACAAAATTTTCGAAATGAATCGTTTATTGAAATATACTATGAATTGAACCAGCTCATTGTGGTACACTCGAATGTGATGCAAATCGTAGAAAATCGCTTCTGAATCGGCGAATTTGGCTCGCTTTCTGCGCATTCTTAGTTCATAAATGTGGTTGTAACATTTGCCAAAAAGCAGCTTGTACACAAAGGCAATTATTTGCAGAATGAAAACAGCGAAAAAGCCACATTTCACTTCGTCGAGAATGAGATTTCCTTGAATGAACAAATGTGTGGCCAGAATTATGAGACCAAGTGGACTGTGACGTGAATAGGCTCGAATGCAGTAGACCGTTATTCCGATCAGGAGAAAGATTACTAGAGAAAAACATTTTAGTGTGAATTTTAAGTTAAGCAAGTAATGTACCTGAGACATTGACCATCACTGCTTGTTGGAGTTCATTCAAGAAGAGAAGCTTCAGAATCTGGTATCGATTCTTGTCATTAAGAAATCTCATCACTGATAAATTTGTCGAGTTACTTTTGGCAAATTTAATTTCGCCCTTTCGCAGCACTTTATAAATAGCATTTATTTGCCTGACAATCTTTGAAGGATTCCAACTGAATTGTGAAAGCGTTGACCTGAGCATTGAATTGTGTTTCCAAAATAGTCGCCAAGTGCCAAGCACAATTTCACTCAAACGATCCATAATTCTCTTGTCCAACATGTCACTGTACTGCAGTGCATAGAGCAAATAGAGGTAGAGCACTGCCAGGGAACCGAAGCAAATGAAAATGAACGAATCGAGTTTGGTCGCGTGAGTAAATTCTGAGGCGACAAGGTCAAACTCGAAGAAGCGATCATCGCCAGTCTTGAGTGCGTAACTGGTCATATTCTCACGAAACACTTCGTACAGGCAGTAGATTAGCCAGAGAATTTGTTTTGTCGAAATGAACGGACGATGAGGCAATTTGGTGGTTGAGGTAGATCGTTGAAGGATCTCTTCATAATAGGTTCGAGTGAGTGAGTGTTTGATAAGCATTCTTGTCAAATAAAAATTTAGTGAAGAAATTGCTCAATAATTTTTGTAGTTCTAGGCTCCAGAACTTTGTTTGAATACAAAATTAGAGTAAATCGACAGTTTATTTCAGCTTGTCATAAAGGACTTGTGTTGCACTGTTTGAACGTTTCCGAGCCAACCAAGCAACTAATTCAATTTCAAGTTTTATTAAAAAGTCATTTCGGACATGTCACGCAACCAGTCACTGAAACAATTTCATAAATTGTTGTACACACAAAGAATGATTTACTCGCGAAACGCATTTGAATCGACGATCGTACAATGAAGCAATCTTTTCGAACGAATACAATTTTGAATAAAAATAAGATTATTAGTAGAAATGATTATTCATTTTTGTCAATTTAAAAATATAAAATTATCATTTCAATAATTAATATGTCATGCGATATTGAGGATAGTTTTAGGGTTACTGTACATTTGAGAATCGATAATTTTCAGGTAAAAGTATATTTAATTATTTAATGTGATTGTGCCTTCACTGACACTAAATTAAATATATTTTGCATATATGAACACTACACAATACTTACATTTTAGCATTGAAATGTTGCATACATTTTTGGAGCACTTAAGGTGCAATTAAGTACAATAGTCTATTCAAGAAGCATTAATGCTGAATTGAATTCAAGAAACAGATTAGTTCTCGAATTCATGAAAGTCCCTTTCAGAGAATGGCATTTCATACTTTCGTCAACATCAAAATCAAACATCTACAAAGTGGTTAATGCAAAGTTTTAATAAAGTTTTTAATAAAGTTCACTTTAGGTAGAAGAATGAAGGGCTACTTTTTAGGGTCCTTCTTTGCACCTTTACCAGTTGGGGATTGTGCTTTCCCTGGTGGTGACTTGGCACGGCAAAGAACTGGAGGATTCTTTCTTGCAGGTGAACCCTTGATTGAAGAACCTGGACCAGTGTGAATCGACGATGGAGCCACACTCGAAGTGAACAATGTCGAGTTTTCCACCTTCGAAGGGCTGCCTGGTGCTGATAGCACCGAAAGGCTCGATCCATCGGCAGTAGAGGATGTGGCCGATGGGTTTAAGGCTAAAGATGGTTCTTTCCTTTTGTGTGAACTGGCCAAAAGTGTAGTTGGGGTGGTTGGCTTTGATGCACTTGAATGAATGGCACTGCTTTGTTGAGCCTTTCGATCGAGAGACACTTGACGACTTGGGCTTTTAGCAGAAATGTTACTTGTTTGACTTGTAGGTGTGGCAGGGCTTCTTGACCGAACAGACGATACACCTCCAAGCGAGGATGAAGGTCGTATACTTGAAGGAGTATTAACGAGACTACTGCCAATAGTGGAAATAGTGCTTGTAACCTTACTTGCCTTCTTGGTTGTGTTCTTACAAGTTGTATCCTTGCCACCGTGGTTTCTCTTGCCTTTCTTGCGACAAGTCAGATAAAAGACAAGGCCGACAATCAGGGTTGCACCAATGATAATCACGATCCAGATCAACCAGACATACGGATTTGATAGATCGCGTGGGCTTTCGGAAGAAGAAGAGATGTCAGAGATGGTTGTTGACGTTGGGCTTCCAGACATGAACCAATATATTGTATAAGCGGCAGCTGATAAAAGGCCGATGATAGAAACTCTTGTAACGATATAGCACTTGTTTTGATTTATCCATTTCACTGCACGACCGCACCATCTTTCTTGGTGGTTTGATTGATTCCCATTGACTTGATTGTTGTTATTGCCTTGAGGCACTGGAGTTAATTGAGCGTTAGATGGGTCGACTTTTTGAGGACCATTGACTGGTGGTACTTTTTGATCGTTTGGGTCGACCTTTTGAGGACCATTGACTGGTGGCACTTTTTGATCGTTTGGGTCGACCTTTTGAGGACCATTGGCTGGTGGCACTTTTTGATTGTTTGGAGGAACAATTTGGCCTAAATTTGAAGATATGATTAGATGACATAATAATCAAACACCTTCACATGGACTTACCAGTTGAAGGTTCGCTTCCGCCATTCGAATTCGGTCGTGGCACCGTTTGACCACTCACAGGTGGGGTGAGTGACATGAGCTCGGGCACGATTGTGAGCACAAGTTCGGCCCATGTCTTCTTATTTGGAAATGCATTTGTAAGCTCAATGCCATTCTGAAAGTGACTAATGCGACCCACAATGGCATCCATCACTTTACTGTAGTGCAGCTTGTCAGAAATGAGCAGATCGGCGGAAAACATTTTGAGCTTCTCTGGAATGGTCACTTCATTGTCTTTAAAATGTTCATCTGTAATTTTGGATTTATCTGGAGGCTCAAATTGTACATAATGCTTCTCAAAGAGGAACATCAGCGCTACTTGAAGCATGGTCACTCCCTTCGCGTTTGGTGCTTCTTGAAAGGCTGCACTGCGATACAGTGCTCGGGCCACTATGTCAACAATCGCTTTTGGAATTGGGGTAGTTGGAAATTTGTCACGCCATGCTCGAAACTTTTCTTTCTCTTTATCCAGAAATTCTGTGGATTTTGTAAAATCTGTAAACAAAAAAAATTATGAAAGAGTTGGAGATGGACAAGAATACACATGCTCACCTTCAAGCATCACTCTGATTATGGTCTGCTGTACGATGAGCTTCTTTTGGTATCCTGCCCAAAGGTTGTCATCGTGCTCTTCCCGTGCTCCTCCCAGGTACGCTTTGAAGTTCAACACCAGTTGATTGACCAACTCGGAATTCGTCTTCATACCTTTCACCATTGGCAGATATGTCTGCAGACGAGAATTGACCTCTAAAGGCATTGGAACTTGTCTTCCAAAGTTGTTCAATTCTAATGTCTTGCCTTTGTTCCATAAACTGTCGACCAGTTTTTTTAAATCACTTGGAAAGGGACAACCAGTGGCCATGTACCTCTCCCAATTGTTCCAATCGTTAGGATTGACTTGTGCATTCGAGATTCGGTTCACACTGTTCCACCATACCTCGACATAGTACGAATGGTACTGTTGCACAATGCTGTCCTCGTTGGTGCAGTGCAATTGGTGCTGTAGTGTGATGTAATTGATGGCTGTGAACGAGAGAGCTGAAGTTAGAATACTAAATCACCATTTACTCCAAGTACTCTTACCTTTGTCGTATGTGCTAAATATGTCTTCTGCGAGTGGCACAACATACTGTGCCAGTTGGCCCATTTGCTTGTCATCGGAAACTTTGGGCAAGTAACTAATGACATTCTCACTATCTTTGATTTCCTTACGTATATCTTGGTAGTACATGTACAGAGGACATTTGGTGTCGTAAAACTCGCGATCCATCTTGCTCAAAGTGGCTTCGAAATTAGTCGAATCAAACTCGAGTGGAGGTATCAGTTGCCACTTTGCATACAGATCATAGTATCGCTTGTAGTAATTCACCCACTTTTCACGATCCCCATACCCAAAGTATAGTGTTGAATAATGAGCTTTGACGCCCACCGTTAGAATGCGCTTGGTGTACCGGTTAGTGTCTTGATGCACCTCGTCTTTGCCATTCACTCGTATGATGAATGACATCGAATTGTGCTTCTCGACCTCCTTGCGAAAATCGTCAATCACTTTTTTGTTGCTCTCCTCGTTTTGACCAGGTGGGCCAACCAGGGGCAGGGTAGACACTTGAGCCACACATACGACCAATATGAAGAGCGGTAGAAGTGACTTGACAGTGACCAAGAAGCTGGTGGTCATGGTGGTCACGTGGCACGGACCAGTTCTGTGCGGATACACGAGCATGGGCTTGGAGAGATGACGCGAAGATGGAGACTGGTGAGGGCGTAGAATCGACCAGACGATTGGTGAGACAGATAGAGAGATGACGAATCACACAACAAGAAGAAAAATAAAATAAGGAACAGTTTGGAACGGTGTGACTACTCATTATATACCAAGGGAAAGTTCTAATGGTTAAGTTTGCTTGTGTTCGAATGCCAAAAAGTTCTCAACGCCAATTTCAGTAAAGACAATTAAGTGCTGTTATGCATTTACTTCAGTGTCATCAGTTTCCCACAGATCCAGTCAAAGTCTCCATGGTAAGGCCAATCTACAATCATTTGAATGTCTAATTAAATCGTTCACAATTGCCAATGATCAATCAAATGCACTTTATTGTGATAAATGCGGAATGTCAGTAATGGTCGAACCGTAATTGGTTTGGCTCCATCGCTTGGGTTTGCTTTCTCGACTCGACTCACGACTACGAGTTTCCTTCACCTCCCGTTTGGCCTTCTTCTTCTTATGATGACCAAAAATGCGTTTCTTGATAGTAGCCTTAGCACCATCTTCCCTCTCAGAAGGTGACGCAGTGCGCATCCAGTTGAAGTAGGCCAGTGCGAGTGCCACCATCAGAATTGAGGATATTGTCTAAAAGAACAAATATATTTATGATTGTAAAGAACATGCCCAAACACATACCAACAAAATGAGTATGACCATAATGAGAGCAAACAGCCAAGTGGCAACACAGACGACTCCTTTAGATTGGGCAGGAAGGGGAGGATTTGCAGTGCGGTAACCCAAACCACCAGCAACGAGACGAGAAGATGTTTGGTTAATAGTAGCTTGCTGTTGTTGTACTTGTTGGATTGTTGAGTGAGCGAATAGATTGAGAGCCATCAATAGCACCATCCAAGCGATCAAGCAAATTCTTGGGGCAGACATGATGACACCGATCCGAGTAAAGGCTTGCTTGCTTGCCTAAGTCGCCTGATACTGCACAAGTCGAGTGCTAATGAAAGCTTGTTTTATGTCACAATGAAAAGAAAGCAAATTAAGCTTTAAAGCGAACATTTGATTTGTCTCATGATATATGTTCTAAAAATGTTCGCTCCAATAATCCCGCCTTGCCCTTTTCCTAAGTTCTCAACATGTAATTTGTAATTTTAGAGGCATGAACATTTTCATTTAACATTCACTAAATCAAATAACCAGACTTAACAAGTTGTGCAAAACGAATTTTAATTAGCATATCGTCGATCTCATCGTTTTGAACTGTTGGCCTTAAGCTTGGAAATCTTTGGCACTTGTTTGTCGTTCAAATCTCCGAGTGCAGCACAGATTTTGCTCTCCATTGGAGGCATAAACGAAATACCCGACTTTGCATCCACCATTGGACTCTTGTACTCAGAGACGATGCTGCTGTGGCTGTCTCTTGAGGCACGGTCAGAAGCACTTGGGTCACTCGACTTGTGGCAGCGTTTGCAGTAAATGAACACACCAATCAGAAGTGCCACAATGACCAAAATAATCTATGGCAAAAGGTTTGGATGAGTGAAGGTGAATTAGCTTGAGCCAATTACTTACCACTCCGATGACTATGATGATGGTTGTTGTGTTCGAGCCAATGGTGGTGCTCATGTAAGCAATGGTGATAAGTGTGCTACCGTTTGCAGAGAGAGGAGATGTGACTGTTGAAACCACCGAATCATTCGAACCAATAAGCATTGGACGAAAGTGAGTCCACTCTTTGCAACCGTCTTCGGCTCGGTCCATTCGTTCGTTCAAGTACTGGACATAAATGTTCGACTGTACATCAGTGCAATTGTGGTAGGCATGTTGGGCCATGCAATCGTACTTGAGGTAATCTCGCTTGCATGTCTTTTCCACTTGGTCGCCAGTACTGTCATTCACTTGTTGGTCTGCTTTGTTTTGACATTGCTCTTCTCGAGACGAATCATGTGGTGCCATCCACAGGTCACACTGCCACACCTCCACTGGTCGACTGTCCTCGGGGCCACAGACGAGTGCAGGACGTTGGTTGGCCCACTTGGCACAGTCACTTGCCACCAGATTGTCAAGTTTGCCGTTTATCTTGTCCAAATAGAATTGACGCACAGTAATGGCGCACTGTTTGCACACCGCCCGAAATATACATTCCTCAGTGTGGAAAGCAAAAAAACAATCTGTATTGTTGGAATATTTGGTCTTGCCTTGGGCTATGCAGCCATTGTGAATGTTTTGCACGATGCTTTCACATAGACATTTCATAGTTTCAAGAGGGACAATTGCACCTTTTTCTGGGACTTTACACTGGGGCACTTTGAGGGGCTTGCTTGAGGAGGTGTTGGCGGTGGTGGTGGTGGTGACCAGTGTTAGTGGATGCATCGTAGCCATCAGCAACAGCACAGCACCGGAGGTGGTAAACCAATTCACTTGTGAACAAGTCATAGTGGAGCCAATACCGAGAGTGGCTTTGAAAAGTGAACTTGCTTGGCCGACTAGCACAAATCAAATGGCCATGATTTGACTCAACAGAACATATGGAAGTCGCTTTTCTCTGGCAGTCGAATTTTGTGTGATTGTCGATTGTCGAACAGCCAAATTGCAAATTAATATTAAAGACAGTTTCATTTCGATTTGCCACTTCAGTCACAACACTCGTGCACTTACAGTTGGATGGCGCCAGTGCTTGGTGTCAATCATTTGCTTGGACCGGTTCAAGACGAGCTAACTACCAAGTCACACACTCGCAAACCTGTCCCCACCGGTCATGGTGGTCGTTGCCTATGTTGTGCTTGTTCGGACTGTCCCCCAGCAGGTATGTTTGTGGTAAATTACCACTAGTAATGCATTGATCGATTCTTAATATATTGAACTTTCCCAAAATAGGTCTGTACGGTCATCAGGAAGACCAACAGCCCGACGCAATCCGTGTACTTTTCACCGACCATCCCGGTGTGATCGTTGGCATTCTCGCGCTCATCATAATCCTGTTTATAATGATTGGTCTGTACTGGTACTGTTTCAAGCGGAAACCTAATGGGCCTAATTCGTTCAATCAAACACGACCAACAACAACAACAACAATCAAAAGTAAAGCACAATCACACAAAGGTGCGTCAGCGAAATCAACCAAAAGTAAAACCACCAAGACAACCAAAAAGTCGACAAAGGCAACCACAAAGACCACCAAGAAGGATACCAAAAAGAAGACCAAAAAGAAACGATCACACTCGGTCAAGACAAACAAGAAGACGACAAAGAAGAAAACGATCAAGGAGAAAGCGAAACAACCAGCCAAACAAGCAGTGACTACCAGAAGGGCGAATATGATGAAAAATCTACATCCAAGTGAAACAAAACCCAAGAAGAAAAACAAACAAATAATAATAAATTTATAACAAACAAATGACTAACTAACTCTTTTCGAAAATCATTAAACCTCTCTTGACAAACATAAAATGTTAATTGATTGTTATTAATTGGCACTTTGCGACATTGCGAATTTGTGATTTGTGCATTCTATGACAGCCTAAATGTTTTGGGAAGAATAAGGATAGGAAATTGGGAGAGTGATACCTAGGAGTGAGAAGAAATTGTTAAGATTTTTACGTAAAAATAATTTGATTCAAATGAACGTCTCAAAAGATTTCCAAGTGCTAGTGCACAATTGCCCTATGATTAGTAAATTCAAACATTCATTCCGTTTCTATTTATCGAAGCAGTTGAACAATTAATTTCCCACTTTTAATTTTGGTGCATCATTTACCGTTTGAAAGTTCGTCGAAACCTGTTTTGCAATGTAACACATAAATACAATTACGTCTGTACTCTCTGGTTGATTTTTCCACGCGCACATTCAAGGACACAAACAAATTGATATGCTTTCACGCGTTTCCTCATTGCGAGTGGCAATGATTTATCACTTTTATGTTATGTTTGTGTTGATGATAAACATTGATTGTACATTTTATATCAGACTCTATTTTACGTCACATTTGTTCCTATTAAATGTACCGTAAATATTCACATTTGTCAAGCTCACTATATATTTAGTGATAAATGCTACATGACACAACTGCTTTGTCTAATGCGAACAAATCATGAATTCTCCAACAAATAGCAAATCTCGACCTTCTTCCGGAGTCAACTCTTATTTGCCAATCTATCTGTTGACCCAGACACTCGGAATTGGTCTCATCTCAACTTTGGCACTATGGCTGACCAAACATCTCGGTGGTTTTGGTTTTGTCACCCCACAAATTGTCTTTAACTTTCATCCTCTCTTTATGATGATTGGTTTTGTGTTCATTTTTAGTAATGGTCAGTTTGATTACTATTAATTTGAATATCAATTTTAAGTGTAATCACTTTCTTCTTTAGCTCTACTAATCTACCGAACTCTAAGTGGTCGATCGCACGCTCAAGTGAAGACACTTCATTCCCTGCTGAATGTATCGGCAATTGTCATTTCGGGTTTGGGTGGTATGGCCGCTTATTACTATCACCAGAAGACGGGCATTACCAAGCTATACTCACTGCACAGTTGGTTGGGCATCTTCACCTGGACAATGTTTGTCTCTCAACACGTGACCAGTGTTGTCACTTTTGTCTATCCTGGAGCGCCGAGTAAAGTTCGCGCAATGGTCATGCCAGTTCATCGCTTTCTTGGTGTGGCCACTTTCGTGCTCGCCACAGCTACTACACTCACTGGATTGAACCAGAAGGCCATTTATTCGTTCAATGGGTATGTTGATTGTCTTGTTGGCTTTGTTGTGTAGTAAGTAATTTTCGATTCATTTCCAAAACAGCAGAGACACAAACCCAAATTACAACGATCTCCCACAAGCTGGACTACTAGTGAACGCACTGGGCCTTGGTCTGGTTGTGTATGCCTCGTTGGTGGTTTTCCTCGCAACCAAACCACAATTTCAGCGCTCGTCACATTCACACAAAGAATAAATTTATTGATCGTTCACATTATTTTGATATATAAATGTTCTCGTTAAAGATACACAGAATTAAGAAAAGAAATTAATTGTTATATTGTACCTTGTAAATGCTGTAAAACTGATCATCTTCTTTAAATACCAGACAGATCAAATGCATATTCAAAATCATCAAAAGAATGTGTATGTAATTTAGCGAAACGATTCAAATACTGTTCAACGCCTTTCAATTTTTCAAAGCTAAAAATGTTCAAGTGTTTGACATTGGGAAAAATGGTGGAAAGTACAGAAGTGACTCGATTACTGTCCGGTTCACTGGTGAAGCCACCTATTTTGAGAGCACAAGTTTGAATAGAGAAAAGTGAGACAAGTTGATAATTGCGAGCAGCTTCTTCCAGTTGGGACAGATCAAGATTGATTGAGTTCAGGCCAATTTCAGTTAAGCGTGTTAGCTTTCTAAGGTGACCAATCATTTGAGTATTCAGAGAAGGCTGACAATTTAAGAAAATGGTTAATATTAGAATACCATGTAGAGCATGTATCAAATAAAGACTTACATTATTACCAAGCAATAAGAAACAATTAAGACGCAACACCTGCAATGAGGGGGCATGCTCGCTAAGATTGAGAATTACTTCATCGAGCTCAACATAGTCAAGGTCAAGGTGCGTCACACTAGCCATCCATTGACTATTGATGGTGTGCCACTGAGCTGAGTCGTTGATGTAATAATTTTGAATGAAAACACGCGAGCAATTAGGACCAAAGTGACGAACAAATGAAAGCCAATCGTCCTCCAAATCGTCATCATCCTCATCCTCATCGTTTTCAACATTAAAACGATAGCAGGAAAATTGTTCCAATCGTGCAAAAGTAGGTACAAGTGTTGGCAATAGTTTGTATTGAGCAAAAATGTCCAGTCGCTTGAGTGAAGTGCAAGAATTGATGCAAGCCAATAAAGTGGCAACTTGATCAGAGTCATAAATAGGATTAATAACGGACAAGGTGGTCAGTTGATTTAGAGGCATAATCTCCAAAACAATGGGAACATCTTCAAAAGAATCAGTCAGATTAAAAACGAGCTGTTCCACGGCAGGAAATAGTTTGCCAAATTGTGATTGGAAATGTTCGCTCGATTTGAGATTGGGTTTCACTTTTATGTATGTAAAAGTGTTTAAATCAATCTCTCCAAACGATTGATCCTTTAGACAATCGACATTAATTGTACAAAAGTCAGTCAAAAACAGCGATTTCTGCTTGTGTCCAATTGAGTAAATCGCTGCCTGCCATTTCTTGCAAACCACCTGCATTGGAATCAACTGCTGCATTTCCAATCGCACCAAAATTGATTGTACCAATTCGTTGGGTAGTCGGGAGATGGGTCCATCGTCTGATAAATTCAGTGGAACAAATGATTCCATAATCGAAACACTGAGAGTTTTCGCTGGTGACAAATTAGTGGCCGTATTGCGGTTTAAATGTCGAGACCTCTTCTCGGCTCGATTCTTCTTTTTTCGAGATTGCACTACACGCGCTTTTTGGGATTTGCGTGCCATTTTGAGTGAGAGCTACCGTTTACGATTAGTTACAAAGACAAGTTGCGATTCACAATTATTGAAATAAAACTGAACTAGGCATGAGAGCTGTTGCTAATTTGCTCGAGTGACATACCAATGGTACATACACAAGCAGGCCGTCCATAGAGGACGTAATCTACTTACCTCTAAAATTTTTAAAACAGCAGAGAAAAACAAATTAAAACAATCGCCCGCAAGCTAAAATACTAGTAAACCTTGCCATGATCAGGTTGTGCATTTCTCGTTGGTGATATTTCTCGCAACAAATTCACAATTTCGTCACACAAAGAATATATTTAAATTCAATCATCATAAATGTTAATGCAACATTATTTTTGATGTATGATAATAAATGTCTTACAAGTTTGAAAGATATATTAGTAGTAAGAGGATTATGAAATATAGTCACACTGTCGTGTGCTTTAAGATAATTAAATAGTCACAGACCAGCGAAGAGTTGCCGAAGACCAGTAAAGAGAAAATTAAAGGAATGAGTTTGTAATTTAGGGAAACGATTCATATATTAGTCGTCCCCATAAATTTTGATAATGGCGGTCAGAAGGGTTTCAACCAAAATGTCCAAGTCTAGATGGCGTTAGACATTTGGTGATAAAATCGATGAAGCTAAGACGTGAAGTTCAAATGATTAGTCTGTCAAAAGTCAGTGTTTTACTTAGCGACATCTAGACTTGGACATTTTAGTTGAAGCCCTTCTGACCGCCATTATCAAAATTTATGGGGACGACTAATACTGTTCGATATCGTCCATTTGATATCGGTTATCAATGTTCAAGTGTTCCACATTAGGGAAAATGGTCGAAAGTATAGACGTAAATAGATTGCTATTCTTTTCACCGATGATTTCAGTGATTGACAGATCACAGGCTCGAATGGAGACAAGCGGAATGAGTTGATATTTGCGTGCAGCTTCCTCCAGTAGAGGCAGGTCAAATGAGATCCAACCTAAGCCAATTTCGGTCAAACGTGACAGCTTACTCAGATGCTCAATCATTTGAGGACTCACAGAAGGCTGAGAAATTATAGAGAATATTGTAAAACACACTTGGACATGTATGTAATAAAATACAACTTACATTCTCGAAGGTGGACCAAGGCATAACACGCAGCACTTGCAATGAGAGAGCACATTCGCTAAGAAGGCTAATTACTTGATCCACTTGAACAAAGTCGAGCGTAAGATGAGTCAAATTGGCCAACCATTGACGGTCGATAGTGTGCCATTGAGTCAAGTTGGTGACATTATAATTTTGAATCCAAACACGTGAACAATTGGGACCAAGTTGACGAACAAGTGACAGTCCCTCATCCTCATAATCCTCATAATCATGACCAAGAACAGGAAAATTATAACGACACGAAAGTTGCTCCAATCGTGCGAAAGTAGGCACAAGTTTTGGCAACAGTTTGATTTGAGCAAAAATGTCCAGTCGCTTGAGCGAAGTGCAAGAATTGATGCGAGCAAATAAAGTGGCGACCTGGGCAGAATCAAAAATAGGTGCCAAAAAGGACAAAGTGATCAGTTGCTCCGAAGGCAAAGTATCCAAAATAATGCGATTCAAAGGAATATTAAAGACGAGTTGTTCAACCGAAGGAAATAGTTTGGCAAATTGTAATTGGAAATGCTTACTCGGATTGGGAGTGGGTTTCAAATTAATTCGCGTAAAGGTGCTCAAATCAGTCTGTTTGAACGTTCGGCCCAAAAGAGAAACGCCATCAATATCAGTGCGACTTACATCAGTCAAATACAGTGACTTTTTGGTGCTTCCAATCGCGCAGATCACCGCCTGCCACTTCTTGCAAACCACTTGCAGATGAATCAATTTCTGCATATCTAAACGAGCCAAAATCGATTTCACCAACTCGTTTGGCAGTCGGGCAATAGGTCCACCATCGAATAAATCCATTTGAGCAAACGATTCGATAATGGAGACATCGAGAAACGATTCGGTGGTTGAATTACGGTCAAGATGACGAGATCGCTTCTCGAGACGATTCTTCTTCTTGTGAGATTGAACTGCCCGAGCTTTTCGTGCCATTTTGAGTGCGAGTTACGAATTCCAAATGACAAATTTGAGCAGAACCAGAACTGACGATCTAGCTCGAGCGGACATTGATCACAATATGACGCAGCACCTACAAATGACAATGCTCACAACTTGCACCGTCATAAAGGACGTACGTACAAATATTATTTAACTTAAGTTAAATGGAGTTTAATTGTTTAAGAAATTTATTGCTCTTAATATAGAGCACTTTGATTGTGCTACTGTGAGGATAGTCAGAGCTCATTTAGTCAACAATTGAACCGCGGCGTCGATGTTCCAGTTGGAACAAGAAAGAGCGTTCAGAGAAGCCACACGGTCATTGATGCGAGTGAGCGCCATTAGACGACGGATTAGGTCTGTTTGGCAAAGAATAATAATTAGTTAATGCTATACTCGAAGCACACAACTATAACTCACTTTCATATTGCTCGAATGAACGTGCCATCTCATCAGTATTGACATAGATGGCGAACACATAGGTCCAGAAGCGAGCCGTTTGAGCGTACATGGCGGGATGTTCCTTGTACTGACGAGCCACTATCGCGTCCTGAGGATCGTCCGCTTCGGGAGATGTGAGCAGTACCTGCAGACTTAACATCACCGTACGCAAACTCAACGAAGGAGCCCACGTGTCCTTCAGTATGTCCAAACAGATTGCGCCAGTCTGAGATGCTGTGCCAAAAGAAACCAATTGGAGTGGTCAAAGTGAATGGCATAGTGCACTTACATATGTTGGGATGCCAGACTCGAGTGGTGAACTTGACTTTGGGTGGTGTGAAGGGATACGAGTCGGGAACCTTCACCTCCATCTTGAACATTCCACCTTGGAATGGCGATTCCAGCGGTCCAAAGAGGTAGCCCTTCAGATCGAGCAAGTTGCCATTGACCGTCTCGATAAAGTAGATGGCCCTGTCCTGGGCGTTCTTGTTGTACTCCATCAGCTCACGGCGAATACGTTTGTGGGCAGCTGCCGTAGTAGTCTTAGGAGGCATCGAATCAAAGTGGCGAACGTTCGCAAAATTGGAAAGGCGAACAAGGACGAGTGGGCACTACTTTAAAGTTCAAAATTCACTCACTCACAAACCATAAAGTGACCTGCACTTGAGCTTTTATGATATATCGAATGATAATAATCGAAATATAAATTAGTTAATTCAGAATGAATTTATTATTAATAAAATATAATGTAATACATTTAGAAACTAGTGTAAAACATTGCTTTGGGAAATATTCGGCTAATTTCCGAATAGAGAGGATGATCAGCAGTGCCGCCAACATTGCTGCATTCCTTGGAAAAGTCACGAATTGAGCTGACTTGGTAGAGGGTGTTATCTTCTTTGGTAAGGTTTACCAATCGCACTGATTGGACCAATTCAAACTGAACTTTGAATGCACTTAGACTCTTGCGGTGCTTCGACCAAACTTCTTTAATCCCTCCAGAGCCATGGAGAAGCGAGAAGATAATCTTGAGACGTCGCAGGCAGTGTCGAAGAGGCTCAATGGCAGTCAGAACATCCTTCATCGGGAAAGGGCCATAAATCTTCAAGCTCAAGTATGAAATGTCCGGATAGTAGCGACAAATGTTGGCCAGTTTTTCCTTGTACAAAACCGGACCGGACACTAGGGAAAGTCGCTTGAGTGGAATCCGTGAGACAAGAAGGTTTGCTCGCTTGAGATTGAAATGAAAGCTACTTAGGTCATTTCCAGAATAGCCGAAATGCTTCAAAGTCAAACTTGTGGGCGCCACCTGATCGATGTGCTTTATTATTGCAATAAGATTTTCGATGTCTTGACCATAGGACCATCCTGTGTACAGGTTGAACACTTCCAACTGGCCGGTGATCAGTGGCAATGGAACATACACTAAATTACTTACATTCACTCTAATGGAAAGTGACTTGAGTTTGGGCAGTAGAAATTGGCCATTGACATAGAGTTGCTTGAAGAATTGCTCACAATAGTCACGGCTGTTATCAAAGTGAATCTTTAAGGTGACCAGCGTCGAGGACCACTTGAGGAGCATCGAGCTAATATCTTGGTAGTTGTTGAATGGTTCATCGTTGAAGATGGACAGTTCCTCAATGCGGTCGAATTTGTCCAGCAGTGTACATAGGGACAGTTCGTAGTTTTCTTGGTCCAACACGAGGAGATTGCTTGATTTAGCCCAGCTTGGTGCCATCTCAAGGAAATGCATACAGTCCACTTCAAGATACTGTACGACCGTGTCAGGGTAGAGATAAAGTTTCTTCTTGCGACGACACACTTGAGGCACGATTGCATTCCAACGTTGACATACCATTGGCACACTGAATAGGAGATCTCCCAAGGCTACTTGATCAAATATTTTTATCAGAGCGTCGTGAATCAGATTTGAGATAGTCAGTTGGGTGGCCATCTTGCAAAGTTTGCTTGTTGGGCTACTCAAAAGCAAAACAACTCACTCTCTAAAAGGCTCAACTAAAGCTCGATGTCAGTCTGTTTGCCACAAAGGTTATAGCAACATTTATCGAACGCTTAACTTGAATTCGATTTTTTGATTTGCAACTCTCATCGATTGTTCATTTGAGAAAAATCATTTATTTATTTTGAAACTCTAGAAACAAATGCACCAATAAACGCATACCACAAAAGAACATTTCACCGAATTTACATTTGAGCAAGCATGCCGCCCCACTTGATTCCCTTCAAATGGACAGTTTCCTTTTTGAGTTTGCACAGCACTTGCACCAACTCGGTGCGTGTGGCACTGAGTTTGAATTGGTTGAGCACTTGTTGCACTGAGTGTTGGCGTTTCACTTCGCACCAAATTGACGTTTCGTACAGATTGAGACTGGCGAGTGAGGTGAGCGAACAAATTGCGTTCAGTAGTGAATGACTTTGTTGCGGATTGAGCAGTTTGAGGGAGAATAGATGCAAACTCTTGAGATGAGACCATTGGCGTATGAGGTGAGAGGAGACATTGTTGTTGCGGCTGTTGGAGCCAAGGTACAGCACCAGATGAGTGACTTGAGGAAAGAGTTTAACTAGTCGAACGCATGATTCCACTGTAAATCGAGCCATCCTGTGCACCACCAAGTCATGGCCACTCACATCAGCCAACCTCAATTTGGGCATCTTCAATTTTCTCAGTCGCGAATTGATGAAATAGTACGAATCGATTCGTTCCGAGTTGGTAGACAAGAACAATTTCATAAATCGCTTCTTGGCACAAATGGACTCAACCAGTGAACGCCAACGAACACAAACAGAACGAACTGTGAGCAGATGATTCAAAGGGACTCGAGACAGAACAATAAACATGACCGAATCGGGAAGGCTGTTTATGTTGGTAGAATGGAAACGATCAAAAGTGGACTTGTGGTTCAGTTTGAACAGTTTGTGGATGGCCTTCGTAATGCTTGGCATTTTTAATGTTTTTTCGAGTTGTTGATTTGGGAAAGTTACATTGCAATTATAAGCAAATTGTCAAATTAATGTTCAGAAGCAGGCCTAATATATATTCTTTTCGATCCTAAATTATCAAACATCTAAAGCATTGATTTGAAACACTTTTGGTTTTGGCTTCCACTTTTGCCCTTAAGTTATTTTCATTTGATTGGTTGATTTCATCATTTGTACGTTTATTTATTAATTTAATTTATTAAATAAATCATTCTTGCCTTAAAGCACAAAAGTAGTTTGTCGCAAATGCTATCATAAAACAATTGACAACAGGAATGATGCAGTTTGACAAAAGTAATTTTCATTAATTAATGATACAATAAATCATTAGTGACAATAATAATTTTAATTTTGAAAGTAAACTTTTATATTGACTCATGAATAAATAAACATAAAAGTAAATTAAAAATCGATTTCAATTTATTTATTCTCAAGCAACAATATTTAAATATTTATTGCTTGATTTCTTTTCAAAGTTTGAATGTCAAAAAATCATTTTCCTTAAAACCAAGACACCAAAATGGCCATCACACATTTGATTCCATACAAAAGCCTGAATATTATCCTGAATTATCTGCTAACATCAGGCCGAATTGCAAAACATGGAAATGTGTTTGACCTTCTCTCAATATACGCAATCATTTGCGTTTCATTGTACACCCAAATTCATTTAATTTATCTCATTTCTTGTCCATCAGTGAGCTCACTCGACCAAATCATCTACTCGGACGTGTTCAATGTTGTGCTCGAGCACATGGATCACCAGTATCACATCAACTGCTATGTCATCATGACAATGTTTGGCTTTCTCACCATCTACGGTTATCACGTGTTCTACTTGAATGCGAGTTTAGGGTTGAATAAGTTTGTCTATCAACTTTTGTTTGGCAAACGTGTGCAGTTCTTGTTTGTGCAGAAACGAATCTGGGATCAACCAATTGGACAGTTTGTACGGAAGAGTGCACTGAGAGTGGTGAATGTGTTCCAAATGTTCAATGTTATCATACAATTGGTCATCATTTATGTTCATGTAATATTCACATCAAAAATCTACCAAAACTATCGCCATTTTGTGCACAACCCAACTGGACTAGCTTCTCATCTGTTCAATTTGTTAACAATTGATATAAGTCTTCTCTGTTTTGCTCACATTACAATCGTCGGCTTTTCCCTGTCAGTCATCTTTTTGTTGGCAATCTCAATTCGAGTCATTCAAAATTATGCTCAACTTGACAAAATCTGTAAATCTAACCGGAGAATTGTGCAAGTGCGTCATTTTATTCGAGAAGACATTCGCACAATTCAGTTCATCTCACTAGGCAATGACATATTTGGAAAGTGTTTCTTCTTCTTTCTGCTTGTGAATTGTCCCGTCAATGCGTACTTGATAATGATTGTTGGCCAATTCAAAGGACTCGCCACGACACTGTTGACTGTGGGCTTTATCATTGAACAGGCACTTGCCATATTTGTGGTGCATTTCTATTTGGCTTATCTCGGTGGACGCATTCATCGATCACCGAAATTGTTGTTTCATTTGATGGCGAAAAATAAAAATTGCAGTTTACGTTTGAAGCTCAAAATTTATTCGACCATTGTGCGATTGCACAGTGTCAATAGATATGGTTTTACTTATGGCAAAGTTGGAGTCGTTTCCCTGACTTCATTTAGTAAGGTAAAAGTGGCATTTTAAAGCCTTTAATATTATCTTACATTTATTTAATCCAATCTAGTGTCTATTCATTTACTTCAAATTTCTCATAATTTCAAACAAATTTATTCAAAATATCTAACCAACCAAATTCATTTTCAAACTTTTATTTTCAATTCGGTCAAAATAAGCTGACTTTACTGTTTTCACGAGAATATTTTGAAATGTATTTTCTCCTCGAAAAGTTTCTTCAAAAACAATATTAATCAATTGTTAATTATTGTTTCGTTAATTAATACAGATGAATTACCAAACTTTTTTGTTCATTAATAATTGATATGTTGTCACAACTAGAAGAAATAAAATAAAATAGATAAATACGAGAAATAATATAAAAATAGAAATACGGTTTGCCAAGTTTGTCAAATAAAGTGCAATTTTGTCCTTTAAATTGTGCGAATTTTCACTTTGAAATACATTTTGCGAAAATAGTTGACTTTGAAAATTTATTAATTTTCAAACAAACAAACAGTAATAATGTTCAAACATTTAATTCTTTATCGAAACTTGAATTATTACCGAAATTATCTCGATTCTGCGGATTCAAACAATCGAAAGCATAAATTGAAGATTTATTCAATAATTTCTCTGTTCATTTACTTTGGTTTAAATTGTTGCCATTTAATGCTGTTTCCATCAAACGAATATGACAAACTGCTTAGCTCGGACATAATTTACTTGCTTCGTCTGTCCGAACGTAATGATTTGTATTTGGCATTTTTAGCGATGGTTTTCATGAGCATTTATTTTTACTTTGTTTTCTATCTCAAAATTGATCGAAATTTCATTGCTTTGGTTGATGCTTTACTGTTTGATGGCAAAAAGAATAAGATAAGCTCAAAGATTATTATGAGAAATGCTGGAGAAATGTTGAGAGCATTTGCGTTTGCAGTGGTGAATTTGTTGCAAGTTTTTACATTCATTATTGGTAAGTTATTTGGTAAAGTCATTTGTTAAAAAAATATTTGATGGAATCTTTTCTGTAGATGTCGTAATTGTTTATCTGCACACGAATTTGTCAATTAAATTGTTTCAATTTCAAGATCAAACCAATTTCGTGAAATTAATCATAATTTCCAACATCAATTTACTTGCCTTTGACTGTGTGCTGCTTCTGTTTGGCCACATTCTGATGCTCCTCGGTTCCATTTGTGCACTTCTCTTGTTTGCCATCTATTTGTTGGTGAAATTCAATTTGAATTTGCTTGCCATGGTTAAATTCAACTACAAAACGATAATTCAGTTTATGGTGAACGATATTCACAATTTCGAGTTGATATTCATTTGTTCGCGTACGTATGGAAAGATATTCTTCGTATTTCTGCTCGTGAATTGTCCCATCAATACATACTTGATCATGTTGTTGATTTTGGACAAGGTTGAATCGGCAATTGCTGCACTTTTCTTGTGTTTCTTCATTGCACAAGAGTTGATCTGCTTGTTTGTGATACACTTCTATTTGGCGTACTTCATGGGCAGGCTGTATGGCTCATCGAAGGTTTTGCTCAATTTGATGGCAGACAATCAACATCGAATTGGTGACTTTCGTGCTCGATTCAAGATTGCACTTGGTGTTGGCAGGCTGCACACCAACAATCGCTGTGGATTCACATATGGTCCACTGGGAGAGGTGTCCATTTCGTCGTTTGCAAAGGTAATCCACATTTGAAGGTTCATCCGATATTTATATAACAATTATTTAACATTGCAGTATTTGCTCATTTACTTGAAGTTGGTGCTGTTTTCACATAAGTTAATCATAAACACGATGTAATTGTAAATGTAATGATTGCTAAATTGCAATAACATATACCAATTCTCCGTAATACCAGACGAGCACTTATTTCATTGATTCATTATTATTGTAAATACACTATTAACACTATTAATTACTGATGCACTTAGTTCACCAAACGAATAGTTGGTTCGTTCAAACCAAATTCATGTTAACGCAAATTGCCAAATGGCTTCAAATAGGCTTTCAAACTATCGACAATGGCGTTACTTGACAATCACATTTGTCGGCATGTCCTCGCATTTGTCTGCCCACGCATAGATGATGTACGGCGTGTGCTACTTTGTTTTGTGCTTATTGCTGCTGCTTCACTTGTCTGTTCTGCAAATTGACTTGTTTGAGCTGTTGGAAACGAATAAAAATTGTTATTATCTGATTTGTTTGGCTTTGAGTAAGTAATTAATGTTATTCTCTAAGCAATTTACTTATTATTTTTAATGTTTGTTTTTCTGTTTTTTAGTTGTATTTATTTTGCTTGATGTATTGTATTGGCAGCTATTCTGTCCAAGAATTACAATAGAACTGCTCTGTTTCTAGTTCTCGGCATTACAACTGGCGAAGAAGGATGAGATAACCGTGCCGCTTCTTAAGAAAAATCCACCCTATGAAACCTATAATTAAGTTTATTTGCAAAATCTACCAGTCGCCTGCAATTGATTTCTAGAACAATCAGAAGTCTAAACTCCCGTTTTGGATCAAGCTCAAACTGTAGAGAAAACTCTCGGTTTCGATGTTCAAACTGTTAAACTATCCTGTTTGAACTATTCTACAGTTCTACTGCCCATTCTTAATTATTCTGAGCATTACTTGTCCATTTAATTTGGCTTGTTTTATCCTACCGATTCGTGCTTTATCGTCAGCAGATTTGGACAGCGTTTATTCATAAAGTTTAAAAGGTTTTTGTTTACTATTTGCTAACAGTGAAATTGAATGGTTTTTCTTTTGCAGAACATAAGTACTAAACTTTTGGCTACAAGTCTGATTTTTTTTTTTTGTGTATCTTCAATACGATTACTATTTTAAGATGTTTTACTATTAGTCGACTTCAGACACAGTCATATGAAATCTGTGTTTTTATGAGCCACCTCAACAATTCTATTCAGATTTTGTCTAAAACACAAAGCAACATTGCCCGAAATTCTCAACTGGTGTCCCTATCAGCAACCTCCCAGTGGATCTCGACCGAGTCATACTCTACCAGATAAAACATTTTATTTTGCTTTTTTGCCTATGGACTTCCATTCCTGAAAGAACATTGTCGCCTAGAATCGTCTGGAGACAAACATCTCAAATAGCTCAACTCGTATTTTGAAATCCATCAAAATCCTGGAAACTTTTATTTTTGAATTTATTTTTTATTTCTATTTTGATGCTTTTTAATAATAATTTGTTCACTCAAATCACCTTTACCTCGATTCAACTCAATGGAAACTGAGCTCGCGACTTTGTTTGATCAGATGATGCTAATTCAAGGGAAATTGATCAACTTCTTACCCAACGAAATGTTACGAACAATTCTGGTCAAATTGGATGTGAACACGTTGATTACTATTCGAGCTGTGTGCAAACGATGGCAAGCGGTTATCGAGGAAATTTGTCGCAAGAAGAGATCGATTGTGATTGGTGGAAAGTATGGACTGGTCGACATTGGCGAAATATCCGAACGATTTAATGGCCTGGTTGACTATGGCAAGAATTGCGCTGTTCTCAAAGTGAAATTAATGAATTATAAAACAATTTCGCTGTCCGATGATTTTACTATTCTTTTGGCAAAACTATTTCCTATGGTGGAAAATTTTGTATTGAATGCTTATCTCGACCGCACTACTGAAACTGCAGAAAATCTCTTCTCATTACTGGACCAGTGGTCCTCGACTATCGTTACTTTACGCTTACCTTCAGCCTACACCTTACCCGAATCGCATCACGATGCATTGTATGACCACATCGACAAGCTGACCGCACTCAAGCGACTCCATTTTTCGGGTGTTGACTTTCTCAAGGCGACTATTTTGTCTGAACTGGAACACTGTGCTTTAAATATATACGACACATTCAAAGTAGTGCCACTTCTTGGAACTAGTTGCACCAGTGTGTGCTTGAGTGGACCTGTGTCACATATTATAATCTGCCAATGGCCCGAATACAATGCTCCACTGGTCAAAGGCCTCACTCACTTGAGCATGAAGTTGGATATTAATTTCGAGGAAAAAGAAATTCTGTCATTTGTTTGTTCCACTTTTAAGGCTCTTCAAATGTTGCACATTGGCTTTTCGGGTGGATATGTAAGTGAAATCACTAATTAATTGAAAATTGTTTAATGATTTACTGTTTGATTTATATAGGTTTTCGATGCAAATATGATCATACCGATTGCTCAACTGTCTAACCTGTCGCAACTATCGATGGATTTCATCAAGATGCATATGATCACTCTGGCTGAAGCCAATTTGTCTTTGAGTTCAATTCGAATTCTTTCGATGTCTCGATTTAAAGTCCGAAATAATGGCAATCAATTTGACGGGGATCAATTTTGCCGAGTTATATCATCTATTTTTCCGAATGTCCAGCAACTGACCATCAAACATCGAGACCCACTTGCTCGAGAAGGAATTTCGCAGCACCTGAATCATTTCGCTCATTTGCGCCGACATGTGATCGTTTCACCATCAGACAATGGGCACCACAATTAAGGTCATATTTCTAATAGCTTAGCATAGATTACTGTATGCGTGTTTATATTTAGTAAATGAATTAGATTATCTAATTTAGATATATAAAATTACTGTTTATTACACATTATTCAAATAAACCACTTAATGTTTTAAAATATTTGCTTAATATTTAAATGTCTCGGTCATTTTCACAATATCGATGATTTGATAATTTGAATTGAGCATCTATATGAATCTATGAATGATGACTGGATTTTGTCACCGAATTTGGAGAGCGCCATTATCGTTTATGATTACTTTAATTATTTTAAATTTTAAAATTCAATTTAAGGAATTTTATTAAATTATATAATTCGTTGAATAATGAAAATGTAAATTAAAAATATTATGTCAAAATGTTACGCCGTTTGTGAACATCCCTTTCCATGAAGGCATGTGACATGTGACAAATGTCAATAATGATCAGCTGTCAATTTCTTTCGTTGTCTGTTGGTGGCATCAATACTGTTTGATTTACGTTCATAATCTTTTTCAGATCACCAAGATTAGAATGAACACGGACACTCAGTTGGACATGATCGCTTACTGTATCGGTGAACTCATATGTAAGTCTCTCGCTGATGGACCAATCCAACATCAACCAAACGAAATCCTTCGACCAATTCTAGAAGAGCTTGAAATGCACGAGCTGATTCATCTGCGTTTGGTTTGCCACCGATGGAAAGCAGTGATCGAATCAATTGGACACACTAAAAAATCGTTGATTTTGTCCTGTGGTATGGACGATGCTGATGTTGAGGGCTTGAGCCGCCGATTCTTTGGTGAAATGAACGTGAAACGCGACTTTGTCCACATCAAACTTGTGAATCTTTCGGGCGGTGTTTCGGAATTGCGAGCACTCTTGTTGGCACTATTCCCCAAAGTGGAACAACTCGTCATCAAGGCTCCTTCATTTGGCGTTAATTTGCACTCTGTGCTCACTTTGTGGCCATCACAACAGATTACCACTCTGTCCTTGATTGGCCAACTCAAACATCGAAATCACAAAGTGACCCACTATGTCGATTCTATTAATTCGTTCACCTCTCTGAAACGATTCGATTTGAGTGGAAATTTTCGACAGTTTCTCGATCTATTGTCTGAGGAATTGTTTGGGCGACTGGAACATTTCTCGTATGCAGGTCCGTATGGGCTCAACTTTGTCCGCCATCTAGGACCAAACTGTACTCGACTCTATCTCTCTGGCTCTAATTACTTGTTGAAGAGAACCGAATTAGACCAGTGGTTCAGTCCTGACATGATTTCGGGCATCACTCATCTCAGTTTGCCAGTACGCACCAACGATGATTTATTTTGGCCATTCCTGTGTGACAAGTTTGTCTCAGTGCGTACATTGCAGATTCACGATAATTACTACGTAAGTTCTGTTGCAGTATTATTATAAATGTTTTTTTAAATCATTTTTTTCTCCCTACAGCAAAATAATCTTTCTCCTCAACTGACGAATGTGCTCAGCCGTATGTCCAATTTGACCGACTTGCAACTCTATGGCTTCTGTATTTACTTCAACAGATGGTCCGACCTCGACCAATTGAGTCCACTTGCCACTGTTCACTCTTGCACTCTTCGCCTCAATGGCCGATATGAGATCAATGTTCCTCGATTGGCTCAAATTCTGAGGGCTGTTTTTCCTAATTTGATTAAATTTGACTACGAAAAACCTGCTCAGCACTGTATTCAATGAGTTTATTATTTAGTTTCTTTTCAATTTAAAATATTAGGTAAAAACATAATGTAAAATTTTTAATATTAAAGTTGTATTATTCTTATAAAGTGATATATCATTTGTACATTTTGTGGTACAGATTTTGTGTGAGTGTTAGTGACAATGCAAAGAGTTACAATAATGATTAGTAGTCAGAGGACAAAAAAGCTTGATTATTGGATGAAATTAATAAGAATCGATCAAATGATTGCGCAACTGGACGAAGTACCCCAAGTGTTTAGTAATTGAATCACGAACAAGTTTGTCCTTATGTCGAATAGTGAGTATTGCCACATTTGGGAAAATGGACGACAAAACTCGACAGAACTTGTCTCCGTCAAATTGACTGCCATCAGGTCGGACTACAAAACGAGAAATCGAAAGAATTTGAACTGACTTCAAAGATAGCAATTTGACTCGAGCCAGAGTGGTCAAATCGATCATAATATACTCAACAGATAGATTGAACAGCTCGGATAGTCGAGTAAGGCGGGCAATGGTGTAGGCATTGAAAGTCTATAAATAAATAAATAAAAATAGTAAATTAAGAAATTCAAGTAATCGGCTAAATTAGTTTTACCTGTGAGCGCAAAAAGACAATGTTCAACGCTTGAATTGCAGAAAAATTTGAACATACAAACGACAAAACTTCGTGTTCTCTGGTAACCAAACTCAAATGTCTAAGATTTTTCACCAAACGAGCGTTGAGTCTGGGCAATTGAGTGATCTCTTCATATGATACCATACCGAACAAGTACAAACTGGTACATCTGCGTCCTAGCTGAGGTACAATGTCGAGTTTGCCAAGAGAACAGTGCTTCAATTGAGCCAAAGCAATCGCATTGCGAATGTCAACACTCGGGAAATGAAGTTCCTTCAGAACGGACAACTTGTTGATGTGATCGTACAATGCGGGATGGTGAGATTCGGGAAAGTTGGACGAGTCTGGTAATAGTAAAGTAATAATGGTCGATGACCAGTGGTTGAGTAGAATCAAAAGATTTTCTGTAGTAGCAGCGGTACAATCGAGATGTGAATTAAACGCAAGATTTTCCACTATGGGAAATAATCGTGCCAAAAGGGTACAAAAGTGATCGGTCAGTGGGATTGTTGCATAAGTCTTTGGTTTCACTATGAGAATTGCACAATTCTTGTCAAAGTCAGCCAATTTATTAAAATAATCGAATAAATGCGAAACACGGCCATTTGATCCAATGACCAACGATCTCTTCTCGCGACATATACCCTCGATAATCCTCTGCCAACGTCTGCACACGCCTCGAATAGCAATCAACTCCGGCACATCTAATTTGATCAAAACTGTTTGCAATATTTTGTTGGGCAATGAGTTGAGCACATTCTCCTCTATCACCATTTTTTGCATGAACAACTTCACAAGATCCATTACGTTTGGATTGCGAGAGGATTTGAGTGGACAAATTTAAATCAACACTCAAGACCATACAAAGGGAGACAAGTCAAATAGAAATAATTTGAACAATTCAAAACAAAACTCAAATCGGCTATTTCTACCCAATTGACCCTCACTCGATCACATGGCATGTGAGTCACTCACTGTGAGTCATATGTTGTGACACCTGTTGATGTTTTTCTCAATACAATTTCTCTCTACGTCGTACGATCTATTTGTGATTTGATAACCCGATTGGCTTTTCTTCTCAACTACAAAATGGACATTCATTCTTCACCATCAATCATCAACTCAGCAACTGTTTCGACCATTTGTGCGGATTCGCTAATCGAATCGTTGGACATGTTACAAGTGAAGGCAAGTAATACCACTTGCAGCCTAAACGACATGCCAAACGAAATGTTAATTTCGATACTGAAACGCATTAGATTGCACAGATTGATTCGTTTCCGATTGGTGTGTTCGCGTTGGCAAATGGCAATTGAAGTCATTTGTCGCAAGACACAATCTTTGCATCTGTATGCATATCATGATTGCGTTATATTTGCTAGAGGCGATTTTTGTGTTCGATTTTTTGACCAAATTAAACAGAAAGAATTTTTCGGAATTGGTATTCGTAACCTACGAGAGATTGATAGCACTTTTCTTGTGAAACTTTTTCCCGATGTCTCTCAATTTGTAATCAGCTGGGATTTTGACTCTGATTTCGTTACCCACCTGGTGTTTCTCCTCGGCAAATGGAGTAACAGTATGGTGACCTTATCGTTGAATATGTATTTCTATCGGCTCAATCCCGACGCAACTCTGTTGATGAATTCTCTATTTGACCGCATCAATTCGTTGACCGCTTTGCGTCAACTCGATTTGTTTGGCTATCGCAAGAAATTGTCCATTGTTCAACTTGCGCCAGCCTTGTCACGACTCGAACATTTTTCGGTCGATTTCAACACGAATCTGTTGGATGTGATGAGCAATCTTGGAGCCAACTGCACTCGTCTCTCACTTTGCGAGAATCATCATGCGCACACTTTTCGTCGATCACTCACAAGCAATCCTTCTCTGGTTGGCCAAATCACTCATCTTAATTTGACATTTAGCAATCTGACCAATGTTTTGCCTTTGATTTGTCAACATTTTATTTCTCTTCAAGTATTGCGTTTGTCATTCTCCTGTAATGTATGTATCTTTACTCGATTTCATGGTAATTTATTTTGTTAATCTAATTATTTAATCTTTTAGCACCCGACTTTTCACCTGACCACAAACAGTTTCTTGCAACTAAGAAAATTGAGACAGTTGAATTATCTGCGATTTCACAATGTCCACCTCGATGTATCCCAATTGCAGCCAATGGCCACTCTGAGTCCTCTGCCAAGCATTCGAGTCTTTGCACTGTCGAGCATAATTTTTACCAATGGAACACACATGCATTTGAGACATTTTGGTGACAAATTTTGCCGAGCCTTTTCTATCATACTTCCAAATATGAACGACCTTTCTATTGGCAGTCCAAATCGCACTTGTCGTACCAAAATAGAGCAAAAGTTGAATCTGTTTACCAACTTGCGCAACTATCGAATTGATTATCGTAATTTAGCGTAATCTGCACTAAATTTGACTTTTTAAAAATTCAATTTACTTTCGTGCAACACCTTCAAACATTTACTCTAACTAACGCAAAACAATCGAACCAAATGGTCTATTTCTCCAATATTTCGTCAGTATTTTTCATTACTCGAAAACTCTCAACTTATTATTACTTATGTTACATAATACCTCTGTATATTTTGAATATTTACAATCATCATAACATTAAATAAAACAAATTTGGAATGGAACCTTATCGTTGAATATATATGACTTTTTGTAACGGCCTCTATTTGACTGCATCAATTCGTTGACCTCTTTGTAAAAATTGGACTTGTTTGGATATGACGATTACCTGATTATCTTTTTACCTGATTATATTTTAGACTAAAATATTGACTTTCAACCTTTTGCTATTTTCGTTACCATTTTTGGGCTAATGACATTCTTATTAACTTAATGCTGGACAATGCTACCGATTTAACTATTTAAACTGTCCATATAGATAGATAAAGCAACAATGGCTTCATTTATATTTTTATAATTTGCACAAATCATCAAATTGGCACTTGCTCAATGCTCATGATTGATGTCTCAAATGTCTCCTCCTCTTTCTTGTGAAAAATCCAAAGCCGATCTAGGCATGCGCACTTATGATTGGATTGTTCGTTTTGAGCCACACTCAACTCGCAGGCTTTAGTTGAGCATTTGTCAATCCTTTTTGTTAGCCATCTTTAGCGAGTTTAGTCTCAAATCAACTCGTACCTCAAAATGAATCCTCAAGCTGCCGATCTTTCTGGTAACTCGTCGACCTCTTCATCTACTGATTCGCTGACCAAATCGCTGTACATGCTAAAATTGAAGTCTGTTGATGTCGTTTGTCACCAAACTGTAAATATCGACGACATTCCAAATAAGATTTTGATTTTGGTACTGAAGCGCTTCAAACTGATTAAATTGATTCGCTTGCGATTGGTTTGTTCGCGTTGGCAAGTGGCAATCGAAGCAATGTGTCACCAGACACGATCTTTGCATTTGTCCGACGGCCGCAGTTTGCAATGCCCAATATATTTTGGTGAAATAAACAAACGATTTTTTGGTCAAATTAAACAGCAAAATTTTTTCGAAATCTGTAATTGGTATTCGCACTTTGATGAATCTCAAGAGATTGAGTTTTTCAAATTTTTATTTAAACTATTTCCCGAAATTTCTCAACTAATTTTATCGTGGAATTTCAATTTTACCACAAATCTAATATTTCTTTTGGGTATGTGGGAGTCCACTCTGGTGACTTTGTCGCTTAATATGAATTTTCTACAAAATCATCGCGATGCGACTTTTATGAAAAGTATTCTTTTTGATCGCATCAATTATTCGCTCTCATTGAGCCAACTCGATTTGTTTGGATATAACAATTACTTGCTTATCTCCAAACTTGATGTAGCCTTTAGGGGACTGGAGCATTTCTCCATTGACGATACCTCTAACCTAGTGGATGTGATGCGCCATTTTGGGCCAAACTGTATGCGCCTTTCAGTTCACATTTCCTACGACAAAAAGGAAACTTTTCGCCGATGCATCAAAAGCAATCCTCGTTTGGTGGCACGACTCACACATCTCGATTTGATTTTTGTTAAATTGGTCAAAGTTTTCCGTTCGATTTGCAAATATTTTATATCTGTACAAGTATTGAATTTGTGCTTTCTAAATGTGGTATGTCTTCATTTGATTTGTTACTATATACAATTTTATTTGCTATTTGTTATTTAGGTTGAGGATTTTAATCTCACAGCCAAAAATTTTATTCAACTTGCCCAATTGACTCGACTGGTTTCGTTGAAAATACAAAATGTTCACTTTGACATTTCCGAATTGGAACCAATGGCCAATCTAGATCAAATTCTTACTGTTGAGGTTCTTACACTAAGCCAATTCTCTGCCTCAAGTTTCAATGGCGAACAATTTTGCCGTGTTTTGTCTCGCATATTTCCTAACTTGACCGATTTATCTATTGGATCGTGGAGTAGTAATGTTCGTACTGGAATCGAGCAGAACTTGAATCAATTTGCCAACCTGCGTTATCATCGAATTGAAGCTAATTTTCAATATTAGCGGCAAAGGTCAATTGTCAAATATTCAATCCTTTTATTATACTCCAAATTAAAACAATCTTATCCGAGTTAATGTGGAGCTTTATTTTGTAAATCAAATGTCACGTGATTTGCGCGTGTTCAATTGTAGGTTTAGATTTAGTGTAATTTAGAGCGTAAACAACCACTTAATTTAATTAATAAGTTAATAATAGCAAATACCATAAACTCTCGTATGTGTTCATTGCCTATCATATTAAAAGCTACATTTAGCTAAGTGTGCAACACTAATCTAATCGACTTCAATTATAATTGTGATTAACAATCGTAAATCCTTGAGAATAGACTTTGTTTGAAGTTTGACCAATTGCGATTGTATTTAAAGGATATATGCTCTGATCAGTACAGTACAGCACTGATCCGTTCAGATCGTCCTAATGGCTTCCCTCAATTTCGTATTGACAATTGCAGTTTGTGTCACAGTTCTAGTGTCACTAGTCAGTGGCACTGTCCCCTGGGAAGCTGAAACTCGAGATGCAAATTGGATGCATCACCATGAGGCGCTGCTCAATCAAACCAAACATCATGCCGCCGAAGTGAAGGCAGTTTTCCTCGGTGATTCCATCACACAAGGCTGGGGCGGAAATGGTAAACAACTGTGGCATGAACACTATGAGAGCAGACATGCCTTCAATTATGGCATTGGTGGTGACGGTACTCAGCACATTCTGTGGCGTATTGCCAATGGAGAGTTCGAAGGTGTCAAGCCCAAGGTGATTGTACTCATGATTGGTAAGTGTCCATTCGAATTATTATACTCACAAAATGTCTAATCTACTTTAATCTAGGCACAAACAACATAACCCGTAAAGACGGCAATGCAACAGCCATCGCCAAAGGCATTCAGGCCATTTCGGATGCTCTTTACGCGAAAATGCCCGATGCAAAGTTGCTGCTGTTGAGTGTTCTGCCTCGATCGACCACTGCATTTGACACTGAAGTGCACGATATCAACAAATTGATTTCTCGATTTGCCGACAACAAACGAGTGCATTATCTCGATCTTGCGGTTCACTTTGAAGTCAGTGTCGCTCATGTCATTACCGAATTGTACGTTCCCGATCATGTTCATTTGAGTGCGAAAGGTTACGAAATGTGGTACAAAGTGATGGAACCACTGTTCGCCAGTTTGATTGCTTAAAGTTTGAATGCCATTTGTATCACACAAATCGATGTTGTGGTCTGTAGTTAATAGATCATAGAACATAAAACATAAATAAACAAAAAAGATTTATTCAATATTAGTAATTACAATCTGAAATGATCAAGGAATACGAAGGCAAATATGACTGAACATGAATGTCTTTAGAACAATACAATCAAAAAATTATATTTAAGTAAAGTAAATATTAGAGAAGTAATACCAGGTCTGCCAGATTAATGATATATCAAAAGTTTATCGAAAAAAGAGAGAATCAAAAGATTATGTAGAATAAGAGAAAATAAAGTTAGTAGAATTAGTAAACTGGGTAGTATTTACGTTTGAGCTGTCTGCACTGTTCCACTCGAGCCATATAGCGTTGATACATCTTTCTGTCCTGCTGTTTAAAAGCTCTAATCATCTTCGGATTCATCTTTTCAACACGTTCCATTACATCTTGTAAACCACTGAGCCCATCCATAAATTCCACACTTTCCTTTCCGTGAAGGCTTTCATAGATTGAGAGATATCGTTCTTGGCACTCCCAATACTTGTCCATTTGACCGTTGCGCAAATAGGGCGTCCCAAGCAAGCAGTACAAAATGCCAATTACCGCTGAATTGCGATGAAGCAAGGCCTTAATTTTCTCAATGATGGCAAGCATTTTCCAAATTGGTTTCTCATCGGACTTGTGCAATTGAAAATACATGCTTTCTAATATGCCAACCTTCTCATAGCGTCGTATCACTTCAGCATTGCTCATAGTAAATCGACAGTTGGTGCAACGGAACACTTCCGACTCGGATCTTTGCTTAGAAGCGATTTCCATCACATGGCCACAATCACTGCAGCTCAGCATTAAATGGGCATGTGAAATTCCATATGGAGTGATACGAGATAAATATGTACATCGGGCACAGAAGCATGGCACGAGATGTCGGTACTCAAATAGTTGGGGCGGCCTCGGAAAACTGTTTTGCATTTCAGAATCTTCAGATTTTATATAACAAATTGTAATTTCGGCTCCAGCAGAAATTGATCGAGCTGCTTGAAGAAGACAGACACGTTCGTTGTCCGACGATTCGAGCTGAGCATTAGCCTTGCAGCCGTTATTCAGAGTTGAAGCGAACATTGGGTAGAGTTCCAACAAAATTGGCGATAATGGGGATTCTTCTTTATTGAACGGAGAATAGCCAAAAGTGTTGAAACGCGATTGCAGATGATGACGCAACAAAATACCACCAATCAATTTTTCGTCTTCTTTAGGGTTCATTGGGAAATTGCTATTCTTGACCAATTGAAGCAACAAACAAGCCAAAATAGACGATTTCATCATTTGTTCGAACGAAAAGTTCAAATCCTTCAACGGTCCGTCGGAGTAATGCACTAATTGGTACACATGAGAATAGTGGTCATCTGGTTGTTCAGAAATATGACTTGAATCTTCAGCAGAATCCGCAACCGAACGAATCTGGTCCAAGTCAGCCTTGTAAAGCATACGAAGTGACATTCGGGAAAATTCAGGCAATTGAACCAACAAATGGACTTGTCCACATTCGTAGCGATGATACGAATTCGCAGATTCAGTACGACATTCTTCAGAACAGTACACAACACTCGAACAACCAGTGCAGGGAATTGGGCGAATTGCAAGTGAAACCAAACCATCCTCAAAGATAACACGACAACAGTGCTCACAGAATTTGAGAGCATTTTCCTTCGATGCCAAGAGAGCAGCGTGTGGTCGAGAAAGAGCAATAATATCGCCAAATTGAATATCCTCACGCGCTACCAAATGACGGCCTTAAAAAACGAAAAAATATAATAAATAAAATATAAATAACAAAATAAAATAAAAACAGATCTCACCTTTCACGGAATCATAATGCAGAGCCACTTTGTCACTAAACGAAGGCATTTTCTCGTTTGACTTGAACAAACCTTTCTGTGTTAGTTTGTCAATCAAGGAAACTTTGCACGCCTTTGGAATCGATTTTTCCTTCGTCTGCGTTTTCTTCTTTTTCTTCTTTTTCTTGTCATCATTCAAACTGATTTGACCGAAAAGTTCAATCCAACGGTTAGTGTCCTTTTCGTCATCGGTTGGTTGTTGCATCAAGTTGAGAAATTCTTTTGCTTCCGAAGCACGTCCCAGTTTAATAAGACATTCACTTTTACGAAGTTGTAATTTAGTGGGCGATTTGAATTGATCATAACCAAGAGCCAAGGCAGCATTGACATCCTTTAGCGCATTTTCGTGTTCGCCAAACCAAAAGTAGGCCGCAGAACGATTTCCATATGCCAATGCCAGCTCGGAGGCAGTCTTGTCCCCAGTTTGTGGGGCAAAACAAATAGCATTACTGTAAAGTTCAATAGCACTTTTTAAGTTGGCATCACCAAAGCGACCATTTCCCTTCTCTCGATAATTGGCAGCAGTATTCGGGCACTTTGAATCGGTGGACTGATTGGACGCAAATTTACTCACAAACAAACCAACCCAACGTTGAACTTCTTTTTGGGCGAGACAAAATTCCACACGGTCCGCATTGCTGGTCAAGGCCGAGAATTGTGGCTCGTCAGAGAGTTTAGAAATGACATCAGGCAGAGTGGACTCGATCCAAGCGTCAGCCATTCTGAATTTGACTTAATAGGAGACGGAGACTTGAGGATGAAATGAAATAAGCAGCGACCGACAGCACGCAGTGCAACTCAGTGAGTGAGCCAATGCCAAACAAAGAGGCCTCTTGTGCGCTCGCAGAGAAGCGAGAGAATGAAAGGAGGGAAATGATTGCCGCAATAAATAAGTGGCGCTTGTGAGCTCAATATTGAGTTACAACGCACTTGTTTGGGACCACATACTGCGCGCAGTGCCTCATGATCACAGCCAGACTCATAACAATATTTATGAATAACCACAAATTCCAGTACAGAGAGATATGCACAATACATTGAACAAGGTCAAATCGAGAAACAAACAACCAAAACTATTCTATTAAACCAATTTATTATTTTAACTTTAAATCTGATCAGGTAAATGGAAAATTCATGAATTGCTTACTGGGCAACATTCCATTTCAATAAATAAGATGTCCAACATTGTATATTTTATTGAACTTTTATATTGAACCTAAACAATGTTACCAATGTCATATTGCTCACTGATTTGACTCAAATTGACAAATGATCCAATAAGACAATCAATCATCGATATAAATTACACTTGAAATTTGATTTCCGTGTAAAATTTTAACTTCGACCGCACTGGCCAAGGAACTTGTTAGTGAATCAAAAAACGAATGTATTTATTGAAATGTACGAATCAAAAGCGATTATAATAAAGTATATTAATAATGACATTAATGATATGATGATCATTAGGAGAAATAAAGTTAGTAGTCGGGATAGTATTTACGTTTAAGTTGTTTGCACTGCTCCACTCGAGCCAAATATCGTTGATACATCTTTTTGTCCATTCGTTTGAAGACTCTCATATCCTGTTCAGTGAGTGGAGTTTGCGAACCGTGCATTTTGTCGAATGTCTCAATAAATTGAATGCATTCTGTCCCAAAGTTATAATCAATGTCCGAGAAGAATAGTTCATTGCAGGCCCACCACTGGTCAAATTGCAAATACGCCAAATGGCAACCAGCGATAAGGCGCTGAGCTGGACCAATGGAATCGTGATAAAGCAGCGCTCCAAGTCGTTCAATGGTTGATTTAAAATATTTCCAAGCGGAATTATCGTCATTCACCTTTGGGCCGTCGATTTCCTCATTTAACAACAAGTCATTGACCAAAAGTAGTAATTGATCACACTGATCGTAGCGTCGATTCATTTCGGCATTGGTCATCTCCAGTGGGCAGGAGGTGCAACGGAAAACTTCCCATTCGGAGACTTGTTCAGAGAAGCGCTCCATCAAATTACTACATTTGCTGCAGCTCAGTGGATAATATGAACTCCCTTCGTCGATTCCAAATGGCATATTGCGAATCTGATATGTGCAATTTGTGCAGTTGCATTCGAAGCGATATTCACGCAAGAGATATTCACGATTATCATAAATATTGTCAGCACCAGGGTAAAGATCTTCTTTCATATAAGAGATGGTAATTTCGGTTCCAGCTGATATTGGCCGAGCTGCCTGTAGAAGACAAACATGTCTGTCGTTTGATGGTTCGAGTCGAGCATTAGGCTTGCAGGAGTGATTCAAAGTTGAGGCGAACATTGGGAAGAGTTCCGGCAAAACTGGCGATAATGAGGATCCTTTCTTGTCGTATATCGAATATTCAAAAGTGTTGAAACGCAATTGCAAATGATGGCGTAACAAAATACCGCCAATAAATTTTTCGTCTTGTTTAGTCTTCATTGGGAAATTGCCATTCTTGGCCAATTGAAGCAACAGACAAGCAGAGATTGACGTTTTCAACATATGTTCGTACGAAATGTTCAAATCCTTCAAAGGTCCATCCGAGTGATGAACTAATTGATACACATGAGAATAGTGGCCTTCTGGTTGTTCAGAAAAGTGGTTTAAATTCTCAGCAGAATTCGCAACCGAACGAATCTGGTCCATGCCAGCCCGGTACAGCAAACGTAGTGCCTTTCGGTGAAATTCGGGCAATTGAACCAACAAATGGAGGTGTCCACATTCGTAGCGATGATACAAATTCGCAGATTCAGTGCGACATTCTTCGGAACAGTACACAACACTCGAACAAGTTGTGCAAGAAACTGGGCGAATTGAAGGCAATCCCATAAAGATATCACGGCAACAGTGATGACAATATTTGAGGATATCATCATCAGTCGAGTTAAAAAACGCGGTATATGGCCGAGAAACAGCAAGAATATCGCCAAATTGAATATCCTCCTGGGCAACCAAATGACGACCTAAAAGAAACAATAAAAGATATTAATTAACCAACAGAATAAAATTAAAACATATCCTACCTTTTACAGAGTCGTAATGTACTGCCACTTTAGCACTAAACGATGACATTTTCTCGTTTGATTTGAACAGACCTTTGTTTGTGAGTTTTTCAATCAGGGAAACTTCGCAAGCCTTTGGAATTGGATTCGATTCGTCCTTCTTCTTGTCATCAGCCAAACTGCTTCGACCGAAAAGTTCAAACCACCGTTTAGTGTCCTTTTCGTCTCCGATTGGTGGTTGCATTAGGCGAAGTAATTCCTGTGCTTCTGAAGCATGGCCAAGTTGAATGAGACAATCGCACTTACGAAGTTGTAATTTAGTGGCCGATTTGAATTGAGCATAATCAAGCGCCAACGCAGCATCGATGTCCTTCAACGCATTTTCGTGTTGACCAAGTTGAAAGTAGCCAGCAGAACGATTGCCATATGCCAATGCCAGCTCGGAGGCAGTTTTGCCCGCAGTTTGTGGAGCAAAACAAATAGCATTACTGTAAAGTTGAACGGCACTTTTGAAGTTGTGCACACCAAAGCGAGCATTTCCCTTCTCTCGGTATCTGGCAGCAGTAGTGGGACACTTCAAGACAATCTCACTGGACCCAAATGTATTCATAAACATATCAACCCAACGTTGAGCTATTTTATGGGTCTGACAAAATTGCACACGGTCCGCATTGTTGGTCAGGGCAGAGAATTGTGACTTGAAGCGTTGAGTTGTGAGTGCGGAGATGAGTTGAGATAGAGTTGAATCGACCCAAGCGTCTGCCATTTTGAAATCGACTGAATGGGACAGAGAACTGAGGAAGAAATGAAAAGTACAACCGACTGCTATGAGCCAAGCCGAGACAATGCCTTTTCAGAAGGCTTTTCTTGTGGGGCTGCTGGAAATTTGGAGGGAAAAAATTTGGAGGGCAAATGCAGACAGACAATAAAGAACAGTGGCGCTTTGACAGTCAGGGGCTAGACTACCCCAAATTAAAAATATAATAACCACTAGCCTCATATAACAACATTTGTGAATAACCTAAAATATCAAATCAGGTGCGCTGCTACACACACTATTGTATTTTCTGAATACATGTTTACAAAATCATCAACAACAACATGAAAGTAAATTAAGCGATAACTTTAAAAGTAGATTATAATTTTAGATTATATGATAAAATAGCAACAGTACCAATGACTAATTAGGTAAATGTATTATTTGTTGAAAATAGTAATATTTCGTAACATGCTTCTAAGCGAGAAGAACTGGCACGCACCATATTGAAAGACAAAGGCAATGGCTATCCAACAGAGCCACACCCAAGCCTGTGGACAGGCAGTGATGGTTGGCTCCTGATTCATCTCCCAGTCCGACTGGAACGAGAGCAGAATGATGTGAACACTTCCAAAGAAGAAGGTCTCCCACACAAAGCGCCAAAAGTTGATCAACTCCACAGTGCGGCCAATTTGCTGGAGCTTTCTTTGCAACACCTCGTTACATGGTGCGGTAAAGATGGAGTCGCGAAAGTTGACATCCTTCCAAGTGTTGTCCAAATTGCGATGATTGTAGAAGGGACATATGAGTCGAGACATTGGATTGCAACAACTGAACGGCACAGAGCCGATTGGAAAGATTTTCTGTTTGTATGCTGCAAAATGAATATATTGATTGGCAAAGATGTATTACACTGATTGGCGCAACTTACTGTGCAAAAGAGAAGAATACACTCCGTTGACGTTAACATTTTTGGCGTGATCGCCTCTGTGAGCATCGATGAAATTCTGTATGTTCTCGGAGTCAGGAGCCGCTATAAAAGAGGAAAATTGTCAATTGAGTATGGCCGTTCAAAGTGCACTTACTAGGATCATGCAAATTGTAGTGAGCTATGAACATGCCCGCAAGATATTCCCTCAGTGGATCCTCAGGTGCGAGTTCGGCAAAATCAGGAAATTGATACAGATCCACCTTGTACCAGTTTGTGTAATTCAACGAGCCACAACATTCGAATTTCATCTGAAACTGATCGATCGCCCTCTTCAGTTCTAGATCTCCCTCGGCATAGGCGGCCAACTTGTCCGACAGAATGTCACCCGAGTAGTCGACTGCTTTAATTAGAATGGACGACTCCCAAGAGGTGATCAGCACAGTGAGACAAATGAAACAAACGTTCACAAACCACACAAAACTCAATGGACACGAGTTGTGAGGCTTATTTGAATAGTCCTCCCTCTCTTCACGGAAGTTGGCCAACTGAAAGAACACTCGTGCAATCATGGAAATGGTGTACACCCACACGGTGAGTTGCAATATCGTAGCCACATTTTCCACTTTGGTAGTCTATATTGAAATTAATTAGTAATTAACAAGTGCAAAAGTAATTGATTACCTTGAGATCTTTCAACAGAGAATTTCCAAATGAATTGTTGCTGATGGCACGGTTGATGAGTATCGAGTACGGTATGACACGTTGACGAATGTCACCGAGAGCATTATAGTCCATCCACCAGAACATAAACAAAGCAACAAAGCTCATCATAAAGAGGATATACTCGTACCGCTTGCGAGTGCTCGAATGCATGTGACACCCGCATGGGGGCAAGTCTTCTTCGTTTGTCTCAACCATTGATCGAACAATGTATGGCTCTTTGTATGGATGGGAGAGAGAGTGATGGACAGATAGAGAGGCAAAAGAGTAAAAGAAACATTAACATTAGATATTAATAAATCTCAGAACTTACCCTGTGGAGGTAACATCCTTCCTCGTATTTGCGGTCGAAACGCGGAATTGTCGTCATCGTAATCAGCCATGGCTCACTTAGAGGACAAGATGCGAACAGTCGTTGAAACGAAAATATTAAATGACTCGATTCAGCTATATGGCAATTGAGAAATGACTAAATGGCAATTTATAGAAAGAACGAATTGTGGTGGCACTGGCACTGAAAAGTTCGAGAGAAAAAGGTAATGTTTGATGGCACATGATATGAAAGTAAAACATAAATTAAAAGATTTTAATAATATTAACATTAATAATTTTACAAATGGTTTACAATTGAGATTATAATAACACAGCAATAATACTAATGACATAATTTTGTGGATAGACTAATATATTCCGAATAGGACACGAAGCGAGAAGAACTTGCATGCCACATTCAAGTACACAATGAGGACAATAAACCAGAATGTCCACATTAGTGCACCTGGACAGCTAGTGATGCTTGGCATTTGATTCAACTTCCACTCCGACTGGAACGAGTGCAGAATGATGTGAGTGCACAAGAAGTAGATGAACTCCCAACAAAGGCGAATCAAGTTGATTGACTCCACAGTGTGACCAATGTGCTTCAACTTGTTTTGCACCACTTCGTTGCATGGTTCGGTGAAGATGAAATCGTTCAAGTTGACAGCCTTCCAGGTGTTGTCCAAATTGTGGTGATTGTAGAAGGGACATTCGTGTCGAGACATTGGTTTACAACAACTTTCGGGCACTGATTCGATTGGAAAGATTGTCTGGTTGTAGTCTGTGGAAATGAATGCGAATTGAAAGACGAACTTTGATTCTCATAACTTACTCTGCAAAAGAGGAGAAGCCACTCCTTTGATGGTCACATTTTTGGCGTGCTTGCCTTTGTGAGCATCGATGAAATGCTCCATGTCATTGAGGGAAGGTTCCACTAAAAATAATCAAATTGACATTAAGAAGTTAGGATGATTCGAATTGAACCGCACATCAAGAGAACACACACACACACACTTACCAGTATCGTTCAAATTGTAGTGAGCTTTGAACATGGCCACAAAATATTGCTTGAGCGGATCCTGTGGTTCGAGTTCGGCAAATGTCTCCGGAAATTGGTACAAATCGAGCTTGTACCAGTCTGTGTAATTCACCGAACCACAGCATTCGAATTGCATCTGAAACAGATCGACCGTCCTCTTCAGTTTGAGATCTCCACTGGCATAGTTGTGCATCATGTCCGACAGAGTGCCATTCGAGTACTCGGCTGCTTTCATTAGGTAGAACGAGCTCAAATAGGTGGCACCCACAATGGCGATAACCAAACAAAGGGTCATCCAGTACTGCACCAATAATGGACACGATGAATGGCGATGATTTGACTTGGGCTCAAATGCATTGTCTTCGCACAAGTTCATGAGCTGAAGAAACAGTTTCACACTCGATAAAATGGCGTACAAAAGCACTGTAAATTTCAGCAGTATAGTGAATTTGTCCACTTTTGAAGTCTATGGTAGAAAGAATACAATAATTCAAAAGAGGACAAATGGTCTAACGGTTAAAGCTTTACCTTGAGAGCTTCAAATAGTGTGTTGTTGCTGTTGCTAAAGTCGATGAGTGTAAAGTGCGGTATCACACGCTCGCGCACTTCATCGATCATATCACCGTCCCGCAAGGTGAGATAAATCAAAGTGGCAATGCTTAACAGTAAGACCAACACCTCACACAAGTTGCGAGTGATTGTGTGCATGTAAAACGCGCCTGAAGCCAATTCCAAGTCACTTGTGTCAACCATTTCTCTCAATTGTCTTGGCTCAAAGTTACCGAGCTCCACATAATTCAATTCTGGACATGAAAGGGAAGGAGAGAAAATATTAATAAGAAATGGAGATAAAATAAAGACATCTGAATTTACCGGGAGGAAGATTTAACATTTGTGCACGAATTCGCTGTCGAAGTTGGTCATCAAATCTCAGGTCGTCTTCGTTGAGAACATAATTCACCATGTGATTGTCCATGGTTCACTTGGGGGAGGGACGTGAATAGTTGTTGAAATGAAAGTAGAAAATACAGCACAGAAGTGACGTATAAACGCCAATAAAGGTTCTCTCAAGAGAAAAGTTGAAAACGAATTTCGGGCTCGTGCCAATATGCGAAATATTCAAAATACATCATCGCGTCTTTGGTGCAAATGCACAATGCAAAAAGTCGACCGAAAAGATAGCTTCCAACACTGTGATGGACAGGCACAGAACAAGAAAAGCATCATTTTACGAATTAGTCGCCAAAAAGTTTTAAAATTTAATTCTCATTCAACAAGAGTTTATTTTAATAAAGATTGTAAAGCAATAAGAATTTGTAATGCCAGGCCAAATCAGGTACTCAGCCCTTCTTGGAGCCTCCTTCCTCTGCTTCATCTTTGCCTCGTTCGGTGCCTTTCTTGGTATCCTTAGCCTGAGCCCGATTCTGTGATGGCTCTTCTGACTGTTGAGACTGAGTCCTGTTGCCTCTGCCACCGGCTGCTTGATTCTGTGAGGCAACCACAAGAATTGGTTTTGCTTTAGAGGATGGCTTTTGACCTATTTTGGGCTCCTGAGAAGCGGAAATCGACTTGGCACACTCAAAGTGGCCACTGGATTGGGCAGGCGATTGCACCAGATTGCGGTAACACTTTTGGGCATCGTCAATGGCTTGGTGGACAAACTTGGGCAGCCACGGCTCTACCGGGAACATTGATGGTCGAGACTCGATCACTGGGAAATTGTGCGGTATCTGTCCTTGCCAGTTGAGAGTGTTCGATGCTCGTGGCACAAAACTGAGGCCAGCTGCGTCGTGCCAGGAGGCCTGCTTGTCAGTGCTCGGTTCCGGAACTGGGTTGAACTTGGGCTTGGTCGCATCTGGTCCAACTATGAGCAGCTCCTTGGCATAGGTGTACTCGTACTCAAAGGCGCGTGGCAGTACGATGCGCATGATGGTGAAGTGCACAACTGGGAGACACCTTGGGTTCGGATCGAAATGACCCAAACGGATTCGATACAACGAATCAATCCAGAAGGGAAAGTCTGTGAGCAGTGACTCGAATGTGTCCAACTTGAGACACAGATAGCCACCGTCGAGGAAGATGGGCCACTTGCGAGAGTCGAGCTCGATGTAACCCACAAAGTGGTCATGCAGGGTGGCCAGGTACGAGATTTGAATGTTTGACAGGAAGAATAAGGAAGGACCTGGTGGTGAAGCTGATTGGGCCTGATTTTGGTCTAAAATTGAAAATGATACTGAATAAATACAAAATAAAGTAAGCGCAATCAAATGAACGCACCAGATGACTTTGCTTGATTCGGATCGACCGCTCCATTTGAGGCAACAGTGGGCACGACAATATTTCTGACCAGATCAAGATGAGCCGTCTGCACATACTTTGGATCGAATGAGCGCAACTCGACAGCAGTGGGCGCAAAGTCGCGAGCAGTGTCTTTGGTGATGGCACGAATGGTGTTGACCACCTGCACCAGATTGGGCATATTCTGAGCAGTGTACAGATACACGCCCGAGTAGTGTTCAATCTCCTGATCGAACGGGACAAAGATGCCGAGAATGCCTGCGCGCAGAAAGAGTGGCACTTGACGAATGCAGGCCAGAGTGTACGAAGTGGCGGTGGCGGGCGAGTTGGAGACCACTTTGCGGTGCTCATTGATAAGCAGAAGGCCAACCTAGAAAATGATGAAAAATTGTATTTAGAATAGCTGTTACAAATGCATTAAGAGTAAAAGTCTCTCACTTACCGGTAGCAAGTCCGTAGGATTGCTCAGCTGTGCATCCTTGGGATCGGAACACGAAGCAGTACTGATCACCTGAGTAGACTTGTTCAGTGGAGAACTGGCCGGAATCACATCGGACAGTGGCTGGGCACTGAGCGCTACAAAGCGAAATGACATGGCACAGAGATGAGATGACCGAAGAGAGTAGAGATGTAAGACACGAGGAGAAGAATAAAGAGAAAGAGAAAGTGAGCCGCGATAAGATGACTGCTTGCTTTGTGTTTAAATGTACAAATTATTAGAATAAGTGGAGAGAAAGTGCAAATCGAAGTGGCTTGTGTTCGAATTATAATTGTCAAACATTTCTCAATTGGCGCAAAGCCACTTTGAACAGTTTGGTCACTTTGGTGCTTCATAATAACTCTATTGAAACGTTGTGTGCACAACCTTCTATTCTACTCATAACAAGTGGAACCTTTCTACTGAAAGCCAAATTATTATGCTCATTATTATTAATGACATTAATAGAGATCTCAGCTTAACCACAGAGTATTCAGAAGAAAAAAGAAATCTTCCCGAATTCGGCCTAGCCATGACTTGGCTGCCTAGAAATCGTATATTTTGGTGTGGAAATAGCCGAATAAAAGGCTATTTCAACCAGGGCGCTCATCGAATTCACTGTGGGCTTTTCAACCAAACTTTGAATTTTTTAGTTTTGAAATTTTCAAGACAACGTTCAACTCGATTCTATTTGATAGTTTCGTTGCTTCTCGCTTGAATTGTTCCAAATGGATCGATCAAAGCCATCTGCGCATTTTATCACTCTCAGCGATCAAATGTATCATCTTAAGAAAAATGAAGAGGTGAAGAAGTTAGAAGAATCGAATGCACCAAAAAAGATCGAAATTATGAAGGACGATTCTGATGTCAATCCCTCGAAAGGTCCAAAGCCTCAAGTGGTCTACACCTGTGCCCAATGTAACTTCATGTACACGGCCAAGTCGAGTCTGTACACACATTCTCTTATTCACGGTTCGAAACGTTTCCGTTGTATTTATCCTGACTGTTCTGGTTATCAAACCTATTTGCACAGTTCGATCTATCAACACATTAAAGGAGTGCACTTTGGGGTTTCGTATTCGAAGAAAATGAAGAATTTGAAAGTACCGAAAGTGGGAAGAGAGGAGGTGAAGCGGTGGTTTGAGGTGGTGAATCTCAAGAAGGAAGATTCTTTGGATTCTCGAAAGCCATCGGTCCATGCTGAACGAAACACTCCAACCCGTGAACCTTCGCCTCGTGCTCCAAGTAAATCACGAGTAACCCGAAACCCAGGAATCAATATGTATCACTGCCCAACCCCCGGTTGTGGTCACTCCTACAAGAACCGTAGTTCTTTTTACCATCATTTGGCAACTCATTTGGCACACAAAAACCATATCGATGCTCTTGGCCAGATTGCGGCTATGCCAGCAACCAGGGCTCTAACGTTCGAACCCACATTCGGGCGAAGCACTTGAAGCTTTCCCGTACTCTCAAGAAACAACGTGAATCTGCGGGACTTGATGGAAGAAGGGAAAGAACTGGCCAATTGGTACATAGAGTCGATTAGAGGACAGATTGATCAAATTCAATCAGCTGATTAGTTCATAACCATATTATTATTTAATTTATTAATATTATTATGTAACTTTATGTTACCTTATCTAGTTAATATCTATTATATAATCAACTTACGTTATTAATAAAACGATTGTTGCGCCACCTACTGTCCTTATCTTATCTTGATTATCTGCTTTCGATTTCTACTTTCTGTGCTGGCGATTTCTTCTTGTCGTTTATTACTTTGACTTGCGTTTACTGTTTAAAGTTGTGACTTTTGGTTTAGTAATCCAATTGGAACATACTTTTCTCCTTTCATCATGCAAGTAGAACTGCCCTTGGAGTGTATCCCTCAAGTTGTTACACCCCAATCTCCTATGGTCCCTCAACAACTCGCAATGCACGTTTATGATGTCAATCTCGTATACCGCAAGAAGAATGTCCTCTCCGGTCTCTCCCTGTCAGGTGACAGGTGGCTCGATGTATGGTCAACTCGGACCGAGTGGTTGTGGCAAGACTGTGCTCATCCGTTGCATCCTCGGCACGCTCAAACCAACCTGATCAGGCTCAATCGAAGTGTGCGCTCAGCAGCTAGAAAAGTCTCATTCTGTTGGTTACATGCCTCAACACATTGCACTCTTCCCTCAATTGACCATTCGTGAGACATTCAACTACTTTGGATCGATCTATGGACTCGATGCTGCACAAATCAACGAACAATGTCAATCTCTTATCGAATCCCGCCATTTGCCAACTCAAACTGGCCAACTGGTTGGACTGCTCAGTGGTGACCAGAAACGTCGATTGTCACTAGCAATTGCACTCATCCACAAACCGAAACTGCTCATTCTCGATGAACCAACTCGTGGAATGGATCCAATGGATCGTAAATCCATTTGGGAGTACTTGATTGAGTGTGTCAGAGTGAACGTGAACGTGATCTTCCAGTTTGGTTTTCCAACAGTTCTGGTCATACTATTTTGTCTTTTGTGTATTGGTTCTCTAGATGATCTCCAGATGCCACCAATCCCAGTTGCGGTCTACAACGGTGACCATTCCCGTCTGAGTATTGAATTGATCAACAAACTCGATCAGAACATTGTCAATCTGCAGATGTACAATTCAGAGAACGATGCCATCAACTCTGTTCGAATGGGCAAAGCATCCATTGCACTGGTCATTTACGACAATTTCTTGGAATGCTACTATGATCGAATGATAAGTGATATATGGCATCGTATGGATGAAGACTGGACTGGAATACTGCGCAACTCGACTATTCACCTCTTCCCGGGCATGTCAAACCAAATGGTGACTTTGACAGCTGTCTACGAGGAAGTGGTTCGAGTTTTTCCTGTCGCACTTCAAACATTGTACAGGGAAATCAATCCGAAAATTCAACACATTCCTATGCTCATCGAGAAACAGATTTATGGCGAACATGTCCTCTCTGAGTCGAACCTGAATCCAACTATGATCTCCTGCATCGCCTTCTTCTGTGCCATTTCCCTCACTATCACCACTCTACTCACGGAGAAGAAGAACGGTCTGATAGAACGAGCCCTCGTGTCTGGTGTGTCATACTTTCACATTCTCCTATCCCATCTCATACCTCAAACAGTCATTCTATTCCTCCAAATGATGTCACTCGTGTTGGTTACTTTTCCTCTTTTCAGAATACCGTACAAAGGACAATATCTGCTAGCCCTGTCACTCCCTCTCCCTGCAGTCTGTCTGTGGCATGTGTTTCGGTCAGTGTTTGTGTCGACCATTTCCCGTGGCGGGAACATTGCCATCATGGCAGTGCTTTGAACTCTTTACCTGAATCTTCTTCTCAATGGCACCATTTTGTCCACCGAAGCAATGATCGACTATGTCATCGCCGGCGGTTGGTTGGTTGGCAAGTTGAAATGTTGAAATTGACATTAACAATCAATTTGAACAATGTCAATGACTTTTTTGTGTTGACTCGATTTACAAGTCACATTAAACCAATCTATTATTATTCACCAACTGTGGTGTTCAAAGTACCAAAGTTCATTAGTCTCCGAGTCATAAAACCCATTTCGCCACTCTGAATTAATACTAATAATTTCGAAACGAGAGTTTATTGAGCATTTATAATTTTGAAACTGTTAATTTATTCATTTGTATTTTCATTATTAATCATAAAATATAAAATTGCATTTAGCACTATTTAAATTATTTTTTAGCATGAATTAATTAGTAGTAATTAGTGAGCCTAATTGCGCTGACAAAATTGCATTGTCATCTTAATTTAGTTCATTTACGGTGCATTCTAATCTATAATGCACTACAGCATTCATAAATCAATTTATTAATTGCAAAACTTTCCAACTTTCATGAACTATTCTTTTAATTTCAATGTACGAATTTATATTTAAGCGCCATTTTCTGTATGTTAATGTTACAAAAATTCTCAATGTTTGAATATGTTCGCAAAAATGAAACAAATAATTCGTAAAATCAAACTGCAAATAATGAATTATCTCACCCGTGACCTGTGGACACCTTATTATGAGAAATGTCGATCGTTGGTGGAGGGCCAAAAGAAGTGTTCCCACAAGCTCGAGAGAATATTCAATTTCGTCAATTTACTGACAGTTTGTGTTCGTTTTATTTCGGTTTTCGTTGCAATGAAATTTCACTTTGTCCACTACTTTACGTTTGATCTCACAATGGCTACCTTCAATTACGATGGTCAACTGGACGGGTATAGCTTTCTGTTCACCGCAATTGCACTGCACAATGGCTTCTGGTTCTATCATTTCATGTACAGAAATGCTAACGAAAGAATTTTGATTGCACATGTGTATGACTTGGTGGTTACAAATCGAGCACAATTCTTTGAGTTGAACCCTGAAATTAATTTTAAATTTAATAATTTCAAAACATTAATTCCATTAATTAAAAAATGGATTTGCAATATTCACCAAAGCTGGACAGCTGGAATTGCTCGCTTTCATCATGCCAATCTTGAATTGTATCCCAAATTGAATTCCATAATTCGTGTGCGAGTAATTTTAATTTCAATAATTCTCGACATAATTCATCGATTCAATGTTGTGTTTCAGTGTGTTCTGTATTGTTTATTTTTGAATCACTATTTCAATATTTTAATTCGCAAATATGCATTCTTCGTTACATTGGTTGTTTTGATTGATTTTGCATTGCTGCTGAACACAATTTGCTGCTCACTGATGCAGTACATGTTTGCCACTTACTCGATGTTGCTATTTTCGTATGTCAATCGAAATTATTTACTAAATTGTGTTAATCACAAACTTGAGATTCTCGTGATTCAGAAAAGACGGAAACGCAAAATAGTTCAAAAGAAGCTTCGACATTTCTACCGTGAACATCACAAAGTAGTGGCATTTGTCTGGCATCTCAATTCGGACTCGTCGAAAGCACTGTTTAGCAGCTTCTGTTGGACTTTGTGTTTCAACGTTTACTTGGCGACTGTAATATTCATCAAAAATGTGACACAAGTGAATAGACTCGCAATTTGGACAGTGCTCGAGACACAAATGTTGGCAATGTTCGTTACGGCAGTGTTGATGATTCGTCTCACTGAGGCAATTCACAGTGCACGCAAATATGTCATCCCTATTTGCAATCAGACGGCAAACGTGAGACAACTCTGGAAACTGGCAATGTTCTATGAATTTGTCAATTCAAACAAAAAAGTTGTCTTCTCAATTGGACCATTGGGCAGTGTCAATAGAAAGGCATTAATGAAGGTTTGTTAATTCATTTTCTATTGGTTAATTTAATTTATAAATAATTTTGAATACTTTTTTGGGTAAAGTTTATTTTCGCTTATGCTGGCTATGTGATGATGGTCATTCAGTTTGTGTTCAAACGAAAATATAATCATACTAATTGAGAATACATTATGTAAAATCGTTTTATGCTTTATTAAACTATTTCATCGACTGTTGGTCATCTTTCTGTTCAAGCACTTTATTCGAATCTCCATCTCAAAGTTCGTTTTAATCAAAAGACCTTATAAACCATTGAAACGTTTGTTTATTCGAATCATTTTCATTTCTCCTGACTTCTCTCGATTTTTTCTCCATTCGGCACTTTGAAATGGACGGCAAAAGTGGTGGCAAAAGTAAGACTGCCAGCAAGAGTAATACGAAAAGTGGTAAATTGAAGATTAAAGTGAAAGGTATGTGCCCGCTTTGACTTTTATCGATTTATAATATTCTTCTTTCCTTGCATTAGGCAGCAAAAATTTGAGAGTGAAATCGAAAGTGCTCAAATCGAAGCGAGCAATCAAAGGCAAGTCTAAAGCAAGCCCTGGGTCGTCGTCAGTGAAGGCAAACACGTCCACTTCATCTCGTGACAGTTCAACTACTGGCGACACTGATGAAGCATCTTCCATCAAAACAGCTTCTCTGTCCTCTGTTTCAAGTAACCTGACTGATGCGCCCAGTAGCAGTACCGACTCGAGTGAGTCAATCAGTTCACAAGGAAGAGAATCTAACAGCAAGACTGGCGACGGTGGTGGTGGTAACAAGTCGCAAAGTGTTTCAACCAAAAGTAGTACCAAAAGCAAATCAAAGGTGAAGCAAAAGATAAAGACAAAGTCCATGTTGAAGATGAAGGTCAAAAAGTCAAAAGTAATGAAGGGTAGCAAAAGTCAAAAGACCAAAAGCACCGGTGCTGGTGTTGGTACTTTGGCACCGGCATCTTCAAGTGATGCACCTTCCGCCAGTAAAGGTCAGACCAGCAACAGTCAAGATATTAGTGGATCTTCGAAAGCTGGTTCAAGTGTTGCTGAATCGAGTGCAATTGACAAAGGACCTTCATCAAAGTCTGGTGGCACTGAAGTTTTACTATCTCCAGACGCTAATCCCAAAGATTTCTTTGCATATCCCGCAAGTTTGGGTGGTGGTGGTGGAGGTGGTGTCAGTAGTGTTGTTAAACCTGACTCTTTAGTTAGTGGCTCATCTAAAGCAGAAACCACCATTAGTGGACCTTCAAGTGGATCTAACGTTCCTCCCCTGACCGGAACCTCGGGTACAAGCGGTAAAAGTGTGTCTGCATCTACTGGAACGCCCGTGTCAAAGGTTTCATCGGTGATGATATGTCCAAGTGTTACTGTGCTTTCTGGTGCTGAAACACCGTCTAGTCCTAGTGCATCAGTTCCTGTTCAAGCGAAATCTACTGCCCCAACCAAGTCTGTGACCGTTCCAATCAAGTTTGCTCCAAGCAAGTCAACGACCGCTCTAAACAAATCGGCAACAGGCCTAATCAAGTCTGTGGCCACTCCAACCAAGTCAGCAATCTGTCCAACTGTGTCTACCACTGGTCCAACCAAGTCCTCGACCGCTCAAAGCAAATCGTCAATTGGCCCAAGCAAGTCTAAAGTGAAAAAGTTCACTGCCACTCCACTTCATCAGCTCACCAAGAGTCGAACATCGTTGACCAAACTTGCGAAACAACGCAACAGCAGAGGCTCACTCGGCGTGGCCACTTCGAAAGCATCAATTGCCAGCAGTAGCAGCATTGACCCTCTTCAGGCTCGTTCTTCTTTTTTGCGTAAGTTTTTGTACATTTGGTTTTTAAACTTAAATATATTTGTGTCCCTCTATAGCAACTACGGTCAGTCGTACAAGTGTGACTCACAAAGACAAGGACTCGGCCTTCTTTCGATGCCCTTCTGAGTATGCTCTGCCGGAAAACTATCGATTGGAGGATTTTGTGCCATTTTTCCTCACCCCAACAATTGTGGTAAACCACAACCAGTCCGAACTGGACAAGTTGATCATCATCGACTCGACTACTATTTCAATGGAAATGCTCGTCACCAGTGAACGTGATCAGGCTCCCTTACCACCGGAACTTATGGAAGAGCTTCAAACTCAGGAGGCCCAAACGCCTGTGGTCATCGAAGCACCAGAATCCCCAGAGGTGGAGGCAGCGCCAAAACAAATGGGGCCGTCGCAACACAGTGCACCTGCTGCACCGACAGGATTCTCCGCGATGCAACAGTCTGTTATTCCTCAAAGTTTCCCATCTGCTTCACCAAATGGATCTACCTCAAGTGGCCAAACAGAAGCACCGTCCACTGCCGTTAGTGAAAGTCAAAAAGTAGATCCCGAATCATTCAGTGCTGGAGCACCAATCTCCTTTGGTTCTGAGATCAATCGACCACCGGACACAGAAAACCCAAAATGTCAGACTCCAACAAGTGCTGAGCCGCCATCTGCTCAAGGAGAACCTAAATCTTTGGCACAATCTCCAACCACACCAGCGTCCTCTAACACGACTGGCACCACCTATGCACCAGTGATGTTTGGTTCGGAAATCAACTGTGTGCCACCATCTGCATCAGTGCCACTAAAAGCAACAGCACCAGCAGCAGCAGAGAACAATCCGAAAGATTACTTCTCATATCCTCAAAGTTTGGGAGGCGGGAGAGGAAGCGCACCGACTTCTGAATCAGGTTCATCTGCCAATGGATCGAATGTCGCAGGCTCTACAATTGGCGATGTGGTCACCGGTAGTGGTGTCTTGGACAGTACTGCGAGCCAGTCGGCAAACAAAGACGGTGGCGGTGGTGGTGGCAGTCAGTCCAGCCCAAACCAGTGACTTCTCACTGTTTACAGTCACATAGCTTCTAATTCATTGAATTATTAATTGTATCATTAAAAAGTGCTATACACACATTCACTTGCTCCATTGCTCACTCATCACAATTTGAGATTGACAAACAACAGCGAAACGGGCAGAGCCATATTGACGTCAATATTGTCAATATTGTCGACAATAAATAAAATGTGCATTGCAGCATAATATGCCACAAACTAGTGAGCACTTGATTGAACACTGATTAAGCAAATAGAAATTGAGTGCCAGTGCGTCAGACAGGCCAAATCAGATGAAACATATTGATCGAACTGGTTCGTTCAGGAAGCCACTGTGAAGTGCACTTTGCTTGAGCTGTGTTGCTCAATTTGCGATTATTGCCCAAATCCTATTTTGCCCTTTTCAAAATGTATTTTCGAAAACGGTCATTGCGAATAAATCAGCCGTCGATATCGAATCGCGCCCAATGAAATGCAATAAATACACCAACCCAATGAACTTTTTATCGTTGTTCTCTCTTCTGGTTGTTTTTCTCTCGTGCCCACAAGTTTCTCCTTGCAATGCCCAATGTGGGTGACTCGAGCAGTAGTAGTTCGAGCAGTTCAGGCAGCAAATCAAGCAACAGTGTTGGTGCTGCTGGTGGAAGTACCTCAAAGAGCAAGTCTAGATCGAGCAAATCGAGTGTTGGTGGCAAGTCAAAGTCAATCAAGTCCAAGTTAGCTCCCAAGTCGGCGAACAAATCGAGCACTTCAGCGATGAAGTCGAGCAAAATGAAATCAGTAAAGAGTGTTAGCAAGAGTGCAAACAAGAGTCACTCAAAAGGAGGCAAGTCACAGTCAATAAAGTCTCAGTTGGGCTCCAAATCAGCGAACAAGTCAAGTGCAGGCGGCAAGTCACAGTCAATCAAGTCCAAGTTAGCCTCCAAATCGGCAAGCAAATCGAGTACTTCAGCAATGAAATCAATGAAGAGTGCAAACAAAAGTGCAAACAAGAGTGTAAGCAAGAGTCACTCAAAAGGAGGGAAATCGGTCAAATCAGCCAGTCACACCAAGAGCAGCAAAAGTAAGTAATAAATGTTTGTGTTGAAGATTGAAGCTAACATCATTTTGCATTTGAAAGTGTCCATCAAAAGTTCGTCAAAGTACCAGTTTGGTTCGAAGCAGGCACAGGGCAAGTCACAGGGAGGCAAATCGGGCAGCAAGGTAAAGTCCACTTCAGGCAGTCAGATCAAATCGTCATCGTCGCACGTCAAGTCGAGTACAAGTCATGCGAAATCGAGCACCAGTCAGGGCAAGTCAGGTGCCAAGCACACAAAGTCGAGTACAAGTATAACTCAGTCCAAGCCAAAGTCAAGTGCCATCACCCATCCAAAGTCTAGAGGCAATACCTCGAAAGTTTCCATTTCGTCTTCTAAGTCTGCATTGTCTCACTCCAAATCTGCCACTCAGTCAAATGTTAGCCATCCCAAATCGGCAAGCAAGTCAACAACTACTCGTCCCAAGTCAGCCAGTCACGAAGCATCGCCGAGTGAGGTGCGCCTTCCAGTCAATCCACCAGTCAAGATGGAACTGGTGAAAGGCATGACGGAAACCGATGCCGATGGCTACGAGTACGTGTTCATGTGGAACTATAACGATGGCCACACCGAGATGGCGGCCAACCCGAACATGCTTGGGACTCTGGTTGCACCTCAAGCACAGGTTCCTGTTATGGTTTTAGGCACAGCATTGGAATTGGCCAAAGCAGCAGCACCTTCCGCAATAGGAGACATAGCCATGCCAGCACCTTCAACTGCGCCTGAAAGTCAACAAACTCCATCGTCAGCTTCTGTCTTTCCAAGTAACCAATCGACAGGCAGTGAGCCTCCTCCATCGAGCTGACCACACCAGTCTCAACAACAAATGGCTCCAAACAATGTCGCATCGCCCTGTGCCACTGATAGCATCTATTTATACAACCTCATTTAATTAATAAAACTACAGCAAAACATTTACTGTTACACAAAATTGCGACATCACACCTCGCGGCCTTTGCTACGACTAAAGCATTTCATTCTGATTGATTGAGTCTAACGACTGATTGACTAGTATTGTTTATTTTGTGCATTTGAATGAAGAATGTGTTTATTGTCTCGCCAAATGATTGCTAAATGCATTACACATTGTACGTACCCGTTTAGCACGAGAAAATTAAGATTGCTTATTTCATGTTATGCTATTGCCAATAGAAATGAAACTCAGACACATTGCACTACAAATGCTCTAAATGCCTTCTCTCTGAACAAGTTGAACAACTTGTGGCACATTGCCAAAGTTAGCATGTGACAATAAGCATTACAAATGGCAGTCTGGTCGCGGCCAAGACTGGCCAACATGTTCATTACTGAAACTCATGATAAGACCAACCATTAAACATCCCATTCAACAATTGTTGTAAGTAGAAGGGGTCGATTGATGCTTCCAAGATTGTCATTCTTGTCATTGAGCTTTTATGTTCAATTCAAGTAAAGCTTTGATGATGCATTCAAACTGAATACTCAACTAGCAACAACTGTCGCCTGCATCTATTCAATAAAAAGGGTCACACAAAAGTAATATTGCGTTTTTATTGTGCAAATGACTCGACTATCTTTTGATTTGTCACTGTTGGTCATTGGTTAGTTGCTGTCGGAAGGCTCGTTCAAGTCGATCACTATGAATTCGTTCTTCTGCGGACAAGAAGATGCGATCGAGTAGTTTGATGAAGTTGGCCATTCGATTGGCATTATCGGGCTCAGTCTTGAAGAGGTTCCATCGTTGAGTGGCGAGTTCGATTGAGTGCGGCACAGTGAATGGATTCGAGCCAGTAAGGCAGTGCACCAGCACCACACCGAAGCTCCATTCGTCCACCAGTGAAGGGTCGTACTTGTCGAGGAAGCACTCTGGTGGCAAGTGGCTCCACCGATGCTCTTGATAGTCTGGCAGGCCACGGCTTCGACTCACTTGGACACAACGGACAGGATTCCAAGTGAAGCAGGCCATGTCGAAGTGGGTAATTTTGATGTTGCCATCCGTACACAAGAGGACATACTCTGGTCGTATGTAACGATGTGCGACGCCGTTAAAAGTGAAAAAGTCAATTGCCTCAGCAAGTTGACTCATCAGCCGCAGTAGATCGGTTTGTTCAAAGGGGCGGTCGAGAAGGGAGCCACCTTGGGGAATGGCACTGTAGAAGATGTACAACTTTTGAATCTTCGTGAGGAATATGTCATCAATGCAGTGAACGAATTGACACTTTTGGTTGGCGAAGAAGCGCATTATCTTGATGCTCTCCACATACAAAAGATCTCTGTGCCGAACCGGCATCACTCGAAGTGGCATAACTCGCACCCATCCTCTTTCTTCTCCTTGTACCATCACTCTGAGGTAGTGCTCATGACGAGCCACTCGACGGCACTCGTCGGTGAACGATTGATTGCGCAGTACAATGTACTTCTTGGCTGGTAGGCGTTTGAGTTCCTGTTCGTTATAAACTGTCTTGTGGCCAATAATCTGGAACATCTCCAAACACTTGTCACTGTATTCGCCTGGTGTGACTTGCCGAAGCACCACTGGCTGTGTTGGTCGTTCTGGCTCTGTTTGGTTCTATAGCAAACAAATCAACTGATTAGAATCGAGTCAGTCAGTGCAAATAAAGTGCTCACCAGGTCAATTCGATAGTATGGCACCGATCTCACTCGTTTGAACACCGACCAGCTACTGCCGTGCAGTCGTCTGTCTTTGGCCATATCGAACACAGTCAGTCGTTTGTCCGCCGGTAGAAAGATGTCATCCAGCAGTGAACGGAACTCGTCGGGCAATCTCCTTCGTTGCGAGCATCGTCTCCACTGTGCAATCAACTCGGAAGGCTTGGCTTGATTGAATGGATGACTTGACGCCAACAAGGTACATAGCAGCACTCCAATGCTCCACGAGTCCAGATTGGTCGCGTCGTACTGTTGGTCGAAACATTCTGGTGGCAAGTGATCCCACAGCGTTGACGGTACCTCAGATGGAAGGCCTCTTGGCTGCATCACTGATTGTCGATCGATGGCATTCCAGTAGAGACAGGCCAGGTCAAATGCGGCCACTATGATTCGACCATCGTTTTGAGTGAGCAGAATGTTTTCGGGCCGTATGAATCGATGTGCCACTCCAGCGAGATTCATCATTTCGGCTGCTTCTGCCAGTTGAGCTGACCACCGTTTCACCGCGTCGATATTCACTTGTTGACTGCACACTTTGTGATACAGATTCGAGTACGGCATTCGATAGTGGAACATGTACATGTTTGGTCCTCGTTTCAGCACCGAGAACACTTGCAAGAAGAACAGTCGAGACCGAGAGGAGAAGTACTTCTGGATGCGGACAGCTCGGCTAAGGTCGAAAGTGACTGCCGTGAGATTGTAAACGCGACAGTGGACGGCTTTGCCCTTGTGTATGGCTCTCAGTTCGTGACAGTACGGGGTTGCCGCTCGAGTTAGTGTGCCACAGTTTTCGGCAATGTCGAGCTCGCACTTATAATCCACGAAACCTTTTCCTTCTTTGTTGAGGTCCACCAACGGAACGGTCAGGTGCTTGGCTAAACTGTCGTTCTCCTCGGCAAAGCGAACCATCCTTTGGGACCATTCGGCGAGACGTTCGGCGTGATTGCGCTCAGGCACTGGTTGACAGGAGAGATGACTTATTGATTCGGCCATCGGTGAGGTGGAGAAGTTGAAGTAGGTCGAGTGGGGCACAGAAAAAAGACTCACTACGGCAACACAACCTCGGACCACCGTTGTGGCATCGATATTTATAGTAACTTTGCCGAGACCAGTCCGAATAAAAAGACAACAATCGATTTCATTTGAAGCGAACTCAGACTCGAAAATGGTAATGACAATTTAAAGTCAATTAGAAATTGTACACCAAAGGAAGATCTCGCCTTTGACATTGAACTGAAGGGAGCAAAAAAGGAAAAGTGGTAATAGCGAAAAAAACGTCAATACAATCAGTCTCTAATAGGTCACAATGACGAAGAAATTAACTTTCAGTAAACTATTTGTGATGAATCAAATTGATCTCTAACTCTGTTCTCAACTTGATTGACGCGTTATTCATTGCATCAATCAATATCTCAAACACTGAATCGGTGAACTTAATAAGAAGCATTTAATACGACAGTCAAGTCAGTTAGAGCACTCGTCCATTCATTATCATTTGTTCATTACAGCCATCGATTGTTGCAATGTTTTTGTGTTAGTCAAATTGACTGTTCCTGCGGCTTGCGCTTATGAAATAATTTGCTTACATAACATTGACATTCTCACTTGTTGCTTTATTGTATTTCTCATTTTGTTATCGATCAAAATGGATCCAAACAAAGGCGTCAACTCCAAAACGAGTTAAACTATAAATGTCCGATTACCGCTTTTCTTCCGACCGACTTATTTGCAAACATTGAGACAAGTTGAAGTCTAACAGTTGTTTTCCTCTCTCCTAGATGCCACTAGACATCTACATCGAGTGTCATCTACCATTGCACTATTCAGCATGGAACGCAAACACGCATGCTCGGCTAACAAGCCTTTGTCTCGCTCACATCGACAAGGTCTCTTATGCTGCAATCAATGACAATCAAGTTAGTTGAATCAAGTTATGCAATAAAAGTCCCATTATTCTGACCATGGCAACCAATCGTTCCGAACGTTCCGACTGTCAGAACGCCTCTGAAATGATTGAAAATATTAAGACAGAAGTTGACAAATTGTATGGACTCGTTGTGGAACGCCTGAAAGGCAAAACAACTCCATACCAAGACACGAGTGCTCCATTCTACCTCTTCGGACCTCTTCCTAACATGTATGTATTATTATTATTGTTATTTCTTTTTGTAAATAACCATTTTACAGGGATGATTGGATTTATATCAATCGAAACGTTCGTTTTTTGGATGAATCTAAGAGTACTGAAAAACCGGAAAATAGTGATGAAGAAGAAGAAAAGGATTTTGAAGACGACGAGCTGGTGGAGTATGTTGATATATTGAAGAAATCGCCAGTCTTTCAGCAGTTTGTGACTTACATGAACATTATAAAAATTCCCTTTAAAAGCCCAAATCACACTGCTTGTCTTATGATTTCTCTCACCTTTCGGGGAGATGCTGAGTATGCGGACCTGTTGAATTCACAGTAAGTCACCATTAGTGTATTGTGCAACCTTTTTATTTGATTATTTCCATTTTTTAAGGCATTCTTGTGCTACACTTGATTGTGTTCACATTGATAGTGCCCACAAGAATGTGTCCGTGCCTGACCTGAAGGAACAAACAAACACAAAGCTAGTTGCGAACATCGATGCACCCCAACCACGAGCTTATACATACGAAGAAGCATTGGACTCGTTTCAAGTGCTGATCTGTAACATTTGTTTTACTTTTGACTGTCAAGTGCATCGTAAGTCTCTTTGCTTTTGTTTGCATGCAATTTTTGTTTGACATTTTCTTTATTTCTAGGCCACGAAAAGCCCACTTTGCCATTGCCGCCATTTGAAGATTTGTCTATTACGATCACTGAAAGTTGTGGAGTTGATTGCTTTTTCACTGCTGACAAGTCTCGCCTGGCTGATGAATCATTGATCAAGGACATTCCGAACAATGTTCAAACACTGATCAATGTGTTCCTTCCTACATTCAAAAATCATTACTGTAAGATTTCTAAGATGGTTGCTATGTCTCAAGAATTGAAGCTAACCTGTGCTCAGATTTGTGCTTACGATCGTATTACTAACAAGAAGAGTCTCAAAAAACAATAATGTTCTTCTCAAAAGGCAACTAAAGGAAAGCAGAATAAGAATATTTCCACTTGGCGCAAGGAAATGCGCGAAGAACTCAATGAAGAAAAATTCAAAAGAAAGAGTCAACTACCAGCCATGCTTTCATACCGGTTTCTGTAGGCTAGCTGACTGTGTCTGTTATAAAAATGGTATGCTCTATACTCTTTTTTGTCATTTCGGTTTGGTTTAATTTTATTTACCTCTTTTAGGTACTTCGTGTGAGAGATTTTGCCAGTGTGCCATTGAATGCACCCGTCGTTTTCCGGGCTGTCAGTGCAAGTCTAGCGTAACTCCAAAGAAAAACAACTCTCAACAACTTGAGCCTGATTCCACCGTGCCACTTTGCCTTTCAGCCAATTGTATTTGCTTTGCATCCGACCGTGAATGTGATCCTGTTCTGTGTGAAACATGTGACGCAGGCTGTGATCATGAACTGGCCGAATACAAGACACCCAAGTGTCAGAATGTGGCATTGCAACGAGGACTGGGCAAGAAGTTACTGAAGGCCAAGTCAGATGTTGCCGGCTGGGGTGTGTTTCTCAATGGAACTGTTGAGAAGGATGAACTCATTGTGGAATATGTGGGAGAGTTGATCACACAAGGCGAAGCTAATGAGAGAGGAAGTTCGTATGATGAGAAAAGGTTGAGCTAACCAAAGGTTCAAACAAATAGCTAGAACTAATTACTTTGAATAGATTGACTATTCATTATACTTTTAATAAATTTACTTACTACGCGTGCACAATAATAGCCTCAAATTAAGTTTAAGCTAATACTCGACATATAATCGATTTTAAATTATTACTTTGTGTGCTACAAATGAAACTTCAAATTATAATTTCCACTGCACTGATGACTGCAGTGTGACAGTCATTTTGGTCACTTTCTGAGCTTGTTAGTGATGGCTACTCTCGGTGTGAATTACTACTGACTGGTTGCTCGCAAATGACCAAACAGAACATCTCGAATTGGCTAACACTACATATTCAAATTGAACTTTATTAAACTGCCCCTCGAATTAAAGCTTCGTTCGACTGTTTTATTACTCACCACCGACATAAGTCAAGCCGCGTTCAATGCACATTCATTCATTTGCCTTTCTCTAACACGAGTGTAACTCTGTTCCGCGCCTGTGCGATGACTTTCGAATCGACCACCTCGACCAAACATGACCCTTTGCAGCGCAAGTTGGACAACCAGTGCATGATCATCGAGAGAATGTTTGACGCAAGCCCTCGACCTGTGGCCTCTCTCAAAGAGCACATTTCACGACTGGAAGATTCGATTGTGGACTTGCCTGATGAGCAAAGCTGGACCAAGTTGGTCGACCAGTACCGGAACATTGCGGTGCACTTCTGGCAGCGATTCGAGAAGAACCAAATTGCTGTGTCCACTCGATCACAGCCAAACAAGTCCACAAGCAATCCGTCAGTTCAATCTCTCCGCAAAGAAATCAAGCCAAAGCCTGGGCCTTGTTCGCCACCTCCTCTTCCTCCATTTCGTCGTGCTCCCCCAGGTGACAATGGCTTTCCACCTCGACCTTATTGTTTGGTTCCAATTCCGCCACCTACAGACGAAATCCGTGCTGTGCTCAAACAGGCATTTGGCCAGTTGGATCGTATCGAAAGTGTGGATGCCGATTTCGAGGCAACGAAGGATCTCCTTTTGATGATTACCATGGCCCGAGCTATCACCATGCCTTACTGGAAGAACATCGAACTGCTGTCGGACATTTTTGGATGGGCCTTTTGCAAATTGCCTAAAGATCTTCGTGGGGAGTACCGCAGGCAACACCGAGCCAAGAAAAAGTGGCTATCCGATTTGCGCAACTTCATTCAATTCGAGATCGACAAGTACATCATACAACTTCAGATGGACTTTGAAGCACTCGAGGCTTGTGCCACTGATGCCCCTGCCGCCGGAGATGTTGGTCCAACCAAGCGAAAAGTATGTTTCTATTGCAAACTGAATGGTCACGTTTCACGTCACTGTTCAGTGCTCAAGTCCACTCTGTGTGTCAAGTGCCTCCAATTTGGCCACACTGATGGCCGCTGTTTCAATGGATTGAAGTACGTTCGTCTTGAAGATTTTCATTGACTCTCGCTGGCAATCCTCCAAGTCTCACACACACGACACACATAACGTCATCCATTATTACTCTGCATTCACACTCTGAATTTCCAATGCAAATAAAAATTGTTTTAAACACTAGAATCACAGTTACAATATTTAGCAAGTTCAGTACAATCATTTGGCTTTTGACTCTCAGATGTATACTTTCTGTTGGTAATAGATCAAAGTGCTTTACATTGAACCAAATTGAATTACATAACAAAGAATGCACTCAAATTGCCCACACCAATTATCAGCTCTTTAGGCACGAGTCCGTATGCCTCTGGCGTGGTTGGTATACCGTGTGTTCAATAAGTAAAGATAATGTGGGTTTATGAATTTTATCTTTGACCAAGGGCTTTCATAAAATTTTTTGATATGCTATTTGAGACACCAACTTAGTAGAGTATCTGATGGTATGAGTTCCAAATTTGTGGCCACGCCCTCCTAGGAATATTCCGGAAGTCAAATTAGAAGTTTTGATTTTCGGGCTTATTTTGGCCAAATAAAAAGTGGGAAAAATCTTAAAAATTAAAAATGGCCTACTCCTAGCATGAATAATTAGATTCAAAGTCGATTGTTCCAATTGGAACGTTTTGGGTCATTTCCAAAAAATCATTTCAATTTTCATAAAATCATTTCGAAATCAGCTAAAAATTATTTAAAAATATTCTAAACAATAATTTATGTCTTTAAACAACCGTTATTAAGTGTTTCACATTTTTAATTGGAGATTCTCAATAGTTAAAAAAATAAAAAATTTTAAAACCACTTTTAATTAAAATTTCCAACTGGAACACCTATTTCTGACTGTTTTAAGACACAAATTCCTATTTAAAATCATTTAAAATCATTTTAAATCATTTTGAAATGATTTTATGAAACCGGAAATTATTTTTTGGAAATGACCCAAAACGTTCCAATTGGAACAATCGACTTTGAATCTATTTATTCGTGCCAAGAGTAAGCTATTTTTAATTTTTAAGAATTTTCCTACGTATTAATTGGCCAAAATAAGCCCGAAAAGCAAAACTTCTAATTTGACTTCCGGAATATTCCTAGGAGGGTGTGGCCACAAATTTGGAACCCATGCCATCAAATACTCTACTAAGTTGGTGTCTCAAATAGCATATCAAAAAAAAATTTATGAAAGCCCTTGGTCAAAGATAAAATTCATAAACCCACATTATCTTTACTTATTGAACACACGGTAGTTTGGCTTTAATTGCGTTCGCTCGATGCTGCGATCGCATGCAGTCGATTCAACTATTTGCTTTGGTTTAAACAATTGTACTCGCGCCACTCAAACTCTCGAGCCCTTGTAATTAATTCTCACTAGTCTTGTTGCCATTTGGCTAAAGTCAATTTCTCTTTTCATAGATCTGTGGTCGGAAGTTTGTCCAATTGCTCGCGTTTGTGTGCTTGTTTGCAAATTATTTGGCCTGTATAGTGACCAGTTGGTTTATTGTTTTAAGAGCTGCTCGATTGGAAGTGATTGGCGCGATAATGTGGTCAAAATGCAAATAGACCAATGAGTGGACCTACTTCATATGCCTACAAGACACTAATGCACAAGTGACAATTGCCCTTTGTCGAGTCTTTCTATTTGTTTGAGAAACTTTCGAGTTCGATTAGCGAAAGTGAAGCACTGCGATCGCTGAAGCGCGCGAGTCACTTTGGGACAATTGGCTTAAGCCAATTATTAGCACTTATGCAAATGAACAGCTCCGGACACTTTTGGCTAATGTTGTTTGACTGTTTGGGTCAAACATTAGAACATGCACACTAATTACCAGTTAGTAGTTGGTAGTTATAACAATTCGTTCTCAAACGTACTTTTAATATCTCTATTCCTATTTGAGCCAAACGAATTCGATTGTAAGCAACTGTGATCACACTAACTAGAACATTTTGCAAGCGATTAGTCGCCTGACTAGTTACACTAGTAACTGAGTTAAAAGTTCACATTAGACAATTGGCCTTTCAGCACCAACTGCATTTGCCATTGCATACTGCCACTTGCACTATCACTTTTATTTATCGCCATAATCGACTAAATAGAATTCGAGTTTGCAGTTGAAGTTCGAGTAGTGAGCTTTGCTGAGGCTGTTTACTCAATTGGTAAAAGATCGAGTCATGACATGAATCCTTTTGGAGCAGCACTCCTGATGAGACTGATCAAGTGAGCACAAGACATGACAGAGCATCCACTCTCACTGTGAAAGGTATGTCAATGTATTTGCACTCACGCACTCTCATGCATTCATTCATTTTCCAACCTACAGGGCCAATTAGCATGTTGGTTATCACCGCCATCGTACTCATAGTCATTCTAACAATACTCATCGGACTGGTCATGTGGATGTACGCAAAGAAGCACAAGACTAATGCGAACAATGGTTTGGCCAAGGATGAAGGTCTTATCAAGAACAGTTGGAATCCAAACCTTTATCAAACTAAATCTAGCATTAGGCTCTAACACGAAACGCACCGCCAGTGACTACTTGCCCGCCTCGTTGGACAATGCGACTCGTCTGCCGAGTCTCAAGTCGGGAGCACATTCTATGGCTGGCAGGTCATCGATGACTTCACGTGTTGCCACTTTGAAACGATCATCTTGGAGAAGGTCGTCTGTCAGAGGATTGATGATGAAAGACTCAAAGGCCAAAGGGTCACAGATAAAAAGATCGCCATTCAAAAAGAGAACAGTCTCGAAGCGCTCGTCAAGGCACAACTTCACTAATAGAGCTGTCAATTTCAATTTGAACAGTCCCCGAAACAAATCCAAAATGACTCGCAAAAAGACCAAAAGGACCCACTCCAAGAGATCAAAGCACCGTTCCACCGAATTGCGAAAGAATACTCGAAGGAACAAGCACAAAACCAAGAAGGTCAACACTACCAAGAAGCACTGACACACTCTTATTTACAATGTTGACTATCTATTAAAATATTTTGAGTGCTTGAATGAATGTTTTGTTTGATAAGCATTGAAACTGACAATCTCCAATGGGGAATCGCCAAATGGTGGTCATACAAGAACTCTATGCACGTTAACTCAAATTTTCATGCGCAATACAAACAATTCAAAATAATAAAATAGTTTTAAATTATAGTTTTAATGATTTGTGACAATGAATGACGAGTGTGCATTATCAAAAGATAATGAATGCCTCATTGGACTTAGATCACTTCTTGGCATGAGACTTGCTGTTAGACATTGCAGCTTTAGACTTGGGCGTACCAACCGACGAGCCAATGGTCGACGATTTGGTTTGAGCAAAGCTAAAAGTGTCAGAACTTGCAATACCAGAGCCAATTTTCGATGATGGAGTGGTCTCGTCTAAAGAATTGGACTTGCTTTGGTCCAGAGACAAACTCTTGGACATGACGCCTAGATCTTTGCCAGAGCCCTTTTTTGGGCCAGTCGACTGGTCGAGCGAGTTGGACTTGCTTGCCTCAAGTGAGTCTGATTTTGAGCCAAAGCCAGAACTGGTCAAGTCAGAGCGAGTCTTTAGAGAACTTTTGATATTACTCTTTGGAGTGCCCGCGATCTTGGAAGCCGAGGAGAACGAATTGGTGCTACTCAAACACTTTGGCCTTGGTGACTTGGAGCGATTTGTGTTGTTCTTGCAATTGGTTCGGTGTTTCTTGTGTGCATGCTTTCGACATAAACCATGTCGACATTTCCTCTTACTGCAAAGGACCAAACCAGCGAAGGTGCACAAAACGGTGACAATGAACAGTCCACCCAAAGCACACACCAAATAGACCATAAACTTCCATTTGTCGTTGCTTTCAGCTGTAAACATCCAAACTCCAGATATTTGACTTCCATCAGACGACGAGCAAGCAAAATAGTTCTGAAAAGTAATATTTTCAAATGGAGCGGCATTACCCTCAGCCATACTGGCCCAACTGAATGCATACACTATTTGCTGGTGGTCGTCCCACAGGAGAACGGTTTCGTTAAGGATGAAGCCATAAATTGGTAATTGGCTGATCAGATTTTCTGGTTGCAAATTGATCCTTTTCCCTGCATTATCAGGCAACGTATAGCACACCTTGTTGGCTTTAATACTGAAGACCAGTTGCTTCTGTTCGGTCTTGTCACGAATTGTCTGAGTGAATTGAGTGATTTCGGTTGAAGACTGGTTCGCTTGGTTTGCTTGTTGTTGATTGTACAACCAAAGCTTACCACTCTCCACTTCAATGTAGACACTTTCCATTTGAGGACTGCCAGCAGTTGGATTTAGTATAGTCAAATAATAAAGTTTAGTCTTCAAGCCTTGGCCAATGTTCGGTGCTGAGAGCTTTAATTCCGGTGACATGATAGACTCTTGTGAACCAGTTTGATTGAACAGAACCAACTTGGGCTTGTTCATCAGAATGTACTGATCAGTGGCAGGAATGGTGTACAGACGGTCACTTTCAATTAAGCAGAGCTTTTCATCCGCTAAGAATAGACCTTGAAGCTTGGTTTTATTCGACTTGAGTCTTTCGCAAAGGTTGCCTTGAGTCGAGACCAGGCCAGCGAGGCTTTGCATTACCAACAAAATGAGACAGAACCATTGCTTTGGGAAACTGAGAGGCAAACTAAGCTTGATGACCATTGCGGAATTGAAGCAGAGATGAGCGAAGGCTTGAAGACAGCACAGAACGGCCAACTAGATCAGCAAAGATAAAGAAAAACTTTGCAAGTCACACACAAATCGATTGCTTGCAAAAATGTCTTAGGTCGAAATGACTTTGTGCACAACACACTAAATGACCAAAGTGAACAGACTGGTGCAAAAGTTATAGGATATGCTGAACTGCACAAACTGCAAAAGTTCGAGTCACTTGAATCAATTTTCTTGAGAGTTGTCATCAGCAAAATGAAATTGTTCTATGCATGTCAATGGTGAAAGCATTTCAAATGCGATTTGGCACGATTGGGTTTGATTAGCATTGCCAATTTCGAAGGCCACAACACCTAATTTGCAACAATGCATGAAAGTGCACTCAAATGTCGCGTCAATTTCTGTGCAAGTTCATTAGTTTGTTTGAAAGCGATTCTAATTTGTGAACTCCCCGGTCTGCCGGTAAAACCAAGTGTGAATCGTTCGTTCAAGTGGACTGTGCTGCAAATGTTCGGTGACCAGATTGACCGCTGTGGTGGGGCGCATGTTGGTGCTGGCCTGAACAAGCAAGACGAGCCCGGGTCGAGTGGCAATAGCACCGAGGATTGTTTCGCCGATGTGATGCACGCTCGCTTAGAGAAGGACCCTCAAGTGAGAGAGTACTTGGCTCGCAACAAGATCCACCAGATGGTCGATTATCTGTGCAGCAGTGCCACAGGTCCATCGGTGTTGTCCCTGGCGAAGGAACACGTCGCGGCACAAGTTGCCTTCTATCGAGATGCTCACCTCAAAAGTGTGACCAAGGCTGTCACCGCAATGAAAGCTGCCGACGAGTGCATGGCACGTGCGGACTATCAAAGTGCCATCCAGCACTACAGCAAGGTGAGATCTATGTAGCCGTGAGCTTGATTTAACTTTCTTCCGTTTTCAGGCAATTTGTGCGGTACCTCGCAATTTGGATCGACTCGATATCGAGTGTCGACTGGCTCGATTGTATGGCAAGCGATCGGTCTGTTTATTCATGATCAACTCGGTAGCCGAAGCAGAGTTCGATTACAAGACTTGTTCGCGACTCGATGAAGTGGCAGGCATTGTATGCTTACAGAAAGTGGTCGACTTGCTCTCGAACAGTGCACCAGGCCAAATCTCTTCCCAAGTGGGTCAATGGTTGTCTCGAGAGATTCTCCAACAGAAGACCAACTTGACTCAACCAGTGGCTAAGCGATCCGGACTGAGCAAAGCCTCTGCCACATCCGAGTTCAAGCCAACTGTGGTCTTTGATGTCGACTCGCTCAGTCTTTGGTTCAACAATCGAGCCAAGGGAAAGCGTCACTCTGCAGGGGCTCACTTTGCTTGTGCAAAGAAAGACATTGAAGCAGGTACCAAAGTGCTCGAGGAAAAGCCACTTGTGTCCGTTTGCAGCCAATTGGATTCGACTTGTGCTGGATGTGGTCGATTGGTGCAAATGTCCTTCTGGCCGTGCGACACTTGTGACGAAGTGGTCTTCTGTGATGTGGCATGCTTCAACTCGGTAAGTTTTGTTGATGTCTCTCACTGATTAACGTAATTTCTTCTTAGTGCACTCATCGCAAGTGCGAGTGTGGTCTGGCGAGTTACATGCGTTCTGATCTGCCTCCACTGGCCATCATTCTGCTGCACCTGTACATTCGGTTCCAATGTCTTCCCAAGTACTCGGTCTGATCTGATCTAGTGAAGTGTGCCTCTCTGCCCATAGATGCAGACCTCCACTTTTCTGGTCGTTCCAATTCTGCCAAAATGCGAAGTTATCAATATCGATACTTCTTGTTTGCCAACAGTAAAGCCAAAAAGAACGTTTTCACTTAGCACAAATTGGTCTCCACTGAGGCAATGTTGGCTTTTGGACGAATCTGCCGACAACAAAGACGAATTTCTGCCCGCAATTGTGCACAACAAGCTGAGCACAATTGTGTTCGAGCTTGTCACCAGAAAGACACCGAACAAGTTAAGAGGACCGACTGGTGGCCATCATCGAGGACTACCAACGACTGTATCGCCTCAACACGACACAAGCTGTCCAGGACAGTGCCACTGGCAGTGCATACTTTGTGCTACCAATCGTGGGCACTTTCTTCTGGCCCGACTGTCAACCCAACGTGCAAGTTACCTATTGCGCTGCAAAGGACTCACTGGTCTATCACACCACTCGAGCAGTGCCACAATTCGACAAGTTACTTGTTCCCTTCCCGGTGGATTATCTGGCTCAACGAGACTCACTCTCCTCGTGTCGTTGTTTGTCGTGTGTGCAAGCAGAGGAAAAGACCTCAAAGAAAGCTTCTGCCAAAAGAGCATTCACTAGCGGTGGCCATTTCTCCTGTTAATGGTGCGACCATGCCACTCGCTGTCCAGTGCCAGAGTTTGTCATTGTACAAATTATAAGACACTTCATTTGTTTATTAAATCTTATTTGAACCAACAAGTAGAGTCCATCTTTGTGCCCGCGTGCATATTCATCATTCATCCGCTCAGTCAATTGGAGAAGACGTTAAACGATGGAACAAAAATATCTCATCCACGACCTGCTGGTGCTCGCCAGTTGAATCTGTTTTGCTTGTTTACTGGGCTAATTCCTGCATTCACTGACTACTAGTAAATTGACATCAAATAGCATTTGAAGAGAGAAATATTTGTTTTGCCTCGGAAATTGATTTTGCGAAGCTCTTTCTCGAGAACAGTACAGAAGTAATTGAGTCCCATTTCTCGCTAAATGGCCACTGAAAGCAAATATGTGGGCTATAGTGCATATAATATATTAATATATTAATGGTTTGTGGTGTCAACTGTGTCCACATTGACACTTTCGAGGACTAGTGCCTTTATTATGGACATCACCGCAATTGGTACAAAATCGAGATGCCCGGCTGAGGCATCGATTGAACAATGTTGATGATTGAAGTTACAGACTGTAGCTGCCTGCAATGTCATTCCGTTGGCTAATGAACCTCACTGCATCACCAAATGGCTTTCTCCAATTGTCGAATTTAAACTTGCCACTTTCAGTGATTGTGTCACTTATAGATGTTTGTGCAAATGACGATCGACTAAGAACACGAACCAATGGAACACAGCATCCTAAATGAGGCCTCATGCAAGTGAACAGAAATGCTTGAGTCTGTTAGGTTACCAGTTGACGGTCCAATAGATTTTCAATGGAAGTCAACTTTGCTCTTTATGAGTGAATTTGCCTTTACCCATGCCACACCGTTAATGCAGCTCGGTAATCATGGCACAATTCAAAAATTAATTTCACACAATGAAAGTTTAGCTAAAGCAAAACTCACATTCCCCGGACTGCTGCATAACTGCACATTCAGAGCCAAGTAACTTGTCACAAGTTGATCAGTAAAAGTGGCACTAAGGCAAACTTAATACAATAAGCGATGAAATTGAATTGGTCCAATTGGCTCGTGAAAGAATCAGTGATTACTTGTTAGTTGGGATTACCAGTGGTCAGAGACATCGGACAGACTCAGGCAAACATGTTGGCAGGCAGTGCCAATTTGACACGACAATTGAACTAGTGTGCATGTAGGACAACTCATACTGTTTGCTCTCGCCAGCAAGCATGCCTCCAACTAATCGACTTGTTTCTAATCTCACTGCATATGAGCGGTGGTCATTGAGCGCAATATTGGCCATGTAAGTGATTGCAATTTGCTGTTGTGATGGATTCGCAACTTGATAAAACGATTGTTTCAGAGTGCCCTTCATTAATCAGATATTCACGTTCTGAGTTGGACTAAGTTTACCAACTCAGCGGTCAGATGCAGTAATTTAAAGTGTACGAATAATGTACTCGAATTGATCCCTTAACGGCATCTGAGCAATATTATATTATACTCGGGCGAAAGAGCAAAGATTGAAGAAACTAACGGAATAAATGCAAAGCGCACAAAAGCACTTGTCTAACGATCGTTACGATGATAAATTGTGAGGCCGAGCAAAATATGGGCAATAAATATGGTTCCATACCAATAAATGCGCACTTATTTGGCTGACTAGAAGAGCCACTTAGGCAGTGGCCGTCCTAGGACAGCTGCCACCAGTGGCATGGATTGGCACCAATGTCTCTACGCCGTAGAGTCTACAGTCACAGCATTGGCTGCTCGCACAGGGGTTCTGGCCAGGCGAATTGACCAGGAAAGCAGGCTATGTGGTCAGGCAATGAATCAGTTTTAAATAAAATTAACAATTGATTAGTAATATTTTGATAAAACTCAAGTTTATTAAATCAGCTGTTGATGATAAGCGCCATTGTTGCGATTGATTTTCACAATTGACATGTCTTATCAATGAATTTCATGTCATTTTCGTGCTAAACTGACTCATCTACTAGGTGCTTGGCCAGTTGGCCCGAAGTTAGCCAGCCAGCCGACTTAGCCAGAACCCCTGTGCGAGCAGCCATTGAGACGCATGTGATCGTAATCACGGCAAACGTATGACAATTCGCCAAAGTTGTATACAATAGGATATACAATATCCTATAGGACCGAATAAATTAGAAATCAACAATCACAATGGCCACAATGAGATGAATGTAATCGGATTGTGCCGTCTGTGCATTCTCCATTCTTCATTTGCTTCTGATCTAATCTGTCGCTGCCAGACCCCCGCTGAGCAAAGTGTAACGACTATTCCATGTGGCATCCAATATGCTAATTGCCACCAAATTAGATTTCCTTCTCATAAGTCACTTAGTTTGGGTTGGTCAGCACGTCCTTCTTCTGGTTGATATCGCCTACTTGTTGTCCATAAAAACAAATCGACTTCCCATTTATCACAAAGTGCCTTCACAGACCTGTCTGCCAGAGATGCAAAGATCACACTTGCCAATGACCCAAATGACCAGACTAGATGTCTGCATAGATCAAACAAAAATGTTTGCATTGATCGAGTCAAACGAGCATTACAGAAAAAGCAATTGTGGCTCGTAATGAGCATTGCAGAGAACAGTGCAAACTGGTCACATTGTGCAGTGCTCAAACTCTTTGTGAAGCATCGAGCTAATGGGAACGGAACCGATTGGCTGGATTTACATTTGAGCTACTACACACGACTGCGGCAATGCGCGACTGACTGAATCAATTGACCAGTGGTTGCAGCATCAATTTGTACATGCAAATGCCAAATGCGCAATAAACAAGTCAACATTTAAAATGGCAATATTGCTATTTATTTTACTAGTCAGTGGCAGTTTGATTGGCTGCACTTTCATTTGCATTGCTCGCATTGACTTCTGTAGTGTCACCAACAGTGGCATTTTGGCTTTTAAGTTTGCGAAGCTCTTTTTCGAGTATAGCTCTTTCTTCGATAGCGTCGTCTAGCTTGCGTTCCGCCAATCGTCGTTGGCTTCTTTCTCTTGAGTACTTTTCTTCAAGTTCCTCAAGTTGGTCTCTGAAGACTTTCTGTCTCACATTGGCTCGATTCAATATGATCTTTTCTTGTTGTTGGTCGCGTTTAACTTCGTCCAACATGGCAGTCAATTGTTTGACTTGTCGGACCGACTTGCGAGTGGCCATGTTTGCCTCGAGTCTTGCCTTGGTCTCGTTGTCCAGTTGTTGGCGCAGTTCGGTAAAGTTGGCTTCATTTTGAGCCCACCACTCTCGGTGCTTGACTCGGTGTGCCGCCTGCAACTGTTCGATTTTTGACTTGAGTTCGGCGTTTTTTTTATCAATTATTTGTTGAGAGATTTCGCTCTTGACTCTCGCTTCTTGTTCACGCTTTAGTTCGGTCGAAGCATACTCAAACTGAGTGCGCAATTTGTTGGCACTGTCGTTCGCAGCCTCTAAATTTGCTTGAGTCTCTTCTAGTTTCTCATTGAGCTCCGTGACCTTAGTCTCGTTTTGTTTCTTTTCTTCTTGAGACTTTTCTTCGATTTGCTTCAAGTTTGCCAGCTTCTCGGCCAACTCTTCTCGAGCACTGTCGGAGGCTCGTCTTTTGGCTTCGCACTGAATGCGAATTTGCTGCTCCTGGTCCAGCTCGGCGGACAACTTGTCATTACGTTTGATCAAATCGTTCATCTGAATTTGCAGTACATCGTTGGAGGCCTTTAGCTCGCCCACAGTTTGTTCACACTTCTTGACTTTGATCTTCATCTTTTTGTTGTCGCCAGTGATATTCTTCTTAGACTTCTTTTCTAGGTTCAGTTGTTCGGACATTTCGCGGTAATCGTCTTCGACCTTTTGGACAGTCTTAATTGCAGTGGCATGCTTGTGTTGCTCTTTGCGTAGTTCGTCTTCGAGGTCCCGAATTCGTGTGAAAAGGAGCCGTTGTTGCTCCTCGGCCTTTTGCTCGATGTCTTTGATTGTCAACTCCATTTTCTTTTTGATGGCATCTACGTTGCGCTTCTCCAAATTCGCCTTGAGCTCCTCATCGACTTCATCCAAATCGTCACTCGTTGGTTCGTCTTGGTCGATAGTGATGCCTTTAGAGTTTGGTTCACTCTTGCACAGCTCGGGCTTTCCAAGATTGCTTTGGATCACTGTGGAGGATGACTTGCACAGTTGATCATTCATAGCCAACGATGGAACTTGTTGCTTTGCACTTGTCTGCTCTGGCTCTGCTTGAACCAACGAATCGAACTTGGCCAGATTGTTCGATAGCGATTGAGGACGGCCATCATCTTTAGCGGCAAGGTCTTTCTCCTTTGGGTCCATTGAGACAAAAACAAGAGCACCTGAACAATCACAGGACGAACTGACAGATGCATGTACTTTTAAATGGTCTAATGTTCTGTTTGCCTTCATCGAACGTGTCAAAGTGGACAACACAAATTCGAATGTAGCAGTACAACAGCAAAATGAAGTGGCGCTATATATGTTTGCAAAAGAGTCATACACAACTTAGCTTTTCACTTAGTAATTCAAATAAACTGTATTATGCTTTCGTTCTTTGTCTCTGCGTTAAGAGGCAGTGACTGACCACTAGTTGTTCCACTGAAAGGCCACCTGACAATTGAGCTTGTTCGCGTGTCAACATTAGCAGATCACTTGCCTGCAATGCTTTATCACTTTGGTCAAACAAAGTAGGCTAGTAAACTAAACATTGCAAATGAACTATTTATTAGACAAATAGACATTTAATAAAGTGCATTCTTTTGTTAAGGTTTCAATGACACTAATTGACTTGACTCAGAACTAATAGCCAAGCACCAACTCTTTTTGTCTATTACAGGGGAGCTTTTGGTTGATTTTAACAAGAGTACCAGATGTGGGGCGGCCATCCAGATACAGTCGAACTTAGATTATCCCGTCGCCAGAAATTGTGAAAAGCTGTTCGATGAGATCAGGACGGTGTTCAGCCAGTGCGGCCACAGCTGATAGCAACCAACAATTTCCTAGGTCGCCCTGGACCACATCTTTTGCAACCAACGGTGATCGACATAAAGATCTCTCGAATCCATCTTTGTCAACGCCCGGGAAAATCTCATCAACATCTCTAAAAATGATTCCTCTTTCCACTCGAAACGGTCCAAAGGTGAGAGCACTGTGACCGATGAAATCTGAATGAGGCGGCGATCCTGGGCGAGAAGGATACTTGCGCTCGACCCGAATCGTATTTGAAATGTTCTCTGTAGTGTTGCTTGAAGTACTAAGTTCCTGAAAGATTTGATAGTTGAGGACAGCTAGTTTGGCGTTTTGTGAGATCATGTTGTCCTTTTGGTCTTTTTACGAGTCACTTAGAGTTTGGACGAGGCATTGCCGGATTCCTTTGCCACTTTGTCACCACTTTTCGATTTGGTATCTTGTGACTCTCCACCTCGAGATTCGTTGCTTGAGTTGACTTCATCAGGGTTTATCTTGACACCTTCGCCCAGGAACTTGAACTCTTCCTTGGGAGGATGGAAAATCTCAGAACCAATCTGAGAATCAAGAGAAAAGGAATCTTGCCCTCGAGTCGACTCTTTGGCGGGCTCTTGGTCTTTCTTAGCAGAGGAGGATTTCATGCTCATGTTCGACTCGAGCGAAGAGAAGCGAATAGAGAAACAAACAAAAAAGATAACTGCAAACTTAAACTTGACAGGTCATGTATTGCCATATTTATAGTCATGGCTGTTGTTTCAGGAACTTTGAATTGAACAAAGGCAATACAGACAGAGTAGAACGAATGCAGAGAGGAGACGAATCATTTGAGCAATTCGACTCGAATTTGACTCAATTTGACGTGTCGTTTTACTCACACGCACTTTGAATGTGCCAACAATTGTAAAGTTCAGGCTTAACCAAACTCTATTGCCCTCACAAGCATTTGATTATTGTTCTACTTCTCTCTCTCCTTGGTTGCCTCACAACACTTGAGCCAATCAATCGTCACCCAACTTTACCTTTCGTCGCTTGTTCGGTCACTTCTTCCATCACTCGCTCTCTCCTCGATGGACAAAGACAAAAGCAGAAAAGAGAAGTCAAAGTCGAACAAGTCCAAGGATGGCAACACCTCAAGCAAGAAGAGTAAAGACATCCCTTCGAGTGCGATCAAGTCGGTGAATCCAGCCTCAACCAACAAGTCGACCAAGCCGACCAGTGCCACCAAGCCTAAAAGCCAAAAGGTCAACTCGACAAAGGTGAAATCAGTCAACGCCAAAACGAACAAAGACAAACTGAAAAGTGTCAAATCGACCAAGAAAGGAGGCGACAACATCAACAATGACAGTGGAGGAAGCAAGAAGGCTGACAAGACTAAACCGAAAAGCATCGACTCACAGAAGATCAAAAGTGCTCCTGTGTCGACCAAGTCGAAAAAGTCAAGTGGTGGTGGCGAACCCAACGAGAAAGTAGTTGGCACTTCCAAGAAAGAGGTTAAGTCTAAAAGTCAGAAGAAACCTCAGTCCACCAAGAAAGACAAACCTAAATCGAAGAAGAAAGAAAAGTCGCCTCCAAAGTCGAAGAAAACGACCAAGAAGAAAGAGACTAAAGGCAAAGGAGGTGGCCAAGCGAACAAACCAAAGTCAACGGACAACAAATTGGAGACGAGCAACAAGGAGGACTCAGAGGCAAGTGAAGACTTCTACGAGGAAGACGAACAAGAAGCGAGCGATGACCAAGGACAAATGGCCGAGGAGGAGGAACAATTGTCGGGCAACGAAGTGGACCAGGCCAAGCCTAAGGCAACTACTCTCGAGTTTACCAAACCGACCATCAACCAGATAGTCAAAGAAAAGAAGGAAGTTCCCATGGGAACCGATGAGCACATTTCTCGTGTCTAATTCGAGGCACTCTACGATGAGGTATGTATTGAATGTGTGCCACCTTTCACCTCACTAATGTGTCCAATGTGTGTTACAGGTCAACGATCTCAATGCGGGAGTGTTCACCCTTCGCTCATCCTACGGCAGTATCATCAAGTCACTGGTGAACATGCACACTCGTAGACAGAAGAAAAAGCAACAGCAACAATCGAAGCCAGCCAACGAGATCAACTTTCTGACCACTATGTCGGAGATTACGAAGAAGCAGGCCAAAGAGCTGGAGTCGTGCCTTGAGAATGCGGACAAGTACGACATTGAGCGATTCATGAATCCGGTCACCCGAGAGGAGACCTTCAATGCACTGTTCGAGGAGTGTGCCCAACTGAGTGCCAAGACCGAAAAGATCCGAACTGTGTTCTTCGATGCAAAGGGCAACTTCATGCGAGAGGAATACGACTCCGCCACTGAGCACAAGGTCGATCGCAAACGATTCAACCACTTCCGACAGTGGGGCAAGAAGCTTTCCGCCGTGATTGACGAAATTTGCCGCAACTACAACGACGACCTACTCAACATGTTCCGATTGGATTAATGGTCTATTGCAGATGGATCACACTATTACCCACTGCACATTTCCATTAAAATTTAATGAACAATCCACTTGCACTTTCAATATTTAATTTGCTTTGCTGAGATGCATTTCGGTTCGCTAATAAACTATTGCTTGCGGTAGTGGTGGTCCTGGACTTGGTGACTCATCACGCAACTAGTCATAGGAAAATGCTACTTCACTCTAAACTAGATAGAAATGTTTGCATGCATTTTATGCCATTTAGTCATCCAAATGGCAATTGCCATTGGCAAACAACGCTGAGAAGCGATTGTGTTGAGTACGGCTGACTTTTTGGTAATGCAATTTGACGGGGCATGGGCAAACTTTAGATTGAACTAATCGATACCATTAATTTAGATTTCAAAACAAAAATTGAAATTAAAACTTTAATAGTATAAGAGAATGCAAGGTTAGCTACTCAACTGTCAGTGGAGTTAATGCGAAACATGTCCAGAAGGTCAGTGTTGTATGTCTTGAGAATTGTGGTTACCACCTTGAACAAGTCACTGTGCAATGGCCACATTGATTTCGTTCATTTCTCGGAACAATTTCTCGAATACACCGTCCCGAGAGTGACCATCCAGGAAGCGGTCCATGTTGTGCTCGTAGTTGACTAGCAGATGTCGCCGATGGTTGTCTGTACCTGGGTCTCGATAGTGCCCACAGTTTTGTTGTTGTCTCCAGCAGCAGTGCCTGTATGGCAGTTGTCACCGGAGCCAATGCAGCTTTCTTTCCATGTCGGGCCTGCATGTTCATTGGTGAATGAATGACTCCGGAGCGTTGAAGTACACTTGCTTCATCAGCGTAATCGGCTTGCAGAGCTGATAGATTATGTCACTGGTGGCCGGGTCCCAGTAGAGGACCGCGTCATGAAAGCCTGACAACTTGGACAAAATTCAATGATTTGTTCAATTGGTGTAGGCACGTTCGCTGCTTAATGCGCTCTGGCAGGCACTTGTCATGAGTGCACTAAATAACTGGTTCCATTCATTGCATGTGGGCACATTCGAATATGATCAAATGTTCGAGACCGATGACAACCATGAAATGTCCCGGTTGGGCAATACAATAAGGCAGTCATCGGTAGACTTTGACTGCAGTGCACACTTCGAGGTGCATGCAATGAAGCTTTCCCCCTTTTGTTCGAAGTTTAACGTGTGGCCATTTGAAATGATAGAACAATCATAATCAGATACAGAACAGAGCGAAAACCACATGCTAATGCAGTTTTAAATGACCATGATGTGCATTGAATGCATGCGCCAAGTGTGCACAGAGCTATTCTAGATCAAGTGCTAGACAAAGTTATATAGGCACTGATGACCAATTACTTCTTTGTTCGAGTTTACAGTAGTGACAATGTGGCGACACTTTATTTAGAACAAGACTTGCCACTGCTAGACTCTAACTGGTAGTCATATCACGATTGCTTTGCTGCATTGCTTTTCTTTATGAATGTATGGCAATTGTTAAATCACGCCAAAATTATGCCGCACTCGAACTCCAATGCCAGAGAAAGCAATGAACGACTCGTGTCAATTACGTGTGAATTTCAATTAAATGTTCTCATGACATTTAACTCGACCAATCGAATGTGCGAATCACAAATCTCTCAATCGGCTCATATAACTTGTACAATCAGAAATTGTTTGAACTGACCACAAGCAACACCAGCAACAGCTACTGAGAAGAAATGTCCAAGCCGACCAAGTCAAACGGTTCGGGCAAGTCTGTCAACGGAGAGAAGTCGTCTTCGGGCAAATCGTTCTCTAAAAAGTCCACCAGCGGCAAGTCGTCATCTGGAAAGTCTTCGCCGGACAAATCGAGCCGTCCAACAAGTACCAGCAGTAAAAGTAGCAAATCTTCACAAAAGTCACAGAAGTCAAGTGGCAGTAGCAGTGTCAGTGCCAACAGCATCAAACAAAAGTTGAAGAGTTTCAAGTCTATGCAGAAGTCGATCAAAATGCCGTCCAGCACTGTGCAAAGCAAGAGTCCAAACTCAAAGAGTGCAAAAGAGCAATCAGAAAAAAGCGCCAAGAGTGTCCGACAGTTGCAGGTAGATAAAGCACAAGCCGAACAAAAGGTGGCCGACGTGAAGGTTGTCTGGGATGGCAAATCCACACTGGAAAGTAAAATTTCCTCTAGCTTTCGAAGCTATGGCAACCAAGAAACGGTCAAAATAAAAGTGGCCTTAAGTGCTAAAGCTCTCAATTTTAACGAACAAGGATCGGTCTTCACTATCCAAAAAGTGAATAATGGTGAGTGCATTCAGAGATGCTGATGGCGGTGATTTGATTTGGCTAATGATCTGCTTTTCTATCTGTATACAGACGACTCGGCGTTGAATCTGCTCGTGCAAACAATGAGAGACGAGACCGAAGGAGTGAAAAAGGAAGAAACAGAATTATTCGTCAAGGGCGACATCGGACGAGACGATTCACAGCAGCCACCCGACTCGTGAACAGTGACATTGGTCCATTAGAATTGTTCTTATTGACAATAAATATTTACTTTCTAGTCAAAATTGTTAGTTTCATTGATAACCGTCGTAACTGAGGCAGACATATGATCAAACAATAATAGTCGTGTGAATTTGACATTAACTTGTCATTTGGTTTCGAGCACGGCGAGGAAAAAGACTCTTAATAAGAATAAGAGCGATTCAATAAGCGATTCAACAGCGAACAACATTTCATACTGTCCAAAAAGGCACAAATAGAAATCGTAAATGAACTTTTCATTCAATGGTAACAAGTGAAAGTGAAGCAAAATTTTAACAATTTAATAATGAAATTGTTTAAGGGTGCCACACTGGGCAATGGACATTGTGCCAATCAATTACAGTTCCTGACTTAGTGGCCTTTCGGTGGAACAAATGGGGGAGGAGGAGGAGTGGCACTGCCTTCCACTTGTTCTGGATTGGCCTGGTTGGGGTTAGATGGATTGGCCACAGTCGGGTTTGCCACTTGATTTGCAGTTGGTGCAGGTGGTACGGTGACACTATTTTGGTCGTCCTGTACATTTGTGGGTGCTGCACTTGGGATGGCTGTTTCTTGCAAAGGTGCACTTGGCACTAGTGGGGCAGTTGCCGGCTGAGACTGGACAGTGGAACTTGGCTGGTTCCCTCCCATCGAGGCATTTGTCGATTGTTGGTTGTGGTTGGTGCTTTCGCCAGTTGGTGGTGATGGCTGTGATGGTGGAATCAGCCCAGTCTGTGAGACACTTGGACTTGCAGCTAGTTGCGAAGTTTGGCTTGTGGACGGACCAACTTTGGGCGGACTTTTGGATGCATTCGAACTGGACTTGTTCCCTTCCACCGAGGTATTCTGCTCGTTGGCGCTTGTGCCAGTTGGTGGAGATGGCTGTATTGGTAGAGTCAATCCAGTTTGTGAGACACTTTCAAACTGGACACTTGAACTAGTCGCGTCGGGTTGAGAAGTGAGGCTTGTGGTCGAACCAAAATTGGTCGAACTTATGGATGCACTTGAAGTCAACTTGTTCTCTTCCACCGAGGTATTCGGACCGTTGGTGTTTGCCCCAGTCGGTGGAGATGGCTGTGAAGTCAATCCAGTCTGTGAGTCACTTGGAGTTGGCTCTAGTTGTGAAGTTTGACTTGTGGTCGAACCAACTTTTGGCGGACTTGTGGATGCATTCGAACTGGACTTGTTCCTTTCCACTGAGGTATTCTGCTCGCTGGCGCTTGTCGGTAGAGATGGCTGTGCCGCCGGTGCCACGGTGACACTGTTTTGGTCGGTCTGTACATTTACGGGAGTTGCAACTGCACTTGGAACTGCGGTTTCTTGCAACGGAGCACTTGGCATTTGTGGAACAGTTGTAGGCTGAGACTGGACAGTTGAACTTGGCTCGTTCCCTCCCACCGAGGCATTTGGCGGTTGATGGTTGTTGTTGGTGCTTGGGTCAGTCGGTGGTGATGGCTGTGCTGGTGGAGTTAACCCAATCTGTGAGACACTTTCAAACTGGACAGCTGAACTTGTCGGCTCGAGTTGAGAAGTCAGGCTTGTGGCCGAACCAACAGAGGTCGAGCTTATGGTTGCAGCATTCGAGCTCGTTTTGTTCTCTTCCACCGAGGTACTGTTCGGACTGTTGGTGCTTGCACCAGTCGGTGGAGATGGCTGTTCCGGTGGAGTCAATCCAGTCAGAGAGACACTCGGAGTTGGCTCCAGTTGCGAAGTCTGGCTTGTGGTCGAACCAACTTTGTGCGCACTGAAGGATGCATCCGAACTGGACGAAGGGACACTTGACACAGTTTGGGAGTCAGTTCGAATGGTCGGTTCACTTCCTCCAGTAATGTCCAATCCACTGCAAGTGCTTGCTTGTGACTTCAAATCGGTTTGAGAGTCTCCAATTGAGTTAGTCGATCTTGTCTTGTCAACTGGGACAGAACTTGTTTCCGTAGTGTTGGTTGCCGAACTTGACTTTACTGGTTGACCGGTAACTGGTTGGTTGACTGGAGCGGTTGCCATAATGGCAGCATCTTGTGCTTTTGCTGGTGCTTCCTTTGAAGGTGAAGCAGTAACTGCACTCCAGTTAATATCGGGCAAGGCAACGTTCGGATTTGGAGTGGGAGCAGCAGCAGTCGGATCCGTTGGTTTCGGAAGTGAAGCAATCGATGCAGCAGGAATACCAGGAATCTCGATACTTTTAGGCCGTGACTGGACACCTGAACTTGCATTCGCATTTGGTGGGTTGGTGGCAGTTGGCGGGATGGTCCGTTCATGTGGAGATGGTCCTGGCGGTAGTGGAGAGAATGCCATTGAAGGAATCTCGATACTTTTGGGCTTTGGCTTGCTTGGCGCTGATGACCCGGATGAAGCGGCCTGATTGCTTCCTGTCACTTGCAGTGAACTGCCAGACTTACTTGCACCTTTAGAGCGATCAGCCGATGTAGAGGACTTTGAACTGGCCGAATTACTACTGGTACGCGGGGCTGGTGCTGAACCACTGCCTTGGTACGCATGTTGGCCATGGGATGTTGAAGACCCACTGGGAGTAACAATGACCACTGGTGCTGCTTGTGGAGGCCCAACGGGCACCGGAGTAACAAAGACCACTGGTGCTTCTCTTGGTGCTTGTGGAGTGGGAACAGGCACAGGAGTAACGAAGACCACTGGCGCTTCTCTCGGTGCAGCTGGCCCAGTGTTGAGTGTGGTTGGCTCTGGCTCCACTGGTCGGGTGGTCTGAATCTGGGTTCCGGGCACGAACGGAGACCCGGCGGTGTCGGTGCTGGCCATGGTCGTGGTCGTGGTCGGCTGTCCACTCGTTACAATGTCTGCGTTGATGGTGTCCCAAACCGAACTCTTTCTGGGCTTCTTTGCCTTGCTAGCCTTGAACTTGGCCTTCTTCGAAGTCTTGGCCTTCTTCTTGACTTTACTTTTAAGGAGTCTTTTCTTTAGGCCAGTTTTCCTCTTCCACCGATTCTTGACACCCTTGGGACGTCCTTTCTTGCGCGGAGGCTCTCCCAGTCGTCGTCGATTTCGTACTCGTTTTGCTTGCTGGTACTTGCGCTTGGGGTTGCCATCTTGAGCGAGAGGAGTTCCCGGAGTCAATTCCATCGCGATAGTCAAAGGTGGCGCACTTGATTCACAATCAATCGATCACTCGGTGCTTGAGCCTTTTAAATAGACCCAAAAGTGTTCTGTTCAATGGAACAATCGGACTGACCAAATGGTGACTTTGCAACTTTCAAACTTCCAAATACAGTTTTTAGTTCTACTACAAGTCAGCAATCATCAATTGTTCCATTTGGACGTTATTGACATTGAACATTCCGAACATTGAACATCAGATGTGTGACGTCACATTTGACATTTCTAATCGTAGCAATTCCAAAAGCCCAACTTCAACTCGTTTTCTAAATATTGATCTGCACAACAATTGCTGCAAGTTGTCGATTTAAAATGATCGAAAAGTCCCCATTTGATCAGTGTGAAAAAAGATTTTATTATAAGAAAAAGTTTGTCAAGTTCAACTCGACTTGTGTTGTGCTACTCGATTGGAACCGATAACTCGACCTCGACCGCCTGTTCCGTTCCGCAAAGCTCTTCCCTCAATTCAAGACATGGCCAAAGACAACAGTAACGACAAGAACAAGATCACCAAGCGTTCGTCTGGTTCTGACTCTGGGTCATCGCGATCTTCCACGGATAGCAGTGGTGGTGTCCCACTCGAGTCCCAAGCTCCTTCTCCGATGTGCTCCAGAGGTTGTGGATTCTTTGGCAATGCGAGCTTTGGTGGTCTGTGTTCGATGTGTTACCGCGAGCACAAGTCACGCCAACAACCACAAGAAGAAGGAAGCGATAGCTCAAGCAGTAAAAAGACTTCCGGACCGGCAAAGTCAAAGAGCTCCTCAGTTGCAAGCAACACTCCTACTACTCCTGTGAAGAATGTTGCATCCTCTTCTGGTACTTCGAGACCGCCAACTCCATACCCAAAAAGTGGCGCAACCTCACAAGTACCGATGGATCTGTCGGCCAAATCTGAGAAAGCTAAGCAACCGAATCCAACGCCAACCAAAGCAACACCTGCCAAGCCATCGATTCCCGAAAGCATCACCGAATCTCCAGAGGATGGCTCCACTGCACCTCCAGCAGCAACAACAAAGCGCAAACTGGAAGAGGCACAAACGAAATCGCCCGCCAAGTCGAATCAAGTGGCCAAATGTGCCATAACGCCCACCATCTCATCGCCACTTGCCTCAGGCACTTCTCCCTCACCAAAGAAGCCTCGCAAGGAACGGTGTGCCACCTGTGGAGCAAGCATCGCAGTGATTGCCTTCGACTGTCGATGTGGAGGCAGATTTTGTGTGAAGCATCAACTGGCCAATGCACACGAGTGCAATTTCGACTATCGAACTGCTGGTCAGGAAGAGATCGCCAAGAACAATCCAAAGGTGGTGGCGGACAAGATTCAAAAGCTCTAAAAGCTGCACCTGCACCTGAGATGGCCAACGGTCGACAACGGTCACAGGGTGCAATGATGGCTCATTGAAGCTGCTTAAATTGCATATCAATAAATCATTGTAAAATACTAAATTGTTTTGTTGTATCATAATCATATTATTAATTAAAAGTATAATGCTTGCAACAAGTTTGATTTGATTTGTTTTATAGTTGGAAAATGTTATTTCGTCGTCTTCACAGTCGAGATGACATTGTGATACACGTGTCTAGTACTTGAGATACAACTTCGCCTCGCTCCAGGACGATTGCAGATTGATGTGCTTTAGGTTGGACGCGCACATGGCCAGCAGAAAAAGTGAGACTAATTGGCCATGTTCATCACCGATGATGAGTTGATGACTCGATGTGCTTCCTGTTCCACCATAATGTCCGACTCCAGCATGGCTGACCTGTGTTCTGCAGATAAGTGTACATCTGATCTACAAGTGAAATTAATAATAATAAACTTTAAGTCACAACACAAATACAAAACTCACTGAAAATGCTGAGAGGCAAATATATCAAAATTGGTCACTGTGATTGAATAATATGGAACACACTTTGTCCATCGGTGGCCTATGTAGAATGAAGACTACATCGAGACTGAGTTCAATCATCTCCATAAGTCCAGTCAAAATCAGGTGGTGAGCTAGAGAAAAAATAATGTAAATAACTGTACATTTAATAATAATGAAACAAACAAATCTTACCTTGCACATGTGTGTGTCAATAAAATAACATTTATAGCGAACAAAAATGTTTACTAATGAAAGTGAACAAACATCTTTAATGTCGATGAACTAATCCGCACGATATTCAAAACCGATTCGGCGTGAAGCCATTTGGTCAACTTTCAAACCGACGCTTCAAGTTGACAAATTCCTAAGCTTATTTTAAAATAAGTGGCAATAATCATAAAACCAATACTCCAAAAAAAGAGAAAGGAAAGAGGTTCAAAGCGAGCCAAAGTTGGAGCCAATTGTTTAACTTCTCCGGGCGGCAATTCTTCCTCTTTGTCAAGTTGCTTTAGATTGGCCAATCCGTTGATTTACGCACAAAAATTGTCAACAATTTCATCAGGGAATTCGCACAGAGATAGTCAAACTTGGTGACCACTGTTTGAGCATTGCGTTGTATTCACTTGAGTAATATAATATTACTAATATTATTACTAATAAGACTTGTGTCTGTCCACCAATTGCCAGTTTCCACCAACGAGTGACCTAGCACGTGAATCTACGTGGTTGTGGATTGAATCTAAATAATTACAAGACAAACATTAACAATTTGATTCAAACTTACCAGAGATAAATTCATTTGAAAAGCAAAAGAAAAGCATATAAACTAACAGGAGAGCTAAACGAACGATGCGCGCTGACCGAAAACTATTTCTACATATTGGTTTATAGCAACACAATAGCAATTCAAATATTCACACTAATAAAATGCACAAATTGCAAAAAATGTTTTTATTTATCAAATAATTATTTTAAAAACAACGAAAATAAATATAAAAAACGATTAAAAAAACTATACAACAATGATAAAATTGACAATATAAAAAAATTGATAGTATCCAAAAATAATCTAGAGACATTCTATAATAAATAAAGAAAAAATTAGCAAATTGACTTTAATAATAATTCAAAAACTTACGTTTTACAGTGAAATTGTGGAATTGAATTTGATTGTCTAGCAAATTTTTAAATCCGTTTGATTCAAACCACTCAAAAGCCCGTTGGAAATTAAGATTCAAGAGAAAAAGATAAAAGAAAAATGCGTGTGTCTCAAGAAGTAGGTAAAATTGCGTATAAATGTGGTGTTTTAAAAATAATAATTCAAATTCATTTCAAGTCAATCCTATTTAATCAGTCAAACTAACCAAATCGATTCAAAAGTTTATTAATTTATTAATTCTTGCCGAAAAATGCAACAATTTTGAATCGTTCCGAATAGAGCAAACATGGATCCCAAATCAATCATATATGTACGCAATAATTGGTTAAGATAGATTTGGAATCATGTTTGCTCTCACTCGCAACAACAAAACTGTTGCGTGCAATTACACAAAACAAAATTTGAAACGAATAGAAAATTGAACACACGATGCAAGCAAACCTTTCCCTGCTTGAAACCTAATAAAACAAAATCTTTAAAATATAGGCATTCGAATTGAAAGGTTAAAAAAAGTCAGAACTGAAAACATGTTTGCGAAAGACAATTTGATGAACAGTGGAAGACATTAATTCACAAAATCACTTGTGAATCTATTTCTCAAGGGAGCATAAAATTCTCTCCGGCAAACGACTTTACAGTTCTGACTATTTTGAACTTCCCGTTCGATTGCCCAGAATTGCAACAATTTTGTTTAACTAAGCTTCAAACAAGGAAAATATGTCTTGCAACGTGCAACTACCGCGACTAGAAACAAATGTTCACTTCTTTCATAAGAATCGAGAGAAATTGTTCATTTCTCTAATAAAAAAAATAATTGAAAAAAGCAAAGAATCAATTCAATGACCAAATGGCCAGAACACAACAAGCCAAATTGAATTGACTGCTTTGTTAGTGACAATTGGTTCAGCCCTGGAGAGAATCCCTTAGCAAATCTCAATCTTGTACATTCACAAGGTGCAGTGAATTTGTTGCTAAATATGCTCAAAATTATTTTTCATTAATTCAAAAGTACATTTGAAAATTGATGAAAAATAATTAAAACAAAATTCAACCTCAATTGCGTAGCTCAATCTAAATGCACAAGCATTGACATTGACACAGATCCTCTCCACAGCCAAACCAATTGAGCAATCAAAACAGCCATTCAAATGTTAGTTATTGCCTAAATCGATTCAAACGAGCAAATTTCTACATTCACGTAAATGCAAATTACGAGGACTACACAAATCTAACAAAATTGTTATTTTCGTATTTGTGCAGTCTCGTGATCTGTATCTAGATGAGTAGATATTTGATCAATTGAACGAGAATGTATAATTTGGTCCAAACCATTCTTCTTTAAAAATTCTAGAAAGCTTTGGTTGACCAGACAGTTTGGGGACTGTGACATGACAGCAAGGTTTTATTCATGTCATGTCAAAGACCACAAACCGCCAAGTCAACCAAAGCTTTCTAGAATTACACGAGAAGAATATTTCAGAATCAAATCAAACAACCAATTTAGGCGCATTCAAACAAGTGATTTGTACAATTCAACGACAATTTTGTCAATGTTTCTGCTAAAAATACAAATAGACTACAACTAGATTATAAAAAAGTGCACAATATTTCATGTTTAAGAGAAACGATCAAACAAAATTGTGACCGAATTGCCATTTTAAAGTTTGAGAAGCAAAACAATTGTGCCAGTAAAACAACAAATTCACTGCAACAAAAGAAGAACCTGAGTGCATGTTGCATTCCTGAATTTTCCTCTGACGAAATTCTAGAAATCGTTTGATTGAACATGGGCAGGTTAGCTCGTTTACGTGATAATTCGTTAATCATCACGTCAACGATCTAAACCACCAACTGGACAATCGAAACAATTATAGAATTTCACAAGAAGAAAATACAAGAACGATGAAAATAAACTTTGAATCGATTAAATAGTGTGATTGACAAACTAGATCGACTGAAAATATATGATTTGAACTAATGAGAAATAATAATAAATAATGAGAAATGTGATTGAATTGAACGCAAAAATCCTATTATAGTGTATTGTGTGTATCAAGAATCAAAGAATATTGACTGAACATGTATGATCTCAAGATAGTTTGAATCGAAAAGATGAACATACACATGTGCGATTCAAACCATGTTGTAGTGCATAATGCAAAAAGAATAGTGAACGAGAAAATGTTGTGTGATTGTGTGTGAGTGGAATCGAAAAACTGGAACAAACTCACCAACGGGCTTTGATGGTTGATTAATGGACAAGTTGGCTCGGTGAGTCAAAGATCTGAGGACTAGTGCACAATGCAGGGGAGGTTGAAGGTGGGTGGCAAGATGGAGGCAGCGTATGAATAGAATCAAACCAACCAATCGATTCACGAAACAAAAATCAGCGAAAAATGATAAACGACATAGAGACGAGGTCGTATTCTGCAATGAAAAAGAAAAAAACATGAAATGAAAATGAACGATGAACAAACAACTTACCAGAAGAGTTGAAGGTTGATGCGCACAGTGCCATCATGAGTTGTGTTATGTGAACGAGAATAGTAAAAAGATTGACCAAACTGCAATGGACAGATAAAGATGTGTCCTGTAAATTATAAATTTTAAATCAGTCAACATTCAAAGAAAAATAATCAAACAAACTTAAAAAACAACTTACACATAACGAGAATACGACCAAATGAGATTTCAAATTTAATAGTGAGACATAATAAAGATGGGAAGAAGTCGGGTTCAACGGAAAACGACACAAAACAGAACAGGATGATTAAATTGCGATTGGAAATCGATCGCCGATTGCACCCTGTAAAGATTGAGAATATATTAGAAAAGTGGCAAATATGACAAAGAGAAAAACTTACAAATGACGCAATAAATGATTGAGTCGGATTGGGCCATGGTGCTGCAGAAAGATTGACAAAGGCTCAGGCAAAGTAGATTGAAACGAAATGAAAGAAAAAAAGATGGACGCTCAACCGAAATGCAAACTCATCGAGTTGAGCAGACAAAGTGAATCGACCAATCGAGAACAAGAGCAACTGGCAAATGAACAAAAGGGGCCATAATTCCCGCTCTTTATATACGCGCTCACAATCTCAAGACGCGAGCTCACCCTCGTCCAGAAGAGGGAAAGTTAATTGGTCTATTGTCTAGACAAAAGACGACTACGCTCAATGCCGGCACACAAGCAACTCAAGACGACAGAGTTTCCTCCACTGGCGAGTTTCGCCGAATTGCTTTACTTTGCACATTGAAGAGGCACCCTTCCTCCTCACACGACGACTCCATGACTGCCTGACTGTCGCATGCGAAACGTCGACGAAAGCAACAAGCTCTTCTTATTGTAAGGTAAACGGCCCAACTGAAAAAGTGAAGCCCTTCTCTGGAATTGACAAAAGGGGCCTTCTCGGACACGGCAACAATTCTCATGTTCGCACTAGTGCACTGCACTATCTAGACTCGAATAAAGTGGCACGAAGACGCACGCACACACACACATTTAAGACCGGGCATGTTTTAGCACTGTCGGTTGACTAAATTGGCGCCAACTAGCAGAAACGTTGGCAATCAATCGAAAAATATGAATTCAATGATGCAATACACAACTCGCATGCATACATTTCGGAAAAGAGTTAAAACAACAACCATTTGATAGTGAGAGTAAAAAATTTGTCTCATGAATCAATCATTTGTGTATCACTCATTACAACACTAACTAGCAAGAGCACGTTTCAGGCCGAAATCGTGTGAACGCAAATTGCCAAAAAGATTCACGTGAGGTTCAAGTAAATATCCAAACTTTAGATAACGGAAGCTTTTGACGGTAAACTTGTGGACATTGGGAGAAATGACAGAATGAACTCGACTAAATTGGTGGAAACATCAACATTGTCCGGTAATTTCTCAAAGAAGTACTTGTATTCCTCAGTTGGAATCCTCACGTTGATCATCAAAACCATAAAAGCACCAATGAACAGTTTTGAATGTTGCTGAGAGAAGTCAAATTTGCATTGTCGAGGACTGCAAAGTCAATTTGAACACTTTCGATCTCCAGTTCAGTCAAATGAACCAATTGAGCCAAGTAACGACTAGTGTGAGCTATGGAATGAAATGTTGGTAAAGTAAATTTAGTAAAACATAAACTAACTTACAGTACAGAACAAACGGATACACAAGATTTGCAGCGAGGAAAATTGGTGGCAAATGAATGTCAACACACGATATAGTGATATCACCATAACCAAAATATAATCGCAATAGACGAGAAACAAATTGAGAATTCACTTGGTGCCACTCATGATCATTCATCATTACAATGTTGACATTGTGGAGGTAGATCTCTAGAGTCTAGACTGTGCTCCGTATGGCTTTCATGCATTGGCATTCATGTGGCACAACTCAAATGGCTCATTCAATGTGCAGATTGGTTACTTGCAAACTCGCAACATTGTCTCATTCGGTGATTGGCACTTCAATTGCAAATGACATTCGCTCTCATTGGCACCGAACTAAAGCACTGACAAACGACATATGACAGCCAAAGTAAAACAATTTAATTCGAATTGAAATAATATCTAGCCAATATGCTAGACAATCAGTTCACATGGTCATACCATGATCAAGCGGCTGTTGGTTAGTGTTGGTCATCTTTTCGGTGTCGACCAGCACCTCGTACTTGTTGAGACGATATTCCGTTCCGCCACTGGCAATCCACAGCGCTTTGATTCCGCAACTAATTCTGCCAGAGATTGCGAATCCATCGTGATGCACACGACCAATGTAGAGCTTTGCGCCATCGGACTGTCCACCAAGCAGTGCACCATCGGGTACCAGAACATCATGGGCGGGCATCCACTCCAGTTTGACTCCGAATGGATTGGCCAACACTTGATAGCGCGAGTAGGAGTGCTCCTTGCGGCAATGTCCCACGAAGCACTTCTTTTGCGAGGGAACCAGTCTGCCTGGGATCAGGTGAGATCGAGTGATTTCCCGAGAAGAAGAATAGCTAGAACTACGACTACTACAACTACTGCCACTACTAGAAGCGCCATAAGAACGATGACTGCCATAGCCACATGATGCTTTGGAACTACTTCCTTGAGAACTACTTCCTTGATGCCGAGATTCGTGTCGAGCCCGGGCCACGTAAGTTGGCTCGCCATCAGCTGTGATTCCACTAATGACAGGATTGAGTGTACTGACAGGCACTTGACCATCCTCACAGTCGATCCACTTGAGAGGGTCGAACAGAGCCAAAACTTGGTACTTCTTGATGGGATGCTCCTTTCCATTCAGTGCTATGTACAGTACCTTGTGTTCGGGGTGAACTTTGCCACAAACACCGAAGCCATCGTAATACACACGGCCAATGTAGAGCTTGGTGCCATCCGCCTGTTGTCCACCAACCACAGCCCCCTCGGGAATATGTCCATCCTGGTCGAATACCCATTCCAACCTGGTTCCATCCGGTTTAGTCAACAGTTGATATGATTCGGTGTACGGATGTTCGGTCAAGCCATGTCCCACGTAGCAGATACCCTTCGATGGAACCAACCGGCCAGGGATGATGTGACCTTGGTGTAAGGCTCGAGCCACATAGGTCGGTTCGCCATTCTCGACGCTCAATCCACCAAACACAGGATTGAGACCTTTAGGCAGCAGTTGTCCCTTGGAGCACTTGACCCAAACCACCGGAGAACCAAAGTTTGAGAGTTGTTCGTAAAGACGCGCCATTGAAATGTACAAACGAGTTTTCAGTGCACAAGAGAAGAGAACAAAGTACCGAACGAACACGACCAATTTCACCAAAGCCACTTGTCTTATATATTGTCGTTAAGCGTGCGCATTCGAATTAGAAAAGACGAAGACCTTTTCGATCACCATTGGCCATTCGGCGATTGGCACTTAAATGGTGTATTGCCAAATATATTTTTTAAATGGCCCCCGAACCGAAACATTGACATGGCATTATGACAGCCAAAGTAAAACGATTCATTTCGAATTTTACTTTTTACTTACTTGTTAGCTGTTGGTTACCAATGGTTAGTGTTAGTATTTCGGTGTCGACCAGCACTTGTTATTACTAATAATAATAATATTAGCAAAACAAAGTGTCTATTGCCAACATAGCGCTCACCGAGAACTATTTCGACAGTATGATCTACACGTTCATTGTATTAAATGATTTAATGATTTAATGATTACAGAGCACACTTTTTTAGCTTCATAATTAGTGACTTCGAGAGCTCGTATTTGAGTTTACTGAATTTTTATTATATACAATTTCAGTGGAACTATTCTCACGGCGTACTGCAAAATTGACTCCCATTGTCGCAGCACGTAGCGACTGAAAGTAGATTAAACTTGACTGTAAGTCCTTTAATGGGAACGAGTCACCGAGAAAGCACCGACAAATGGCTAGTAATAGCAGAAAGGTGAACTGAGAAAACAAAACAGACTGATAGACTCATCCCAAAGTGGGAACAGATTGAGGTTAAATAAGCAAGGCGAGACAAACTCGACTTCGACTATTCTAGATCGAATTAAATCGCGCTATTTCGCGACACCCATCCTAGTCCATCAACCAACTCCGCTTCACCTATTTCTGCCAATTCACAAACGAAACCTTTGGCCATAGAGTCGGGCTCGGTCATATAAAACTGTATGTACATCAGCGACTTGCCAAATGAGTTATTGAGACTTTAATGCTTGAAGCCTAACAAACTGATTCGTTTACGATTGGTGTGTCCACGTTGGAAAGTGTTGATCGCGGATATTTGCTCCAAGATTCGAGCATTGCTTTTGATTGATTGGCACGCAAACAAAACGTCATTTGGAAGCTAGATTTTTCGGTCAATTTAAAAAAAAGATTTCTGGGAAATTTGTATTTGTTACCGCCTATGGCATTCCACAGGAATTGATTTTGGCAATTTTCTAGTGAAACTTTTTCTAAATGTGTCTCAATTTGCTTTCACACTTGTGAAGTTGAATCTGATATCAATGCAACCTGTACTTTTACTACTAGACCAATGGCGCATCACTCTGTTCACTTTATCTTTGGATATGCATTTTTATTGCAAAATTTATGACATGCTGAAGCATTACAAGCTATTTAATTGCATCGATTCGATGACCGCTTTTTGCATCACATTTTACCAGATTTATTTATGGCTCTTTCATGGTCCAATTTATAATCAACTCGATCATTTTTCGATTGACTGTGCAATTGACTTAGATCTGATGCGCCAATATGGCATTTCCTTGCAAGTATTGAGTTTTATAATTTTTGAATCAGGTATGTATGTCTTAATTTGACTTGTTTCTCAATTCTTACTACCAGTTAACATTTTTTACGAATTTAATTTCAGAATTTCCAACTTGATATAAGCTTTTTTTTGTTCAACTTGCCCGATTGCTTCAACGGGTTTCAATTCATATTAGCAAAATTTGCTTTTATATTTCCGAAGGGCAATAAATGATCAATCAATCTGATTCCTATTTCTAATGTTCAGATTTTCGTTCAAAGCTCTTCATGTAGAGCTCCGAAGTGTTTGATGGCGAACAGTATTGTCAAGTTTTTTCCTGCATATTTCTCGTAAACATGACAGATTTAACTATTGAAACTTTGAATCGTGAAGTTTGTGCCCAAATCAAGCGTATTAAGGTATGAATCTAATTTAGCTAATTTGCGCAATCACAAAGTTTATCTTAAGTTTGTTAGTGGTCATAACTCATGAGTCAGATGATGAGGATTAGAATTTAATAGCAAAACAGTCGATAACACATGCATACTATCATTTCCATATTTACTCTATTATATTTTAACATTTTTAACCCTTTCAATCCTGGCGACCACTTTTGTGCCACCAACTTTGTGGACCGATTTTGACTTCACCATGACTCGCACAGCCTGACGACCACTATTGTGTCACTCTGTATAGTCTTTTAAAGCAAAAAAAGTTGGCTTAAGTGTAATGCACTACTTTGCCTACGTTAAAACAGACGACGCACGAAGCAAAGTCAAATCTCGTAGTGGTCCAAAAGTCAATATACATGACTTGACTTTACAATTCGCTTTCTCCTGCGTTACTTGGTCGATTACTTTTGGACTTGAAGTGTCTATTCGATCACAAACCTGTTAGGCTGTAATATGCCGTTTAAAAGAAAAATTTGCATCCTAACTCAAATGATAAGCATTTTTCGATTTATCAAAATTTTGATCTAGCATCGTTATCGGTCAAAATTTCAAAAAATTGTTCTGAACAAATTGTTCACAATAACAAACTCTTTTAAAAAATTAGTTACCAACTAAAATATTTCAACGGATTCATGTAGCGGGATTGAAAGGGTTAAATAGCTGTAATTTAGAACCAAATTAAAATCAACTGAATATTACCCGCAGAATCATTTTCAGTCATTGACAATGAATGAGAACATTGAATGTATTGATTTTATGTTAGATTGAACGAAATAGTAAAGAACTATTAGCACAATGTTTCAAGTCTTGCAAGCCTCACCAGTAGTTGGCATATTATTTTTTTCTCCATCAGCTTTATAATGTTGACATTGTGGAGTTGAACGTATTTAGCGCGAATATGCCGGCTTACCAAGAACTATTTCAGCTCGTTGCATCAATAAATTATTATGAATCATGATTCATCAGTTACATTGTTGCTATTGTCAATACAGAACAGAGCTGACAAGTGAGAGAGCACTCTTATTAAATATAACAATAACATTATTGTGGCGTCGTAGTTCGCGATCGCGAACTAACTAGCTCGAGCTCGTATTGAAGTTTATAATCATTTCGATTGCAGTGGAGCCAACATCAAGACGCACTGCAAAATGGACTCTCATGCTGGTCCATCAAGCAGTTCCTCAACTGCTTCACTTGTTTCTGCTAATTCACTAGCGAAATCTTTAGAGATGCTGCACTTGAAGTCGGTTGACTTGGGCCATAAAACTGTCATCAACGATATGCCAAACGAGTTGTTGACTTTGATACTGAAACGCATCACATTGATCAAGTTGATTCGTTTGCGAATGGTTTGTCCTCGTTGGCAGTTGGTGATTGAGAATATTTGCCAGAAGACTCGATATTTGCTTCTGTCTGATTGGCCACAAGACAAAATATATTTGGAAAAACGATTTTTTGGTCAATTTCATGAACAGGACTTTTTCGAAATTCGTCGTGGTCGAAGGCACTCCAACAGATCTGGTTTCAGAATTGATTGGCTGGCGAAGCTTTTTCCCAATGTGTCTCAATTTGCTTTCACTTGCCAAATTAGATCTGACTTTTATGAAACAGTACTTTTACTTCTTGGCAAATGGCACAACACTCTGGTCACTTTATCATTGAATGTGCATTACTTTCGACAAATTTACAAAAGTTCTTACTATGAAAAGCTATTTGACTGCATCAATTCGATGACTGCTTTGCTTCATCTCGATTTGTTTGGTATGGACTCTTTCATGACCATCGGCCGCCTTGTTCCAACATTCAATCGGCTCGAACATTTTTCGATTGACTGGTCAATTGACTTGTTGCGTCTGATGGGCCATTTTGAGCCAAATTGCACTCGAATTTCTCTCTGTGTTGGCCGTAGTTTTTATATGAATGAGTTTGATCGATGCTTGAGAAGTAATCCTCGTTTGGTTGCACAAGTCACTCATCTCGATTTGACATTTGAAAAGTTGCTCAATGTTTTCCCGATGATTTGTGAGCATTTCGTCTCCGTGCAAGTGTTGCGTTTGTCATTTTTGAATAAGGTATGTTTCAACTTGATCAGTCACTTATTAATTTAATTTGAATTCCAGAAAAAAATTCGCCTTCTCGCAAACGATTTTTCCCAACTTGCCCGATTGACTCAACTGGTTTCACTGCAAATTAGCAATGTCAATTATTGTGCTTTACGAGGAATGGCCAATCTAAAACCAATTCTCAACATTCGTCTTTTTGAACTAAACAACTTCTCTGTCTTTGGATATGGAGACGAAGAACAATTTTGCCGAGATTTGTCAGTTTTATTTCCAAACATGACAGATTTAACTATTGAAGCATTGAATCGCGATGTTTGTACCCGAATCCAGCAACACTTGAGTCTTTTTGCTAACTTGCGCAATCATAGAATTGTTTTTCTAGATTTGTAATTTAAAACGGCAATCCCGATTGTGTGTACATTTAATTAAGAAGAGCAGGTTGTAATCACATAACACTTTCAAACAATCATTTCATTTTTTTATTATCCTATAATGTATTTTAACATTCAAAATAACTGTAATTTTATAACCAAATTAATAAATTGATTGATGTATTTCTCGCCTAACCGAACGATGAGGGAGAAGTTCTCCCGGAGAAGATCGAATTTGTCTGGGGTGAGAACGATTGAACTATTAGTTTTATATTTAAAGTCTCTCAAGTCGCACTATTTGTCGTATTATTTCCCTCCTTTATCTCCCACTTTTCTCCTCTCCAATTTTGGTCACTTTCTGTTGACGTGCCACTTACTACTTCGTTTCGTCACCAATTCAGCATGACGATCGATCGATCTGTTATGGTAATGATGTAGACTTTCTTTCTCTTTGACTTGTGCTCATGTGTCTTCTGCCTCTCTAGCCTCCCGATTTGTCCCTGTTGGATCAGTTGAAGGCCTGTGCCACTGACCAACAGCTGAAGACTGTGCTGTCCACTGTCCACTCGTGGCCATACAAACAGGTACGTAAGAGTCTGTTTAGTTTGTTCGGAATGTAACCCTATTGTGTTTATATTATTCCACTGTACAGTCTGATCTACGATCCCTCATTCGGACTCTGTCGTCAAACAGTCTGATCTACCAAATGATGGCCTTTGCTCGAAATGTATTTCACTGGCGAGTGCCCACCGGGCGTGACGATACTCTCGAAAACAGTTGTCAACTGTATAGTTTGGGTATTGAGTTGTGTCACAGTGCACTGTTGGACTATCGCAAGCCATATCACTTGCTGTACCTCTTTGAGCAGTGTGGCGCCCAGGGCGATTTCTTCAAGTCCATTGATCACGTCATCGAATTGATCGACACTTCGAACAGTGGCCAATTGTCGAATGTTGTTGTGCGCTTTCTCAGCTCTTCACTCGATTTCCTGAACAAACTGACCGATCAAATACTCGTGGAAGCTGTGCACAGTGACGTGACCAGTCCTGACGGTGCCCACTTCGACACCAAAAAGTACATCGACCAAATTCTCAAGGTATTTCCAATCTTTCCAATGCAAAATTATTTGACATATTTTTATATCAATACAGAAGTCCTTTAGTTTGTTCGTCAAATTGTGGAGCAACAAAATTCTGGCACTGTTCAACCCAAACTTGGTTGACAATTTGTTGGCATCCACGGAACGACTTCTTTATGACCAAACGATGCTTAATGCTGCACAGCAGTCGTCATCCGAATTTGACTGCTTGCTTGATGCCATCATGAATGAGGTCATGAGTGTAGTGAGAAAATATCCATCTAAGGTATGTTTACAGCATTTTGTGCAACATTCTAATTGAGTCACTTTTAGATCTACAAATGTGTCGACCTGTGGAAGCGAATTGCGACACGCAATACTCAAAAAGCTCGTCGTTTGATTGTGACACTCGTGCTACAGCTCACTCAAACTGTCAATGAACTTGTGTCTGTTGTCAAGATCAACCAAAATGTTCCTGATTTGGTCAACATTTGGACGAATCACTTTCTGACTACCAAGCTGAGCACTGGCATTCATTTTGTGGCAATAGCATGTGTTTACATGCCCGTCATTTGCATGGCAGAATTGAGTCGAACCAATTTGATGACTTGTTTGCTTTCCTTGCTGGAACAATTGGTTGATCTGCTTATTTCTCTGGCGCCGTCCAACACAAGCACAACCCTTCCGCAATGGCTTTGTCCTCTGCTCTCACTGATCGACCAATTCGAGAAGTATTCACATCTTACCAAAAGGCGACATCAAGTTTTGTCCGCTTATTCTGTTCGACAGTGGAAATGGTGGTACAACTATGAATGGAATTGTTTTGACCTCAATACCAACCAAACAATCGACAATGCCTTCCGTACGGGCGAATTGAGCTGTCAATACGTTCTTGATGGTCAAGTTTGCATTTTGCATTTTGGCAGTATGACTTGCTCAAGCCTAATGGACAATGGAGATGATGACTCGTCCTGGAAACCAGTGACTTTTGTCCAGAGTGATTCACCAAGTGACTTTCAACAGAAAGAAAGCAACCTTGCAGTGATCGAGTCCTGCATTGAGAACCGTTATCCATGGATCATCGAATCAATGGTCGTCCTGTTGGGTCAGCCTCGAATCGATGCTCACACTCTACAGTCAGTGGTTCGTCTGTGCATTCGAGTGAGTCGCATTTCGCACATGTTGGTCTGTCAATTCGCAGCCTCGGGTGGAATCACCAAACTGCTGAACATGTCCATCGATCAGAGTTTTGATGGACTGGTGCCGATGACGCTTTCACTAATTCGTCATGTCTATGAAGATGCTCAAGAACTACGAACATTAATGGAGAACAATATCATTCGATCCGTTTTGCCCGACTCATCTTGGCCTTCAGGAAACCGTGAGCAACATCTTCTGCATCGCACTTTACTGCCAGCTGCCTGTCGAGACAGTGCCATGTTTGTGGACTGTGCCAAGTCACTCCTTCAAATCGATCCCGAATCAGACAATGAATGGACTTACTTGGGCTTAAGCACTGCCAACCAGAAAAGTGTTGACCGCCACATACCTGTTAACCAGTGTGTTCAGGCTCGACGCTTAACAATCAATCTTCTGGATTTGATTCCACAAAGATTCGAGTTAGAGTCGCGTGACAACAGTTCGACCAAGAAGTTTGCCTTCGATACGAACACTTTGATGTACATTGTAGCCGAATTGACTCGTGCCGGTGTGGCCAATGTCGACTTTATACTCAAACACAAATATGCCGCTGGTAAGTTTAATTTGTTTTTGACATTTTCAAACTAAATTCTTATTTATCTAGGTTACACTGCTGACATCCACAATGCTTGTACAGTGCTGGAATTTGTGCTCGATCATTTACTCGGCAATTGGGCCAACTACTCGATGGTTGCAATTTTGTTCAAGTTCCTGATCGTTGCAAGTGATTTAAACGATTCATTGAGAAGAAAAAGCCAAAAGTTGATGTTTTCCGAACTGTTTGCTCAAATCGGCGCCTCACTTAACCGTGTTGTATCATCCAAATGCCACAGGGAAAGCCATATCAAAGGGATCTCTTCCCTGTTAAATGAAATACTCGTGTTTGTCTCTCCATGTTCATCCTGTTCGTCACTTTGTCCCTTAGCCGCAGAAAAGATCGGAAAAGTTCATTATTCTCATTTGATGAACAATTTGGCGGACTTCTTTCTCTGTATGGATGACTTCCTTCTCAAGACAGACAAATTTATTCCCGTTTATAACAGCTCACTCGATGCTATTTTGAGCACTCTTGAGTGGATGATGAGAGTACTCACTTACAAACACTCAAGCAATGTTGGTGGTCATTGGCCAGAGAATCGTCCTGTACAAGAACGATATGATCGACATGTTGCACTGAACAGCAAGGACTACTATCAGACCTGTCCACTGGTGCACCCCTTCTTGTTGGGTAATTCAAACATCTCTTGCAAGAGTGCAAGTCCCTATTACCGAACTTGTGTCCCACTAGTTGACCACAAAACTGACTACCACTCGTTCGTCACTAGCATGTGGACACATCCTCCCGAGATTGTCTGTCCTTCATCCTCACTCAATGCAGTCATCATCATGCATGGACACAATGTGACCAAAAGTACTTCTTTTGACAACAAACAACAATCACAACTTGCCGCCTGTGTTGTGAGCTGTTCTCTCTGTCGATGGTTTCAAGAGTGCGCACTGGTGGATGGTCTCTCAATGTTTGATGTGAGTGCACTGGCACAGCAAGAATTGACTGTTCACTGGCAAAAGTGCAAACAGCTGGGGCTTAACAAGTTTCAAGAAAGATCCATTGAAATGAATGAAATTCTGGAGTGCGAGACGTCTTCGCCTACGATCCGCATTAGCCAAGGCATGGATTACCAATATTGTAAATGGGCCATGTCAATGCTATGGATGGGTGACGAAATTCTGGACCTCGATGGACAATCTTTTGAAAAAATGTTTGAAGCAGACAAACTCGTAGACCAGAATGGTCTCTGTTCTTTGTTGAGTCTCGTGTTCATGAACAAAGACTTGAACAATTGCTACTTGTCAGCACTGACTACACTTGCCCGCACCCACTTTCCTACATTTCGCTTGATGCTTCATTGGCTGTTGGACATAGTTGACCGCATCAAACAATCAAAGCACTGCCACGTCAACAAATGCACTCACCAGCCAACATCGCCAAAGATGTCTCCTAAGTGTGTGTCCTTCATGTCGACTACTCGTGCCAAGCTCAATCTCTTGTACTGTCTCACTGGGGACTCAATCATGATAAGATCACAGGCGTTTGATTCGGTTTGTGGAAATGTTTTGCAGATTTTGGTAAAACTTGAATTATTGTTGCAAGATCTGTTTCTAAGTCACAGCAGCTTCCACTTGCTCAAAGGAACTAAAAATTATTTCGATGTGCTCTTCTCGTTTGGCGCTCAATCTACTCAGCAAGGTAAGGTCTTAACTGATTGGATTGTTTACTTACTTTGCAATTTGGCAGGTGCTTCAACGAGCCCATCAGCAGACATGTCTCACAGTCTGTCATGTCACTGTGCCCCAGCCGATTACCCAAGCCGAGTGTTGCTTCTACTGACACATCCTGTGATCAAACAGCATTTGGATTTGTCCGAGAAAGTATTTCTTCTCTGCATGTCAATTGGTAAGAGAGCGGAGACAATACCTTACAACGCTCAACTTGAACGTGCCCTATGCACAAGTGGAAAGACCGATGATGGCAATCCATTCGGTCTGATTGTGGACAAGTTGTTCGTTGATACATCTGAGAGATACACAAGAGATGTGACCTACGAGTTGCTACTAAAGATTTGGCAACGTTATCCAAAAAGTGTACCGTTTGCGAACAGAATGATTCACAGTCGTACAGAGCAAATGATTGAACAAATCTGCCACAATCTCTCTTCTGTGTTGCAGGAGTTGACTCAAATGGTCAATCAGACAGGCACCCAAGAATCTATCGGAATTAGGGTTGGCGGTTCTGTGACCATTCCTGACCCACAGCCAAACGAGACTATTTTAGTCAATGGGCCCACCACCATTGCCACTCAAACCGAACTCAATCTCCCTTCGCTGTCTTCTCTGATGAATGGATCATCGATTCGATTCGTTCTCAAGATACTCAAGGAGCTCAACTACAGTGATGAAAATGTCAATCCACTACTTCAAAAGCTCGATTTGATGTGGGACAAACTGACAGAATGTCTCGGATTGATGACAAAAAGTGGTCACGTGTCAACGGCCATCGAACTCCAACCATTGATGGAGACTTTTTTCGAGTTTTGCTCACCATATGAATTCCTGTGCTGTTTTCATGGCTGGAACCTCTACTCTGACAGTATGCAACAACAGTTAGCCCACATCTTGCAAAGTGTCGACCAAGTTGAAACTATCAACTCAACCAAGGACGAGTCAAAGCGCAACAAGTTTGTCGCCTTCATCACAGCCAACCGAATTGTGCTCAATCAAATTCTTCGTGATCCTCCTGAACGATGGCTCAGTGGACCTTTCGCAGTGCTGGTCGACTTTGGTCAAGTTCTCGACTTTGATGTCAAAAGAGGTTTGCTTCGATCTGAGATAGAGGACCGACTAATCGACCTCGATAATCAAGTGCATCTAATTGTAAAGCGAAAGGACGTTTTCGAGGATTCATACCGACAGTTGCAAAAGTCTCAATCACAGTGGAAAGAACATTTTGTGGTGTCTTTTGTTGATGAAATTGCCGAGGACGCTGGTGGACCTCTCCGAGAGTGGTACCAAGTGTTGACCAAACAGATCTTTAACCCGAATTACGCTCTGTTCACCACTGCCGCTGACCAGATGACCTACACGATCAATTCAAGTTCGCATATCCACGACAATCACCTTAAATACTTCCAGTTCGTTGGCAAATTGATTGCTAAGGCTATCTGGGACGAGCAACTGATCGAGTGCTACTTCACCCCATCCTTGTACAAGCACATTCTGGGCAAGCCAGTGCACTACACGGACATGGAGATGCAGGATCCCGACTACTACAAAGGACTGGTCTATTTGCTCAATCACAATGTCTCCTCCGAATTTGGGTCAGATCTGCGATTTTCTTACGAGATGGACGATTTTGGCACTTCTCGCATGGTGGACCTAATTCCTAATGGTCACAGCGTCTGTGTGACTGAGGACAACAAGCGTGACTATGTTCGTCACATGTGTCACTTCAAAATGATCAAATCCATTTTCGACCAGTTGAGGTCTTTCCTCGAAGGATTCTACACATTGTTGCCCAAACGACTCATTGCAATGTTCAATGAACGCGAATTGGAGTTGCTCATCTCTGGCCTACCGACCATCGACCTAGGAGACATTCGGCGCAACACCACCTACGATGGCTACACCGACCAGTCACCTCAAATTGTCTGGCTCTGGCGTGCACTCGACAGCTTCAATCAGACCGATCGGGCCAAGTTTTTGCAGTTCGTCACAGGCGCTTCAAAAGTGCCGTTGGGTGGCTTCTCAACTGGCATCAATCGCAACTTTATTATTCGGCGTGAAGAAGCAGCTCAAGATCGATTGCCCACAGCAAACACTTGGTAAGTGCACTTGGCGGTCCTGATGCACAACCAACTAATCAATCACTCTTTATGATCCTTCCAGTATTCGTCAGCTCAATTTGCCAATGTATCAGTCATACGACAAACTGCACCAAATGGTACTCAAAGCAGTTCAAGAGGGCTCAGATGGTTTTGGATTCGTCTAAAGAATTCAGTCTAATACAATGTACTATATTACTGCTCCGCTTTTATTTTATTACTTTATTACAAATGTACAATAAATGTTCATTGTTATCATACACACAACTTGTCACTTGTCACCATGAACTTTCAATGAAACTGCATGTTTTGGATTTACAGTTTTACAGATCAAATGCATTTGTCAATGTAGATGGCACTAATAAAGCATTCGGTTCAGTTGAATTTGAATACAAATCGCTCATGTTTCCATGTTGTTGTGCATAATTTGATTGTGCTGTGTGATGCCAGCGAGAAAGTCGCCCACAAAATCACAACTGGCCGTGTTGCACTTGAATTCGCCCTTCATGTGATGAAATCGAATGTGCTGATCGAGTCGAGTGTGATTCTGGCTCTGTGCACCACAGTAGCGGCAAGTCCAGTCACGCTCCTCTGCGTGCAGTTCGGCTAAATGAGATTTCAAACGATTTCTGTTTAAATTGTTAATAAAATTGAGTTATTGGCAGCTAATTATTTTGATTTAAAATTATTAGCAAAATCGTACCTCGTCGAAAATGACAGTCCACAAGCGGCAACTTTACACTGAAATTGTTGAATCGAATGCGCATCCAACTGATGCTTGGCAATCTCCTCCTTGCTGGTGAGCATCGCCCCACAGCTGTCATCTACACATTTGATTGCCTGAGTCGTGAACAGTTCGGTGGTCAACAAATCCGATGCTGTACTTGAGCCTGTTGTCGATTGAGAAAGTCTCCGTTTGGATTGAGCCGAATTTGGCACTTCGGCAGGATAATCAAACATGGACTGCAAACCGTTGGAAGAAGGATAAGAAGAAGTAGATTCGTTTGATAAACTTCGTGATAGATCATTTGAACTTGTTGGATCGTTTGTAGATTGTATATTTTCATTATTCATTGGAGCTGAATTTTGTGATTCAAAATTTTCTTCTTCTTCTTGTTCCTCTTCTTCTTGTTCATCTAGTTCGTCCTGAGAATGCAAATCCTGCACAATTCGATCAACTTCTTTAGTCAATTCATTCGAATTGTCCATATCATCATCAATGAAATTGTCTTCACCACTTTCGTTGAGTTGAGTTGCTTCACTTGAATTTTCTTCAACTTCTTCATTTTCGCCATCTTCGCCATCTTCTCCACCTTCATCATCATCATCTTCTTCTTGTTCACTTTCAATTTCTAGTTTCACTTTGATTTGACTTTTTGCCGGCGCAACAACATTTTGCCGAATTGCAGTTTCATTTGCCGTTTTGAGTCGTTTCAATGGTCTTTCAGTAATTTGTGCCGTCGTTTCACCCTCGTCCTCTTCCTCCAATTTAATATTTGGCTTCTTTTTAGGCATACCTAAATCAGCAATAAATTGAATTGAATCTTCACTTTCTGCCTCACTTTCAACCTCCTGTTTGATATGTGCTGTTCGCTTCAAGTTTGGTTGCTTGCTTCCGAGTGTCACTGTGCTGTTGGCAACATTATGAATGGTATTGTCACGAATCAGTTTGTCTCGGGTACATTCGGGACAGTCACAATCGTCGTCATCTTCTGCATCTGCTCCCTGTTCAGTTGGTGGTGCAATTCCAGAATTTTCTTCAACCGCTAATAAATTCTCGTTCAAATCATTCTGCCTTGATGTTCCTGGTTTTGGTTGATTTTGATGATTTTCAAGTGGATTCTCATGATTCGAAGTTGAAGGTAAAGGTTGATCATCGTCAACTTGTGGTTGTTCATGATATTCTGAATTAGTGTCATCTTCTGGTTCGTCTTGCTGTTCATTGTCTTGAGCATTGTTTTCGGATTGTTCAGAATTATAGTCCTCTTCAATTGGCTCAATCTGTTCATTCGGATCCAATTGATCTTCATTTTCTTCAGGCTCGCCAGCATCGTCATTTGTATTATCATCTGCATTTGCAATGATTGACTCTGTTTGACTTGGTGATAATTCATTTAAAGTTTCTGGCAGTTCTTGAGTTTCTGCTGTAGTTTGGGCGAGATTATTGGAAGTTGATGATGAATTCTTATGTTTCTTGGCTAAAACTTGATTGGAACTGGACACAACTGGTAAAGTAGTTGGTTCGTCTGTTTGTTTTGATGTGTCCGGGTTGTCTGGTTTTGGCAGTTGAACTCGCTGCCAAGGTTCAAAGCGAGCTGATGCATTATTGTCTATTGGTAATGAATTTTCTAAATTTTCCGGTTGATTATGAGTTTGAATGTGAGATTGAGCATATTTTGGATTGATATGATTTGTTGGCTTCGGTATAACTGTTATTGATACTTTGCCAATTGGATCTTGTGGATTGTTGCTGGGAATTCTATTTGGAAGCAAATTTTGTTGTCCAACTTGTTGACTGCTTCTTAATTGTGTTGCAGTTGAAGGCGAGTGAGGTGTCATTTGATGCCTCTGAGAAGTGGCAGGTGATTGTGCAGCGGCAAGCGGCAGCCCGCCCTGATAGTAAGATATTATTAATGGCGATGAATCATTTGGTGGACGCGGAGGCATTTGCGGCTGCTGTTGCTGTTGTTGATGTTGTAATTGGTTTGATAAAATTGGTGATTGATTTAGTTGGTGAATCGGGTGATGGTGAGAAGTGATGGCGGAAGGTGATGATAAAGGCACTAATGGAGGTACTTGATTCGATAATACCGGAGCGATTGGAGACAAACAACTGTTGGAGGACATGATTGTGGAGGAAGATCCACTCGAAGAACAACTCGATGGTCTACTTATTGGATAGGAATACAAATTATTATTATTAGTATTATTGTTTGGACTTGTTGCTATTCTGTTAAACATTGCTTCGTTTGGATTCATTATATTTTTTGGTGCACTTCCCGGGCTTGGAATCACCATTGGTCTTATTGGACTGGACATTGATTGAGGCTGATACATTGGACTGGGAGTCATAAAACGTGGCGAATTGATTTGACTCGCAAATTGAGCGTTCGATAAATGTCCACCTGGATAGTTGTGAAATAGTATTTGTTGCTGTGAATTGGATGGAGGAGGATGAGGCGGAGGAAATGTCCGCCTGGGCATTGGTTGATTTTGGTTTGGCATATGAAAAACTGTTGCGGTATTTGGAAGTTGTGAGGAAATTGGAGCAGTCGATGTGCTCGGCACAATTGTCGTGTGACTGTTGATATGACTTGCAAAGGGTGACTGTGCCTGTGCAATGGTCGCTTCAGATGGCATTCGAGGTTGAATTGAAATGTTTGGCGGTGGAAATTGTGGAACTGGTTGAGTAAATGCTGGGTGCTGCTGCTGTGGTTGCTTATTGCTCGGTTGATGCTGCTTGGCTGTTGCCTGCTGCTGTTGTTGAAGCAACATATTCTGACTATATTGTTGATTCTGTTCGACCATCAACTGATAGTCGCACACCACTTTGGCCATCTCGCCGAATTCATTGCTCAGTTGAACCCAAAATTTTGCATACAAATGGTCCACCAGAGTTTCCATTTGTTTTTGCATGAATTCTTTGGTCTTTTGCTTCTTCTGATCAAACAAATTGCACACAATGACCAACTGTTCCGTTTGTTGCGGTTGGACTTGTTCTTGTTGTTGTTGTGTTTGGGCTTGTGCCTGTGCTTTGGCGTGCGCCACTCCTTGAGTCCTTTGACGACGGGGCTGTGGCATTTTGAGGATTCTTGGATTTTTAGCTTTTTTATTATTCATTGATTGACTTTGGTGTGGAATGAATGGAAGGCAGAAATTACTCCAGTCTGAGTGACAACAGGCGTAATACTACGCACATAGACAATCACTTCACTTTGTCTAGACACACTTGGCGCCTAAGTCAATCAGTGTCATGACAATTATCAACACTAGTTCAAGTATGTGTCTGAACACAAACTCATATTTGCTTGTTTGCCCAACATTGATGTATTGTGTATGTATTGGTCACAAGGCAATGCAATTGTGGGGATATTATGCCAACCAACTAGAACACACTGGAAAGTTTTTGTTCCATGCTATCAGTTACGATAACAAATCTTCAATGTTTGCGATAGTGACAATGTTGCTTGTTGCTGCTTATTACTGTTGGGTTGGCAGCTTACCCAAAATGAAATGTGGCAGTGTGTGAGATAAAGTTATGACTAAATTTAGGCTTGGATACATTTGATTCAGGTTTTAGTGTGTGTTTGATCAAATGTGAGAAGCTAACAATTAGATCACACACACACATTTGCACTTAAAGTACTATTTGCCATTTAGATATATTTTTGCAATGGAATTTGCAAATTTACGAATGAAAACCACATTTACCAAGACATATGTGGTTCAAATATTCAATTCATTCGTTTCCGTCAACTCGATGCCTCATTGAACAATTTACTGTTTAACCTAAAATGGATTTCATTAAATTATCAAAGTTTCAAACACTTTAAGCACATTCGAATAATCTATTTGATTTTGATGCGACAGAGAAGGCAAAATGTGAATGTTTTGAATAGATTCTATGCATGCACAGCACGATCAGTGCTTGCGTTGGTCGGCTTCGATTGACAAAATATTTGGCATTCAACTGTTGGGAGTGTTCATGGCCGCGCCCACCAATGTCTACTTTATTAATGCAATTCTTATGAGCAGAGTTCCGAGTGTTCAAATTCCAGTGATGACTGTTGTCATTCTGGCACAGGTGATGCACATTTTCTATTGATTCATTTGATTGCAGTTCAGTATCCTCAGCGCATTCACAAGTGTGCGAAAATTTTGCTTTCAATTAATGCTCAATCGAAATTTAATCCTAAATCGAGAGAAAGGTATTTTGCCTTTTGCTCATTTCTCATTTTATACGCTTGACACTTTAGATTTCGATTGCACAGTCAAATCCAAATGCTGCACACCACCAATCGATATGGCAGCACATATGGACAGGTTTGTTTGGTTACTATGGGCACATTTGCAAGGGTAAGACTATTTTGTGTTGCTATTTTTAGAACTCACAACTCATCTCATGTCATTTGTTTATTATGAGATGTAGTTTCTATTTTTCTACTACAAATTCTTCACATTTGCATACAAGTTAAACAAAGAAGCCGTCGAAATTGAGTAATACTCGTATACATTTACAATTTGTTTAAATATATTCTTGGAATAACTTTAATAATTTCAATTCAATTTATTTCGTAACAAAACAATAGCATTATTCTTCGTCAAACACAATTCACACACCTCTCAACAGGTCGGCCTTGGGCGAATTTTGAGCGTTGACTCGTGTTTCGAGTCTGCCCAACAGTGACTTCAGTGCCTGCAGACCACTTTGGCCAATTTGGGTGGAGGGAGTGAGAGTTGACAGTTTGCTTTCAGCAGCGACAATTTCATCCTTCAATATGTTGAGTTTTTGAACTCGCAAGTTCTGGGCTGAAGCACTGAGCGAATCGATTTTGCTTTGAACGGAAGTCTTTAAACTAGTCAATGTGTTGCCTAGGGATTGCTTGAGGCTGGTGGCCGAGGATTCGTCCAGTGGAGGTTGAACAGCGGATGCGGCAGCGTCGAGTGCAGAGGCTGCGGTGTCGACTGCAGTGGATGCGGCACCGACAACCGAACCACCGATGGTGTCAACATCAGCAAAAGCAGCCACAGCGAGTGACAAAACTAAATAAGAAAATGAAATAATTACTCAAACAAATAAAGCCAATTTAGCAAATACAAACCAGCGAAAATGACGAATTTCATTTTGATTAGTTAGATTTTCAAATTTCAATCACCAAACAAATTGATGTCTTTCTGTTTGAATTGAACCGATCTTTATATATGCAACCTGTGATGATGTACCAAACCAAACGATCACTCGAATCTTCTATCATCTTGTGACCGCTTCTTACTTGTATACAATATGTTCATAAATAAAATTGATTTCACACCAATAAGAAATGCAAAATGCACTTGTTCGGTACACTCTGTACACTTTATGTCACTTTGTTATTATTGCAAACTTGGTTAGAAACTGTGATTACACAGTGCCTTATACTTTGGTGATTGTGATCAAATTGTCACTTATCACAAATTGAATTCACTTAAATTCAGCATTCAAGATAAGATTAGTTGCAAACTTGTTCCCAAACTCAAGGTGATGTAACGATTGAACTCAACTCAGGCGAAAGTGTACCAAACAATAGTACGTAAGCAAACCTGTTTTAGTTTGCAAGTCTATTTTGGTGTTTATGGCTGATGCAATATACTGGTTCGTGTTCATCACGTGTCACATACAAAACAAGATTATTTTACTTTTATTTCGAGTGTGAGAGGCACCTGAAAATAAATTATTGATTTTGAAAATGAGTTTTAAAAATATTCATTTTATTTTATTAAATTGAAAATTGTTGCTCGCTTTGTACTTGTGGCACTTTGTGCCCCTCAAGTGCACTGACTGTAATTTTGCTTGCAGGTGTACAATATCCTATAAATAATTCAAATTTGTTTAAATAAATTCACATTAATTAATTACAAATCAATGCTCTAGAAAGGTACAGATGGCGATGGCACCAACAGTTCCATCCCCTACAAATATTAATTTCTAAGTGGAAATTATTTTGGTTTGACCAAAAAACCAGTCCTGACTTTACACTTTAATTCATTCAATTTCATCTTAAGTCTCGATGTACTCTGTATAAATTGTACGTTCAAATGTACTAACGCATAGATTGCAACATTGACGTCACTTTAAGTTTAATGTATTTAATATTTAATTTTCCGGTCTGTATGTCTCTGATTAATCAATTATTATTTAGTAACGTAAATATTATTATACATGACACGAGTGAAGTCTTTTTGGTACACTGAAAGGCATTAAGTATCAATGTTGGATTGATTAATGAACACAAATAGTTGATCAAACCATGGCAGTCATGAATGAACTGTTGATTTGATATGTCAAGCAAAGGGTAATAACTTATTACTAATAAGCAAATCAAGCCAATACAATCAATACCTGCGTTATGAATTGAGTCGCCAAAAATTGAAGTCAATCGAATTGTCCTGTCAAACGATGAACATTTTTTAAAAATCAATATCACAATGTCAACATGTGCAATTATAAAAGTTATATTTAGAAAGCCCTCGAGTCAAGGGTTGCAAACAAAACCTCAACAAACCTCAATTTGAATTTTGAATCACCAACAAGAGACAAACAAACTTGATCTTAAAGATCTTTTATTAAATTATAAGTTATTAAATTATTAAGTTATTAAAATTATAAATTATAAATTATAAAAATATAAAATTATAGTTAATAGGTAATTAATGAGGGTCATAACCTGACCCAATAGGTGTGTTCTGTGTGTGTGTTGTGTGGTGCACAGTTGTATTAATGCCAGTGTAATATGATAATTTGTATGATAACTAATTAATAACTAATGGTAATATAAATAAATGGCCATTCTAAATATGTAAATCACATGCATGTGTTGGTGTGTCTGTGTGTGTGTGTATGAATGTGTAGGCCTGTTCTGTATGATGACTAAAAAAATTCTAATAAATAATAAAATATTGGATATATCCTAAAACTAAAACTAAGAATATGAATATGAAATAAAGGAAAAGACTATGTACAAAAGGAGGACTCTACTCTACTGCTTGGCAGCCTAGAGCAGAGTGGCACTACTGAGGGGAAAGGGCCCTAGCAGTAGTAAAGCCGATTGCGGACGGCATCGTTTACCTTGACCAGCTCGTTGAGATGAGCAATGATCTCGGCTTCGAGGTTCTCCACCCTTCCTCTGGCCTGGACGGCATCGACAGTGTCGCGTTGTGCTTCGACGTGCAACTTGGACCGATAGGCACACAGATCGGCATAGCGGACTGGTGTTGGGATGGCGAGCACTCCACGGGTCCGGATGGAGTTGTAGCACACGAGGAAGCACATCCTCTGCACAGTGTCGGCAGACATGTTGAGATCGTCTCGAAGGATGATGTACTTGGTGGGCTTGGAGGTGCCCAGTGGGGAGAAGTGACTGTTCAGGTAGAACATCTTGTGCAGTGGCTCAATGATGGCATTGTCCACTACTGTCCCACTGGGGACGTTCCAAGTTGGCTTGCGTCCAGTCTCGTTCACCTGAGTCAGAGCGAATCGTGTGTTGTGATGCTTTTGGGTGACGATGAGCGTAATCTTCATTGGCTTGCCAATCTTGTTGATGGCCGCTTGAATCAAGGGCAGCTCGGTCTTTTTGAGCTTCTCGAATTGGCCCTCGGACACGCCGTCACGGAAGATGATGAGATTGTCTGGATAGGCCTTGTTGGCTGTGTGGTACTCGTTGAACAGTTCTCCCATCATCTGATCAAGCTGTTTGATGATCTCGTCGCATTCTTTCTTCTGCACTCGAATGGAGGCCGCATAAGAAGAGAACACCTCGTCGGTTGAGCCAACAGCCGCCGCCACCGACGATGAGATTCGTTCCGTTTCCGAAGGATGGTTCACGTCAATGCCAACCACCATGCTTCGGTCCATACGGAAGGGCAATTGCTTCACAATGGCTGGGTCGACCACTGCGTTCAGGCCACCTAATTTGCCGTTCACCTTGAGCAGGAAATTGTCGAAGTATCCACCAGGTATTTCGTGCATCTTGTCGGTGTTGAAGCACTGGGACACAATGCCGAACATTTGGTCACAGTAGTACTTGACCAGGCCGTACATGTGTGCGGGTGCGAGAGAATTGTGGCCTGAACAATCAAAACATATATGTCACCACACTGAATATATATTACAATATTGAAAGGGTCAACTTACGTGCTGGAATGCCCACAAAGATGAACTGAGTGTTGGTCTTTTTCACCAGATTGTACAGTGCGTTGTAGACTGAGTTTGCGTCGGTGATGTTGACAGGCACACAGGGAAGCGGGTTGGCAAAGTTGATGCCAAAGTTCTTAGCACGATTCATCATTTGGTTGATGAAGCCAGAGAGTTGCTCTTTGCTGACCGAGTAATCGAAGCAAAACACGGACCACTGGGTGGGTGCTCCCTTCACCGAGTAGAACCTGTCACGGTTAGTACCGCACAGCTGCCGTGGAGTAGTCAACACACGACCATGGAAGGAGACTGGCTTAGTGTCCAACGAGATGCCAAATTGGTTCTGCAGTTGAACATCGCTGCCAGCAACCTTCTTGATCACACGGTCCAGTTTGGTGAAGTAAACATTCGGTGCGTTGGTCGACTTCATCAACAGTTCGCGTTGAATGGACGGGTTGATTTTGGCGTTCGACAGGAACTGGTTGTCGGCCATTTGGCACAGTTCAAGTGGAATGTATTTGGCCGCTTTGCCAGTGGTTCGCACCAGTGGCAAGTCCAACACATCAATGTTGTACTCACGCCTGAAGTATTCGGCAATGTTTGTCGATTGACCTTCACGATTAATGAATGTCAAGTTCTGGGGTCGATCCTCGACCAAGCGATCGATCGTGTAACAGACCTTATTCGTCGAGTGATTCGTGAACATCTTCATATGACGGATGAATTTATTCACCTCCAGAATTTGACTTCGATTCGGACGGCTGTCCCCGCTAATGCGGCCTACAACATTGACCAAGTCAACAAGTTTAGCGATGTTGCGCGAGATGATGCACGAGGTTTTGAGGTGCAAGTTGAGGGCCAAACCAAACTCGCACATTCGAACTGCACTCGTGAAGCCAGAAATAAAATCGGCCAATTGCACTTTAGGCGATGAGTGCACCGTGCTTAGGTCAAAGAACTTTCGTTGGAACGATTCATATTCTCTGCCCATGATGAAGCGGAAGACGATCTCAAAGATGGACACAGTTCGCTCGGACAGGTCTTGCTTCTTGCCCGAGTAGTACTCGAGCACCTCCTTCAGCGAGACTCGGTCTGCCATCTTGATTTTGACGATAAAGTCAGCTGCTCGGCCATCGACCTCGATTTGTACCTTGGTGGTGAAGTTCGTCTTGCCACAAAAGTCCAACAATTTGACGGTGTACAAGTTCTTGAGGCCGTCGAATACATAGCGAACACCGTTGAACATTGTGTTCTGATCAGCCACGAATTTCTCCACAATTTGAGGGGAGAATTTTTTGATGAATCGTTCGAGGTTGGTGGCCACTTCCTCGCTCTTAGCCTCATCGGAACTGGACGAACGGCCACCTGGGGAAGGAGCCTTTTGGCCTTCGCCTTCTTTGGGTTTTCGTTTCTCCTTGCGGATGTCGATGTCGTAATGGAACACGGTCAGGTCTGAAGTGGTGAACTTGTAGAAGTTGCCGACCAGTTCGATGGCTCTGCCTTCGGTACCATACGAGAGTGGATTCTGCACTAGCGCTTCGTGACGGGCGAGTTCGGGCATTTGAGTGTGTGGTGGGATAAAATCACCGCCGCCTCCACCACCGCGGCCGCCACCGCCTCTGCCACCACGGAATCCGCCACGATCGAAGCCGCCACCACCACCACGGCCTCCTTGGAATCCACCACGATCACCTCCTCCGTAACCGCCACGGCCACCTTGGTGTCCTCCGCGGTCACCACCTCCGTAGCCACCACGACCGCTTTGGTACCCACCACGGTCACCATAACCGCCACGACCACCGCGTTCGCCTCGTCCACCTGAGAAGAATGAGAAACAAAAATACATACAAAATTAGTCAATGAACAAATAGGGCAATAAGTCTAAACTGGACATAGACAAAACAAACAGAGTTCACTTACGATAGTTATCACCCATAGAAGTGAGGAGTTCGCGGAAGTAGCGATTCAAAGTTGTTAAAGTCTTGAAAGACAATTGAAGAACCTTTCAAGAGAAATTTGGAAGTTTTTTTTTGAGTTTCAAGCTTTGAAGGCTTTGAAAGTCAGTGAATCTCCAAGGTTACCGATGAAGGTGATTTGAACTGGCCAGTTGAAAGGCCTTTTATACCCAAACCAGTGGAAGGTGTGACCATTGCTGAGCAGTGCAACAATGCACCAAAGAATAGTTGAGATTAATTTAATTAATGCCAACAATGGACAGGTAAATCGGTTATTGAGACTAATTACATTTGTCAATGTACAGCATAATTGAATTATCATTTACTGATAAGATCAAAACAAACTGATAAATCAAACTATGCAGTGGCAAGTAGAACAATTCTGTTTTATCTTTGTTATCACAAACAAGTGACGACAACTGATCAAATAAAAGGTTAAAGGTTAAAAGAAGATAAGAAAGTACATTTTTGTTTGACAGTATAAATACAAATAATCTATTGAAAGCGTACACAACCAAATTGACATTTGACCTTAATTAGCATTATTATTTTGATTGTCAATTATCTGTCCGTGAGTGAGTGTCACATCTCTAAATCGAATTCTAGAATTAACATTGAGAATAGCATTTTGAATGGTCGAATCAGTGAGATAGAATATGTTGGCTGGCGACACTTTGTTTCCACCGAATTGTCTCCTCAGTTTGGTCAAATATTTGTTTCGTTTACGACATTTTCCATTTTGAATAATCCAAAGCTAATTGAATGAACACAAAAATGTTTTAATTGAATTATGAGTCTTTCCAAATTACCTCACACAGAATGACCAATTTGTCATCGTGTACCAAATTGTCATCTTGCAGTAAAAAGTCTCGTTTGATAAATTTGGACCATCCACACTTTTGATCACCTTTAGACAGATGAGTTTCTTGTTCTGAATTTATTCTGAATTAAACCTAAATTTTCACCCAAAGACGCTTACCCCTAATGACACTCTTTGTAGCGTCTTTACTATCAATGGTTGCAAGGTTGCATATCGAAGCTCTAATCTGCAAATGGACATCTTCTTCTTCGAATTCATCAAAACACACATACAGCGACAGATACTCTCCACCATCATCACCATTGGGCCATAGTTCTAGGTAAAAGTGATGGTTGGCCAAAGAAGGCGAGAAAAACAATCGTGAAATTGTGGGTTCTTGATTTGATTCACCAAATAGTGTTCGGAATTGTTCGATTGTCCATTTGTACTGAGCAGAATGCACCAACTTTTGCGCAACATTCAGGGCACTTTCCGATTCATTTGTTTGAGAAATTCCATCGCTTTCTCCTTTATCCAACTTTGAAAGTAATATCAAAACAATTATCAAATAAAATAAATAAATAAAATAAATCATTTAATAGTAAAAGACAATTACCATATAACTTATTTTGCACACCAACTTGTGCTGACCTTTGGCTGGCTTAAATCTTTTCAGGTTTTTCTCAAATTCTTTTCGATTGATTAAACTGAAATTAATCTTTTGTTGTGCATTGATTTTGGTTGTGTACTCTAGTTGGTGTGAATGTAATTGATTATCGTATATATTCTCTCTTAAATATATATTGGAATTACCTTTTTTGAACTGTTCCGTAAGTTCACCAATAAGCCGAATATCAAAGTGCACCGTCACTGCATCCTCGCAATGATCATTCACAAGTCCAATGTTGAGATAGTTGGCCTTCTGTGTTGTGTTGTACTCGTTTGGATATATTCGAAGGTGAAATGATTGATTCGATTGTGCTGGAAAGCTGCTCGATTTGAAATACCATGGCAAGACAGCATTCGCTCGAAATAGATCAGCAAAATTGTCTATTTTCCAAGTGTGATTCACCTCGACTATGTTTGCACATCCATCAGACTCACTCTCGAGTATTTGGGTTTGGGTTGGTATCTGATTAAAGATGGCTTCTTTTGCTGTCAATGTAAACTATACAGTTTTAATTATTTATTAAATGACTCTTGCTCAGACCAATTAATCGAACCTCAAAAAGTAACACCAATTTGTCATTTTGCAGGTATTGTTTGTTTGAATCGAAAAGTTCATCTCGTCTAATAAATTCTTTCATCAAAATACATTCAAATCCGTACATGTCAAGTGGATTGGTTTCTAGAAATGTAAAATTTAAACTTAAAAATAAAACCCAATGCCAAAACAAACCAGCAAAATATAATTCCTTTCCAGAAGTCGAATCCAAAACGGTGACCTTCACCTGACCTTTAAATTGTCCATCCAACCCGTGAAGATCACAAACTCCAATGCCAATTGAAATAAAATCTCGATGATAGTCGTCATAGCCGTGTGGATAGAGTTGAAGTCCAAAGTCGATTTGATTGTTTGGTGATGGCGAAAAGTAACGAGAGCAAATTGGCCATGATTTCCATTTGTGTGTTTGCTCGTAAAAGCGAGCAACAGTCGAAATAGTCCATTTATGAGCAAAGCTGAGTGATGCACATTTGTTTACGCTGTTGCTGTGTTCAGATTGTTTGTTTCGTTTTAGTTTGAACGAATTTCTGAAACGATTTATTATGGACTTATTATTGTTATTGTTGGTGGTGGTGTTCATATTGAGAATGTCGTATGGATTGCGATCAATTAAGTTGCATACCTCACATCACGTCTACACGATCGATCGCAAATATTTAATGCCAAGCAACAATCAGCCTCGATTGATTGAGTGTTTCCATAACCAATTGAACGGTTCACGGATTTAAAGATATTTGTAAAGGCAAATGTTAACATGTTCGTATTATAATTTTTTTATCACATCAGATTATCTAACCTTTAAGCATCATTTAATCTGTTGAACTGTACTTTGATGTGTAGCTTTATCACAGTTTTAATTTATAGTAAAAACCGTTACAATTTGTTAAACTTTGTAAGTTATTAGTAGGTTTAGTCAATTTCGATTAGTTATAAAATTGTAACATTTATTTTGGGTTAATTTACTGTAAAAGAGCAACATTTGATTGAAACTCTAGCAAAATGACAATATATAAAATAACCGAGTTAATCATAGAATTAATTAGTTATTAGCTTGTCTCGTTCCACACATCTACTAAAGTGAAAATGCAAACAATTGGAAAGTTGTCCATTTGTGTCATGTTGGTGTGTATGTTAATCTACACCTTCCGAAGTACAGTCACTAAACCAGTGCCACTTGACCCCAAAAGTCAAAACGTACAGAATGCTCTCCAATCGGTGAGACAACAAATCCGAGCCAAGATGGTGCACGATGAGGGCGACGATTACTACAAACCACAGAAGCCAAAGTGTGCACTCGGTCAAGAGGGCACTGGTGGGCACAACTTTTGGATCACTTTTCAGTTGGACAAATTCAACAAGACAGACAATCAGTTCATCAACATGCGAATGTTCACGGCGCGCATTTGGCAAAAGTTGGATCACACTTATCAGTTGGACCATTTGAAGCTAGAACCTGACAATGCGTGTGAAACAATTTAAATATTAACTGATTAATTTTGTTTTTTATCATTGATATTACCACGAAATAAAATAAAACCTTTTTATTTCATTGAATGTACGTGTTTGTGAAATACAATAATTGAAATATTATCTCAAATAATTTCACGTCTAATTAATGTCATAAATGTCATTGTACTTTGAATTATGCTGTCAAAATTTGTTGATCACAATTATAAATCATACATATCCTGTCATTGACATACAATCAATTCACAGTTTGTGCTGTCCTGAATTGAATATCCTGAAAAAGGGATTTCATTTACTAAAGTTCGCCAATCATAAATTTAACTTTACAATTATTCAAATTGCCTAAACAGTCAACATGAAGCTTCTCTTTGTTTTGTTTCCCTTTCTACTCTACTTTACAGCAATCACAGCAATTGATTCTGCAAATGTGGCCATCAAAGTGTCCGACCCTGAATTTCAGTCTGCATTCGCCCAAGTGAAGCCTCAAATTGTGCGTGAACTAAACCGAAATGCATGGGACGTTTACTACACTGTGGAGAAGCCAGCAGAACCGATTTCTTTTGTGGTCGAGACTGATGGCAGTAAACATTACTCTACAATGGTCGTAGTTGCTCAAAGAGGCTTTGGCATTCCGACTACTCTACAAAAGTATTTAGTAGAATTTATTATCACAAGTGCACAAACATCGCAATTGCTCGTGATCAAACAGGTCAAATAGTTCTGTACTTAAATGAATTTAAGCAAAATAAATCATTTAATATTTTGAATTGATATTTTCGCATCAACAAATTACCTCGACCAACTGGTGATACAGTTTGGAGTCGTCAGTGTTGCGCAACTCAGGTCCTGTACATTTCTCTCCAGAGAGCAATTTGTGGAAATAAACCAAAGCAATGTGTGCTAAATTGAGTATTACATTTGCTGGATGTACATGGTGCGCCTTCCTATAGCAACAAAGTTGTGCAGCAGGCAATACAGTTTATTAGGCTAATGATATAGAAAGTTATCTTATTACAAATAATGACGCCACTCGTTGGCTCAATTTGAAGGCAACATCAAAGCAGTCGGAGTTCTGGATTCAGGTCAAGTTTTTACTGCCAGATTACAGCTAGATTCTCAGACCCCTAAATACTCCACTGCATACACATGCATTTGACGCAATAGAATGCTCTTGATTGTAACCAAAAAGATATTTTTCCTTAACTCTAGAACATTCGCGCCAAAAATCACCACTTTAAAACAAAAATTTGAATTGGCGCCATCTATTAACGTCCATTATCATAGTACTATTAGTCAAGTTGCCAAGCTCGCCATGCTTTCATTGGCTTCTGTTGTACGATGTGCAAAGCTTTCATTGTTTCCTCTCTATCAGTATCACTTATAACTCTAAATAAGACCGCCACAGTTCTTATCAACAGCTGTACAACCTGTTAACAGCAATTGCTACACGTGGGACAATGGCCACTTATCAACAACAATGGTCGGTGTCGTCAAATTATCAGGTTCTTGATGACTTTGGTGACGGCAGCGGCAGCAGCTTTTCTCTAGAGCAATATCGAGTTTTGAACATTCTGGTTTGTCTGTAAATTTTTTTTAAATTCTCGGCATTCTCTTGTTTATACTCTGTTTTTGTCCTAAATCCACAGAGGATTATTTGGTTCCTTATATTTCTGTCTCGAATCATACGAATTTACAGATATTTTTGGTGTATTTTACCCCTTTGGCTCCTAATCTTTCACTGAATCGCTTGCTGTGTCCCAAACCCAGACATTCTACTCTCAACAGAATTATATAATCCGTATTCGAATCCTCGCTTTGTGGAACCCGACTTTCAGCAACTTTTGGAACGCGACCATGAACGGGATTTTCTCCCTCTAATTTAGATTCAGATAAGTCTTCTTAATTAATCGTACTTTGGATATACTAGAAATTAATTACTTTATAAATATGAGTGCAAACTCGACCACCCGATGATCCCTATTTACCATGGTCTATTATTAGAGAAACTTGACGGTAGCCTTCCACAACCAGATTTATTCCAGCATTCGGTTCTATTCTCATGGAGATTTCTATTGTGAATTACATCATTAACCTGCGGAAATGCCGTTCAGAAGCCGGCAACTGGTCGAATGTATTAGACATGTCAACAAAGATGTTATCAGCCTCTTTTCTGCTATTTATTCTTTGCTGCATTCAGTTTATAAGAAAATTCTTAATAGCAATGAGGCTTCTGAAACCGTTCAAGGTGGACAACAACATGGTCAATGTAAAGCTCCAAAAAAATTTGAAATGCGGAATCAATCATTTATTCGTGAGCAACAAGAGGAAGATGTTTTGGAGGTGATTTTTGTTTCTGAAAAATTTTAAATCTACTTTACGAAAGCATAAAGAACACTCAACTTTCAATCGTACGCCAGAGTCAAAGATTACGCCAACTCTTAAAAGTTATCTTGTTAATTCAAATTCTGTCCCTCTTAAGAAATGACACCATGAGTCACTGGTTCGCTTCATTCCTCCGCCCGAGGACGATTCTCGTTATAGAAAATTTAATTTGCAAGCCTCTGAATTGCATCTGGGAAGCCAATATTTTGATGAGGATGCTGATACTTATCTAAATGATAATGAAGATAAGGATGATGCAAATTATTTTGAAATTGGAATTGCATTTTACTGTCTTATTGGGTTAGAGAATTATTCGTATTCAAAAAAAAGTATCAAAAATCTTTTCCAATTCGTATGAACCCATTGCTGTGTGCCAAGGCTCACGAAGTTAACTGTTCTTATTTTCCTATGTTTGCCTCGAAGTCAAAATATCGTTTTATCAACTCAAGTATATTCAAGATGAACGTTCTGGAAGTGCTATAAAAAATTGCGAAGGACACTTACTTATCTACTTTATAAAAATGTCACTTTTAACCATTTCACAGAAATCTGCTTTATTTATCGACAGAAGTGATACTTGCATTTCCTTCTATATAAGATTAATCTTTGGTAAGTTCATTTTATTTATTTTATTTTAAACCACCTGCCTTAATGTTTTTTTTTGTATTCAGAATTTCTGCATGTTTTCTAGAATCATCGCGCCTGCATTCAAAATTAGAAATTCGCTTACTGAATCGACTAAAACGAAACTTCACTTCATTTACTTCATTCTTTTTATTTAAGCTGCATTTTCGATGAATTTCGACTCTTACATTATGATATTTATTGTATTCCTAATTATTATTTGATTTATCATTATTTGACAATTGTCAACTTAAGTTAATTTGTTTCTAATAAACTATTTAAAATAAACTAAATTTCTCAATTTGTATTTCATATTTGAATTACCTTCAATTTCAATTTCAATTTGTCTCACTAGATGTCACTATCGACATTGAAAATTATTTACCGTTTCACTTTTTCAGCATTGTCGAGTGTAATCAAAACACGTCAGTCAGTGCACTGACATGTTTACTATTGTCATTTCACATTACCTTTTTCACTCTCGATTATTTCACACCATTTCAAATGCTTTCTGCGTCCTGTTCTTCTCCATCTTCCACGATGAATTACTCTGATGATAATAAATCGTCACCGTCGCCATCTTTATCTCCATTGGCCAATGTGAACGATTGGGAAGTGCTTCGACGTACAGCTCGTCAGTATGAAAGTGAACTCGACTCAAAATTGTCCCAGTTTGGTGAGCTTCGACTTGCAGCTGACAAGGCTACTAAACCGAATTATGGACTCGATGATGATCAGATTGGTAATTCGTTAGAGCCACTCATTGCCCAATCGCTCACAACCAGAAAGGATACTTTTGAGAAACTCTGTGGCGAGATTGAATCACTGCTTGGCTCACTTCAAGATGTAATCCAACGAATGGAGTATCTTCAGTTGAACAATAACAACAACAAAACACAGACAAATGCGGTGATTCAACGTCTTCGTGAGATTCTACGCGACAGCCAATCTGAGTACCACAAGATACAAGCGAAACTCGATTTTACGCTCACTCGAGACCAGTTGTTGGGACCACCGAAAAGCGATTCCACTAATGTGACGATTGAACATTCGAAAGATCCACTGGTTCGGGAGAATGAATGCATTCGACGTGCCGAAATATTGATTGATCAACAGATTTATGCTGCAAGTGGAACTCGAGATACACTCAGGAAACAGCGTTCTCTTTTTAATAATATTCACACAAAGTTGGGCAATATTGCAAGTAAGTATGGCGTAATTTAAATTGTAACTATAACTTTAATCCTAAATTTAGATTCATTTCCTCGAGCAAACAACATTATGCGTCGCATTTTGATGAAACGCCGAAAGGATTCTATCATTTTGTCCCTGGTTATTGGTGCTTGCCTTTTTCTAATGCTCCTTTATATGTTCCCAATAATCTAAAATCTAAATTTTTAATCTATCGTATTACCATGGCAGACTAGTGGATCTGATTTATATTTTAATAAAAATATTTGTTTTTACTCATAATCACGTTATTTCCTAATTAGTAATTGCTGTGCATAACTTTTGCTTTCGTGTCACCAATTTGGAAAGATTAAAAGCACAGTGACACACTATAAACTAGATTATCTCTGATACAAACGATTCTAAGGTGGAATTACAAAGCTAACTTTGATATTGTGACACGTCTTATATGAACGGCGCCGGTTTCTTATTTTGCGGCAGAATTTCTATGCCTTTTCTATGTCGACGTGTTTGCTTCAAATGTTATTTTCCCCTCAAAATGGAACCAAATTCTGTTGATGTACCAAAGGATGCCACCGATTCACTACTGTCACTCACCAGCATGGGCGTCGGTGTACTACAGCTGAAACGAACCAAATGGGCGAAGAAGCAAATGGTCCATTTTCCAAACGAACTATTACAACTCATTTTTGGTCGAATCAAAGACATTCGATATTTGGTTTCACTCCGCTTGGTTTGCACTCGTTGGTGCGCACAGGTTAACTATCTTTGTCTCAAGAAGAAATCTTTGATTCTATCCGATTCTCAATCACTTACCACCAAATGTGAGAATCGATTCTTTGGACTAGTCAATTTGAGTGACTTTGTGCAGTGTCGAATCTACTGTACAGCCTCGAATTATCATCGTTATTTGAATGTGACTGCACACTTTTGCGATTCATTACTTGCAACATTGCCCAACATTGAACAACTCTCCATTTGTTGTGGTTCTATAAGCCATATTGGTAAATATATTTTATTTATTTTAGCTTCAATTTAATTCCCACACTACAGATGTCGCCCGATTCCACAACTTTGCCGTCTACATCAATTCGTTGAAATCACTGAAACAACTCGATCTCGATGGTCGATTCGCTGCGGTTCTGCCCTCACTCGCCCCCGCTCTGTCCCAATTGGAACACTTCTCATTCGACCGAAGCAATCTAGAACGGTTCTGTAATGTCACCGAACTCACCTCTCACTTAACTTCAAAGTGTGTTCGTTTCTATCTGGGCTATACACCGCTGGATTTTAGTTGTGTGGTTGATTGGCAAAACAATTTACAATGGCTTCGGGCGCTCACTCATTTGCGGATTCTAATCAGTCATGAAGCCGAACAAGTTGTGCATTTTCTGTGTGAACGCGCATGTTCATTGAGAGTGTTTCGTATGGATTGTTATAATCATAATGTAAGTATACTAAACTTTTCGGTTATTCTCCAATAACCAACTTTGTCTTTCTCTAGCACATTTCACTGACACCCACACTGATTGGCCAACTTTCCTTACTGACTCACCTGACACAACTAGAACTAAACAACATTGAGCTTCACTTTACCTCACTGGAACAAGCAGCATTTCATCTCAAGTTGGTCGCACTCAGCACTATATTGTCCTTCAAACTTGGCATCCATTGTTTCGATCGCACAATCAATGGCGACCAGCTCACTCGCATTTTGTCTGTAATCTTTCCCAACTCTGCCGAATTGACTATGAACATTGTGCACCAATTCAAGGCATATGCAAGGCTTCGACGTGAAATTGTGGAACATTTAGGTCGATTCGTCCACTTGCGAAACTATGAAATATTATGATGAGTACATTTGTGGACACGCTTGTTTGGTATGTTAAATTTGTGTTTAATATTAAATGTCAGAATCTTATTTGCTATATAAACAAAATAATTAACAACTTACAACAACTTCATTCGCCCCAAAGCCCGAGCGTCTAGATTTATCACTCTCACCCACTTTAATGCCACACAAATTATTAATTATTTTTTCATTAATATCATTGTCGCTTTTAGTATTTTTTTTAGTAAAGAATAACGCAGGTTAATAAAGTATTAAGCATTAAACTGTATCTTATTTGCAATGAATTCATTGTTACCCAAATTATTACTATAATTTGACACCACAGTTTCAACGTTAAGTTTCTCAATCAATTGATATCTACTTTACAGACATGTTAGCATCACCTGCATTTACATTCGAATCAATGTTAATGATAACATTATTCCATTCACTATTGTTTAGATTAATATTCTTATTGGATGAATCGGTGGAAACATTGGCAGGTGGTGCAATTGGTTGAACTTGACTGCTTTGTCCAATGGCGGAGAATGAGATATTTCCCAAATTGTGTGTGGCATTGGCTGTAATGATGACATTGGTCAGATTCGAGTTCACTACATTGACGGTCTGTTTTGGTGGGGAGCTTTGTGGCTTGTGAATATTGAGATATGAGTCAAAAGTGTGAAAACTGGCTCGTCGAGGTGGACACTTGATAGTACTAAAGTTAAAGTGACACTGCTGACCGGTGCAGAGAGACACTGCCGCAAAGTAGAGATGCTTTCTCGAGAAGTAATTCTCTCGGTGGGAGAAGACCAGTTGTTGTTTGTCGCTGTCACTGGTTGCTGCTCGATTGAGGTAGAAGGAGAAGGTTCGTTCACTTGAATCGATCAAACAACCGACGATATCACCTGACTGCCAACGTGGAACAATCGGGCTCTCGTGATTGGTTAGTTTGATCGATTGATTCTGATGCCAAATGCATCGATTGTAGCCATCAAAGCCAATTGAGGTGTCATCGCTGCCAATCAAGACTTGGCCCACATCTGTTCGTTTGGTTGCCCAGCCAATGCGCATCGGTCCATTTGTGTGGAGAGTCACCTCGAAGTAGACCACTTCATTGACTGGACATGTTGATCTAACACTTTGCCAGTTGCGATCACTGCGAGCAGTAAGACGGTCGGGTGACAGTTTCAGGTGGTGTGACTTGTCATCAGGGTTAAGAGTCGCTTCATTACTTGAAACTACCAGTGGATTATTCGATTTGGGAAAGAGCACATGATCGTAGAACCATTGACAACAAAAATCAGTTTGACGAAGCACATATTCAGGAATCTTGTAGAAAGACGTAGCCACAGAGTAATCCATACATTTTTTCGATTCCAATTCTTTAGCGAACCTTTTATTAGATCGAATATCTTGTTTGTCTTCTTCACTCAAGTCGAGATGTCCTAAAGTTATGATTGCAAACATCAAAGTCCACTCGTCATTGCAGTTGGTCACAATTGCGGTGAGATATGTGATCATTTGCTTATACAGATTGACACGCACTTTGAGATCGTTTATTATGGCAGTGAGCATGCAAAGGACAGTGCACACATTTCGATGCTTTATGAATGTTTCGCTGGTCAAGTGAAGATTCATGTAGGGCCGAATCAGTTGACAGACCAGGTCGGGGAAGTAGACATTGATTTGGATAGAGTCTCTGATGAGTTGGTCAATCAGACTAGGCACAATGTTGACTTGTGCATTTCTCGACCTACCACCAATCACTTCAATGGCCGTCTGAATCATCCTGAGTCGTTCCTCCTCAGTGGCCAACTCAACTCTGTCCACTTTGCCATCTCTAAAATCTTGCTCGATTTGTGTGGCAGTTCTGTTGGTTTGCGCCTGTCTCGAGTCGTCAAACACTGTCTCCACTTGTTCATTGATCAATTGCGCATCTTTCAACTCGTAGCACTTTTGCAAGCAAACTTCATTCACTAGGCAAGTCAAAGAATTTTCCAATTGGAAAGTGTCGTGAAAACTTTGAAGTGCAACATCTTTTGGCGCATATCTGAAGTCTGCCTGGCCAAAGTTAAAGTAACACTGTTGATGTTGGGCCAGACAAGCCGCAGCATAGTACGGATATTTTGAATCAAAACACATTGGCTTCTCTTTGTATTGCACAACTTTTCCATTCAAAGAGAATACAAACTTTTGCCTGTCAAAATCAATCAAACAACCAATCACATCGCCGACTGACCAACGAGACGTTATGTTTGTGACTTTGTGTGTGTTGATGTCTTTCATGTAACTGTACACACACAACTCGTGTCCATCAAGTCCAATCGAATATGCGAAATCTCCAATTGGTCTGAGTGTTATTGCTGCCGAGCCAGTTGCCCAACCAAATCGCATTGAGCCACACGTGAGCAGAACTACTTCATAGTAAAAGGCGCCCGAACTGACTGAGCAAACAGACCGAACATTGCCGAGGCCAATCCAGTCAAAACGAGCTGTCAATAGATCTTTTGACAATTTCATGTGTTTTGTTTTATCTCGAGGATTGAGTGTTGCCTTCAAGTCGAGATTGGTGCATTCTTCCGCCAACTTGAGCACGTGATCGCGAAACCATCTTGCACAGAAACCAGCTTGCAACCGAGCACGGTCACAACTGGGTCCGTACAAGTGAGAAACGTGACCCACGTGACCAAACAGTTCGGCACACCACCACAAAGTCGAAACAATGGAACAGTCACTGAGCAAGTGAATTTTGTCATCATCGGTCAGTTCAATTTGTTCGAGATATATTAGAGCATAAATGAACGTCCACGGGTCGTTGATGAAAACTTTTGGATTGATCAACAATTTGGGAAGATAACGAGTGAGCTTGTGAAAGTGATTCTTCATGATCTCAATCAGATAAAAGAAATCAATCACTTTGAACAATGTCAAGGCCACTATTGAACTATTGTGACTCTTGAGCATGTTCTCGTGTGTGAGTGGCAGTTGCAGGTAGTTGTACAGCAGTTCGTATACTTTGAACAGTTTCGACTCATTCTTCATGGCTGATGAGTACTTGTTTTTGGGTAGCCTCGATTTGTCAAATAGCTTGGTGGCATACTGGCCAATCCAGGCGGTTAGTTGGTCAGTTTGGTCATTTTTCAATTTAATTCGCATCACTTCAATGATCGACTGCACAACTCGATCGCATTCGAATTGACTCGCGTCAAACTTGACCACTTGCTTGTTCTTGAGGTCATTCTCGAGTTTTCTCACCAGCTCATCACAAGTGTTTTGTATTTTGTCTTGATAGACCAACTGCACTTGCTCACTAATTGAAAGGTCGTGCTTGAACCAGTAAGATGTTGCTCCTTGAGTGGCGGTCTCCATCAATCGGCAAGTTTTGCCAGTTTGTTGGCTAACTTCATGAATGCTTTCAAATTGTACATCACTTGGAGCGTACATGAATGGTGCCTGTCCAAAGTTAAAGTACATTTGCTGGCGCGAATTCATTTGTGCCACTGCAAAGTATGCAAGAGAGGAGAAATGAAATTTCATTGAAAACTTAATTTGCACTCCGTCCAGGTAGAAAACGAATTTCTTCAAATTCAAATCAATTAGTAAACCGACCACAATTCCTGGACGCCACTGAGGCACTTGGTCTTCAATCACAACAATATTGCCATTGTGCCTGATGTAATAGACACCCTCATAAATGAAAGCAATCGAGTGTTTGTCACTGCCCAAAGAAGCCAACTTGGCATCTCTGGTGGCCCATCCAAATTGCATCCAACCACTGGACACAGCAATAATCTCATGGAAATAGACACCAGAGGAAAGGGCAAATGAACAACCAACAGGAGTGTCATGCTTGTCGGTGTCATTTCGTGCCTCGAATCGATCGCGTGATAACTTGACAATTGGCATCTCCTCGGGCAGTGGCATTCTGCCGGTAAGCGCATTGTCAATGCACCACTGGGCACACCAACTTACTTGATGTTTCGTGGATGAGTCTAAATTACAGTCCAAATCATATGCACTTTCGAGTTGTTTCGAATGTCGATGTAGTGCCTCAATTAGGTCATCTCTTCTTTCTTGATTCAAACCAGTCCAATTCCAGCACACTCTTTCCACAGTCGAGATGATCCAAAAGACAGTGTCCAAATGTTCACATTTATCGAATAATTTCAGTAGATAGTCAAGCACACAATCGTGTATATCATTACTTAACGAATTTGTGTGTTCTGGAAGCAGCAAAGTCATGAGCATACAAAAGTTTCGATGTACAGACCAATCGTGCACTGAAATATTCAATCGATTTGACAAGACATTGGCCAAATGAATTAACGAATACTGCACTTGATCATGTTGTAACGAATACGAGTAGATACAAAGGTAAAATGTTTGCAAGAAGTCGTATTCACTTTTGGTTTGAAGCATGTCGAACACATCAATCTGCAGCAGAATGTTCAATCCTTCTATTGCAAACCATTCTTTATGCTCTTGGTCGTCTTGTTTGAACTTAAATTGTACATATTGAGTATAGCCAATTCGACCATGCACATGATAGTCCAGCATGAGTTGCTTCAATTGTTGCACTTTATCAAACTCAATCAATGGTACCTCTTCAAGCACCACATCCATTGTGGACAGTTAATAATTGTAAAGAATATATTCAATTATAAAGTGACAACACAACACCTTTTGAGAGTCAAGAACGCGCATCACATGCATGATGTTATGATGTCACTTTGTCAGCAGCCAATGTGTTTGTCCACACAACAACATCGATGATATATATCATGTATTACTCACATGTACATTTACACCACTCGAGCTCGAGCGGACACTGCTGCCATTCATGCATCTCGCTATACCACTACACTTAAGTGTTTCATTAAGAACAGCCTAAGTAAAGTCATTAACTATCCAACGCAAACTTCAATTGACACCATACAAAATGCACAAATCACTTTGTGGACACATACAATTTCAAACTACCAATTAGTAATTGGCAATTACATCACCATCATATTACAGTATCATATTCACCTCACTCCATCTTATCGAAATCAATACTCATACAATACAATAATTATACGATAGTGTAGATAATTTTAATTAAAATGTAATTTAAATGTATTTCCAGAAATTGTGCTTGTGATGATGACAGATTTGTCAGATTCGAGTTGACCACGGCTTACATTTTGTTGTTCAATGTACCGGGCAAACAATTGCGAGTCACTTATTATTCCATTATTTATTTCCATAGTAAACCGTGACTACTTTACCTTGATCGTTGACTACAGATGTAATGTTGTTGACTTCGTCGTACATTTTGGTAGTAGTGGTGTGCCTACCTGGTGTGGCAATGCCAATTTTGATTGTATTTTCTACAACTGAAAAAAATATTCCTCTGTCCTGCATTCGATCGAGGGCATGTCCTGAGTAGATGCGCCCACCGATAGTCTCAGCTACATGGCGAACAGGTTGGTAGGGTGGATTCTTTGGTTGGTTCATCTGATTGCGCCTGCTTCCCACTGGAGCGCTTGCTGGTGTGTTGTTCACTTTTGCACCACTTGAACCTGCACAGTTTCTCACAAACGAATTGTGGCCACTTGTGGTGCTAAAGTTTGTGACTTGTTGAGTGCGCGGGAGCAGACAAACTCCGCCATACACTCGTCGGGTCTTTTCTTCTCGACTGTAGGCAGCAGGAACCCACGGGCATTCTTTGTGATCTGTCTTCATGCTTAGATCCACCTCTCTGTCAAAACGAATTCCATTCAAAGTTGCATTCTTTCTGAAGCGATCCAACTTATCGTGCTCACGTGGATGCACCTGCTGCACCACATATGACACCAACTCTTTGGTATAACTCGTAAAGAGGCCATCATTGAGCCAGTTTTCAATTTTGGTCGACAGTTGGCGACAGTTTGAAATGCCGAATGCGGAAGCGACCGTTTTACTAAGCTCTTCCACCTGTTTCGCGTCCAATTCTTCCAAGTGACGTCCAATTTGTCGCTTGGCACGACTTTCCTCTCCATAAGCCAGGTTAGCACCACTCAGTCCCTGATCAGCCAATAGTCGTCCATAAACTTTGTCCACATTACTCGAAGTGTTTTGTGGATAACTAATCTTGCTGCGCATATCTTTGAACGTCTTACTGAATCGTTCAGTTAGTGCTTCAGTAAGTTTCTTTTTAGCTGCTTCAAAGTTCTCGTACATGTTGCTCAGTATGCCGAAGATTGTGTCTAGCTTCACGAGCTCACGAAGACGAAGCAAAATTGGGAAGTAATAGCCGACTGCATCGTAGTGCTCGGTAAAGTCGTTGGCAAATTGTGTCTCTGCTGTAATGCGTTGCTTTGGCTCTCTCGTGTTTTCACTTTTGTTTTGGTTTAACTGGTCATTGTCGCTCTCATCTTCATCGACTTCCTCCTCCTCACTGTCATCAACCAGTTCTCCATCAGAGTTGTGTTTCATAAGCTGTGTCTTTACTTCCATCTTGCAATGACCCAATTCATAGTGCAACAACGTTCTCTTGTCCTTGCTTAGCTCCTGCACCTTATACTCGACCACACCAGATTCGATCCAAAATCGATGTACATTTTCTTTTCTGTTTCCTCCCCTTCTTGCCGACAATGGTTTCACTTTTTCGCGAAGATATCCCGGAAGTAGGTTCAAGAATGCATTTTCATTCTTTGAATAAGCACACCTGAAAGCATGTGGTGCGGCAGCTGAAACTTCAGTTCCCATTGAAATCATTTTGAGCAAATAGTCCGCTTGCAGCAGTGTTTGAAGCAGATTTGTGGGCCCAAGTGAACCAGGTGAGTACCTAATTTCATGAAAAGGGTGGTACTGAAGATCACTGTCGGGAGGATCGAGTGTGAATATCGAGTACGCTATTCCGTGGTAAAATACTTCCACAATGTCCTCAGTGTTGAAGAGGCCAGCCTGTCCTGGGGGACTTGGTGTGCACAGAAGACGAAAAGTGCCCTTCTCAAGGTCAATCTGAACGCCATCGACTGAATCATAGTTGACTCCTGGTAAGTTGAGCCAAGGCTGAGTTACATCCAGCCAACCATCACGGTCACGATTGATCACACTCCACCACATGCTCTGTTCGACACTCTCTGGAGACCAGCCATTTTTATCGAGTAAACTTTTCATCGATTCCTCACGATAAGTCGTAAATTTAGTGTCATTTCCAGTTTTCCACGCACATTCGAGCAAGTAGTACGGATACAAGTGTGACCAGGACAGTTGAGTTGCCTCTTTCTTGTTCTTGACAATTTGACTAGCGTAGTACTGTTCCACGAATTGGTCCGAAATTACATCGAGATAAATCATATCAGCAACTGTGCTTAATTTCAAATCAACAAGCGGACTCACTCTCACCAGACGATGGATCGAGTTGGTCATCATCTTATACATCTCGATGTGCACTTCTGTAACCAACTTTGTGGTCACCCTCCGTGGACCAAACAATTTGCGAAAGAGCCCGATCCTGTAGGTACTCAACTTGACCTTCAGGGTTTGGTGAGCTTTTCTTGTTACGATAAAGGACAATTTGTTGAAATGCATTTCAGTTACTGGAAGGGCATATTTTCGTGCCAGGATAATCACGTTAATGGCCAATTCACAAATGATGCTGCAAATGGCATATGCCCGTGGCACATTGTCGCTAGTCATAATTTCTTCTAGCATATAGGTCATCGACACTATGAAGCAGTGAATCAGTCCAATTCCAGAAGCCGCCATTGAAAGGTCAATGTACATCAGTGCCTTCTCCCAATTGCCTCTACTGTTATCCTGGTGAATGGAGTTTTCAAACTTGGAGACCAGTCTCAAATGATTTGTTCGCACAAGTCTGTCTTGCAATTTGTGTGCCTGAGAAAGTTCGACATCTCCATTACGCAATTGTCGAATAATAACTTGAGTTCCAGCGATAAAATGACCGTTTGTGAGCAGAATATTAATCGCGGAGAAGACATCTTCAGTTGGACAAGTGAAAACTGCCTGTTGAAGCGACTCCAACGAGGATTCGTGCTTGTGCTCAAGTGCATAGAGCTGAGCTTTGAGCAGTGAAAGACCAGCCTGAAATGATCGTGGTGAGCCGGTGACATCTCTTCCGGATGTGAGATAGTCGTAAAGATTTGCAATTGAAGTAGAGTTACACTGCTGCCCTACCAAATACTTGGCCATCGATTCGTATTGGCCTGCGTAGAAGTAACTTTGTAGCACTTGTCTGTGCTGCTTCACTTGATTCTCGTCAGAATCAGCTATTGCAAAGTCCACGCTAATGCAAGTATTGACCAACTGTGCAAATTTATCGTTCAAAATACCGACAATGTCGAAAATTTCATTAAAATTGTCCTTGATGTCAAGATTCTCAAAATTGGCCATATATTTGGTCAACTTTCGTTTATATCTAGTGGAGAGTCTCTTGCCAGAGTGCAAAAATCCACTAATCTCCTCATGGCCATCCGTCCCAACGTACTCATCATCGTACTGTTGTCGCTTGTCCGGGTCGAGCAGAGTGTCCTTTGCGACACTGAGTCGTTTCATCATTTCATCACTGCCAGACTGGTGCTTGTCTGGATGCAATTCCAGTGCTCGCCTTCGAAATGCTTTACGTATTTCGGCTTCGGATGCGCCTCGTGACACCTTGATTAGCTTGTAAAAGTCGGACTCGTCTGCGTTGGTGTCCATTTTGAATTTTGGCACCTAAATTCGGAATGTACAAAAGCAAATATAATTAATCATGATTTTATTGCAACACAATATTATTACCACTTATTCAAAATGGTATTTATATTTTATTTCGATTCGCACTGATTGAACTTCAAAGTCTTCAATTTGAGCATCTAGGCAGATCTGACGTCTGACGGAGTGAGACTCAGGTACTCAACAATAATTTATAGTTTACAAAACACGAGTAAGTGACTTGAACTCGCTGCACTAGTGCAGTACTGCAACGACTATCGATAGACTATAGATAGAGATCTCGTAATCTAAACTGCACAACTGTTGAGTGGACAACATTGGCAATGGCAGTACACGTTATTACCATTACATGCAGTGGCACACAATTCCCTTGAACCAAGCAAGTACAGTCACTGGCCGTACATCGTAAAAAGTGCTATTATAGTGTTTCTGTGTACTGGAAACAACTCATGAGTCATGCAATGTCTCTCTAAACGTTCAAAACTAATTCATTTGAATTTTACACATTCAATACAATAGCTTTTCCACATTAAGCCATCTCATGATGGTTTCAAATTTCAAATGGCTCTTCAATTGCAATTGATGAGCAAATCGAATACTTTTCAACAGCATTCACATGTCGGTGCGCACCAAAATGAGCGCTCACTGTCTCCAATGGCGAGTTAAATGGCAATTGCCATTCACTTTATGCTAACTCTAATACTCGAATACTTAAGTATTGACTCAATATTAAATGCACATATCACTTTATGAACGTATGACTATTTTCATAATGATCTATTATCTCACAAACGATATTCTCGATAAACTAAGATTGGCTAATTAAATAATAGTCAGTAGTTTGTTGTCAATAGTCAAATGTTTGCCCTTACCAACTTGGTTGCGACATGTATGCCATAATGAACACGATTAATACTTCGTTTCCTATAGGCAATACAATTCCAGTCAAATGCAGACAAGACCGGTCAGTATGCCTTATGCGAGAATTTATTATATCTTGTAGTTACCGGAATCTGGCAATCTAGTCCAAACTTGAGAAATCCCAGTAGAACATTCACCAGAGAAAGGAAATATATGAAGTAAATCTTCTCGCAAACGTGCAATCACACACGAACCACCACCGCCAAAATCGATTCACAATTTGACTTTAAAAATTTTCCACTGGTTGTCATTTGTGGTGGCCGGTGTCACACTGTCGGACAATTCGTTCGCCCGATCTGAGCAACAATATCATTAATTAGACAAGAACAAGAATTGAAATAGCATAGAAACAAATAAATTATTACAATTAATTGTGCACATGTACGATTGATGATTTATCTGTGTGAGATTCGAGATTGCATTTCCACGTAATGAATCAAATGAAATAAACATGTTTGCAGACATGACATTCTCTAATTGATTGCGTTGACTGTGTCGATGTTATTTGCTAATATTCGCATACAAGGCCCGCACCAGACACAATTAGACATTTGCCAATGACGCCAATTCGTGCGCTTTCAAAAGTAAATTGCAAGGTCGTGTGCGACGCTTATTTGATAATACAAATCAATTTCGAAATTATTAATTTAATTACTACTAAATAAAATCATTATTTCATGAGAGGAATATTCCCCTGTTATGACATTGTCTCGGATTCTTTATTACTGTCAAGATCAAGTGCGTCAGCTCTTTTTATTATTCTTTTTCTCTTGTGGTTTAATGAGTGAGATTGAGATTTAAAGTTTGTCTTAAGTTTAAATTTAATTCAATTCACGGTCGACGAGCTCAAAGTCGGTCATTGTCGAATTTGCTTTACTGAGAAAGTGACACTTTGCACCAAGATGGTTTTGTTGTTTCAGAACATTGCCACTTTGATCATTTATCCATTTCAGTATTTGATCTATCTGATCAAAGCTCACTTTCAAGTTTCGTTCAATCAATTTGACCCAATCGTGGGTGTCTCTGATCCAGCGATTAATTCAGTCTCAACATTGAAATCGTATCGCATCGAGCATGCTCGTATAATCAAATACAATCAGCGTTACTTCATATTGCCCTTCTTTGTGTTTCTCACAGTGGTTGTGGACTCAATCTGGGTACTGTACCAAAATGATTTTGAGTACTTTAAGCGACCCATCCCGGAGATGTTCACCCACAAGATGTATCCACCCAAATTCTGGTACCAATCGGACATGATCATGTTTGCGGTGAGTCTCGTTTGTCCGGTCATTTACTACTATCTGTGGCGGGGCACCTGGCTGAAGGACAAGTTCTGCATGTATGTCCTCAAGGCTTCGGACAAACTGATTGTCAACAAAAGAGGTAATTGGTGGTACAATTGATTAAATAATAATTGAATTGAATAATGTTTTAGTTTGGGACAAGGAAAACTCGAAACTGCTGCGCGAGAGTCACAACAAGTTCAATCGAGTACTGAAAATATTTATGGCTTGCTCACATTCGGTGGTGATGCCTTACATCATTTGGAATTTTGCCCGAAAGCAATTCACCGGCGTGAAGCACTTCATCTCGTTGTACTTCTTTTTGCCGATACTTTTGTATTACTGTGTGTTTGGTGAGTAGTGATGATTGAATTATTGTCAGAACAAAGCAACTCATACACTTTATTCCATTAATCCATTCAGGAATCTTCAACATCTTCATTTACTTCATGAACGCTTCGAAATATATCGTAATCAAGCAGCGCTTTCTTATCGCTCGAATGCGTAACTTGTCAGTGAAGCTATCAACCAAACCGCAAAACTTTGCTAACCATCGAATCGAATTCCGCGCGATCAATCTCGATGTGGCGTATCAGTGCGCCGAAGTTGGTGAATACAATCGCTTCTGGAGTGTACTGCTCACCTGTCTCTTTCTCATCTGCATTGACTGCTTCTGTTACATGATGTACTCGAACATATTCCTCCAGTCGGCATTCAATGAACAGATCTACTATTTGTTCTATCAGTTTGAAATGGGCATTATGATCTTTGTGATCATAACTCGCTGTTCAATGATTGACTTCTACAATCACGTCTTCTACAAGTATAACATGAAACTGCTGGCCAAGTTTCAGTTGGGTGCAAATAAGCTCGGTCCGAGACAGTTGCACAATGTCAGTAATTTATTGATTGATTGATTATTCGATTTATTTATTTGTTTCATTTGTTTGCAGATCTACAAAATTGGAACCAATCAAGGAATGACCAAGTACTGCTTCCGACTGACCAACAGTTATCGTCTCGACTCGACTGCTTTCAACATGGTAAATGCACTAATTGAATGCTAATTGATTGATTGATTGTTTTGTATTTTGCACAGGCAATCTACATCATCAGTACTTTCTTCATTAACTTGGTCAAAGATCGGGCTGTTAAACAAGGCATACAACCGGACAAATATAATTTGTAGTTTCAGAAGTAACTTTTAATATATTATTTATATAAAGTAAAGCAAAATAAATTCAGTAAAGAGGCTTTATTATACTTTAGAGACAATCTTGTTGTAGATTGTATAGATTACATTTTACTGAATGAACACTGTCCATTAAGTCAGTAAGTGTTTGTCCACGTGAAGATACACTTTCGGGTCCCATTGGTGCATTCGAGCTTCCTCGCCTTGCTTTGCAGATCGCTTGAAATGAGTTCCTCGGATGTGACGAATGGCGTGTGATCGATTGCCACTGGCGTAAGTACAGCCAGGCCAACGACAGATGAATGGCTTCAAGCTCGAATGTGATCGTTGATGGCTCTGCATGTTCCACTTGTCACGAAAGGTTCTCTCGCAACCAGGAGTGGTGCACTGTACCTTGCGTGGCGATTTGAGCTCTTTACTGATCGAGTCCCGATTGTCGGCCTTCTCCTGAGATAGATCTCGTTTCACCGCGGTCAGTCGCGACTTGTTCGCTATGTTCTCGTCGCTTTGCTTTTGGTCGCAATCGAATTCTTTTTTGATGACCATTGGAGTGAAAGATGGTTTGACACTTGTCGATGGTGTGGGCAGAGATTTGACTGCATAGAACAGATTGCGTTGAGTGACCACAAGTGAAGTGCTTTGCAGTGGTGTCTCGCTTGTGTTTGTTGGCACCGCGTCGATCGATTTGTTCAGTTGCGTCACTTGGTCTTTCACACCACTCGAATCGATTCTCAATCTTTTGTTTGGTTTCATTTGTTTGTTGTCCATCTTTGCGTCATCGGTCGAGTCTTTGATTGTACTCGACTTAGATTGACTTGACTCTTTTGCCCGATTAGTGGTCACGTCTGAGGTGACTGAGGGAAGGATCGTCTTGACAGAAGTGTCATTCTGATTGTGGCCAGAAGAGTGGGACAATGATTTGACTGCGGGGTACTTTGGTCCTGGATTGCCCATTGGAACTTGAAACTTTCCGTTGGTCATCGAAACTGGTGGAGGGCTTGAGGTAGACTCGGTTGGGTTAGTAGAGACATTCGAGTTTGATGGCACAACTTGAGACTGAGGAATGAGAAACTGCTTGACTTGTCCGACCAAGTGACCAAACAGGTCCTCGATCACTCGGTCCATCTCGAGTGCAACTCTTTGCTTCATCTCGGTCTTCTTCACATCAAAGAATGCATCCACAATCGAGTTCACCGTGGAAGGTGCCATTGCACTGGCAGCAGACAACATCGCGACAAACACTTGCAAAATGAACTAAAAAGGATTTCGAGTTTAAAATGAAATGTCCAAGCATTTTATTTCTAGATAAGCCTATTTAGAGTTCGAATTGCAAATAGTAAATTTCCAAATTACCAAATTGTTTGATTGTTTGATTGTTTGATAATAAATAGGATATTTTGCCTTTGTTTATTCCATATTGTTTAAAGAGATATATTTGTTTTTCGAGTTTTGCGTTTTCTTCTTTGTGATCAACCCGAAATGGTCTCTCTGAACGTGAGTGCAATGTCACCTTCCATGGTGCACTCGATTGTGGATGCTTTCTTCGATGTGAAGAAGGTGGAGATGAAGCAGCGACTGCAACTCGAAGTGGACAGAATGGTCGAGGACATGTTTGGAGAGTTGGTGGGACAAGTGAAGCAGTTGCTAGTGCCTGGCACATCTCAAGTTCAGCAAACTCAACAAGTCCCACAGCCTAAACAAGATTGTCCCAAGTCTTTCGCCAATGTCACTCAGGAGCCCTCTTCTCGAAACATTCCAATGCCTGAATTACAAGAGAAACTTCAAAAAGAGCCACCAGAGTCGAATCTTCCCAAGCGCAAGTTTTTCGCAGTCAAATCATTACCTCGTCCATCTAGTTCAAACCAGAATGACACTTCAGTCAAGCGCACTTCACCAAATCCCATCTCTGACATCTCCACTACTCGAGCAGATGAACCAAACCAGGTCAAGTCGAGCACCATCAAAGTGGAAATTAGCTACGCCAACGAGCAGAATTGTCCCAGTGACAAAAGTGCAAGCGAACAATCTGATCGACCTTTGAAACGACAGCGAGTCGACTCTGCTCAAGACCACAAACTGGCCATTACCTCAAGTTTCACTCCAGCGTCAAGTGGTAACTCCAAATCGATGACTCCGGCTGCAAAATTCGGTTGCTCGACCTGTGGCAAGCAATTCAAAAAGAATTTTGACCTGAAGCGTCACCAACGAATTCACCTCGGTGTGAAGCCTTATGTCTGCAAATGGCCAGGATGTTCGTATTCTGCCCAGGAAGTTAGTCCAATCCTGAAGCATGTTCGCAATGTGCACTTGAAACAGTCGGGCAAGAAGACAGACGAGACAGACGCTCAAATCGACCAGAAAGATCCAAAAGAATTCATCGAAGTGGTCAAAGAGTTACTCAATTAGTTGAAGTTTAACATATGCCCAACTTCGCTACTTTGATACTAAATTAAATTAATCTTTATTTATTTCGCCTTCTGCGATTATAGTTTGCTAAAACAACTAGAAATGCCTCAAAGGAAATGAAGTTAGACTAGAAAAGTGAGCGTGATCACATCGATGATTACAATGTTCAATTATCTTCACTACATCTGAATTCTATTTGCTCAAGGTGACAAGCACAAAGTCTTCTTTGCCACCTTCGGACATCATTCGACCGATGTTTGATGCCATTTCGGTGTTCTTGACAAATTCCTTGATCTAATAGACAAAATTGCTAAATATTTTATATAAATTAATAATCACTTACATTAACTATCATCACAAACTGTGAAAATGAAATTTGCTTTAGAATTGGGTCTTTCTTCAATCCAAGAATTGAGTTGCAGTGCCATAAACGAAGTTTTGAGTTTGTGAGATCGAGGACAATCTTCGAGACGAAATTCAATGCAAACAGTGAGAGCAAAGAGAAATATGCAAACCACCAGAAGAGGAACACAAACTGATTGAGGTGATTGTGAGTGAGGATGCAGACATTCGAGTGCGGGGACAGAATCGATGGTTGAGTGAAGTATGGAGTTGTGCAATTGGTCGTAATTGGGAAGAGCTATGAAGAATGTTGTAGCAGTTCAATTAATGAAACAACAAGATACTCACTTCAGTGATAGGACCATCCTCTGAATTGCTACTTTCAGACAAATGCCACTTCACCACATTCCAACCAAACTCGACAAATCTTCCACCAAAAGCAAAATCAACCAGCCAAACAGTCGAACAAATGGTCACAATCGGCACCAGGTCAATGAGCAAATAAATCAACTCAAGACTCAATCTTGCCCAGATGCAATTGAGATTGCTCCTCACCGTTGTTTCTCCCACTTTGTAAAATCCGTTTTCTTTCAAAATATGAATGAATTGATTTGTACGATAAGTTTGACTGAGAATGAAGGTCAAAGTGGATAGAAGGTTCAATAGAAACTAATCGGACAAAATGGATTTGTTGATGGAATAAGAACAGATTGCCGGTGCACACAAACCTGAATCAAGACAATCATTCTGAGGTTGCAGTAGTATTGACGAATTTGGGATGGCAACATTTCCTGATGGTCATTCGTTGCATTTTGTAATAAATTGCTAGTCGAATTAGTCACTTCGATTGAATTGTGCACAAAATGGAGAGTCAAGTAAATTAAAAATATTAAAAAATGAATTGTGAGGAATAAATAGTTGTACAGGTTGGACAGATTGAACATTCTGATAACCAAAGGTGAGTTGAAGGTGAAAGGTTGCGTAGATGGCATTTTGGAGAAAAAGCTATTGACCCTAGTTGAACTACAACCGAATGAGAGTAGTAGACGGTAATAGATTTAATTTAATGACTTTAATTCAATTGCATCACTCTGTAGTCTGCTTCAACAGAACGTCAACCTAACGACCATTCACCTTCCTCAGTGCCATTCGCACAACGATGAGTATTGCGTAAAATTAAATTAGCCACTAAATCAAAACTAACTGCACACACAGAAAGGATTTAAAGACACACACATTCGCTTGTACAAAGTGACTGTCGAGAGCATTATGCATTTGAGTATTAATTGTTCAATCGATGTAGAAAAGATCGACTTGGTTTTGTACATTTGTTTGAATGTTCAGCAACCGAACACATCATTGCCATAGTGGTCGATGTGTTTTGGTTTGCCATTGTATGGCCATTTGGTGCTGTGACTCACATTATGCACACATCCATGGATGATGAACATGCATTCGAATGTGTCCCTGTACATTGTACAAACACAAACATACACTCGAATTAGAGGTGGTCAAAACGCAAAAATGCTTGCAAACGCTTGCAAACGCTTGCCATGTCTAAGGCGCAAGCTTTTGCAAGCGTTTGCAAGCATTTTTGCGTTTTGTCCACCTCTAACTCGAATCGATGATTATTCGTGTGCAATATTACATTTTTTGTGTGTTTTGGTATAATTAACTCTAGTTTGTATAAACAAAGCTAATCATATAATTAAGGACAATATTACAGAGATGCAGATGGCGAAGGATCTAAATCTTTTTATATCAAAGATCAAATATGTCTATACAGGAATTATAATTATTGAAAAAAAAACAATTCAAAATCAACTCGGGTGCAAAGGTCGCAAATTAGAAAATGCAATTCAAAAAATAATCAAATTAATCATTATTTATTGATTGACCCTTGACATTCACACATGTAGAAACACGTTCTTGTTCACCTTCTCGACATTTTATGTCGTTTTGATTGAGACTGGCAAGTTATAGATATTATTTTATTAAAATAATATTATTGATGATGAAGTTCAATACACATAGTTCAAGTGAACCTAAATGGTCGCTATACATTTTGACAATTGTTTATTTATTTATTTATCTATTATCTAATTAGCTAACAAGAGTCGCTATATGAGTTGCATTCAAATGAATTACAATAAATTGTGTGTGAATTAAGAGTATAATTATAAGTAGAGTGGAATTGTGTAGAATATTTTGTACTTGTTAGTTGTATAAATTGTAAACTAAGGAACAATTGAACTAAATTTGTGTTTGAAAATAAATAGTAAATGTATATAAATTAAGTAGAATCAATCTCACAACAACTCACGTGCCACCTCGAGATAATCCTTCGGTTCACCGTACTGTTCGATACCAAAAGGTATCTTCGATGGATTGAGATGAACATTTCGAATGTGTGTCAGAACGTTGGGTCGTTGTGGACTGGCATAGCCACAGCTGGGCCACTTGCATCGGTACGGTTTGATACCTAAATGAGATCGTTGGTGTGTCTTGAGATTCTGGTGTTTGTGTGTTCGATACTGACAACCAGGATGGCGGCAAATCAATTCGCGTCTATGTTCAACATCACGATGATGGTAAGCTTTACCTCTACTGTCCGAAATGAATCCACAGTCTGGAATTAAACATTGAAATTGGCCCAGATAATGAAACTGGGCAGTGTGATTGAACAGCGAATCGTATGATGTGAAGTATTTTGGGCAGTAGTCACAGTGAAATTCAGTGCTGTTCGAGTGAACATGTTTGATGTGTTCTCTCTGGGATTGCCTATAACAAGTTCACTTATTAATCTACAAAACATTCAACAGAACAGAGCTCACCTGTCGCCAAACGATTCACCGCAATCCTTGATCAAACACCGAAAGGGACGAGTGGAATGTATGTCCAACATGTGTTGATCGAGTTGGTCTTTGTCGCCAAACATCTGGGAACAATCAAACTGAAGGCATTTCAATTGAAGAGTAGTGTACACAATAGATTCGTTGTTATTTTCGTTGTTTGGCTGTCTCAAAAGATGCCACGGTATCTGTGGCTGACTGACATCATTTGACTGACTAGTGTCCAATCTCGGCTTCTTGGCAGGTCCAGACAATTCTTCTCCATTTTCATTGTTATCCACTTTAAAACTGATGTCATATTCACCTTTATCTTCTTCCTTAAAATGCGTTCCACCATTGAGACAATCCTCACAGTCACAATCGTCTTCATCTTCATCTTCCCAATTTTTTAAATCATGGCTCGATTGGTCACTCAAAATTGGTTCACACAGTGTTGCAGGACAAAGAGACTTATCTGGTAAAGTTAATACATTTTCGACATCCTCAATTTCCTGTTTGATTTGATGAGATTCAAAGTTAGGAGTAAATTCATCATTGACTTGAGTATTCGTGGATGAGGTAGATTGCACAAAAGACTTCGATACACCATGTTCATTAGAATTCACATCAAAAATATTAATTTGCTTATTTGGTTCTACTTGAGAATAATACTTGTGTTGTTTGTAGAAATGTGGTGAAATGCGATTAGGAACATTGAAATAAGTCTGTGGTTGGGCGTGTGATGGTTCGAGATTGTCATCATTCACTTGTGCACTGTCACCACCATAACCAGATTGCTTCTGTTCAAGGGAATTTTTAAATTTGTTTGAGAATTTGTGGAACAGCGATTCAATAAGTGGGTCCACAAGGGAGTTCATCTCGGCTCGCAACCATCTTCTCATGTCTTCCTTCTCGTCACGCACAAAATCATTCAACATGGGCATACTTGGTGATAATGATGACGAGCCAACAGAAGAATCCATTAGTCCTTAATTATTCTTACAGAAAGATAATCGAAATGGTCATGAATTCGTTTCGAAATCAGCTTTACTCGCTCACAGCGACTCACATCATAACAAAACAACCTACGACTACGGTTGTCATTCATAGAGGGCGATACCTGGACCAGTGAAAGTTATTTATTTATTTACATTTTCTAAGTGGCAAAGATCAGACTAATATCAAATTAATAAAGAGATATAAAATTGTAAAATCAGATAAAATATGATAATATGATACGGAAATATGGTAAATATGATAATGCAATAAAGCCAACTTTCTTCAAGTTCGTCGGTGAATTCGCCGGAATATCAAAACATTTCACGCACCACCTCGAGATAATCTTTCGGGTCTTCTGAAATGGCAGCATTTGGGTTTGAACCATCAAATCGAGTCAAATGAATTCGAATGTGATTGAGAGTGTTCTGTCGGTGAGTACTGGCAAATTCACATTGCGGCCATTTGCATTGGAATGGTTTGATGCCTAGATGGGCTTGTTGGTGTATCTTCAAGTGAGATATCTTCCTGGTTCGGTAGTTACAAAGTTGACACACCAATTCGGGTCGGTGCTGATTGTTGTGCCAAAAAACTTGTCCTTTAGATTCGCCAACAAATCCACAATTGGCAAACGAACATTTAAATTTGCCGAGATGATGAAACCTTGTGATATGGCCAAGAAGTGATTCGTATGATGTAAAGATTTTTGCACAGTAGCCACAGGCAAATTCTCTTGTATTTGAATGAATTTGTTTGATGTGTTCTCTTAGGAATCGCCTGAAACAACAACAATAAATTAGTTTAATTAATAAACACTCAACAGAACTAACTCACCTGTCACTAAACGATTGAGCACAATCCTTGAAAAGACATCGAAATGGACGAATCGAATGTGCGTCCAACATGTGCTGATCGAGTTGGCCTTTGTCGCCAAACATTTGTTCACAGTTCGATAGGAGACATTTCAATTGGAGAGTGATGAAAATAGTGGATTCGTTGTTGGTTTGTTTCAAACACTGCGTCTGTCCACTGCTTGACTGAGCATTGTCCATTTTTGGTTTCTTCACAGGCCGCGATGATTCATCGCACTCTTCAATCCATTCCACACTATCATCATCATCAACTCCTTCTTTCTTTATTCCATAAATTCCGCCATTGAGACAATCCTCACAGTCACAGTCCTCATCATCTTCATCTTCATCCGTCCAATTGGCCAAGTGTTGATTAAATTGTTCATTTGCGGCTTGCACAGACAAAAATGATGGGCACTGGACCTGATTTCCTAGTTGGCTGGTAGTGCCGTCAATCTCTTGTTTGATAGGTTGAGATTTAAAATTAGTGAATTCAAAGTTGTTAAAATTGGCTCCAGAATTTGTAGACACTCTTTGAGATTGGACTGAAGAATTCAATGCAGATTGATGGCCAAAATGGACTTGTCTGTTTAAATTTATTTGCGATTGGAAATTATTAATATTTGTCTGTTGCTGATTGAGTTGAGCTGAAGTTTGCTCAAAAGTACCAATAAAAGAAGTTGATGGCTGGGAAATGCGTGCGGCTGACTGAAGCGCTAAGAAATTTGACAATTCATTGTGAGAAAATGAATTCGTGACTTGTGCACCGTCACCATCACCAGGTTGCTTCTGTCTGAGTGAATTGGTCAATTTGGTAGTGAGTTTGTGGAACAGAGAATCAATTAGTGGGTCCACAAGTGAGTTCATTTCGGCTAGCAACCAACTTTTTACGCCTTCCTTTTCGCCATACACCAAATCACGCAACATGGACATACTCGGAGACGATGAGCCAGATGAAGAATCCATTGGTGCAATTATTCTTAGGGAAAGATAATCGAAATGGTAATTCACCAAACAGAAAATGCAAATAGAAATTTCTTTAAAGCAAATGCACTCGCTCACTGCGGCTCATACAACAGAGTCAACAAACAATCATAACAGAGAGCAAATGTGCCTACGGTTGTCATTCATAGATGGCGATACCTGGTCCGATAGAAATATGTCATTGCAAACATGGACATATGGAAATTTATTCACCCTCGAAACATGTTTATTTGATTAACCTTGTTCAACTTTGTTTTAAAATTTAAAGACTCAAAAACTTGACCGAGTTCTTAATGAGGGAGTTTGATGCGTACTTTTAAATTTTTCTATTCTTCATATTCAAACAAATGAACTCCTCGAATGTATACTGACAATGCCTAACCAACGATCGCCACACTGATCAGTTATTCTTCAGGATCAAATTACGCAAATGTATTGTCAATGACAATTTGTCATACGAGAGAGTACATTGACAATGAACTGTAATTGTCGCATTTGCACAAGTATTCAACAATTTCGCCAATGATGTTGCTCGTTTTCTCATGACTCTATGAATTTATATTACATAGCATTCATTTGGTTATTACTAATTATAACTGATTAGTATTTGCGTAGAAGCATTTGCCTCTATTGTGTTTGTCTCTATTGTGTTGATTGTTATTGATATATTTACATCGAAAAGAATCTATAATGGCCACCAACTGCAACAGCACCAACTATTCAGGTTTGTCCAATCAACCGCGCAGCTACAATCAAACACTCAATTTGACCTTCCTGCACACAGTTCTGCCATGGTCTGTTCTAACCCATCCGCCTCACCGAACAGCTTTAAATCTTCTTCTGTTCATTCTTTGGTGTTTGTGCCTGCTCTTATCGATGTACATTATCGCGTTCATATTGACAACAGTCATTGATAACACTCGCAATTTCCCAGATCTAGATTGCAACAAACCAAAAGCAAAAGCCAGATTTGCAAAAATGAGCCAATGTAATAAATTCCGCCATTATTATGATTCGACAGAAGGTTTGGGCACAGTGATTGAGGAGCAGCTATGTGATGATTGTAGACAAATACAAGAAAATGAACGCGGTTCAAAGAGTAAGGTTTAGTCCAGAATTATGAGTTAAGCTTAAATTAAATTTTAGCTTAACAACATTTTATTTGATTGATTCATTTTGTCAAATAATCACATGTTTATCTATGTTTTGAATAAATAATTATCAAAAATGATTAGAATCACAATTGGGACACTTTTTCAATGACTTCATACAGTCGAAGCAAACAGTCCAATGATTACAGCTGACAAATTGTCCATTGGCCTCTCTTTTGAGACAAAATGGACATTTACTTTGTTCAACATAATCTGCAATACATTGATGGATCGTTTTAATGCTTCCCGAAGAAACATGATCCAATGCATTATATTTAAATTGGGACTGTCCAAAATTGACGTAACACTGTTGGTGGATGGACAGAGTCACAGCGGCAAAGTAAGGAACGGTGCTTGAGAAGTGAATGTTGTTGTCCACTTTGGAATCGATTTCACGTCTATCAATTCGTTGGCCATTCAAAAAGAAGACGAACTGCTTTCGATTGATGTCAATCAAGCAGCCAATGACATCGCCGGAGTGCCATCGAACATTCGCATTCATCAGTTGGTTGCTTTGGTTGTTGTGTCGAATCTGTCGATGGTAGCCATCGAATGCAATTGAGTGCTTACAATCGCCAATTGAGTAGCCCGCACTGTGACTTTGTCTTCCCAATTTGTTGATCCAACCAATTCGGACACTTCCACTGGTAAGTAGAATCACTTCGTAATAGAATGTCCCACTTGTGACTGGATATAGTGAGCAGGCAGTCTGATAGTCACTTGTGTCGTTTCGAACCGAAAGTCGGTTAGGCGAATATTTGAGTCGGGAATTTGACTCGACATCAAAAGATGACTTCAACTCGATTTCTCCCAAAGCAAACTCATTTGAACAATATTCTTGTGCGGTAAGATGATTCAACAGCAAGTGAGCACACAGTCCGACTTGGTAACTCAAATAATTACCGCACGGAACATAGAATATATTCAAATTGAACATTGAAACATTGCGACTCAAAATTCTGAGAGATTTGATCAATTCGTCTCGATTTGAAATGTTCAATCCACCAAAATTGCCTTTGATCTGGACAAATCGATTCAACAAAATCAAGGCATAAAGCAAACTTGACTTGTTTTCACATTTGATAATGATCGACTGCAAAAGATTAGTTACTTCATCAACCAATTGAATTGAACTACGATCGAATTGAAAATTTTGATTTTGATATGTCAAAATATTCAACACAGCACAGAGATTGCGTTGTTGTTTGGTGGCAGTTTGACTATCACAAGAACATTTTGGAAATACTCGAAGATAAGGTGCGATTAGTCGATGCAATTCATTCGATGTCGGTTGACTTTGATTCGAGTCTACGGAAAGAAGATTTACTTGCGATGCTATCCAGCCAATTGCGACATCAATTCTGTCATCGGACACAATCGAGCCCATCAATTCAATCAACGATTCAACCAATCGAAACCAGAAATCATCTTGATTTGATATTAGACTTGCAATTTGCTCACTAAATGTTTTGTCAAAATATTTAGCATAATTTCCTCGGCTTTCAATTTTGCTTTCCAATTCCATCACCATTTGATTGAATCGATCTTGAGTTGTGTCCATAAAGCGAGGCTCGAATCGACTTGTTTCGATCATTTGTAAATTATTATGTAAGAAATGGCAAACATTACTCGAACATTGCGCAATTGAATTAGTCAACTTTTGTCTGAGAACTGAATGTCTCATGTCGAACGCGACCCGATATTGCTGCCAGCCTAAACTACCTGTCCCGATTCATGCAGAAACCAACCTTATCTCTTTGGAATGCCGTTAAGACTTTACTCAAGTACGTTAAGACAACCAAGAACATGAGATTGAGCCTAGGTTCTAATGGCAACGAAGAAATGCGAGTATATTCCGATGCCAGCCATGGAGTGCTCCCAGACCGTAAGTCAATCACTGGTGTACTCGTCCAACTATTTGGATCCAGTATCTTATGGCTGAGTAAGAAACAAGCAGGCGAAGTTGCCATATCCACCGCCGAAGCTGAATACTACGCACTGTCGAAAGCTGTCTCTGAAGGACTATGGATTACCCGTCTTGTTGCTGAGTTTGGTGAGAACATCACGAAGTTCAACCTACTGTGTGACAGCAAATCCGGAATCTCAATGTATGAAAATCGACCATCAAAGGATGCCAAACACATTGATATCCGATATTGCTTTGTGAAGGATAATCTACTCAAAGAACTTCTAGATGTCAACTATGTGAAAACTCACGAGCAAAGGGCCGACTACCTGACGAAAGCGCTGACTCCTGCAAAGGCGAAATTGGCCTTATCAGATATAGTTGGGGTCAAGGGGGAGTGTTATGAGTGACCCAACTGAGTGTAAATAGAATTACGTACCATGTGAATTAGCCCTAGACAGTCAAGCATGTACATGTAAATAGACTTTTCCTATGTCCTGTTCCTCTCACTTGTTGTCCTGTCTGCCTAGCGCACGGTCGCTAGCTCTAACGAATAAATCTGTTCTCATAATACAATCAAATCTGAATATTTTTTATCAACAGTCGACAAAATCATCGCCACCTTTTGTTGGTCATTTCGTATTTGGTGTTGTTGATTACAATTACAATTGCTTTCGTTTAATAAAAATAGACTGAACATTTCAAGTAAACTTTTGACTAGTTCATTTCCGGGCAAATTAGAACGTTCATCGAAAGCATCAAACAGATCGGTGATTAGTTTGGATATTTGTTCTTGCCTATTAACCTCCCACCGATTGACAATTGATTGCGCAAATCGAGGTAATATTTCATTGCCAAGTTGAATTGAATTCTCAAGTTGAATCGAGATGAACTCCTCTAGTTCGGTAAAATTGGCACTTTTGAGATACTCGTCCAGGTAGAGGTCCAATTTGTCTTGAATTGGATCAGTGTAGAATTGAATAATCACAGGCTTGGTGGATGATGTTGCTGAATCACTTGTGGAATCCAATGTGAATGACATTTTTGGATTTGTTTCAGTGTTTGAGTTGTACACAAAAGAGAGACGCACAAATACAAAGAGACGAGTCTTTGTACGATAAAATGTCAAATCGCTCATGCAACAACCACTTATATACAATGTAATCACACCATTGCTAAGAACTTAACCTCACAAAACGCAACTCAAGTCAGTGTCAACCAACATGTACATACAAATCATTATCACATTTCTCAGTAAAAGGTTGTCGATAAAATGCGCACTATTATCATTGAGTTGTAGCCTTCCATTTTGGCCACAAAATCGTTTCAATACATTAATCATTGTAATTGTAAATAATTTCAAATAAGAATTAACTGTGACATTTATTATTAATAGTACGAATGAAATTGCCTATGATGTTGCCGGATAGACATAATCAAACTTGGCGCCATCAATGATCAATGACGCCCTGCCCCCAAAAGAACAGTTTGAATACTTACCAAGTGCACTCATGCATGAGGCATTGCAATGTTCGATGAATCACACACCAAAACATTGGCTCGCATTTCGTTGTTGTGTGTTGATAAGTCCGATGATGCGTTTGGGTGCGCATATTTTCTGAATTACACAAATATTTTCTGAGTCACTAATTACAAGTCTCACCATGTTTCGCACAACCCATTTCTCAGTAACATGTCTGTTCTTGTTGTACATTTCGTCATTTACTTCTGGTGATGAGAATTGTTTCAATTGCGGAATCAAGCCAGCCCAACAGTCACCTTTTAAAGATTTGAGGTATGTTTGGTCACTTGTTTATAGTTGAGTTCGTTATATAACATATAAGTTCATACTAATTCGCTCACATTATGCAATGGCCGTCACTGATGATGGTATCAGCGTGTATTTGGTCACGTGGAACGTATGGGAACATGGTCCACCAGCCAATCTCGAATCTCTCTTTGACTTTGACCGAATGGGCACCAAAGACATTTACGTGTTTGCAGTACAAGAACTCGACTACAAAACACTTGTGCTCACCGAACACTTTAGTGTAAAACTCGAAAAAATATTTGGCAATCGAGATTTTGTGCTGTTGAAGAAGAAGCGATTCTACATCACCAGTTTGTTTGTTTATGTTCGCAAAAGTGAACTTGACAATTATGTCGATGTTCAGGTAAGAGAGTGTCACATTTGCTTGAGAATATTCAAGTGTTATTTGTTTTAGTCCGATTTTGTGGTGATAGACACGTTCATGCAAAAGGGCGCTGCCTCAATTCGGTTCAACTACCTCGGTGTGTCGATTGTCATGACTGGTGCTCATCTTGCCGCACACGATGGGGATGAGCATTACAAAACACGAATCGACAACTATCAGAATATAATCAAAAAGACTCGTTTCGATGATTTCCATGGCAAAATACTGGAACATGAGTAAGTGAGACATTTAGTGAGTCAATTGTCTGACATCTAATTACTTGTTTGCTCAGTTATGCCTTCTTTATTGGTGATCTCAATTTCCGTACTAATGAACTGTCCCGGGATGAGATTATGGATATCGTCAGATCACAGGATTGGAACAAGTTGTATCAATATGATCAGGTAAAATATATTGTTACCTCATTAATGAACGATTCCTTATTGACTTATCTGACTGCATCTCACGAATATAGCTTAAGAAAGCGCGTGAAACCAGGCAAGCGTTCGTCGAGTTTAAAGAAGAGCCAATCGCATTTGCACCAACTTGGAAATGGTTTCCCAACACGTACAATTACAATCTGTAAATAGAGTTGCAAATTAAACTACAAACCAAACTATATTAATCTTTTCATTGCCACCAAAGGAAACGTCGACCTGCCTGGACGGACCGAATTTTGTATCGAGACGGTTTCGCCCAACCAGTCGCCACCTATGCCCGAGATCTGGTCAGTGTTAAAGTGTCCGACTACACGAGTCTTACAGAGCTGGTACAAAGTGACCATCGACCAGTTCGAGCGGTGGCGGTCATTCCTGCGGCGGCTTTCCAACTGCGAGCAAATAAAGTCCGAAATCTCAATTGGTGATGATATATTTTGAAATGGATAAATCTTTGAAATTTTCAATAAATAAAGTTGTTTTATTTACAATTTGAAGAATTGATCTAAATTAGATATATTTCATATAAAATAATTGTAGGAAACGCATTTCAATCGTATTTTGCTTCTTCCTTTTTGCGCTCCAGTTCGGTCAAATCAGTGTTGAGTGAAGCCAACTTGTTGACTATGTCCGAGAACCAGACCCAAGTTTGGTCAATTGCTGCACGAGTTTCATCCTCTAAATCGAGTGCCATTTTTCTCGTCTGAAGCAATTCCAAGTTGAGCTGATCCAGCGCCGGTTGCAGTTGTGGCACTTCCCGCAGTGCCTCCTTGTCTAATGCTGGTTCGAGTGTTTGAATCTTTTCGGTGGCTTCAGCATCTGCTCGAATCTCATCTTCAAACGCGAGTACTTCTTCGAATTTGCTAGATTCTGAATTTATTCCAGAAGTAGTGGTAGAGTCCATTGCGGAGGCATCATCCAAGAATAAGTCTGATGCTTCGGAGGAGATCCATTTGTCCAACTTTCTCAACTCCGTATAGCAATGATTGAATCGTTCCTTTCCGATGGTGAGTGATTTCAACTTTTGATCAATCTCAGAAATGGTCCGAAGCAAATTCACCTGATTTGGAATGGACTGTTTTGGTGGAGGCAGTTCGTCTGAGCCAAACAATTGCTCCTCAATTTCACGTACACGAAAATTGAGTAATTCGAGTGATTGTGCCGTGTGGGTGGACTGATGGGGAGGACCGAAATTAACAATATTAACAAACGATAATACAATTAAAACCAAAAACTTACCATCTTATCAAATCGAGAAGATAATTGGGAATGAATCAAAAAAATTACCACAAACTGAATGCCAATAACAAACAAGCCAATTGAGCGATAATCAGACAGCGTGTTCAGAATACGATATTTTGTGGTATGTAACTTCCCTATTTGGACAATTAACAAACAGCGTTATATTATGCACATGTAATTGTTGTCAGAAATATGGGCGGCAGCACCCAAAGATGGGCCATGAAAGCCACTGTCTCACAATCAAAATACAGAGGGCGTGTTTGATATGAAAACACTGCCGGCTGTTGAACATGTGGTTTCAACTCAGCCAAGTGAAGTGGACCTGGTTGTCGTCCAAGTTGTGATTCGTTCGTCTTTAATCCACTGACCACCTTCAATCAGCCGAACCTTATCATCATCACCTTTAGATGCATCAGCATGGAAAGCATCGGACAGGAGTGTAACGATCTCAAAAAGAAGTACGACGAATGTTTCAATGTTTGGTTCTCGGAGCGCTATCTCAAAGGCGATCATCACTCCAACTTTTGTTCGCCACTGTTTGAGTCGTACCAGGTTTGTGTGCGCGATGCCATCAAGAAGAACAAGATTGACCTCTGGCAGATTGACAAGGTGAACGAACTCAAGGTGGGAGGCGAACAGAAAGAGCACAAAAAGTGATAATAACCTTGCACATTGAAATTGCCAAATCTCTTTTTTCCCCTTTGCAGTGCACTCTAAATCATGTAGATTTCCGGTCAAATTATTCTGTATATATTTTTATTAAATATTCTTTACATTTCCCAAAAGATCAAAATAAAAGAATCGAGCTTTTTGTAGATTAACAGTAATAAACAAACTTGTGATGCAATTCTTTGTAAATCTGAACAATTTTAGCATTGGGTTGCAGTGGCGCTATTAGTTTTGGGCTGTGCTTACCACATGGAAATCAAAAACTCATATATTAAAACGAGTTACGTAGTATGTGAATGATTGTTTATGGGCGTTTATTGATGACAAGAATTATTTTCTGAATACACATCTAAAACACATTGTACCACTCGTGTTGTTCAAGTTATTGTTTACATTTTTTTAGTCCAAAACATTCTTTATCAGCTCTTAAAAAGTTCATGAAGTTGTCAGTTTTTGTTTGGATATTGTTATTATTTGTTTCTCTCAGTAGCCTTTAAGGTGAGTTTTGGGTTTGTTTTGTGTTTCTGTAAATAACAATTTTCGTATTTTCTCTAGAGATTTTTTTGCGGTAAATCTCAACTCGAAATGTGCGCTCTTTCCTCCACCAACGCTCGTTCCAAAGAACGTGCCAAAATAAATCGTCACCTCGCTGTGACCAATGAACTGCTAACTGAGCTGTACAGTCAACGAGAAGCACTCCAAGCTGAAGTTCAACGATTGCTTTTGGAGAACGGTTATGGACCGACTTCGGTAACTTCGAGACTTGTTGAAGAGGATGCTTCGGTGGTTACTATGGGCAATGATCAACAACAACAACAACAACTCCATGACTATAACCATCAACAAATCTATGATCAACCACAATCTTATGATACAAATTCATCACCACTGTTTATAAAGAAAGATGAGGATGATTTTGAGGATGATCCAATGGCGATACTTACGAGGATGGCCAATTCGGGAACATCACACCAGATTGAAAGGACTACAACGACGACGACGACGACTATGGGAAATTCGGACGAAGGAACATCTAATTTAAGCAATTTAAGCAATCCTAAACCTATATCATACGACGTAAACAATCTCAACCTCGACATTGAATTCGCCAAAATCAAGCAGGAATTTGAAGAAGAAATGGATGAAGAAGACGACGACGACGACGATGGTGAGGATGAGGAGACATATCAAGAAGAGGAATATCTTGAGGACGAGGACATGAAATTCTTTTTCTGAAATATCTGTTTATTCAAATATAAAATGTAAGTGTACCATTTTTGTATATATTAACGAGTGAAAATAATAATTTGCGTTTGCGATGATTAAGCCGGAATTGAATTAATAATGACGATTTACTAATGAATGGATGGATTTACAGATAGGGGAAATTGGAATGAAGTGATTGATGTCATGTTTCGAGTGCATATTCTCATAATTCTCTTTTGAGCATTATGTCCTGTTCGGAATCGGATCCCGATGAACTTGCTGCAATTGGCAACGAAATGTGCTTGTACTTGAGCAGTCCTTTGCTGAACTCTTGAACGGTTTGACCGTTTCCGTGCAGTTGCCACTGAGTGGTGAGCAAGCCCTCGATTCCCACTGGACCACGTGCGTGGATTCTACCTGTGGAGATTCCTACCTCCGCTCCGAGGCCGAAGCGATAACCGTCCGCGAATCGAGTGGAACAGTTGTGAAACACACAGGCACTGTCAATCTTTTGCAGGAATTGATCTGCTCCGAAATCTTTGTTTAGAATAAAAATTGCATTTGTCAATTAGTTAAGATTTAGACATCAATCGCACTCACCACTCTCGGTGACAATCACATCTGTGTGACCACTGCCGTTCTTGTTGATATGTTCAATTGCCCCAGTCAGGTCATCGACCACTTCAATGGTGCACGCCAACTCGCCATACTCGATCTTCATACTCTTGGCCAGTGGTGGACCAAAGGTCAACAGTTGATTCAACTTTGGGCCTGAAAACAGTTTGACGTTCTCTTTCTTGAGTTCGTTGCACAGGCGAACAAAGAAGTTGTGACTGCCCGACGATTCAGAATTGTCCTCCACAAGGGAACGATGGATTAGGAGAGTTTCCATGGCGTTACAGGCTGCTGGGTAATCACATTTCGAGTCACGGACTGTTTTGAAGGACAGAAAAGAGTTCATTCAATTGATATTCAAACTAATGTCTAATGAGCACTCACCAATTTTGATGGCTTTCTCCACATCTGCATCTTTGTCTACGTAGACATGACAAATTCCCTCACTGTGTCCTAGCACAGGAATCGATTTGGACTGTTCCTGAATGGACCGAACCAACTCATTCGAACCTCGTGGAATGATCAAGTCAATGTCACCTTCGAGTTGTACTAGTTCGCTCACATCCTCTCGACTGCTCACCAGTGCCACTGCATTTCGAGCCTCGACCGAGACTGAGCCAATTGCTTCCTTGATCAACTCGTGCAACTTTTGGTTGGTCTCCTGAGCTTCTTTGCCTCCCTTTGCCAGTAGCCCATTTCCAGTGGCAATGGACAGTGCCGCGATTTGTGGTAGACAGTCGGGACGGGACTCGAAGATGACCATGAGCACTCCAAGTGGGACTGTGATTTGATGAAGTTCTAGGTCATCTGAGATTTGTGTGCGACGAAGTGTGCGACCGAGTACATTGTCGGAAGAGTCGGCAATCTGACGCAGACCAGCAGAAAGGGCCTTCAATTTTCCAGGAGTGAGTGCAAGACGGTCAATCAACGCTTTGGTTAATCCTGTAAGACAAGGTGAACAGAGTAAGTTAGTTTGTCAATAATCGGTCAATCTAATAAATGAGATCAATTGAATCAAACAATCAAATCAACCATTGAGGCCATCTCAGAAGTAGCCAACCACTAATGACCACTAATTAGAGAGTGATTTGTGGTATATTAGGCCAATTGTGTCTCACAGATTATATTCCAAATGGATTCCAATCATACATCCTCATCAGCGCACATTACTCAGTGACACGTCATCATAATTAATGACCACAATGGGATGAAGCAGACTGATGCACTATTTGCACTACAGGGTGAGAGGAATGATCGTTCTTTTGTGCACAGTAAATCATACTATTTAGTGGAACACTCTACTACTGACTCAAACTCTACACAATGTATATGAAGTTATTAATGATTATTATTTGTTGATGATGATTATGATGATGAGATGGCTCGAGGTTCTGGTTTGGTTCAACTGCTGCTAGTGGCGATGCACACACACATTCGCTTATTAGCCAAACTCGAATTAGAACCAAATGATAAGATGTCTTTCAATAAATATCTTTCAAAAGTAAATATAGTAATTCTTTAATTGTGTCATTAGACCACGAGGCTACTAGAACAGACCGATTAAATTAAACCGTATACAGGGTGAAACGATTGAATTAACCGATCAAACATTTTTTCTCAAAATGTCGAGCCTAATCCTTTTGAGTCTCGCCCAGTCCAATTTGGTATAATTATCTCGCCTCTTAATAGATTCTATTAAGAAGGGAATATTCTTTCTTTCTTTTTTCGCTTTTAATTCGCTCGGGAAAGGAGAGTTTACACAAAATTTCCACAAGTGGAAGTGGAAATATTCCAGTAACCTAGAGCAATGGGCCTCTCTCTCTCTCTCTCTCTCTCAGTCTGGTTCAGTGAACCAGTAGGGACATGAGTGCAAAATGAATTAATCAAGCCACAGAGAGACGAATGGACAATCGGTGATGATGCACTGGTGGGGGTCATTCACAAAGCACAATCATCCACTCACTCGGCCATTGTCTTTTCTGAGCTACTCGTTTTGGTACATTACACTTTGCAATGTTACAACAAGAAAGATTTTGAGGTTTGGAAAAAAAAGATGTAGGAAAATTATTTTTAAAATATTTGAAGAATAGATCAAAATAGATCAAGAGAGATTAGTTGGGATTATTGAAGTGTAGTATAATGTCAACTTTGATTTGAGTATGTAATGTCTAAGCATTCTTTGATCGAATCAATTCAAATTATTTGAGAATTTCCGGCATTGAAAATTGTGTGTGTAATTGAAACTGTGAATGTGTGGGTGGAGAGTAGAATTGAATTGCACCGACAATGATGAACATCAATTGAATGAAATTAAATAGGAAATTCATTGAGAAATTCTTTGATGCTCTTTTATGTGATTCTCATATAGAATTTTGTGTGTGTGTGCAATTACTATTATAGTATTATCACTGTGTGGGTGATGCATTGTTTGAATGAAGTGAGGTGGAAAGATAAATTGTTATTGGATTTTGGTAGTGAAAATTAATGACGTAATGAGAGACACACAGAGAGGGATGGAACATGGAAATGTCAAAGAGGAAGAGACATTGAATTTATATTTGAATTCTTTTGTTTGAGATGTTCGTGTGTGTGCTCATTTAAATAAGGACAAATTAAGAATCGAGAGACAAAGGCACAATCAATCGATTCGATTGTAATTACAAATGTCAACCAAATTGGACCAATGAACTGGACGAGAACTGTTTGGAATGTGTAATGGCAGATCGACTTGCTTTTCTCAGAATCGAGAGAAACAAATAATGCTTTATATCTATGAGCATTATCCACGCTTGACCTTAGACCCTACACACCACAAATTTAACCCTGAGTCTATCCACACCCACATCATTTTCTACTAAATTCTCAGTAAATTTCATACCTTGTGAATGTGCTTTGGCGAGATCCCGTTGATTGGCCTCGAGAATTGGGTCCAACTTTTCCTCGAGCAGTGATGCCATTTTGTGTATAATCGCTCCCCGTTGGGCTCCATCCAGTGCCAACAGACTTCGACCGGCGTTTCGAGCTATTCAAATGTGAAGATAAGAAATGGGAAAAACGAAATTAATAATAAAGTATATAACAATCTATTTGATAAGAAAAGCAAACTAAAGCCAAATCGTGATTTTAGGCACAAACGTGCACACACAGCACCAACCAGCATTGTCACATTGTTTGTGCCAAATTGTCATTAATCTCACGGCTAATCTTGCTCGAGTGTTAATCTATTTCGAAATGTTTTATCATACTCATTTATCTTGTAAATGAGATTTTTGGCATTTTTTTCTGCCGCCTAAAATGTGTGCATTTGTCTTTCACGTGACACACGTGGTTGAATGTTTTTGGTATTACTTTTGATCTCAATGCTTTGATACTCTTTTCTGTGTTTGGACACTATTTTAAAATTGGACATTGCTGTTTATACCTGTTTTGCGAGTTATTATTATTATCTCATTTGATCGATGATGAGTGTAACTTGTTTTAGTTTGTCACTGATGGTCTTACTTAATGATTAATGGACTTTAAGATGAAAATGTAAATAGCTTGAGACATTTGTTTGTGTAAGGATTTGGGTTTAGTTTGCATCAAGTGTATTAACTTACCGTTTTGAGCCAAAGTCTGTGCCGAAATGGATCGTTCCTCAACCTGAGTAAAGAATGTTCCCACTCTCTTGCCCGCAACAATTTTGCTTATAGCGTCATCTTCCATTCCATTACAAATCACCACCGAGACACCTCTGTCGAGTGCCCAAGTTGCTGACGAAACCTTACTGTCCATTCCACCCAGACCAACACGAGATTTCTCCCCAAAGATGATTGTCTGAAAGCTCGTTGGGTCGTATGTGTGCAGCAGACGGGCGCCATCTTGACTCGGTGGTTTAGTGTAGATGCCATTTACATCGGACATTAGGAAGAGCGCATCTGCGCCCACTTCAACCGCAAGATGAGCAGCCAAACTGTCGTTATCTTGAATGCTTATCACACCATCAAGATCCATGTTTGGCAGGGCTGGGGACAGAACTGCATCGTTGGTGTTCACAATTGGAATAATGTCCAATCGGAGCAATTCATAAAGTGTGGAACCGAGATTGTGCCTCGACACGGGATTGGCAAAGTCTGTCTTATTGACCAGAACTTGAGCAATTGAGATGCCATACTGAGAGTACATGGCCTCGTACAGGGCCATCAAACCACTCTGACCCACTGCCGCAGCTGCTCTTGGCTCGAGAAGAGGTTTGCCTCGGTTCTCATTGTGCGCCAGTGTTTCTCGCATTGACATGGACAACTTCAGTTCTGAACTCAACTTTTGTTTGCCAAAAGCCACAGCACCCGAAGTGACCATCAGCACATCTCGACCCTCTTTATGTAGCTGCGATGTCTGTTCCACGATGGAGGCCAGTCGGCCTAGGGCCAGTCCACACTCATCCTCTCGAGTGATGACAGCCGAGCCGAGTTTCACCACAATTCGCTGTGCTTTGTTCAGATCGGATCGAGTAGCAAATGACTTTACCTTGTTGGGCGTTGTCTTGGCGGAACTTTGACTCGGTGTCTCTTGGTGGTTCGAGATGGCTCGTTGCAGTGCAGAGATGGAACCTTTACGGCCATTGTTGTGGATTGCTTGCAGACGAACCAGCCGGGTTAGGGCTTTGGAGGATTCGGTGAGGAGTGGAGAGACTCCAGAGGTGAAGGTTCGAGATAAGGTCAAGATTCGACTTGCCATTGAGTTGAAAGAGCAGTTGTGGGACAAGGAGAACAAAGATAGAATCGAAAGATTTTGACAAGCAGTTGGTTGAACTTTTATACCTCAACTACTTGTCTCCAGAAGTTGTCGACTAAATTCAAAATGAGCAGATTGACTGACTGCTTGAAGTGATTTGAAGTGACAAAACAGGGAACTAGTTGGCATGAGTTTGCTTTGAACTCACTTTGTCGAGGGTCGAGTATTTGGGAGTTACTAGACAGAGGGGAGGGGTCCTCTTCGGGCGAACCTCTTTCTGGTGGGTCTGGTGTTATGTTCACTTATCGTTGCATCACCCAAAAACACTCGAAATCAAAGTGCACAAAAATGATCGAATATGTCGGAAAACTTTGGCCAAATCGGTTAAATCGACTTGATCACTAATAGCTACCGAAGTGACAAGGATTTTGCGTTGTTATCTGCCAGAAACAACGTTACGCCAACTGTGCACACGAGTATTATGTCGTTCACTATCAAAAGACATTAAGATCTCTTCTTATCAAATGTTTAGTTGATTTCGGTTTCGATTTGTGTGTGTGTAGAACGAACGATCAAAGAACGTTCAAATGCTACCGAGATGATGTTGTAGGTGTTGGTGGGGGATTACACAACTCGAATTGGTGCACTTTAGCGCAATTTGGTATTTGACTTGGTTCAACCAGAAGGAAGAAATTGCTTCGAGTGTTGCGACGGTTGGTAGACACACAAATTGAGACTTGGAATGCACAAAAAACCAGACAGAAATATTTAAAATTGATTGCACTTGAACTGATCAATCAAAGTAAATCAAAGTTTTGGTTCTCGAAAGTCTTGAGCAACTTTGCCTACTTTCTACATTTGAAAGTATGTTCGACTACCTCGAAGTAGGCCCTCTAGGTTGTCTCGAAGAGAGATGCGATAACGAGACTCTACAGGTTGGCAAGACAAAGTGAGATCATTTGAGTGTTGTGATGATTCAATCGAGCCGGTCAAAGTCGAAAACGAACGGCAAAGTAGAGACTTGAAGTGAGAGAGAGCAGAAGTGAGGTGGTCAACAACAAATCAAGTTTCAACTGTTCCTTCGTTGTTTATCACATTTAGAGAAATTATCATTTCAAAATCAGCAGCAGAAATAAAATGTTTGACTCAAATGTTTGACAAAAATGAAAAGGAGAAAAACCACACAACCGAGCTTAAACTTGTTCGTACTGGACTTTGGAGAGATTTGTTGTCGTGTACTGATCGATGATGATGGTGACGATTACTAGACTTGAGAGAAGGTACAGACTCCCTCAAGGGACTTTTGGACACTTGCTGATCGCGTGTCGGTTTGTTGGGGTGCGATCGAGACGGACTGAGAGGGAGGAGAATTCTGTTGTCGAAGACTAACAAATGTATGATTCGATGTGATGCAATGACACTTGGCTATTGAATCATAATAAATTGATAGGTTAAATTCTATATTGTCATATGTTACTCGTTTGTCTACAAATTGAGTAAAAGGTTAAAGTTCATCACTAGATTGTACACATCATCAATAATTCATAATCGGAAGTGATCAAGATCGAGAGAGGCAAATTTAAATTGAGATTATAAAGGAGATAACAAGATTTAATGTCAATAAGAGACGGAAAGATGTGAGCACATTTATATAAAGATAATAAACACAGACAAACTTGTAAATGTGTCGACATTTGCACTAATAGACAAACACACACACACGAGACAGCAACAACTTGTTTGACTGTTCAACATTCAGGTGCACTTTGGAATAGTACTGTTTGTGATGTCTGGTAGATGAAGGAATACATCATCATTGTGCCAACTCATACCTTCCACTCACGTTTGTGTGTACAGTTTGATGTTCACGTGTATTGTCCAACTAGTGCTATATAATGTGAGCTGTTGCTACTGGTTATGGTGAGAAAGGAACAGATCGATTGCATGATGAAATGTTCAATGTACATTGCTCGGATCGATTTCGAGTGATTCTTTAATTGGCCACTGATTCGTACTAAAATGTCTGGACAAATCGAAAATTAAAAAAATATAATGAATTTTATTTTCAAATGACTCTCTTTTGTATTATACTACTTTTTTGGAATACAAATCAAATAAATAAAGCATTAATGAATTGAGTACACAACAACAAAAACAATGGACATAATTTAGAGATAATTTACAGTTAAAAGATTGATTTGATGAGGAGACTTATTTTGTGAATAGCTCTTTTCATGGGCGATTCAGGTGCGGTTCATAATTCACGCTGAAACCGTAGTTCTTGTTGCTCTGAATCAGAACCTGATGAAGGAATTGGCAGTGCAAGGTGTTTGTACTTGAGTGTGCCCTTGCTGAACTCTTGAACGGTTTGACCGTTTCCGTGCAGTTGCCACTGAGTGGTGAGCAGGCCCTCGATTCCCACTGGGCCACGAGCGTGGATTCGACCAGTGGAGATGCCAACTTCTGCTCCGAGACCGAATCGATAGCCATCGGCGAATCGAGTGGAACAGTTGTGGAACACACAGGCACTGTCGATCTTTTGTAGGAATTGATCTGCCTCAGAATCTATAAAGATGAAGTGAAATGATTAATTTAAGAATCGATTAACTCTCAAACTCACCATTTTCAGTTACGATTGCATCAGTGTGACCACTTCCATAAGTGTTGATATGTTGAATTGCGGCTGTCAAATCGTCGACCACTTCAATGGTGCACGCCAGTTCACCATACTCGATCATCATACTCTTGGCTAGTGGTGGACCAAAGGTCAACATTTGATTCAGTTTGGGACCGGAGAACAGTTTGACATTTTCCTTTTTGAGTTCGTTGCACAGGCGGACAAAGAAGTGACTACCCGAGGATTCGGAGTTGTCCTCGACCAGAGAACGATGTATTAGGAGAGTCTCCATGGCGTTACAGGCTGCTGGGTAATCACATTTCGAGTCACGAACTGTTGATGGAAAATAAAATGTTAGTAACTGATTTAATCTAATGTCGAATGAGCACTCACCAATTTTGATTGCTTTCTCCACATCTGCATCTTTGTCCACATAAACATGACAAATGCCCTCACTGTGACCCAACACAGGAATCGATTTGGACTGTTCCTGGATGGAGCGAACCAACTCGTTCGAACCTCGTGGAATGATCAAGTCAATGTCACCTTCGAGTTGTACCAGTTCGCTCACATCCTCTCGACTGCTCACCAGTGCCACTGCATTTCGAGCCTCAACCGAGACCGAGCCAATCGCTTCCTTGATCAATTCGTGCAACTTTTGGTTAGTTTCCTGAGCCTCTTTACCACCCTTCGCTAGCAATCCATTGCCAGTGGCAATGGATAAAGCCGCAATTTGTGGAAGACAGTCGGGACGGGACTCGAAGATAACCATGAGCACTCCCAGTGGGACTGTGATTTGATTAAGTTCAAGATCATCTGAGATTTGTGTGCGACGAAGTGTGCGACCGAGTACATTGTCGGAAGAGTCGGCAATCTGACGGAGACCAGCAGAAAGTGATTTGAGTTTGCTCGAGGTTAAGGCCAATCGTTCAATCATCGATTTTGCCAATCCTGTTTAAACAAATTAATGGTCAGAGACTTATTATTCACCAAATCAATCATTCATACCTGAAGCATTTGCCTTGGCAAGGTCCTTTTGATTGGCCTCAATAATAACGTCCGCTCTTTCTTCCAACAACGATGCCAACTTGTGAATGATTGCTCCTCGCTGGGCGCCATTCAAAGCCAACAGACTTCTGCTTGCGTTTCGAGCTATTGACAAACATAAATATGAATATCATTTTGTATGATTTCAAACCCAACTGACCATTATGAGCCATGGTCTGTGCCGAAACAGATCTTTCCTCGACCTGAGTGAAGAACGTTCCCACTCTCTTGCCTGCCACAATTTTGTTAATGGCGTCATCTTCCATGCCATTGCAGATCACCACCGAAACACCTCTGTCCAGTGCCCAGGTTGAAGATGCCACCTTACTGTCCATTCCACCCAGACCAACACGAGATTTCTCTCCAAAGATGATCGTCTGATGACTTGTTGGGTCATAGGTGTGAATGAGACGGGCACCGTCTTGACTCGGTGGTTTCGTGTAGATTCCGTCCACGTCTGACATTAGGAAGAGAGCATCGGCACCCACCTCAACCGCAAGATGAGCAGCCAAACTGTCGTTATCTGAAATGCTTATCACGTTATCTGTGTCTGGGTGTGGCAAAGCTGGTGACAGCACAGCGTCGTTTGTGTTGACAATTGGAATAATGTCCAATCGCAGTAGTTCAAACAATGTCGATCCGAGATTGTGTCGCGAAACGGGATTGGCGAAATCTGCCTTGTTGACCAGGACTTGAGCAATTGAGATGCCATACTGAGAGAACATGGCCTCGTACAGAGCCATCAGACCACTCTGACCCACTGCCGCAGCGGCTCGAGGTTCAAGAAGTGAATTACCTCGTGCTTCTCTCGCCTCATTTTGAGCCAGAGTTTCTCGCATTGACATGGACAACCTCAGTTCTGAGCTCAGCTTTTGTTTGCCAAATGCAACAGCACCAGAAGTGACCATCAGCACATCTCGGCCTTCTTTATGCAGCTGCGATGTCTGTTCCACAATGGAAGCCAATCTTCCCAGTGCCAGTCCGCATCCATCCTCTCGAGTAATTACAGCCGAGCCGAGTTTCACCACAATTCGTTGTGCCTTGCTCAAGTCTGTTCTCGTGGCAAATGCTTTTACCTTGGTTGGCTGTGCCACGCCAGTGGAAGCCTGGTCCGATACTTCGTGAATTGATTGGTGATTTATGATGGCACGTTGCAGTGCAGAGATGGAACCCTTCCGGCCATTGCTGTGGAATGCCTGCAGACGGAGCAATCGATTCAGGGGCTTCGAGTTGGTGCTCTTCAGCAGTGGGGCAGCACCCGAGATCAGCGTGCTCGAAAGAGTCAGGATTCGATTGGCCATTTTCTTGCGAATTGGTTTGAATTTTGGTTGAAGCACCAAATTTTGGTTTAGTCTGTTTCGAGAAGCAGTGAAGCACTCGAAAGCTTTCACCCAGCACTTGGTCGAGCTTTTATAGTCGAGTGTGTGCAAACCTTCAGAACCATAAGAACGGAAAGCCTTCGATTGTGTGGTGTCGAAGTGAATCGAAGCGTATGGACTGAATTGGTTCGCTTCTCAATACTTTGAATCTCTGGTGACTTTTCGAATTGAACACACACAAATTAGTGTATTTCGGTAGCTCACTGTGGGCGGGATCACGTGTTGTAGGCCTTGTCTGTTTGTTGTGAATGTCTTATCGTTGCATCATTGCTTCGTGTGCACCAGAAAGAAAGCGCGAGTATCCGAAACTGGCGGCAACTTGAATAAACTGAAGATAAAGATAAAGGAGAGAGAGAGATCACTTATAGCCTACACCGAAGTGAGTGAATTTCGGGTGTTGAGTTATCGCAAACACATTACACCAACACTACACGTACGAACTGACAATTATCAAAACATTGAGACACGAACGTTTTTTTGCTATCAACACAACTCAACTCATGTAGTGACTTGTAGTTGACGTTAATGGAGAAACGAATATGAGATTTGCTTGATAAGACACACTCTTGCACACACACACTCGATTCGAATTGGTTCAATGTAAGTGTAATGATATTTGTAATATATATTTTTAGTTCTTCGTGTGTTGCTCGATGAAAGAAAAGTCATCAAGCTTAGGCGTGAAATTTACGTCGATCAAAATGCAAATATACTTCTGGTGCAAAGTCTTCAATGAAACAAGACGCAACCGAACCGAAAAAGTGGGAGTGAGGTTTTTCGAATGCGTCTGATGACTTATACAAAGTCTCAAAGTGCAAGACCAGTTTGTGTGAGTGCAGTGAAGATCAATTTAATTTGGTAGACACAAAGTCTAGTGAAGTGAAGTTCGTCTCGAATGTCTCGAACTGTCTGCACAAATGAACAGATATACACTTTGAGGATACACTTCAGGTTGAGAATCGACACATTTGTGTGTCCATTTGTGCTCAGGGCAAAGTCAAAGTGACAAAGCCGTCCAAAGTGGCATCTTTTCATATATAGCTTCAAGATGGTCACTGTAAAATACACACTCTAAAATCAAGTTTCAACTGTTCACGTGCGGTTTGTGTTTATCTGCACACAACCAAATATTATCAACACTAAATCAAAGACTCGTTTTGGGATACACATAAAGTCACATTTGATGACGAATGGCATTAATAAATGAAAGATGAAAGAGGAGAAAACCAAGCTCAAACTCGATTAAACTGGACTTTGGTGTATGATTCTATAGTAGTAAACAAGGAGGAGGAATAACACTTTCAATAGAACTTGTTGATCGGGACTTGTTTTGTCTGTGAATGTTCAAAGTCAGACAGAGAGGAGGAGAATGTTCTCTTTTTTAATATATTTAATGTTTGTCTGATGTAATGTCAGTCATGTAATGAACAAGCAGGTATGTTTCAAGGTCGATATCGCATTCATTCAACAAACAAAACAAATTTGGGTTCATTGATCGGAGTAAGGGAATTGTTACTTTTTTACTGTAAATCATCACCTGCAATTGACAGACTTTTTGCTGGTCTGTGTGCAATTAACGAGTTGTTCAACTAATATTATTGCAATTAATGTTCCAATTGAATGATTCCAAAATTTCAAATTTGACGAGTGTCAATTGCACTGTACATTTATTTTAAGCCTCATCAATCCCACCCAGGACGCATCATCCGTGTGTATGACAAGTTGCGAGTTCAGTCCTTCGAGTTGCGTCAAAAGTAAAGTCCAGTTGTGAGGAATCGCTTCAAACTGCCACCAACTAGATCACCACTCTATGCACTCTAATATACAGCCAATAGACAGCATTGAGTTTATCACCAATTTGGAAGTTGTCGCAAAGTTGAGTCGAATGCAACTCACTTGTAGTGACGTAGTGAGTGTGTGAGTGTATTCGCACGAAAGATGGACAACACTTGAAAGAGTGTTCCATTTATCGGAAGTGAACATCTCCGCGCAGGATTGATTGAGCACACAACAACAAGTTGAACATATGCTCTAGGCAAAACAAACAACATCCGAGGACAGTGCACAGATAAAGATGCAAATCTATTCGATAACACACGGAAAGATCAATTTGTTCAATCTGTATTTTGTTGGTTATTAATAATAAAGTTGTCTAGACGAGTACGAGTAGAGTGAGAGTGAACACAGCAGAACACAACTCAATTCGAAATTGAAAGGTACACTCGGGAATAATGCAACAACAATAACATTCGCCTCTTTATATACCAATTTGCACGATTGGATGACGATACTCGACACAAATGTTTACTCATTCTTACATGCATGCAGTGACGTTTGTGCATATATTCAACCAACTTGCTATATAATTGGTTGGTACGGTGAGAACGGAAGAGAATTGCATGATGAAATCTGCAATGTACATTGCTTGCTATCGATTACCAAGAATTGTTGATTGCTCTCGATTGCTCCATAATAAATTGTTAATATAATAATCGAGTGAACTATGACATTCTATGAGATTATTATTTTATTAAAGGTTAACAACTCCATTCACTTGTGTTAATCTTGTAAGGTTTTTGTTTTTGTTTTTGTTTTACTTTATTTTATCACAGAATTGTTTTTCTTTTTTTTTGTTATTTTGTGATGCAAATATAACAGTAAAAAGAAGAAAATAATCAAAAGAAATCGCTGTCAAGTGACTTCAATTTTGTTGCTATTTATGATGATGTCGCGCGAATCGGAAAAGAAATGTGTGCATGCTCTAATAGTTTCGAATAAAGCAAACCATCATGACGACGATGATGATGATGATCGGCTGTGTCAGTCTGTGTCCGTCGTCCAAATCCTAATCTGGATCTAATCACTTGACTAAATGTGATGATTGAATGCTCTACTCAATGGAATGTGTGTGTAGAGCAGTAGGTCTCGATGTGATCGGCACTGGGCGTCATGATAGCCTCATGATGACTCATGATGACACCCGGACGCCATACATTCTATATTGCTTATGTATGAGCACATCTCACTCTTTACTGTATGTTATGTATGAGTGTTCCAATTTTGCTGTGATCCAGAAAAATGTGTAGCATCCTCCACAGCAAACAGCCCAATTTGTGCCAATGTGGCACGTGTCTCTTTCCTTTTCAATGCCTTTTGTTGCTTCTATCTGCTTCTTTTCGCTTCAATTGATCATTATTCGGTTTGGGCTGGTTTGCTTGTGTAGTATTGCCTTTGGTGTGTAGTAATAATAATAATAACTAACAGTATACTATTGAATTGATGACCACATAATGATAATGTTTATAAATAAGGTTATTTACTCAATGCAATGGGTGGAATGGCAGTGATTAGACGCAACTCGACTTGTGTGATTGAACTTTTGGGTCGAATGCAGCAATTTGGCTTCTTTGGAAATTTAATCTCGATGATTTGTTGTATTTTTAAATTTTAAATTTTATCGTATTAAATTGGGTTTATTTTTATTTTTACGAATCTGGTTCAAGTCCAATGATTTAATAATAATACCATTATGAGAATATATTCTTTGGTTTAGTAAAAAAAATATATTTTTAAAAATCTGTCTGAATTGTCTCAAGAGTTTAATAATTTAATATTTTATGTATTGGATGTGATCAATCATTTTGAATTTAAAAACTCGAATAAAAAATACTCAATTTCAATACTCAAATATTCAATTCAATTTATCATATATCAAAATAGAATATATTATTTAATATAAAATTCTTTATGATAATTATTCTTTATAATCACACAAAACCTGCTTTTACAAGCACACAAATTATTTTTGGTAGGAATTTTTTGTTCACTAAAACAGGGCACAGATTTGTGTGACACAGATTTTCATCTTCGAACACGAGTATTATTTTGAGCAGAAAGCTCTGAAGAATATTCCTCCCTCTCGATAATTTCATACAATTGATTGTTCTATACAAAGTGAGTGTGTGTGTTGATTCACCGAATTGTGTATGTTTAAAGCATTTGGGAATATATATTGGCTTGTGTGTGTGTTGTGTGTAGAACTGGTTGATGATTGTGTCACTTCATCAATTATATTCTTTTCATGGTGAGATGACATCTCCAAACACTGTCTAAAGGGTGAATGAGACAATATGAGAGAATGGTTTGTGTGGGTGGTGTGAGTGCATTGAGTTAAAACACAAAGATCGGAATTTTTCTTTATTTCGAACGAAACGAACCATTTTGCCTAAAGTAGCACTTTCTGCACTGATGAATGCAGTGTGATGATGATGATGCTACTGAATAGGATCAATGGAAAAGTGCAAATTGAAAAACAATTGTCAATTGCGGGTTTGGAGGTTAACCAACCATGACGTTCGAGAGTGGCTATGTGTGTGCAGAACCCTTTTGCCTCTATATTTTTGCCAACTTAATGACAGACCAATGGAATGACACACATTTCGAGTGGTGACAACACCAACACACTGATTCGAGGTACTGGACAATCGATTTATCATCGAACACATCCAACACTGGAATATTCCTTATGTGCTTAGGTACAGTCAGTCAGTGCTTACTACTATGATTGTTGACCGATTTATTGATTAATCTATTTGATAAATCAATTTTACTGACCATTTCGGTTCAGTATCTAACCATAATATCTACATTCGAATCAACATTTTCGAGATGGGATGAGAATTTATTTGGTGATTCAATAAATATATTCACAAATGCAATGCAATGTATATACATTGCCTTGCAGACAATGATTCAATTGATGTTAATAATAATAAATTATGAAATTAAATTACATTTATGAGTTCAATTTACAATGAAAATAATAATTTTGAGTGCTCTTTCGATTGTATGCAAAAATACTTAATGAATACAATATCTTTTGGTCTTATCGATTTTCAATAAATAGTTTCATTCATCAGTCGCAACAGGAGATAATTATTTGTACAAGGTGGAAATTATATTTAAATAAATAAATAAATTTGGGTGTATTGAGTCATGTTTATATTTACAAAATAAATATGTCTTATATGCAATAGTTACATTTGTTTCAATACACAGTCAATTGGACACCCTGCTTTGGTTTGTATCAGTGTTACGAGAGTATTCATCACTCGTCGACTTCTTTTGATTACTCAAACATAAGACTCGTACGTGGAAAACTGTGGATCCGAAAGTATGTCCTCAATGTTGGGCACAATCATGTCTGGATCCTCTGGCGGATCTTGGTCATCGTCATCGCATGACACCGACCGCGGTATTTTGAGTAATTCTGGATCTACTGATATTATCGATGTTGTGCCGTTCTGATGACCGTTTCGATGTTCACCGTTGTGGTATTCGTTCTCGAACTCTGCTTCATCAATAATCGCAACTCGTGCCGAACGTTTCATCATGTTTGCCCGTCGATACTCGGCTGGGTACTGAGAAATGGTGTTGAGTGTTGGCTTGTCGAGTGGTGGTGCATTCGGTGGGTCGAGACTCGATTGGGGTGTTACTGTCGAATGTACTGGGGAGAATGTTGTTTCGGGTTGTTGTGTCTGTTCGCCATTGTTAATGATCACTGAAGAGCCCGAGCCCGAGGCGGAATCGAGTGATGACTGTTTACTCGAAATGGGCGTTCGACGAGTGTTGCCTCGAGTGCTCATGTCCAGGTCAAAGGAGTGTTGCTTGTAGTAGTGACGAATTGGTGGTTTAGCTCGGAGATTTTGTTGTGTCAATATAGAGTCCATCGAACTGAATCTGGTTCCCTGAGGATGGTTCTGACCAGCTGCCCCATTCTGCATCCACGGAGCAGAGTTGAGTGAGGCATTCTTCAGTGAACTCGAAGTAGTGGTCGTGGTGGTGGTTGTGTTGAAGGTCGATTGCCTCATCAAGAAGCGTCGATTTCGTCTGTACTTTCTCCTCATTTTGCCCCTCGGTGCCATTCCCTTCTGGAAATCCTCGAGTAGATCATCTGGCTCCGAGCAGCAGCAGCAACAGAAGCACAGACAGTAGTCATTGCAGTAGCAACAGTACTGACACACTGTCTCGACGAATGCTTTACGGAATTTGGAACTGACCACCGCGTACAGGAAAGGGTTGAGCATCGAGTTGACGTAGAGCATGATGCGACAAAAGTACAGCAGCGAATAGTAGCCAGGCATTGACAGTCGTTGAATGTCCTCATCGGTCACAACCAACAGCCAAATGGTGAACAGTCGAAAGGGCAGGAGACAGGTGAAGAAACAGGCGACCACCGCACCGAGCATCCACACCACCTGACGACGACAACGCATTTGAGCCTTCTCCGCGGCCATGTTGGGACGAGTCGTTGCCGGTGCACCAGATGCGGAGCCGTTTCGAGATCCAGGTGCTGCTGCTGCTGCCGCACTGGCAGACCCATTCCGCCACAGAATCACAGGCCACACGGAGGATTCTTTCGATATTGACCCACCTGAGTTGGTGGACACACAGGCCAGTGAGGACCGAATGTTGACTAGACTGTCTCGACCACCAGAATTGATGGAAGAGTGTGTCGAAGCGAGTGCGTCTCTCAGTAACCTGACATTTAAAATATCATTAGATTGATCATTCATAAAAGCAATTGCCTTGTCTCACCTTCGATCATCCAGAATTAACCTCTTGTAAATGATGCAATAGATGACGATCAACACAATGAATGGAATCCAAAAGAAGGCAGCCATCGTAATGAGGAAGTAACACTTCTGCCAGACGGCATTTGCCTTCGTGCTGCACACGTTCACCAGTGAGCCATCGATGTATTGGGTCTGTTCCAATTCGGTACCAAACAGGACAGGAATGGTTGCTAAAAGGGCCACTGACCACAGACAGCAGATTGTGATCACTGCTCGACGCATTGTGCACTTGTAATTTGCTTTCAGTGGCTTACAGATGGCGTAGTACTGCGGGGGAAAGAGATGGCAAATAATATAATCATTAGTAATTCTGCATTTTTAATTTGGGATTTTTTGCAAAGTGAAATGATTTTGAAGTCTACTTTTACGCACGAAAGAAAATAAAACTCAAGAAAAAAGCATGCAAAAATGTTATTAATAAACAATTAGTGCAAGTGAGGCACAATTAGCATAAGTGACATTTAATGCTTATAAAGGACAAGGGCAAGGACATTTACGAACGTACAGAGTGGTTCCGGTATTTAAATGCAAAATGTGCTTTTAATTAAAGATTAATTCCATAATAAGAGCCGTGCAATTTTGAATTTAGGTTCATGTAATGCAATGCAACTCTACTTTGAACAAATCGTTCCAAAATGTAAATCACATCTATTTATCACAGCGCTTATTATATTCGTATTCACAAAGAATATTCCTTCGTCTCAACAACAATAAATTACCTCCAAAAATTCCTATCCATTAATTACCTCCATTTGCCTGATTCTCAAGCGCAGTCATAATTCAAAACCGAATGTGAATATATTCTAAAGTGTGTGAATCGTCTCTTCTACTTTTCGCTTAATGATTTGATCAGATTTATGAGAACAATTTGCACGTTTATAATGTAACGCAATTTAAATAACAAATTCTGCTCGGTAAATAATATAATATAAAGTATTAATTTGAATAATTTGTCCAAAGCTAAAACTGTCATACAATCACAGTACAGAGTGGTTTAGTAGACAATAAATAATGAATTTATTTATTAAAATTATTGGTAATTTTAAATTCCGGAACAATTCCTGTGCCACTCTGTATCAATAAATAATTTCGAATATATATTTTATAATAAAAATTATGATTTTGTCGGGAAAATTGTTTTTAATAAATAAATTTAAATGCTCCCTAGACTAATAAATTATTCTGCTCTCACAGAGAACGTATAAAAATATTAAATAAATAAATTATTATTATTGAGCCACTTAATCTGGTGTGGAATATTCCCAGCAATATTCCTCTGGAGTGTACTTATGAAAATATTTCTCAAATTACACTTGAAGAATTTATAAATATGGATAATAACATTTTATAAATAAATACAAGGTGCTTGCAAAATTGTACTTTTGGTTTTGGAACACTCGGTAGTAATATATCCTTATCGCGCCATATGTCCCTCATCATGTCCCATCCACACATGTCGTGACAAACTGTCATTTATTACAGTTCACATTATTATTAATTTGTAATTATACAAAGCTTTCTTCTTAGATTTTCTCGTTTGCTCTACTGGATTTATGTACTCGGACATATGGTGGTTACTGGCAAATTGTATTTATGACTTATCTCTGTTGAATTTGTTGATGACATTTGGCTGTGTTTGTTTGGAACACTCTGTATGGTATTCCAAATTAGGGGAAAGGTTGCGAGGGTCACGCCCTTTGTGTAAATACATGCATTGAGCGACCCTAAAGATTAATAGGTCATAACCTCGTTATGCTCAAACATTATCATTTACATTCAATCATAAATTGGGGCTAATTGGACTTACCCTTTCGAATGAGATGGCCAGTATGGTGAGTATGGAGCCATTGGCTACGACCAATTCCACAAATGGTACTGCTTTGCCTGTTTAGGAGGAGAAAATAATAATAGAAACATTAGTTTGAAAGTTTATAGAAAAATGTGAAAATATATCATTGACAAAAAGTGTTCTTTCTCAATGAAGTTAGATCGAGTTTGTGTGTAGTACCTCTAATTGGACATGATTTATAGGTGCTCGAGTGGTCTATTGCTCAGTGTGTTCTGTCTCTGGTACATGTTTGATAGCTCTGATCAGATTAGATTGATTGAACTGTGTGCACTGGTGGTGCAGTGAGTGTTGTGTTGTGTTGTGTCTGGTTGAACTATCATACCAGCAACGCCTATGTTTGTGGAACAGTTTAATTAACAGCTCAACACCCGTCAAGTGCACGTTGACCCCACACAAAGCAGAGACCGAGTTCAGGCCAATAAAGCGATCCCGAGTTCACTTTCACTTGCTAGTGGAGTTTAGTGCTCGTCAAGCACCTCGATCGATTAATTAAATCGAGTTTGATGACTCAATCATTCAGTCCGTATGTCTCCACTCAACTCGACCGACACGCACACACACACACTCACACTCACCCAAAACGAGCGTTCAATTATCCAATTAACCAGGAAAATACCCACGGTAATGGAACTACGCATACGCACTGAAGCACTAAGCCTGAATTTGGATCAATTTCAGTTTGCGTTTTGGGAACTTTTATTTGATGGCTATTGTCAGCACATGTATGCATGCATAAGTTCAATTGCAATTCAGAATATGAAGGTATAATATGTCATCAATATGCTAATATTTAATTGTTCCACAATAATCAATTCCTAGACAGCAAATCATTAGCATGACGAGACACATAAATGGGCACACTAATTAGTGCAATAGTTGATTAATACTCAAAGATGAAATTGATTTTGTTTGATTAATAGTTCTCACGGAAAAATCAATTTTATGCTAATTATGTCTTGCTAATGTAAAGCTAGAACTAGAAGAAGATAATTGGCGATTATTTTCTCGCTCACTTTCGCTCCCTCGGATAATATTATTTTGATTTACCCAAAACATTGCACAATTAAGAACCTTGCAAAATCCATATTGTTCACCAGGAGAATTGTTCCCACGATGGTAAGAAAAGAATCACGAAAGAATGTCATCTGTCTCACGCAAAATCCCACGCACACGGAATTCTGTACCGAACCACAACCGACAAAGAATGTGACCGCTAATAGAAACATGAATGGACACACGTCAACCGAATCAGTCACTCTGTTTTGACCAAATCTATTTGTGTGCATACATTTCCGCACAATGTCGAAACATATGGAAAGGAGTGTATGTCCTTGAGGAGTGTGCATGTACTCGTCTGCATCCCACTCACGGCAACAACAAACAAACAACCCCAAACCCACCACCACCAGCAGACAAGTGAGCGGGCATTAATCGAAACGATTAAGACCAATTCAGTGTAGGACCGTTCTGTTCAGTCCAATGGTGATCGATCATCGATTGGACAGCACCCGAAACCGATCTTGAGCGTGTCTCTGTCTCTTTCCCTGTCTGGCCTTTGCCTACACACTGCCAACACATTGTGCAATTCAGAATATTCTAATCCTGAAAATATTCTCTCTACAGATAACTAAAAGGGGGATTTTGAGCCAATAAGACAAACAAAGGAATTAGACCACAAGAGTGGACAGAGTGGGAGAGAGGAAGAGACAATTCGGGCTTGGTAAGTTTTGTTCGTGTTTCGCTTCTCATTCCTGCCAAGTGGAAAATATTGTTTCGATAAGTTCGCACAGAAGGACACTTTCTGGTTGATTCTGGTGGATTCTGGTGGTGGACAGGCAAGGAGGGTGAGACAATTCCACTTGAGAGACATTTAAATGATATCAAGTGCGACTTGTGTGTGTGTGCGTGTACCAGAAATCCAACTAATCGACACAAACTATCACAAGACCAAACTTTCTTATTTATCTATTTATTTATTCGTCTTGAAGAATATTCTTGAGGGGAGAAACAAACTGCACATTTCAACGATACATTCGTATGGAGAGTTGATTGTGCAGTACAGGATGGATGATCACGATTTTAAATTCATTGAATTGACCGACAATTTCAAATTGTCGACTCACTCTGTATAATGTGATTTTCACACAGTCACATTTCTCACATAAATTCTTGACTCAAAGTTTTGTATCTTGGGGGAAGTGTGTCAACTCTGTCTGGAAGCTGTCTCGGCTCGATGTGTCTCGATGATTTGCTTATATCACAATGTATATACTTGCACACTACTCCACAGGGTGAACCAATCAAAGCAATATGCTTAACTCGATTTATGTTGTTATACTTTGGTCAACAATTTATTTCTCAATAAATTCACGCTGTATTATTTGATTCGATCTCTCTACTATTTCTTCTTCTTTCTCGTGTGGACATTAAGAAATTCCAGGAAATTCTGGTTCTCACCAAGGAAGATGAACGAGATGAGATTGATCAATGGACAATCACTCGATGATTAGGAAATGGAGGGAAAAGATGAGACCATGAGATATCTGATCTACATGCACAGATAGTGCCACAGGGTGCTGTAAGGCAATGGATTATATTCTCATATTGTCTATTCATACAAAATATTATTACTAATTACACAGAAATTATTATTAAAAGCATCCACCCTGTCTCACAGGCCTGTCTGGTCAATCCCTTAAAATGACGCCAAAGCGATATTAAATTGTGCTATTGAATGACATTTCGATTGTCTCTCTTCTCATCTTCTTGTCCTGTTCTGGCTGTCTGTCTGTCCGTCTGTCTGTGTGCATTGACTTTTGATCTTGGAACGTGAAGCTCAATTAATGTGTCGCTCAAAGCAACACACACACACGCACAACTAAATGTACGAGAGACAAATGGTGTGACCCGGAAATTGTAAACCAAAAGAGACACAATACAACGACGAGTGAGACGGACAAATTGGGCATAGATGCCGAGCATATACAACAGAGAGATAACACCGATTGAAGTTAGGGCACAAATTAGTGGATGGGGGTTGTACACAGATGAAGGATGACAATTGGGCGATTTGAATGAACCGAGTTCGATTGATGCAAACAAGACAATTTATGCTAAATTCCGCCTTATTCTCCCGCCCTGTAGAATAATAATCGTAAGACAATATGTGTCTCAATTATGATCGAATTATTGGACCAAATGTTGCTCACTACACCATATGTTTTTATTATTATATGCTGTATACACCGAATGTTTCGAAGTTCAACAAATAATATTCCATTGCATGAAGGCCAAGGAATTGTAAAAACATTAATACAATCGTATACGATTACATAAATATATAAAATGCGAATCACCCAATGCTTGTATTCTAGCCCAATTCTGCATGCATGTAAAGTTTAGTGGAACATTTTATGATCTCTTTTTAAAACGGAAAGAGAACGAGGCACAATAAAAATTGTGTTTTGGGGTCATTTCAAAGGATTAAGTAAGTGACTTTTAATAGGGACCTTTATTGTTGTTGATGCTGTGTTGGTTGAACATTAAAATTCCGTTTAAATTGCTAAACAAGTGCACACAACGCGCGAGTCTATTGAAGAGCAATGTGCAAATGTTATGATTAGTGCTGGGACGGAGTTGGTAAATCATCTTAATGACATGAGTCATAAAAACGCGGAATAGAGCCGAGGACATTAAAGTTTAATGATTAAACAAAGTGAGCTTATTCTGGGGGCATAAAAATGATTTGAATATAATTTATAGTTTAATGTTCAATAAATTAGACAAATGCAAACTTGTCTGAACCAATTTGAGCTTACACACTAAATGTTTGTACAATTCTTTAAAATTATCGAGTTTATTTACGTTTAGGCCCAATTCGCTTCTCAACTGCTCACAATTTTAATTTTGTCAGCATTTTTGTTCGTGAGAATTGGTTTGTTCTTGGTCTAGTTATTTTCCTCATAGTCCACAACAGGGCAATTAACCCTGGGAAAATCAGCAGAAGCAGCATCCCCGAATGCATCCTCTGTCTCTGTATTTATTTGTTTGTATTTCATTATATTTATTTCCATGCGTATTTAATCGTGTGAATAATTTGACTTGATCACTGAACTGGTACCAACTAATTCGAGCCCAGTACAAGCAACCCAATTTGTAACTGGAAAAATTAGTATTTTCTGCTGTTGTTGTAGTGATACAATAAAACAATAGCAGTTATAGCAAACGGTGCAAAAATGTAGCACATTGTGTTCGAAATTAATCGAAACACAATGGGACGTTCATAAAGTCTGTGCTCGATTCTGTGTAGTGTGAATCGTGAAAATGGAACAACAAAAAAGTACAAATTCAGTTGACCTTAAGTAAACATAATATAGTTTGTATTTCGATATAGTTTAATAGTTTTATTAGCAACAGCAGTAACCTAGTAATAACAGTGCAAACAATATGTTCGCCTTTAATTGGAACAATTTATGGAAAATTTCTGCTGAGACACTGTGGACCGATAATATGGACCGTTAACGGTGTGGGTCAAAGGTTTATTTGTCAATTGGTGGAATAATAGTCGAGTAGTGCAATTACTTGTGGGTCATTGTGCTCTTTTTGGAGTAGACTACAGTCGATGATGATCTATTACCATTTGGCTTCACAACTATTATCATCATCATCAACTGATGATCGATCCAATACGCGCCTTCTCTTTCTGTGTGTGTTGTTGTGTGTTATTTGGTATGATTGGCATGATTGCACTGACCAATCGTTTGTTTTACTCCACTCAATGTCCCTCTCTGTCCATTCATTGCTTCTGTGTTCATTCCTCCCCCGCCAAACAAACCAGAAGGTTATTATTGTTGTGTACCAAAAAGTGCAACTGCACTATGAATCACAAAATAGCCAAATGTCTACAATGCCCCGTTCACAAAGTCATTCGAACATTAGTGCTCATTATTATCAATATGTAATAATCAAAATGGGCACAAATTTATTGAACACTTGTCAGCACACACTGAACACAGGAAAAACAACAACGGAACAGTTCCATTTGGAGCGGATCTAACCAAACAAGAAGAAAACAAGTTAAACGCTACTGTGAGATTTGATTAGTTTGCCAGAGACTCGAAACAGTTTTAGAAATTGAGAAAACCGAATTTGCACACAAATTGGCTCATCTCGGGCCAGTCCGCGTCTTGTCTCGTCTCTTGGTCGATCCAGAATGGAGGTCAGTTTAGTGCACGTTTCGCTGAACACACTATCGAATGTGTTGCGTTTCTAATTTAAATTTAATTCCACACACATCCGGAGATGGTTTCCGGTGCTGGGGTTGGGGTTAGCACAGTGGCACTGAGACTTTAGATGACTTTTCCGGTATTGGCAGCTCAATGAATTATGAAGTCGTGTGATGCGATATTGTGCAAAATATACAGGGAGAAAAGAGTTGAACAAATTGATTATCAACTAAATGTAATAATAATGCAGTAAAGAATGATATTTATTAAAATGAATTTGACTTGTGCGCAGTTCCACAAGTCACTTTCAGACCAATTTGATTTCAACTGACACAAAACTGTATTGAGGTCGAGGAATTGTTGTGGGCAAAATAATTTAACCTAATGATTTAATCAAATGAAATAAAGAGTAAATAAAGTTGACAATGAAATGCTCTGATTTACAAAAGAGAATTTAAATGAAATTAAAAAGTATCATAATTAATATATATTCAGATATTAATAATTCTTAAGCTCAATAATTATAAACTATTATTTATAATAGAATGTGTTTTCAGTTGGGTGAAACGAGCCAAATACTGTTGGACATGTTCAAATTTGTTGTAGGTATTAATGTTCAAGTGTTCCACATTGGGCAATATGGCGGAAAGAATTGAAGTGAATCGATCGCCGTCATTGTCACAAATTAAACGAGACATACTACAGGTTCGTATGGTGGCAAGTGGAATGAGTTTATAATTCTGAGCAGCCTCTGCCAAATGATCTAGGTTAAATGTGATCATGCTCAAGCCAAATTCGGTCAAGTTTGCTAGTTTACTAAGGTGGCCAATCAATTGAGAATCGAATGACTGAGAAATTTAAAAAAATATATAATAAAACATGTAATATAAAATAGTAGTGCAACTTACTGCGTCAATATTGTAATTCCCAATGCGTAACACTTGCAATGAGACGGCATATTTGGTAATATTAGGGATTACCTGATTGATCTTAACGAAGGTTAGTTCAAGATGAGTCACATTGGCGAACCACTGAGCGTTGATGGTGTGCCATTGAATTTCGTTGGAGACAATATAATTTTGAAGGCAAATTCGTCGACAATTCGGACCAAAGTGACGAACATGAGATTGAAAATCAAGATCAAGATGAAAATCGATGATCGTGATAACATCATAAAATATTTGACTGGAAAATTGTTCCAAACGAGCAAATGTAGGCGCAAGTGCTGGCAAGAAGTGGAATTGAGTACAAATGTCCAGCCGTTTGAGTGAAGTGAATGAATTGATGCGAGTATATAACTCAATGACATCGGGTTCGTAATATTGAAAAGCTTTAGGTGCAGCAATGGACAAAGTGGTCAGTTGACTCGAAGGTATCAAATGCAAAATAGTAATAATATCGGACCAAGGCAGATGCACTACGAGTTGTTCTACAGAAGTAAATAGTTTGGCAAGTTGTGCATAGAATGGCTCGCTCAAATGGAGACTGCTTTTCAGTTTAAGGCTCGTGAAAGTCTTCAAATAAATCTGCCCGAACGAACGATTCTTTAGTGAATCGCCATCAAAAGTGCCCACGCGAAAATCAGTCAAAAACAACGCTTTCTTGGTGTGTCCAATCGAGTAAATTACCGCCAGCCACTTTTTGCACACCGCCTGCAAAGGAATCAATTCCTGCAACTCTAAACGCGCCAAAATAGATTGCACTAATTCGTTTGGTAGTCGAGAGATGGGTCCGTGGAATAAATCGAGTTGAGCAGACGAATCGGTAATCGAGGCTTTCGCTGGTGACGAGTCCATATTAAGGCTGAGATGGCGAGACCTCTTGACTCGATTATTATTCTTCTTGGGAGATTGCACTGCACGAGATTTTGGGAATTTGCGTGCCATTTTGAGTAAAGCTACAAAGCCATTGTCGATGAAACAGTTTGCGAGCGGCAATTTGCTTACAACAAAACACAAATGTTACAAAGTAGGGGCTGTTCATATATGACGTTTAGTGGCATATTTGAAAAAAATGCTTGGTATTTCGCGGCTATTTGAGTAATGTGAAATTTTCAACGCAGATTATACTGAAGAATCTCACATTGAATTAACGGAATAAATTGCGTTGAACAAAAGAAACAAAACAAAAAGTACTACAAAACATTTATTTATTAAAAATAAATTTAGCGAAAATTTAGAACGAATACTCAACAACAAAATTGTGAGAACAATAAAACAAAAGAAAAAGAGAGTACAAACTACCAAATCAGGAAGCTATTTTTGTTGAGAATGAAAAAGTTACAAAATAGCCAAACTTACCGAAGCAAAGCCGGCAATTAAATAGGACATTATTGCAACATTGTATATCACCAAGTTCAACAGACACATTTAGTACTCACACACACACAACTTGACGAAACAGACATTTCGACATACACACATACAATCTAATCTACAGTATGAACAAGAATAATTCAAATTCACAATTATCCGATAATCAATTTGATATTTCTTTCCAGCATTCTGTAACATTTAAGAGTTCGAAACAACAAAATGTAGTAAAAAGAGCAATAATTGTGAGATTATGTTACCGTATGAGAAAGCAAATGAGTCATGAAGTGATGAAATAAAGTGAACTGTACTCGAGAGTACAAGAATATATATATTCCTTGCTTGGTAATTCGAGATTATTCTAAGCAAACAAAATACAAAATTGGAAACCAGAAATTGGAGATGCACTCAAACACACACGAGAATGATGATGGTGATGACATTGTACGACAAATTGAACACTGACAAATGAGTGAACGAGAGGTAAACAGTGATTTGACTCGATTCCGCTAAAGTAACACTTTCAGTCTCATCATTTGCTTGAGTAAATTAAAAATGCATATCAAAGTGAAACTGAAAGGGTTAACACCCACGCAACCGGCACAAACAAGAGTAATGCGATATTCTGTGATAATATTTCGAAATCGTCCCTGGAACAAAAGCACAGACAGTACATTGTGAGTACTACTACAGCCTTGGAACACAACAAAACAAAACAAGTCGCAACAATTGAGTCATTGATTTGATGATTAAATTATAGAGCCAAACAGGAAGTCTGGAAACTCTGTCCACACACCACTTAATTGTCCATTTCCCGGGCCAATTTGGCTTTGGAAATTTTGTGTGGAGTGATTTTTGGATGGGTTTTGAATTACTCTTTTGACTCATCAAATTGACCAGGAAATTGAGTTTGGGTTTTTTTGGGCAAGGACACAAACACACAAAATGGGTCAATTGGGCTTGTTTGTTTACACAGACGAGATTTAGAGGATTGAGAGATGGAGAAACACACAAATCAAACAATAAACAATAATACATTCTCATTTTACTACTGTCCAGAATGGGCACAACAACAGCAACAACTCGTTTGTTCCAATAGAATCGCACAGAGTTATTAGACCAAATCACATTGAGAATAAAACAGACAATTTGAGACTAACGAAGCAAGACCAAAATAACGAACTAAAGGGTGAACAACAATAAAATGGCTTCAAATTTAAATATTACTTATATAAATCAATTAGAAATCAATCTTTCAAACCACTCAATATGCAACTCAAATCACAAAATACATCTCTTCCTTGTTTGACACAGTCTAATAATTAATAATTAACAATCTGCGTCATTGTATATATTTTCAAATATATAATAAAATTCAAATTAAATTTTCCGGTCAAATTAATGAGCAAAATTCAATTAGCTTTATGTAAAAATATGCTCACAAGTTACACTAATTGAGCGGCTCAAATTATTATTTGTATTATTAAATATACGAAAATTTATCCGTGTGCCAATTATTTTAGTTGTACAGGGAGAGTTTGAGATTTGATCTTCTGCAAATTGCAGAATTATTGAATGAATTTATTTATCGATTCACTCTGTAAATGGTACAACAGTGGAGACTAAAACAGAAGCTGGTCTGGTCATTATGGAATTATAAAATTATTATTATTAATAAAAATAATGATGATCACTAATAACTAAAAATATTCTCAGTCCCGAATCGGAATCTTCCCGCCAATTTCCGAACATTATATACAAAATATATAAAAGTGACTTGAAAATCCCGAATACCCAGACCAAACAAACCGAAAAATCTCATTATCAAGCCCAAAACAGAAGTACGAAGCAAACCAGTAAAAAAAGATGAATTCAATAATGAATGAATTCAATTGTGTCAATGGAAATAATAATAATTAATTCAATTGAATAAATAAATAATTAAACACAATGGAAATTGAGAGATTACGGAGGAGACAATTCAATGATGCATTGATTGGGTTAATGGTTCGGTGCATTCGAATGGTAATTAAATTCGGTAATTATTTGCATTAATAAATTGAATATATTTTAAATATATATTTTTAGGCACATAAATCCATGGTTTTATCCAATTTTCAAAAAGCTTAACGAAACAACATTTCTATAGCTTTGTTGCTCTATAAACAGAATCCAATTTAGCAAACATCAAAATCCTGTTTTGTTTCGGTCCGAATTTGGAATGCGGCAGTCAAATTTTGTTCGGACAAGCTTTTTGTTTTTGCACATTCACACATTGTCTTGTAAATGATTTAGAATTGTATTATTAAAGAAGAAGAAGAAAAGAAGAATATTCGGTGACTTTATTTTGGAAACTATGTTTTGCACTAATGTACAGACTGACTGAGAATATTATATTGACTAATGTGTGAGTTTGTTGGTGTTGTGTTTGGTGTGTTTTGGTTGTGCTCACAATATTCGCTTTTGCATTGCACCCAATGGAGCCATTTTGTGCCTGTCACTTGTCGTACTGCTGTTGTGTGTGCTGTTGTCCCCTTAAAATTGATTTATATCTTGTCAACATCCACAAGAAGAAGAAGAGAAAAGGCAAATGTAGGAAAAGAAATAGGAGAGAGAGTGTTCGAATGTATTTGGTGCGCCGAATGTAGTGGCACATCACTTGATCTGCATGTGCACACAGACACACACAACTTGTGAATGCATCAACACAACACAACAACATGCGAACAATGGTCAAACACGGAACAATATTATTGTTCTCCATTGCTGCACTCATAGTATCTCATTTTGATGATCGCATCTTTGTATTGCCACTTATACGAGATACGGAGATCATTGTCCCCATGACGCGAAATGTTGTTGACCAGAAAGTGAGTGTGTCCACTCTCACAAGCAAAACTGTCCGCCACTAGATTTTGTCCATAAATTTGCATTTGAGCATTAATTAATCTCAATTAAGGCAATCGAGATTTTTTGAGTTGTGTCCAGCACACAGCGAGACTCCGTGGTCACTTACTTTGTCTACCCCTGATCAGTGTCTAGCCACTGTCCACTGGCTCTCCACTTAATTTACGATGTGTCTCTCTCCCTCTGTTCCTATATGAATACAATCGCATCTATTCTATATATTGTACATTCTATTTTGACACTAAATTTATTGAATATTCCCAGATTAATCTGCTTCTCTTCTTCTGCAATGCATTTTCCTATTGCAAAGATGATTATATTCTCATGCAGGCTGATTAATTGTTAGTGTAATCCAATTATATTGTTGCTCCTATGCTGCTACTTGAATACAAACAATAATTGGGTCAAACTCAAATGGTACTCGCTTGTTGTTGTTTAGTTCAGTTTGGTTTGCCTTTGATGGGTAAACAAATATGTGGACAACCACAATTTGGCAGGGACAAAAAAGAACGAAACTGAGGTTTGTTCACATAACAATATTATAATGCAAGTAAATGTTTTTATTAAATTAAATTATTCCTGGAACACAAATCCAAGAGAATAATATTCCAAGACATAAAAAACACACACATTTTTATGTAAATCTGACAGAATATTCCGGTCAAGTTAAGTTTGTTATTTGGAAGGGAATAATAATAAAGTGGAAAACAATTTGAATATAAGCGAATGTGCACGGCCACTGGTCACTAGCGACTAACAATTGTACTTTCTTGTGAAACTTTAGTGCAAAATGTGACGCAATTGAGCTAATTTCCACTTGTTTCGTGTAGGACTTGTCAAAAGTATATGTTGAGATTTGTCGTTGACAGAATATTCTTCTTCTATTTCTCCTCTTGCATTTTCACTTTGCAAAGCAAAACATTCGAGTGCAGAGTGACTTGACCTGAAATATTCTCTCCCTTCAAGTGCAATATTCAAACTCAATTTTAAAATAAGAACGCACACAATATTCTCTTACTGCTCTACACGATATATTTCCGTCAGATGCAATACTTGAGTGAGTGTGCAAGTAGGGATGATATAGTCAGGTACAATTTGGGGGGCTCGCTCGCATGTGAATTATCATTGACAGAAATCTCGACTCAACAAAATGCGACTAATTGCCCTTCATACGGACTGATGTACGCAATTCGAAAGGGCATTTCCTGCACCGAGCCATCTTACCAACTCATGCCCCAAGTCCAATGTACTCCACCAAACATATAGTCGAAATAAAGCAAAAGAAAAAATCATTTAAATCAGTTGAAGCAAACAGCAACAACAACAGCATGCAAATAGAAAGTTAAATAGGGAGAAAATGAGAATTTAAAATCCCAACTAAACATTCTAACTTAACCTTCTATACTTTTCATAAATTTTCCACAGAATTTTGCCCTTGGAGTTCTTAAGAAGAGTAAGAAGAAAAGAAGAATAATCGAATATATTTTCTGTGTTGGGGTTTTTCCTACAACCGGGAAAGTATTTGAATGGAATGAGTGTTTAAAAAGTAGCTTAAATTCTGAATTTTAAAAAATGGTGATTTACTTATTAAATGAACTGATGCCGAATCCATAAATCCGTTGCAAATTGTAGACTATTGACTATAGAGTGCAGTCACGTCTAAATTCCCACACCATATCCTTGTGACAGTGACAAATGATCCTGCTTAGTAACTTGTCCCTTTTCGAGCCCACTCGTCTACTACTTACAAGCGAAAGCATACCGTTTAAATCAAATTAAATCATCATTTATTATCATAACATTTTTAATGTGTAACTTTCATTTCCTTTCGAAACCAGTACAAATATTATAAAGTTAATTTCAAGTGTGAGAAAATTAAAAATTAATTCATTTCTACTGAAGGATGTGATGATGTGAGCTGTGAGAAGTGTTTGGTCGAGTTGGATCATTTGTCTGTTAATGATTAACTTAATCGAACTTGGTGAGAGATGAAGAAGTGCAAGGCACAAGGACTGCTGCTGTTGCTTCCAAGTAAGTGTTAATGGTCACAATGATTGATGCTTTTGATGTGCACACCAGATGTGTGTGCTCATAATACACAATGTTCAATTGCTATTAATCGATAATAAATCAGGCCAAAATGGGAAGAGGCGCCAAAGTCGATACATCCATTCGAAAGTGTGATCAACTTGTCGGTAATTCACAAATTAGCATCATTTTTCCATATTTCTTTTGGTTTTCTTGTCGCCATTTTTGGAATGAACAGGAGCAATTTCTTAAGCTAAAATAGATAACGCAAATTATCCTTTTAGACAATCTCTTCAATTTGTCCATTTGAAAAACATTTGTAAAATGATAAAACTGCGTTTGTAAACTTTCCTGTAAGTGAATTCTTTGCTTGTTTGTTTGTTTGCTTGGAGGCGTGGCTGACTAGCGACTTGAGCAGCGAGTCAAGGTTGTTGGTCAGCTTGTGTGTAACGTATGCCCGACGTTGTAAACACATGTTTCGCTTGTCTGAGAGTTTTCCCGTTCGTCTTATCAACTTCTTCTTGTTTATCAACTCAATCTGTCAAAGTCAACATGGACGAAGTGTACATCGACGATGAACCTTTGCGATGTGGTCGGTTGCAAAGTTACCAAAAGAGAAAATACTGTCTCGGTGCGGGAAGTTTGGGTTCAAAGGAGGAGGAGGACACTGAAGATGGCGTTTTCAGGGAAGATGACGAAGATACCGACGATGGTGATCCGGTCACTGCGGTTATTCGTGAAACGGAGATTTATGCTGCCGAGGATAAGGTGCAAGTGTGGCATATCAATTTGGTGGATCAATTAGACTCACAATTGTCAGATAATGAATTAGAAAAGTCGATGATTGAGGAACCTGATTCTTATCTTGGGAGAGATGGAAAATATGTTTGGAAACGTCACAAACCATCTCGACATGCTCAACATGCCATAAATTTGGACCTTATTTTAGAATCTTCTGGATTTAAAGATCTTCCTGGTGGAGATCTGCATTGCGAGTTTGACATTTGGTCATTGTTCTTCACTGATGATATGCTTCAGCATATCGTCAATTCTACCAATGAAGAGATTCTTCGTAAAGTGACCAATTTCAGTGGACCGTCTCCACTCGACCACTCAGTCCACGAACCAACCGACATTATTGAATTGAAAGCCTTGATTGGTTGTCTCTACATGGCCGCACTTCACCCACCGGAATACTTGGACACCGAACAACTGTACCAACAAACTGCCCTCTACCCGAACGTAATTCCCAAAGAACGATTCATCTTCCTGGTGGAATGTCTTCGATTTGAGTCGAAACGAATTCTAAAAGAATTGCCCAAATTAGCACAAATTCATTACATTTGGAATGCGTTCAATGACAATTGTCTCCGCTACATCAACTTGGCTGAATTTGGAATGATTAAATCGAAGCTTTGGGATTTTTACGGTAAATGTCCTTTTCGTGTGCGCGACCAAACTCAAGAGGAGCATTACGGCATTAAGGTGGCCCAACTGATGGACCCGGACACGGACTTTATTGTCAACTCGATTCCTTTCTGTGGACAGTTTGAACAGATGGATCAATTCTTGCCAGAGATTACTCGCACCATTCATGGTTAGTTTGTATAATGCTTTTATTTCACAAATAATAATCTCCAATTTATGATACAATTCAGGCTCTGGTCGTTCTTTAGTGGTTGACCATACTCTCATGTCTGTTCAGATGGCTGACAAAATGTTGACCGATTACAATCTTCGAGTGATCGGTCCATTGTTGATTCGATCACACTGCCCAAATCGTGAAATCCCGAGCCTTTTTCTACCAAGCGCAAAACGTAAACGTCAAACAGTCAAAACTGCTTACACGAATAATTCCACCCTTGTGTCTTACTGTGACCAAAACTCTACTGCCTTTGTAATGCTCTCAACCCTTGATCGAATTGATCCAAACAAAGTGAATCATTGTAATTTGAAACCGGAACCAGATTTGGTTCGCTTTTACCTTGAAATGAAGATGCAGGCTCAAGCAATAGAGAAGAACACTTATCAGTACTCGACTGCCCGTTTGACCAGTCGGTGGGCGTTGAGATGCTTTTATGGGCTACTCGACCTGGCCTCACACAACACCTGGATTCTGTCATGTGAGCTAATCTATCGTCCAATGAATGAAGCAAAAAAGTTGCTTAAACAACCGATCAAATATAAAGAGGTTGACAAACAAGAGTGCATTCACAGCAAACTTGCATTTCAGATGATGCGTCAACAAGTGAAGAGAAACATCGAACGGATTGAACAAACAGTAGAGGAAAGCGACTTTAAGCGCGAATATTTCTGGATGAAAAGCTTCCAGTTCAGACACTTTCGTGAGGATGTCGCGGATAAGGACGAGGCAAGACGACTTATCAACGAGTACAATCGACGTAGAGAGGTTTACATCTACAATGATTTAACAGGTAAATCTGCTGTTAAACCACCTTTTTCCCAGTTGGATCCATACAAATATGACCCTTTTGAGGATTAACATTGATTATGTAAGTTTGTATTTGGCAATTGACTTATTGTTGAATTGTATTATCATATTGTTAGCATAGTATCAATTAAATATCTGTTATAATTTTTGAATAACTCGCAACGCTTATTTGAGAATTGAGAATAATGAATTGAAAAATCCCTAGAAAGGTTCAAGTCACACATGGGAAACTTTCCGACAAAGAGTTGTTTACAGGTTGTAAACAGGAAAGCGTGTCGCGGACCCCCCGAGTGCAGCAATCATTCAGCAGCCCGCATTTTGATTGTTTTGTGTATTTGTAAGAATCGTTTCTTTTTGGTCATCGTTGACTATGGATGTAGTTGAAGTATTGCCTGAAGATGAGCGTTATCGCTACGGTAACAAAGCGGAACTGTACATTGGTTACAAGTACACCGAAGCGATTAGTCTCGGCAACCGTGAACCGAATACTGAAGATTGTGTTTTCAATGAAGACGAGGGAAGGTGCTCGGATAGTGAGGACGATTACGACGAATACGAATACTTGTCAGATGATGAGATTCATTATCAAGATGTGGTCAATACTGATGGTGATCAGGAGGATGAGGATAATCATGAATCGGACGAAGATGATAAACAATCTGAACAGCCTTCAGGAGATGATGTTGAATTTATGGATAGTGATGCTGAAGAAGATTCGGATTGTTCAGATGATGATAGCGATGAGGACAAGGGAGATAAACTTCGAGAAAATAGTAAAGCGGAAAAAATTAAACAGAAGGCTTTGAAGGACAAAGTTGACAAACCGAATGTTGTTGAGGAACCGAAAAGCTATCTCGGTCGTGATGGAAAGTATGTCTGGTATCGAGATTTTCCAGAATCACCCGTTTCGAAGCCTTCAAAAATAGAAACTTCAATTGCGAATCGAGAACCTTCATTCAATTTGAGCCCAGCCGACTTTGACACCGAGTACGACATTTGGTCATTATTCTTTGACTACGACATGCTCAACCTGATCACCACCTGCACTAATGAACAGATCAAGCGTGCCCAATCAATTGTGCCTGACCCGCACACCCGACGGCCAACTGACCCAACCGAAATGAAAGCTCTCATTGGTTGGTTACTGATTGCTGGTGCATGTCGTTGTTCGTACTATGACACCGAAGAACTCTACGAACCGTTTTCTTTGGCCGGACATGAGCTATTTCAATACATCATGTGTGAGGCACGATTCAAGTTTCTGGTCGAATGTTTGCGCTTTGAGATAATTCCCAATGCGAGTGAAACTAACCAAACTGAAGAGGAGGCGGAAGACAAACTTAAACCAATTCGTACTCTATGGGAAATGTTTGTTGCTAAATGTTCGCAGTATTACAACCCGGCAGCTGCTTATCCGACTCTTTTGGTTCAATCTAAATTGTGGGATTTCTTTGGAAAATGTCCATTTCGTGTTCGTAACCAAAGTCAAAAGGAACAGTTTGGCTTGAAGATGGTCACATTGGTGGATCCGAAAAAGAAGTACATCATCAATGCCGTTCCTTATTGTGGGCAGTTTGAAGCTCTGGATCAATTGCTTAAACAAGTGACCAAACCGATTCGAGGTAAACTTTTTACAGAGATTTATATTTTAATAATAATTTAATATAATAATCTAATTTATTACAGGTTCAAACCGTGCTTTAGTTGTTGACCCTTCTCTTATGACCATACCTGCCGTGGACGAGATGTTAACCGAACATAACATTCGAATTCTCGGTCAACTTTTTGTGAATCCTCGAACCCCAAATCGTGAAATTCCTTCAGATCTTTTGCCAAACTCAACTACCAAAGCACTTTGCACACAAAACTGTATACACGGATCACTCGGAAATGGTTTCATATTGTCCAAGACGTAATGTGGGCGCAGTTTTGCTGTCCACTTTTAACTCCGAGGATTTCAAAGTCACTCCTCCACAGGCTCCTGTCAAAGTGGATCCAAGACGAGGAAAACTGCCACCCGAATCGCCCTAAACCAGAATCGATTAAATTCTACCGAAATTGGAAACAATTTGGCAAAAAGATTGACGAACGAATCTACGAGTTGACTGTGTCTAGACTGACCAGTCGATGGTCATTGCGATTCTTCTACGGAATGTTGGACCTGGCTGCTCACAATGCGAGTGTTATTGCCAAGGATATTATTGGACCAAAGAAAATTGAACAAAAAGAGAAGCGGGACATTGAGAAAGCAAAGAAGAAAAACAAACGAGCCCGAAAACAAGCACGCAAATATCGTAAAAAGATTTCCTTATCGCATTGGGATACAAGTTGATTCAGCAACATGTGGAACGAAGACTCGAGATGGACTGTGGCACCAGTGAGGGACTCGACTGTGACCTCAAGGAGAAGATGGAACAGTTTCTCAAGGATGTGCACCTGAGAGAACAGGGAGTTGATTTGACCGAGTACTACGATGAACATTATGGCGAGGTGGGAGAGGCACAGGAAGAGGATGATACTAGAGCCCATCGTCATCATCAAGAATGTCCCCATTCTCAGCAACGTCGACTGTAAGCATTTCCTAACATTTTCCTAACACACACTTTTTCACTACTTTTAACGTAAATTCAATTTTCCCAAGAAAAGTAATAAACTTTTATGTAATTTCCAATTCTCAGCTAAAACTCGAACTGATTGACCCATTTTAGAGTGGATTCTTTTGGCGAAAGTAACAAAAAGACAAATGTATCCGGTTCTTTGGGTACAAAACAATGTATAACACTCACAGGGTGGTGCGCAGTGACACTCGAAGGAATACATAACAAACATTACTAAAACATATATCTGTCAATTGGTTAATATATCACCCGATTGGAATATAAAATTTAATAACCCAATAGTTTCAATATATAATCACCGAATCAATAGATAGAAATAATAGCAATATACACCAATGTGGCCCAAAGTGTGCAATAGTGCCCAGTGGTAGTCAGTAATAACGGTCATCATCATTTAGCCTCGAATCCATCTAATTTCCGGGAACGTTAGACGAGACGACATTCGTTCTCACTCTGTCTCTCTCCACTTGACTTTTCTATCAATTCGATATTGTCCCATCATATTGTTCTTTCTCTCATTTTGGTTTAAATTTCTTTCCCAACTTTTCGTTCATTTCTCCATATTATTGTACATTCATGTACATACGATAGTACAATTATTATTATTATTAATATTAATAACAACTTGCAAATTATTTGAATCATAAATCCCTCCCTTCATTTGACATGTTAAGAACAAAGTGGTAACACTCATTTTGCGAAATGTACATTCGCAGAATCCAAGAGTCAAAAGAATGTTGAGTTCGTTTTTGAGTTGATCGGTCCTGTCACTCAAGTGACATGTTCTATTCTTGTACTCTCTGTGTGTGTACTCAATCCCTTGAGGAATATTCGTGTTTTACTTTGTAGTAAGAAAGCAAAGCAAAACAAAGCAAAAAACTTAAATCACTTGACATTTCAATTTATTTGAGTTTGTTTATAAATTAATTCTGGGTAATACGATTCGCAGGAATGATGCGAACGGACTTTGTCTTCAAAGTTTGATCTCGTTTTAATAAGAACACATCAATATATGAAAGCCAATCTAGTGTTGAATCAGTATTGAATTGTGTGTGTTCTAAGTAAATACACTCACTCACATACATCTCGTACAAGTGCCAATGAATATTGCACTTTTACTGTTTTTCTTTTGTTCACATGCACAGAATAGTTCCACCAAGTACTCACCAACTCAGTACTTGAACTCCTCTCGAAGAGGTACTTGAACTGTTATGAAATCACAATTCATATATCAATCAATATATATTTGGTGCAGCACACAATCGAATCTGCTTAAATTAGTTCCTAGCTTTGAGGCAAGGTTCGACCAAAATACTCTACACTAATCAACTATTTGGACACCAAAGCCCAAGAGTTGAGCAATTTATAGAATGTACCTCAAATTGTGAAATTACATTATTGTTTCGAGAAGATATTTAAGTATAAGATATTCTCTCTCCGTGTGTATTACACGATATTATTATTATTATTATTATATGTTTGTTTTGGCTCAAGAAACTCGAAGAGGCAATAAGACGAAGAAATTGAGTCCAAAAATCAAAGATTACAATCAAAAGGAATATTATTGCAAGTAGTAGAATATATATTTCTTGTGGTGGGCGAACTGAAAGTTTTTTTGTGTGTGTTTGAAAATTGTTCTCGTTATATCCTCATGTACAGCACACATTTCTCCCTTTTTTAGAATAGAGAAAGAATACTTTCGATGATGATGATGATGCTAAAGATAGAACTGAATGGAGACAGGACAGGACAGGACAGAATGCTATGGTGATGGGACAAATTGCATTAGCACTGAATTGAGAGTGCCACGAATGGAGACGAGATGTGCTTGATTGGTCCAATTTGCTCGTGTGTCCACAGTGGCAACACAAGAAGCAATTGAGATATAATCGAACCAATATACAACACAGACTTGCGAAACAACAGTCAAACAATGTGATGTGGTGCTGTGTGTTACGGTGCGCGCGGTGCACCGCACTTTGACATTTAACAAACAAGAATATTCCTTAATGGGCAGGGCATGCTATAAGTTTCGAAATAAATAAACAAATTCTACAAGAATCACAATTTAACGAGCAAAATTCAAAGATTCTTATCGAATGTTCAAACACACACAAAGCAACACACCAAATCAGACTAAATCTAAACAAAGTTAGCATTATGCCGACCAGAGCAGTTCAGCAACTGTACAAATAGTAGTGCATGTCGCAATCGTCTACCGACAATCATCAATGAATAATTCAGTCAAATTCTTACTAAAAGATGAATGAACGCGTCATTCAGTGAAATATGTGAACTGGTGAATGAACTGTTTGCACACACATTCAACGAGTACGTTCCATGGCGCAATTCACTGCACTACCTTTACGTGACTCGGTTAGACTGTTTACGTACTTTATGGACAGAAATTATTATCGTATATTTCCCACAAGTGCCATTCATTCTCTCATGGGACAATTCTCCCAGACAGAATAAATAAATGAATTGCTACACAATTGAGCAATTGACACAATTGACCACTATAAATAGATTCGATTAAGAGTGGACCCATTCGGTGAGTAATGTGAAAGGTGAAATGAATTGCTTTGCTGAAGGTGAAGGGCAAATTGAGAATTAATTAACAATTGTCGGAGCGAGAATACACTTTCGTATTGCATTAGTGAAAGACTAAGACGTGTTTTCAGGCCTTTTTTCATTTTGAGTAACCGGAAAGTCGTAACTAAGTTTTGGTTCAATATAATAAATTAATAAAAAAAAAAAAAAAAAAAAAAAAAAAAAAATTTTTTATATAAAAAAAAAAAAAAAAAAAAAAAAAAAAAAAAAAAAAAAAAAAAAAAAAAAAAAAAAAAAAAAAAAAAAAAAAAAAAAAAAAAAAAAAAAAAAAAAAAAAAAAAAAAAAAAAAAAAAAAAAAAAAAAAAAAAAAAAAAAAAAAAAAAAAAAAAAAAAAAAAAAAAAAAAAAAAAAAAAAAAAAAAAAAAAAAAAAAAAAAAAAAAAAAAAAAAAAAAAAAAAAAAAAAAAAAAAAAAAAAAAAAAAAAAAAAAAAGACCATAAAACAAATTGGAAAGAATCGAATGATAAATTGCAATTGCATTTACCTTAATTATAGTTGGCCCTAACACCATCGCCAACCTATCTGCCCCGTAAATGTCGAAAATAATTAATGTTTTGTTAAATGAAAAATGTGTGTTTCGAAATATATTAACTTTAAAACACACAAAGCACAATTCACTTTAGTGTGGCAAGCAGTACCTGTTCTGTCCTCTGAAGCGTATGTCGCTAATGTGTATGAATGGGCCTCTCTTCTTTCTTCTTCCAGGTCGGTGTCATGTTTGAACTCATTCATTCACTTCATAATGTACACAACCAATTCTTTTAAAAAACAATTTTACAGCAAAACAAAGGTTACTAAACTTTGGTGAGTATATATATTCTGGTAGACCAATTTTGCCAGTCAATACCTCAAGAGTCATTAACGAGTAATTCGGGTGAACATATAAAGTTTCACAATCATGATTGTGAGCACTATCCATTACTCCATTAACTCCATTATCCACCCACACAAACCCACAACGCATACTGCAAATTAACAAGTCCGCTTTAAATCGATAAGATCTATGACCACACACGAAGATAAGAGAGTCAGCACACAATTTCCGGGACATCGAATTTGTGACCTGATACGAGTGGGAGTTTCAATAAATTTGGCAATTCACAATTCTTTTACTCAAATATTACGAAATAACAATAAAAGTAAGAGAAACTTATTGAACGCCAATTTTACTACCAATAGCAGAAGCACGATAATTTCCTCTTAATTAATACCATTAGTAATACTAATACCATTGCATATTGCAACATCATCGTTGGAATATATAAAAAATATATTATGGAATATTCTCACAAAAGAAATGTACCATAAAAGAGAACAACAACAAAATATTTTCTGCATCAGTGAGAATATTGTTGAAGAGCAAATTCACTGAGATTTAATTTGATAGAGTAATAATAAATTAATAAGCCTTCAGTTTAGGTTTGGGATTTGGTGTTTTTTTTTTGGTTGGGGTTTGGGCAACAAAGTAGCATCTTGTCTTGCATTCGAGACTAGCCGGGCGTCATTGGGCGCCCATTTTGGAACTGTGCACTGTACACACACACACACGGATGGCACCCAAAAATAGTAACCAAACGTGGGCGTCCGAGTGTCTCTCTCTTCTCTCTCCACACTAATTCGAGTACTGCAAAGAGAGTAATAGTCACATGAGTGAGAGGATACACTCGCAAATTGATCTAAAATTGACATTAAATTACACTCTGCCACTGAGAGAGACGAGTCAGTGAGAAAGCCACTGGGCGCCTTATGACGCCTGACCAGAAGGGGGGAGAGAGCAAGGCAAAGAGATGTTCCACTGAGTGCAACAACAACAACATCTAGGTTTTTAAGCATCCTAATTGCATCCTATTGAGTTTGGTACACCAACTAACGTTTTTGAATGTCACAGTTGAACAGTGACAGTAATTTAGATTTGACATTACAAATTATTAAATAAAAATTGTTTATAAATAAAACTTTTCCAGGAGAATTTCAACACACAATCACAATTCAAAAAGAAGAATCGAATAATTTAATCCAAAATTGGGCGCCCAACACTAGTCGTCACACAACCTACACAAACTTGTCAATGACTTCTGTCCACAGATATGCCAAACATTCATTCGAAAATGTGTACTACAAACACAAAGAGAGAAAATCCTTCGGAATCCATCAAACTCGCGAATTGAATATTCCAAGTGTGCGTAGGGGTAGGGATATATTCTGTCTGTTCGGGTGGGCGGCGAATGTATTGACGCGTCTGTCAAGGCAAATCACAATCGGATGTGTTTGTACAACAACAACAATACCTCCCAACAACCTTGTCAAACCATTATCACCACATACACTTTCCTGTGAATTGAACAGAAATAAATCGACAATATATATTCGAATAAGTCAATACAATTCATCAAGGACAATCCAAACGAATAATAAAAAGCAAACTCATTTGCCATATATCAAACTAATTAAACCTGTCAATTATTAATGAACAATTAATTATAATATATAACTTGATTAGAGAGACAAAAAACAAAATCAAAACTTTCAAGATGAGCCGGAAATAGAACATTTTCCATTTGAAAATATCCCAAATAGATAGAAAAAACATTGCAGAGAAGTCGTTATTATCAAATTATTTCATCCATTCCCACCCCCCACACACATTCTCGCAAGTATTAATGAGAATTAATTAATCTTGTTACAACACTCAACTCTTTCATCGGTTAACTAAACTTGTCAATTAATTATTAAAACGGACTGATGATGACTAAATTCGCTTTAATTATTGAAATTAATTAAGGCAAATTTATGAGCTAAATTTTGGCAAAGGGAAAACTTCAATTTATCAGAAATATAATAATAATAAATTCTGTGAGAGATTCAAAAAAATATATTCAACGTAAATTAGCAAATAAACGAGAATGCACTTGCGATTATTATGACTTTGTGCGGTTTTGTCGTTCAATATTCACTCATCATGGCACATTCGTGTATATATCTCCATTTAACAATTCAACAGAACACACACGAATATTCCGTAGGGCAAAATTATTATGATTATTATGATGATGATGATGACCATGGTGCAGTGCAGTGGCCGAATGTATAGACAATTCATCGCTTTGATCGTATTTACTTTAGGGCAATTGTGGTCTGTGTGATTTTGTGTGCAAATGGACATGGCAATGAAAATCATGATGAAATATACAAGAAAATATAAGAACTATCTTTAGTTATTATTATTAATTTTGCACACAGTCCTGCTCGATTGTATACAACAGAAGAATAATATTCTGTGAAATGGTCAAAACACTCAATTGAATGGACGGAAATAAATAAATGTTTGAAATGGTCAAAAAGAGAAGAGAAATGTTGTGTGAAAGAATCCATTGAGAGTCGTGGAATTTGATCGCACATTTGGACAAAAACATAAAATGTTTGTACTTTGATTTCAAATAATATCGTGAACAGAACAGAAGTGCAATAGAAAATTTATATAAATAAAAATGAACATGGATTTTAAAAATAATGGCGCGAAAATTCTTGAAATACTTGCAAGTACATTCTAAGAATAAATATTTATTAATGGACGGAATTTGAGTTGGTTCGCAAACAATATGACAATGTAATGAACACAAATCTTTAATCTCAATCTTTGATCAACTCAAAATGTCACACAAAATTTATTATTGATGACTTTACACTCGGTGGATTATGGATTGGTAACTTTTAAGCCTGAAAAATTGGGGTTTAATTCTATTTTTCAAAAATAATGTTGTCAAAAGCAAAAATTGTGCACTCAAATTGAAAAAAAAAATCTCAAGAACATTCTACAGCACATACAAATATTGTAGTTTAAAAATCTTAATTTCCCAGAAGCATAATTCAAAGCTTTAAAATTATTTTTTTGTAAATAGTTTGAGAATATGTTAAAAGCTGCTTTGAGTCAATAAATATAAAAGTCATTTGCAGGTGCAAAGTATTTACTTAAATTTGAATATTTCAATGGAAAGTGATGAGTGCGCCCACTGAAATATTTATGAATGCAATTTGGTGAATGTGAACTTTTCAAATATGCGCCACACTATCTGCTAGTTTCTATAGACAAATTGACGTTTGAAATCATTTTGGAATGATTTCAGAGTAAAGCGAGACGCTTATTGAGAATTTTAAAATGTAAATTTAGCTTATGAAAGACTTAGTGCGAATATGTCAAATATGTTTTCACTTACACATGACTTCCCCGAGTGTCCATACTTCCGGCTGTGAGTGCAGTTCAATGAGCACAGTTGGCATGCACACAATGAGAATGAGTAGATCGGCAATTGAGAGATTGATCAGGAAGACATTGGTCGAGTTGGTGCACAGCTCACGGGTTCGACACACAACCAGTGGCACCAGAATGTTGCCAGTCACACCGAAGAACAGCACAATGAGACAGGCCACTGTGGCTGTGGCACGGAGAGAGTAAGGCAGAGTGACCGACAGGTTGGGGTCCACTTCGTTGTCCTTGATAAGGTCCCAGGTGCTGGTCGAGGGCGAAATGGTTGATATATTGTCCAATAATAATACATTAGGATGATGACTAGTGGTAGATTCGTTGTAAGATATATTGAACTGTAGATCGAAATCTTCCAATTCGGGATAATCCACAAATGAGGTAATGTTGTCGGATGAGATTTGACTAGAGAAGAGAATGTCCTCCATAGAGGTGGTGACACTGTTGTTATCACTGAGAAAGGAAAACTTGTCAACTTGTTGTGGAGATGTTCGAATGATAATATTCTGGGACTCGTCTCCGTCATCACCGAACACTAGTAGCGTTGGAAGTGAAAGTAGCAAGATGAAGAGTAGTGCTTTGAGATGATAAGATACGTTATTGGTGAATGGTACTGCTTTGGAGATTGCTTGAGATGAGAGAGAATTACGGTGGTGGTTTGATATTTGGTGTGTTGATGATGGGTGCAATTGTAGAAGATGATGATGTAAGCTTGATTGGTGACAAATTGGTTTGATACATTTGGAGCATTTTGGTTGATTGGTTGGGCAGTAATTGCTGTTGTAGAACAGTTTGTTTGGAGCAATTTGCTGTTGATACATTTGCTTGGATATTGTCGTTTTGGCCATTATCGTGTGATGGAGGCATAATTCCGATGAGATGGCTCAGATATATGTGGTGAGGCAGCTTTGAGTGGGTACAATTCGATTCTAAAGTGGCACAATGATTGATCAGAGGCTCAATTAAAGGTAACAAGGTAGATGGAATTATTCATGCATTTTGGGTTGATTCTCAAATTAAACTGTCAATCATTTTGACATGAACATGTACAACACAAGTTTCAAATTGGTAAATAGAAATCAAAAAATCTTCCAACCGTTTAATGTGCCAATATGTATGCAAATGTGTGTGGGCCAATTCAATAAAATTAAATGTAGCAGACTTTAAAGTTCAACTCTTCCATCAGAATGCAACTTTACATTAATCATTTCAGCCATGGATAACAATTTGCATGTATGCAACAAACTCTTGCTACAAATGTCAGTGATGTGTGTCATTTGCAAGTGTTTCTTTGTAGCAATATATATTTTGACGTTCAGCGAGCAGAACACGAAATGTAGCGAAATTTTCCAAATAAAATTTAAGAAAGTTAAAGTTTAAAATTAAAAAGTTGTTAAAAATGTAGCTATTCTGCTGTGTGACAAGCGTTCAAGTGTGTCGAGTACGTTCGCGATGTAGTAACAGAAACATATAAAAAGTTTACGGCACATCAAACGAAAAGTATCAATCAAAAGGAGACGAAATGGCTTGACAGAATTGTTGCAAACTTTGTCACAATATAGCAAAATGTTCACTAAGCACAGACAAACACTCAAACAGACACTTTCACAAGGCACTCGTATATATTCACTCAGGTGGTCTTCTCCTTCTTCTTGTCTCCTTAGATCAAGCAGCACAAATTTCACACCTAAAATGTACAAAAATAAAAAGAAGAAATTAGAACCAACCAGAATTAATGTAGCTAAACGGCGGTACAATTAAGGTTAATGGCGATTTAATAGGCGCACAAGCCGAATGTAGTACGTAATTTGTACAAGGCTAATTAAAGGCTCAAATTATCCTTGATTTGTCGGAGAAGAAAAAAAAGTTGAAGAGGAACACACTCGACGAAGTCACTTTTGAATGAAATGAACAAACCAACTAACACAAAAGTCGACATTCACCACTGACATGTTGACTTGACAGGAACGAAGGCGCTCGTTGGCACCACCACACAACAACTAGAACGATGATTTAACGAAATTATTAACGTTTTCGAATGGGAATGAGAAGAAGAGCAAAGAGAAAACTAAACTAAACCTAAAAATGTGCTCACTTGCCGGTTAACGCGGTTTTCACGGTGCCGTGACAGAAGTGCGGTAAGACTAAACTAGTGAGATCAAATTGAGGGGCGACACAACACAACACCAACAATTACTAGACAACAAACTCAAACTGTTTTATGTGAGATCGCTAAACTGAAGAAATTGAACTTACATGTGCAAATGGAAAATCACTCAACATTTGGAGAATTCAATTCATTTGAACTTGCAACAAGATGCAACAATGTGACAAAAACCCACAAATGAGGAAAATGTAAATTAAATTGCTTCCAAGGTCGGACAGATTGAGATGATGGAATCATATTGCTCATTCCTTGAATGACTATGTGATAAAACCCAACACACGTTTCTCATGGAGTAGGCGAAAGCATGACTAAGTTCACACACACAATCAAGCAATATTCACCAGCAACAAATATTTCCCTCCGCTTCCTTTGGACTTTATCAATGCACTAAATTCTCTCTCGATTCGGTTTGCCGATTTTGTGGAGAAAATATTCTGCTTAATGGAGATTGGCCCAACTGCTGGTGGTACGCAATTGGTGGAGCAGAGGCATGTGAATGAGGCAGTGAGAGGCTGTGTCTTGAGAACCGGGATTCTTACTGTTGTGCTGGTTGTGTAGTAGAATTCTGGTGCAATGGTGCTCTACTCTTCTCCTATCAGTCACTTTTTCTACTCGATTTAGGTTGCATGTGTGCACTGTGCACGAGTGAATGGGAGAAGGCATTAGTCTCTCTCTGACTTCACTCATCAGACATTGCACTCGGACACATGCAGCAGAATTGTCAAATAAGCCCCGCAAATTATAAATTTTCAAATTTTCAATGTAGAACTGCTTGAATCAGAGTAATTATTTAAAGCTAATTACTTTATGCAACATAACTGTGTACGCTTGATTGACTCAAAATGGTGACAATCAAAGCAAAGTCATTCGGCGCTTATTTGAGCGAATTTACTTTACTTCAAAAGACAATTCTATACTAACTATCACACAAAAGCTTCTTAACTCTCGGAGAATTGGAGAATGTTGACTTTGGAATCGAGTAAGACTTAGTGCACAGTTGTATACGAATGTATGATAATAAAATCCTATACAGAGACATTTGAAGGATTTGTTTGGTTTTGTCATTTCGTTAGTGAGAAATGACCAACACTTGACTTGAAGCAATCAAATGTGCGATATTGGGCCTAATTAAGATATTATAACATTATTACATCTGGTGAGAGTGATAATGCTCAATTCATGTTTTTTATTATTAGAAAAGAAGACCAAAATGTTTCGATTGGACTTATTACTATTATATTTACTGTTAAGAGATTTAGAAATGTAACAAAAGAATGAAAATGAAATCCAACACCTAATAAAGAGCAAAAAGGTGAAAGCCCTTACGAGTGTTTTATTCAACACGAACACGAATCTTAACTTTAGTCTGTTCTTAATCCATCATTTGGATTTATCGATAAAATAAAATTGCATTTCAGGAAAGACAACATTTAAACAGCCATGTACAAGAAAATACTGTGAAAGTGCACGCCAAATGTACTTTGGTACTGAGAACAAGTTTTATAAAATAATATTTAAAAATCCAATTTGCACAGCAGCATTCTTCGCGAACACAAAGTCGAAGTGGTATCCGGTGCGAGTGTGAATGTGAATGTTTGGTGCAGACAAATGACAATGTTGGTGCCCACACACCGAGTTGGACACAAAGTTTCTATTTGTGTGCAATTCATTCAATTCAGACGAAGCAGAAATATCAAGTGCACTGCACTCGGAAAGTACATACATGAACATACACATGAAGATTACAATGCCAATGCATTCGTGTGCAACATTGAGCGTGGACAATGAGAATGGACCAAAGAATATATAAACCAGGTACAAGGCACATTCTGTGCGAATTCTATTCGAATGTGTGCGTAATACGAAACAGCTGCAAGCAATGGCTAATGTTGCGAGTGAGAGATGCCCAAAGATGATAAGACGATTCAATGTGACATTCTCCCGTTGGGTGTCTGTTCAATAAATTACGCACAAATCTATTTTTATTTTTGTTCACAGATAACTGATTTAGTTGAACAACTCAGTCAATTTAGGTGCATTTCATTGCGTAATAATAATGTACAAAGCAAACAGTACCAAACAGTGTTGTGTTGTGTGTAATAATAGAATTTCTATTCAATTATTGATAAGTGGATTTATGAATGACGCAAATGAGTGCTCATACACGAATCTATTATTAATTTATATAACATTTTGTCTTGTCAAGGTAAATGGCAAATGGATTTCAAGTTCAAGACATTTGCATCACTCATACATGTAATCTAATTTAAATTATAATTGAATTAATCAATAAGAAAACTTGAATTTTAAAAACCAATAAGTAACAAACCAAAGATTAATCCAAACATTGACCCCGAATAATTTAAATTTTAAATCATCTTGTAAAATCTCGAATTTATTTTTTATTATTTATTATAAATGATTTGTAATTTAATTTAATGTTTCTTAAACTTTTTATTAGAAATATTGTTGGGAGAGTCTAATCGCTGGAACACTCTTGAAATGGTATTATTATTATTATTATTATTACTTAATCTGATGGGAAACAGTTATAAAATGTGCAAATATAAATTAGACAGAAAATGGTCATTTGCACTCGTTCACTCACTCACACACACTCACACAAGAATTATCGCTTTGGAGAATTGTGGCGAGTGAGAAAGTCAACTTTTGGGGCCAACCGATCCGTGCGATAATGACTTTGCCCTGTGCGAACTATTTGGCCTGACTAATATTACCATTCGAGTATATTCGAGAGGACAGAATCGATTATAACCTTTTTAGTATATACAGCCAGTGAGGGACACACACCGAGAATGAATGTGAGCCACACTGATAAGAGGCTAATTAAATTACATTGCAAGTTGAGGTTATTACGCCTGTGCAGTTGGTGACTGTTGCAAATATTTCGTGGGGAAAATTGCACTCGAATTGAACCAAATTGAACAGTGAACAAGGACCAACATGCAACAAAGTATCATTACTGTGGCTCAATTATGTTTTATAAATAACAATTGAATGTATAATAATATAATATAATCTATTTGCAACAAACTAGTTGCTGTTATGTGCGGGTACTTTGTGGTTTCTACGTGTGTACGACTGTTCGGAAAGTTTGTTGCATTTGATCAATTTGCTTTGTGTTTGTCAAATTACTGTAAATCTGTATTATTTTCTGATCAATATCAATGTTACTTTATGAAGACACTCGTTTTATTCTTATTACTATTCTGTCTCCAACAGGCCAATGACCAAAATTATTAATAGATTGCAATCAAACACTGCACATTGCATTTCAATTTAAGCCCCAAAACAACTAATATATAAAGTGAACACAATTGGTGGCTGTTGAATTGTTGTAAATTGAAATTTGGAATGCAATTTCAAGTTTATCGTTGGAGAAGGCGCATTGTGTTGTTGATTGTACAAAATTCAAATTTAAACTAAAAATAACTTGTAGATAACTTTACAATTTGTTTGTTTGTTTGAAATTCAGTTTGGTGTGGTGGTGCTATGCGTAATAATAATGCGTGGGTTTCACACTAAATTGGCCAATACAAACAAACACCCAAACTAATTTGGCCATAATGGTTAATGCTTACTGAGAAGTGAATGAAAATGCAAACTTTAAATTACTTTTGGTTTTACGTGGAAAAATAAATTCGTGTTGGATTTGTCTCCGGAAATGCTAATTTGGAGAATTTCTATTTTTATAAATAAATAAATCAAACCTTAAAAAGAAGTAATTAGAGCTTCAAATTGCAGTCAAATCAAAGTTGGGTCTTGATCCAAATTCGTAGCCAAAATTGAGGGTTATAATCATTTGGGCGCAAAACATAACACCAAAACCAAAACACAAACATTTGAAATATATTTAGCCACCAAACCAAACCACAGCACTTATGGTAATTAAACAGTAAAACAAAAGTGCACATACACACACAAATACAAATGAATGCAACAGAAAAGAAAACACTCAAATGCACAGAGAGAAGCCTAAAAGTGGATCAAAACAAGATTAACAATCGAGCCGGACAAATTGCAGTGTACTTTATTGTGCCTGGCTTATCGAACATAATGCAATAGTTGGGTGCATTTGTTGGATGGAATGGTTCGTTCACTACAAGACAATTGAACATAATATAATATATGAATGAAGGCCGACAAGTTGGTAGCACTTTTGGATAAGATGCTTATCAACAACAGCAGCACAGACAAACCTTGCACGAAAGTCAATGCCACGGCATATGTGGCGATGATGATAATCACAGTCATATGTCTGTGAAAGTACTAATAACACACTAATGATCAACTCAAATTAACAACATCAATTTGGCTTCTGTCTCGCCATTTGGTTTTTTATTGCTTTGAAACAATTGTCTTGATTGTTGATTGTAAGATTTATTTTTATTGAGACAATTAACGTAAAAATTCAGATTACTCTATTTTGATGTAATTGTGCAATTTAAACAACAAAAATATGACATTCGTATATATAAAAGATTTAATGAATTTGAATCAAATTGAATGAGTAATGGCGCAATGTGCAGTCGGAGTCGCTAGAGGGCGACATGTTTTGACGGCTTCGGTGACACCAGCGTCACAATAGTGAGCCAAAGTGGTGTGGTCTTTTGTGCTATCACGTGCTGCTGTTAACCAAAGCCCTTTGTTTGATGTTGGTTTCTAAATCATTTTTCTACCTCAACATTTAATCCTTTATTCTCAGCTCTAGTTCGCATTTGAATAAGCCTCAAGATGGTCTTTATACCGATGGGTCAGGCTGAAGAAAATCAGGAAAAATCTTCAAAGTCAGCCTCTGTTTCAGCGACTAAGAACAACAATGGCAGCCCTGCGCCTACCGATACGAACCCAAAGAATAACGATAATTTTGACACTGTCAGTGTGGCCAGTTCGGTGGGCACCAGACGAGGTTTCGTGCCACTCGACGATGATACTGAGATGCGTTGCCTGAATGAGGATGCTGCTTCACAAAGATCCGCCACTTCAAACTATAGCCCTCACGGCCTTGTTTCTAAATCTGTTTCTACTGCAGATGTGAATCTAATTGACGACTCAGTGGATAATGCAGATGTATTGGAGGCTAATTTGTCTATTCCTGAAACTCTGATGAAGGTGCCCGTTGAGGAAGAATTATTAAAGGAGGAGACGACAGTGGATGACGATAATACCGCTCACAGCAGCCTCGATAAGAATTTCTTATCGAACTCGAGTCCTGTTACTTCAAATTCGGAGTCTGTGGTCAATGTTTGCTTCTCGCCCGATTTTCTAGATCAACATAATTCTTCTACAAACACGGATCTCAAGTTGTTTGTTCCGAAAAAATCTTCAATAGATTTTAATTTTAAAAGCAGAAAAACTATTACGCCTATTGCTTCTATTTCGCCCGGTGGTTTATCATATTCGCCGATTTCTACGGCTCTTAACAACACCTCGATGGAGGTTAATGTTTCAGGGTCTTTCTTGAACCAGAGCCCGAAAACTATCGCCACCGACGACACGTTACCCGCTCCTGTCGATAACAGCGGCGATAATGCGAACTCTCTTGTTGGAAAATCTAACGATAAAAGCCCTATTCGTGATTTGTCTCCTACTGGCGCTTATGCTCCTCTCCACCCTAACGTGAAACATTTGTTTGAGTTAGCCAATGGTACGTTTATTGACCGAACAAGGGCTATTTCTTCTGTTGCCACAAATGAATCGCTCCTTCTGAACAGCAAAATTTCACCCCCTAATACTTGCACACATTATCTCAATTTGGGACGTGGAAAGAAGTGCTTTTACACACAAAATCTACCTTCCTCATCCTCTTTGATGTCTATTGCTGATAAGGTCAAGCCTCATGTTGATGATCCAAACGATTGTATTGCCATTCGAAATATGAAGAGATGGTTTTATCAGATTGACTTGATGCTATCTTCTTTAGATCCCAAGTCAAATGATCAAACTGACAATTTTTATCTCGGCTTAATCTCGAAAGCAAAAGATTATTCTAAGAAGTTGAGTCAACAGGCAGATCTACCCGAAATTACTAACGCTTATTTTTCTGAGATCACTATTTATCTCGAACGACTCAAAGAATATGTATCAATGTTGGATCGTCTTTTGCGAGAGAAGAATTTGAAGGATGAACTCGAAAAGTTCACCGCCAAAGCGTGCATCGACTCTATTTCTGGGTTGAATCGCTATGACGGAAACATTCTTAACTGGCCAATATTTTGGGCTAGTTATCAAAATATGATCTTCAACAATTCTACACTGTCTGAGTTTGCCAAATTTCGTCTATTGTATGATAATGTGGATGGTATGACTCGAATGCTTCTTCAAGACATTGACCCCACCAATCCCGACCTTCAATTAGCATTCACCAGAATTTGTTCTCACTTTGACAATCATGACACCGTTCTGTATGGCCTTAATTCTGTGCTGAAAAACATTCCATTTGTGAAGAACAGTTGTCGCATGGAGAATTGGTTTATGCTGATGGAGAATACCATGATGGTCAAACGCTTTCTTATCGGAAAAAAAGAAGAAACTGATTCGGAGTATGAGAAGGAGTGTGTGATCATTCTGTTGGGCAAACTGGCACCGAAGCACACTGAGGATTACTTCAAAATTTCCGAAATTGACTGGAAGTTCAATCATTTCATTGCGTATTGCCAGAAGAAGATTTCTGGCCTCCAACGATTGTCTTATCTAGGTGTTGACCTTGATAGCATTGTTTTCAGTGAGTGGTTGTGTCCCATCTGCAAGAATGACTATCACTTTCCCGAACGATGCGACCTTTCGCTGGAGGATCGCAAAGAAAAGGTTCGTGCTAATCGACTTTGTTTTAAATGTCTCGAAGTGGAGTACTTTCACGGACATTGCTGCCAACAGCAATGCACTAACTGTGAGGGTGACCATCATTTGGCATTGTGTCACAGCTATCGTCCCCATTCAAAAGGCACTCAAAGTGATCACAATAAACTTAATTATTCGTCATCATCTCGTGGGCATCGTTTGTCTGCCGAATTGGTCCACGTTGAAATGCCCGAAGTGGACGACATTGAAGCGGACCAAGTCGACTACCGAAAGACCTGAAGCCTTCGTGTTTATCTACATTTTCGAATGTCAATGTCGAAGTTATCTACATTGGAAATTTCTATAAAAGACAAGTGTACATTGCTCTTTCAGTTTTTTTATCGCATATGTTCATTAAGTATGATTTTCAAGTTTATTTTGATTCTATTACTCTATTTACTCTCTATGTACCCAGTTCTTTCCTACTCTATCTTCTTTCTGGGTTATTCTTTCTCTCCGTGTTGTGAACTATTGTCTTGTTACACCAAACATTATTCAACATTAGACATTATGATATCACTTTCACTAACCTTGTATCATTTATGATACTGCTCATCTCATCATCCCATCAATAATACAACGACTTGTTGTCTTGAACCATGTTTTTGAACTTTATCTATCTTTATCTATTTTAACTATGAATTTATCAATTAGTATACAATATGTATTGCTTTGCGACTTACAACTTGTCGCACACTGCCCGCACTGTCTATGAATGTAAATTATGAATTATGTTTATCTATGTATCAATGATTTCAATAAAATATTTTGCTTTTTTTGGTAATAAAAATTGGTAAACGCGTGGGTTTCACTCACACTTGCAATATTGTGGTGTATCTCGTAAATAGTGTGTTAAATGCATTCGACGTGTGCACAACATAAATTAATGCCATAATGCATGGTGTGTTTGAGTCTTAAATGTTGCGGTTAGTGTGCTTGAGGTGCTGGAGACTAATGCGTAAAACATTTCACAACTTTACAAAGTGGAGCATCCAGGCATTAAATGAACTGGCGAGACGCTATGACGCCCACATGATCCGTGATGATGGTGGCGTGCACATGTCACCATCAATATTACAAGACGAACTTGTAGACTTTAGGGACACTGAACTCGCACATAAGTGCTAACTCAATTGAATACTCAAACGCTACAAAGTTAATCAAAATTAACAATTTCATTATGTACGACATTGCTAATCGACCAAAATGTTTCGATTATAATGTACAAAGTCTGTGCACAATTTAGTCGACTAATTCACTAAATAAAAATACAAATGAGCATGAGAATGAAACAAACTAAATTAGGATCGATGTTCAGTGCGCGCACCGGAAAATGTGTAGAGACATTGAAAAAGTGCATTTTGTGGTCTATCGACGAGTGATTAGAATCAGTGAAAGTGTTCACAAATTGTGAAAACAAGCTCTAAAAGACATAAACAAATGGCTTGTACTGCTAATGGAGTGTGGCACTTGTGTGTTGTTGTTGTACAATGTACGACTTGATGGAATGTGCTGGCTCGTCAAATATGATTCGATGTGTCTAGACAGGCAACCCATTGATACACTCAAGGTTTTTAGGGGGCTGGCAAGGACAATCATTGAATCAACAACAAACAACAAGGGGTGGTAACAGTTGGCACAGACTAACCATTTCGTGTAATTGTTTTGTTGTTTTTGTTTTGCAGTTCGGAATAATGTTTGAAACATAAATGAATTGGTGAATTTAGTTTGGAATGCCTTAGAAACTAAGAACTTAAATTAATTTACTAAATAAATTAATGCTAGTGTTAATTAGAATCAGTATATTTAATTTAAAGATATTTAATATAAACATTTAATTTTGTATAAATTACAAAATGGTTTAAATCTAGAATTGATTGAATCAATCTGTACGGGGTGAGCAAGTTTATAGTAAAGTTACAAATAACATTTAGAAGTAAATCAAGTTCGCTTATAAATGGCGCATCCAGTAATTTCACCAATGTTTACCTTACAAATGAAACAAAAAGATTACATTAGAATTGATTTAATTACCGAAACTAACTGCAAACTTTGAATGCAACATTAGTATGGGCACTAGCATAGCATCACCATCAGCACCTTCAGTATTACCTCAATTGGCAGTTGCAGCCACACAATTCCGAAATGAATTACACTCACACAGAGAGACAGTGCCACGCTCATTAGTGTTCAGTTTCTAATGCCTAGCAGTGTAGAGTGTCTCGCTTTTCAATTTGGCGTTTGGTGTGAATAGTTAACGCGATTAAGTGATAAATGGCGCCTCGTGACTTGCCGACTCGCTCAACTGGCGCCTAACTTGCCCGAACCCGAATGCTTGGTGAGATTAGTGAAACGAGATAATTTGGGATACAAAGTTAATCACCTCGAGAGAGGCACGATGACAGGACATAGTCGGGATCGTTGCTCTGCTCTCCAACTCGAACATTTCAAGCCAGATGCAAGAAAATTCCTAAACTAGAACACAAATCCAAATGACACTTAACACACATCACTCGCCATAAGTTGGATACATTCCTCATACATTGTGCACAGAAGTTACAAGACTCAAGATATGTGCTCGCAAAATGACTTGGTGATTATAGTCCGGATAATTATGACAAACATACATCCGGGTCTAATTGAATGTGCGACTCATCAGTGTGCGAGGCTTTCAATGGTTACATTCGGACGGTATCGTCGTAATGCGATTCAAGATTCATTCTCAAATGACAACCAGAAAACTAAAACTTTAAATTGAAATATTTTTAAAAATAGTCTTTCTTTAAATTAAGAAGTCTTAACAAAATTGTCATTTTAACAAATCAAGTAGCTTGTCAAAATTAATATTTTAAAAATTATTGTTTGACTTGTCTCTCTGTCTTAAATCACAAAAGAGTCCTCATTTCTTCATATCTGCAAGAATCTAAGTTTAGATGTTGACTTTATAAAACTTTAACCAAAAAACTTTCCACTTTTCAACCTTGACATTTTGGTATATAACAATTAAGTGACATGTCTCTTAATACACAAATCAACACGGAAATGTCATTGTCTTTTTGTTTAGTTGTTATCGCGTAGTTATGAGTTACTAACGTATACGTGATGTGATCGGCATGGAAATTTTATTAGGTGTTGTCCAAAATATATTTTCACGATTGTAAATTTTCCAAATGTCAACTGGCAACATTTGACAACCGTGAGTGCATCAACAAACAATAATATTTATATATTTTATTTTAATTTGTCACATAATTGACAACAACAAACGATCACAAATTTCAAGCCAATTTGGACCAATTAGATTTAGGCTATAACCGTGTAACGACGAATGAAATTGTAGTAAGCGGATATCTTGGTGTAAATGTTGAGGCCACCAGGTGTGCAGCCAATTTGACCGAGAGATGCAATGCCCACCAGACGGCCATCCGAGGCGATCAATGGTCCACCGAGGTCACCCTGAAAGTTGATTCGATTATTGTTTAAATTAAATAATTGTGGAATACATACCGCACAAGAAGTGGCATCAGGAGCAGCCGCACAGAGCACATTCGTGTTTGCTGGATAGCCAATGATTGCCAACTGTTCCACACATCGACCCTGGCACAATGTGTGCAATTGAGTCTTTTGCAGGATTGGCGATGCATGCAGAGAGTCTCCACTGGTTTTGCCCCAACCATAAATGGTCACCTTCTCCTCCACAAACAGGTCCTCAGTGTAGAGTCGGGCAAAGTCGACAATTTTGGCACAGGCCTCAATTCGAGTCTCCAAGGTCAGCACAGCAATGTCGTTTCGGTTAAGATTGAACGAATAGTCGGGATGTTTGTACACTCGGGACACGTTCACGTCCGGGTAGGGAGATCGGTCCAGAAGATATGTTCCATAGCGAATGTACAGGTTCTGGTACACGGTACCGCCGGTTCTAGAGGACATTTGCAATTTTAGATTATTGTTAAATCGAAAACTAAACAAAACTTACAGCATATCAACACAACGGGCAGATGTGATCACAGTCCTTGGCGAGATTAGCACACCACCACAAAGTGTCTCGGCCACATTGTACTCGTTCACGGTAATACGTTTTCGAACCTGAACCACATAGGTAGCTTCACCTGCAATTGGATTGACTCCATTCACAATTGCAGGAGATAATTTCAAGCCAGACAGAGACGAGCCTTCAGACTGGCTGATGGCAACCAAAAGAGACGCAACGAGAACAATAATTTGCTTCATTTTGTAATTGCTTCGATAATTGCATTGAATAAATTCGAGACAAATGCAAACTGATTTTATAGTCAAAATTTTCTTAGACAATCACAACAAATTTGTAAATCAAATAACACGAGATTTAAGATTCCATCGTACGATTATTATTGCAAGTATGGAAAAATGTGCATTGGAAAAAGCATTTATACATCGGTAAGTCTAATACTGTCAATTGATTACACTAAATTTTAAATATCAAATAAATATTTTGTAACTGAGAAATATCATTTAGTGTATCATCTGGCATTGATCAAATAAGATTACAACAACAAATAAGGCAATTCAAAATTTAATTTGTTTGTTTAATTTTGTCTGCAGACAAACTCAAATGTCACGCTAAATTTGTTTAGTATTTCAGGTTAGTGAGCTCACTGTATTCTCGAATAATTTCCAAATTTATTTAGCAATATTTAACATTTGATGTATAAATTTTCCAAAGCAAATGTCTAACTTTATGTATTTGTGTGTGTATGTGACCCAAAAGCGTGCACATGCATACTGTCACAAATCATCGACCCGAATCACAAGTCTCACTATGCCATAGACCTAAATCTTGAATACCACGAGACAAAACAACAGCAAAAAAAAACTTGCCAAAACATTAGAAACATTGTTTGAGTACAATTTTTCAATTGTAAAATGGAAAAAGAAGAAGAAGAATTCGAATGTGCCATGGTGCATATGGTGACATATTTATTATTATATCACTACTGCACTGTTGAACAGTAAATCATTCTGCAACATCTTGAACATCTTGCCCCCAACACACAGCACACACACAAAGTAACAATCTTCACCATCAATCTATTGGTGATTTTCCATTCTGTTTAATACCGGCGCACACATTCTTGAACAAGAGAAATTAGTCTCATCGCAACTGTGCTTCTTGAGACATGTAGAAACACATGCTTACAACACTAATGATTCATTCTCGGGACAATTCTTTCGGGAGGGACACATTCAAGACGACAATTCTGTGCAGTGCACAAGAGCACTTGTAACTGTTTCGTGTATTGAGACAAAAATTAAATTAACACACAATTATTGTACACAAATTAATACACTTTTGTGTATGTGTGCGTGTGCTTGAATGATTAAAAGTGAAAATGGGCGCAAATAGAGCAAACAAACGATGCAACATAAGACGAGTGTGTTGTAGATGCGTTATCTGATCGAACTTAATGAACCGTCATATGTGGAACAAACACGAGACCGTGACACATTAGGTGTGCACTGCTTGCTTAGTGGAACAGTACAATGCTTAAACATTTATTTATATTCAAATATATATTTACATATATTTGTTAGTTAATTATGTATCGAGTTAATTTGGGGCGCTTGTTGACAATTGTTTTACGAGTACTTAAACTTAAGTTTACTATTTTTCACAATAACCAATCTAAATTTGAAAACAAGATATTTCTTCTTATTAAATCGGCCTATTCCTTTTCATTTCTAATTAAAAAGTTAGCAAACTTGGAATTTGGTAATGTGAAGTGGATTTTGAGTGTTTTAGGCTTCAAGTGCGCCACTTGAGATTCAAGTTTGATGTGTTAATTTAAACATTTCTTGATGTGACGTCGCCATCTGTGGGTGAGCACCGAAGACAGCAGTGAAGTGCTTTTGTTATTGTGGACTGTTCCATTCTACAGACAAGTGCAGGTAGATCCAGGCATGTTCCACTGTGAAGTTTGCTGCAAACCCGTCGTTTTGTAATTTTGTACTTGTTTAGACTTTGCAATCGATTCATTTCTTCTACCACACAAACAATGGATTCTTCATCGTCGTTCAGTGTGTCCTCGTTGTGTGATTTAGTGTCTCGCGAGAAGGAGGACTCGCGTAGGTGGCTGCGAACTCAGATGAACTTCCTTGTTGACCCACTGATTGAGCAGTTGTTTGATAAACTGTCGTGCAAGTTGACCATTGCACTCGAACAGAAGCAATTCAACAATGACCGTATTGCTGGACAGATGATTGCACATCATCATCAGAATGGTCATCTCGATCCAGCACACAGCCAAATGCACCAACCAACAATTGTCACTTTGCATCCACCGGCATCGACTTCTTACAGTGTTGTCAATTCAACCCCATCTCATCTCAACCAGCAGCATGCAAATATGCACTATCCTCAACAAACACCAAATGGACAAATGACCTTTGAAACAATCAATTTCAATCAACTATCTGCTATTAAATCTTACAACAGTGGACTTTCCAATTATGAATCTTTGCAGGAAATTGGCGGAATTGCGAGTACATCAATGCAGCCAGCAGGTGAAACAGATTTTATATCGAATCTAACTGCGCCAACCAATTTGGATGGAGAACCTAGAGAAGATAGTGATGGCGATGATGAAACTGAGCCCGGGGATAATGACAGCGATGGGGTCGAATTGGTTGACGACTATGACGACGACGGTGAAGAATCTGATTCAGTTGTGAAGAAGTCGAGAATGGACACAACTCAGTCAAACAAAGGACCATCAAAGGTCACCAAGCGAGGCCGAAAGAGACGAACTAAACGTAAACAAGTGGCCAAAACAGAACCAGGCGAATCAGGCAATAATAACAAGGAGAAGCAAATCGTCGTTCATGCTCTGCAGTGTCTGCAGAAAGGCTGTACTGAAATGCATCCCGAAGACGCACTGGGCACTCACATGTGGGACAAACATTCCATTGGTCAGTATCGCTGTGTGGTCAAGGATTGCGGACAGTCGTATAATAAAAAGTAAGTCTATTTAGCACAATTATTCAAGTGCAACTAATGTTCTTAACACTAACCTGCAGGTATAATCTAGCTCAGCATTTGAAGATTCACCAGCACATCACCGAGTGGGAGTGTGATCACTGTCCTAAGCATTTCAGTTCATATCTGCTTCTATGCTGTCATACCAAGCAACAACACTACTCTGGACAATTTTCCTGTTCATTCCCCGAATGTGAATTTACTGGAGAGTATCGCGAAAAGGTGTACAATCACTTCAAGTTACATCACAAGCCCGAATTGATGTGTCTCTATCCCGGTTGTCACTATCACACCAAGACGGCATCAAAACTCAAGGCACACGAGCGCTCTCATCAGGGCATTAAGCCGTATCGATGCAAGTGGACGGGTTGTATCTTTTCCAGTGCTCGTCGACATTGCGCTATCAATCACATTAGAATTCATTTGGCTAGAGCTGAAAAATCAAGCAATATTTTGGTGCTTTCCGATGATCCGAAGGATTATCTCGAGGTGGATCGAGATTTGCTGGCAACCATGTAAGAATTTGTTTAAATACAACTAATTACACGAATTTCATACTTCAATACTATAATCAACATTATATATTCTTATTATACTCATTATCTTCCCGAAAGAATTATTATCACTGAAACATTTAGATTTAGATTTTTTTTTGTTACTGAATATATTTCACACATTTCCTTACCGTTAATCAATATAATCTTTTGTCACTACAAATGTAATAAATAAATAAATATACTGTAGATTTGTTTATTTCTAATAGATGATTAACAATCATTGATCGGTAATAGACCTGGGATAAAAGTTTCATGATGAAACACTAAAACAGATTTCGGTTTAGTGACTGCTGTTGACGGTTGATGTAAATTTTTCAGTGTTCGCCGTCAAGACATTCGATCTTGTTGGAAAAGAAGATTTGTGTGCCCCTTGAACTGACATTCGAATGTCGAATGTTCGAGCAACGTCTCAACAGAGAACTTTATTTGTGTTCATATATCGCTGCACTTGCTCTGTCCTATGTTGTACTGTTATTTGTTCTTGTTCTCTAATAAAGAACTTTAACTTTCTCTTGTGCCTCCTTGTGTGCTCTTGTGGACCAGTCACCTTTGGACTTCCCAAGACCTGCTATTGTACTCTTCGTGGACCAGTCACCGCTTGGACTTCCACAAGACCTGCTGTCGTACTCTTGTAGACGAGTCACCGCTTGGACTTCTACAAGACCTGTTCGTGATCTTGGTGGACGAGTCACCGCTTGGACTTCCACAAGACCCGTGTGCTTCAACAGATCTCTTATCGGAAAGTTCAAACCACAAGGTTTCTATTTACAGGGACCCGAAAAAGGTCTAGACGTGGTGTATGGGCAATTTTGAATTCTATTACATGTGTCTTTATCACAAAGTTTATCAGTGAATTGTAATTTACATTTTCCGTTTTCGTTTGGTAATATTTCATCGATGGATCTAACCAGCGGCTGGAACTTCCAACCATGGCAATTTCTCCATAATTATTACTTCACTGTTCTTCTTTGGTACTTTGGGTACTTCTTTGTTCTCTTGTGTCTGAAAATGGGTTGTGCCAACTCCAAGGACAAAGAACCATTGGACAAAGACGAAAAGCCTCCAAAGAAACCGTCAAAAAAAGCCTCAAAGAAAGCTTCCAAAAAGGTATCAAAGCCAAAGAAAAAGACAAAGTTGAACCTGCGTTCTAGGAAACGAAAAATATCGTCCAATAAAAAGAAACTGTCGTTGCGAAAAGTGGCCATTCGCCATCGTGGGCTTCCTCCTCCTGTGCTGTTAGGCAAAGATGGACAGTTGTTACAAGAACAAGCCGTCACTGTAATCTACAAAGCACCCAGCCCAGCATTTGCAACCGAAAGAGAAGTAATCAAATTTAATGGATACCAACTACTTGACCAAATTGGGGCTGGTTCCTTTGGTGTTGTCTACCGGGCCAAAAGCGACAAAGGGGGTTTTGTAGCCTGTAAAAAAGTGGAGCTCAAAGACGAGAAGTCTAATTCTGAAATGCGAAATGAGCTAATTGCAATGGAAATGCTCTCTGAGAAGAAATTTATCATTCACGTAAAGCTGCACTTTGTTTGCAATGGTTTCTATTATTTGTTCATGGACTTGGCAAAGATTCCATTTGACAAGTATCTTGACAAAAATGGCCCAATTGAAGAAGAACAATCTAAGGTTTTCTTCGCTCAAATGGTGCATGGAATTAGCAGCCTCCACGATTTGGCAATTGTCCACCGTGACATTAAACCGGCAAATTACCTGTTGGACAAGTAGATTTGCGCGACCCTTGAGTCACCATTCGAATGTCGAATGTTCGACTAACATGTCTCAACAGAGAACTCTATTTGTGCTCATATATCGTTGCACTTGCTCTGTTCGTTGTTGTACTGTGTTTGTTCTTGTTCTCTAATAAAGAACTTAAACTTTCTCGTGTGCCTCCTTGTGTGCTCTTGTGGACGAGTCAACTGCTTGGACTCCCCAAGACCTGTGTCCTGCTCTTGTAGACGAGTCACCTTTCGGACTCCTCAAGACCTGCTAGTGCTCTTGTAGACGAGTCACCGCTTGGACTCCTCAAGACCTGGTTGTATCTTCGTGGACGAGTCGCCCGCTTGGACTCCCCGAAGACCTGTTTGCTCCAACATTACCTTCTAGTAGAGAACAAGGCAGGATTGTCGATTGCCATGTGTGATTTTGGACTGGCTCGAGTCAGTTCCGAAAAAGGCCCAATTATGGCAGGAAGCTTTTGTGGCTCACTGGCCTATGCCGCACCCGAAGTAATTGCTGGCGCTTCTGCATACAATTGCATTCCCACCGATATCTGGTCTTTGTTACATTGTTCGAGACTCTCGCCAAAGATCTGCCATTCAATGTCGAGGTGGACGACTACGGTTGGACACAGATGCAAGAAGAGAACTGGCGCTGGCCAGTAAAAATGGAGCCATCCTCCGCAATCACTAATTTGATGCAAGGGCTGTTAAGTCCAGACCCAGCTGACCGTTGGACGATTCCCAAGATTATCTCTTCTCAATGGGTGGCAAAGACCTATAAAGAGATTAACCGTTAAACATGGGCATAAAAATTAGGCAATGGCATTTAGCTAAATTAACAGGTTAAACCAGCCCAATCATTTTGGCTTTGCGTAAAATAAATATTTTTCATTAGACCACATATCGCCATCTATGGATTAAAACTTACAAACTTACTGCTTTGTTATTGTTGTGTGTTTACTGTTTACGTGTGAACCGCCCACAGTGAGCGAGTGAGAATAATTCACAGCTGTGAATTGATCGAGTCAGATTTACAAACTGCAAATACTATAGTGCATTTTATGTTTTGCGTTTGACCATTTCGATTGCCTTTGTCTAGTTGGACCAATGGATTCTTCATCACCGCCGAATATGTCCATGTTGTGTGATTTTGTGCGCGACGAGAAAGAGGACATGAAAACGTGGTTGCGAGCTGAGATGAACTCTCTCGTTGACCCACTTATTGATTCGCTGTTCCACAAATTTACAAACAAGTTGAAGAATTCACTCGGACAGAAGCAAACTGGTGATGGTGACAGTGCACAAGTCATGAATCAGATTGTTTTCAATGAATCGTCGAATTTCCCGTCATCCACAATCATTTCTCAGCCATCAACTAATTTCGTAAATTCTATTGAAACTTCATTACATCATAACCAGTCACCAGTAAACCACAGAATACTGAATGGTCCTCAACCACAACCAAATGAACAAATTCTTTATGACGCTAACTGCCAACAATTATTGGCCAATTCCTTTGACCAGTCTACATTGTATTCTTCAGTGTCCACAAATTCTCAAGCCACTTTTAACGATGAATTCTCTAACTTTAAATCTCAGCCCATCAAACAGGAGATAAAGGAAATTTCTATTGAATCTATTCTAGAAAATCAAGAACATTGTCGACCATCTGTGTCTGTGCCAGCTTCAAACGAACAATATAATCAAGACTTGGTCAATTGGATGGAGGAAGATGAAGAGGACTGTGATTGTGATGATTGCCTCAATGGCGGATTTGAGGGAATAAAGCAAGAAGATGATGATGATAGTGTGAAATGGGTTGAAGATTGCGAAGAATCGTCTCGACCTGCGAAGAAACCAAAAATGGACATGACTAGACAGCCAAATACTGAACATTGTTCGAGACAAGCTAACAACGAAGTCATCAACGAGTCCACTGTTTTCGCCACTCTCCAATTGAAATGTTTTCAACCGAATTGTGCACAAATGTTTGTTGACAAAGACCTACTCGATCAGCACATGTTGAACGCTCATTCGATTCGTCCATTTCGGTGTGTTCTCAAGAATTGTGTTGAATCTTTCAGTGACAGGTGAGAGTTAGTTATGTTGAATGTTTCATCAACTAATTTATTGTTTTAGACAAATCTTAAGAGAACACATCAAACAGGTTCACTCGAATAACCACAAATTTCACTGTGACTATTGTACGAAGCACTTTACATCATACGAATCGCTCCAATGGCATACCCACTGGTTTCACCATCTCGGCCAATTCAAATGTTTATTTCCCAATTGTGTATTTATTGGAGAATCTAGAGGACGCTTCAAATGGCATTACAAACGACAACACAAACCTGAATTGGTGTGTCAGCATGCCGATTGTAACTATCGCACCAAGGAGACATCTCATTTTAAGACACACCAACGAGCGCATCTAGGCATCAAACCTTACCGATGCAAATGGCTGCATTGTGACTTTAGCAGTACTCACCGACAAAACACCCTCACTCACATTCGAATTCATTTGGCTCGAGCTGAAGGTTCAAATGCCAATGTTGACAATCCCGTTGACCCGAGAGATTATCTAGAGGTGATGCAAGACTTGCTGTGATCTAATGAATATGTACAGATGTATATAATTTGATTCGAAAATAAATGATAAATAAATAATTTAACACTTGATGTCTTATGTCTTGATCCGCTTCAACCTTATGACACGAATTCCACTACATTCTCTGCATTCTAAATTTACCCTTTACATTTTACGAGTTTGCTCAGATGTCCTTGAAATTAAATACTCGCATTTGATTACCCCCGTCTAGACTACTTGCACTTTGAGCTAACTTTGAGCTATGAATTCGGTCAGTCAGTCACGAGTGCACCAAATGCACCCTTCCCCCATCTGCATATTGCCCTTGATTATGTCTTTGTTTACACAAACTTGAGTTAATTACACCAAACATACAAAAATGTAATATTGCACGAATAATCATCATCGATTCACTCGACATTGGACTCGACATGTACTCGCGAGTATAATTACGAATTGTATGTTTGTGTTTGTGTGTGTTGTACACATCCAGTGTCAGTCAGTCACAGCACCAAATGGCCATACAATGGCAAACCAAAACACATCGACCACTATGGCAATAGTGCGTTTGGTGTTGTTCACCAGGAACATTCAAACAAATTCATACAACTCGATGCATGCACCGAGTCAATCTGTTCGACTACAAATCTGCATCGATCGAGTATCCATTCGTGCATCTCGTTTGGGTATGCTCAATTTGAACCTAACAACCAAATGTGTCTCCCTTAACCTGTTCAGTCTGCAGTTTGTTTAGTGATCAATTCGATTGTACGCAATACTCATCAGTGTGCGAACAGTGCTGAAAGGGTTAACTGGTCGTTAGGTTTTGACTTCTGTCGTTCAGTGATAACTACAGAGTAATGAAATTGAATTAAAGTCATTAAACTAAATCTAATATTACTACTGTCATTCGAATTCGCATGCGGCTAAGGTCGGAGGGTCACTTGATTTCTCTAAAATGCTACCAACTCTACTTAAACCTTTCACCTTCAACTCATCTTCGGTCATCAGAATGTTCAATCTGTCCAACTTGTACAACTATTTATTCCTCGCAATTCATTTCTTCACATTTTTACTCTACTCGACTCTCCATTTTGTGCGCAATTCAATTGAAGTGACCAATTCGACTGTCGATTTGTTACAAACGAAAAGTAATCACGAAGAAATGCTCCCAAGACAGCTTTGCCAATACTATTGCCACCTCAGGATGATAGTCTTGATTCAGGTTTGAGCACAGAATCTCTTTTCATTTTGTGATTGACATTGTTTGTCCGATTATTAGTTTCTACTAAATCTTCTCTCCACTTTGACATTCATCCTTAGTCAAACTTATTGCACAAATCAATTCATTTACATTTTAAAAGAAAATGGACTCTACAGCATGCGAGAAGCAGTGAAAAACAGTCTGCATTGCATCTGGGCCAAATTGAGTCTCGAGTTGATTTATCTGCTCATTGATCTGATACCAATTGTGACCATTTGTTCGACTGTTTGGCTGGTCGATTTTGCTTTTAGTGGAAGATTTGTCGAGTTTGGTTGGAATGTGGTGAAGTGGCTTTTGTCTGAAAGTAGCAATTCAGATAACGATCCGATCACTGAAGTAAGTACAACTGTAACTTGTTGTTTCATTAATTGAATTACCTCATACATCAATCTCCATAGCTCTTCCCAATCGCGACCAAGTGCACCACTCCATACTTGGCCCAATCCTCGAATATCTGTATCCTCACTCACAATCACGTCAATCAGTTTGTATTTCTCTTCTGGTGGTTTGCATATTTCTCTTTGCTCTCACTGTTTGCATTGAATTTTGTCTCGAAGATTGTCCTCGATCTCACAAACTCAAAACTTCGTTTATGGCACTGCAACTCAATTCTGGGATTGAAGAAAAATCCTATTCGGAAGCGAATTTCATTTTCGCAGTTTGTGATGATAGTTAATGTGAGTTTAGTTATTCCATACTTTGCACTAATCAATTAATTGATTTTTTGCCCTCATTAGGTCAAGGAATTTGTAACAAACCCCGAAATGGCATCAAACATCGCTCGAATGATGTCCAATGGTGGCCATGAAGACTTTGTGCTTGCCTCCTTGAGCAAATAGAATGCAGAAGAGACATTCAGCACATATTGCCAAATTGAACAGGCTCACTTTTCTAGTCCAACTTCATTTAAAAATTATTATCCTTTAAGATTAAAACATTTCTATTAAAGTTTTAACATACTCTAATAATTAAGAGTCTAATTGCTTAATTGCTGTCAAATTAGATTTATTTCATTTTAGTATCAAATTAGCTAACAAGCCAGGTAAGGCAAATGTTCAATTAAATGCTCAACTAATTGAGCAGCTCTTTGACCACTTCGATAAATTCTTTTGGATCTTTCTGGTCGATTTGAGCGTTCGTCTCATCTGCCCCCTTTCGAGATAGTTTAAAGTGCACAAAGCGAACATGTTTGAGAATGTGGCTAACATCTTGGGAAGCATACGAACAGCCTGGCCATTTGCAGACGTAAGGCTTTACACCGAGGTGAATTCGTTGGTGACGCTTCAAATCGAAATTCTTTTTAAATTGCTTGCCACAGGTCGAGCAGTCAAACTTGGAAGTGATCGATTTAGAGTTACCACTTGACGCTTGAGTGGGACTTGAGGTAATGGCCAGTTTGTTGTCTTGAGCAGAGTCGACTCGCTGTCGTTTCAATGATCGATGGCTTTGGTCATGTTCGCTTGCACTTTTGTCACTGGGGCAATTCTGCTCGTTGGCATAGCTAATTTCCACTTTGATGGTGCTCGACTTGGTCTGGTTTAGTTCATTTGATCGGCTAGTAGAAATGGCAGATGTAGCATTTGGAGAAGTACGCTTGACCGAAGTGCCATTCTGGTTTGCACTAGATGGACGAGGTATTGATTTGACTGCGAAAAACTTGCGCTTGGGAAAATTCAACTTTGGTGGCTCTGTTTGAAGTTTCTCTTGTGATCGAGGCATTGGAATGTCTCGAGAAGAAGAAGAGACATTGACCAAAGACTTGGGACAATCTTGTTTAGGCTGTGGAACTTGTTGCGTTTGTTGAACTTGAGATGTGCCAGGCACTAGCAACTGCTTCACTTGTCCCACCAACTCTCCAAACATGTCCTCGACAATTCGGTCCACTTCGAGTTGCAGTCGCTGCTTCACCTCCACCTTTTTCACCTCGAAGAAAACATCCACAATTGAGTGCACCATCGAAGGTGACATTGCACTCACGTTCAGAGAGACCATTTTGTGTTAATCGAAATATTTGAAAAGAGAAAAACGCTAAACTCAAAAAGAAAAAACAACATAGCAGTCCATTTATTACGAATCAATCGAAATCGCACAAATTGGTAATTGTAATTCAATTGATCCATTCATATAATTAAATTTTCGAAGCCAGGGGGAACTCGAATTTTGAAAGGTCTTGCCAAATTGCTTGATTTATCATCTCGATAAATAATAAACTGTATCATTTTAGATGGACCGTCAAAGCAAGCCCAGACAAGTCCAGGATTGACCCAAATGGTCACCGAGAGTGCATTAATGTTGAGGGCATAAAATGGAATGTCTGACAGTTGAGCAGCTAGCCAAATGCTAATGTCAATCACATGATCATTCATCCTCAAGCATCGATAGGTCTCGTGGAGGTGAGGCAGTTCGGTGTTCCACAGGTGGCGACAATAACGCACAAATAAAAGTGACTTGAGGATGCGACTAAATTGTTCCAATTTGTGTGCGGTGAGTTTGGGTGGGTCGACGTCGAGTTGACATTGTGTGACTCGTTTGGTGTTGTAGGCTCGAGCACTGATCAGTTCACAGAACCAATCGACTGCTTGCTCAATCTCGAGCATCATTTCGTGTGATTCATAGCGTAACAATGCACAAGTAGAGAAGAGTAGTAGCTTTTGCACAACTTTGCTCGATGTCAAAGCAATCACTGTTGAGTGCATAAAGTGCAATTGAACTGGATTGAACCAATATTGACTGCATGGAGTCATCAAAGTCATCATCTCACTGTCTGAGTTTACAGTGAAAGAGCTTCCATTTCAATTGCTCTCTTTTCGCTCTTTCCCCTCCTCTACCCTTCCAGAACACTCGACTCTAATTGATGATCTTCATGGTACATTTAGTTTCAGTGTTTTAGTAGCCACGAAAAAAATGAATTGCATCATAAAAGAATCAAATTAGGCAACACAGAGCAGAGCAATTGACGGCACCCGAGCGCAGCCCCTCAAGTTACGCTATTCGCCATTGCACAATGGCACAGTTCAGTGCATTCGTTTTCACTAGAATAACACTAACAAGCTTTCTCGGTAATTAATGTTTGATTTAATTTATTTTGTATAGGTCTTGTTTGTGTTGGTAGGCGGCGTAATTATGACTGTCGATACAACTTCAAAGTAATAAGATGGCGGACCATTTAGTACAACAATGCTGAGGCTTTTGCGCAAATACAATAATTGCCAATATAATTATTGACACGAGAGATTTGATTTTAATAAAGTTAACTCAAAATTAATTTGTAACTTTCACCATAATGGTCATCAAGAAAGAACTCGATTACACCCAAAAAGTAAAGGGACACTTCGAAGAAACGAGAATGATCTCAGGAGAAGGCAGACAATATTGATTGATACTTCAGTGCATTCCTGGTTGTGATAAAACCTCTCATGACAAATGGAACAGGCAGAAGCATCGACAATTGCATTTAAACTAGCTTAGGCTTAGGCTATTCATATGAAGCTGGCCTGACTGGACGCAGGTAGTAACCGATTAAAGTTTAATCATTACACGACATTAAACGATTACACATTCGAGAAATTCATTTCAATTGATCGCAAAGCAATGCGAGGAGATTCGAATGCACCAATGGGACCCGAAAGTGAATCTTTACGTGGACACTCACTTACTGTCCATTCAGTAGATTGTGCAATTGAGCAAAACATGATTGCCTAAGTGCTTTAATTTTATAATGTTTATAATATTATTAATAAACTACCATCTCTTTGCCTATTTCCTTTGAGTAATTAGTGACTAATTATTGGTCAAATTTGGCAGAATTCTAAAATTGCACTTATTTGTCAAATACGAATAAATAAAACGCAATTCATAATTTGTGTTGCTTCACGAGTTTACAAGTGACCTTCTGACTTCAATGCGTCTCCCTCTGACTTTGGTTGTCCTGACTGGTGTTCTGTTTGGACCATCTCTGTTTATCTTCTCTGGTGCCTTATCGTCTAAAGATGACCCCACATCGAAACTTGTTCTACCAATGAGCCAATTAGATGTAGCTTCGTATCGGCAAAGTTTGAAACTACAGCAACAAGCTCGAAAGGAACAACTCCAGAGACTGACATTGAAAAATCATCTCGGTTCAAATGAAGAACTCGAAGCATTGGGTGGAGAAATGCGAAAGAGTCAAAATGCTGGCACAAAGTTCTGGAAGCGAAAGGGAAAATTGCCCATCAACCAGGCGAACAAACCAGTGAGCGATGCACCACAATGTTCATCATCAATTGGTAAATCAAAGTCGAGTTTCAAAATGCCGAGAAAAGATACCGAAATAGGGCAAAAGCAGGACTTGGCTCCTACGAATAAGAAAGTCAAAAGAACCCTCAAGAAGTTAATCTCTAGAATTTACAAAGTTTTTGAGTGCAACCAGGTGTCGCCTCAAGGGTTGACCATTCAATTTCCACCAACAAGTGTCTCGAAAGTGGACAATGCCGATTCAGTGCACTATTGGATCAATTTCGATGTACGACAAGGCGACAAGTCTGACCGAACGAAGCAACAAATATGGAATTGCTTCTCTCGAGTTGAGGTGCGTAAAGTGAAGCTCACCTTTAGGTACGATTTGGAGCTTTTGGCTTGCAGAAACAAAGACAATGCCGCAGCTGGATTCACCTGGGAAAAGGCTGATCAAATTGCTGTTTAGTAACAAGTGCCTAGAACAAAGCAATAACAATTTTCACTGCATTGTACTTTACTTCATTATCAATTAATTATTAAAATATTCAAATAGGAAATTTCGGTCGCTCGTAATCGGCTCGATTCAAAATCAGCGTGGTCAGTTTATGCAACAGTTGTTAATTGTAACTTGCAAAGTATTTTGCCAGAGAAATAAGTTCTATTTAATTTATGACTAATAAAGCCAATTGACATGAAACAATTCGAAGTTTGAGAACATTAAACTTTAAACATTAGTATTTGAAATCGACATAAGTTGAAATTGAGCTTGTTGTTATTTGCACTCAGTTTAGGCCATTTCCCACTCTCATCTCAAGTCCTTTCCTTTCCTTCGATGTTAGCAGCAGTGAATGTTGGTGCAATGGAGCCTTCGACTGTGCACTCGATTGTGGATGCATTCTTCGAAGTTAAGAAGGTGGAAGTGAAGCAGCGACTGCAACTCGAGATGGACCGAGTGGTCGAGGACTTGTTTGGAGAGTTGGTGGGACAAGTGAAGCAGTTGCTAGTGCCTGGCACAAAGAGTTGCGCTCAAATTGATAAGTCGGTCACAGGTGGTTCTGGTGCGAATGTCGCCGAACCTAAAGCTCAAAGTGCTTCAACTTTTGGTAAGCCCAAGTGCCTTCTAACCACCGATCCACCAAAGCCTCCAGATTTGGCAAGTCCAGAACGCAAGTTCTTTGTTGTAAAGTCAGTGCCGAGCACATCTGGTAACACTTCGGTCAAAGGCATTTCTCCCTCTGTTGCCGACACCACAAGCGGAGTATCAAACCAGGCCAAGTCATTCAGCACCAAAGTGGAAAATGAAGCAAGTGATGAAGATGCAAGTGAGAAACAGTTGTCTACCAAATCTGACAAAAGAGCGAGAACCGATTCTGGTGATGGGCACAAGTGCAACAAGAAAGTCAAATCGAGTGCTATTGAACAGACACAACCTCAACAAGAGGAGAGCCAGGTTAACACGTTCGATTCACCTCAGCCAATCAGTATCAACCAAACCCAAGAGGCCATCACCAAGCCCAAGTTTGTCTGTCAAAGTGCAGGCTGTGGCAAGGACTTCAACCGGAAAGACAGTCTACAACGTCACCAGCGCACCCACGAGAACGTCAAGCCGTATCTGTGCAAATGGGCAGATTGTTCCTATGCAAGCAACGACCGATCGCACACCATCACTCACATTCAGCGCGTTCATCTCACTGCAGAATTGTCAAAGCAAACTCAACAGCATGAAGGTGATCCAATTCAAATGGATCCTAAGGCGTACCTCGAGATAGACAAAGAGGCTCTAAAGACTAATTAATGCAATTCATCAATGAATTTATAATTTATAATAGCAATAAAACAATGTTTCCACAACTTTACTATGATAGTTTATGGTTTTAATGGTTAAGTATAAAAACAAATTAGCATAGAATAATACTAGTAACACAACAAACAATCAAACGATTACAATAAAGTTATATAACTAACCTGTGAATATTACATTTCATTTCAGCAAACAATCTATTTTCCCTTGGTCTTCTTAGGTTTGGCATCCTTTTTAGAATCCTTCTTCAGTAATGCTTTATTCTTAGTCACCACTCGTTGCCTCTCCTCCTTCTCAACATCACCCGGCCAGGCATATGGATCATTCACGGAGTTATTCGGTCGAATGTTTGATTCCGAATTGGCTTGAGAGGTTGATGCTTCAAAGGTGGCCCTGAAAAAACGATTACGACTTCGATCGGGCTTGGTTGATTTCGATTGTTGCCCGCAGCTTGAAGTCTCACGTAAAGACTCGGTGGAGATGATTACTTTTTGGGTTGGTATTTCTGAGGTAAAAAAAGAGTCATGGGTGTTATCATTGCCAATTGTTAGTGAAGATGACGATGAGTGAAGTTGCAAAAATGATGTGTCAGCCATATAATTGATAAGCGACGAATTTGAGATTGACAGCCGACAACGCTCATTCTCGGGTTCATCCTCTTCGTTTTCGGAATCTAAAAGGATAGTCTAAAAATAATATTAAGCATAAACGCTAGACCAGTCGAACCAAACGAATACCTCGCCATTAGCCTGACTATTAGATGACACAATCGAATTATTAGTAGCATCAGTCTGGTCATGCTCTTGTTGCAAATCATCGTCATCTACCAAACATAAAAGTGTCAAGTCTAATCAATAGCACAAATGCAAACAAACATACCATCAGTATTTTGCCAGGCGTAATCCAACATGTCACGAATCTCGTCTGTTATTTCTGACACCTGTTTACTTCTAGTAGAGAGCTCTTTTACTACGAATTTACAATCGCTGACCAATTTCATAATTCTTCCGCGAATAGAAGTCTGTACCAAAGCAAATACAAATAAAGAAAAGAAGTTGAGTTTCAGAGAAAAAATTTAAAGCATCGAGTATAAATACATTTAAATTGTCTTCTTGGTCCAAATGGAGGGAATCAAGTTGATCACTTAAATTGTCCTGTTCGTCATCGTGTTTGGCAGAGGACATGTTGGAAAGTTTGGAAAGGTGAAGATGGCACAAAGGCACAAACAAATCGATTCGGCCAGTCAAAAATCGAGGCATACAACACGAGCTTATTTAATAAGTTATTTTCACTCGGAAACAGCTGACTAAATCAACAACGTGAGTGGCACCACAAGCGCAAAATAATGAACTTGCATTTGGTGATGACCTGACAGGTAGTTGCAAGTTGCAATCAAAACGACGAAAAGAACAAAAGAAGTTTGTGTGACTGTGTGGTCTAATAATTTAATAACAAAATACTAACTACATATATATTTTTAACTAAATGCATTGAAGGTAACAGAACTAGTTCAAGTAAAATATGCGAATAATGTCAAGAAGAAAATAAATGAATACCACGGCGACTCCTTTTGTCAAACCACCACATTTGCAAATATACATTGACCTATTCCATGTTTGCTTATAGTTTACTACTAAAGATTCTTTAGTAAAATTCTTTAGTGAATTTGCGTTTACGATTTGGCTAAACAAAGGCACGCTTCCATTGAGTTTATTCGAACTGTTTGCGCTGTCCAACTCTTCAACTTTTCTTTCCAAATGAATTTGTCACAGATTGTGCATTGCTGGTCAAAAACAAGATGACAATCGTTAATGATCAGTTCGAGTTCGATGTCGTGTTAGTGACTTAATAAGAGTGACAAACTCAATCGAAATGGTCATTTAGTGTGAATTGCTTTGTCCGTCTCTTCTTCTATCAAAACTCGAAGCTCAACTTGGCATCGTTCCTTTTCGGCAATCAAGTGATGCTCATCCTCAAGACTTTGCTCTTCTGGCTCCTTTTGGCTGTTATCACTTCTGGCCTGAACGCAAAGTTCATTGGACTGAGCAATATGCTCGAAGTGGCCAATCAGTCGAAGTCTGCCGAACAAGCGGACGAACTGAGCCTTTCAACCGAGCTTTCGTCCTCATCCTCATTGGCCAATGTCGGACCGGTGGCAGAAAAGTTGCAATCAGTTTGTGCCTTCGGCGAACCGCTTGAGCAGCTGTCCGAGGTGATGGACTTACTGGAGAACATCTTCGATGGCAACATGTCCCGCATGGACAACAAAGAGCGATCTGTTCTCTGCTTGAAGGCCACATACCGCAGCATTGTGAGCCGCCTGGCAAATGTTTCCACGGTGGATAGCCCTGTTGCCCGACTGGTCCAAATCCAGCAAGACATTCGAGCGGCTATCAAGAGCTTCCAAAATGGCACCAGCGATGAAGCTGATAACCGTGGACCGGTTACCGACTGTCTGGCTCAGATCACCATCCTTGGTCGAGTGGTTGCTTTCGAAGAGTGGCTCCAACGCCGAAAGCTATGCCGACCTTGCAAGGTACAAGAACGGCCATGGTAATAAACCACCACAAGTTCATTATTTTTTTGTTAATTTTCTATATATCTCCACATTCAGGTACAACATCAAACCGGAACTCTATGAACTCGGTATGATGGTTAGCAATGCTTGCCACAGTCTGAGCAACTTTCATCTCTATTTGGTGCTCTTCGTGTCAGTGGTTGTGGCAGCTGTCCTTTTCAATGTTTGCTCCACTGAATCTCGCAAGAAGACCAACGGACAAAGCAAGGACAAGCAACAACAGCAGAAGGCTCCATTGGGACCAATCCGTGGGTGAAGAAGCTTAATAGCTCTCCCTAGGATTTAATGAATCATTTTGATTCAATTCAAATTGGCTTCTTTGCCTATTAAACTATTATTAGTCGAATTAGTAATTAGTAATAATTTTAATTGCTACAAGTTGATGTGCCAAGTTTGGCGCACTTAGTGGCGAAATAATAATAGTAGATGGCGTGTGGCTTGGCTGATGACGCCTAATGACGCCCAATGATGGCTGTATGGCTGTATGGCTCTACTTCTTCTTGCTGCTGGTCTTTTTGAGGCTCTTCTTCTTTGACTTGTTTGACTTGTGCGACTTCTGCGACTTGCGCGATTTGGCCGATTTGCTCTTCTTGCTGGACACTTTCGACTTGGTGCTCTTCTTTGATTTCTTGGAGAGAGTCGATTTGCCGGATCGTTTCGACTTCAAACCACTCTTGTGACTCTTGGGGCCCTTCGAGGTGGAGCTTTTGGTGGAACCCTTTCGACTCTTGCCACCACCACCACCCCGACGGCAGCAGAAGAAGTAGCCCGCAATGGCACTGAGGATTGCCACTAGAAGGAAGACACCCACAACTATCCAAATCCAACTTTGCTCGCCACCCAAGCCAAGCGATCGCGATTGGCCTTTGTTGTGGACGCATATCTTGTGAGGATCACCATCAGTAACACTTCCTCCACCAGCACTGGTTGTGCCTCCATCGCTTCCTCCACCGGTGGAATCACCAGAGCCACCACTTTTGGTGGTACTTTCCCATGAGCCCATCTCGGATTAAGCTGTCGAAGAAGAAAGCTGACGGAGAAAACTCACGAGATTGTCAGTCTGAAAGATGAAAAGAGGAAAGACATACAAAAGTTAGAGAATGTCAACCACGAAATGAAACTTACCGAAGTCTACTTCTAATGCACTCCTAATAGTTCACTACGGAGCCAAGGAACTAAAACTTTACTAAAATTACCGCAAAACTATCTATAAAAAAGTACTTAAATCGATTTTGGGTAAATATTGTTATGCTGTTGCGAGTTGAGTTCGATTGCGATTCAAATGGAAAATTCAAAATAAGAATTCACTGTCTAAAGTGATAGAACTTTAACAACTTTCGATCGTTGATGTGTCCAATCCAAAGCGAACAAACGTTCCACGATAAACCACAATACAAGTTCGAACAGTAATCTCTACTTAAACCCCAGCCAAGCGACCAACTTGGTTGTGTTAGTTGATCGTGTTCTTTGAAGCCTTTGCCTTAAGCTCTCCTCATCGCGATGTCTCAAACCGATGGTCAAGCGCTCCAAATCGACCCGAATGAGATCAAATTCACGGGTACGTTTGCCTCGAATTGTCTTGGTGTCTTCTAATGTCATTCTCCTCCCCATCAGGTCCGTACAACAGCATGGTGTTGCAGTACCTGCACCTGGTCAACCCAACTGAGCGTCCGATTGCGTTCAAGATAAAGACCACTGCCCCAACTCGATACAACGTGAAGCCGATCATTGGCGTGGTGGGCCCCTCCGGCATGGCGAGTGTCTCGATTGGCCTGCATCCACTGGTGGGCCCCAATGGCCAACCGACTGGCAGTGGCACCTTTGACCGTACCAAGCAGAAATTCTTGCTTGAGTCAATGTTCGTCGATGAGGACATCAACAAGCAGAACAGCAAAGCTGTGCTCGAATTGGTGAGCGAACTTTGCTTCAGTCAGATCACTGCGGCTAACCTTTCCTTTTGGAACAGTTCAAAAAAGTGCCCTCAAGTCAGGTTATGGTGTCTAAAGTGTCGTGCACCTTTGAAGACGAGCACCTCGACAAGATTGGCAATCCAACTCAAGCGGCTACTAACGCCAGTGCTGCACCAGAACCAGCCACTTCAACCGACGTCGGTGGACCACTTTTGGCCGGAGAAGACAATCGCTTTGGCACTCCCCAACGACTGTTTCAGTACCTCGCCACGAAGCCGTGGACTGTGGCACTGGTTGTACTGCTCTTGGCCTTCTTTCTGGTCAATCTATTCAGCAGCAAGCAGTAGTAGAACAAGCTTCAAAGCCACAAATTGTCTACTACAAATTCATTTCTCTCTAATTTAACAGAGAAACTTAAATTAAAAATTTAACCCATTTATGAAATTCGATTACTGTTTACTGTAAACTCAATTGACAAGTATCAAATGAATATATTTCTATAATAGATTGCACTTCTGCTTAAGGTTGAGATTATTAGGTAGAGATCATTTGAGAGAGCTGTCAAGGAGAATTAGGTCAAACAGGCAAACTGAAGTTAACTCAATTGAGTACCAACATGAGTTTGGCCAAAGAGTAGCATTCAATAAAATGCACTAAACACATGCGCATTGCAATGTGCACTTGCGTAAAACGGTAATTCAACTTCTGCGCATCAATTTACAGATTCAACAATCAATTGCAAGGTTGATACAATTCGGTATATAGCAGCTATATACCGAATATAGCAATATAACAATTGCTATATACTGTTTTTGACCTACCTTATACTACTGACCTATTTGCTCAGGAGTTCTATTGACAAGTTATGCTTGTTTCCAAAACATTTTACCCTAAGCAAAAATTTATACCTCTTGTTACCATGAACAACGAAGCTGTGCATAGAATTGAATTGAATTCTTGCAAATGTCGATTTTATAACTATTTAGTTAGTGATGCGAATCTTTAAATCCAATGTTTGCAACTTTCAACAAGAAGCTTCTGCCAAATGATCGGCAAAGAAATAGTCTCGATTGTTTTTAAAAAGCCAATTTGCTAAAAGATATTACCAAGTTTATTTTCAATTGAAATCTGCATTGCAACGAATAATTTATAAATAGGACCAAGTGGACGAATACAAGTTATACCTCAACAAAGATGTGGAAATATTTTCGTTGGTTCGAAACATGGGGTCCTGAAATTTGTTGAAAAGGCAATTTGATTTTGAAATACATACGTTGTTTATCATTTGAATTGTCTGTTTGAATTTGCAGGAAAATCCAGTCACCATTTGTTCACTTTGGCATTGACCAATTTCGATTCGATGTTACTTGTCTGTTTAGAAATATTGCAATGGCTGTTTGGCTTTGGTAAAAAGATTTTAAACACATTTAAAACTACATGTCAATAGATCAATTTATCCATTTGGTATCTAGCATATCGGTTAAAATTCTGATCTTCTTAGATTACATTAGGCTGATTAAACAGGATTTTCAATTGAGGAATATTTTTACCAACTTTTGAAGATTTGCTTTGTGATGCAAAAATTGTTAAATAAAATGATAATTTGGTTGTTTATTTGAAATATTGTTTGGGCAAGATATGGTACATGTGGACAATATAGACAATTGAAATTAATTGGCACAATTAGAAATTTGTGAATACTCGAATGTTTCCGATTCAAACCTAAAATTGATTCTATTTGACTTTTGCTTGATTTCGATGGTTTGAATATTTTGAATTTGTCGCTCAACGTTCAATGTATATTTTTAAATATTTCTTTATTAGTGATCTATATCTCTAATAAAATTATTACTTGAATTATTTGCTGGTCAAAATGGTATTAAAAACATTGTTTCAGGCACTTCAGTGGTGTTTATTTAGGAAGATACAGAAAGATCGACAAATTACTTTTGAATTGAACGCACAAGAAAATTTCATTTTCTGATGAATTGAATTCGATATGATCGTCACCAGTGATGTGTTTGGTATAATAATTGACAATAAAACAAAAAAAATAAAATATTTACCAAACCAAACTGCTTATATTCACCACTTTCAAAGCTGCTATTAGCAATTTCTTGTCAATTGTTCTTGCAAATCTATTTGTCAGTCAAACTCAAGGGGAGTTTCATCAGCCAAAGTCAATAGTCAAAGTTAAATCTAGGACAATTTATCATAATTTTTTCCCTCCTAATAAAGTTGCCATAATTAAATTGATTCTTACCATTTAGTTTACATTTGTTTGACACTGAATCTGAAGATCCAGTAAGATACCATACCATTTTAGTACATAGATTTTGGCATTGAAAAGTAACGTTGAATCGTTTACTACGCGTCTGCAGAGTCACAAAGAATTACTGGAAACAGTAAGTTGTCATTTTGGCTAGTGGTTAGCGAGTGCTTTGATGGCATTGAATAAATGTAAATAACAGATGAAATTCAAGGCACAGATTCAGATTTAAATTTACAATGTTTGAAGTGATTATTGATTTGACTGGCACACTTTTGAGCGAGAACTTTGTTCTCAAACTGCACAAAGGAAAGGTTTCAAATGGCAAATTTGATATAAACCTCAAACATATTCACAGTAAAACTGTTGCTCTAGAGTGCAATACTTACGAGAATGATTCAATGCAAATGTTTACCATCAATAGAGCGCATGTCACCATTGTACATCGCACATTGCTAATGTAAACAAGTTCTTGTAGATGTAGTCAATTTGTGTAATAAAACATGTGTTTCTTTCCAAATACGTACATGATTGCAATCGTTCTATCTCACTTGCACTCGTCCATTGCTGATGCTAATCTTCATTTTGTTTCAAAGTATGTACTCAGATTTTAGTTTTATTAAATGAATGTTTACAGTTCCTGAATCTTCATAAAGTTATTCACGAAGTTTGCAATCGAAAAGTGATTTATCTTTAAATTTTTACCTCTATTGAAACTCTTTCGATATGTTGAATTTGACGAATCAATGCAATAAATTGTGAATATGCTAATTAAATCTAAATGCTGTAAAGCAAATAATGAACAAAAATATATTTATAACAAAATGTCATTCTTCAAAATCAATCAACAGTTTATAAGATGGCACATTTTTTTTAAAATCAGTTAAGCTACAAATATTTATGAAGAAAAACATACAGCAATTTGGCTAAAATGTGGTTTCAATCGATTCATGGACGTATCAAAATGTTTAGACCAAATTCTTGTGATCTTGAAATTCACAATATGTTAACGTGCTTTGGAATCACAAGTTTTCAATTGTAGAAATGGTCCGAAGATAGATTGAAAACCGGTTGACCACTTGTTTGATTGCTTTATTTTGCCAACAATCTGCCAATTTACAGTTATGACTTTTAAAAAGGAATTTAACGTCGAAGAAATGGTATAAGCATTAGATATCAAACAAAATCATCTGATGAATATACTTTGGAATATATTTTACTGATTCAGTGTTGATTTTGACAAGTTTTTGGTATTGAAAATTGATTGCTTTGGCCAAAGAAAATCACTTTTCCATACAGTGTAATTTGAATTGATTTTACCAACTTACAATCACCGGATCTGCATGCATGAATCGACTTGGCACATAACAAACATACAAACTTTGCCATTCGATTTGATTGAATTGCACTTCAAAAAATCTTCAAACCAATCTTTAATCACTTACTAATTGTTTAAATTAATAGTTTATACAATTTTTGATAAATAGTCCCAACAAATTGGGTCAGATCTACCTATCTAGATGGTAAAGGCACTTCCATAAGTAACTTTAAACTGGCAAGTTCCATTGAAACTATGCAAAATACTTTGTCATCCAGTCTTCCATCAGTAAAATGACCATTAAAATTGAAATCTTACCTTCAAGTATATTTGATATCACTTGATTGATTACAATAAAGATGGCGGCCAGAGCATGCTCAGTAGCATTGGAAATTCGACCACAACTAACTATAGCTAAAACTGCAGTTCATCGTACATCGTATATAGAGTGCATGTGCAGTTTTGCTCGAAGGTTGCTATGAAACAGGTCGAAACTCTTTTCGTGATTGTTCTTTGACATTCAGTGAATTCGTAGACAACGTCGAAGCAACATCTTGCTTTCCAATTTGACCAAAATGTTCGTGATTCAACTTTGTCATAATTTCAAAATTTTCAGCATCAAACGTCCTGTTGTGTGAACAAATTGCAATTTGCAAACCTCAACAAACAAATCAATTCTAAATGCAGCTAGATTTATGGTTATTGAATATAATCTTTATTGTTACTACGAGAATGACAATGATAATATAAGAGGAGATTACATTGATAGGATTAAACACACAAATGCTAAGAGTTACTAACTAAATGAGAGAATTCAAAAAGAACTCGATTGAATTGAAATTATGCCAACAAATAAACGTTAAAGCTCGATATCTACATGCAACAACAAGAATAACTCAAAGATGAAAACAATACTCGATGGATGATGATGAAACGTTGATGATGATTCTTCCCAAGAAAAGCACCGGTAAATTATATTGCACGATTGATTGTGATCAAATTCAATATACTAATCGCGTTTTTAAACTATCTTTCACAGTTTGGATCAGTTTTGGGTTCTTCGAAACTGTTTTGAACGGCGAATTGATGGAATTGATTGAGCTTTCATGCAAAACAATCAATCAATCGAACATTTGATGATTCTGATTAAAAGTGTTGATTATTTGATCAAATTTTGGCGATATTCACAAGATTAAATGCTTCACAATGTTTGAAAGAATCACACAACAAACACATTCACAAACGATGAAACATTGTACATGTGGCAAAATTTTGTGGCAAGCTTTTTCTGGAAACATATTATCATCAAACCGTCTTGATAATTTTGAAGTGCAACTTGAACTAAATTTTTAGTTTGAAGATTTTGTGGATGGAAACTTTCAGATTGATGTTTTAGAAAAGTCTAAAATCAATTCAAATGATTTGATGAAGTGTTTCACCAAAAGATCGGCTGTTTCATATTAACTCGTCAGTTTGCCATATTTTGAATATGTTGATATCCAAATTTGCTGATATTGCAAATCGAGAAAAAGGGCTGTTGGGACAATTTAAAAGTAACTTTGAGAATTTGCTAGTAATCAAGCAGAACAAGCTGCAAATAAATGCAACACGTTACAAACATGCAATTCAAAATTTTTTTTCAAAACACATACCATTTCATCCGTGATCAAATGATTCAAGAGATTCAATTTGTTGAACGAAAAGTTGTTGTTGTGTATACGTGAAGACTTATGGAAGCTGAAACAAACAAAAAGAAACCACTTCATTAATTGATCAGTTGAATATCATAAGAATTTAGTGTGATTAGTGTGAAGTTTGTATTTTGTATTTGATGGTAGAAAAATCATGCAAACTTGAAAATGCTTTGACTGAAAATTTCTAAAAACTCTTCCCGTAGAAATTTATAAACCGAATGAACATATTCATATTAATTCTGGTCACAAGCCCTAGAACTTTCCTAGGTTCCTTATATCGAAAAATTGACAACTTTGTTACAAATACAAAATCAAAGCACCAAATAGCCAAAACAATTTGCAATCGTTTGAAGTGAACAAAATTTGATTCTCCCTTGGCCATTGTCTATAAAATCAAATGCTAGTCCCAGCCATTCGTATGTAGTCTGTGAAAAGGCCTCATTACAGTTGAATATCCTCTTTCCTGTGAGTCACATTGCATTCTCACACATGCATTGCATTGTAGATACACCCGCAAATTGGCACTCTTTTCACACACATTGTAGTAGTCCCTCGTAAGCCAAAAATGCTCATTATAATCATCGTCATTCAAGCAAACTATTGTCATCGGTTTTCGTGTCAACTAGACAACTGATTTCCACAATATTTGACACACAAAATTCAATCAATTGCCGATGCATTCAATGGATCATTTCACATTAAAATGTAAGTTTGATTGTAATGAAATTTGTACTGACAAAATGTGTTGCTTCTTTAGAATTGATCGAACCAAAAATTTAGTGGAAAAGTGTTACATTTCTCAATGATTTACGTGGAATTGATGATGATGAAACGAAACGCTCATACTATTTCACACAGCCAGTAGCTGCCCTTATTTGATTTCCATGTTACTTGTAAACTCAATTTAATTTGTACGCATGCGTTATTTTTAATAGCTACAGATTCAGCAGCTACAAATGTCCTTTTATGACCTTTGGCAAGCTTTAGCTTTAGCAAGTAGGCATTTATTTATTATTTGAGGCATTAGTGAAAATTGTCTAATGTCTTTTGATAATGTTGTCAGTGTTGTGGACAGTGTATCTCTGCTGTAATTAGCCACTTTTGCTATGCTACAAAACAAATAGTAGTATTATTACTGTGTAGTGCATAGTCGTCACTAGTGATTAGTTGAGTTTGTAGTCATAGCCACACACACATAATATCTGCGACCTTCCCCGTCATTTACTCGTTACTTGAGCTCGTCCACAAACACTGCAGAGAAATGTTCTTTCTATTGCATCGACTACTCCGTGAGACAGCTTTTACGTAGCTTGTTTTGATATAAACTAACTAACTGATGTGCAAAGAGCAAAAAGGGCCTGTTCAATTCGGTTTTGCTTTTGCTTTGGCACTGCAATTCAAATCGATCGGTCTTGCCACACTGTGTTCGTTTGTTTATGTTCCATTTGGCTCACATATAATATAATTTGGCGGGCGAGAGCACTTCTGCGCATTGAAGGACTCATTCTCCTGTTCCTAGAATGAAATCATTTGATGGACATTTTTGTGTGAGAACTACATTGCCATTTGCACAGAACATGACAAACACATTTAACCTTTTTCTTCCTACTAACATTTAGCAATTTAGGCACTCACCACTCAAAATGGTTCTCCAAAATTGTATAAATCTAGTCCCTGGAATTTTTGTTTTTGTTTTTCTTTACTACCACATGGATGGATTGGATACGATTGATTGTTTCAAGCACCGCAAAAACAACACGAATCATCAAATTGTAAGTTCGTTGTGTGTCGGTGTGTCGCATCTTTAGAAGCATTTGCTTTATGTAGAAACAATTGCAAAAACATTCAACAAGAGATGATCAAAATAATTTGATTCGATAATTTGCTTTTGAACAAAATCACTCTGTCAATAATTGTCTATTGAGATTCAGAAATTCTAATACAAAAGATGACCAAAAATTTAGTTCAACATTCATACAAATTGGACTAAGTATTTGTCATTTGTTGACTACTTGCAGATTAAAATGATTCGAATTGAAAGATGCAAAGAATGCAAATCAAAGATTGAATTTAACTCTGGCAAATTGTCGAATTCATCACTAATGAAACTAACTATTGATTCAATATTTCAGGTTTAAACAATCAACGATCAAATCTTCAATGAATCATAAAATCCTATAAATGGTACAATGAGTAAGGAAAATTTTGGTTGGTCAATATTGAAATCGTGAATGTTACTTACTGAAATGCATCTTTTCAATCTAAAATTATTTGAACAAGATTCCACTTACTACTGACAACTGCAGAAAATTTTGTGTTGTTTCTAAAACAGAGTTTGATGGTTCTATACAAAAGTCCTCAAGTATAATGAGCAAACTTTCAGCAAACATTTAGTCAATCCTTGAAACAATTGCAATTCACTTCATAATGTCGATAAAGAGGACAACATTGCAATTTAGAGTACTCAAATTGGATTATGATACATAGAGCATCATTTAGGTAGAATGCAATGGAATGAATCATTGATAAAGTATAGATTCACAATTGAAACAAAAATCACGAAGTGCAGTGGTAAAAGGCAGATTTCAAACACATGACAAAACAAATGCCATTCTTCAAATGGTTATAGCAAAAATATTCAATGCTTGATCTAGTCTAATCTTAGTTAGCTAACAGAACGAGTAGAAATCAAAAGGAAATCTTTATTATCGATGATTTAGTTTCTCCGAAACTATTTCGGAAAAGAGCAAACTATTACCAGGTATTTGTGTAATAGTTTCTATCCATCTTTACACAAGTACATAAAAAAGCGAATTTCAGTGACCAAATATATCATAGCATAGCAAAAATGCCTCAAAATATTTTTAAATCAAATCAAATAACATACAGACATCACGTAAGTTCAAACAATTCAGAAGCGTCCATATTTATTTTTTAAAGCCCACTAACGCCATCTACATTGCATCTGAACGTCAGTCAATTTGACTATATATCAATGTTGCTATATAATATGTGTAGTTTGAACTTGATTCTACATTTGAATCAATATTATATTTATTATTTGAAATTAACAGAACTAATCTCATCTAAATCTTTGAAACAAAACAAAAATATACTTCAATTTACTCAAAACGAATGGAAAGATATTTTCAAATTGCGCTACACTGAATAACACTCCAAAGTACATCAAATTGCTTTTGTGAAGTTGAATCACAAATTGACACGTGGGATTGTTTGTTGTTATTATTGAGTTTTTGTGAAAATATGACCATATTGACCACTCTGCAAATGGGCAGTCAATCTACAATGTAACGATTTCATCGAATAAGTAAGAGAAACTTACTAAAGTGCATTCGAAAAATGTCTAATACTGGTCATGTTTTGCTTGAAGTCACACCTGTGGAAATTGTGGAAAGAATTTATGAAACAAAACTACACATTTATGATGGAATTTAGCACTGATTTGAGCACTGAAATTTTAAATATTTGTTTCAAAATGGACAATATAGAAACCGTACCAACAATGATCAAGAAACGAATCATTCAGTAGTTTGAAGTCGGGCAGAACTGTCAGTGCATTGTCCACCTGAGGTGAAATGATTTTGAGCGTTGTCTCTCACTCAACCGTGAGAGCATTGACTTGGAGCCTTAAGAGTGACTACTAGTGTGACTTGTGTTATATTAGAAAGGCAAGTATGTATTATTATTTATCCTCACGGGTTAGTCGAATCACGCCGCATGAGGGACGCCGCCACTGGCGCTTGTTGTATCATTTTGTGTTACTAAATAATGCCTGCCTGCGTCATCGTATCAAAGCATTTTCTGTCGGCACAACTCGGTTTATTTTTTAAGGACCGCATTGCAAAATGAACCAATATTACTGATACTTGCACACATTAAAACAAACTCAACATCAACAACCATCTGCTTAAATCTCTATTTTGGAGTGCATCTTTTTGATTATGACTTTATATTCCTGTGTCTGTGTCTTCGTCAAATTTCAAATGTGCATCAATTTGTGATTGTGTTCAAGTGATATAATAATCGTCAACATCAATCAACTTCTCGAACAAACGTATAGGGTAAGTGCACAAATATTTATCAAATGACACTTTCGCTTTTAGCTTATTAGCCAACTAACCTAATTAACAAATATATACGTTTTAATTTACTAAAACATTAATTCAAATTAGATTTATTATTTGTGATTTAAGTAAGGCAAAGCTTTGGTCAATTTATTTATCTATAATTTATGCATTTCTTTTTATTTATCCGTATTAGCTTTAGCCCCAAATAAAGCCCAAATGTGAAAGCAGTGCATCACTGTAATATTGGCATTCGTGTTAAATCTTGTTTCAATGGCAGAAAGCGCATGCTCATGAGGAACGTTTTATCATTTTGGTAGTTCTCCATTTGTCTTTTGAATACATACGCAAGCGCACAATGGGACACCGGCAAATCCTAAATAATACCATGGTAATAGCAATAAAGCATAATAACGCTGCTACCCTCTGGTGTCAACTTGAGGGAGGTTCAATAGCAATTTGTTTTGGTTTTGGTTTGGCGAATTTTGTTTCAACTGAAAAGTGGAATTTATTATTAAATTAAATTGTGTGTTTAAACTGTTTTGTTTTTATTATTATTCTTATTGTTGAGTTTTGTTTTAGTTTGTAATGTAATGTCAATTGGAGAATTAATCACTTACCAAAAATCCGATGCGATTTTGGCTTTCAATTTTGAATTGGAATTGCTGAACAGCTTTTGAAGAACTTGATAAAATCGTTAGTTGGTATGCTAAATATATAATTGATTTAGTATATGTAGTTTTATGTGCCACTTACCGAATGTTTGTTTTGGCGAAATGTTTGGATTTACTGAAGCATAAGTTGAAGTTGAGATGATGGAATTGCGAAACGATGTGGTGAAGATGAAATTGGGAATGTAAGCTCAAATAATAAATAATAAATTTAACGAAATTGACGTGTTCACGTTCATTATTTGATATTATTAATGAATTGTTAACTTAACGATTTGATAGTGACTTGAGATTAGAATAGAATCACTCGGTGGATGAGATCTTTTGATAGTGACTTGAGATTAGAATAGAATCACTCGGTGGATGAGATCTTTTTGAGTGTCTGTAAGCGGAAAAGCAGATCTGTGTTAACGAGATTCAATTCACTCATGGCCTGAGCCTTTTTTCGCCTTCTGGCTGCTGTGGGGCATCTTCACGATTTGCAACTCTACGAAGATGATCTCGATATGTGGTTCTATAGGTAGGATTTTCAATCAAACTATCTAAAAATGGAAATTCTTTCGGAGCATCAGCTCTTGGCAGCTCCTCCTCAACCAGCGGTTGAAACACGTCAATAGAATTGAAATTATACTTGATCGCAAAATGTTTCCAAGAATCTCTGTCCAAACAGGTGATCACCTGCTGGTACATGGACAGTGCCACATACACGTACTGTTGCTTGTCCCAGTTCATGTTCAACCCGCTAGTATCAATAACCTGGAGATCTTTTCTTATTGGTAATGTGTTCAAGAGAAATTGAATTGATTGCACTGGTTTGTCTTTCATGGTGAACAGCTTGATCTGTATGATCGAGCCAGGTTTGGGTTTTGAACAGTTATTTGTATGCTCACTACAGTCCATTGCCAGATTGTTGAAATGCAGTCGACTCTCCATTGGGTCCCATGATATGAAATTTTCATTCTGCTCAAGAATACAGTTGAAATTCTCCACTTGGGGACCAATGCCAATTTTGATAGATCCCACAGTAAGAAGTTTCAATTCAAGGTAGAAAATTTTTCTTTCTTTTTCCGTAGTAGGAATAGGCAAACGATACACTGTGTACGCGGGGTCAGTCCCTATTAAAACTTTATAAGCGTTAAGAGGCGACAAATGATTGACTTGACTGATATTTGGAATGAACTCTAGTACACTTTGAAAGTTAATTCCCATTTTGGTTAGTTTGGCAAACACTAATCGCACAAGGACAATTGCCTGAAATTCTTGGCACTTTTCGCTGCCACTGATATGTTCAAAGGTGCGTTTGTACCCTTCCAAATGTCGCCTCAAAGCGTTAGGAAAGTAGAAGCTCGAACTAATGGAATTTAGTGCAATGCAGTCAGGACAACAACAGGAGAGTTTCTTCAATTCATCATGGTACCGAAAGCATTCCAAACTGCGCAACAGTGCGTGTGAGGCAAAGATGCGCGCTTGAACATGGAACTTGTTAGGGTGCATCATGACTCGACCCAAAGCACTGAATAGTGTCTTGTCCTCTGCGATTTCAATAGTGAACAATTCTTTCACTTGTTCGTCGGTGTACATTCGCACAAATAAGGCCAAAGCGAAACAGGCGCCAATTACTTCAGGTCTGTCATTGTCATTTTCCTCGATGACATTCTGTACAAGAATATCGTTGACTTCATTCAAAAGCAAACGCACTCCGGGCACAGTTTGGTCAGCCTTGTTTGGGCCAAATATATAAGCAAACCATCCTGCAGATGATTCGAGTCGAGAATATTTTTGGCATCCGTTCAGTTTGCTAATGATAGTTTTGATCAATGATTTCCAAAACCAATCGTCAGTATAATCGTCACAAGTATTATAAACCTTGAGTAGATTATCAAATACATCGAAAATTCGGTCAAATTGCAATGAATCCCCAGAGATATCTTCATCGACTTCTTTGAGGCCTTCTTCGATTGTGTTCTGCAATTCAATCATTTTATTTTCCCTTTCCATTTGTCTCTTATTAGCATCCATCTTAGATTAGTTCAAAAACGTAGAAACAAAATCTATAGAAAACAAACAATACATAAATACAATTGCGATTAAATTCAAGATAGTAAACCAAAATGAATCCAAGAACGTCAGTTTCAAAGTCAGCAAAGTTTAGTGTCGATTCTTTTGAATTTGTTTGTTATGATTGATTATTTGATTGAGCAAATTCTACAAAAAAAAAAACAAATACAAATTAGAAAAGTATAGAGATGGATGAATAATAAAAAAGTGATTTTCTTAATGAAAAATTCAACAAATGTCACTAATAAAATACTAAAATCATTTTTGTCTATTTTTTATAACTTATAATTTAATTATTTAAATTAAATTAACTAAACCCAAATTATAAGGACTTAACCTTGAATACTTAATTTAACTTTTAACTCTTAATGGGCGACAATTGCTGATCTGACAACTAGATGGTGACTGGTCTGATTCAGTTGATAAGCTTATCAAAGCAGCCACGTGAGTACACAATTGTGAATTACTAAACAACAAACAAACATTTGAATGTTTTGAAAGTCAGATAATTCTTAATAAATTCTCTTACCCTCGAAGTCAGTGAATGATGATGTAGTCGAATGTCGATGTCGCTCTGCTGTCATCAGTTCAGCTGGCGAAACATCTAAATGAAACAAAACATTAATAAATGATATTACATAATCAATTGATTAATAATTAATGTCGACACGCACAAATGTTCCTATTCCTGGCATTAACACTCTACTGTACCTTGTTCATTCACAGAAGGATTCGGTCCTTTCTGTCTCACTCTATCAAAAGAATGAGTGCAGTACTCGGGCAGAACCTGAACATACACATTTACATTACAAGTTGCGTTCAGGTTGGCGTTGTGTCTGTGTTGCGAGTTTAAATTGGTGGTGTCGCGATTTGAGGCCAGTCGATGGCTGCCATGTTAGATGTGCATAAATGTCATATGACGGGGGAGCCAATGGAGTCGGTGTAGGAATGAGAGCAATACCAGAGACCAGGCAAGGAACCCGAGTGGATGGATATGAACCAGTGAGCAAGTGCTCTGTGCACTGCTGCTCAGATTTGTTTAGTCTGTTTGTGTATGTGAGTGAGTGAGTGAATGACTCTGCGCCTGCACTGTAGGATTCACTTGTCAGTGGTGGAGTACCCTCCAAAGAGTACGTGCACTCGTGAGTGCAAAAACAAGCCATCTCATCGAGACATCCATTAGATCTATAGAAGTAACTTATCTTTCTATTGCGCAATCATTTAAGCACAAATTCAACATACAAATATAGCACAAATTGACTAATAGTTTGAATAATTAGATAATAATGATTGCATTGCATAATTAGAAATTGTCACTTTGCACATCTTTTGAAATAGTTCGCAATATACATTCACAAATTGGCACAAAAAACACATTTATTGCATTCTTATTTTAGATATTAGGAATACATAATCAATGATTATTAATCATTGCTGAATTAAATGTGATTTATTATACCAGTTAATGCAATAATATGCCAGACTAGTCGGTGACTACAGACTTTAGAAAAATATTCTTGTATAAAGAGATGAGATGACTAGAGTGATGGTAGTGTGATCTGACTGGCCATTTGAATACGAATTCAAATGTCATCGCACTTTTTCTTAATCTATTGGTATCGATCCATTTAGCTGAAAACAAAAAAAATGACTTTATAAAATATTAAATTTAAAATTAAGTGGATACACTTACCGAATATGGTTGTTTGACAAATTATAATTGATCTATTCCGTCGATGAGGATTCAGGTAAATAAGAGGCTCAATGTTCAAACTTAACATGAATAGATTTGATTGAATTATAATTTTGATGGTTTGCGCTTTAATGAGATCTTTAGTTTTTGGGCGTTTTGGTCGATCTGGCAAATTGAAAATTATCTTTTTATTCTCGTTCTCAACTCCATGTGTGCATAGTTCGCTTTTCTTTTGGTACCTTCTTGCTCTTCTTCGAGTATTTCTCCTCCATATTTTGGATTCACAATAAGACCATCTAAAATAGGGAATTCAAACTTGACTTCTTCTTGATTCATTTGAGCGAGTGACAGAATGGGATTGTGCTTAGGCATTTCACAGCGGTATTTCCAAGAATCTTTGTGCACACAAACGATGACCTGTTGGAACAAGGACAGTGCCACATACAGATACTGTCCATTTGCCCAGTTGATATTGTTGTCATCGCCGTGATGGCAGTTAACTTGGAAATTGTTCAAAAAGAATCTGACAGCCTTTTTTCTGGGATCTTTTTTCTTAGTCAAAAATTTGACTCCAATTACAGATCCATGTTTGGGAATTCGACGAGCCGGACCTGTGGTTTTATCGCACTCTGGAATATCCATTGGATCCCAGCACACGAAATCATCGTTCGAATCTAGAATGCAATTCAAATTCTCCACATGAGGACCAATGGCTATTTTGATCGAGCCAACAGTTAGCAGTTTCAACTCAATGTACAATTTGCCTGATTCGTCATTGGCAGGAATGGCCAATCGGTACACTGAGTAGATTGGATTAGTTCCAATCAGGAATGAACCAATTGTTGGTGGCACTATTTCATTGTCGCTTGTTTTCATAAAAGTGAATTGACTTTTCATAGAATCATTTATTTTTTCTTTATTACTTTGACTCAACCGATCGAGTAGTAGCCTGAGAAGAATGATTGCTTGAAATTCTTGAAAATCTCCCACGCTATTGATTGCTCCAAAGTTGCGCTTGTACGCTTTCAATTGTTGTCGCAATGTGTTGATAAAGCGAACATATTCGCCTGGTCGTCTACACTGGTCAGCGCATTCACACGGAACTACCGAAAGTTGATCATATAAAACAGACTTGTATTCTGGGTTTGTCTCAGATTCTAACCTGTCGGGCTGAAAGCAATCGATGCCACACAAGAGTGCGTGCGAAGCAAAGATACGTGCTTGGACGTGAAACTTTTTGGGATGCATTAAGATGAGTGGTAAATAATAGAAATACGTTTTGCGCGTATCTAGGGCGGCAAGAGATTTGAACAGTTCATTTGACTCATTCGGTTGGTACATTCTCGAAAATAATGCCAAAACAAAGCAGCTTCCAATAAGTTTGTCAGGCATCAGTGGCTTTTTATCACACATGACCCATCGGCCAACATTTCGTTTAAAGGTCCCTTCTAGCACGTCCATAAAGGGAAACAAATCGGGCAATTTTAGCTCTAGTGTTGATTGAGTGGTGAACTCGTAAGAGAACCAACCAGCGGCTGATTCAAGTCTTGAACTCACTTGACATTTGTCAAGCTGTTCAATGATGGCTTCGATCATAAATCTCCAAAAGTAAGGCCTAAATATTTCATTATTTCTCAAAAATTTGTAATATGATCTGTTTGAAAATAGATAAAGATGGTCACCAAATGCCGCCTGAATATGATCGAATTTGATGATATCAGTTGAGAGGCAAAGGTCAAGATTTTTAACCAATTTGTCAATTTGTTGCCTTAGCTCTAATGTATTTTCACAAGCTTGAGCCAATTCGGAATGCTTCGCCATTTTGTTGGTTTAGATTCGTCAGATTAAACACAAAATCTATTAAACAACAAAAAAGATAGTTGTAAATTATGTAATGTACATCATTTTTGGTGAATAAACAAAGTATTCTTAGTTCTCCGAAACTGATTATTCAGGAATTCTCTACTTACGCTCAAAGTGATATAGATTGCCGCCCTTTGCTGTTGTTCAGCTGGCGAAGTATCTAAATATGTAAACATGACATTAATTAATTGAATGATAAAATTAGTTCGATTCCTAAGAATGTCTGAGAAACGTTAACCAGAAAAATAGATTCATTCAAGGAGATCTATGCCCTTTCTGTTTCATTTTGTGGTTATTTTGTGTATTGAGATTCATGGCATAAAGTACATACGTTACGTCGTTACGAGGTTATTTCCTGCACCGATATTCATTGCTGTCATTTAGTATTCGGCACAAAAGTCCAATCAAATCCATGTGCCATTGTTCAGATACTCTTGGGACTCTTGAAACTCAGATAAATCCCAAGTGGTACAGTTCACAGTTAATTTTTGTTGTGTTTGCTTACAGACTGTAAGTTACAGTGCAGCCTGTGAGCACTCAATGGTTCATTCAAACAGTACGTACAATTCAAATACAGCAGCAAACAGTAATACATGTAGCTGCTAATAGTGATTTGTATTTGAATTTAATTTTTATTTATAGTAACATTAATACGAGCATATATTAATAATGAACAATGGTTAAAAATTAAATTAAATTAAATAAAAAAATATTTAAATATCACTATCAATGTAAAAAATAAGAAATAAAGATTTACAGAGAAAGGTGTAAAAGGTTGTGAACTTACATTTAAAGATTTCGAGATCAAGTAATCGATGATAAACTATAGACAAAAATAGATGTAACATACGGGACAAACAATAATAACGTGGACATAGAGTTATGACATTTGAATCGAATGATTATATTGATTAGGGAGAATCGATCGAAAAGATGGTTTAACACTATTTGAATATATTCTTGAAGTTTTGTTAATCATTTTCGATGCATCCAGGTGATTGTGATTGTGGCGATGATGAAGTGCAAGTGAGTGATCTAGTTGATTATTTAGTTTTCGGTCCAGTACTAATAAGTGCTCTAAAGCATCGCATTTTTAGTTTGTCTTCATTAAAAGTCAATGAAAGTTATGCTCAGTTATTTTCACTGCTTGGAATAACGGCAACTCAATTACCAGGTACATTATTGATGTTTTCTTTCCTTTTTTATCTAATGGCCCAAGCCATTCATCTAACGAACCACAATTGGGGATTTTCTCATGGGTGATTTCGGTGTTGTCAATGTTGAATTGTAGCACTTTGTCGCAATCTGTGGTTTGAGTGTTAATGCGAACACGAATTCTCGACTTTTCGGTATAATTGACCGACGTTGTCGGTATCATTTTTTTAATAAATTGATGAGCTATATACCCTTCAAAAGGGTCATACGAAACTTTCTTTGTGTAGACTTGGCCTTTTTTAGAGAGGCCAATTTTGAAAGAACCCTTCGTGAAGACCTGTAGTGTAAGATGATAAATACGCCGACGAGACAGCTCCACTTCACACGGGATCTGCGCCACGAACATTGTCCATTTAGGCTCAGTGCCAAAAAGAGTAGTGCCATTGTATAGATGTATATCTATTGGTCCATTGGTGCGTTCGAACAGGTTTCCTGTATTTTCTATATTCGTGCGAGTATACTTGCTAATTGCATCCGACAATTCATTGATTAGAGTTCCAGGAGCTGTTTTTTTAGCCATATGATTAAATTTGAAGTTTGAATTCAATCTGAACGACTCGTATCGCAAGGCCGCGTACTCAAAGAATACAACTGCCGTAGATAAATATTCATCATCAAATCCCTGGTCGCCTAATGTTCTCAAACAATCAATCAATGCAGTCTCAAATTGTTCCATAAAGAATTTCTTCAATTCTTCTTTTTCGCAGATGTAACTGAAAACAGCAATTGCGAAAAAGACATAGAGATAATCTCGTTTTTTTGCATTCGGAAGTAGCACTTTCTTAAGCACCTCGGCGGTTGGCAATTGTGAAGGCTTTGTGAAGAATTTAAGAATGGAGTAACTTAGCCATCCAGCCAAACACGGAAAAAGTTCAAAATTTAAGGTGCCATTACTCAATTCCTTTTTCATTTCTGTGATGAACACTTCCCAAAAAAGGGCCAAGTGAGTACCATCATTGACAATTTTAGAATAGAAATCACTATTCGTGAAAACTTTGAGCTTATTAGTGAAATCAGCTTCAATGACACTGGATGTTCTTTCATCCATGGACAGCAGGCGAAATAATTTTTTGAAATTATCCCGACACCGTACTTCTAGATCCTTTCGTGTTTTGGGTTTGCAATGATAATTGGGCTTGGAACCTAGTTTTCCTTTGGAACCATTCTTTTGTTTGGAACCATGTTTGGGCATGGAACCATGTTTGCGTTTGTAATGGTGTTTGGACTTGCCCTTTTTGAGTTGTTGTCCGGAATTGTGTGATTCCCCAAATTCCATGTTTTCAGTTCTTTGATAGCCTTCCAAATTCCTAGTAAAATTAAACAATTAATTAATTTGATGTTCAACAGTAAAAGCACTTCTGGTATACTACTATTTGTTAGTTAATAACAAGATCAATGATTTGTTGATCGATCGATGATATATAAAGAACTAATAAAGTTCTTGAGTTGAATTGAAGAAAGAAGCAGTGTATGTTGGTACACTGGAGGTATTAATATGGCTGTCTTATTCGATCTGATTGTAGGTTTGTAAGAGTGAGGGAGACTGACTGTGGTTCACTCGCTCACTGGCATCGAGCAAGCGCGCTCGGCAACACGACCCGAATTGTGCTTAAAAGAGACAGTTCTGCAAAACCGTGGAAGGGGGGTCAAATTTTTCAATGATAACTGTGTGAGATGATGTTCTATCAATAAAGGACATGACATGAAAGTTAACATGAAAGTGAGAGTGGCGCCAAATTTCAGTGAGTGCGCGCATGTATTGGATCAATAGGTGTCTGGTCCACTGGGCCTCCCCCCAATTGGTGATAAAAGTATGAAAGCACCAATTGAAATGAATAAAACTGCCCGGTCGGTTAGGGCTCACGGCCTCTGTCCGAACAGACAAGCAAACAAATTCACACCGTCCTGTGTGCCTGTGCCTCCTATTTGTAATTTACCAGGCGTCTGTTTAGCAATATGCTTTAACGAGCAACACTCAGAACATGCTCTCGTATAGCACTATCCACAGATGAGGTAATGGTCAACAGTTGATTTAGCGCGCCACAATGCTACTTATCACATGCATTCATCAGTGCAACCTTACAGATGATTAGTCCGATGTTTGTTGACAATTAAGGTACAGCCTAGGGCCGACAATGACCAGGTGACACTTGTGACGCAGTTGGTTCCTTTTGCACCGCCTCCTTGGACGGGGGGCACAGACATACACTCACAACTCAGTCTGTCCACTTGATCATCTGCGCAACCTCAATTCCATAAATAAGAGCCGCACGATTTTGTTTGCTTTGGCTTTTGACTTTCATTTTGGAACTATTTGGAATTCAGTGAGACAAAACTAGTGAGATTAAACTAGAGATCATTATCTTTAATTTGAGATGTAACTTGGCAATTGAAACCCAGTGAAAGTGATAAGCTTTATCACTGATACCATTACAAATGTTTTAATTTGACGCGGTCCTTATTTGAAGGGTGTATTCACTAATTTGTTGCTAAACATTTTCAAGTGTGAGCGAGTGTTCGAGTTTATCGATCGAAATGTTACCTTGCATCCCGACAGCCAGCCATGGTAACACTTGTGCGCACTGCGACTAGTTGTTTTTTGTTGTTTTCTGTTTGCTTCGAGCCAGTGCCTTCGGTTCCAAGGTCACCTGGAAGCTAACTAGCCATTATGGCCGATGCTTAAATGCCACATCAGCACTGACTCCTAGTATGTTACTGGATGCATCAATAAGTGCCCGAGTGCAGTAGTCCACTACTCAATCAGTAGTACTCATCTCTGGTGGCACACGTTTTGTGCTAATTCGGACCATGTCTAGCAGTGGACAGGATGGATAGCCTGAAGCTACTTCACCCCTTCAGTGCACTTTAGTGAATCAAATAACAGGCAGAGTTCATCACTCAACGTTGAGTGTTCCGATGTTATGGAGCGTGTCCCAATATGTGTTCAAGTGAATTTGTCTAATCGCCATTGTGGCTTACGTGCGCACCGTGCACTTTGGTAACCAATGGTAACCGTGTGCACTGGATTGGATGATGATTCGGTTTTTGGGCGGTGCCCCTCTGTCCAAAGTCGACCGATCAGTGATGCTCAGATGCATCGGTGGCGCTCTATATCCGGTTATGATTTGAGTGATTTCAGAAAGGCAGCCAGACCTGGCATGCACACGAATGTGTCATTTGGGCAGGCATCACTCTCTCCATCTAGGGTCGTAACAGTTAAAATTCATCTTTGAACCAATTAGAATGCTGAGTAAAAGTGAAACAAAGATGGCTACTCCAAATGTAGACTCAGGCTCACAGAAAGACTGACTGACTCGCAAACAATAGTGACTCGAGCAAAAGTGCCACATACAAGCACACATGTACAGGCGCAGACGCTGTCCACCAATTGCAATTGGCACTTGAATTCGCTTTGAGCGCCAATTTGTTGCTTTTGTGTGCTAATCTTCCCTTTAGAAATTGTATGATTGTTTGTTTTGAATTGATTGCTTTATTATGTTTGTCACAACCTGTGGCTCAATTTCCTGATCATCCCAAAGCATCAGTCACCGACTAAATCTCCTACATCGCTACTGGCACAACGACAATGAACAATATGGCTCTCGTGATCACCAAGCAGAATTTTGTTTTCAGGCTTTTTCGATATGTTGATCATGTGTAAATTGTTCCTAATGTATCAAAAACAACTGCATATACAAAATTCGGGCCTTTATTTCAATTGGAACAAGTAGTAAGTCCTTGCAAGTGCAAAACAAGCAAGTTATCTCTTTTAGTTAGCCGACCAGTAATTCGAATCAAGTCATCACTTGTGTGTCAACAAGAAGAAGAAGATGCACAATTAATTTGTTTTTCAATTATTTAATGTACAATCAATGTATTTTCAAATCAATAAAGGTTCGTTTTAAATAAACTATTTGTTTTATTATTTAATTGTTCAACAATTATTGTTGTGGTTTATGATGGATTAGTCAATTAGTAATTAATCACAATTATTTCAATGTATTTTGATTATGAAACTTCAGATGGAGCTTAAAGCGTAATACAAAATTGTATTATACAAAACAGTACATGTATAGAATGAGAGATATTGCACATTGAAATGATCATCAATTGACATTAGCATACAAATCATTAACGAATCAATAAATAAATAAACTATTTTCTATTATTTGATTATTCAGTCATTAAAATGCTCTATTCAATGAATCCAGTGTGGCTATTTCTACATTCATACAATCCTGGTTTTGCCGCGTTTTGTGGATACTTGTGTGTAGTGTACATCGTCTCATGCATGCACTCCACTCAATCGACACCTGCTAGTAGTATTGTTTGGCATGAATCATTCGTATTCGAACCGTTTCACTCACAAAAGCAACCACTGGCCATAGCCCAAAATGACTGCCGATTTGAGTGATCATCGTGCTTCCAGCATGGTGCCAAGTGGCACCAATGATCCAAGTAATGCTTCCAACGACCCGATTGATTCGCTTTCCAGAAACGGACCACTGCAGAATGTGTTCTTAGCACAAAATGCCACCGGTCAGATTAATGGCTCGTTTAACATGACGTACAGGGACAGTGGGCAACAACTGACTCAACAACCAACTCGAAATGTTTTTGCAGCCGGAGGTATTGACTTGAATATCAATGGTTTCAATATGGAAATTTCTCATGTTGAAAATCATCATCCAAACCACCAATCCACAGCTTCTGGATCAATAGAAATGCAAGAGTTGCCTTCAGTCATCGGCGATATGCAAACACAAAATCAACAAAGTGAAGTGACTCAGATGGCTCAAGTGGCTGATGATAATGCAGTCGCACCAAGATCAATCTCAGACATGGTTCGTGTTATGCCAAATGGAATATTGTTTCATATTTATTTGCCATTCCGACTTATTGTGCCTCTCTACAAGTGAGTATATCCAGTCAAGTTCACTTAACCATTCTAATTGTTTATTTTCTTTCAGCCGACTTCTTTTGCGTTTTGGCTTCTATGGACCTAAGTGATCATCTCTTTCCTGTCCAGAGTGTTTTCATATTGTCCGAGCATCTTGTTTTTTATTGCCAATGAGTCATCGAGCCACAACGTCACTTTCCAACACACAAACTATCTTCAACTCGTCAAATAACTGACCAATTTTAAATATTTTCGTTTCACCCATAGTTCAAGCATGAGTTCTAATTCCATTTGCATACAAAAGCTTTAATTTAATTGTTGTTATTTTATTAAATAAACCTAATTTACGCACCATAAGCATACAAGGACACATATTATTTCATATAAATCAAAAGCAGTTTATTCCAAATAATGTTAATTCAAGTGCTTATAATTAAAAATTAATTAATTAATCAAATTGCTTCAATATAATAAATAGCAATGATACAAAACAATCGTAAGTGCTCTAACTGTATAGCTGACAACGAATGGAATAGTAAAATAATTTGAATTTAGAAAGCAAACGAGAAAATAAAATAGTTGACCGAGGAGAGTGATACTAACACAAAAGCATTTAAATAAAAAAATCAAATCAAAAAATTAAACTATCCTTCAGTACAAACACATTGTGGGCATGGCACAAGTGTAGAGGGCACTTAGCGACGCGGTGGAGCCCGAGGACCTGGTGGAGGTTCATTTCGGTCACGATCACCTCGCGAGTCTCGCCCACCATAAGGACGACGGGGGCCAGAAGGACCCTCACGATCAAATCGACCAGGACCAGCAGGACCACGTTGCTCAACTGGAGCGCCTTTTCGATGATCCACCTGCTTCCACTCGCCACCTTCATCATCGCCACCACCTTCTTCATCAGGATTATCTTGTTGTGGACGTTGTGGACGTCGTTCAGGTCCTGCTTCATCACGAGAACTGCGACCACCATATCGAGCTCTATCGGGTTCAGGTGCTGCTCCAGTTCGACGCCACGAATTATTTTCGGCACGAGATGGTTCAATCGGACCGCGATTTGACACGGGGCGGCGTTCCAAGTCATCACGACGACGGTCATCACGGTCTCCGCGTTCAGGACGGTCTCGGCGCTCAAAATCGCCAGGAGGTCTACGCAAAGGTGGACCTTCATTTGAATCTCGACCACTGTATGGTCGACGAGAATCGCGATCTCGATCACGCAAACCAGAAGAATCCGATTCGCGGCCAACATATGGGCGACGAGCACCATCACGTGGTGGACCTTCAGGCCCAGCATCACCGCCACGGTCCAATCTGGGACGACCTTCAGAGAAACGACCACTGTAAGGAGGACGACGAGATTCTCCATCAGCATCACCACCTGGAGCAGCAGCTGCTGCTGGTCCACGGCGCCATTCGGAAGCCTGATCTGCTTGGCTTGATCGAGGTAATGCAGGCGGTCCATCAGGTCGAGCATCACGGTTTTCACGGGGTTCACGACGTTCACCACGGAATGGTGGAGGCACAAGATCTCGGTCTCGGTCACGTTCGCCACGGTCTGCCCGAATTGGTGGAGGTTCGTTCTTGTCTGATGATTCTTCAACCACTGGTCTACGAGGTTTCGTTCGCCAGCTAAGGCCACCCTCATCGGCATCTCTTGATTTGGCCGGACCATTTCGAAGTGAATTCTCCTGGTCATCATCATTAATTCTCGAGGCAGCATTTGCCAGTTGATTTTGACGAATTTTCTCTTCAATCTCGGCGAGTCGGCGCCGTTGAATTTCTTCCTGTTGGGCAAGTCGTTGTTGCTGTTGTTGTTCCTTTTCCTTGTTATACCGGACACGACGTTCTTCAATTCGTTTTTCACGACGAAGTGCAAGACGCTTCTTGCGTTCTTCGTTGACAATTGCTTCAAACGACTGAATTCGGTCTTGGAATTCAGTTTGACGAGTTTCCAACACTCGGCGGGTAAATTCTTCTTTGTCGGAGAGAACACGTCGGAAACGTTCCCGTTCCTTAAGCGCAATCTCACGTTCGTCCTTATCGGCTTGAATTCGAAGCTTCTCGCACTCATCCCAGATGACACGTTCAGTAACGCGCCATTCATCATACTGTTGTTCCAACAAGGGAAGTTCCTCCACTCGCTTGGCACGCTCAAGGTGGTCCACTTTACGCTCCAACTTGCGTTGCTTGGACAAAGCCTCTCGACGTTCCTTCTCCAATTGTTCCACACGTTTGGCATGCAAATCTTGAGGCTTCAACTTGGCCAATTCTTCATCGTCGAGACCATCCAACCGCAAGTCTGGCATGGCATCTTTCATCTTCTTCAACTGATCCATAGTCATTTGCTTCATCAGATCCTTCTCGTCCTTTTCGCGTTTAACTCGTTCACGTTCTTTAGACTCTTCTTGTAGTCGAGCTTGTTCCTCTTCACGTTTTCGAGCTTCATCCTCTTCCTTTCGTCGTCGTTCATTGGCTTCCCGTTGCAAGCCCATCTGTTCAATCATCTCCTTGCGCTTTTCAATGATGTTCTGTCGGTTAAGGATTCGGTGATGTTCTTCGTTGGCCTGTTGATAATAGGTTCGCATGATCTGCTTCTTCAAATCCTCCCGTTGCTTTCGAATAGCGTCAGGTTCAATCAAGTGCAGCGCTTTTTGCAGTGACGAATACATGGACACCAACTGACGTCGCATTTGTTCATTGGGCATTGATTGTAAGTATGGTCCCTCAATGAACTCATCACCAGTGGACACTCGAAGTTCAGTACCAAAGATGTAGCATCCCTTACGATGATCGATGCGAACTTGCAGGTCATGTCGACGAGCAGATTCGACCATGTACTTCTCGAGAGCCACTCTGTTTGAAAACGGACACAACTCGGCCAATCGATCAAACTCAATCGACTTGTAAACCTGTGACACCTCACGAATGAGTCGAACGATAGTCACCTCCTTCAGAGCAGGTATATACTGAGTGATATCCTGTGATTCGGTAGCCTTGGCTGGGTCTGCTGTAGACTTCTCTAGGTAATCGATAATCTGTTGAACACGGCCACAAATTCCAAGAGGGTTAAAGTCTTGCTCAAGCAACTGGTACAATTCTTGTATTGGTTGCGAAGCATACTGAAACACGCCCATTCGTTTCAAATCCTTAATCAAGGAGGCACGAGTTGGTGGCTTTGAAGTAATTCCCAGCAACATGGAAAGATTTCGGTGATGTTGATCAATTACATTCTCTTCGGTATCAACCAGTTTATCAATCTCTGGGCGAATTGCAGGAATTGGAATTGACACAACAGCCATCACTAATCGAGAGGCCATTTTCTGGACATCCTCGTTCGATAGATTCTTTCGCAAATCTTTCGAAAGATGAAACAAGCGAAATTGGGCAGCAGCATGAAACAAGTGCGAGGAAGCTTTCCAGAAAACGAGAGCAAGCTTCTGGTAATAGCTAGCAATCAACTGAGGCTTTCCCATGCCTTTCTTGTTAAGGTTCATCAAATTGAACTTCTTAATGTCGTCGGTTGCTTTGTACGCCTCCTGCCATAACTCCAACTGAATAGCATAGTCGAGCTGAATAAGACGAGTTTCCAACTGCAAAGCCTGAGTCTCGGGTGAGTTCAGATTGATCGAGTTTTGCTGTTGTTGCGCAGACTGTTGTTGGGATTGCTGGCGTTTCAGCTGATCCAAGTGCAAATGCAGATGATCGCAGAGCTTACGGAATTCAGACTTTCGGTTATACTTGATGCAGAACTTGAACGCCTGATGAGCGATATCGTGGTACAGTCGTTCGGTCTTGTTGTTGTGTCGCAACAAATCCAAGCACTGTCGGTACGATTCCCAAAGAAACTTTACCCAGGGAATAAGAACGACACGATCCTTTCGGTCCTGATTTCCTTCGCTGGAAACAGCACTCATCAAGATATCTTCCGGAGTTTGAGCATTCTCCAAATCATCAATATCAGTAATGTTGGCCTGTGAGGCCTCTTTGGCTTCGTCGGCTTTTGCCTCGGCCATGCCAATATACTTTCGAATGACATCCTCAAACGAACCAATGTATGACTGTTGGCAGATGATCTTATACTGGTAGATACCTTCCTTGGCCACATAACTTTGCTTCAATTCCACACACAACTCGAGATACTTCATCATAATTTCCTCATGCTTCTTTTGCCAGGTTCTGTGCTTCTTACTGTGTAACACATCACAGAGGATCTCAAGAGCACGATGTTTGTTCGAAACATCAATGAATTCTAAGAAAACAAAACAAAAATTAAACAACATAGAAACATTTATATCACTAAAACATACCATTTGCACGTTTAAGTGCATTCTCCAAATGGATAAAATAAGTAGGCATCTTGAAGTTGTGATTCTTCAATTGCCTATGAAAATAAGAAAAAGATTAGCAAAAAATAAATAAACAATAAATAATAGCTATGATCAAAAAATGATAACGAAATATTAATTATATCAAGCGAAGACCACATGTGGTGGTGCGTCAGACAGCAGCCCTCTTATCCACATAGCACAGTGGGAGTGGCCCCTAACCGGTGTGCTCATCCTGAATGGGTACCTAAAGTCTATCTAAGCAACCTAAAAAGTAATGCTTATAAGATATAGTGCAAAGCACATTCACAATGGCCAATTAGCAACAAAATATCAGGTAATACATTCAACACAATATGGTCACAGAGAATTATCGGTGTGACGAGGCATTCACACACCAAACCACACCGGTCACACCGAATAAGACACCTGTACAAAAAGCAGCAGCAGCAGCACAACCAAGAACCTCAAACATTGTAAATAGACATTATGCATTATGTAAGAATAGATATACATCACACATACCTGTTGGCGACAAAAATGAGTGGTCACGTCTGGAACGACGGAATTGACGCGTGGATTCTAGCTCGTCGTACTCAAAACGGCGGCGGACAGAGTGAACAACGAGGTTACGTCGGAGTGCAGTGGTGTGCAGCAGTAGTGAGACACTTCTTAGTGGAAAGCTAGTCACAAGTGAGTAAAAAGTGGCTCACATTGAAGTGATAGAACGCATCAAGAGATGACAAAACTCGAGGGAGATAGTCAAGTTGATGTTTGTGCACGGTAGAGAGTGGCAGGACAAGAACGGCGTGGATGGCCACACAAAAGGTACTACTTGTGCAGTGCTGTGCGGTGGCGTCGTGTCGCGCTTGACAGGCAAAATATGTGCACTCGGCCGACTGAGTGGTGAGCACTGCATGAGGTGGCACGCACACATACACCGCTCGAGGAAAAGGAAGACACGAGCCACTTGCAGACGACACCATCGATGCGCATTCGCACAATCGATTGCGCGGGCTTGTGTTCCAACATTTGGCCCAGCAAGAATATTCTTTTTGTTTATAATTCAAATTTATGATTGAACAATGTTGGTTTAATACTAAGGGAATATTTGTGATGATGTGTTGTTTAAAAAATATAACCAAACCAATGACAATCACATTACAAATATAGAATACAATAAATTCAAAATCATAACTTTTATAATTAATAGTAATTCACAAATAAAAATATTCACGTCAGATTAATACAATAGCGACACAAAACAAATCATGCAAAATTACTATTCGAATTATACGAAAATACAATTGGAAATAAACTATTATTATGATGTTCGACACCACAAGTGGTTATTTTATCACGGAAAATCAAAACAGTTTGCAAACAGAAGTAAATTGGCGGAAATCTGATTTAAATAAAATAATATTAATATTAGAAATATCTTCACATCAATCAATACATACGTAATCAAAAGCAATAACTATTTGGATATACTTTGCATTAAGATTTCTGCAAACAAAACATACAAAATCGCAAAATATTCATTTCAGTCTATAAAGAGAACATTATTGAAATAGGCGATAACTGCGAAAACAATCATACATACCAATTGTCCTATGAGTAGATGAAATCGTTTTGCAATTTCAAAAAGGACAAACCATGCCAAATTGCAGTCTTACACGAGCCAACGAAATAATAACAAGGAATAAACCTGTAAACAGGATGTAAAAGTACAATTAAACCTAAGCATTCCGTAATGACACGCATAACTCACCTTATCTGAATTTGAATAATTTGATAATTATGAGATTCACTAATTTCATCTCGAATCAACTTTTTGGTAGTGAAATGAAATAGATTTGATTATAGCCGCTGTAGCCATGCAAAAGTAGCGCAGCAGTGAAAGAAATTTGCCAGTAAATCAAAACAAGCACTAGAGAAATAGTTGTCAACAGCTAACAGCGCCAAACACCAAAGTAGGCAAAGAACCCGTGGAAACACTACAAAGTGGACACAAAGCACTAGATGCAACCTCGAAATCGACATTCTCAAGATAGTTGGACTACTTTGGATTGCGTTCCCGTCTGGAACTAGGTGACCATTTAGGGTGTGGTCACTTGTTTGATCAGTTTGGCAATCATCGAAGCTGCACGAAAGGCTTACTCACGTAGACCTGCTCACTGTAACCTCGAAACAGTGGATAATGGATAAAAGTACCGTTCCACCGGTTGTTGGCGCCTCTGGGGCCACCCTTTCGGCCAGTCAAGGTTTGTTCTGTGGATTATTGGTCGTGTTGGGCTGTTCATACTCAAGTTTGGGCGTTTCTTTTTCAGGATCGGCTATTGCCGCTGGACAGCAGTCAAGCAAATTTCGTCTCAATTTAGCAAATCAAAATTTTATTCTTGTTCCAGCGAATAGTGCCAATTTGGCAATGACCTCAGCAGCGGCAAGTGGAGCAAATGGCACCCAAAATGTTTCAAACTTGATCGCTACTCATCACAATAGCATTATAAATAAAGGCAAAATTATGATATTGACCACTGCTCCTGCTACTGGACAAACTGGTGGCCAGGTAATTGCAGTTTCGAGTGGTTCGATTTCTGGTACAAATCAAACAGTTGCGGTCGTTGCTGGAACACACGGTACAACTAGTTCTGGCATAACTGCAGGGACTACTATTGGGCAGATCATGCGTCAGCAGCCAAATACAACGATACAATTCAATGCTGGACTAAACGCCATTACATCTACTGGCTCAAAGAAGGGCCAAATGACTTCCGAACAGCAATCAACAATCAATCAATTGCTCGCCAGTGGTCAACTAGGTCCGCAAGCATTAAAGTCGTACAATAGTTCCATTTCTTCTGCTCCAACAAACTCGAAGACCCCGATCTCAATCGCGCGAAATGCAATTTCAATCAAGCCACAATCTTCAGTTCGAACTACAGCAGCCAGTGCAAGTAGTAATTTGTCATTTTCGAGTCAATCGGCCATTAGCACTTCGACTATCACTCCGACGGTAATAAATTCCAGCAATCAAATCCATTTATCTCAACAAACTCAGAATCAAGTTTCCGCCTCATCCCCCTCCCATCATCATCCAAATATAATTCTTAATGGAAGCATCTTTGATACTGCTTCCTCGAAATACCATTCAGCCCACTCCGCACCATCTACCTCGAGACAATCACACTCACAACAGCGAAATCATAATGAACTTCTTCGCCTTGAAGATATTGACATGGACAACGATGCCGATGTTGAGGCGGAATTGAAACATTTGACTAGTGCCACTTCGTTTGATTCAAGAAGACTCTTGTGTAGCGATGAGAAACTCGACCGTGATTCACCTGAACTTTGGCCTGAGCAAGGTGAGATATTGTCGATTGGTGTGTTCATTTGCTGTAAGTTTGTACTTTTCTCTCAATAGTTCCAGGGGTCGTGAACTTTATCGCATCAACTTTTCCCTCTTTTGATTATACCGATGATGACTCCTTGCCTGATGTATACGCTCCTTACGGCAATTTGAGTCAAGCCCAGGTTGCTGTGCCTTCAGTAGCTGGTGCTGCATTGAACAATCAAAATATACCACCAAGAACCGAGACCGATTCGGGACTTGGTTCTGGTTGTGGTTCTGATTCTGCCTCTGTCAAAAAATTCACTCATTCTTTTGATTTCACCGACTATGGTCTTTCGCTGTCAATACCAATCAGAAATGGAGGTGGCGATGGCAATGCCACTGATTCTGAAGAACAGGAGTCGCCTTCGTCTGTGAATGGAAATGCCGAGTCTAATGAGAACTCGAGCAGAAATAGCCCGGTGGATGGATTCTCAGGAAGCGGCGGAGGACAAATCTCGATAGATCCTAATGTTGCCTCAACTTCCTCAGGAATTGTTGCCACAGGTGCCAAAGTGACAACACTCAAACTTGTTCCCAGTGTTGCTCCGGCACCGAAACCGAAACCTCCGCCTAAGCCAATGCATGTGCCAGAGTGGCAGCGAGGCTTGGACGAGGACGAAATAGCAATGCTCTACGGTTATGGCAGTCTCACCACTTCGGCACTGCTCGACAAAGTCAAAGAGATTCAAAATTTGGCATACCAACTTGGTCTCGAAGAGGAACGCGAAATGGCGAGGGCTCGCTTTTTGGACATACTAGGCGACGAACAGAATGGAGGTTTCCTCAAGAATGGAGGACATCTTACCAGAAATGGTGATTACGGTGTGACTGGGTGTGACCGCACTCGGTCCACTTACCTTTTGAGTAACTGTGTCTTTGTCTAACCCAATAGATTTCAAGTTTGCCGAATCGAAATTGGTCCGTCCGGAGGTGAATCAGGAAAAGTCGACCAAATCAAAGACAAAAACACCGAAGAAGAGGTCCAATAAGTGAATGAATTGTCCGTGTTGTTGTACTATTTTATATTGAGGGAGTCATTGTAAAGAATTCATTATTTAATAACTGGTTATAAATTCCATTATTTTATCTCACCTTCGGCTAGTCTCGTTCAATTCGAGCATCTTTCACATTTATACACCTGGTCAATCATCAAGTAACACTATTGCTCAATCGCCCAGTAGAACAACCATTTCAGAAATGCGTCATTCTCCATTCCGATCTCAATGCGCCAAATTTTAAAAAAGCAAACGCATGCGCTTCTGGTCACCTTATGTAACATGGAATGCATTAGTACCAACCTAATAATCTAATAAATGTCTTGGCCTGTACCGAAGCCATGCAACTGTCCAATATTGAGTACCTTGGCCAATAGCCCTGGTCAAATAGTGTTCCAATTGGAATTTTAAAAAAATTATTTTAACCAACTTTATAGTGGAATGTGTCGAGTAAGTGTACCAACTTTCAGCTTTCTAGGTAAAGGATTTCCCTGCCGCCAGTGGTCCAAAGGATACTTGTTTTTGTTGTCTTTTTTGTCATAAACCGGGCGGCGTGTTGAGAATATAACGCTACTGTAGCAGGGTTTTTTGGAAGCTACCGCCCTCAAGCGCTGCCCCTATGTCTACTTTAGGCAGTGCATTGATGGGCAGTTATTTACTTCTGTGGTGTGCCACTCTACCCATTTGCTATTTTCAATGCATTTTTTATCATAGAAAAATATAACCAAAATCAATGACAAATTGATTAAAAAGAATGTATTGTTTTAATTATATTGTTTTAAGTTAATACAAATACATAAAACTACTAATTGTAAATGTTACCAAAGCAATTATATTTGCCTTTGCTACTGAAATCTCCATTGGTTTCTCTGGATAAAACCGTTGCAAGAATAGTTCCATGTCGTCGTTCTTCTCCATATACATCTTCAGACGCTTCTAGTTACCAGTTTAACAAATTGCTCAGTACGTTGTTGATGACATGGGGTTTTGAAACAGTCGAGTGGAGCAGCATGTAAATTACGCAATTCTTCAACTGAAAGATCTCGAAAGATTCTAAGGTCAGCAAAGTGAACTTAATTGAAAACATAACGTTACGACAACGTCATCGAGACAAAAGGACCTTTTTAATTAGCGAAAAGTAAACACAAAACGTAAAAGTTACGTTTCACCGTAGACACCACATGGGACATCTGTTGTATTTTGCGCGTTTACACGTAATGGTCAGAGTAACACCTGGACCCACTCGTTTGGGGCATGCATGCACTGCCTAAAGTAGACATAGGGGCAGCGCGTGAGGGCGGTAGCTTCCAAAAAACCTGCTACAGTAGCGTTTTATTCTCAAAACGCCGCCCGGCTTATGACAAAAAAGACAACAAAAACAAGTATCCTTTGGACCACTGGCGGCAGGGGAAATCCTTAACCTAGAAAGCTGAAAGTTGGTACACTTACTCGACACATTCCACTATAAAGTTGGTTAAAATAATTTTTTGAAAATTCCAATTGGAACACTATTTGACCAGGGCTATTGGCCAATGGCACTCCCAACAGTTGAACAAAAAAAACTGAATCCTCTCGTTGGTTAGTCTTTCGTAAGCCAATCGAATCGATTTGTTTTGCCAGTGCCTCTAATTCTTGTGGGCACACACGCAAGCGCACAATAGCGAACAATTCATCACAGGCAAACACGCATTATGTCTCTGTGTGTGTGTGTGTTTTATGATGCTTCAAACTGGTTCGCACTACACTCGCAATACAGTCCCATTGAATAGACCTAGCTCGGTGTAGTCCTCCTCAAGTCGGTGCCTTTCGAGGGCTTCCTTATGCCTTTTTGTGGATTCCACTTTGAAAGGAGTGAGTGTTTTGAAGAAGTGTCCCCGAAGTGGTCTCCAGTGGTGCGACCTCCACTGTCCTACCCTCACCTCAGTGTAACGGCCAATTTGCGAACTGTTTGTTTTGGCTCACCACTCAGTTCAATCTCCTCAAATTCTCCTAATCTCTCACCTTTCGCACACTTTAATTGGTATGTTCGCACTGTATTTTCATTTTCAATTCTAACTCTCAATCTGTAGCACCAAATATCATCGTTGAGACAAAATACTACTTGTGCAATCTATCAAAGTATTATATTGTTCGACTGTGCATTTGTGCATTCTATCTTCTTCAAGTTCTCGTAAGTTTCATTTGAATTTTCATTGAATTTCATATTCATTGAAGTACTTATGAATACTTACCGCGTCTTTGTATAATGTAGAATGGAATATTCTTTCAATAATAGCTTAATTTATTTTAGACTTGTTTATAAATCTCATAAGGCAAATTAGTAATATCGAGAGCGGACTTTTACCTTTGCCGTTGCCGTAGTGCATTATTCCATAACGAACGAGTTTTCATTAGGCAATGTTAGTCATATGTTTTAGGGCTAACTGAACTAGCTATAGCTCACGAGTGCAAAGTTAACTTTGCACTTTTAATTAAAAGTTGTGTTCTATGGTTGCAAACTTGAAAGGTAAAGCACTAGTGCATCGACCATACGCGATTCAACTCATTAAAAGAGTGCCTTCATATATAAACATTTGCTGTTTGAGAATCATTTCTAAGTAGTCAAATTGTGGATTATGAATTGAATAGAATACAATTGTCTTTTATGTCTAAACTGATTTGTATTTTCTTTTACAGATTTTATTTTGTCTTCAAATCACTGAGTGGCCCCAACCTGCCTGACCTACACCTGCCCCGTTTGATTGATGGAGTCATCCAGTGAAGCAAGACTGATATTGAGATTGTGAACTGTCTGTAAATTATTTGGTTCAACTACTTTTAAAAAAATGCGGGATGCACGGGCACGCAAATTCCGTCATATGTACACTCGACACCAGCACAAAACGTACACACTGGAGGACCTGAAAGGAAAGGTGGACAAAATGTTGACCGAACTGGACCGGGTTCTGTTCAACAACATAATCCACCACAAAACAATCGAGAACGCATTCGGCACCGAACTAAGTCACCAACTTTGTAATAATCAACACTTTTGGGGTGCATTTATCGATGCCTTTGTGAGGCTTGTTGGCCAGGCCGAGGCCAAGTACAGAATTTTGGTGCCACAGTTTGAGCCATACTCGGACAAGTTGGAGAATGTTGCCTCGTGGACTTTTTACGAGCTGAGTCTGCAGCAGAATTTGGACATGTCAGGATTTCAATTGAATCTTCCTTCACCAGAGCAACTGTACGAATACTTTGCCACGTTTTTCTACTCAAACGACGAACAAACCCAAACCAACACTTTACTGGCAATCATGATAATGTTCAATCTGTACTGCACTGACACGTTGATTCACCTGTGGCGATCGTTCATCATTCACCATGAGAAGGACCGTGGTGACATATCGCTGTCAATCTACGTTGCCCACATTATCTTCATGACCAAGAACAATCGAGCCCACGTGTATGCTCTGCAATTCATTCACCTATGCCTAGAACAGCGATTGATTGACTTGAATGAATTCCTCGAAGAACAGAACAGCTATTTCCGCTTCAAATTTCATCAACTTTCAGAGCAGGTGCCGCACCTGGACCCATTTCGACCCTGTTTGGAGGAAATACCCTCGTCCCATTCTTGTCGCGATCTTCAGGTGGCCATTCTTGCCAAAGCGGTCTGCTCACTGAGCTACAATAGCGAGACTCACCACCAAAGGCAATTTCTTTGTGTCAGTCATGGCATGCGAAATTTGTCTTATGGTCACTGGTGCTGTGGAACACATCGGCCATGGACTGCCTATCAACTGGCGGACTCGGTGCGCGAATTGTCTCAAGGCACTCCTGGTCGAGTGTTCTACTTCGAGGCACGTCTCCTCACACAAGGCTCAATTCGGTTTGGCTTCGTGCCAAGGCTCGATTCAGAAAGTTTCGAGTCTGATTTGGAGTGTCGAGGCAGTGTCATGTTTGAGACACTCGAACAGAGCTACTGGATTGACGCCAGGGAACGTGATCCGGCGAGTTGGCATGTTCGGGAACTTCGTGACGGTGCCACCGTTGGATGCTTACTCAACACTTCCGAGTCAGACCTTGCCAAGGTGGCTCGCTTCTACATAGACGGAGAACTGATACCGATTCAACCGGCACTGAAGCTTCCCAGCAAATATGCTTCCAAAGGCACTCCCAACTGGTCAGACGATCTGTATCTCACAGTTTGCCTCGCTTCTTTCCAGCAAGTTCTGCTTGTTCTTAATCGCGACGGATGGCTACACTTGCCACAAAATGTGCCAAACAATGCCGAAGTCTTTGAACTGTTGAAACCAGTGCGCGAGTGGAGAAGATAGCCATAGGCGCACCTCTTCACTCAAATTGTGGCAATGTTCTTTTATTATTATTATTTCAATCTCCACTATTTCGAGCTTTATTTGTTATGTTCCGTGTCTTGTGCATTGGTTTCGATCATCGATCTCCTCATTCACCTCTATTCGAGTAGTTTCGTCATTCATACTTGCCATTTGGTCGCCACCTTTGATTACATTTGTTTCTATTTGCTGTTTTGTTGACTATTATCTATTGTGAATATATATTGTCCACGACAATATTTATTCATTCACACATTCGCCATACTGTTAATCTGATTTGGCACTAATAAACTCGGTAGCTATCTACATCTGTATCAACTTATCGATTCCATTCCCGGGTTATGTTACAGTGCCCATGTTCCCACATAGTCAGGCATATAATGTGTTGTTCACAGATGAGGTATGTTATTGAATGAGCACTATTGAGCAAGCGCAGTAAGTACCTGAATGGCCCACGAAAGGAGTGTTTGTGTATGTGTGTTGGTAATGCCAACAGGCCTATGTATGTCTCTCGTTTTGCGTGTGACAAGTCTCTTGTCCCCAGTCCTTCCGCCTCCTTCACCTTTCACCCGTCCCCATCGCCGTCGATCGATTTGTGTCCGAGGGTAGCAGTGGCACACTTCACATCACCTTTGTCAGCTTTGCCAGCCAAGTAGAGCACCTGAGTAGAGCACAGATGCTCTCAGCAACAGCACTACTCACCCTCTGTTTGGTTTAATTTTGTTGTTTTTGAACTTTTGCCGTGTGCTTCAATTCCGTTTCTGGTTTCTGGTTACACGCGAGAGAGCACAGGACACCAGGCTATATTGCACTCAAACTTTGGAATCCCTTTCCGTCTTTTACAATACTCTTCACTGTTATCACTTAGCAAAACTTTGCAGCTCTGTTCGTTTTCGCATCATCTGCGCAACTCTTATCAATACCCAATAGTGCTTCACGTGTGCCAACTGCTCCAAAAACTGTTCATTGCCTTTATCATCTATCCTTTCCTCTCTGTTTTGATTGTTATCACTCATTTTGGTGACAGGTAGTTAATTGATGTGTGCTTGCTTGCCTAGTGATAATGCTTTGTTTGTTATATTTAGATTTGACAACCACAAATGATGAACCGGTCCTAAATGAGTCAGTTCTTTTTTGTGCTGGTCACAAACCTGAAACTGAACCCCATTGAACATGGTCCCACCTGTTCAATGTGTCAATAGTGGTCACTAAATCATTCAACCTCAAGGAATCTCACTGTGAATCTCATATTCACTTGCATGTTGTTGCTCCACTTATTTCGGTAAGAATAGCCGGTCTAATGCGGCTCATTCGGGTCTAATTGTTGATTCTATTTAGTCCATTTTCATTTGGAAACTCCAAAGTAGCCTTTCCGTGTTGATCATTGATGATCCTCTCGGACAATTTGGTTGTCACAAATATACTTCAAATCACCAAAAATGGCCTCACGAAGAATATCATCAGTAAAGAAGTCCAGACAGAAAACAAGTAATGCAGCCAGAATCAAGCAAGAAATGAGCATTATTAAAGATGCTCTGTGTACACTGGATAATTGGATCTTCAACCGAACTACTGGCTATGATTTTATCAACTCTGCCTATTCGGTTCATCTCACCCAAGCGCGTTGTAATGAGCCACATTTCTGGGAACATTATATCTCGAGTATGGTCGAACACATTGGTCAGACTGAGGCAAAGTTTCTGAGTCAACGACGCGGTCACATAATCCATTCGGATATTTACAACAATATCGCCTGTTGGATCTACTTTGTCTTTAAATCCTTTCTAGTAGATGATCATTACAGGTTTTCTTTGCCGACTCCTCAAGCATTTCACGCGTATGTTTACAGGTTTCTCGATTCTCGCAATGAGTACGTCCAAATCAATCTGGCAATGCTATTTGCCATTTTTGGCGATCTCTATTCAAAGGAAGAGGAGCTGCAGTATCTGTTTGACAACACTGTTTCCGACTTTATTACGACGATTTGCAAGCAAGAAGTTCTAAATTTGCGGGCACTGGTGTATTGTCTTGAATTTATGTACTTTGCAATTGCACACGATGTTATATTCAAGCCTTCTTTTTGGGAATCAATTCAAAGGACATTTTCTCAATTGACCTTAATTCACAAGTTTGATCATCAATATCCTGATCCGAAAGTGATCGAACATGGACAAGATTCTCGCAAAGTGCAAGTGGCCATACTTGCGCGCTACATCACCGACGCATTCAACGGTCCTTTGACTGGTCAAATGATGCTGGTCACCACTGATATAAATGTGCACTTCTCCTATGGCTACTGGTGCTGTGGTATCGACCGCAATTGGCTCACCTACCAGCCGGCCGTCATCACCGAAGATGGATTGTCGGTTAATAAGCCAATCCGAGAATTGCTCAATCACTATAAAAATCCTGAACGCAAATTATTCTTCTTCGAATGCATTCTACTCACACAGGGTTCTATCAAAGTTGGCATCAGTCCGCACGGTGTCGTACGCAAAAATGGCTCATCTGCTCCCAATCCGAAGTGACCTTCACCGATCTGATGGTGGCATCTTTTTCGATGCTTTCGAACGAGGCTTTTGGGTGAGAAATCAAGAGAAGATTCGAAACGAGGCTACAGTCGTGGAACTGCCTGATGCCACCGTGATAGGCTGTCTGCTCCAACCAACCAAGACCAGCGCCTGTGATATTATCCATTTCTATGTCAATGGACAACTTGAAATGATGCCCCACAATGAGGAGAAACTGTGCTCAATTCTGGAGAAGGACTATTACATCTCCATCTGTCCATCTGCCTTCCAGCAAGCGGTTCTTGTGCTCGAACGAGACTGTTGGCGATATCCACCACCACATATGGACTTGTACTCTCTACCTTCAAAGGATTACCGAACGACCAACAATAACAATAACAACAACCAGCAAATCCGTTCTTCCTGAGAGAATGGTCTATCCGGCAAGCCTGAAGCACTACTTAATTTGTACTCACTACCACCACCAGCATAATGTCCAAATCATCAACATGTCTATTATTTATCAAGTCTTCTTTTGTGTTCTTTACCTTTTCTATGTGATATTATTCGAGATTCTTTTCTACCAACCCCTCAATTGTAATACGATTACGTGGTCTATTGATCTAAGTGGTGATCACTTTTGGCGAGCCATTTATAATAAAATGTGTATTTATAAAACTAAAAGTATGCATTACAAGACGTTAGAGGACGTTACTTTTTGTATGATCTTGCCACCGTGCAACGACGCAGCCTTGGCCAATCTGCAATTATTTGTATTTCTTCAAGTCGACGCCATGTTGGATGTGCCTTGTTGGACGGTCGAGCGGACTCGAAAGAGGAGAAGGGCGCCCTGAGAATGGAGATGCACTTGCTCGGTGGCGTTTGGCCAGTTGTGCTGCTGCAAGCAAGACCGACAGGAAGCTTAGGCGCCATGCATGCAGCCCTGCATTCTCTAATCACTAGAGCCTAGTGCTCAGGTCGATCGGTGATCGCGCGGTCGCACAATGGCGGCACACTGGCTCGGACACAGTGTGCACCATGGTCCTGTCGTCGAACACTTGAGCCATCTCGAAAATATATAGCAAAATGGCCACCGTGGCACAAGTGAACAAGTCATCACTTAACTTGGCCAACTTAGCAGCACTCACCCGAATAAGCCAACTCGAACTGTCCAACTCATCAACACTGCAGCTGCAGTGCAGATACCTTTCCGAGAATTGGTCTATTTTTATATATTTTTCCAGTGTAGTCGTAGAAGTGTCGTTTGGAGCAACTTCACTTCCACCGCGGCAAGCAGCAGCAGCCTTAAAGTGGTGTGCCGCCTTATAGGAACCGAGTGGCCGAGTGTTCGAGTGTTGGCAAATGGTTTGTGTGTGTGTGTGTACCAACGGGTGCAGCTCAACAACTGCAGATCTCTGCCCGAGCAACAGCAAAAAGCAACAAAACAACAGGCACATTTGGCACATTCGGCACAAACACGAAAACACGCCAACGCATTTGGATCAATTTATCGATCGAAGATTAGGTGCCACTGTTCATTAGGTGACACGGCAGTGCCAGTGGCATGCCAGGCAGGCAGGCAGGCTCGTCTTGGTCTCGGTCTCGAACATTCGATTCTGCCAGAAGCGGACATGCAGCAGGCATAGACACTCACACCATTTGTCTCGGGTCCCAATTATATATCACTTAAGCCAACACACTCACACTGTCATTGTGAATGTGGTGTTGAGTGCGTCTCATGCATAAATAATATATGAAACGGACTAGTTCTGCACTGGGCAAGTGTTGCACTGCATCGCACCTAACTGCCATGGTGGACCATCATCGGTGGTTGATGATGCGCCGATGTGCGCACTGACGCATCCCGGAATCAGTGCCGCCAGCCTGGCATGTCGCTTCGAATGTGCCTGTGCCGCCAACCTGCTGACCAACTCATGTCCAACTCTAATCACAAAAGTCTAAAGTTGTCAACCTAATCAGCACTTTCGTTTTCTTTGTTGTCGCATTCATTTGCACACTAATCAGACTGACCTTGTCAGCCAAATGTGTGTCAACTGTTCGAGTGGCCATCAATCAAACTAATCAGACGTGGATCGTTCGTCACACGACTGGTTGGTGAGACGACTGTCCCTGTTGGTGCCCATCACTGCATAACTTGTCCCAAGTGTCATTGTGCAATACACTTTCTCCCAGTGTCAGTCTGCCAAGTGTGTGTTTGTATGCCCACACACGGGTATACCCTGTCATCAGTATCTTCGTATCGCTTGTTCAATGTGAGCCGAATTGGCACGCGTTCTTTCGGTCACTTATCAGTCCTTTTGGTCTTCTCTATAGGAACTGAGCAGTGTCATCGCCGTGACAGTGGCCGCCGATTGCTAATTTGCTGTGAAGCTTCTTTCTGTGTGTATACTCAGCAGTTCTTAGTTGATTTGCACCGTTGAGGGTCAAGTCAATGACTGCTGAATGAGAGTGCAACAAGCGCGCCCTGTGTGCATCATCGTCCACACCGAACCGTGATCGATGTACGTATGAAACCGGCTGTATAACTAACCTAGTGCATAACTATAATGGCTCACACTGTATATGCCCTACTAAGTGCGCACCATTGTGTGTCTATTCCATACAGAGTGCAGTGGAGAGTGTCTTCCTCTCAGCGCCTGTCTTCGGCCGCCGCCGAACACAACCTCATTGGGATCAACTAGTGTTAGTCTTCTCCTTCTCCTATAAGTGTCGAGTGCCACACACTTGGCTTATAGAATCTCGAAATTCTCTCTCGATTGCGCACTAATCCGTGACCAATTGGACTCGTCTCAACGCGCTCGGGTAGTATCGCTCATTGAGTTTCACAGTTGAACACTTGCAAAATGGCTCCAAAGCGCAAATCAGTCTCATCAGGTGGGTCGAAACGAAAGCGCATTAAATTAAATAAGGTCACAAATCCCAAAAAGCCATATCAACTGGCGCTGGACTTTCTAGAGTGGCACTTGGCTCAAAATGTGGTTGACTACACGAGCATTGAGTCAGATTTCTGCCAGCAAATTCTGGAACTACTCAGAGATTTTAAACCTGAAGAGGGGCCCAACTATGTTTGGTACAACTACATATGCACAATCATTGACAGACTTGGCAAAACAAGCAAGGCTCAGTGTAAGTTGGACAACTTTGCCGGTTGGAACATGTGGGTCATGGGATCGGAACTGTTTAAAATTGAACTCGATGAGAACGACATACGAAAGGTCGGTGAGGACGAGCCTAATGCACTGAGAGGCCACATTCAGCCATTCGTGGGATTGGACCGAAAGAGTGTTCGAATGGTGAACACCAACTTGGTCATTTGTATGTTTGCCAGTCTCAATGAGGAACAACAAATCAGTCCGGTGATTAAGTCGAGATTCTTTGATGTAAAACTGCTGCACTTTCTCGCCGAAATGGTCATCAACCCACAACCCGAGCAAGCGACTCTGTACGCACTCATAACTTGGCAGTACTATTTGCAGTACTATTTCCAGTACTATTGTGTGCAACCCCGAAATGTCTTCATGATACCCAAGTTCGTTGAATTTGTCCGTTCAGTGATTGATTTGGAGGAAAAGTTCGAAAGGCGTCACTGTTCTAGCAAGGTCTATGTCGGTGACAAGAAGTGCATTCGTACTCTACAACTTGTGCTTCTGTGTCGAATGACACTGGTGCGCATTGATAGAGCCATCCATCCCTGGAAGGGGCCAATTGTGCAATATATGAGCACACCGCCCATTGTGCAAATGAGCAACCTCAACTTTGGCCTGTGGCTGTTTGGGACCTATCACGGCTGGACCACGTACCAGGTGACAGAACCCGTGCCACACAGGACACACGAGTATCTGTACATCGAGTTGCTGTTGCTCACCTCTGGCTCGATCAAAATAGGCTTTGCGCCCAAGTTCGAGCGGGGCATGATGAACAACGAATTCGAGGGCTACAACTTGGCCAAACTGCCGGGCACCATCACCTACGATGCACACGAGCGCAGTGTGTGGGAGCACCAGACGGAATCGTCAGAATTCGAAAGCAACCAACCGTCGGTGCCATGCCAACCTGGCTCAGTGGTGGGCTGTCTACTGCAAACCTCAATAAATCAGGTGAGCTGGTATCTCAACGGCGAAAAGGTCGTGACCCACAGTGCCAAATACGAACACAATTTGTTCGAACCACTGGTCAACTTCTACGACCAGACTTATCACCTGACGGTGAGCATGTCCGCCTGTCAGCAGGCCATTCTACTGTCGGAAAAGTGCATGTGGCGACATGCAGATAACTTTGTACACAAAGACAAGTTCAACCAATTCCACATGAATTGTTGTGCGAGTGAGTATTTGACCGATCTGCTCGAGCCAAAGATAACCGAGGCTTCAAAAAGAGAAAGATGTCGATTCCATAGCGTACTCGGCAGTTTGGTTGGATTTGTCAATTCGACCAATTCATTAGTGACTAATGCACAGCAATATTTGAATGCTAACTTCCAAGCTGTACAATCTCAGTCATATGCATCATCTCAACAGTATCACCCAACAGAGCAACCATTCACTTCGGCCCCAATTGTCCAGTATCCTCTTTCCCAATCTGTTCCAATTGGACCCTCTCCTGACATACACCTTCCTGTAACCTCAACACCAAACTACACCACCAACTATGTTACCCTTTCTCAGGATAATTATTTTTCCAACTCTGAAACTTACTCATACTTGCCCAATGGCGAGTCCATTGTGCCATATTCATCGTACACAGCACTCCAAAACATTAAGTCAGAAACAGAAAGTTGTAGTCCCCATTCTTATGTATTTCCCTCATCAGTACCACCAAATTGTGTTATACCCAATTCGAATGGACAGCTCAAACCCATCAATTCGGCTCACTTCATAGCAGCAACTGCATCATCACCATCGCCATGTTCACCATCACCAATGACATTTAAACGGACTTCCTCTCCACCATTTACTAACGCGACCACTTTATGCCAACAACGCTTCAAAACACCTTATCCAATTTCTCAATATGGGTCACTTTCGCACCAACCAAATCGTGATAATGTTCATCATCAAACACCTATCAATCCGAACCTGTGCTATCAAGACGAAGAAAAGGAGCACATCATGATAGAAGTGTCATACAGCAGTAACGAACAACGGACAACTTGTGAACCGGTGGATTTGCGGGTGAACCAAATTGCACCGCGTACATCCATTATCTCTAGTTTTAAAGGTCTGCAAAATGGCTTGCGCCCTAATACAACCATTTCCATAATCTACCATTCTCTATCACACTAACACACACACAACAAACACACCCATCCTCCTGTTATCGTTGCATATTTTATCTTTCGTTTTGTTTATTAAAATTTAAACTCAATGCCAACTGGTTCATTTATGTGCCGAGCTGTTTTTGTCTGGCTGTCGATCGCGATCGTTCGCTGTTGGTGGTTTTGGTTTGTGCGCGCTCGAGCTCGTTTAGGTCAACGCATATTCGAGTGCTGTGTGTTCACCACTCCATGGAGAATTCTCATTCGAATGCATGCACGAGTGTCTCCATTTAGTTGGAGTTGTGTTGTTCGCGCTACTTGGAAAAACAGTTTTATTGCCGTACAAGCCATAACTTATTAGTCAGTTCAGATGGCTTTGTTCGGAGGTCCATGTCTTGTGACCTTAAGTTCGCCATTAGTGGCCATCTGTGTCTGTGCCTGTCTGGCGGCAGTAAGCAGCTCTCGCAAAGTGTAGTAATGTAAAGTGTAATGAGAAGTAATGTGTCCAAGCTGGGCCGATCGTAAATTGTCCGCTCACCCCCTCAGTCAATGCATATGTCAGTCGGACAGTCAGTCACTCAGTCCACACTCTTTCACACAGACAATCGAGTGCTTGAATCACATCTTTGCAGAGTGGCTCAAGCACATTACACGGACACCGCCGAGTGCATTCGAATGCATTATTGGCGTATTGCGGCGCAGTAAAGTACTGGTGGCACTAATTGGCATATATGCAAAGCATTCACAGGAAACCAATAATAACTCATCCATTTCGAATGAGGCACATTCAGGCCATAGCAACAGTCCACTTTTGTGCACTTGTGCCGAGCTGTGCTTCATGCCTGGACTGTTGTAAGCCACTTGGTTCCTCTAGAGCGCATCGCATTTGGTCTTCTCGGCCAACCATCATCCCCCCTCTGGCCTGCTTTCCGAGCCAACATCGCACTGTTGCTCTGCATTCACTTTGGTTAGGTTCCACTTGTGCATGCATCTCCAGTGCATTCGATGCTGTGATTAGCGATGGCGATTTAGTGCCACCACCAGCCGAGATTGATTTGTCCTCGTTCTTCCTCGTCAAAGTGGCGATAAGTCTCCTCTTGTATGCATCACCTTCGTTTTCATGTATTCAAATATACTGAATGCCCGACTACTCTCCCTGTAGCTATCCAGGCCCTCCCCCCGGGGGAGTCATATATGATGAAGCCATATTGTACGAAGCCATCGCGGAACGAGTGAAAGTGTGTGTGTGTAGTGTGCCAGACAGCTAGTCGCGCAGTGGCAAAAGACAGGCAGGCGGACCAAACACTCAACTTTATCTCGATCGAGGCTAAGCCGAAGGGAAAGAGGACCAAGAACGGAGTGCAAGTGCGTGTGTTGTGTGTTTTCACTGTTTTGTGCTGTATAGAGTGCAGTGAGTGATCGCCACTACTTTGGAAAGTGTTGTGCCGAGGGTACGAGACTCGTGTGTATGTGTTGTGTGTGGATGTGTGTCGGTGAATGCGATTTCGTGCCGAACAAGTTCAGTCCGTCTCGGTGGTATAGTGTCCTGGCCAGTGGACCACTTTATATTGGCACCAGCACCGTATCGAGGCATCACTCGACGAGCATCACTCGTCCGGTGCAGTGCACCTTCCACCAATCAACTCAATCACTCAGTGATCGACTCATCACAGACAAGTCGACCGATCGATCAAGCCTTGATTGACCAGTTGGGAACTCAACTCAACTTGCCGCACCGATCAACAAGCAAAGGTATGTCACAACATATATTGTATATACACGATATATATATTCCGTAGTGGTCGATGATGTTTATTGTGGCCAATTGTCGAGAATGGACAGGCAGCATTCAATAATCACCTTTACTCTCTCCTCTTTTAGACTCCAATTGTCATTATTGCGCAATTGTTTGTTTTGCACACAAAATCTCGTGCATCTACTCCTGCTCTGAACTTTCACTATCTCACAATCCCCCCCAATTCACCATAATACAGGTTTTATTCGATGATTTGCTAATGTTTAAACTGAACTAATCTTCTCTTTACAGAAACCGTTGTGAATCCTACTGAGAACGTTACCGCTAACGTTAGCCACGTGAATCATGACTTTGGTGGGCATTAATGCGGATGAGTTGACTGGAAGGAAGCAGGCGAAACGAGATGGCGTGGATTGGCAAAAGGCGACTAATAGGCGCAAGAAGAAAAAGCAGTCGAAACCAAAAGAAGATGCGGAACCAGTGGTGACCAAAGCTGACATGCATACAATGTTTTCAAATTTGAATACCCTTTTCAAGATTGACGGGTCACCTTCTTATGAAGCAGCTGAGAATTGCTTTATTCCACCCAACAAGGGCGACATTCTGGCAGAGTTGGTGCTCGGACGAGATTGCCGTCATGACTGGGAATGTCTTGTGAAGGCCATGGTGAATCAGCTTGAGCCCGATACCGATCTCGAGAATATCATGTCCTGGATTATCAACAAGTCGATGGACTACATTGAAACTACAAAAGGTGGTAAGAAGTTTCTTATTCCGAAAGCAGCTGACTTCTATCGCATCTTCGATCCCTACTTTAAACAACAAGCTACACGCTCGGATGAGCATCTGTTGATGATCTCGTTGGCTTTGTCCACCTTTCTCATGTACATCTTCAATACCCAAACTATACTTTTGGATGTCATTAAGCCAACCGAGAATGTGGAAAATCTTTTCAAGTTTGTGGAAGCTCTTTTTGATCGGGCAATTGATAAGTCAAGCGAAGTGCTCTACCGAGCTGTGGTGTTCACCTTGATTTGGTATCAACGTTACTTACGTCATCATCGTGGATGCCCATTCATTCCATTTCAGCAATTGCACATTAGCAATGTAAGAAAAGCATTCGATATTGCCAAAAAGTTGTGCAAAAAGGATACATCCCCGTCTATTCCCAGTTATTGTTTTAATTTAGATGTAGATCGTAAGCGTAAAATCCTGGCTTGTCAGATACATGTTTTGGGTAACCTTGCTAATATGGGCCTGTGTAAAGAAGAGCCTAGTGATCTATTCACTGTGCCCAAACCTCACCAGGTGGCGTGCAACTTGGAAAACTGGATATTAGGCACTCACCTGGGTTGGACCTTGTATCAACTTCCCTACAACTTTAAGGAGAATTGCTTGTACTACTTCGAAGTGTACGTTCTCACGGGAGGCTCGATTAAAGTAGGCTTTATGCCTCACAGCTCTAGCAGCGATTACAATGGCGAAAATCCTGGCGAACTTGAAGGCGCCTGCTTGTATGATGCGAACGAGAAGACCATTTGGGTGCATCAGCGTGACCAGCACCAGGTGACTAGCAAGTATGGCACTCAAAAAGATGGCTCCATAGTTGGCTGCTTGCTCAACACCTTCTCCCAGTACAACCGAAAATGCCCGGATACTGTAAAAGACCCTCTCAGGAGCCGATTCTACACGGTGAAATTCTACCTCAATGGTATACCGGTGGAGGAGGTCAACCCGGCAACCAAGTCCCAACAAATGGCATTCTTTGATCGGCCATTCAGTTTGACGGTGGCACTGGCCGCATTCCAGCAGACGTTTGTTATGTTGCGTCCTGAGCAATGGCAATTTGCACCAATCTGTCCAATTCCACTCTCCTTTATCGATCTCAACTCGAAAGATAAGCAACTGAAATGTTTGCTCAGACCAACGATCAATGACATAGGTTCAATGTTTGACAGCGACGACGAGGACTTCCATGAGTGTGTCCAGTTAACTGACTCGGACATTGAAAACGACGAAACCTATGCAAACCATTCGAAAGTTCTGAACAGTATTGTGCCGCAAAAAGTCCAGGTCCCGACCAAGCCGACAAAGCAACTCGGCGATTGCAAGGATTCTCAACAGATAACTGAAGTAGCAAAAGCGTTGGAGCTAAGTGTCGAATTCAAAAAGATGCCGCTTCAAATGTGGAAAGTTCAGAAGCTCATCTTTATTATCAAGGACGAACAGGACCTTGACGACTTTTTGAAGACCGGTGGCAAGACCAAATTGGGCAAATTTATCTCCACTGATCCAAAGCATCACGATTTTAACAACATGTACAAGCAGCCCATCTTCCTCAACAAGAGCTATCAAGTGAACACCAAAGTTGAATACTATACACACAAAAAGGACAAAGAACAGCAGATTGGTCCTTTCTACTTTCGAACCGTAACCGATCTTGCAAAAAAACACAAGTATGAGCGAGACCGAAAAGAAGGCAATGCTGGACCAGTTCCTCCCCTTTTTACTTTCCCTTGTTGTGTGGCCGGATCGTTGGAGAAAATGATCAGAACTACTAATTCGAACATCACATATTGCAAAAACTCGGTAACAACCGAAAATGTCCAAGTCAATGAAGAAATAGTTGCCGAATCGAATGAGCAGAGTTTGATGCAATCACCGTAAGTAAAGTGACACAAGTCTCATTCCATTCGCACCATTGTCACCGTTTTAGTCAATGTTAGTTAAATCACCTGATCTCACCAACTGCAGCTCATTCTCATTCTCAACGGACAATAATTATACTCAATCCAATCCATTTCTCCAATATCTCAATAATCAACTATATGAACATATGTCGATATCGATCAATCAATTCGTCAATTTTCCAAGGAAACATTCTGTGTTATCAATTTGAGTTGTCAATTCTGTGCAAACCCACTCAATCCCACTCCACCCACCATTAAGTCGAGTCCAATTTTATGTTGCTTTTATATATTTTGTCATATCATCATTTCTATTCTCTGTTAAACATTGCATATTTTTTATTTGTTCATTGTCATACGAATATGATTTCAAATCTATCTAACTTAATCGAACTGTTATTCACCATCACCAGAAGCTACTACTCTCCCAGGCCACCATCGACGATCGAGTGACAAGTCTCGAAAGCCCAAGGAAATCACGAACGAATGCCTCAGGCGAGGATCATCTCCGAGGATCTACTGTACACTCATCCCACATGAGTGATTACTCGATGCCGTCAAGTGGACCTTTGTCCCTATCACTCCCAGTCCCGCTCTCCCACATTTGTTATATCAATATATATCAATATCAATCGACATATATCAATCGATATCGCTGTAATCAATAAAGTTAAACATGTCTAATCAACAAGACGAATGCGTCAGTTTGATGTTTTGATTTGTTTGTTTTGGCTTTTGTGCTGTGTGAGTTTCAACTCGAATGTGGTTCGGTGCTTGAAGCTGCTGCTTGGTGGGCCTTTACACACGCACACAATATTGCCCATTTTGGCATTTGATTATTAGTACCAAGGACTCACTTCACTCAAACCAAATTCAAGTGTTTGGGTTCGTTTGGCACAAGAAGTTGCCACATAAATATCCGCAGCAATGTTCCCGTAAATATACAAGTAGTGCCACAAGAGAGCGTACACACAACACAGCCGTATTAGTATTGTATATACTGTGAGAAGAGTATAGTGGAGAGGGAGACTGTGTATGTGCATAGGATCCATCCATCGGAGGATCGCCACCAAGTAAATAGTTCCTTTTTGGCTAACAGCAATGTGTCTTGGTACTGAGCGGCAGAGTTAGGACTGAGCACTATACCACACTGGCACCGCTCACTACACCACCAGCTTCAGCCCGACCACTGAGTGCTCAAACCATCGCTCCGCCATCGAGCAGTTGACCTTTCGTCTGGGTCTCGTGTCGTCCCTTTCAATCGTCTCCTCCATAATTCGTTGTCAGTTGTCGTCAGTTGTTGTTGTTGTTGATGCTTTCTGTCCTCTCACTTTGGCCGTACAGATCAACTTCTGTCTGTCTGTCTATTGTTTATGTGCAATAATTTAATCGAACTCATCTAACAATAACAAATTGAAGTACTTTCAGCCTCTTATCGACGAATCAATGAATTAACAATGATCAACGAATATCATCAACAAATAAACAGACTCTCAACTTGGCAGACATTTTTCAACTAGAAACATTTTGTATTAGTTACTATTTTCTTCTGGTTTTCCTCCAAGAGGATTTTTCCCTCAACATATCGACTGTTTGCGTATAAAGGTACGAAGAAATTGAAATCTGTGTTTCACATTTGATTATTTGGCTTTTATATATAGATTATTTTAGATTTTACTCCGATCTCACAACATTATTCATTCATGAATATTTTATTATTAAACTCATTTTGCTTCACATCATCAAAAGTATTATCATTGTTTTTGTTTGTAATGCAATTCAATTAAACTTTCTTTATTATTTTAGGTTGATATATTTATTCACGAAATTATGATCAAATATTGTTTACATTGTACTATTAATTGTGACTTATTACGGAAGACGCGTTAAATCACTTTACAAATATATTTTGACAAAGCACGAAATTAATAGAATCTCGAATTTTCTATTTGAATCTTCTCATTTGTCTCATCAACTTAGGTAAATATTTCTACACAAAAAGGGCACTGTCTAGAATATGTTATATTGATCGAATATATCGATTGGAGTGCACTTTTATTATTTACAAAAGCCATTAGATCGGTGTTAACTAACTGCATAATGACTTTTGGTTTCTCTTTGTTACCAAAAATATTAATCAAAGTAATGTTTCATTATAGCCAAACTCTTCCGGTATGCATCGAAAAAATCGTCAAATCTCTTTAATCATGAGTCAGAGATGTTCGAAACGAAATGCTCAACCACGCGTTCCACCGACCATTCCTCAAGGTCATTTACCTGGTATTACGAAAAAAAGTACAATAAATTATAGAAAAGGCAATGCAAAAAACCGTACAAAAAACACTACAAAATACGATGAAAAAAATATCGAAGGCATCGAAGAATGCCAATCGTCCCACAATGACAGCAATGCATCATTCACCAAACCTGCTAGTTCTACCAAAACACGGAAAGATATTGCAAAGGCGATCACTACGTTGGACATTTCACTCGCCTATCATGAGGTGGACTATGACCAAGTCTCTGCGGATTTCGGTGATGAATTGGGCGAGTCTATGTTCAATGAAGCTGTCACACCTTGGGAATCGTTCATCAAAGCGATGATCATGTCCGTCGGTGACCTCGAGCCAGACTCGCCCAATCGAAAGCTTGACTGCTTAGCATGTTGGGTTATTTGGGAAATTAAAACTCGGCTCATAAAACCCATCGTACTACCAACAGTGCCTAATTTGTGCAAATATTTTAATTCTAATTTGAACTCTATTCGAAGGCATAATTCTCGACAAGAAGTGGTCAACACTTCACTTGCGATTCATCTATTTGTTTTGCTTGAAGATAGAGAAGACGTTCGTTTTCAGTTCATCACACAAAAGAAAGTGTTTAATTTTCTCATGTGTACCATTAAACAATTTGACGAAAAATTGAATTACAACGCAGCAAAGTATTCGCTCCTCACCCTCATAGTTGGTTATCTTAACCAGCCGAATTCGATTGCGGAGATTTCGGGTGATAATCAATTTATGAAGTCGTTGAATAGTATCGCAACCCGAAGGCCCGCCAACCACTGGGAATTGATTGAACAGAAAGGCCGTCCAACAGTTGAGGAAAGATTAATGCTCGAGTACAGACAGATGAATGTGGTGTACAATCTGGTGGTTTTGGCCAGGATTGTGCAGAACCTCATTCGAGGTGATACTCCAAGCATCTCCATGTTTTACACGCCCTCCGTGATGATGCCTGTAACATACGGCTCGTGGCTGTACGGTACTTACCATGGCTGGACTACCTATCAACTGCCCAAAACAATCAAACCCAAAAAAAGCTATTACTTTGAGATTGTTCTACTGACTATTGGCTCGATCAAAATTGGTATTTCTCTCGAGTTTAATCCTAAATCATTGAGTGAGGATACAGACGGATTCAACGTTGCCGCGCGTGCAGATTTAAATTCGATTATGTATGATGCTTCTGAGAGAAGCACCTGGATCAATGGTTTCGAGCAATTGGACGATCCAGCAGAAGAAGCGGGCAATGAAGCAAAACCAAACTTTATACAGCAGGTGACTGAATGCTCCATTGTGGGTTGTTTGATCAATCCCACCGATGACAGCATAACCTTTTACGTGGATGGAGTTAGCATGTGCAAACACCATCTTGACAAAATATCAGATCACAGGTTGACCATCTGTTTGGCTGCTTTTCAGCAAGTGATAGTTCGATTCCAGCGCAGGCACTGGCTCCATCCACCGACCATTGAAAATGTATGCGAATTCCCATCGCCAGGACAACTTGTCAGTGTTGATGCCTATTTGGAGGATATTGAGCGAGTCACAATGGTGAGGCCGGGCATGAATAACCTTGAAGAGAGCAAGCCTTGCGAGGATGACAAAGATGATGCCGTTGAAAATGATTCTGACGGTAATGACGTCGTCGTCAATGACGCGGTCGTCAATGACGATGACACAGACATCGAGGAGGGTGACACTATCGATGAAGACCAACCTTGCTGTAGTTGGCAGATTTCGGTTTATTCTCAAAAAGTTGACGACATCCATTCCAATCCGGGTCCTAGTCAGAGAAGCAGTTCTGCAAGCAGTCATCAATCTTTGACCCAATTCCCTGAACTTTCAAAAGATCTGTGTAACAATAAGCCAGCCAATAGTATTCAAGGTTCGTCTAGTGTTGATCATACGATGATGTCTCATGAGGCTGACGAGACTGCGGAGAATCGAACCGAAAGTAATTCTATCGAGATTTCATATGCTCCTTCTAATGTTGACCGTTCAAGTGAAACGATTTCTTCCGAAAATGAACCTCCAACATTGTGTGATAATATTTCAATGATTTCTAATGAGGCACCAGCTGATCAACTAATCGAACCAGTTGGTCAATCTTACAAACTCACCAATTCAGACCTTTCTCAGAACCTTGAAAAGAAATCTATTCTTGAAGTGATTCAAAACAACCCCATAGCCCAGGAACAGCCAGCGAATAATTTGAGGGATAAATCAGCGCTCCAAAGAGGCAATTCCAAGGCTCTCAAAAGATCTCTTTCCAAAAAAGATCTCTTGCCTTGTGTTCAATCACGTTCTGTTTGTGATTCATTGCAAACATCACAAGTCAATCAGTCAGTCTTGAATGCATCTGGTCGACCGAAAAGAAGATGCACTGTCACAAGTGCAGCTGTGGGCATTTCATCAAATGATCAACTTGATGTTTCTCCCAAAAGACACAAAGACTTTGATGATGTTTGTCTAGAAAGTGCTCCTGATAATGCTAAAATCTCTGAAGTCATTCAACCTCAAAGTGATCAACCAGAAAAGAACGATCAGACTTCTACACGATCTGAGTCACCACCGCGACCATCTGACAGTGTAAGTGAGTTGAACTCTTTGGAGCATAATCAACAACCGAGCCATGAAGCCACTTCCATGAATGACCATGTGGATAAGAACTATCATTTGGACAGTTGGATCCGAGGAAATTCCTTAGAAATTCCTCATTTTCCTGCTGAGAGTCTTCATTCTGAATCGACTGGAAATTTCATTGCACCAAAAGATTACACCGAAAGTGGTTACTTACCAAAATTGTTTGAAGCGACTTTGCCATCTTATCCAACGGGCGAATTTCACTATACAAACCAGCAGCCTCAGTCCAGTCCCCACAATAGTCCATTCGATTCATGTCTTAGCAAGCCTAACACTAGTCGAGATATATCGGCAAGCGTTTCTTACTCTCCCGAATACGGTCCAACGTATAATCCCTCTGAAATGGACCCTGGTAACTCGCCCAATTCGTTTGCCTCCAGTGGATATCATTCGGAGAATTACTCGAATCCCAATTCGCACAATTCGAATCAATTCAGTCCCAACAGTGATTCCTGTGACAATTATCAAATCAATTTAACCTATAGTGAGAATCAATGCCCTGTGGATAGCAAATTGCATTCAATCACAGAGGAGGCCAAGCAACAACAAGTCCCCAAAGTGAATGTCGTCTCGTCTGATGAAGTCTCGGGAGAGGAAGTAAAGCAATGCTCCAAGGAGACGACGCTTCCTGCAGATAGTCTCACGTTCGATCCTTTACCAGAGACAACCATCTCATTTGAACCACCCAAGCTTGTTGATCTATGCAAAATTGTGATTGCTTGTTCTTGTACTAACTCTACTGAAGTCCCTATCTATATGATAGAGCAACAACAAGTCCCCAAAGTGAATGTCGTCTTGTCTGTTGAAGCCTCGGTAGAAGAAGCCAAAGAAAGCTTGGCGACTCTTTCTGCAAATTGTCTCACATTCGATCCTTTACCACAGACAGACATCACTATTGAACCACCCAAGCTTGTTGATCTGTGCAAAATTGTGATTGCTTGTTCTTGTACTAACTCTACTGAAGTCCCTATCCAGGTGACAGAGCAACAACAAGCCCCCAAAGTGGATGTCGTCTCGTGTGTTGAAGTCTCGGGGGAGGAAGCCAAAGAAAGCTCGGCGACTCTTCTTTCAAATAGTCTCTCATTCGATCTCATTTACCACTTACCAGAGGCAACCAACTCATGTGAACCGCCCAAGCTTCTTGATCTATGCAAAATAGCGATTGCTTGTTCTTATACTTGTCCTACAGAAGTCTCTTCCCAGGAGACCAACCAGCCAGCAATCAGTACAAGCACAAGTGATGTAAAAGGAAGCCCAAGTGTACATAGTGAGCAAGTGAATTATCCTGATCTTGAAAGTAATCATTCAAGTGACACCGAGATCATTGCCAATGAAGATGAGGTCGACGATTATGAACTCAGAGACCAACTACTAAACAGTGTTCCAGAAAGTCTCCCATATGAGGTTATTGGGAGCGACAGTTTAGAATTTCCTTGTGTACCCCTGAGCGAGGATTTAGGCAGTGATTTTGATTTATCACTATTTGAAGACGTGGAATTTGATTTTGATCAGTTACTGCCATCGTCTAGCCAATCTATGATTGAAAACGATGACATTTCCGAAAGAGAATTGTCTTTGCCCATTGTCACATTGAATCACAAACTCGAGTTATGCTATAAACCATTTGATTATTTGTCCAATCAAATCAACGGACCACTTGATATCGCAACGAAAACACCGACAATGGACAAGTCCACCGAAATGACGGCTTATGAAAGTGAAACGACCAGTAGCAAAAGTCCCGAATTCGATGATGCAGCTAGTGACAAAACAATCGATAATACACTCGAAATTGATAGACAATATTTTGCATGTAACGATTTGGCAAACAGTGTACCTTTTAATTCGCCAATTCCATACTTTCCACATCTAATTGCGAATTCGCCTAAATGTGAAATCAACAAATTTCGAAACATACTACTCGATGATGCCATTGGTGCATCAAGCGTGTCTCCCAATTCACCCAATGCGATCATTCGCACAGAGAAGCACAACAAACCGAACAATTCGATGCATCCAAACAGCAACGATCACTTCAACATGAATCAGAACATTATTTCGAGAAAGTCCGATTGTTACAATCAACCGAAAACTAGTCCCAGTTTAGGCAGAGGCAAATTGATCCAACTAGAACTTCGAGATAATCAAGAGTCTGCCAATTTGACTGCTCTATCTGATTTGGAACAAGTGCTTGGTCTTGATGGTGGTTTAGTGCCAGAACTAAATGCAAATGTTGCAACAAATTTGGAACAACTCAATTACAGCAATTGCCATCAGAGTGTTGATTCGGTGGATGCATTGCAAAGTGCTGAACGTAGAAGGCACATTAAGGAATTGGCTTATTCGCTTGCAACCACCCAACCAACTGCTAATGGCAGCGCCATTTTGAATCAGTATGCAACTCAAGTGAATCCTCAACTAAACTCACAATTCAATGGGCGTATCTCAGCTTCACGACCACCTCGACAACATCAACATATTGCCACTTTCGACGACGACACTGAGTCCGATCCAAAGGTGTCTCATAATGAAACGATCAAAAATATTATTGATCAATTGGGCGACGATCACTTGAGAGTAAATTCTTTTGTACCAAGCAGCCTCATGAATCTACCAATGTTTCCAAATGGTCAATTGCCTCATTTAGCTCTCCCCAGAGTGAATCACATTGGTGGGCCTGGGAGTGTGACGCAACTCAATTCAAGCCAGCATTATTATCACCAGAGAGCATCTGTCAATCCAATCTGTGTTCCATCAGTTGACAATAACAATTCGTGTGAAGTGATTATGAACCAATCAATGTATAACATAGAACAAGCCTTGAAGGTTCAGCTGCCAGCCACTTCTCCCCAAACCAGTTCTGAGAAGTGTTCAAAAGAGGCAAACAGCACGTCTCAACCAGATATTGGCAAGCGTTCTGAGCCTAAGCCCGATATATTTAGTGAACCGGGCTGTAGTGAGATTCGCGGCGAGCCATATCCCACTAAGAAATTTTTTCAAGCTAATAGGAAGCGTTCATACCGCGATGATAAGCTCCAGCCGAATCCTCGAAGTCGCAAAAAGTCAAAAAATCCTCCTGACAGGGTTGCAGGACCGTTATATTCTCTCCATTCACCAAAACAAGCTCCAATACCTAGCACAGTTTCTAGTGCAAACATAGTCATGCCTTATGAGAATGGTTCCATCAACCTAGACAAACCAGATCAAGCCTCAAGGCAATGTCAAATTGAGGTGGAAAATGGCAATCAATGTCCAATCGAAGGTCATCGGGTGCAGTGTCAAGTGTATATTAGTGCAGCGACATGTCATTTGCCTAGTGAAGACGACGAGAGGCCATTCAGTAAGACAGTGGAGAGAAGAGAACAGATCAAATATAGAAAAATTTCCAAAATTGAAAGAGAAGATCAAATTTTATCGCAAATGAAAATTAATCATTCAAAACAGCTCGAAGAACTGATCAAGCGTTTCATGTCTGATCCCTGGCCAGGCGACGAACAACAAACAAAAGACAACAATTCGAAGCTCCCACCAGGTGTAGGTGGTCTCCCGGCTGAGTTTAGCCAAAGCCAGGCCAGTCACGGATCACTTTCAGCGAAGGCACAACCATCAGAGACGACTCAATGTTCTTCATCGCCAAGCAATGAGAATCAATCGAATTCGAGCTATGCTCAAGAAATCAACGGCACTTCAGTTGATTTGGACCGTTTAGGGCAAATCGATTCGGAAAAGGACGATAAAAAATTACTTCGTGCCATGTTACTCAATTCTGACAACGAGACCAAAGCTAAGCCAAATGTCAGTATGGCTCAACCTGAACAATTCAAAGTTTTGGAAAAGCCACCAAATGCGATCAGTTCGAATCAACTTGCCGCTGAGGAGAATCCACATCTTTACAGTTTGATTAATTCGAAATCGAGTTATCCTGAAACGAAAGTACACGAGCCAAATTATTCTTTACGTTACGAGGTACCCATCAACCGAAATGGTGGCACAGTGATTGAATCCGGTTCGCTATCAAATTATTCTAATCACAACTCAACTCGATTTGGCCTTCATTCAACTGGCAGGCCTGCAGTCCCGGGCCAAACAACTTTGAATCGATCAATTCCACCAACTTACAGATCAAGGAACAACAACAGCAAAGTTGGACCCAAAAATCGTCCCAAACCGATGAAACCTCCTGCATCCTTTACGCATCCCAATCAAACGCATTCGGTACAGCCCCTGAGTGAATTGATGCACTTATTAAGTGGGCCCACATTAGTCAACGGTTCTAACTTTTATGTGGGCCAACCTGGTCCAGTTGGACTAGCAAGCGAATTACCCAACATCAATTACTTCAATTCACCCTATCAATTCAATCCATTTCCAAATAATATAATGTTGCAACCAATTGAATTGAATTTGAATCGCTTTTCTACACAACAAGTTTCGTCAGCCAAACATAATTTCACTTCTTCTCAAGGAAGCATTGGAAGTGGTCAAAAGCGAGCAGACAAGAACAACAACTTTGCTAACAAAACAGAAGCCAACAAAAAGGCCTGCACATCTGGCATTGTATTGCACAAGCCAATTCAGAATGGCCATCTTAAGAGTGGACAGAGCCAGGACAGTAGCCAGGCTGTTGCATCACCTCCATCCTTTGGCCTGCCAAATGGGCCGTCATCATCGAGCAAACCCAACCAATTTCAAAACGAGCTTAATTACCAGAATCCTATTCTATATTCTGCAGCTGAACAAAGCTACTATACTTCTTGTTTAATGCAACCGGACACAAAACAAAAGTCCATTATATTCTAACCTTCAGCCATACATTAAGCGGACTGTGCTCCGCTACCGCTGTCGGCGCAGATGATAGAGCAGATTGAATGAATTGGTTCATTCCGAGCACCATCACCATCAACCATTAACTCCGATCTCAACATATAATAATATATAATATATATTCACCATATGGTATTTGGACAGTTTCTCATGTACCTTCTCCGTGGTGTGCCATGGCATCCCTTTTTCGAACGAGCCCAACTGGGCAACTCGACGTGTGCGCGTTCGGACTCATCTCGATTAAATCGACGATATTGTAATCCCCTTAAATTAAGGTCTCTCTCCCTCAGTGATTTCTTTTGTAAATCTAATATTATATATTGCTGTTGTTGTTGTTGTTAATGTTATTTATTGTTATATTATGTTTTATATCCTGATTATCTCCATTTTATCGTGTTGCTACTTGATTCCCTTGGTCTTTTGTACTTTTTGCCCACTTAACATTGACGCAATGTCTGTGTCAATTGATGTTAATTGAATCATATTTTATTTAATTTTCCTTGAAATAATAATAAACTGTATTTGCTTGAGATGAAATATACAATGTCGAGTCAATTGCGCGCCCGTCGGTTGCTAAGCTAGTCTATTTGTGTATTGGCACGAAAGTCCGACTTTTCAATGGAAATTTTCCCTTGCGATCAATCGAAAGAGAGGGTCTCTGTGCTATACTCAGAGAGTCTATTGAGACATTGTGACAACACGACTGGGGCTGGCCAAATTGGCAGAACAGTGGCCGCGCGTTCAGTGTCTGCGCAATGCGTGGCGCACTGCTATATAGAGTTGGGCCAGCATTTGACTATGCATGCGCTCTTTGTATGTCACTCGGCCACACTGCTCATGTCGTGTGCCATGTCTGGAGCAAAATCACCGACAAGACCAAATTAGCTCAAACTCAGCACAAACCAGAAGACGCCAAACAAACCCAATATGATATAGTGGCTCCTTCTGCCTTTTGATTATTCAGTTGTGCACAATCAAACCAAAAAAATGGAGCGTGTTTTCCTTCTAAAGTTTAGAATCTAAACTGACACAAACACAGACTCACATGTTGCCTTTGTTGTTATTGCCTTGTATACATTACATTTGCGCTCATCTTTTCATCGAGCTTATATTACAACACAATTTGCATTTTGTCATTTATAATCTCCACTACTACTTCAGGTATTTAATTGTCTATTGTAATTTACCATAATTTTAAAATAATTTTTATAGATTGTTATGGAATAGATTACCTACGAATGATCAAATAGTATATTGAAATCTCTTAATTTTTGTTGGGTAAATATTTTATTAAAATTTATGGATTTAACTCTGTCTAATGTTGTGTTTATATTTCCAATACAGATTTATCATTTTTCAAGTTAAACTTTATTTTTTGTTTATTGATTCAATCAGCTGCGCAACCCATTTCATCAATTTGTTTGTTTACCTAATTATTAATTGTCATCCACAAAATGGCCCCTAACAAGCGAACCAAAAAGGTGGCATCTACTGGCAGTGGTACTGACGATAGTCCTGCTATGAATGCCGAACAAGTAGTTGTAGTGAAAGAAGAGCCAATCGATGACATCTCGGACACTGTTCATGGAAGTGTTGTGCAGAAGTGTTTTGAGACAATATTCCATGAAATTAGAGAACGAGAAAATATGCAATTATATTTATTTATACGTGCACTGAATTTTGATTTTGTTCTCTACAAAGACGATCAAAAAGTGAAGATGAGTCTAGATTGTTTCCACATGTGGATGTTGGAAAGGTTACAGGACAAAGAACTTCAAAGAACTCTTCCAAGTGTTCAACAACTTTGTGATTATCTCACTGCGCGTCACAGTTTTGCCAAAATGTCCAAGAGAATCAATTTCTTTTTTGTAATGTCTATCTTTGCCAGTGCATATTCACCAGACCAGCTTTGTCAACTGCTTGCCAACCAAACAGTATTTCAGCTACTGATCGAAGAGGCAAGTGAGCCTTTAAAGTTCAACTGTGTACATAGCAAGAAGTATGCTTTACTGGTACTTTTTATTTATTTGAAGAAAATTAAAGTCAAGCCGGATGCATTAGATCGACAATTTGTGGAGTCACTGACAAACTTGCTCAGACAAGAGTTCAGTATTGCACTGAAAAAGAATTTGGCGGCACTAACGGAGCGGCTAAATCAAATTGTTGCAAATGTTAAATTTCTAGCTCATGTCATATTGCAATTAGTTATTACCTCTGAAAAAGGCGCAAAGTTTGTCGATTCACTTTTGTTCACTTTACGCGGCACAAATGTTGCCACTAGCCGAACTGTGACAAACCTATCGTTCGCCTCGTATTTGTGTGGAAGCGATTCAGTCACATGGACACACTACCAACTGAGCAATTGCGCTCTGGATCAGCCAAAATGGGCAGACAAATGTTTGTACTTCGAGGTGCAACGGCTCACTATTGGATTTATCAAAATTGGCATTGCCCCCAAGTCTGTTAGTGCCGCTGGAGAAATCTTGTATGACTCGTACCAATTGGGTGTATTCATCGACAATAACAGCAATAATAAATTTGACGTTGACGTTGAGTACCAGGATTACAAGAATACTTGGAGACACGAAGGTGTAATTGTTGGCGTTTGGATCGATGTTGCGCACAAGTCAATTCAATTCTATCAAAATGGCAAGAAATTGCGTTTTAAGAATCACAACTCAACACTGATGGACACCTTTCACTATGACAACTCCGAGCCACAATTTCCCACGATTAGCCTGTGGGCATGTCAACAGGCACTGGTTCGAATCAAGCCCAAACACTGGAAATACTCTTCCTGCCTTACTCAGCAACAAATGCAACAAACTTGTGCACTTGACAGTTCTTATGACGCTACTCTCGAACAAACTTTCGACGCAATATTTGATCTTGACCGACCTATTGACGGCATCTCACCTAGTATGCTCAATTTTCATTCTGCATCCAATGAAGTACAAATGTCAGTGCCTTGTTCGGATAATCATAACAATTCTGACCAAGAAGTGCCAAATTGTTCAATTTATACTACACCGATGGAACAAACGACGGCTGCTGCTGAGGATGATCGTGACGATTTAAGTCTACCCGGAAATGATTCAGCTTATGTCAGTACTTCTGATAATTCTGTTGACGATCAGATGAATTGGAAAAAATCGGTGGTTCAGCACAGTCAGGAGGAAGAGAATATCACCTGTCACGAATCTATCGAATATAAGAATATTTCCGAATTGCCTCATGAGGAGGAGCTTATGGATTATGAAGGTAGTGACTTGTGGGACAATAATCAATTTTGCATTGAAGCTAATGTCGATGAAAGTGCAAAGTTTGATGGCCCCATTTATCAGTCGATAGATAGGATGACTTTGAGTTATAAGAACAAACGAGTGTCCTTAGTTGACAGTCAGCCCATCGTAAGAATCAATGGCATTGTTCAACAATTTGATGTGAAACCAAGCGAGTACTTGTCTTCTTCTCTTAAGGCCATTTCCAACAAAATTGGTGCAAGCTATTTTCCCTTGGACAAACCTGATCAAGGCAGTGTGTTTCCACTGATGTTCATCTCGAATGGACTTGCCGATCACTATTTCATCTGTCCCACCAATTGTGAATATTTAATTGGCGAATTTATCATTTACGATCAGCCCCACCGTGATCTTATACTTGAGAATAAGGAGATTCATATCCCAATTCCACTGTACGGCTACATTGTCACCATTCACATTAGATCAAATGGCCGACCTGTGGCAAGGTCTTTCAACCTCAATTCGGACTATGGTGCTTTGCAAGGACAATTCGAATGTGTCCGTTATGAGTGTGATTCAATCAAGCCCGATCCTAATGTAAGCGAGTACGTTCAAACTTCATTCCACTGTGATTCTAATGTACAAGAATTCAACGATCTCATTGGCTCAATAGTGAACATTTCTATTCGATCCAGCAATACGAGAAATTACTTCTGTGCTCGAGAGATTACACCGAGTTCTGATCGATCAAAGTTGCGATTCAGAACCAGGTACAATTTGGATACAATGAACTTTAAAGTGAATAGTTTGTTCAAGTACGGTCCGTACTACTACGGCGAGGAATGTGCTGGTCTATATCGATGCACCAAAATAAAAACAATCCCTCACACCAAAGATAAATATGGCAACTCGAATTGTGTGATTTATTGTGTTAGGGTTGCCTCAGCTGCTTCTGTGGCAAATAAATAGAACGCTATCGCTTCTTGTAAAGATGTAAACAAATTTTAACACATTGCTCAGTTGTTATAATGTTTGTTTTTATTTTGTGATTTATTGACGTGATTTTGCATAATTAAATTTTTAAGTTTTTACAAAACAATATTCCATTGGCAATCAATATTCATTTCGCGCCTGTATTATTTGGTGAGTATGACCCAACTTGGAGTCGTTCATAAAGTACAGGTCACAACAACAGACTGCTGTTTTGCAGACATCTGCGAAATTGTCAAATGTATTTATTTATGTTAAGTTAAGTTAACATTTGTGACAACTTTGACATTTGCTTTGTTCTTTTTAATTTTATTTATTTATTTAAAATAGAAATCGCGCATTTAGTTTGCCACATTTTGGTTGAAATTTTAAATTTTGTCACGCTCAAATGCATTGATGTGCGTCTTTGTTTTCAAATCTTGAACTAATTTCAAAGTTTTCCAAACCAAACATTTCACGATTTAAGATGATTTTCAAAAGGTATGTTTTATTTGTTGTAATTTAAATATAAAATTCTGATTGAACATTTCTTCCTTTGAAGTAAAATCTGTGCAATTTGATGTTCATATAACTAGAAAACAAAGAACCTGTCGAACTATATTACACCTTGGATCACGACTTGATATCAGCATTACTGTCGGAATTCGTACAATACTCAGCATAAATTTCGAAAGCTCTCACAAGTACAAAATGTTTGATTTGAAATGGATTTTATCATTATATAAATCAATTAATGCCTTTTCTATGTAGAAATATATTTAATCTATAAATCTACTATTTAAAATGTCTCTAAAGCGTTCCAATTCTGGTGTTGTTGGTTGTTCATCTGATTCTGCCCACTCTTCACATCTGCCTAGATCATCTAAAATTCTCTGCAATGGCAATGATCTCAAACCAATACTCGATGATGCAATTTTACAATTGGATCGAATGCTTTCTCAAAACGTGTGCACACTCAAAGAAGTCCAACCAGTTCTCAACAAGCTATTGGCAGAGAGTAATTTGTCGATTCGGCACTTTTGGGCTTTGTTTATAGAATCGTTGATTGACAATTTGGGCAAATTTCATTCAAGTTCTCAAGCTCCCAATGCACCAAATGGGCGAATTCCTGATCGCAGGGAAGTGATAATCAGTTGGATCTTGTTTGGTCTTTCGGGGAGACTCAAAAAGTTAGACAACGAAATCAACTTTGAACTTCCGAAACCAGCCGACCTTTACGATTATGTTAAGCCACATCTTGATTCAGCCGATAGACTCGTGTCGTATAACGCAGTGTTTGTGCTTGTAACTTTTCTTAACCTTTACTCGAATGACCAAATTCAATCTTTAATTGATAACAAGCCAGAATTGCTGCATTTGTTCACAAACCAAATTACTACACTACTAAGATGCTATCAACAAGCTTATCAGTTTGAAGTGGCCGAAAATGAGGCCCCAGAAGATTATCATCTGCTAATGCCCTGGGAGAATGGATCTTATCTGTTGGAGAAAACTATTTACTGCTTTATTGCGCTTCAATTTTGCATTGATTCGTATGCAAACCAGCACGACTGGCCCCGACTTATCGACAATTTGAGAATGGAACATTTTTTCAATTCATTGAGCGATTTGTATCGAAATGCCCAATTGCTCTATCGTGTTGATGTGAACATGTTACTAGTCACTCAGCCCAAAGTGGCTCGACTCTGTCAGTTGATTTTGCTCATTCAACGGACACTCGCCAGTCTGGCCTGCTCATTGCCACAAGACATCTTTCGGTCCAGTAGCCAAGGAGGGCTCACTGCCCAGAATTGGGTTTGTGGAATGGACCGAGCAGGTGGTTGGAGTATCTACCAGATTTCGCACTCGCTACAAACAATGACCGTTGGTTTAAAGTATTTTTACTTTGAAGTGGTCTTTCTCACGGCTGGCTCAATACGAATTGGCGTCTGTCCTAAGCTGAAGCATCATTCAATTGACAACTACGAACAATTGGCTGCCATTGATGGATTTGATGAAACCACCTGGGTTGGCCCCTATGAACGAGCCTACTGGAAAGGCAAACAACAGTTGGCCATTAAAACTGCACAGCTGCCAACACTAACCGAAGGCTCTATTTTGGGTTGCCTGCTTGACTATTCTGACAATAGCATTCGATTCTTTCTCAATAACGTGGAGATGATTCCCGAGACAGGCGACCCAGTGTCGCACTACAACCCAGAGACGCATCACATCACCTTTATGGCGTCCACATTTCAGCAGGCCTTATTTCTGCACGACGAAATGACCTGGCAGTACACTCCCGAGGTTGACGATTTAAAAAATATGCCATTTATCAACGAACTCAATTTGCACGATTTTGACATTTCCCTTGAACTGGTGGTGAGAGAGTTGGTCCAGTGCGATGGTGTCGGCTGCGATTGTAGGAGTTTGCAATTTCGTGACAATGACATCCCAACGATGCAACGATGGGGAGATTAGAGGACTGATGGTAACAAAGCTAACTGAGCCACACAACCAATTTTCATTTGTGTCTGCAAACATCACTCACATTGCTATAGCAATTTATCATTTGTGCCAATAGTTGGGTTTTCTTTCGAATATTTATCATATTTATATTATTATTATTACTTTAAAGTAAATTATTGTTTTTTAATTTTGTTAAATAAAGAATAAATGTCTTGTTTGATTAATGCTTTCCTGGATGTGTTGGCGAATTATAATTTGAATGCGAAGCATCATTCGGTAATGACGTAACGAACAGAACTGACTGTTTCTATAGAAGTGAGTTTTATGTGGGCATGTGCAGATGTGTGCTTTTGTGCATTGCAAAGCCAGATTGGCTCAATGGCATTTATTGCGTCGACTGTCGAGAGAGTTAGTACTAGTTGCCCTGCATTGCACCAGTCACAGTGTGTCCATGCAGTCTAGACTGATTGTTGTGATTATTAAATAATCATTATTTACTGCACAAAATTGTATACAACCTATCCATCGTAGTCGCATTTCATCCACTGTCCTAACGCACAACCAACCGGTGAAACCTTTGTCCACAATGAGTGAACCAGTCAAAGAAGAGACAACTTCAACACGGCCACCCAAACGGGCCTGCTCTATCAGAGGAAAAACAACACCAAATTCATCGCCAAAGAAATCGAAAATTACAAACGGGCATTCTGTTTCAAAGAAAGGAAAGAACCAGATAAATGAAGAGCGCTTTTCAGATCCAATAGACAAGCTCAATAGTCATTTTTTTGCCAATATTTTGGGCACTAACGTTTATCAAGATTACCTTCAACTCAAGATTGAAAATGAGAAGGAATATGACATTAAAAAGAAGCCACCCACCTCAAAACTATCGAATTATGTAAATATGAATTTTATCGAGAGCGAACATTATTGGGAATATGTGATCAACGCGATGATCAATCACTTGGGCAATATAAGTGAGATATATGCACGGAGGACCGATGTAGAGCCGGTGGAGCCATACAGGCACATGCTGGCAGGCATTGGCTCAACTGCGTGCGAACAGTTGTCTGCTTGGCTGGTGTGGATATTTGGTGCGAATCGACTGCCTGCTCAATACTGCAAAACACCTGCAGAATTTGTGACAATCAGTGGTTGCTACATTCAGTTGCCTTCTGCCGATGATTTCGTTCTATTGATGAAGAAGCACATTGACCAGTGTTCACAGTCTGACCAACTTGACACATACGACCATCAACTGGTCAATACCTCAATGGTCATGGTCATATTTCTCAGTCTGTACCCCGATTCGGACATACGAGCAATCTGTGAACAAAATAATGCAGTCGTGGTCAAATACTTATTCAAAAGTATCTATAATTATCGTCAAAGCATATGGCATCTCATAACAGCAATCTACTCGTTGATTGCACTGCAATTCTGTATCAAGGCTTATGATAGTGACGATTTGTTGTGGGACAAATTGATGACCAATCTCGGGATGGCGAACTTCTTTTTCAATATCAAACGTTTATACTTGGACAATTTGGTTGACATTGAATTTGACGATCATATCAACACGAACAAAGAATCTCGTACTATGCAATTCGTTATGCTGGTCCGCAAAACGTTGTTGTCCTTGGGACCAAAAATGTGTACGGCAAAGTATACGTTTGTCACGCCTGATCCACGCCGTGATTTGCAATCGTTCGAGCATTACCTCTGTGGAACACACTACGGTTGGACCACTTATCTGTTGGAACAATCGATCAGTGACATGATTCTGAATGGTCGACCCAAGAGTGGCGGTAAACCGACATATTTTTATTTTGAAGTTCGATTACTCACACTGGGAGGTGTTCGGATTGGTCTCCGACGGAGTGATAAAGACCAATTAGATAGATTGAACTGTCGGAATGAACTTTCCATGTGCTCAGTTTGTCTGGCCAATGCTCAACTCAACACATTCTATGGCGTCCATGTAGCTGACCAGCAAGTGCTCGAATACAAGTACACCAAGGTACAACAGCACTACAGCCATGACATACACGAAACCAAGGCCAAACCTCATGCCGGCTCAACTGTTGGTTGTTTGCTCAAAATGGAAGGTGCCCACAAGGACGCCAATTACGAGTTTCGCTTCTTCTTGGACAGTTTCGAGAACGAATTCTGTCCCAAAGTAAAGGGAAAAGTGCTCAAACTTGAAAATGACAATTCGGCTTCGGGTAAACTGCACGTTGCCATTCTGTTGGAAGCATTTCAGCAGGTGATCGTAGTGCTGCACAGTAACTACTGGAAACTATTCCAAGAGGACTATTTCCAAAATCTGTCCGAGTTGGAAAAGAGAACACACAATCTACCAAGTGACCAGTCCCACATGTGTCAGTTTGCGTGCGATCCACTCAGTGCACCGGTCGATTATTACAACCTCCAACCACGAACCAGGTCCTCAATGCACTGCAATTCAATGTCCTCAGAGAAATAGTCACAGTGATCACAATGAATCATTGACCCAATGACTCATTGGCAATGAGAAAATGACAAATGTCGCACAAAGGCACAATCGATGCAGGCATGATATTATTCTTTTAATTTTTTAAATCTCGATCTCAAACATATTAGATCTGACCAAAATATCATTTTGCCGCAATAAAAAACATTTTCCGTTTAAGTTCCAAGTTGACTCTGTTCATACAGTACGTATGTGAGGCAAACAAAGGCAGTAAAATTGCAGTATTTTGTATATTTAATATTGGTATTTTATTCGGCAGTTGTGTCGGTCTGCCCATGATCGACAGTTAGTTCACATCAGTATAGAGGTATATCACTGTATACAGTTGTTGTCATGGCCAATGTACAGAGGAGGCAGATCTGAGGCAATGGTCAATTTGCTATACATTTAGCGCACATTAGACTGCTCTGCAACACGCGCGTTACTGCTCGCATTGAGTCTGTGCATTGGACTGTCTCTGTGCATGTTTGCTCACAATAATATTGGCCGCATTGTCTTGCCCTTTCGGCAGTTGGCATGGTCTATTCCTCAACTCCCAATTGGACCCAACTTTCATATTGTCGCTTGTCATTCTCTCGCGCTTCCACTTTGGCCGCCACACTTTGTCTCTTCACTTGGTTCGAGTCAATTGTCCCCGCGAACTTTTCTTCCCTCATTGCCAATGAGTCATTGGTTAGTGTGTGTTCAATTTGACTGGCTGAACTAATCCCAAGCCTGAATTCGTTTACAGATTGCGATCGCTTTTTCTCGTGAAACTGATCAAACAAGGCCACACTCGTGGCTAATCTCAATCTTCTGACACTGAGGTGAGTGTGTTTGTGCTGTAATATTTGATTATTTGCATTCTTTTTTTGGTGGCCACACTTGAGAAACGTGATACTTTAGCTACATACCCCCACATACACAATTTACGACTTGTAATACAGTTGGGAAACTTGCGTAGTTATTATTTCCTTAAAAATATATTTGAGTTACTATTGGTAAAATTCATAAACAGATCGAGAGCATCTACTTTTGCCATCAATTGTGCACACTCGGGAAAGTTAGCATAATCAATTATAGATTTTATTTAGTCTTTTTCATCCAAGTCTAATGTCATGTTTTATATGTTTCGCCATATAGAATAACCAAAGTAACATTAGTTGTCAGCACAACAAGCCACAATATAGTATAACTTGCAACTTCATTATTGTCTCATTTGAATGTTTGAATTCTAATCTATTTGTCTTTAGAGAATAATCGTTTGCTTTGAAACTATCCAAGGTTCTCTTGTTTTGAGATATCTCAAAGTGACAACCTGCTCCAATGCAACCGAAGCTAAACCATGAAGAACAACCAATGGAAGAGGATTCGGGCGAAGAGGAGGACTCCGGAGAAGATTCGGGCGAAGAGGAGGACTCCGAAGAGGGTTCAGGCGAAGAGGAGCCCAATTCTGAACCGTCATCTCCATCACCATCAGCATTTTCTTTAATGTCCACTGATTCGAATGGCGAACATGTCAATTCACAACAGCTATTTCAGAAAAAACTCGACAAGGTAGTCACTATTTTTGATAAGCTGATATTCCAAAATGAAATATCTTTCTCTGTGATTGAAAAAAACTTTGGAAACCGACTTTGGGCTGGTGAGGAGTTTAAGGCTGATTATTTCTGGGAATTCTTCATTAGAGCGCTTATTCACAAGTTAGGCTTCTCTGTTGATAATAACTTGAACCAGCTCGACGACCCTAATCTAGTCCCAATTGATGACACCAATTACATGGAGGTTGAGGCTGGTTGGATTTGGTGGGAAGTCAGTGAAAAAATCAGGAAAAAAATAATTCGGTTGCCTTCTGTTGCTGACTTCAAAAGTTATGTGGCCGAGTGGCTGGACAACGCCGAAATATTAGGCACCCAACTGGAAAACACCTTCCTTGTGATTGCCATCTTTTCCTATCTCTATCCATTGAGTCAGATTCGAGAAATGGCTCTATTCAATAAGAGATACATTCTCAACTACTTGATGGACCAAATTGTAGACAAGGAAACCTCACGGGCGACCGCCGTCTATTCTCTGTTTAGTCTTCAACGTATACTCGAAGCATCTGTACATCCCTCAGATTCAGGAAATTATTCAACTTTTCGGCTCAAACTCATAGAGATGTCTAGTTTGATACCGGATGACGAATTTGACCTTGACCTGAACGCAATAGAGGATCCCTTACGAGCGATTCAGGCTTCAATGTTGTCAAAGTTCACTTTGAGGAAGTTGGACGAACTGGACAAATTGAGAAGCCGCCCTGCAATCAGGAAGGAGCACGCCCTGATCAGCTTGTCGTTGCGAAATTGGTTCTGTGGCACCTCGCCTGGATACGTCAACTTTCAGATGGATCGGTCAGTGCTCAAAATTAACAAGAAGCGTCACCTGTACTTTGAAATATTTCACCTCACTACTGGTTCAGTCAAGGTGGGCCTTTGTAACGATATGAGGAAGCACTTTAGCTCAGACGCGGCCTATCAGGGCTTTGACATGACCACCTGTGAGTTTACCTTTACTTTTGATGCCTACCAGAAAGAGTGTACCAGAGACAATCATGATTTCATCCCAATGGTTATGTGTCAGATCAAGGCGGGCTCTGTGGTTGGCGTCAGGCTTGATACACTTGAAAGGACGGTGAGCTACTATCTTGACGGAGTAGAAGTCAAGGAGAAAAGGTCAAAGTCAGGTCCTCTAAATCGAGCCAATCGTTCATGGGAAAGCAATCCATACTATGTGACACTCTCAGTGGCAGCCATGCAACAAGCACTAATTCTCATCAGAAAGGAAGAATGGCTCAAGCCACCAAATTTTGCACACGAATTGCATGACCTGTTTTATGATAATTGGATGTTTCGAATGGCCCGTTGATTGTGACTCTTGATGCTTTGCAATATCTATCTATCAATAAGCCATATCTTACATTATTTCTCATCATTACGCTTCCACCTTTATACAAACTTCACACTTTTATTCTGCCGTTCATTTTCATATGTACATTTGTTTATCGACATCTATTCACACATTCATGTATTTCATCTATTTTGTATTATACATTTTGTAAATTGTATTTTTATTTTACTTGACTTTTCTTGTGGTTTACTTTTAATGACATTAGGTGGCGCCAGGCGCTCTTCTAACTTTGTGAGACTGAATCTGAGTCGATGTTTGGAAATTTTACATTTACACACCTTTGTTTTGCCATTTAGAGTCCATTTGAGTAAAATTTTGTAAACAAAATTAAATATTAATCATTATAATTTAAATGTGTACTCATCTACTCTATAGATCAAAACTGTTGCAAAATAGCCAATTGACAACGAAAGTTCACATCGAATGGAATAACATCACAACGATCACCTTTATTATCATCCGGGAATATATATACTTTGGATTATGTTTGTGTAACACAGAATGACTTATCAAATAAGTAAAGAATAATAATGTGCGAGTGTGGATCAGTTGATGAGTTTGTGTTGAGTTGAGTGGTTGCTGGATCAATTGTCGTCATTTGATGGTTGGCGGAGTGAGTGCAGAGCTTGTGCCTTTGGCAGCCACACTGGGAAACATGTCGTAGATCCTTCGTCGCAGAATGGAGTGCTTATTCACTGAGGGACTCGAGTTGGTGCTGGAGGACACCGAAGTGGAATGAAAGTCACGGAAGGCATAATTCTTTGGCGGAAATTTGAATGGTGCATGGCCAAAGTTGAAGAAGCACTGCTGGTGGGGCCAGAGAGTGACCGCCGCGTAGTATGACTCGGACTCGAAGTTGACCTTCTTGAAGAATTGCTTCTTGTACTCGATCAACTTGCCGTTGAGATAGAACACAAACTTCTCATTGGGCACATCGATCAGACAGCCAATGACATCGCCGGCCTGCCACGCGTCTTGTGCTTTGATTTTGAATCGATCCGCATCGTGCCACACACATCGCTGGTACCTGTCCAGTCCCACCGACTGTTTGTCGTCTCCCACGTTGGTCTTGTAGAAGTCAGTGCCCTTGGTGGCCCAGCCAATTCTCATCGGTCCACTGGTGAGTAGAAGCACCTCGTAGTAGTACACTCCGGTGGACACTGCAAACGATGAACGAACACTTTGCCATCCATCGTCGGAACGAGCCGAAAGCTGGTCGGGCGATAGTTTCATGTGTTCCGTCCTCGATTCTGCATTCAGCGAATCGCGTGTCTCGTCTCGAGGTTTCCTCAACTGTGAATCGTCCACCAGAACATAGTCCAAGCACCATCTTGCACAGAAGGCCAACTGGTATCGCACCTCATCGAAGCCATAGCCATACACATCGCCCACCGAGACTTGATCTAAATACTTGGCCATATTGGCTAAATTGTGACAATTCATCAGTACTCTCTCCTTCACGCCCTGATCCATCGACAGATTGTCCAAACAGATCAGTGCAAAGAGCAGACTAGTGTTGTCCTGACTCTCTGCCAGGGTCATGGCCACAAACTGGACCACTTCTTCGTCGAGGAAGTCCTTCAAGTACCAATACTTTCGCACCAGAATGGACAGTGCAATGCAGGTGTTGCGAATCTTGAGAACATCGCCATCACACTTTGGATACAGCTGCATGTACGGGTAGATCATTTCGAGGAAGCGAGCTGGTGCTGGCAGACTGAGCGAATTGCCATTCGAGTCGAGGTCACTCTTGTCGAAGAACCAAATCTCTGGCAGATCACGACCAGTGGAGAGAGTGTCGTCCAGTGAGGACAAGTAATACATGATCCAACCGACCACTACGTCCACCTGGCCCTCCTCCACCATGGTGCCCATTTTCCTGATGATCGCCTGTATGAGTCGAATGTAAGCCAACTCGTCCTTCATCAGTCCTTCAAATTCCCACTTCAAATCGCCATACAGAAATTCATAGTCATAATCGTCGACCGCAATCCTCGATTCCAGTTCTTTCACCCATCGATTAAAGTCTTTTTGTCGGTTGTCCTGGAACAATGGCTCCACCACATTGTCGACCAATTCCTGTTTGAACCAGTACGACCCACCTGCGAGTGAGGTCTCCAACAGGCGGTACTTGACCGGATTGCGCTCTGACGATGTGTGAAAGTCTGAGTATAGCACATCTTTGGGTGCATAGGCAAACGGCTGTTGACCGAAATTGAAGAAACACTGCTGATGACTGCCAATCGATGCAGCAGCGAAACAGTACGTGTGCGACATTGGCGATGGTCCCGCTGAGAAGGCAGCGAACGTTTTGGCAAACCGCTTTGACAGTTTCTTCTTGTGGTGGATTAGATTTCCGTTGAGATAGAAGGCAAACTTGCAATCGTCCAGATCGATGAGCAGTCCGATAACATCACCAGCTTTCCACGAGACATTTCGCACCTTCACCGAGTACTCCTTCTTGGCATGCCAAATGCACCTCGAGTAGCCATCGAGTGCGATCGAGTACTCATCATCGCCCAGGTGTTCGGTTTCGTTCTGCTCAAAGTCACACTCCTTCAGGGCCCAACCAATGCGAACTGGTCCGTCTGTGAGCAGCACAACCTCGTAGAAGTAGATTCCTTCTGTAACGGGAAATGCAGATCGAACTGGAGGAAATAGATCTGCATCAGCTCGGGCTAACAAATGCTCGGACAACATTTTGATTGGACACAGCCTGGGATGTGTCGCCTGGAGCACATTGTCCAACAGCCACTTGGCACAGAAGCCAACTTGGTATGACATGTAGTCAAAGTCCATCTTGTAGAATCTGTGTCCCAATTTGTCCACATTTGCCGACAGTGCTTTCAGTCTGTCGGACAATCTCGGAAGTCGATCGGCTGCGAATCGATTCGGTACTAGACACAATCGTTCCACCACCATCAGTGCCCACAGATGCGCTTCGGTCAGTGGACAGACATTCTTGTCAAGAATGTTTAATAAATAGTCAATCAATTGATTCGAGGTTTCGTGCTTGACAGCAGTGAGGGAACACTTGTCGATGATCATACTTAACACTAGACAGACGTTGCGATGCTTGGCCCAAGCAGTGTTGAAGGCGGCCAACTGAGGATTGATGAATGGATCGACAACTTGCATCAATTTGCACACCAATTCTTGGTCTTCAATGGACGATTTAGAGTTGAACTTTTGATGCAACCATTTGACTCGTGCGCTGGGGACTGCACTGTCGGTGGTGTTGAGTTGATTGATCAGTGACTGGCACAGTCGGAGAATGCCCTCCTGGCGAATCCATTTGGCGAGCGCACTGGTGGAGACTGAAGCTGTCCGACGGTCGAATTCGTCGCTCATATCTTGGCTCGACACTTTGGCCTCATTCACATAGTCGGAGATCCATTTTTCCAGTGCTTCCTGCTCGGCATCGGCAAAGTATTCAATTTTCACTTCCTGGTCCATCTTTGGGTTGATGGTTTGCATGTGTGCATGCGTGTGGGTGCGTGCTTGATTGTGCAAAGACACAAAGATTGACAACGTTTGAGCTGGTTAGCGATGACACTTCAATTGAACGGACTGATGCTTGCACACTACAAATTAAATAACTTCGCTGTAGTAATTGAATATGTGTTTACTTGTTCAGTGAATGTGCTCGATATTCTTTCTTATATACAAAATGGCGTGACAAGCAGTACACACACAGATCGTAGTAAACATGTAATGTCTGGGAAAAACGATTATATATCGCAATATATACGTGCACTCCACTTATATATAAATTATACATTTGGCGACATCAATCAAATCAAACATCAAATGATGTCTCTTATCAGAGTTGCTTTTCGTCCAAAAACGACTCGCATGATAAGCAGACAGTTCGTTTCTTCTTCTTTTTCATTCATCCATTCGTGTTCGTGTGATAAGAGAGTGCCTTGAAAACATTTAGCGCTGACTATGCCAATGCACACCAATCAACCATTTTTGTACTTGGCACAACCAAATGGATAAGCAAACAGGATGCACTTCTTCTATTGACAACTTGTTGATGTCGATGTTCCCTAAAACTTGGAAATACCAAAACATTGATTTCACAATACTCCAATAGGGTACACCATCATGTGAGGATAATTCTCTGTGTGTATTGACTAATTTAGTGGTGATGAAACAGAGATGGACACTTTAGTAATGTGATGTACTAGTTTCGACATTCAGTTTCAAAATGACAACACTACAAACCTCAATAATTACTATGCCTAATTATGTTGCAACAGCAAAGAATGGCACTCACTCAGCTCATTCACCGAATTTTCAATTCATTTTCATGAGTGCGTATTAGTTAATTCATAACTTATCAATTAGTATAGGCACAAATTAGCATTATTTGCTTTATCTTACGGATGTGTTAAATTTACTAGTGTCAAGTATGCACTTTTTCATGTGAAGTGTCTTTCTTTCGAGGGTTCATTTTACTCTCTGGTGATTGTGCGATCGTTTCATCTCATCTCTCTCGGATGATGATAACAATATTGTTTGCTTGTTGTTGTTTAGGTCGGTTTGGTTTGGTTTCGATTGGATTTGAGCGCGTTCTTTTGTGATAGTGTGATGTTGATAGGTTGATGAGTGTCGGCTGGAAAGTTTACTTTGGGGGAAAAAGTGACTCGTAATTGACTTTTGCAGTTGGCTTTCTGATCTATCGAACAGTGATTTTGAGTGTGGCTTGAATGGTAAATTAGCTGCGATAAGTTAAGTGAACAGATAGCATCGCTAAATATGGAAAATCCAGTATAGTGTTACGTATGCATATTGATGCTTGATGAGAACTGGCTGCAGACCAACTCGAGATGAAACGGAATATATGATATATCACGTATATTAATATTATCTATCATGAGCAAGAGGAATGACCATGAAATGATCGAGTAATCAACATCAACATGCCGTCTGCTACACTTGTCTACAGCTGTCGAGATGTTTTGGTGCTCTTGTTTTGATATATATTAACTCGTTGCTCAACCTTGTCACGGTTTTCTGCCTAAGACATTGACATGATTTTTTGGGGATTTCGTCTAAGGACATGTGAACCAATATAGGCGACTTTATTGGTATTCTTTTCCTATAAGTTTTTTGGGAAAAGACTGCAATTGTTGTTGTTGATCATTATTAGATGACTCACTTTTTCAGACATCATTGATCACATCAAATTGATGATCAATCGATGACGATAGTCTATGTGGTGACGTAAATCACACACAAAGTGGTACAGAGTGTTCGTTTATAGACAGTTAGCAGGGACATTTGATGTACATTGCAGACATATTTCATTGTACTTGGGTGAATCATCCCATTTGACTACGTGATCTTGTGCACACATTCATGGAGCCAAAGATGGCACAATGGATTCAAAGGATGCATGCCCGGCCTGACTTGACTATTTGAGCATTCAATAATATCATTTAGACTAAATTCGTAAGTGTATTTAATATGTTTGCAAATAGTTTGAATGAATTGTGTGCACACAATGAGTGCACCTGAGTGTGGTGTCTGTTGCCGAGTGGCACAACTCCTCTACTGAAAGATGAGTATCTTCACATCGGCACTGGAGAGCAGACAGAAGCGACCCTTGTCCGAGCGCACACAGTAGAAGCCAAAGTTGGCCTTGTAGATGAAGCAGTGCCACACACCGCCGTAGGTGTTGATCAGATCTGCGGTGACCTTGTCGGTGAATTCGTTCATGTCGGCACACTTTTTGAGTCGGGCCAAGGCCACCTTCTCGATCTCTCGAGTGGCTGCATCCTCGAAGCCAGATTTAGTGACCACAAAGCCTCGGATGACGCCCGCCTTGATGAAGCTCACCAGTCGGTTGAATCCAAGCTAGGTGCGTTAATGATTATTAGTTAGTTAATAGAATTGTCATATGATCTATATACCGAATCGAATGTCTTGTACACGCAGACCACAGCCTTGCCGAATTTGATCTCGATGAATCCGTCCGCGATGATGTTGTGATAGACAAAGCCTATATTGTTGTACACCAGGTACACATTCCAGTCGCCCATAAAGTTCGAGTCCATGAACTCCTTGATGAAGCGAGCCACATCGTAGATGCGATCGCCCTTGGCGGTGATTGCCTCCTTCACAACCTCCATCGCCTTGTCTACTATTTCCTTGCGAGTCTTGTGGGCGTCCACGATTGGATTGTTGGCATACTTGCGAGCCTCCACCAGTAGGTCCTTATTCGTATTGACTCGATTCGCTCCGCCTGGTTTAGCGTCCACCTGCCGAGACCGATCTAGGGTGAGGTCCTTGATAGTCTTGGTGTAGTTTTCAACCTGTGAGCGGTGGTTTCGATTCTGGGCGTTCGCCTCGTCCAACTCTTTGCGCAAGTTGTCCATAATGGAGGCCAAATTTTGCTTGTAGTCGAGCAGTGCCTTGAGACAATCGTGTCCGGCAGCGGAGACAAAGCCACACGTCTTGCACAGTTCCTTGTCGTAGACACAGCTCGCTTCGTGATTGTCAATATTCTCTACAGTGCTAATCTGTACAGAAAGCATTAAAACCGAAAAACAACATCAACCGATTGGAACTAACCTCGGTGCAACCTTTGCCAACAAAGGAGCACTTGATTCTTTTGGTATTCAACAAGTTGGTGATGACCGCCGGCGGTGGCACCAACTGTTCCACCTTGAGTGGCTTGTGGTCAGAAGGACAAGTGTGATTTGACTCGACCCATGGCTTGATGCACGACTCACAAAAGGTCTGACTGCAGCAGCTGGTCACCACTGGGTTGTTGAAAATGTCCTGACAGATGAAACAAGTCATCGAGTTGAGCTCGGCAGCAGCGTTCGGATCCACGAAACGGCTCAAATCGTAACCAGGCATAGTTGGGGAACACAATCAAATGCGGCCCGTGAGTAAAGTGCCAAGCGAAATAAAGAGAACAGAGACAACTACTGACGAAACACTACATCAAAATAAATGAGTTGAAGGTTTGTTTAGTAGTTGCCAATTAATAGAACATACCAGAAATTAATTAACCGTTCAAGTTCGAACAGTTCAAACAAGCAGAAAGCCACTTAATCCGTTTCGAGTCAAGCCTTGAGCTATTCGCTAAATTAAATTAAATAGCAGCTAAAATGATTTGCGAAAAAATGAAAAAACAAGTTAATTATGAAATATGTTTATTGACAATGTTTTACAGTAAAATATCACATGAGTTATTTACACAGATTTAAAAATAAAGTATACTATAAATTAAATTGATCCATTTAGTGGATCTTTGAAATGTTAAATTCTAATGAAACAACATAAAGATGAGAGGTAGATGTTGTTTCAATTTAATCGACTTCTTCCACAGTCGGACCACCAGCGTCTCCAAATCCACCGGGCATTTGAGTTCCTTGTGGTCCAGCTTGAGTCTGCTGCTGTTGGTGCAGTTTGCTCAAGATTGGATTGCACACAGACTCGAGTTCTTTGCGTTGGTGTTCGAATTCGTCCTTTTCCGCGAGTGCATTACTGTCCAGCCATCGAAGTGTTTCGCCAATCTTGTCAGCCACCTTCTGTCGATCGCCATCGGATAGTTTCTGTTTGACCGCTTCCTCTTCGAGCGTGGACTTCAACTGGAAAGCATAACCTTCGAGTGAATTTCGAGCACTAATTTTGTCTCGTTGTTTTTCATCCTCGTCCTTGTACTTCTCGGCATCGTTCACCATTCGTTCGATGTCTGCCTTCGAGAGACGACCTTTGTCGTTGCTGATTGTGATTCGATTCTGTTTACCGGTGCTTTTGTCCTGGGCAGACACATGTAGAATGCCGTTGGCGTCAATGTCAAAGGTGACCTCGATCTGGGGAGTGCCTCGAGGTGCAGGTGGAATGCCAGACAGTTCAAAGTGACCCAGCAAATTGTTGTCTTTGGTCAGGGCTCGTTCGCCTTCGTACACCTGAATGCTCACACCTGGTTGATTGTCTTCATAGGTACTGAATGTCTGGGTCTGTTTGGTGGGAATGGTCGTGTTACGTTTGATCAGGGAGGTCATCACTCCACCAGCGGTTTCAATGCCAAGAGACAGTGGAGCCACATCCAACAGAAGCAAGTCTTGAACGGCTTCAGATTTGTCTCCACTCAGAATGGCTGCCTGCACTGCAGCACCATACGCCACGGCTTCGTCTGGATTAATCGATTTGTTCAATTCCTTGCCGTTGAAGAAGTCTTGCAGTAATTTCTGAATTTTCGGAATGCGAGTCGAACCACCGACAAGGACAATTTCGTCTATTTGTCCCTTGTCGAGTTTGGCATCACGAAGTGCCTTCTCCACCGGTTCCAGAGTGGTTCGGAACAGATCAGAGCACAGTTCCTCGAATCGAGCACGAGTTATGCTTGAGTAAAAGTCGATGCCTTCAAAGAGCGAGTCAATCTCCACTGAGGCTTGGGTTGAGGATGACAATGTTCGCTTTGCCCGTTCGCAGGCAGTTCGCAGTCGTCGCAGTGCTCGCTTGTTGGTCGATGGGTCTTTCTTGTGTTTGCGTTTGAATTCTTGCACAAAGTGAGTGACCAGTCGGTTATCAAAGTCTTCACCACCCAGGTGAGTATCACCCGCGGTTGCTTTCACCTCGAAAATTCCTTCATCAATAGTCAGCACAGAAACGTCGAAAGTGCCGCCACCCAGATCAAAGATGAGCACATTTTTTTCGCCTTTGGTTTTGTTCTTGTCGAGACCATACGCAATTGCGGCAGCAGTTGGCTCGTTGATGATTCTCAACACATTCAGACCAGAAATGACACCCGCATCTTTGGTGGCTTGTCTCTGGGAGTCGTTGAAGTAAGCTGGAACGGTAATCACTGCATTGGTCACCTTCTGACCGAGGTACGCTTCGGCAGTTTCTTTCATTTTGATCAACACCATCGATGAGATCTCCTCTGGGGTGAATCGTTTGGTCTCACCCTTGTACTCGACTTCGATCTTAGGCTTGCCGGCCTCGTTGGCCACATTGAACGACCAGTGCTTCATGTCGGACTGCACCGATGACTCGTCGAATCGTCTTCCAATCAGTCGTTTGGCATCGAAAACAGTGTTCGATGGATTCATTGCCACCTGATTCTTGGCAGCATCACCAATCAGTCGTTCGGTATCGGTGAAGGCAACATACGATGGAGTGGTTCGGTTGCCCTGGTCGTTGGCGATGATCTCCACTTTGCCATGCTGAAAGACACCAACACAGGAATAAGTGGTGCCGAGGTCAATGCCGATTGCTGGTGCGGGACTCATTGTAGTTGTTGAAGTAGATCAATAATAACAAAAGTTGAAAAATAAATACAAAACAGAGTAAATTCAATCTTCAAAAGTGAAGTGAAAAGTAGCGTTTGGTTTGACTTGAGAGTCAAGTTTGTTTGTCGTATTCAAATGAGTGAATGAGCTGACTGCCGGCTGGCAGTGGCTTATATACCTAAAAGTCCACTTTCCTGCTTTTTCTCGTAATTTCTAGAATAAAGGCGGAGTTTACACTGCGTTTTAACACACATCTGCCTACTCATTTGCCTACAGATGGCACTTTGAATTGACACTTTGACTCCGCCTACTTGCAATTATATTACAGAAATTTCTAGAATTACCGAGAATGCATGAGAAATAGATGGAATAGACGAGAACTTTTTAGAATGATGTCGAGCATTCTGAAATATTGGAGTGATGTATTATTTAAAATATTCTAGTGTTTTGAATATTAAATTAGGTAAAATAAGGCCAAGTCAAAAGTTAATGGGCCAATTTGTTTGGTATTGCCAACAGAAGCAATTGTCATGTTTATCCGCACAGTTTGGTAATATGAGAGCAAACACAAAAAATTGCACCTACTAGTTTTGGCTAACATGATTGCCAGAGCTATCACATCAGTCATGTTCGCCAGTTACTTGAATTTCTGAATGTTCATTGAACAAACATTCTCACCATGCCAACCAAACCAAAACTCAAAGCCCACCAATTGCCCTCTGCAATCAAAGAATTGAAGAATCGCTTTAGCATCGACTTGGCTCAGCTGCTCATCACCAAGCAATCCGAATCGAACGAACCACTGCACCTGTGGCTCTATCGTTATGTCTATCTTCGTGTGCATTTTGTCTCTTTGGTCATTTATCTGTTTCTATTGGCTCGTTTTGATCTGATTATCTGTTGGTTTAACTCTCAAATTAGAAACAGATTTCAAGAAAAACTATGTCTGCTCAATTCGACCTTTGCTAATCGCATTGTTGTAACGGAGGGGCACTCCGTTCTGGACAATTTACTGCCTAAATTGGATTATTCTGAGCACCCTCAAGAGAAGCATGACTACTATGTTCACATCATTATGATTGTATTTGCTCAGGTGATGCTGATAATGATGTTTACTAAATCTAAATTGACATTTTGCCCAATCCAATTTGAATGTAGTACTTGATCAACCTGATGCACAACTGTGTCTACTACCTGTGCAAGAGTATGCGTCAGCGGCACTTTCGTTATCCATCCTTTCGGTCCGATTACAACACTTCAGAGCGTGAATATATTCACATGCTCTATTCAATCAAGCACTGTCTCAGTAGCAGAGTCATTCAATTGAACTTTCTTGTGAGCCATTTCCTAGCTGAGCTCATTCCATTGGTGGCAATTGGGGCCACTGTGTTGCTGTTGAATGTCTTCTTCAATCATGAGTTCATTTCATTAGGGGTTGAAGTGATTTTGCATATGTTTAAAAGTGATTGTTACTGGTTAGCCTTGATTCGTCATGTAAGTTTGCGTTTGGAAGCATTCAAATTGACTAATTATTGGGTTAATTATCTTACAGAACTTTCCAATCGAAACCAGTTGCACCATTCAAATGGGCGCTTCAACAGGTTCGCCTTACGTGGTCAACGGAAAATGTCTTTTGCCGTTCAATTTTGTTAATCAAATTGTGTTCACTTTTTGGTGGTTTGCATATGCCTTCCTTGTGGGCTTTCTCATATTGTCACTATACTTGAGAGTGATCTATTCGATTGTATATACAATCAAACGTGTTTGCGTTCGGCAATTCAAAACCAAAACTGGCGAACAAGAGAGTGGCTGTGAGTCACTTCGAATTGGTGGTGCATCGCTTGTTGAAATGATTCTCGTCAATAATGTAAGTTTGAATAATATTTTGAGAATTTGCATTAATTCCAATATTGGCAATTTAAAGGCAACTGAATTTTCGCGTCACCAAAATGTCGGACCTGATATGAAACGCTTGATCAAGACAAAACTGTTTGAGCAATTTATTAATTTTGATGATTCGCAATGGAAGAAGACTGTCTTGACGGAAAACATTGTCAACTGGACACTTATGCACCAAAAAGTACCAAAAAGAAGCAAAAGAAATCCGGAGAATATTTCAAAAGAAGTTCAACTCGGCGCCGATGGTTATGTGAAATTAGCGGACAATAATAATGAAAACAATGACGATGAACATTTGTACGAGGAGATTGACGAATGTGTGGCTTCACAAAAAGTGGCTATCAATCATGATTACCAGGTTATTAACAAAGGCCGTAAAAACGATCCAAACCAACTAAATTCGTAAAATAATTACAAACTGAAATCAAATTGAAAACAAAATTAGTATTGTGATATTAAACATTATAAGTTACGTCATAAGTTACGTATTTGAGTAATTCAGCACTTACCAGATTACATCTTAATTTTAGAGTCTAAAAGCTAGGTCAAAATGAATCAAAATGTTTATTTTTATCGGCAAATCAGCCAAAGCTGCAAACAATAACAAACAACCTGGCGCCACCTATTAGGCTAAAATTTCAACAAAAGATTCCTGCATCAAATTAAATACCGAATTGTAAAATAAATTTTGTTAAAAAATAAAATCACTCGACATTTGTTTTGGGTACCTCAATTTACCTTTTCTAATCGCCATTTGGCAGCATTTAATTACTTTTTATGCTACATCTTAAGATGAAAGGAAGACACCTGATGATCATCTCGAAGTGGCTCTATGGTGTAATGGCTAGCACTCTGGACTTTGAATCCAGCAATCCGAGTTCGACTCTCGGTAGAGCCTCTTGAAATATTTTTTTACTTTATAATTTCTTTTGAACAATTATGAAATGGACAAGGTGGCAATAGTGCATTTTGTTTACATATTTTGACAGTACATCAACAGACACGCATGTCAGTAATGGCGCCACACCAATGGCCACATGTGACCGTGTATGTACTTTTGCCTTCTTCACCGTTGGTCAGTCTGTAGTGTCTTTGTATGACACTCTTTGCGATTGTTCTGCCTTCTGTCCCTCTCGAACACAAAGTCCACTTTGTTTGTTTTCATTTGGTGTACACCTCGTTGAGGCATTTCATTTGTGTGCCGAATAATGTTTGTTAGGTGAATCGACTCGATTGTCAAGTTCTCTTCATCAACAGCATCATCAACAAACACATCCGCAAAGGTTCAGGACTTTACGAACTATCATCATCATCTGCTGAGGTATGTGTGCCCGCGCGCGCCATTATCCTCTTACAATCCTCCAAAACACTGTCCCAAAAATACTTTCAACTATTGCCCGAGTTATAGTAAACAAATGGCTATGCACTTGTCGGACATTTGCGCATCATAATACTGTTAAGGTGCACACATAAGTTTTCTTTTTTTATTAAGTCATTAATATTAATGTTTAAAGAACATAACAAACGTATGCGGAAACTTAATATTATATCATAACATACTCTTATACTTTAATACGCTCTTTCACGTAACATTCTTATAAATGTTTCAATCTAAATGTGGTCTAGTTTTTTGCAACATTTTATGAGTTCTCTTCACCTTTTAGGTTGACTTTTAAATGTTCCGGCTATTGAGCATCCATCTAATTTTACAACTTTACCTTAAAATGGTCAATTTGAATTTACTAATCGTGTGCACCCTTTCACCCATTTACTAGTCTCATTGAGCACTTTAGTGTTACTATTTTGTGATGTTTTCGTTCAGGTACATGAAAATAGTTCTAAAGGTGTCATTTTAATTTGCTCGTAAATAATTTTGTGTGTTAGATTTGGCTCGAGTTTATGTTTTTCGTCATATATGATTTAGATGTTTGCCTCACTGAAAAGGAGGGAGATGTTGTTGTTGTTGTGGATTGTCAAGTAGAGCACAATTTGAGGCGAATTCTCCAAAACTTAACTGTGAAATGTTGTTGTGGGTTGGATGGTGTTTAGTATAGTAGTTAATAGTAAATATATATAAAGTGCACTTGTTCAGATCGTTCGATAATGTCTCATGGCACTATCGCACATCGATCTACAAAGTAGATCAAATGCTGTAAGTCTTTAAGACTAGGTCACACACACTCAGTCACACCATCAATCACACTCACTCACACTGCTAACTGAATCGTCCAGTCTAAAAAGTCAATTGTGCCCGACTCAATTGCTCTGCTTCTTCTTTTTCTATGTCTTGTTAGCGTTATTATTCATAGTGGCCATCTTGAAATGCCATCATCAAGTGACTCTGTGTGTGTTAACAAGGTTCGACCGAGGTGGGAGAGGGGGCAATCGATTGATCGATTCACTGATTGATTGACTGACCAGTGAGTGTCATGGCTTACCTTTAAATAGCTCACACAAGGTTTCTCCAGTCATTTAAGCTTTTCATGAATTTCAAGAGATGTCGAACGTGAAACTTTATGAACATTAATATAATGAGATATTTTGAGGTTAATGCTATGATCGTTGAATTATATAAATTATTGAATAATGTAAATTGGATGTTATTTTTAATTTTCCTGTGAACTGATTAAATATTTACGATCTTATTTTAAAGTTGACTTTCTCAAGATTTGATTTGATACATTTTGGATCGGCTGTGTAATTAGTTTTCACTTAATGGTGCTTGTGCTGGTATAGAGTCATAATGTAATATCATTTGAATAGTTTGTATCGAAATGTCCTTTTGCATGATTATATCTCTTTTTGAGTCTTTTCGTCTCTACCTCTCTCACTCGAATTTGTCTCATTTCCTAGACATTTTTTGGAAACCTGCTTTATTATTGTTATTTGTCTGTGTGTGTAATGTAATGCCGGTGTGTCTGCATGTGTTCTGTGTCTGTGTGTGTATGATTGCATTGCATAGTATGATTTGGCTAAATGAGTCTAAATTTAGCCTCATTTACCGGGAAAGTAGGTTAAAGCCAATGGCCGTGTCTTATACCCGTGTGTGTGTGTATGTGTATGTGCCTTTGCGATGGCACACGCGGGAGGTTTAAAAGGCATTGCAAAAATTGACTCAATTTTGCTGTGTAACGAGACTTGTCCAGTGCCTCTTGTTCGGGTTGTGAGTGTTTATGTGTGCAGTCGAGTTAAGGTTAAGGCTGTGTGTGTGTTCGATCAGGTGAGACTTGGTGCGACTTCGGGACTTGACAGAGTACGGCAGAGTGCACAGAGAGGCAGAAATTGCCGAGAGAGGAAAGAGAGGCGCGGAAAATATTTCACAGAGTCGAGTCTCGTTAGTCGAGTCCTGTTAGTGTGCGTCCGAGATAACGGTCGAGGCACACACACACACAACACATTGCCCGACAAAGTGGTCCGACACTGTCGATGAGGCACAACACTGCCCGCGAGAAGAAGACAAGAAGAGTGCCTTGTTGCATGTGACTGTGTGTCTGTATGTGTGCAAAGATGCGGTTGTCTGATGCTGCCGATAGTGGTGATGATGGTGATGGTGGTGGTCAGTGCACTAGTGGGCCACTTGGTCATCCTCACTCGAACCATTCATTCATTGAGACAATCTTCTTGCCTCAGACCTACATTTCACCGCAGCACTGTCTGCTATTTTTCAGCACGTTTCCATTCGCACCATTTTATTATTACCCGAAATAACTCGTGTGTGTGTCACTCTGACTCACTGTGCCTCCATCAAACGGATTTAACCAATTTTGGCATTTGTGAAATTTGACTTGTGTTTGTGATTTATATTTTATGTGATTTGTGTAAATATTATCGTGTTAATTGTGCTCAAGTAAATACACAATCTTTACTACTAGTTTTCAAATGACCGAAATCGACTGTTCAATATATATTTTCTTGGCGACTTCAATGTTTGATTTCATCTGAAAAGATCGCGTCACCTTTCTACGGTAATTTTTCTAGAACAATGTTGGTCGCAATGTTTCTTTCAAATTGGTTCTTCCAAAGTGTACTAATTTAAGTGCCCCCAAACTGTGTGTTAAATCCCCAAATCGATAAGAGACAACTTTAATTGACTCTACCTCACGTTTAGTTTGATCTTTTCTCTTTGTGCAAACACACAATGCAAAATCGATTGTGTCCTAAAGTGGACTCGTGGCCACTTTACATTTGTGCAGAAGGTCAGGGGTTTTATTGTCATTTGAATCAGTCGATGATTGAGTCATTTCACTGCAAATCGGATGTACTCAATTTGCACTCTATAGTTAATTGACTATATACTCGAATTGAATTTGTTTCAAAATGGCAGACTATTTACCATTTATTTATTGACGCGCTTTGAGTGTAGTAGACTTGTTTCGTTGTTTGTGTAGTATTTCACTGTTAGATTGTTATCCGAGAAAACCCATAAACCGCAAAGCAAACCGAGACTGACGTCTGTTTCGTAATGAAATCACTTGTACACAGAACAATGGCTTCTCTTCTCTGACCAGCACAACTTTGTGTCTCCTCAGTGTTGGTCTGCATAGGTCCGCGTTTTGTGTTTGCCATACCGTCAATGACAATTTACTTTTCTTATGTTGCCCCACACAATTTCCCCCGAATCACATACACACACCACACACTCACTCTGAGTGCATTGTCTGAGCAGATTGTGGTGTGCCATACTGTGCCGTCATTATCGTCATCTCTGTTGTCATCAGGAGACATTTAATAATATAATTTGTGTCCAATAAAACTACTACACACACACACAGAGCTGCATTCAGCATGGTCAGCAGCGGCAGTGAGAAAATCCTTCATCGATTTGGTCAATTATGGCGGACACTTGACGAGTCTGTCTATTAAACTGTGATTTAGATTGTGTCACACCATTTGTGTGCATGTGTCGATGGAGTTGTGCTGTGAGATGTCAAAATGCGTTAATGTTGCTGATTTGCCATCGATTGCATTCGACTGTGGCACTCTGCGCGATTAGAGTTCGTTCTAAAGTAAGATTTATTATTATACAATTATTATATAATCCATTTTTGTATAATTTACACCAATTTACACTCATTTCACTTGAGTGTACAGTTGAGTCCAATTTGTAACCGAAAATTGACGCATTTTGGCTCGCGAAAATCGAGTTCAATTTGTTTCGTATTGCAATTGTGCTTTTGTGTTGTTGCGTTTTAACAAGATTTTTCCACATTTGATTTATCTAAAAGTACAATAATTTGGCCAATTGTCTTCTCTTATACCTGGCTCTCGATTGTCTTTTTCTCTTTGTATGTGATTTTATCTAAGACATTTTTATTATTATTGAGGTGATTTGTAATTTTCAGTTGATTTGGAGACACAAAATGGAGAAAACTTTAGAGTTATTTGCGCCAAGTATTTTGTTGAGCATTTGCGCACATTCAGAACTTTGTATTCAGCCTTTGAGTGAGCAACAAGTCCGATTTTCTTGATCATATCGCACATTGAGGTGTCTCTTCTCCTTTGTCTCTGTGCCATTCTGTGTGGTTTGATCGATAGATTTGTTTGTGCATTCGTTGAATAACAAAGTACTTCCTCTTACTTTTCACCTGTCACCCAGCGAAGTCACATTTGCATTCCTCAAAGTGAGCTTCATTTGCATTTGCACACACAAACACATTTAGTGTCAGTGTCAGTGTTGGTCGGTTTAATTGTCGATCGGTTAATTGGCACTTTCAACTCAAGTGCACACCAAGACACACCAAGTTTGTAGTATTTTCTCGAGTATGTTGAGTATTTTCCTTTTCTCATTTGTAACCCAAGGCACACATACTTCCTATTGGGTTGTTTTGTTGTTGATTATTAAAACATCGTTTTTGCCTACACAATGTTTTAATCTATTTGTATAATCCTTTCAGATTTCATCTGTCTTTTCTGCTGACCATCTTGGCCGTATCTTTAACCTCTTCCTGACCCCAACACCATGGATTACTATTATTGCTAGCAAGCAGACTCGTAATCGTGCAAATTGTCTCGTGACTTATTCTGTTTACCATTGGTGACCTCAATACCTCAATCGATCACCTTCATCTTGTCTGCCTTGTTGTGCCGTCTTGTCAAAAGTCATCTTTCCATTGGAGCACACGATGACGACGGTAATGTCCAAACTGCGTGATCTGTCCGACCGTACCGGCATACCGCAGCATCACCTGACTCGAGCCATATCCGGCACCATTGTGACCCTGTACGCGGCCAAATTGACCTATCCATATGTGCGCAAGTATGTGCTCAACGCAAGAGGCTCCAACAAAAAGAAAAAGTCACCATCTGAAGTGGCAAAGTCAAATGGCAAACAGTCAAACGGAACTATTGCGAAAAGTGTTCATCCGACGAAAGTCATTCCCGACAATGATCAGTGTTTAGGCTCAGACGTGTCCACCAGCACATTCGATCCCAGCAGCAAAGATGTCCTCCTCAAGATTGTGCACAGTTATGAGTCGAACGATAAGACCTCGTCAAAACGGTCGCCCAGTGATCGCTACTTGACCTTTGGTCCTGAGAGGTCAAATGTTGTGATTGCCAAATTGGAGCAACTGTTTGTGAAGTTGTTGTACGAAATTCGTCATCTCACGGGCTTCAATGTTGATTTCGTAATTCAGATGATCAAACTAGTTCGCATTATGGTGCCTAAAGTGGCCTCTAAGGAGATGCTTCTCCTGGGACTGCACACCATTTCACTGATCTCACGTTCTTTTCTGTCGATTTACATTGCCAATCTGGACGGCCAAGTGGTGAAGCACATTGTCCGGCGGGACTTGGTTCAGTTTGCCACGCTAATGTCCAAGTGGCTGCTCATCGCAGTGCCGGCCACCTTTCTCAACTCGCTCATTCGGTACCTTGAAGCAAAGTTGGCACTGGCATTCCGGTCACGGCTGGTGCAGTACGCGTACAACCAATACTTCAACAACGAGACCTACTACTCGGTGTCCAATCTGGACGGACGACTCGAGAATGTTGATCACTCACTCACGGACGATTTGACCACTTATGCGGGTCACTGTGCTCATCTTTACTCGTCAGTGACCAAGCCCGCACTGGACACGTGCATGATTCTGGTCACCTTGTACAGCATGTCCAAGCAGATGGGCTCGCACGGACTCACTGCGCCACTGGCCGGAATTGGAGTCGTCTTTCTCACTCATGTAATACTGCGCAAATGTTCGCCTCAATTTGGTCGTCTTGTGTCTGAGGAATCGCGTCACAAGGGTTTCCTTCGCTTTGTGCACGCTCGTGTGATCACCAACTCTGAGGAGATTGCCTTCTACCGAGGTGGCCCAATTGAGCAGTCCACCCTGGAACGAGCTTATCGTGCCTTAGTCCGCCAGATGAATGTGATATCCAACAAACGACTGTGGTATGTCATGCTCGAGCAGATGCTCATGAAGTATCTCTGGTCGGCAACGGGCATGGTCATGATTGCCGCGCCGATCATGTTCACCACTGTCACCGGCAAGAAGGAACGAAAAGTCATTGTCACTGATGCTCAATTGAACGACGATTCCAAGTTGGAAGGTCTGTCGGCTGTGTTGGCCACGAACGATGTCTCCGAACGGACGCAGTACATGATGACTGCCAAGAATATGCTTCTCTCCAGTGCGGACGCATTGGAACGATTGCTGTCATCGTACAAGGAGTTGATTGAACTGGTTGGCTACACAAATCGAGTCGCGAAGATGTTCACTGTCTTTGAGGAGGTTGGTCACGGCGAGTACAAACGAAACTCGGTGGTCAAGAACGAGGAAGAAGCCATCACGACAAGTCCGTCCAAACTGATCAAGTCCAAGTATCAAATGCCGGTGATCACCTACAAGAACGGCATTCCCGTGCCCAAAGGAGTGGTTGTTGAAGTGAAAAACTTTATCCGTCTCGACAGGGTCCCAGTTATAACACCAAATTGTGATATCGTTGTGCCTAGTTTGTCCTTAACCGTAAGTTTGTCATATTTTCTGTCCATTTATTATTGCAGCACGATTAACTCCATTCATTCCTATCCCAAACTTAGATGTCAAACGACATGCATCTGCTAATCACTGGTCCGAATGGTTGTGGCAAATCGTCTCTATTTCGAATATTGGCTGGTCTGTGGCCTGTGTTTGGTGGCAAACTCGAAAGACCAAACACTCGAGACATGTTCTACATTCCTCAACGACCGTACATGTCTCTGGGCACACTTCGAGAGCAACTCATCTACCCGGACAGTGTTGAAGAGATGCACCGGAAGGGACTGACCGATTCCTACTTGGAAGCTATTCTCGATTCGGTCAAACTCAAGGAAGTGGTCAAGCGAGAAGGTGGTTGGAGTGCCAAGGGAGATTGGAAGGATATTCTCAGTGGCGGCGAGAAGCAGAGATTGGGTATGGCCAGGTTGTTCTATCATAGGTACGTTTTGGCTCTGGTTTTGGTATGATTTAAATTGTTTAACCATTCTACTCTCCATCACAGACCTCAATTTGCTCTTCTGGACGAATGTACCTCAGCGGTTTCGATTGACATTGAAGGCGAAATGTACGAACAGGCGAAATCACTGGGCATTTCACTGATCACCATCACTCATCGACCATCTCTGTGGAAATTTCACACTCATCTGCTCCAATTTGACGGCGAAGGTGGATGGCAGTTGGAACCACTGGACGCTCACTCTCGCCTTTCACTCAAAGAACAAAAGGACAAACTCGAACGTGAACTGTCCGAGTATCCATCGAAACAGGTGCAACTGAAGCAACTGTGCGTTCTGCTGGGCGAGGATTCGCGTTTGATTGCGGACAGTGTGGCACTGGCCGAAGAGGAGTACCACTCGATGGAGTACGAAGAGGCAAACAGTGTGGACATCAACCCAAAACAGTTGACCAACGGTGGTAGTGCACTGACCACCAACGGACATGTCAAATTCAGTGAGAACATCAAAGTCAATGCATAGTGTCTCTCATGTTCCGATTGGATCGACAAATGTCCTTTGCTCAACATTCCTTTCTTACTGTTCACGTTGCTGATCATGTGTTATTATTATTATTATTATCATTTCTTATCACTCTGTTGTTGTTGTTTTTATTGTTCTCGTTGTACATAAGTTGGATAAGATTTATTTTTTAATTTAACTATATTTATATAGATTCGACGTTTGTTACTGCACACACATATACTCATTACTCTATGGATGGATTGTAGTAATTAATTAAATGTTACGGAAATGTTGTTTTTATTGATATTTGCAATAAAATAGTTGGCAAATTAAGAACTGTGATGGACTTTGTGGGCTTCTTTGTGGTTTAGTATCGGCTGCAATCGTTCGAAACGAGTCTCATGCGAACTGCTCCTGTGGCCTGGCTGGAAAGGTTGACTTTAGCGAAACTTGCACTACTCGATGGATCACTTGCCAAAGTGGACCGTGTCTTTGTGTCAGAACGTGAAGCGTCATCGGTCATTCGATTATGACCACCACCACCAACAGCAGCATTCTCTAAAGCCATAGTCGACTGTCCAATTGGATTGACATCTTCTTGTTCGATTGACTCCGTTCGCGGTGGTGGAACACATCGTCGAGTGAGTAGTTGATTCTGTGACAAACTAACGTAAAACCCAAACAGAAAGTAGGCTAGGAAGGCGAGTAGAAATTGGTACACATTCCAGAAGGTAAACTGATACTCCATTCGATAAAGGTGAATCGACACTTGTGGACAGCAAAACAAATGAGGCACAGAAATGAAATGTCTTTAATTCAAATTGAACAAACGAACAGACTCAACCAACAACAACGATGGAACAAATGAACTTTCAAAGTAATTCGAAATGATGATTTGTGTATATAATTTGTGAAATACGAACCGTACAGTTGAGCGTCATATTGCAACTTTTAGTTCTCGAGACTGTGTCTATTTGTGCGTGTATGGGCATTTTTTCGCGACTCAAACGGGCCAAGCCCCTCAAGACTGATCAGTTCGATTCGATCGAAGTAGTCACAAAGACTCCCAAGACTGACTGTGAGGTGGTCACCTTTGCCCGATTGGACTACTGGAGCATGCTCTCCTTGTTTGACCGCATTCCTGTGCACGATTTGGTTCGTCTCAATGGACTCGCTTCGTGGTGGTCGGGCTATGTGCACAAAGTTTGCCGAACCAAACGGGACATTACTGTGCGATGTGGTGAAGAGGAGGATCCGACCGAAGAAGGTGACATCGCTGATAACCAAGACCAGTTCAACATACTCAGAGTGACCAACGTCGATGCACACACCTCTGATCGACTTGTCCGCCTGCTGCAGAGCATTACTTCGCTCGAGATCATCATTGACGCCTCTCAGCGTTATCGCATCGCTGACATCACCTACCTCGTCAGTCAATGGTCTCATCAGTTGGTCAACCTAAAGATCAAGTGCCATTATTACGGTGCACGCGCGCCGACGACAGATCAAAGAAAGACCCCAATCAATGAACTGCTTCTCTTACTGAACACTAGTACTACACTCAGACGACTTTCGATCAACTGTTTGTCATGGAAATGGTTACCAATTCGGGACTCGATCGAGTTGACTATTCTGTCTCAGTTAGAATATTTCTACTTTTACACTGGGCACTGGGATTTTGGCAATCTACAATATTCGCTTGTTCGGTACGCTGGACCGAATCACCAGCTCAAGCAAATCGAACTGCCCTCTCTCACTTGGACTCTACCACTGAATGATCTGCTCGACGAACGACAATTTCTGTCCAAGCTCACCATGCTCGAACTGGATCACCACAATCCGTTCACTCCCAACCAATGGACACTCTTTCCCAGCCTCACCACAGTCAATCTTGGATCTATTTCAAGCCGATCCGAATTTATGGAAATCATTACTGGAATGCTGTGCTTAAAACTTGTCCGCAATCTCGGCATGAGACTTTTAATCGACAGTGACTTTGACCGCGACCTTGATCAAGCTCCCATCGATCTTCCTCAACTGTCGACTGTCACCAACTTAGCACTCACCATTCGTCCTAAATGGTCTACCAATTTGCACTCAACCTTCAAGTCTCTCAAACTAGGCACCATTTTCCCCAATGTGGAATCAGTCCATGTGAACTACTACTTTGGGAGCACCTCGAGCTCGTATCGTGTGGTCAAGTGGATGGCCAAGTTTTGCAATAAACTTAACTATCGAATGGTTAAGTTCTGCATGCGACGAGAATTTACTGGTGTTAAATGCACCTTTAACAAATGTTACTTTTACTTGTGTTAAATAAACTTGTCTAATTTTAAAGTTGACTTAATTTTTTAATAGATTTGAATGAAATGTTTTAAACGCATTTAATCAATTTACTTCTTGTTGTTCGATATAATTTCGGTCAATAAAGTTTAACAATTATAGGACATTGACTCAAAATTAGTGCTTCAGAACAACTTAAAATGCACTTTCCCATTTCATTTTGGATTCGTAGCCAATCTTTGTTTCACTTTACAAGTGTTTGTCGCGATGTTGTCAGCTGCCAGTGCAATGGCACCTTCCACGGTGAACTCGATTGTAGATGCATTCTTTGATGTGAAGAAGAGCGAGATGAAGCAACAAGTTGCACTCGAGATGGACCGAGTGATCGAGGACCTGTTTGGTCACTTGGTGGGACAAGTCAAGCAGTTTCTCATTCCTCAGTCTCAAGTTGTGCCATCAAACTCGAATGTCTCTACTTACCCAACCGAATCTACCTCAAGTTCACCACCAGTTTCGATGACCACCGGAAAGCTTCAAGCTCCAATGGGCAATCAAGGACCAAAGTGCCCCGCAGTCAAATCATTGTCCCGCTCTTCTGGTCAAAATCAGAATGACACTTCTGTCAAGTCGATCCTTCCCTCAATCACCTCAGACGTGACCACTAATCGGACAAAGGAATCAAGTCAAGCTGAGTTGAGTAAAATGGAAGTGAAAATTGACTCGACAGATGGCGCAAAGGTAGACAACAGACAAATGAAGCCAAACAAAAGACTGAGAATCGATTCGAATGGTGGGGCGAAAGACCAAGTGACGCAACTGAACAAATCGATCGATGCCGTGCCAACAAACTCAACCGAGACACCACTGCAAAGCACTTCACTTGTGGCCACTCAACGCAATCTGTTCTATGCAGTCAAATCTCTGCCCACACCATCGACAAGTGCCAAACCATCTTTCACTCCAATGGTCATCAAGAAAGAATTCGATTACGACCAAAAGGAACGTGACGAGAGCACAGCGAACAAGTTGCTACTTCCCGCAGTGAAACGAGAACTATCTCAGGAAAAGGCCGGCAATGGGGACTCGAGCAGCAAACAGCTCAAATCGCCACACAAGGTCCAGTGCACCACTCCTGGTTGCGAGAGAACCTTTCTTAGCAAATGGCACATGCAGAACCATCAAAGATCGCACTCAGGCTTGAAGCCTTTCCACTGTCGATGGCCTGGTTGTTCGCATGCAAGTAGCGTTCGATCACACACCATTCGTCACATCCGAGAAACTCATTTCAAACGATCTGCCAAACAAGGCGAGGAAGCTCGAATGCACCAATGGGACCCGAAAGTGTATCTTCACGTGGACAACCAATTACTGTCCATTCAGTAGAATGTAGTCTTACAACAAGATTATCTCTAAAGTATAATAAAACTGTATTGCTAAATCGATTTTAATGAACAAATTCATTGAACAAATGTCACGTGTGTCGGAATCACTTATCTTTAGTTTGTTTGTCATTCTTCTTAGATGCTGGACCGCTTTAAGGTTTGGACTTTGACGAACCTTCGCCTGGAGTTTTAGCGTTGGTCTCCAAATTAGTAGGATTTGGCGAACATTCAGTGGCACTCGATGGTGTGGTCTCTTTTAGGCTTTCTTTAGGCTGTGCATCGAGTGCAGGCTTGGGCTTTTGTGGAGTGCCACCTCGATTGACCACTTTAGGCAATGGAGGTTTGGCCATGGGAGTGGTCTTCTTGGGCAGCCGAGATGGAGGAGGCAATGGAAGCTGAGTCTTGGGACTACTTTTCCCTTTGGGATCCTTCGAAGTTGCATTTTTGGTTGCGGTTGGAAATTTTTCATTCTGCTTGGCACTCTTGTCGACTATAAGTTTCTCAATCAACTTGATAGCCTCTCCATTTGGAGCATCGTCATCTTCTGAACTGAAACAGTCAATCGTCGATAAATAGGACAAATGCAAACTGGCAACTTTGCTCTCGGACTCCTCGGGTGATTGACTCAAAAAGGAACGAATTTTGTCCGTTTCAGACCTGATCTGCTTCAGCTGTTGATTTTTCTGCTCTAAACTCATTTGAGCATTGGAAAGTGCATCTTTAGGTGGATTGTTTGCCTGTGATTGCTTGAACTCAACTTTTTGAGGCAATGGTTTCAAATTTTGCTGTTGTTGTTTCATCATTCTCTCTTTCTCAATTCTAGCTTTGGTTCTCTCTACTTCTCTCTTGCTGATTACTCTTGGCTTGCCTCTGTACTGTTCAGCTATTCCACTGGTGGACTTTGAAGACTTTGAACTGGAAGCGAGAGATGAAGACGCAGCCACTGACGAGGACTTTGATGAAGACTGTTGAGATTCTTTGAACTTGTTTGGTGCTTTGACCTCAACTGTGGCAGCCATTGCACTGTCGATTGTTTCGAGGCAACCACTAGACGAACTTCGACGAGCACTCAAGTGACTCGACCCGGCCAGCAACGTGTCTGTTTGTCTCATGGAGTCTTCACATTTCTTCATGAACCTGCGATACATGTAGTCGTTTAGAAAGATTCGACCAAGTGCTTCCTGTTCCTGAACAAATGCAGACTGCTCTGTGGTCTCGCAATTTTTGGCTTTAATTTTTGGTTCACTTGGAAGCAAAGAAAGTCGTTGATTTAGTCCTTCCCTTTTGGCACGTGTCCAATTAAAGATAAACTTGACAATGGCACGATCCACTTGGTCGACTGTTTTGTCCATTGTGTCAGTAGTGATCTCGCGTTCTTTGACCAGACACACAACTCCGTCTGCTTTGTCACGTTTGTCGATGTCTTGTGGCTGTAGAATAATGCTCTGAAGCGTGTGACCATAGTGACCAGCAATGAAGTGATGGAAAATTGTAATGTCCAAAGGGGTGATGTGCGTGAACAGTGGCTTCGAACGATATTGACTCTGTAATTGGAGATGTTAGTCGTTTAAAGAGAGGGTCAAGATTGTACTACTCACCCACAAGTGCAACAGTCCCATGCACTGCAGCAACTGACCAGTGACATCAATGGCACGAATGTACTCGAGCACAGAACGAAGAGTGACAATCTTGCTAGCCTGCCTCACCGACGGAGGCAACTTGGCACGTTTCTCATAATTGTCAAACAGTTTGGCAATTTTCTTTTTGTCAATAGTCACAGCCAAGCAGTCAGTTTGTAGGCACTGTCGTATGAGCACACACATTAGCTCATAAAGAGTGATCTCGTGCACAAACAAATAGGTCGAGTGGTACTGTTGGGCGATTAGGCCAAGTCGAGTGATGAACACTTGTGCCATTCGGTCTGGTTCGGAGGTTGCCTTGCTGCAAGAGGAGACTAATGGTTCGGCTGTTTCGGTACCACTTGACTTGTTGTTGGCTGTAGCATCATGAGAAGTGATGCAAGTGGAGGAGGATGACGAAGACGGAAAGACATTGCCCAGGAGAAGTAGTTCAAACATTGTGAGTACCAGTACAAACACACAAATGCATACTAATAAGACAGCATTTAGCTCAATCGAGAGTAAGAAAGCGAAATGTATAATTCGACAATAACAATGGTAATAATAATTTAATAATTCAATTTGAGTAAATAATCGATTCAACCAGTCTTTCCCTTGGCCTGTGACATTTGTTTGCTTTTGACTGGTTCGGCTGACTGTTTCGACTTGATTTGTTGCTTCGATGGTCCAACGGCCCCTTTGACACTTCCCATGTTCTTACTGACGCTCGACGGTGCCATCTTGGACCGATCACTCATCTTACCAGTCTTTGTGGATTTTTCTTTTTCGATCGAAACCACCTTCTGCTTGACAACCGTTGTCTTCTCCTTGAGGATGACTTGCTTTGGTGGCATTTTGATTTGTCCTTTCGTCGCTGGAGCTTCTTTGACTGGCTCTTCACTGTCGGACTCTTCTTCTTCCTCATCGTCTTCAGAATCGTCATCATCCTCATCGGACTCTTCCTCGGAAGATGCTTCGTTAGTGCTTTTGGGTGCTTCTTTAGGCGCTTCCTTTGGCGCTTCCATTGGCTTAAAGATGACCGACTGGCCGGTAACCTCAAACCTGTCAATGTCTTCAAACGATTTGGCTGACTTGTCTAGTGGATCGGGTGGCAGTAGTTTGGCCAGAAATGCATCCACCTGTTCACGCGGAATCTTTCGATGTTCGGCAATTTCCTTGTTGACAATTTCGCTCAGTTTGGCCTCGATCGCTCTGCCGTGCTTGCTCAACAAGGGAGCACGTTTGCGACGCTTGCGACCCTTTATTTTACGACCAGATTTCTTTGACATTGAAGGACACCACCAAATAGCTACTGGGAGTGAAGCACGGAACAGAACACTTCAAGTACCAAGTACCTTGTAAACAGAACGACTGCAACGAAGTGAATCGAGTGGAGACTAGTTTTATAATGACAATCACTTCGAATTCGATTTGATTGTCGACTGCGATTATTGTTTTGCAATTTGGCTTCATTCTGTATGATATGTATGCAATACACTCGAAATCAACATTTAATCTACTTTATTATTACTACAATTATAATAGTATTTTGTGTAAATTAACAAAATTTTAAATTAATTTGATGTATCTGACCTGTGTTAATAATCAATTGACACTAATAATTCATAACAATTGTGTACATATTTCTTCTCTTAAACTACAAACGCGCAAATAAAAATAAAAAATAAATAACCAACGATCAATTAGTATGTCTGTAAAGAAATTAATGTAATTAAGCGAAAATATCATCAAACCAGTCAACTTCGGAATCAGAATTTTTCTTGCCGGATTTTTTGCCCTTGGCGGTCAACATATTGATGCTGCTAGGTTTTTGTTTCTCCAAGTCCAACTTGTTTTTGATGAAACTCATGTCCATCCCTTTATCGATTTCCTTTCTTTTCGCTTCAAAACGAGGCAATTCCTTGCTAGGTTCTTCAAATCGGACAGTTTTAACACCGCGCTTGTGATTTCCACCTGTTGAAAGTTGCCGTTTGCGGGTCGAAGTCAAAATCGATTCAGGAGTCTTTGATTCACTTTTCAAAATAGTTGATTTTGTTGGAGTGACACTTTTTGCTTCACGTCCAGATTTAGATGAAGTGATGTGTTGATCGTTTGGTTTGGAAAGATCACCACCTTGACTGGACAAAGCCTTGGCTCGAGTGACCATGTCCTGGAAGTTACGGTAAAGCACCTCCTTCTCACGTTGAATCTTCTCGACCGCATCTCGATATTCATCCTGCTTTTGTTTGAGATCTTTGATTTTCTCATCCTTTTCTGCAATTGTTTTTTCATAGTTCTCTTTCGAATCGATCATCTCATTTAACTTCTCGTGAATAGATTGAAACGCGTCCTGTGACTTTTGCATAGACTTTATTTTCTCATCCAAATCGTCATATTTCTTATTGATCGCATCCAACTCAGCATTTTTTGTAACCAACATGCTATTCAGCTGATCATTTTCCGATTGCATTACCTGATTCGCAACAGTCTTGATTTCGATTTCTTTCTTTAAACGTTTGCCGACAAAATAATATTTTTTCAAGTCTTCAGCCAAAGTAAAGTATTCGTCGTTCAATTTCGCACTTGAAGTTTCAATTTTAACATTAATCTGCTTGGCAAGTTCTAATTCGCCGCTCAAAAAATTATTCACCTCTTTGCATTCGGAAATTTCAGTTATCAGCTTTTCAATGACCAAAGCAAGTTCATTTTTCTCTAATTCGAGTCTGATTTGCTCAGTTTTGAGCATCTCCATTTCGTTGTTGAATTCATAAGTTACAGTTTCCATTTGATTAATTTGCTTTTCCAAGTTTGCAATTTTTTCAATCGACTCCTGCTTAAACAACTCCAATTGGTTAATAGTTTGCTGTAAAACTACAATTTTCAAGTTTAATTCCTCAACTTTATTTTTATTCAATCTAAGCTCGTCTTCCTGACTCACAATCTTAGCATTCAATTCAGAATTTTGCAGTTCGGCTTCCTTTACTTTAGTTTCTAGCAATTCCTTTAGTTCAGTCATTTCGAGCATTTCCGATTCTAATTCGTTATATTTGGTTTGAAGACTTTTAATAAGCAAGTCAAGTTCATCTTTTTCGTGTTCAATTTGTACGAGTCGAGAAATTTCCTCTCTGTGATTTTCGTTCAGGACGGTAAGTGATTCAATCTTGGACATAAATTGTTCAACATCCGAATTGAGTCGACCCAATTCCTCCTTCAATGCTTCATTTTCTCGTTCTCCATCTTCCTTTTCCTTGGTCAGTTCAGCCAATTTCACGTTACATTCAGACTTAAGCTGTTTCAATTTATTGGACAGTTCAAGATTCTTTTGTTTAACTTGATCATGAATGCTCTTAATTTCATCCAACTCAACATTTTTCGTCTCAAGTTCATTCGAAAATTGTTGCTGTTGGCAATTAAACTGATTTTCCATATTTTCTATGTAATCATTAAATGTTTGTTTCAATTGACGGCGTTCGTTCTCAATAAAAATTTTCATTTGTTTCATTTCACTCAAAGTATTTTCAAGTATTTTCATTTTCTCTCCAAGATGCGAGAATGTCTTAGAAACTTCATTAAATTGGCCATGCATGGCATTCAATTCTTCAAGGCCTTTCTCCGATTCGAGCTTCAATTTAGCATTTTCTTTAGTCAAAATTTCAACCTCCTTAATTACATCGTCATTTGTGTTTTTCAAAAGTTCCAAGCTTTGCTTCATATCCTCAATTTCATTATCCTTCTTAAAAATACCGCTTTTGTATTCCTTTTTCAATTTAACCAATTCAATGAGATTATTATTAGATTCTTCGTCGAGTGCCTTTATTTTTGCTTCTATAAATTAATAAATATTTTTAAAAATTAGAATAATATACATTGATTAAAAATACCATTTCCAATGTTTAAATTCTCCATTTTGGCAACCTGACTAAAAGTGGACAAATCGGCTTCTTCAATGTAAATCTCGTTGGGCAAATTTTGGTTGGCAGACTTCTGGTTGCCTTGTACGGCGGTGAAAGTTGGACGAATCATTGGTTTGACTGACTCTCCAAATTTTGCATTCCCAAATGGAGTAAAACCAAAAATCGCTTTTCCTGAGTTAGACAATTTATTGTCCGATTTAAACGCTCCTTGATAATCGGTGAACATGTTGAGATGCCAGTGTAACACATAAACAAGCGGGTTAGGTGAAAAAAAAAACAAATTGCGATTTGAAGAGCGCTTGAAAAACGGTGCGACCGTCTTCGATGAAGTTTCGAGTCGAAGTGAGGACAAAAGCAAAGAGGATACTACTCATTCGGCGTTCGGTAGAACGGAGCGATCTGATTGGCCGATTCGAGCCTCGAATCGAACGCGGTAGAGAATATCCCAAAAGCGCATGCGCGTCAAGCTCTTCTACAAAAGTCCTCATGTAAATTTTTAACAGTATTTAATTGATTTGGGACAGGTTTCGGTTGGTTTTGATCAGCCAGTGCCACATCTGTTGTCGATTCTGTAGATTGACATTTCCCATGTTCACATTCGATCTAAAAGATATGATTGCATTAGTAAGATTCGATATGTTGATTCGGGATAAATTAGTAAGCGATTCAGGTAGTTTGAGCAGCCACTTAGTGTCCGCTTATTTTGTTGGCAGCTCAAGGTTTGGGCCAAAGATGAAATAACACTGCTGATTCGTGGACAGTTACACTGCACCGTAGTAGTAGTGGATTTTGGAGAAGTATCACACAAAGTAGACTGGATGAGGTAGAAGGAAAATCGATGCGAGATGACGTCGATCAGACAGCCCACAATGTCAACTCTTTTCCAACGAGAAACCATTTTTTGTCTTTCATTTTGAGAAGTTTTATTCGTTGATTATTTTACCGAACACAGAGTAGCCATCAAGTGTAATCAAGAACAGTCGTCGCCACCTATGAGAGTGCTTTTATTATTCAAATCGGTTCGTTTAGTAACTATCTCGTACTTGGAGTCGACCGCGAGACAATTTGACATCGGAAATTTTTTGAACTTATCGGTGGCATTGAGCACATTGTCAATACACTACTGTGCATACGGGCTCACTTTCTGCAAAAGTGAAACAAATTGAGCTTCATCACAATTGATTGCCACTTTCGAATGGAGAGCTTTTTGTATTGCATCAATTTTCTGTTGGCCCAATTCAGGACTAACACACAGGCCTTCGAGTGCCGATACAGTCCATAACAAGGTTTGCATAGATTCATTACAGGTACAAAGCATTTTCTCGAAGTAACCAAACAGGCAATAAATGGTCTCTTCGGTAAGGCACTGTTTGATTTCAAATCTCTCCTTGATCAATTGTACCATAATATTATTCTTATCACAATCAAATTCTGATGTATTTTCTAGTGGTTATTGTCACGTTGAGCACAATCTAACCAGATTAATCAACGAGCGTTTTACTTCACTTGAAGTGATTGCTCAGTGAAGAGATGTACAAAAATATTCGTGAAAAATCCTTGTTCTCATCCTTGATCAAGTGAAATACATTTTCAGCGAGCAGTATCGTCAGCGTTTCTCATCGTATTCATTCAGCATCATTTTCTTTCGATTCATATCATAATCATTCGTGGCCTTTATTCGCATTAAATATAAAATTTTCAGTCTTGTGTCTTTTTCATTTTCAATGGGAGATTCAGTTGTTCGATTGATTCATCACCAGTGGAATCCATCAAGTTCAACAGCTGTCTATCGCTTAAACTTTAGTCAAAGACAAATACCTAGAAAGAATGGCTCAATCAAGTCAAAACAACAAACGCGTAGGCACATACCATGACATCGGGCGCAAAGTACATTCGACGCGATGCTTGTTTATGTGCATTGACATGTGCCCTCATTTTGCTCGGCGATGTTCACAGTGTTAGTACATCTACACAAACATTGATTGATATAATATGTTATATCTGCTGCTACTCCGTTAGCTTTATATAATCAGTGAAAACTAACGACTAATTTAACACAGCAATATTAAATCCAATGTACCAAATTAGAAATTAATAAAAATAAACAAACAAAAGTCTATCTAAACCAGAATAGTCTTATTACAACAAAGTGAATTATTAGTGTACTCAATGACCGCCTTTCTTTGAGGAGAAACCAATCGTAGACGGATGTCAGCTCTAACTTGACCAGAATCTTATGAAGAAGTTTATTATTGGGAGATCAATTGAACGATCCGCCATTGAGGGTAATCGAATCAGGGCCCATTCAACAATATAGTGACGAGGTGCATTTCAACTACAGTAATGACAAGTATGTGATAGATTTTGCTTTGAAATGTTTTTGTAAAATGGATTAATTAGTGGTACATGCACAGAAGCACTATTTGATGTGTGTAATTGAAGTATCGATCGTCAATGACTCATCGATGTCATCGTGCAATCAGTGCATTTTGTTTGGCATAAGTCATTTGTCACTTTATGATTGAACTAGTTAGCTCGTGTCGTTAATTTCACTCTGATGGTTTCACTATTTAAACTATTTGTCACATAGTTTCTTTGCTCACTGTGTCCAATCCGATTTGACGTTTTACCTATCTGTGCCCGTAATAAATCTTGTTGTTATGGCTACATTATGCCGAAAAGAACTGCTGGTCGAACTGTGCCAGCACTTGCACCCACTCACGGGCTCTAATCTTTGTGATTTATACTCAATCGATCCACTGTTGGCTTCATTCCGTCAGCTCACTTGTTGTTGTTCCTTTCTCAATGGACTCATCAATCGGCTACCCACAGAAATATTCGAAAGAATATTTGTCTACTTCGAAGTACAAGAATTGATTCATCTCCGAGGAGTGTGCCTTCGATGGAATGCACTTATTGAAATGGTTTGCACCAAGATTGGCAAGCGTAAACGATCGTTGATTCTGTATGCATACGAGTTTGATGAAGCACAATTTGTGAAACGATTCTTTGGTCAAGTTAATGTGCGTGATTTTGTACGAATTAAATTGAAGAAATATGTCAAACCTGGCTCTAAGTTTCAAGCCCGTTTGGGAGCATTTCTGGTTAGAATTATTCCCACATTGGAGAAACTCGTGCTCGAATGGTCCGATCTGGAGATTGTGTTCAAATTATGGCCAGCTAATCAGCTCACCACTTTGTCGCTGTACAATCACAGACCACAAACTCTATGGTACCAGGATTGTCCCACCTCTATGCACGGAACTTCAAATACCATCTATCAGATGTCCTCACTCAAATGTCTCGATCTGTGTGGACGCTTTTATGGCCTCAGTATGAAGTTGCGCCCGATCATTGCTCATCTTGAACATTTTTCCTATCAACGATTCAACGGATATCAAGACAAGGATGAGCTGGTAGAGTTGTTTGGCCGTTTCAAGCCCAATACCACTCGGGTTTGGTTCGACGATGGCAACAGTACATCACACCACTGCCAGATTAATCATTTTCATAGTTTTATCACTCGTGTCAAGTCAGACTGGCTCAGTTCACTCACTCATCTCAGCATCAAGGTACTCGATGCCCGGTTCATTATGACTAATTGGGGCGATCACTTTAAAGCACTACAAGTGTTGATCATTCAAGACAATCAATCCGTAAGTTAATTCGATTTTGATTATAATTTTCAATTTGTAAAACTCATTTGCATATTATATGTTTAGCACAAATTTAGTCTGTTATTTCTCGCTCATTTTGTTGGTCTGGCTCATCTGACCGAACTACAATTAGGTTGGTATGATATTGACATGTCCGAATGGGAGCCAATTTACAAAAGGTTGACTCCATTTCCCGCCGTGCGCAGTGTCACCCTCAATCTCAACGTATGTCGACTAGTGACAGGTGACCGATTGAGCCGACTACTATCCACCATCTTTCCCAATGTACAACATCTCACCATTCGTTGTATTCGCACATATGCCCCAGGCCTAGCCGACATTGAGCAACACTGGAACCGTTTTCCCAATTTAATTTCGCATCAATTCAAACGAGCTTCGTCTAATCTCGATTTGGATTGAATCGCATCTCTCTCTCCTTCAAAGTTCAATTTAGAAATTTCTTATTTATTTAGAAGTTGTAATATAACTGTTGTATTTTGATCTATAATGTCTTAAATTCAATTAATAAAAACTTAGTAAAAAAAATAATAAATCAAATAATACCAATGAAAATTAGCTGAATTAGTTCTCGGCATTACAGTAGTTTCAAATATAGAAACTACAATCAATTGTCCTTTTGGTTTGGCCTACTCAGCAGCTTGCGATTTGAACTCGGGCAAAGAATCATAGGCCACAATTTGATATCGAACAAGATTCCTTTTAGATAGTTTCGAATCAAAATACGATCCACGAAAGATGGCACTCGTTTCCTTTATAACCGTGAAATTTAAAACTAGGTGTTGACACACCATTCATTAATAGCTTCAATTTTGGGTTTGAAATCATTTCATCAGACAAAGACTATCAATGCTAGTCATATCATTTCGGAAAATAGTTTCCCACTAGTATATATCCTCGTGCAAATCAAATAGTCGAGCCAGTTGGTGTTTTTCTCCACGTATTGTAGGCCAGCAAATAAACTCTAGAAGGGTAGAATGTTATTAAACAAAATGTTACACAAACTGTTACGCATACTGAAAATCTCAAAAATCTTGCGAATGGAGGAAACTTTCACAAAAAGAAAAGCAGCTCTATTGAGAGAATTCATCGATGCACAAAGAGACTTTGTGTACAGCAATAAGCAGAATAATTGTTGCATGGAGTACCAAAGGGGTCATATTGGCTGACCAGGGCGAGCAAATGGTTTGACGCATAAAATAAAATTGAAACTCGTTGGCAAACAAACAAACAAACAAAACAAGTCAACAAAAGTTGGCCATTGCCAACCAAAGCATTGACAAACACACTGCAAACAGATTGCATTAAGCTTAACAACTTTACAAAAAGTCCGAATGGAATATATAAAGTGGTCAATGAAATAAAAAATCTCAAACTTTTGACCTTATCAACTTTAGATCTGATTATCTCGAAAGTTTGATGGAGTTATGCGAAACTGAGGATACCAGCTTGTAGGGAATTAAAAACTCTACAAAACTGCTTTAACAAACCTTGCAGGACAGGCTTCTGAAAAATGAAATCAATTACGTGACTGTCCTCTTTGCAGTGCACTATACATGCATTAATATGCATTATAGGTTCGACTATGCAGAGCAAAGGCGTGCACGTGTCGCTCACACATGCGTGTTAGCTTACATGTCGGCTGCCGACAGTCGGCATCTACGAAGACAACAAACAAACCACATTTGATCTGACTGTTTGATTCATTCAACCGAAAGTAAGTGCTGTATCACCAATTACTTTGACGAAAGCATTTGTTGACATTTGGAATGAATTGTTTACTGACAATGTGTTACATTAATGGCAAATAGCTGTATTGCGATATCGTCTCTGTCGGGTAGTTCAATGAATGCTGACCACCGCTCTGACTGGCTTGTGGTCACTACTGGTGAATGCGTCCATTGAGCAGCAATTTGAGCTGGAACATTTCGCCTCGAGCTCGCTTCGGAGCATAATGTCGCTCAGTGTAGGCTGTCATTCGTTTGCTAGATGAAATAGAATGAGATGAACAATTTGGCAATGACAATCTATTACCGATCGTTTTGGTTGGTGTCGGCATTGTTCACTGAGTCGGCCAATGTGCTCGAGGTGGCATGCTCCACGCGTGGCACTGACAGATCCAGCGGCTCGACCTGTTCATAGATGGACACTTTGTCGTTGTTGCTGTCACTCTTGTCTGGCACAAACATGGCCTGTCCTGGTTGAGTCGAGTGTGCATTCACAATGCCATTGTGATTGATTGTGCGCTTATGCCGACATAGGCTAGAAAAAGACTTGTACGATTTGGTACACTTGTCGCACTTGAACAATTTGGCAGTGACATGACTAAATCGATGCTGATCGAGTCCCGACGATGTCGGGAAACCTTTGCCGCAGATTGCGCAAATGTGATCCTTTATACTGAGATGGACCGAGATGAGGTGCCGTTTCAGGGAATGCTCATTAGCGTAGGGACGATTACACAGAGTACACCTATTGTGACGGTATGCCATGGTAAGGCGAAAGAAATGGAAGAAGTTCAAACTGACTGTGTAACATTACAACTGGTACATTGAAAAGTGATATTAAGCGACTAGAGCAACATTCGACCAATAATTTAATTGGTTTAATTTAATAGAACAATGGCATAACTGCAGCAGTGGTTGCCTGAACCAGTGCCTTGCAAGGCACTGACATAACTATTGAGATTGGTCTGAGTTTATGGAATTCGGTCTGCTTGAAGGCGAGTGCCATCGATAGCACAAAAGGAATCCACACCACTAGGAACACGTGAAAAATGGTATGCTCTTTACGGTATTCGAGCATTTCTTGGTATTGGTATTCATCATCATTATCTTCATCGGTGTCATCAACAAACTGTTTCACTTTCGTTCTATTCAAGTTAGCAATCAAGTGATGCAATAGTTTTAATGGAAATTGAATGCATCAGTTTATGGATACGGATTGGTTCTAATTGTATGAGAAGAGAATGAAGATTGTTCACTTGTTGGCTTCGTCAGGGTTAAATCTCAGTTTGACTTTGTACAAATTTTATTTTCGCCCAGAAGGACTTTGCCAGTGCTTGGTGCTTGAGTCTGACCACCGTGTTTGCTGCTAGACTATGTTTTGCCCAATTCTGACTGGCAAGAGACTTTGGCAATATTGCTTTTCTTTTTACAGTTCGGAAGAGTCCTTTCGGAGTTCCCTGACTGACTGGTCGTAGATCACGGGCTAAGTTGGACTCATTAGCAAGCTCGAAACCTGGGTCTGGTTGTATCGACAGGGGCCCTCAGGGCAGACCGACGGTATTACCGAGTAGACGCTTTCCAGATAGGATGACCGTTGTGTCACAAGGCTTGTTGTATGCAGGTGTTAGTGAACGATCGCGCTGTCCGTGATAAAATGGCAACGAACCACAAAACGTTGATGATTTGGTGAGCTTTCTTGAGGATCAGATAATAAACCGGGCACAAACGAGACCATTAAGACAATTGTCAGGGTGCACCATGGAGTCTGGCTAATGTTGCTTTTTTGCTTTTTTACTTCAAAGAAGTTTAAGTTTAAGTTCAAAGTACTTTACCTGACCTGTGGGCACATTCAGCGACATGGTGTGGCGATTGAGAGTGAGGCGTAACGTCAAAGAAGAGGGCAAGAAAAGAACACACCAAATTAAGCTTTGTGATATTGACTATAAACTTATAAAAGAAGACTGAGTTTGACTCAAAACAATTAATCAAACACAAATCATTCATTCTCAAATCAAATAATCATAAATATATTTAATAAGTAAAATCATTCATTGAGGCACATCATTGTGAGACCAAAAATGTAGACTCGAGTAAAAATAATTCGAAATGATCAACAATAAATTAACAAAACATAGCAGATATGACATAAACAAACAAATACCTTGTATATCTAAATATTGCAAATTCTATCAAAAGATAGATCATCCATACTAGAACAAAACAATAGAACGAAAGAAAGACTGAACCAGGAAGATAATAATAATAAATAAGTGAAATCGTACTTTGGCAAACTTTGGATAGAGGGAAGGGGGGGATTGGAGGCAAACTTAAATGCATTGACCGATTTATGCTTGTCGGTGCGGACCCTGTGGTGGTTGAGGCTGTTGGTTGAAGTCTTCCTCTGCTTCAGATGCGAGCTCACTTCCCGTGTTGGAACTAATCTCAAATGCTTCGGACATGCCAAGGACATCGCCATTCTTGCGTCGATAGATCAACACATAACGACCAGGCGAGACGAGGTAATTGTTCTCGTCAAAAATGGCCGTAAATTGTTCAACATTTGGAGGAGGTGAGGGAGAGGTGTGCCTAGACTGTGTTGGAGAGGAAGTCGATGTAGACCTGGACGGAGTCGTTGTTGTGGCACTAGATGAAGATGGTCTGCTTGAGGAAGATGATGATGAAGTGGGAGATGAGGAAGAGGAGGAAGATGAAGATCCCGAAGTCTGATCACCCGAACCGGACAAAGAAGTAGCAGAAGAACTGGAGGTAGGCTTCGGAAATTTGGCAACCTCGTTTCCGTCTGGCTCGTCTTCGTAATTAGACAAATACGATGATGAAGTCTTAGAAGACGAATGCGACGATGAAGATTTACTAGAACTGCTTGAAGACTTTTCCTCCTCTTCCAGCACTTCTTCCTTGAGAGGCGGCAAATGAGCTTCTGCACTAGGTGCACCAGGTTCACTTGCCGAAGTAGTAGTTTCATTGGTGAGCTGGGCCACCGAAACTTCATGATCACCAAACTCTGTTGAGCTTAAATATATAGAAGAGGTAGATTTGTTTGGCGAAGAAGAGGAACTTAAAGCGGGCGATGATTCAGTAGAGAAAAATCCCATAGAAGCTCGAACATCTGGTGCAGCACCATCAGGTATATCATGACCAGAATCGGATTCGTCCGACTCAGTTCGAAGCAAGGCAAGTGCGTCTTCTGCTTCCTCAATTGTGTTACCGAAACGTGGATAGGCAAAGGTGATATACTGGTCCAACGAGTAAAAGTCTTCCCTGTAAAGACCTAAATAAAATACAAAATAAATTCAATTGATTACTAATTACATTTCGCCAATTTATAGAAGACAAAATCAACTTACCAATCCAATCCCAGTTGGAGAGCACTTGAAACAATCCCGGAAAGTCTGAGCCAACTGAATGATTAGTCCGAGTGTCCACCACTCTGAACAGCACAGTTTGATTATTCTCGAGTGTCCAATTCCTGATAGGTTCAAAGACAACTCTCAAGTATCGCGCCAAACTAAGACTAGGATCGCCCTGAGTGCGATCTCGTTGATATCGATGAGCTCGCGATGGTCTTGTGTATCCTCCTCCTCCACCACCCCCATACCCATATCCATCAGTATACACATATTGTTCAGTGCCATCCGAACCGGCAGCAGTCGTTCGTGCTCTGTTAGTGGCCGTTTGCATCTGTGCACGTTCATTAGTTCGTTTAGTTCGCTGTCCGACGCCGTGTAGCAATCTTTGTTTGACTTCAAAGGCGTCTTCCGAAATGTGCACCACTGCACGGACTGGCTTGTGGTCACTTCCCATAAATTGAGGCAGCGAATCATAGTGGGAAATACGAAGTTGAACAGCATCTCGTTCGGCAGCTTCCACTACACGATTTATCAAAGTGTTGCGATACAGAATTCTGTCAGTAAAGCCAGGTTTGCGCTTTCTATAAATAAATATAAATAAAAACAAACAATACAAACAACACAAAACATACTGCCAATGATAATTGTCCGTTCCAACAATAAACTTGAAAGTGGGCGCAAATGTTATTGCCGATTCATCAAACTCCGAAAAAGCTGTCTTCTCAGCCCTTGCTTTATTGAGCTACATTGAACAATCGATTATTAATCATCAAACAAACATTCCCTAACCGTGCAAACCTGATCATATCTAAGCAATCCATTCCACTTGGTTGTATCATTTTGCGGCTTGGATTCTGCAATCAATATTGCATCGTACACTTGTTGGCTGGTGAGAGAATTGATTCGAAAATTCAAATCACCCAAAAAGAATGCATAACTGAAAATGAGAGTGAATCTTGAAATGATCAAATCGTTTAACAAAGCAAACACTTACTCTTGATCTAGTACGCCATCCTTGCCCTGGTCACTAAACATCGCCCCTTGAATAATTTCTCGATAATCTTTGAGTCGTTTTTCGTAATATTCGTCGTGTGCAGCCAAGTGGGCACCAATGAAAGCAAACGATATTCCACGGTAATGCAACCGAATGACAATACCTCCTTTACGCATTGCTATATCAGTCGTAACAGAGAGTACCTAGACGAGATATCAATCAATCAAACAATATCAAATCATGTACAAACACTTACCTTAACTTCATAAAATTCACTAATTTTGTTTTTGGGCACATAAATGGTGACACTGGTCAGCATGTAACGGTGTCGAGTGAGTCGAACATAGCCTCGATTACGGAATATATTATCGAACGCATTCATGTATGGATCCCAGCTGAGCATCGACATGTAAGTCAACTCTTCAAGGGCAATCACATAAATGTCATGTGCGCCAACAACTTGAAAATCAAACAATCCAGTGAGATCACCGGAAGGATTCTGTTGATTCAAATTGTACGTCAAAAGGTAGATACTACAAAAGAAAAATGCAATTAGTTTTAATTAACAGATGACCAATAGACACACGCACCTGACATTGTCTAGAGCAACCTGTTGACCTTGTTGTTGCCATGTTGCAGGTGCTACTACTGCTTGCTCGTATTCAGGCATTGTGTTCGGTTCTTGAAGGAGAAGAGTCGGCTGAGACTCCTCTTGCTGTAGTCCATGCGAACCTTCAGGTGTGCTCAATAGCAAAGCTGATGGATTCAGAAACATATAAAGAATTATCATAAAAGGATATTGGTAAGGCATATTGATGAGGTAGAATTGCGACAGTAAATTCAGTAAATCAATCAATTATTGATGAGATCAGTAAAACAGCACCGACAAAAGCACATATAAGTATCAAAGTAAGTATGCAATAGTAAAGCAATACTACAAAATATTGAAAGTCATCCAAGAGAGTAAATAATACTGTAGGTAATCAGTGATGGCACAATACTCGATGCTTGTTCACTTGTTGCTTTATTACTGACAAGATTAGTCGAATGCGTTCAACTCATAACCTCAATATGATTCGACTTATCAGAAGCAAGCACGCGACGTCATTGAAAATGTATACAAGCAAAACAATAGAGATATTGTTTGATCGAGCTTATGCAAGCACAACGTAATGGAATTTGGTGAGAAAAGTGTGAGTAAATGAGTGCAATAAAATAACAACAAACATTGCGTTGACATGTCAGGAGTTTCCATGAATCCAGTTTCCGTGCAGAGAAAGTGTGCAGTCGACTGTAGAAAGTGAGGTGCAATACTAAAATAGCGAACAACTTACTGGTTGATCAACATTCGCCAATACGAGTTATATTGAACAGTACTAAATTAAACTACATTTGCCATTACTAATCATAACACTTCCTGTGTACAACTTAAGAGAAATACATAAATTAAGCATTAAACTGATTATACCGATTAGTGGTAATTGAGGTTAGTGTACTAATGTCGCGTTTATGGTGATTGTGATTAGATTAATCTAAACAAATTATATGGATCAATCAATATTACACTGATGAAGGCAATAAGGCAATGTCACAAACTAAATTTAATCTCAATTTAAAATACAAAACACTTTTGCATACAGGAAAGAGGGAAAATTGTAGATAAAAATAAAGAGAATGTAATGATTTTTAATAAAATGGCAACAAGGTTTTAGGTAATTGTTCTATTGTCACTCGCAACTCTTATTGTGAGTGGTAAGACACACGCACATACACACAAGTACCTCTGTACCTGTACTTGAATGTATACGATTATAATAAAAAGAAGAAGACAATTACCTTTGGCGAAGTGCACAAACAGAAGCACAATGAATGCAGTAATCACTGTTACCATCAAATTAGTTTCCAAATCTGAATCATCATTCTGAGGAAATGCGTTAGAGCGCATTGTTTAAGTGATTCTACGACAACAACAAAGGCACAATAAAATGGTCAACTATCTAAAGATAGACCAAAATGACAAAGTTGATTGCGCGCATATTTTAGGGTAAAAGAATTTTTGCTTGCCTCATTACAAAATGATGACAATGTCGAGTGCCATGAGTCATCAATTAACATTGCATACTAATTACTAATTGCAAAAGGTCATTGACAAAAACATAAACATAAATGACATTCAAAAAACAAAACATAATCATAATAAAGAGTTCATTCATCTCAAATACAGTTGGCTAATAAGTGATTTCATAAATAAACTTACCGACAATTAATATCGTCACCAGATGAAAAGAATTAATGACAGCAAATTAGGCTTAAATCGATTTTAGCTGTTGATTAGCTCGTCAAAGAGGTGTCTTTGTTGCTGTTTTGATTTTCGTTGAGGATTTCGTTGTTTTTCATTCATGTACAAAATGGTTACATCGTACTAGTAAACATGCAGTTTATCAATCAAACAGAAAAATGCAGAGTAGATTATCAAATAACGTGATAAGTTTCGAAACCACGAATAAATAAAAAACGGCGGGCAATTTTAGTTGTGCTTTTCAACACAGAATAGCCTTGATACACAGGAAACCAGACAATCGAGTGTTTGTATAAGCTTTATCAAACAAAAATGCACTCCAAAATTGTGTTATGCAAACATATGGAAAGGATTTGAGGTTAGTCGAGTTGTGATTGCGTTGGGTATCAACAAAAATGCCTAAAACCAAAAAATATATTAGATTAATAAATCATTACTGTTTATTAGAAATCAATAAATACACCACAATAATCTAGAAAAGCACTCACGAGACACTGCTTGATAAGTCCAGGAAAATCCAGACAAGTGCAGATAAGAACGTTCGAACAAAGTTTGAGTTTGCGATCAAAGTTGGTAATCAATAAAGAGATCGGGAAAGAGGAAAATGCCGATAACTGCTGACTTCTTGGTGAAAGATCGCACGAGTGCGTTTTGATGACTTTTCCTTATCACGACAGGAAAGGACACAACAAAAGGAGTCGTCAATTTGGGCGTCTTATTTTATATAAATTGAAGCAATGTCACAACGTCACCAGAACGACCAACAAGGGACAATAAAAATTGCTGCACTTTTCTATTTTTTTCTATTTGTTCTCTTTGAGAAAGTAAAATTCCTTGTCTTCTTTAGTAGCGCAGAGACATAGAAAAGGCAATCATTAGGCACAGAGAGATGACACAACTTGATAAGGCAAAGAACGATTGCAATGTTACACTACGACGACACATCGAATGGATTATCAAAAGGTCGATTTGGATTAATTCATCACGAGCGAGAGAGACAAATTATGTTGATGGTGACGATGATGAAATTGTTACGAAATGTAGAAGCAAACATACTCTCACCAGAGCGAACAAATACACAGACGCACCGTGGATGTAAACAATGCGGACGGACAGACATCAAGTGTGTGTACAAGAGACGCATGTCATCTGTGGATGATTGTGTGTATCTTGAGTAAATCAAAGTGTTCAGAAAATAGGGGCTGCGTGCCCCACAAAACTTTAAATAAATAACACTTGCCATATGTCATGATGACATTATCTTGACACAAGCTGGGCTTCACAACCCCCGTTTAAAACGCCACTGCATTTGCATTTTTGTCTATCTATTTTGGCATATTCGGCCTCTTGTTTTGGTGAAAATTTGGTCTCATATTTCTGCGGCATAAATTCTTCCTCATTTTATCCTGCATATTTTTTGAATACTCTAGTAACTATTTGTACTTAAATCTACAGAACAATGGAACTTGATAGTTCTGAAGATATTTCTAAATCTTCTTTCCAAGATGATCAGCCAGAGTTACAAGAGAATATCTCAGAATCGAATGAGCAACTGACGCCAAATGTATCGGCTACTTCTCCAATAGCCTCTTCACCAAAAGATTCTTTGATTGGCAGTCCTGATTTACCTGAAGAACCAGAAGAACATCGATCAATTGAATCTGAGCTCCAATTGGAACTTGATAATATCAAAACTGAACATGCAGAGGAGGAAGGTATGCCTTTTGGAGAAGTCGAGGATGATGTTCCCCTTCAGGATGTTGTTGCCAGCCATCACAATTCGGACGATGACAATATTTTGAGTTCTGATGAGATTTCTATTCCAAATATGGATGTACCTGTCAAGATGGAAGAGAATCTGGGTCCCCAAGATAATTCTCCGGTTCGAAAGAAAATTAAACTCGAATTTCCACAGTCGCCATCGCCAATTCGCCTTTCTGGTCTTCCATCGCTTTCAGCGTACTCCTCAAGTCCTGAACCTGATGAACCTGATGAACCTGAAGTTAGTTTAGATGCCATAAAATCTCCGGAAGCTGAACTTTCTGATCCTAATTCTTCGGATGATAAATTATTGGAATTTAAATCTGAAACTAAACTCCCAGAATCTTCCGAACTTGGACTACCCTATCTTTCATCATCCGATTCAGAAAATGAAAATGCTCTTGAAGAACCTGTTTCGAAAGCTATTAGCCCAAAATCATCTCCACCACCAGCTTCGATGCCATTGACAATTACCAACCTAATTCCCGAACCTCGACCTTTATTATCAATCAAGCTTCCTGATGTCATGCATCATACCTCTACTCCAATTAAGCTCGAATTCGAATCAGAAACAACAACTAAATTAATGAGTCTTCCTGGAACGAGTTTAAGTTCTTCAACTTTAAAGTTACCTTCAGCATCTTCAGTTTTTGGAGCAGATCATTCATTTACTGACGACGACGACGATCTTGACTCCTCGGAAGAACATTCTAGTCGAAATCTAAAAATAGATGAAACATCTGACGATGACGATGAACATGATATGGATGACGAAGAATTGTTATTGAAAGCCCTCGCTGGTGGTTCTTCAAGCGAACATCGAACTCCTGGTGGTGGAAGCAGCGGACAAGATGATCGAGGTGACCGAAGCGGAGCAGACGACGATGACGACGATTCGATGGATGATGATGACTTGTTGGTGGATGGACGAAATAGAGCTGAAGATCTCGAATTTAAAGCATTCGGACTGAATCTGTTTAGCGCTAAAGATTCAAGCATGATTCTGGCTGATAGAGACCCGAAAACGCTCACCAGACAAGAACAGGAAAAGTTGAAAGAACAATTGCACTTGGAGGAACGAGAAAGGATGCAGTATGTGTTGTGTTATTTTATTGATAATTAGTTCATTAACGATAATTTTCCTAGGGTTTTGGTGTCCAACTTTTCGGAGGAACAACTCAATCGTTACGAGATGTATCGTCGGGCTGCCTTTCCTAAGGCTGCAATTAAACGAGTATGTCTATTCTGCCTCTAAATATATTAAATATACTTAACATTATTTCTCTATTTCAATTAGATAATGCAACAAATAACCGGTACGTCTGTTTCGCAAAATGTGGTAATTGCAGTGTCGGGCATAGCGAAAGTGTTTGTCGGCGAAATTGTGGAGGAAGCACTAGATGTACTGGAGGAGAAGGGCGAATCGGGTCCCGTACAGCCAAAACACATTCGTGAATCAGTTCGCCGTCTGCGGGAGAAAGGCGTCATGACTGGGGCCAGACGTTCTGGTTCCGTCAAGGATCATCTCTTTTAAATCGTTCTGCACGGTTTTGTCAATTATAATCACCAGTGAATTCTATTCTTTATTACTTATGTTTCATATATTCTATGCTATTTGTACAATCATGATGATTCTTTTTTATTCGATTTGTGTCTTCCATCAATCAAGCAAATTGTGTAAATATCTATTTATCTAATTTTATATCTTAGCCTTTAAATGACTGATAATGACTTTGTATTAGTGATGAAACTAATAAAATATTTATTTTAAAAAATGACTGAAAAATTGAAATTATTGTGTCACATCATTTATGAATAGTATATTGACATCTTAACACGTGTTTTAGTGTTTTAACAAATGTTACACTTCTATATTTCTTCATATTGTTTTGATTCCAAACAACCTGTTTGAACATTTTTTTGTCGCTAAATTCCCCAAAATGTCACTCAATATGGATGAGCCGATGACCATTGCCGCCTCAACCCAGCTGTATCAGGTGCGCTATTGCTGGACGCTAGATGTGATAACATTTCTTTCATGGTCCGACGTTCCCAACACAACGCTGAAATCGTCCATTTTTGGACTTTCCACTCCACATCGAATCGATTTCAAGCTAATCATGAAACACAGTGAAAATAATGACAATAGACTCGCGATTTACCTAAAGTTGCTCTCCTGTGGTCAATTGAGCCATGTAAATGTGCTTTATCATCTGTACTCACCGCAATTCTGCACTGCAAGCGGTAGGAAATTGATAAGCCCTTTTAGACTCGTCAATTTGATTATCTTTTCTATCTTCCCCGGAGCAGAAAAGCCAATTACGATTATTCCTGATGGTGAATCACAATTATCATTTGAATTGTTTATTTCTGATGACATGTTTGGTGCGAACATTAAAGAGGAAAAGATTTTTTGTGATGTAAGATAAAAATGTATTTTACTTTTTTATTGCATGAATAATTTATAATTTTTACATTCTAGTTAATTTGCTTCATCCCAAAAGAAGTTCCAATTCAAATTAAACTACAGGACGAACTTCCTAGTTCACTGTCTCAAGATTTAAGTTCCTTTAGGTCGATGCCTCGCTTTACTGACATCACTTTGGTTGTTGGTGGAAAGCAATTTGAGGCTCACAGAGTACTGCTCGCTGCTCGATCTTCAGTGTTTGATGCAATTTGCAATTTTGAAGAATACGTAGGTTACCAGAAAGTGGAGTTGAACGATGTCGAGGTGGACTGTTTTGAAGCAATTCTCGATTTCATCTACACAGACGAGGCGAAACAGATTGAAGAAATGGCAGAAAAATTATTGATTGCTGCCAAATTGGTAAGTCGCTTATTTTATCCATGCATTCCCTCATCTCTAATGTTAATTTGATCTATTTCAGTACGATATCAAAGGATTAGTCCACCTGTGCGCTCAACACATGTCCCAGCACATTACCACACACAACGTCTGTCAATATTTCTCTATCTCCCATCATCACAATTTGACCGATCTCAAACATAAATGTATTGAATATATCACAGAACATGCCACTCAAGTAATGGCAACTAAAGAATACACTAGTATAATTGCTTCCAATGCTTTGTTGATGCAACAACTGTTCGAACAAATGGTTAGCAAAAAGATGCAGATTGCATCTATTTCATGAGGACTATATTAGTGACTAATAGTAATCGACTTATTCTTATTATATATAATATTATACATTTCATATTTTTAATAATTTTTATATCTTTCTCTAAATGTATTATTAATGTACTTAATCCTACCTAAGCTAATCAATGTTTTGTTTGTTTGAAATTTTAAAAGATTATTTTGTAAATTCCAAATTTCTGCCATCGAATGTTGACATTGTTTCCTCAATTCAATTCAATCGAACGCTCAATTAGCTTTCATTCTTGTGTCGACTCAATAAAAACACTTCCACTTGTCTTGGCACTCTTCATAGTGTGAAAAGATTATTGAGAATAGTTTCGATTTATCTCGAAAGCGTAAACTTTGAACTCTCTCTCTCCGAATTTTACTAGTGTCAAGTCCTTCCTTAGTGTTGCTTGTGGGACATCTCCTTCCGCAAGATGCCTTCCAACAGTGGGAGTCCAAGTGGCAGTGGCCATGTGTCAGTGTCCTTTGCCACGAGTGCAAGTGCCCCCGTTAAAGCCTTCAAAAAGAGCTCAACTCCAAGTACAAGTCGCAAACAAGAAGACTCCAAGTCTGGCAAATCTAACGGAGGCCTTAAGAACCAAGATAGTCGCCAGGGACGCCGTCGCGCGGGTCGAGGTCGTCGCAAGACTTATAAACGAAAAAGAACTCTCAAGCTTGGCATGCCTGAACGTACGAAAAGTGGATTTCAGCTCACTCTGATGCATTTGCAAGTAATGCACAGAGATATGGACCAGGAGAGTACCCAAGAATCTGGGGATAGTCGAAAGCGATTGGCTAAAGTTGAAATAGATTTGAATCAATCTCAAAGACCACGTGTGCGGTTCGACTTCGGAGGACATGCGGAAACTGATTCTAGAGGATCTGAAAGACGACGTCCAAGTGGCAGACCACAAGGTTATCCAGGACCACCTAGAGGACAATCTGAAGGTCGTCGACCACGTGCCAGGTCTCAAGATTATCAAGAACCGCCTAGAGGTCAATCTGAAGGACGTCGATCAGGTGCTAGGCCTCAAGACTATCCAGGACCGCCTAGAGGACAACCTGAAGGTCGTCGACCACGTGCGAGGTCTCAAGATTATCAAGAACCGCCTAGAGGTCAATCTGAAGGTCGTCGACCACGTGCCAGGTCTCAAGACTATCCAGGACCATCTAGAGGTCAATCTGAAGGTCGTCGATCAGGTGCTAGGCCTCAAGACTATCCAGGACCGCCTAGAGGCCAATCAGAAGGACGTCGATCACGTGCAAGGTCTCAAGGCTATCCAGGACCACCTAGAGGTCAATCTGAAGGTCGTCGATCGCGGGCTAGATCTCAAGATTCACAGGGACAAGCTAGAAAACAATATCAAAGGAGTTCTGCACCGATCGAGCCTGAAGAACGTGGGCAAATTAGACCTCAAAGACGTCGACCACGTTCCAAGTCTTACGAAAGCCTGGCCAGTCCATCTCAAGAGAGCGATTCAAGCGAATCTCAAGAAAGCCAATCTACTTTTGCTCCTGCTGATGATCAAGAGGATTATGAAAAGGCTTATCAAGGAAAATCTCAAGGGCCTCGTGCACTTACTGAACCTGGAGATTATCCGGATGTTTTCAAGTCGGCCAATTTTAAAAGAGTTTCTCAATCTCGATCTCAACAAAAGAGAAATAGTCAAGATTGGAGACGTCGTTCTCAATCAGGATCGAAGCAAGGCCCACCAAGAAGGAACCTTCCAGAGGAGTATCTGAGGACTTTTAGATCGGGTGGCAGCAAAGGAGCTTCACAGAGGCCGTCTAATCAAAGTTCTCGAAGGGCAAGTGGAACTGAAGGCATCGAACCGAATGCAAGTCAATCCGCACAGCCAGATACTCGAAAGCGACATATCGAACCGCAAGATTACTATGACCCTCGAGAAGGATGCTCTAGAGACGACGACAACGATGACTACTCTTCACCTCCAGTTCCAAAGAAGCGTCGTTTTGCAAGGTCTAAGGGTTCCGGTGGCAATGCTTTCAATGAGAACTTTTCCGGACAGTCTCGACAAAGGCCAAGCGGATCTAGGCCAAGTGGAGTATTTCAACGACTGGACATACAGCCACCTGAAGCAAACATGTCCATGTCTGAAGATGCGACACAAGGAGCACAATCGACCCAGCCTCAATTTCAACGAGGAAATTCATCGTCACAGCGAAATGGGTCATTTCAACGGCCTCAGATACAAAACGGCTCGAATGGATCTCGAGCTGCACCGAGACCAGTCAGTCAAGGTAAACGCAATTCTCAAAGGCGACCTCAGTCAAGACAAAGAAGTTTCCAAAAAGTGGTTATTGAACCATCCCAAAGGCGACCTCAGTCACGACAAAGAAGTTTCCAAAAAGTGGTTATTGAACCATCCCAAAGCCAAAGTTCCAGGCGACCACCTCAAGATTGGGATCGGGCTAATGGAAACCAAAGTGGTCGACGGAGTAGAAACAATGTGCCCCAACCCTACCGATCACGATGGGGAGGAAATCTAGCAGGTCCACAAAGCTATTACAGACCTGTTGGTACTATTGGCCCCTCGTCCACTTTACCCACTCAACAGTATTCCCAAAATCAAGGATATCGTCGAGATGGACGTCTTGCTCATCCAGGTTCTGCTACGCGTAAAGATTCTTTGACTTCGAGATTGCAGGGCCGACGTGATGGTGGTGGTGGCGAGGAAACTGATGATGCTGGTCCGCCAATTGACGGAAACTCAAGTTCGCCCAGTGGAAATTTCTTCGATCCTCGAGAAGGTTCTTCCAGAGACGATGACGATGACGATTATGGTGATGAGTCCACATCACCTCGAATCCCAAATCAAGACCTGCGACGTCCCAGTTTAAGGAGACAGATGCCACTTGTGCCCACTAGCCAACAGGCACAACCAACTCAACAACCAACGGCTGCTCTACCAGCAATTCCTCAAAGTAGTTCAGCAACGCCACCGGTGCCTACTGGACAAATGCCACAGCCCACCGAACGAGCAATGGCTCCTCCATCAGCAGTGCCTCACAGTGAAGGTCCCCAGAGTAGTTCAGCAGCTCCAAAGGTGACCACTGGTACAATGGCACCACCAACCCAACCAACGGCAACTGCACCTTCATCAATCCCTCGCAGTGAAGGTCCTCAGGGTGGTTCAGCAGCTCCAAAGGTGACCACTGGTCCAATGGCACCTCCAGCCAAACCAAAGCCTCCTCCACCGTCAGCAACGTCACAGGTGGCCACTGGTACAATGGCACCTCCAGCCAAACCAAAGCCTCATCCACCGTCAGAAACGCCACAGGTGGCCACTGGTACAACGGCACCTCCAGCCAAACCAAAGCCTCCTCCACCGTCAGAAACGCCACAGGTGGCAACTGGTACAACGGCACCTCCAGCCAAACCAAAGCCTCCTCCACCGTCAGCAACGTCACAGATGGCAACTGGTACAACGGCACCTCCAGCCAAACCAAAGCCTCCTCCACCGTCAGCAACGCCACAGGTGGCAACTGGTACAACGGCACCTCCAGCCAAACCAAAGCCTCCTCCACCGTCAGCAACGCAACAGGTGGAAATTGGTGCAATGGCACCACCAACCCAACCAACGGCAACTGCACCTTCATCAATACCTCGCAGTGAAGGTCCTCCGGGTGGTTCAGCAGCGGCTAACAGCAACAACGCTAATTCTCAGCCTCAGAATCCCAAACCACAAGATCCTAAGGGAAAGCCTTGAGGAGGAGCGAATGTCAAGCATTGCCACTTTCGGTGGCCTATTTATGAGTTCAAATTAACTCGACAAATTTAGCCGATTTATTCGGTAAATAAACACTTTATTTTAGTCAACAGAAAAGACAAATGTATGATCCGGTATGAGTCTATTGAGACAGTGGCACTGGAGAGAAATTGGTCGGCAATGGCATTACGTTTCATCTTAATTAGTGCAACAGTGACTTTTCTGTGCGATGGTGTATGAAGCGTCTGCTTGCGAAATGCTCGATTGTGCCTCGGTGAGTGACTACCTTGGAAGTTCAGTTGACATGTCCTCAGCTGAGTGACCAGTGCACCAATGAAGATGAATCAAAATTCGCCAACTAGTTGCAAATGGATGATGGAAGTGCAGTGCTAAGTTCAGGCTAGTGGTTCAGTCCTGGTTAAATGTAGTCCACTTGCAATAAGCTCCGAACTGTAATGAGTTAAGATTTTTGCCGGTGCAATTTTCGACGGCACAATAACCGTGTATTGTAGAACGAGGAAATCTAGTCCATCAAAAGGGAGAACGCTCTAAGCTTTGCTGCTGCTTCGATTTGCGTCATTTGTGAATTACTTGATATAGATAAAAGCTTTCTTAGTTGTATGTAATAAAACAATTTATTTGAAACAACTGTACTGTTTACAAGTACAATTAGAAGATACATTGAATTAATTACGATTTCGTTGAAAGTAAATACTAGTTTAGGTACTATTACATTTTTGTATAATAAATGAACAAAAGTACAATAAATCCGGCACTTATTGCAATCTAAATTGGCAACTTCAATTAGCACTGTCAAGCCTTATTCAGTTAATGAGGCAAAAAACATTGGTCAACACAAGTCTGCCAGTGAAGTGACAATAATGTAGATTAGAGATTAGAGTGTGTCTGCTTGACATGTCTAGGCACCATTTATACAATTTTCGATTAGTTGTGATTTGTCGCAATAATAAACAGTAACACTAACATTTAAGTTATCTTTAATGAACAAAATGTGAAGACTTTTATAAAGGTTTAGCTACTGGCTCAATGTTAACCAGCTCCTTGAGTCGGCGGAAAGCTCCCTCAATGGCACTCTGAAAGCCACCAGCACAGTCATCCTTGTCCAGAGAGGTGATGCCATAGATGGCTGGACTGCCTTGAGAGGTGACGGAGTCGCGCAATTCGTTTGGGTGCTTGCCTGTTTCGATAACGGATTGAGCTGCGATCTGCAATGACTTGGCGGCCAGTCGAATGGACATGATCTTGTTGAGGCCCATTTTGAATCCTCCATCGGCCACAGCAGAGATGAAGTAATAGCAAAAGGCGAGGCCATTGCCACCGATGATGCAGGCAGTGTCCATCATTTGCTCGGGAAGATGTTCCACGTGTTTGTCCCGGATCAAGGCGGAGAGGAGGTCACGCACCACTGGAGAGCAATTGTTGGAGTCGACTTCGACGTCGAGGACCGCCATGCCAAGGCCGTAGCCAATGCCAATGTTGAGCATCACTCGGTGCATGGAGAGCATGTACTTGTCGTGATGTTCGGGGTCGAGCAAGGTGAGCTTGATGTCTTCCAGACTGACACCACCGACCAAGGAGAGCACATAGAGCGGGTGCTTCTGGTTGGGAATGTAGTTGACCGTGAAGGCAAGGGGACGAGTTCCACCACCTTTGAAGCAGGCTCGGATGACAAAGCCGTGCATGCACAGGAACACAACGTCGCAGTCGAATTGGCCAAAGATGTCGTAGGCTCGAGTGCTCACGTTCACGCCAAGTGACTTGAATTGGTCCAAGTTTCTGTTTGTCTTTGCAGCCACGAAGATTCGCTTCGGCTTCACTTGAGCGAAATTGGTGAGACCGCGAACGATTGCAGTGGTCATCTTGCCAGCACCCACAAAGCCAATCTTGGCTCCAGCCAGGTCGATCGATCGCTTCTTGCTCATCTTCATGCCTGAACTGCCTTGCTTCGACTTTGACTGGCCACTCTTTGGCTTGCCCACTTGCTTCGAGGTGCTCTCCAACCGAAACATGTCGAGCACTTCTTTGTTGTACTCGGCCAGAATGGCGACCACCAACGAATCGAGTGAACGAATGTCGGCCATCCAAGCGTCCCGATTGGTGGTGCTCACCCGATTAGACTCGTACTTGTCCATGTCGATATAGCCTGCAGCGTCGAAGCAGCTCTCAAATGGCGCCATGGCAGTCTTCAAGGTATCCACATTGGCAAACAGCTCACGGAAAGCGGTGTCTCGGGTGGTTGGGTTCATAAAACTCTCCAGGATTCGGCGAACTGGAGCTTCTTTGCTAGCGATGACACCAGTAGCTTTGCTTTTGGTCACGCCACTGGTCTTTGTGTTGCTCTGAGAGAGGAGGCCCGAGTTTCCTTTTGGCCGACGTTTCTGCATGTTGATCAGCGATCGGACGATTTCCTGGTATGACTCCTGCACAGTCTTGATCTTGTTGTGCAGTTCGTGTGCTGAGTTGCGCAACTTGTTCAGTTGGGTCTTGTCAGTGACCCATTCGACTGGTGGCATGTCGACGGCTGGTTCCTCTTGTAGGGCGTTCATCTTCGAAAGCAACTGCTTGATCAGCTCCATCGCTTGGGCATCATTTGGGTTAGCGAGAATGAACGCATTCGTGGGATTGTTCTCTTTAGTTGCAGTCTTGGTGGTGGTGCTCTTAGCGTTAGAGGCTGTCTTGCTAAGGACACTTTTCTTCGAACTGCTTATGCTTGCAGGCAGGCCCCGTGACTTTGACTTGGGTAGCTGTTTGCCTTTTCCCTTTGGTCGTTCTTTGGACTTTGGACGTTTTCCATCCTGCTTACTGCAACTCTTTGGGCGGACCGATTTGACACAAGCCGATTTACTTTGATCACTTGAATTGGCTTGCTTGACGGTGGCCACCATTGGTACCATTGCTTCCTCTTCTTTGGTAGTGTTGCCTTCGGTGCTGGCACTGTCCTGGCGTGACTTTGGTTTCTTTGTAGCCACCTTGTTGGAGCTTTTCGGACGAACCGATTTGGCACGAGACGACTTGTCTTGTTCGGTTGGTTTGATTTGCTTGTCGACAACCACAGGCGAGTCCTCGTCTTCGGTAGTATCGCCATCGGTGTTGGTATTGTCATCAGTTGGAGTCGTCTCCACCACTTTGTAGGTTTCCTTTGAAGTTGGTGGCTTGGCCTTTGACTTGCCACTCGTGTTCGATTGCTTGACCATGACCGTGAAGGACAAAGAGATTTAGATCACAGTTTAAAAGGTGAAGTGAAGGGAGAACACTAGGCAACAACGCTTGCTTTAGCAGCTAGAGTGGCTTATTTATAGCAAATTCACACTCGAATTGTTTAGTCATCAAATTGTTTGACGTTAAAATGTTCTTTTTGCTTCAGTAAATCGATTCGAATAAATCAATCAAAATGATTTAACGTCATCATTTCTTCGAGTTGAACTCTGGCCTAATGATATAGAACAAACGTGGCAAAGGACAACTTTGTAGCCTGTTAAGTTCCACTAGGAGACACACTTTGGCACAATGTTTGCTTTAGTGGCAATTGTTAGGAAGAAACAAATGTCATGTTTGAGCAAAATATTTGCACATTAGCATACAACACGAGCTGACACTGAACTTACAAACTGGAAATTGTGAGTTTGCCTTTGCTAGCATGAAATTTAGAGGCAGATCTCACTCACAAGTACATCCATTCCGTCCACCCAAATGCGCGTCGGACAAATAATCTCAATGAATGAAATAATCAAATGTATTTGTATACAAAAAGGTGTAAATAATGCAGTGCAGTGTAGTTCACATTTTCACATGGTCATTTGGCTCAATTGTGCCATTGCCAACTTGATGCTTCAACATTGGCCACGTCTGTCCGCCAACTACACCAATCACACCAAGGACTGGGCAAGTCTGCAATCTATTATAATTATAATTAGTTAGTCTTCAGAATTGACGACCGTTCCGAAAAAGAGCAAAGCAACCTACTCTGGTATATAGAATATGCAATTCTATTTGCCAAAATTCAATGAGACACAATCACAACAGTCCCCCAGAAAATGGCTCACTTGATGTAGCAATGAAGATGATCCGCAATAAACAAGTCAACAACAGAGTTCGGTCTCTCAACCAGGGCTCGGATTAATGAAAAAACTTATATTTATTTCTCCGAGAGGGCAGCACTACTAGAGTGACGGTCACCGTCTAAGTACTGACTTGGGTCAGTGCTGCTTAACTTTTGCGACAATTTGTGGTTAACTTATCATTGATATTTTGCAATTGAGTCGTAGAATCTTATCCCACAATTGGGTTGTCAGGATTCTAACCCATAATTGGATTGTTGGGATTCTTCCCCACAATTGGGTTGTCAGGATTCTTCCCCACAATTGGGTTGTCAGGATTCTTCCCCACAATTGGGTTGTCAGGATTCTAACCCATAATTGGGTTGTTAGGATTCTTCCCCACAATTGGGTTGTTACTATTCTACCCCATAATTGGGTTGTTACGATTCTAACCCACAATTGGGTTGTTACGATTCTACCCCCACAATTGGGTTGTTAGGATTCTACCCCACAATTGGGTTGTCAGGATTCTAACCCACAATTGGGTTGTCAGGATTCTTCCCCACAATTGGGTTGTCAGGATTCTTCCCCATAATTGGGTTGTTAGGATTCTAACCCACAATTGGGTTGTCAGGATTCTAACCCAAAATTGGGTTGTCAAAATTCTATCCCACTATTGGGTTGATATCCTGAGAATCCTAACAACCCAATTGTTAGTTTGAATCCTGAGGACCCAATTGTGGGTTAGAATCCATCAACTCAATTGTGGAATAGAATCCTGAGGAACCAATTGTGGGTTAGAATTCATCAACCCAATTGTGGGATGGAATCATAAGGACCCAATTGTGGGTTAGAATTCATCAACTCAATTGTGGGATGGAATCATAAGGACCCAATTGTGAGTTAGAATTCATCAACTCAATTGTGGGATGGAATCATAAGGACCCAATTGTGGGTTAGAATTCATCAACCCAATTGTGGGATAAGCTTCAACGACCCAATTGCAAAACATCAATGATAAGTTTATCACAAATTGTCGCAAAAGTTAAGCAGCACTGACCCAAGTCAGTACTTAGACGGTGACCGTCACTCTAGTAGTGCTGCCCTCTCGGAGAAATAAATATAAGTTTTTTCATTAATCCGAGCCCTGTTCTGGCACCATCACCGAGCAATGTAAGTGCATAGTTTGAACGCACATTTGGCCAACTAATTGCTATTGGTGCACACAAAAATGTTTTTCAATTTCAAACTGGCCATTTCAATTAGGTCATAGAGTTGCTTGTATGTGCCATTGCTTCTGTCAACCTGTTCTTTCAAGAGATTGTCAAAAAAAACTCCAGTGCAAACTAGCAATCCAGTGGATCTGATCTAGTGGATTGATGGTGGTTCGGTAAGGAAAGTTAACTTGCACCTCAGGGACAGTACATTCCACGAGATACTTCACTGGCAAAACTTCAAACAGCGCAGTTCGAGTGTCTCGGCTCGACTCTTGGTACATCACCTCAACCAGCACCAGAAAAAAAAACTGTCGAGTATCATGCAGCATGAACTTCAGGTCCAGGTCCAATAGGTGCTAACTATAATTGTCGCTACCAACACTATGCCAATTGTGATGTTATTGCCTAATGCATTGCATTGCCTTACACGTGTATGAAGCTAGTAATGCACATTATTTTAAATTGTTGCAATAGCAATAGCAATATAATATTATATATAGCTATTAATAGACACGTGCTAGTAATTCCATTTGTTCAAGTGAATCGATTTGAAGCTTTCTCAATTTAAAGGCAACCGCAGGTGACATTAGTTCGAATGTTTTTGCTTGCTATCTCATCACAATTAACAAATTGTTGAATGTTAACATTAATTAATGCAATATTGCTGTTGGTAATGAGCCCGTTGAGAGCGAGACAAAAGAACCCTTCATATTAACAGCAGAACTCTTCAAGTTATATAACTTTTATTGGGGCACAACTGTAAGTTAAGCACAATATACAAAACTTATATAGCCATGGCAAGTCTCTCAAGTCTGTCAGTTGGTTGATTGCTTAACAAATGAATGGGCAATCGAGTCAACATGTTGAGTGTTTGAAGATGTTGTATAATATCGACAATGCCACTCGAAAGCTATAGCTCTATAGAGGCATGGGACATGAAAAAAGTGACAGTGCTCGCCATCTTACTCCATGCATCAAACTTATCCGCGACATTTCCGCGACATTTTATTCGAATTCGTGTTTGTTCTGCTACCCCCATTCGTGATTTCCTGGATTGACGCTTCTAATTATCATTGCGGTTTGCATGATCAGTTATCTCAATGACAAATAGATTAAATTGTCGCACATTGTTCCTGGAATGCCACTTACTGTGCCACTTTTCGTGTTGGGCTATTATATATTAACAAATATAAAAAGTGGGGGGTTCATTATTGTGCCATTTTTCAGGGCGGCACCAATCAAGGCGACACACTGGAACGCGCAAAAAAATGGATAATTGTAGCACATTGTTCCTGGAATTTCATTCATAGTGCCACTTTTCGTGTTAGGCTATTATATATTAACAAATATAAAAAGTGGAGGGTTCATTATTGTGCCATTTTTCAGGGCGGCACCAATCAAGGCGACAAAGTGGAACGCGCATAAAAATGGATAATTGTAGCACATTGTTCCTGGAATTTCATTCATAGTGCCACTTTTCGTGTTAGGCTATTATATATTAACAAATATAAAAAGTGGAGGGTTCATTATTGTGCCATTTTTCAGGGCGGCACCAATCAAGGCGACAAAGTGGAACGCGCATAAAAATGGATAATTGTAGCACATTGTTCCTGGAATTTCATTCATAGTGCCACTTTTCGTGTTAGGCTATTATATATTAACAAATATAAAAAGTGGGGGGTTCATTATTGTGCCATTTTTCAGGGCGGCACCAATCAAGGCGACAAAGTGGAACGCGCATAAAAATGGATAATTGTAGCACATTGTTCCTGGAATTGCATTCATAGTGCCACTTTTCAGGGAGAATGTTGCTTCGAGATCTTGCTTGTTGCGAGATTCTGTCCGAGTCTTATGGCACAGTTGTTAAACTTTAAATTAAAGCTTCGAAGAGTTTGAGCTGAATGTCGAGTGCTAGGAGAATAAACAAAAACAAAAAAAAATATCATGGTGCAATGGGTGTAGTTCACTCACCGACAGTCAAACAGTAATAAATGGCAACTTTAAAACAAAAGGCAATTCGTCAATAAAACCGACGAATGCAGTATTTACAAAAATCCATCCAGCAAAAGGGAGAAAGCTGCTTGCTAAGAATTCGCCGTATCCTTTAACCACTGCCACCAGGATAAAATCATCTTCGTCACCATTCAGCCGGACACATGCCAAACCGTGAGTTTAATTGCTTATAAGTTTCATGATGAAGCCATTAGTTCTTCAAGAGAGCCATTATTATAGACAGGTAAACTAGAAGTAGACAGACAGACGAATTAAATTACTGATACAGTGACCGGACCGATAATAATAAACTTACTTAACTTATTTCGATTCGACCGTGGAGGATTAAAATATCTTTTTAAATAACGATGCAGATTGTCTAATTTTGTTTGGAAATGCTCATTGTTTATTTTTTGTTTGTATTATTTTTGTTTGTATTACATTATCAGATTAAGATAATCAATGATGAGTTGACAAAATTGTGCCATAATTGTGGATAATAGTAACGTTTCTCGTGCACTGTAATGAACTGTTCACTGTTCGACCATCAATTTGTAATCTTACTCAATCAAACCTTTGGCTTCAGATCTTTAGCCTATCCCGAGAAAACAGTTTCATTCAACAGATCAAACAAATTAAGCATAGCGAAAATTACAAAACAAAAGAACATTTGAAAGGAACGATGCACTCAACAAAAATGAACATTTAATAAGAATATTATGACTTAAAAGTTTGTCAATATTGACGAAAAATTGTCTAATTCCATTCTCAATATCGCTTTTTAGCATTGTACGCAGGAGCACGAATCTTCTGACCAGAGAAAATCATTCTAGTTGCCACCAACTCGATGACGCCTCTCTTTGTGTTAAAGCGCGGACGAACGTTTGAATTGAATGCTGCAGTGTCAATAGCTCCGTAGAAAGCGCCCAATACGAAGCCATAAGGAACGTACTTGGAGAAGTGTCGCTTTGGTCCTTTTGAGATGGGCTTCAGTCCAGGCACTCGTTTGCCAAAGATCTTTCTCGCAAAAACATGATGACGAACATAGTGCAACATTCTGTACAGCATTGGTCCCTTGGTGATCTCGCCCGATTGAGCTTTGTCAAACGCAATGTGGAGCAACTGTTCGAGTTGATACGCCTCCACCATAAGGTCGACATCAATCTTGGCACCAATGAGACTGTAAGCGTTAAACTTGCCAAACAAGAGTGCAACTTCAAATTGAGGCCAAAACAATTCGCTCTTTTCCATGTAGTGCTTCTTCTTGAAGATAGTCTTTAGCTCTCGCAACCGTTCGGGCCAAGTCTTGAGACCTTTTCCATCATGGTTGATCAACTTGCCAATACAGTAGAAATGATTTGACCCACAATGCTTGTACAACTGAAAGAGAAGAAAGCCCTCTTTGGACAAGACTCGGTCTCCAGCCCACATGAGTCCAGCATAGGCGCAGTCGTGTGCATCGCTGGTGGAACGAGACTGTGATGAGGTATGAAATAATTCATCATCAGACTTTCTTTCAAAGAGTGTTTCACTGATCATTCGACAGCTTCTACTGCAGAAGACGGCTCTGCTGCAGCGGCGACAAGGCTCAATGATTGCACCGACCATTCTGTGGCATTGTTCACAAAAGTTCCAACCTCGAAACCACTTGAAGGCGAGTGGCCGTTCGTAGAACACAATGTCGCCCTTGCGGAATTTCCTACTGGCACGAATGTGACCAACATCTTGCGTATCGAGAGTGAGGCGCCTCAGAGCATTCGTCTGCCGTTTGTTCACGACTTTGTTGTCAGACTTGTCAACTAAGTTTAAAGTCCAATAAGAAGTAAGTGTATTGTAGCATTTTTGATATCTTTTGATTTCATCTTTATCTTCCTCCCCTTCGATGAGATAATGCAATTTTTGTGACACCAATTCAAACTGAGTAATATTGCTTTGGAAAAAGTCTTCTTTCAGGAACTTGTAGACTGCATATAACTGCAGCAGACTATACTCGCATATCTTGTCCATCACGTGGCGCAATAGCTTCTGCACTCGCTTTGACACAGACTCATACTTGACCATATACACCGTATAGTAATGATCATTTTGATCCGACGACGATTCATTTTGATCCATCAATGGTTTTTTTATTTTCTGAAAAAGATCTTCATTGATAATTCGAAGCAACTTCATTTGCATAAGCAACGCAATCTCCTCTGCAATGTTCAGTATTAAGGCTTCTTCGATTTGGGGCAATTTGTCATTGTTCACAAAATGCACTAGCCAATATGCAGCCACTCGGACATACTGAGCTTGGTAGTATCGAAAGAGTGGATTGTGAAAAGCCTTCATCAACCACGAGTCTTGGTACGGTTCGACGGCCGGAATACCTCTCTTACGTATGTAGAGTTTGTAGAGCTTTTCATAGACGGCCATTCGTTGTTTGAATATCGAATGTTTGAGCTTTAATATTTTGAACTGAGCTTTTTTATCAAAGTGCGGCAGTTGACGGAATGCTTGATTGAATTTTTCGATTGCGAGCCCAAGAAATCTTTCGATATCCTTGTTGGGGCGATCGGCTAAATTGTTGGGTAAATCAGTTGTTGCCTTCTTTTGTTTGTTCTCCTTCTCTGCAGCCTCCTTCGCTGCTTTTGCCTTGATGAACGCTTGGTTTGCGGCATCCTTCGCTGAATTTGCCTTGATGAACGCTTGTTTTGCGGCAATATAATCCTTTTCCCACTTTTTTTCCATCACCTTTATAGCTTCATCTACTTTGTTGGTCATAGAATTGTCCTGATCTATTTCCATCAATCGACTGTATGCTTCATCAATGTCTTGCACCTGGTCTTTGTAGATGACACTGCCAAGCTTATCAGCTAACTCTCTTTTAAGCAGTTCCAATGATGATGCTTGTTCATTTTGGGTCAGTTTTGGTACAGAGAACTTGTTGGACTTGTAGGACTTCCAGGAGGGCGCACCTCTCTCACGAACAGAACGACGACGAACTATTTGACTTTGTTGCCTCAATTTATCTCTGTAATTCAAAGGTCTGAGGGTGTTAGACATTTGAGAAGAGCCAAAAGTGGGACGGTTCTGTGGAAAACGAGTTTGAGGACGACTTTGTTGATTCGATTCGGAATCGCGTGGATTCGTTCGATTGGACGGGCGGGGTGTATCGGGCCATTTCTTTGAATCTTTTCTTTGCATCTTGAGACGCACAAACGCACAACTGAAGGTTACAGGTATACAGGAGTTCACAAAATGGCTTGTGGGAGGTAGAGTAAGGTCTTTTCGGAAAGAGTAGAAGAACGCACAATAGTGAAAAGTCACCAAAACCGTGATAGACCATATTGAAGAAAAAAGAATAGAACACAACAGGCGTGACGCAAACCGGCATGATAATAATCGAAAATTGGGGAAAAGCAAAGAGCTGACTATCGAATGAATAAATAATTAGTTAGTAATTATAATTAAATGGTAATTAGTACTAATTACCAAAGACAGAAAAAAGTCTATTCTGTTGAACATGTTATGTTATTTGCAAATCGGCCGAACGCAAAGCGCGCTCACTCGAGCTGTTAGAGTTAAACACGATAGAGAGAATAAGGAAACTTGGAAAATGATGAATTATTGATGACAAATGATATCCGTTTTGTTGGGCAAAATAATTAAGTCTGAATGTGAATCTTCATTTAGACATGTGACAAGTGAGTTCATTCAATGTACAAAGCAATTTGTATTTATTGTGCACAGCGCCCTCGCAGTGTGCATAGCACGTGCTTCATGCAAACAAAATTTAACAAATGACTGTTTTCCTCGCTCGAGCAGACCAAACATTGCAAATTGTTCTTGAAGAGCTCTGCCTCTGAGCCTCAGAGCCTTGGTCACTCCTTCTTTTCTTTTATTTGACATTTCACAATTTCATTTTGCTTTGTTCCACCCTCGAATCATGGCGCAACCATCAAACGATTCCAAGCCTACTAATGTTACTAATCTACAGCTGGCTAAGCAACAAATCACTGTTCTACTTGACGAAATCGACAAGTGTCCACCTATAAGCCTCACCGTAGCGCCTACTGCCGAACTGTGGAACCAACAGTACAAGACTGCTCAACAAATAAAGAGTAAAACGTTATATTTGCTCGACAAATTGAAAGAACAACTGTGCTCCATTAAGGACAATATTTCCGAGTTGGATGAAGACATGCTGAAGGCTATTGACGAGCGGATTGAACTGCTTAAAAGAAGACTTATCCTTTGTGACAAGAGACTTGAATGCATCTGGAATGAGATGGTAGTAAACATTGAATATATGTCTGAAGAAGAAGAAGAAGAACCTTCAGTGGATCGACCGATTGTGCTTGACATTGAGCAAGTGTTCAAACAATTTCCAGCTCAAATACGAGATCGCATTATGGGAAACAAGCCCTAAAATATATTCAATATTGGGTATATTCAATCAAACTTGTTGTTCACTATTCAACGAATTTCTTTCACATGCAGGCTGTAATTATAACTACAATAAATAAATAACAGCATGTAAATTTATTTATTGTTTTGTTTATTTCACATAATTGATTGCAATTAGTCTTTGTGGCCAGACTGCAGCATGGGAAAGCCATTTTCACTGTGGATGATTTGTCAAAATGGACTGTTGCTCATAGAAAGGTACAAAGGAAGGCACACAATATGGTATGATTACTTAATTATAATTCAAAACGACTAATAATTGTAAACTCATTTCAGAACACTTGATTCAGAACACTGGCGACGGTGAAGTGATCACTATTTTGGAGGTCTGTAGTTGTGTAATACGAGAAGTAGTAGTGTAGTCAGTGAAAAACGAGAACAACCACAGTCAAAGGCACTGTTATTTCGTAATTATATCTATCTCGTAGTTACTGTCAATAGTCGCAATGCTATACTCGTAAATCGAATACGATTTTGAGAAATTTTGAATGACATCAAGAAATAGCACCGCGATTGAGCGATCATTGATTGCTGCTCGGTGCTTGTCAACTATGAGGTTAATAGCACGCTAACCCATTAAAGATTTCGCCATCATCACATCGAGTTAAAGCACACACGTGTTTCAAATTACGAATACCGACATAACACAAACACAGATATAGGGCTTATATTATAGGCATTTGAAAGTACAAACATATTACATAGCACAGTTTGCACCACTTGGTAACTATTCGCTCCACCGCAACCGGGACTCCTATAAATGTGATTGCGCTCAGTGCTCACTACTCGAGTCCTACATCGAACACGAGAAAATCCATTTCTGCTAAAGTGTGACTTAATTAAGTCTCTTCGAGTGCCGCCAATGGACAAACGATTGTGCAGATCACGTTCGCCGACAACTCGGGACTTCAACCTGGAGTATTTCTTATTGCGTTTATTAAAGCATTTGTCGCAATTTGTTTTGCTTTATTTACATATTTGCAAAGTTGATCAGCACGGCAATCGACTGAGCATTCCGAAACATTGACATTTTTGAAAGGTCAAGCCAAATTAGTTTGTGTGGGACTGTTTACCAAAAATCAGTTTAATTTGTTTTATTTGAAATTCTCTAAATATAACAAAATTGCATTGCTTGAACATTGTCGCTTTCGTTAGGTTTACTTTGAAAATATAGGAGTTCTTGTGTTTGTTAATGAACTTATAATAGTAAACTTTATTACAAAGTTGCACCACTTCCTCGTCACAATAATTGAGCTAATTGAAGGCATTTGTTTTCAAATATTCGAAAAATGTTCCATTTTGTTCAATGTATATGTTCACACTGTGACTCAGTTGAGTTGAGCATCACATTCAAGTTTAGCTCACGAGTCCGTGTGTATGTGTTCAAGTATGGCAATCCTGTCGCGACTGAAGCGAGCACTGACCTTCAAGACTGAGGTGGTAACCTTCCCTCGGTTGGACTACTGGACAATGCTCGAGCTGTTTGACCGTATCCTCTCTACGACTTGATCCGTCTCAATGGACTCGCTGGTTGGTGGTCTGGCTATGTGCACAAAGTTTGTCGCACCAAGCGTTCGATTACTGTGCAATATAGCAGCGAGTCAGAGTTTTACTTACACCCTGCCGAAGATCAATTCAACTTGCTTCGAGTGACCAGCATCGACCCGCTCACCTCCGAACGACTTGGCCACCTTCTACCGAACATTACATCACTCGAGATTATCATTGAGGGCAAGCGGCCTTTTTCCACTGCTGACGTCAGCTATCTCATCAGTCAATGGGGCCACCAGTTGGTCAGCCTTGAGCTCAAATGTGGTTCGCGTTACACTCCCGAGGATTACAGTGGTGTGGTCGAATACGGAGTTGGTCAACTACTTTCGTCACTCAATCGTGTCACCACACTCAGACATCTTTTGGTCCACTGTCAATCATGGGAACGTGGTTTGAGTGAACCAATCGATTTGCCTATTTTGTCACAGTTGGAATATTTCTATTTCTATTCAGCCTGAATAATTCAGGGTACAATGATTTCCTCAATTTACGAGATTCTCTTATTCAGTACGCTGGGCCAAATGACAATTTGAAGCAAATCGAACTGCTCTCTTTCGAATATTACAGATCGATGAATGATCTTCTGCGAGAACATCAACTCTTGTCCAAGCTTTCCCGGATCAGTTTATTTGGAGTCACGTTCACTCGCGACCAATGGGCACTCTTCACCAATCTCAGCACTATCAAACTGTACAAATCGATAGATACTCGATCCGAGTTTATGGATCTCATTACCGACATGACAAATTTGAAGCATCTTCAAAATCTTTGCATGAAGCTTTATCTCCCAAATGACTTCGATCACAATCCTGATCAAGTTCTCGCCAATGTTCCTCAACTGCCGTCCATCACCTACTTGAACCTATGTATTGAGTTACGGAGACCGCCATCCGATTTGAGCTCAACATTCAAGTCACTTCAAGTCAATCGCGAAATGTTTCCCAATGTGCAAACAGCCTACTTTGAGTACGACTTTACTTATTCGTTCAATTGCTGCCTGGGCTCGGGTCGTGTGGTCAAGTGGATGGGCCAGATTGCACGCAAACTGTGTTATCGAAAGTTCAAACGCCGAATGCGACGACAATTTGCTGGTGTTGAATGCACCATCATCAAACCTCATTTTTCTTTTGTCAGAATAAATGCCTAATGCCTTGTGACGTTCTATTGTTGATATATTGATTATAATGACCAGAATAGAAATGATGTTTATGTTTCAATATATTCATCATTGAGACAGTTAAATGCCCTAATTAGAATGGTAAATTGTGACTGAAGCAATACAAAGCCTAACTACTAACGTTTACTGGTCATTGGCGAAGTGGGCGTGTCCGTATGATTTGAAACTTTCTAATTGATATTCGAATGTGGCGACATGGATGATTCACTAGTGTAATGTTCGCTTGGCCGTCTCGATAGATTCGCACAAATGTTCTATCGTGTGAAATGTATAATACACGAAGCTGAGCCGTTGAGCGTCACATTGTAGCCAACTTGTCTCTGCTTGTGTATGTGTTCCTGTAAGGACATTGTGTCACGACTGAAGCGTACGCTGAAGGCACGTGCCCTACCATGCAACACCGAAGTGGTCACTTTCTCTCGACTGGACTACTGGACCATGCGCGACTTGTTTGACCGTCTGCCACTGCACGACTTGATTCGCCTCAATGGACTGGTTATCTGGTGGTCTGGTTATGCGGACAATGTTTATCGCTTTCGAAGCTCGCTCACTGTTCTGTTTGGCGACAAGTCGGAGCGAACCATCACTGGCGACGAAACTCAAGGCAAGTTCGACTTACTTCAAGTGACCACCATCGACTCGCACACCTCTGATCGACTTGGCCGTCTCCTGCCGAACATTACTTCTCTCGAGATTATCATGGGCGAAAGTCGGGTCTTTACTGTGGCTGACGTCATTCACTTGATCGGCCAATGGTCGCACCAGTTGGTGAACCTAAAGCTCAAGTTCTATTCGCATTCTGTACTCACGGATGGTCGCGATCCATATCGTGAGAATAGACTTGCAATCAATGGGCTATTTCTCTCACTCAACCACCTGACCACACTCAAACGACTCTGGATCGATTGCAAACGGCAGTACGGCAGTGGGAGAAGTGTTCTCGATGACGCGATCGATTTGTCCATTTTGTCACAGTTGAAATTCTTCAACTTCAACTCAGGAAATGATGACTACCTCCGACTACGACATTCCTTTGTGCGGTACGCTGGACCGAATGACAGTTTGAAACAAATCGAGCTGCCATCTTTCGCATATGTCAGAGGGATTAGTCGTCATGATTTCACGCAAGAAGAACGCCAAGTACTGGCCAAGATCATCAATATCAAAGTCGAACTGCCAGGTTGGTACACTCCTTCCCAGTGGGAGCTCTTTCCCAACCTCACCACTGTCAATGCTGGCCGAGTCCAGCGTAGATGCATCTTCGATGAACTCATGACTGGCATGCAACGTTTGAAGAACATTCGACAACTCAAAATGTTTCTTTCCATTGGACCGTTCTTCGAGGAGAAACCAGAAGAGTACGACGACGACGACCTTCCTCAACTGTTTCATCTTTCTCAACATCCGTCGGTCACCATCTTTACTCTCAGGCTGGCAATCTGCTCATCGTACAAGTTATACCAATCCTTCAAGTCACTTCAAATTGGCCTCAAAATGTTCCCCAATGTCAAGTCATTCCATCTGGAATATGACAACCAGAGTTGGCCGAAGCCGTCGGGTGTGGTCAAGTTGATGGTCAAACTCAAACGAAAATATTTCCACCGAATGATCGATCGCCGCGTGCGACAACAATTTCCCGGTGTGGAATGTACCTTCAATGACTTGTTGTAGCTTATGCCAATGACTCATTCGTACTTTGACTAATAAATCTTACATTATTATACACAACTCGAATTGCCTACTTTATATTGCATTACAAATTTAGTAAAAATGAGCGCCTTCTAGGAATAGTCTAGAGCAAAAGTAAAGATGATGATCATCATCATTTGATATGAATCGGTACTAATCGTAATCGTATCGATGCTTACTCTGTTTGTATTTTCCAGAATGAACATCTTGTCACAACTAAAGTGACCTAAAGTAAACTGACCTTTAAGACTGAAGTGGTCACTTTCACTAGATTGACTAGAGTGTGATCAAGTGGATGACTAAAATAAAAAATCTATAATTTGGTATTGTTACCGATTGCTCCAACGCCGCTTGTGACGACAATTTCCTGGTGCTGAATGCACTTTTAAAATGATTTATTACTTTAATTAAATAATAAATGTACAATTTGTCAGACAGACAGAGACAGAAGCTGCGATAACTCGGCTAATTCTTAATTAACGGATTTTTTAATATCGATGTGTTCTGGAAACTACATTAAAATATCTACAAAATGGGTTCTCAATTGGACCGCATAATTATCTTGATAAAGAATTATTCCAAAAATAGGCGGATGTAGAACTTTAAAAATTTCAGATTTTAAACTTTAAAAAGCGATATCTTTGGCTTAACTGAGCGCATCCGAGAAATTTTTTGGTCTAAATTTATCTACTCGACGAGCTCTATCGAATGGTGTAGGTCATTATTCAAAAAGGCTCGGACAGATCAGTGGGTTCCCTTGTGAAATGTTTACACTGTTTGAACTATGAATTATCAACTGATTAATGAACTTTGTCACTATCTAAACGAAAGTAACTTGTACCTTAATGTTATTATGTACTGTGCATGCTTAGTAACTAAACCTAGTTTCTATCACCAAAATTTGTTGATATAAAAGACAGTTTGTCTCTCAAAGTCGGTTTAGTGAATTGTGAACATCTTCAACAAAACCTCAAACAAATAGTTACTGTCGAAAATGTCCTTCTACGACGAAGACGATTACAACTACGATCAAGCTCACGACATTAGCCATACTCGTGTCCAGTCCAGAGCGTCTCAAACTGGCCAACTGCTCAACCAACGAGTGAGTGCATTGCTGATCGACTGTGACAATTTCCTGGCCATCTACAACAACAACAAGTCTGTTCCAGCGAGTCGGCGTCAACATGTCCTAAATGAAATCGATCTTTACAACGAGGACATACTATATTTCATCAATTGTCACCTGTTGACGGCGTTTGAGTTGGCAAAATTTCTTGTCTTCAGGAAAAAATTGGAGTTACTCGGGCGGCGAATCTGCTTTGAAATGGATGGAATACCGGCGGATGGAACCAGTAACAAAAAAATCCAAGTGGACCAAAAACCTGGAATTATCAAAAGATTAATGAAATTTTTCTTCCTTGGACTATACTAACTTTGTATAATTATAATATGTCGCATAATATAATAATAATAATAATAATTTTGAAATATATGGTTTCGTTTAAATCAAACATTTGCGTACATAATGGCAGCAGCAAAATGTTATTGACGATGCACTTGATTGTATCGAGTCGATTTTGGATGCATTAATTCTAATTAGAATGGTCATGTTGATACTGTCACAAAGGTAAATATACAAACAATTTACTTGTATTTTGTCTATTTACAAGGTTCCTTTCAGAGACCAAAACAAAACGGTTCCACCGCAACCCTCACTATGACTACATGTGCACTGAGTCTGTGGAGGGAGCTGCGGCAAGCGCGCGCTTTCACTTTGTTTGCTCAGGGAGACTGTTGCGTGCAGACTACGACGTTATTGGTCTGGCGTAGTGTGGCTCGAGACTTGACTTGATTCATGACACTGTTTCACCTCGAAACTTTGATTTTCCCACAAGTTGTTATATTCTCATCTCGTGTTATCATCATCATGGCTTGTGCCATTATGGATTCTGCAACATCGCCAGCACTTTCCGAGTACAACATTCTCTTATTGGGCGAGCCTGGAGTTGGCAAAACTTTGGCCATAAATGCTTTTGCCACCTATTTGAACTGTGCCGATTTTGCCGAGGCCAAGTCAAGCGATTTGGTGGATATTATTCCTGCGAAATTTACTCTTACCGATCCTAACACTGGCAATCCACTGGTGATCGAAACTGGCGCTAATGTTGTGCATCAACTACCGATGAGCTATTCATTTCAATTTGGTGACCGAATAATTCGGTTCATTGACACGCCTGGTTTTGGTGGCAATCTCGATAATGTTGAGGAAGATGAGAAGTATTTTGAACGAATCTTTGAGTACCTTAGTTCGCTGCACCAATTGAATGCCATTTGTATTTTGGCCAAGGCCATCATGATTCCTCTCCCAACGTCATTTCGATTTTTTCTCACCGAACTATTTTCTCGTCTGCACAAGAATTCGCATAAAAATATTTTCTTTTGTTTTACCTTTAGCCGCACTTCATTTTATGAACCAGGCGCTGGTTTTGATTGTTTGGAACACTTTTTCCACAATGAACTTAAAGAAATGAAATTTGAACTTTGTCCAAATGAAAACTGTTTCTTTCTGGATAACGAATCATATTGCTATTTGGTGGCCAATAAGTGGGCTTTTTCTTTTACCGAAATCCAGCAAGCAACGTATGAACAAAACTGGACAAAATCGTCCGAACAAGCACGAGAATTGTTTTTGAACATTTTCAACGCCGAACCGCACATTATTGAACAATCCTTGTCTGTGAACAATTCTAGAAATATGAGACTTAAATTGGCGAAAAACAATGTTGGATTTGTTGATGGCGAAAAGCACTTGAATTCCAACGACAATTTGGATGTGATGAACAAAGTTGGTTCTAATATTTCAGAAAGCAAACAATCGAAAGTATCTGATTTGAATATTTTTGCTTCGACGGTCTACAACATTGCATCTGTATTGACAAACATTTGTTATGCGGTAAGAATTAGTTTGAATTGAATTTAAAATATGTTGTCATTGTAATTCTTCTATGATAGACGTGCAAGAAAATTGTCGATTCTTTCTTCAAGTCTTCTGTGGTTTCTCGGAAATGCTCTGAAAACTGTACTACTGATTCACTGAGTAGTACTGATGAACAGCCATCAGCAAACAATCTCATTGCATTGTCACAAACAACCGTTGGTGGTAATTGTGATCTGGACGATACCGTTAAATTGCCTGAACTAATTGATTCTATGCTAATGAATTCGTCATTCAGCAACTGTAACGATTCAATTTGCATTGAAGAGATCGATTCCGACGATGAATTTTTTGAATCCGATAGTTTGCACTGCATTGCATTGCCTCACGAAAATGTTGTTTTTAAGACCAGCGAACCTGCATTGAGAAAATCGTTGCTTCAAGTGCCTGAATATAACATTTTGTTGCTTGGTGAAACTGGCGCGGGGAAATCTACCAGCATCAATGCCCTGGCCAACTATCTCAAGTACAGCAGCTTTGAAGATGCTACCAATAATGATTTTGTACAATTGATTCCTTCAAAGTTTACTCTTCCCAATCCCGTTACTGGCGAACCTATGGAGATTGTGTCGGGAAGTGATAACAACGAACGCTCCGGTGATGGAAATTCTAGCACTCAATCGCCTGTGGGTTATACTTTCCGTTTCGGTAGAGGCCTTATTAGACTAATTGACACCCCTGGCATGGGCGACACCACCGGAGTTGACGCAGACAATCTCAACTTTGATAAGATTCTCAACTATTTGCATCATCACAATAATCTTCATGGTATTTGTATTTTGATTAAATCAACTGAAACACGAAAAACTGCTTATTTTCGCTATTGTATCAATGAATTACTCACGCACTTGCATAAGAGTGCCTGTCGAAACATTATCTTTTGCTTCACTTTTAGCCGAAACTCGTTCTACGGTCCTGGTGAAGGATTTTCAACTTTAAGAGGATTTTTAATGAATGAGCTCAAAGACGTACAGCTGCCACTCAAGCCAAAAGTGAACTGCTTCTTCATTGACAATGAGGCTTATCGTTTTTTAGTGGCCAAGAAGCAAGGTTATCCATTTATGTCTCAACAGGAAAACTCTTATAAGGAATCGTGGAACATTTCTGTTCAACAGACTGAACTAATGATGGAGACAATTATGGGCTTAAAGCCGCATTTATTGAATGAGACCTGTTCACTGAACAATGCCCGTAAGCTGATTCTCGAGCTGGCCGAACCAATGGTCCAGTTGCAGGCTAATATTAACGCAAATATTGCACACATCAAAGCTGAAGAAGACCGAATCAAAAATTCGAATCAATCTCGGGAAGTCTTAGCACGAAACTTACATGTCGAAGTTGACGATTTGGAGAGTAAAGAACTTAAACATCCTACAACTGTTTGCACTGCTTCGAAATGCACCGAAGTGATCATCTTTGATGGACAACCCAAAGTCAACTACAAGACTCGGTGCCATTTCCAATGTAGTTTATCTGGAGTGACTGTCAATACTATTGGTAAGTGCTGCTATCATGCTGATTTGTTTTTTTTATATTTCGCTGATTTTGTCCTTTTAGGTCATCCTATTTTGAAGCATTGTTGGGCTATGTCTGGCGAGCCTTACTGTCAAGGGAAAACTTGTGGCTGTCCTTGGGACCTACACATGCACCAATGTGTCGAATACATCAAAGTGAAACGTTTAATCATTGATACTAACAAACAGATAGAAATAAAAAACGTCGATGATGCTATCAAGCAAATTGACAAAACTATTTCTCAAATGCGTCAAATTGTACTTGAGTATCAACAAGAACTTAAAGTAATTCACGATGTTTGCGCCAAGTTTTCATATATTTTGACTTCCAATTCTAACACGGTAAGTCGATTTAATTTTGTTTCTCCATTCAAATGACATCGTTTTTTGGGCATTCAAATTAGCCATACAATCGGTTCATTGAGCCATATCTCAACCTTTTGCTTGACGAAGAGCAGAAGAAGATGAGCGCAAATTTGAATTACCCTCGTGCTGCTTATGATTCGTTGGTTAAGATGAAAGCCACTCATCAAGAGAGTGTTCGCATTTTGAGTAAAGCAATTAAAAATAAATCCCAACAAAATGTTTGCATTGAAGACATTGCAAAGTTTCGCGACCAACTTTTTCAACTCAAACACTCTGGTGCACAATTGCGCCAGATATTGAAAGTTGGTGTTGCTGTGAGGAAGACTCAGTTCGAATACACTGAACGAGCTCCTGTCTATTTTAGCAAAGCATTCGGCATTTTTTCATCCAATTTTCGGTATGTCAGTAAGAAAGCTGTCGATTTTTTTGGTGGTTCCAAGAAGAAGATGATCACTACTGGTAGTAACGAAAATAAGGTGAAAAACTAGAAAACATTTGCTGAAATACTCCATAAATAAGAAGGAGCCTTTGAAAATCAAGTTTGCTTGCTACAAATTTATTTAATATATTCATATATAAGAGATTTATTATATTTCTTTTGATATTTTTGATTATTCTTTATTTTTCAGTATTTTCATTATTTGTCTGCTATATTACAGTTGATAATTATTTCATATAATACCAGCTTTTACTATCGATTGCTTTTATATAAGACATCTTTATATAATTATTTTAAATATAAAACTTTTCTATTTGACTCTAAATCTTTTGATTGTGGTGCAAATACGATTTGATTAATTGAATTGAGAAAATTGACGTATTAAGTAAAGTCAATAACATTATAATACAAAATGTCAGCTAATAGTGAAAATAAAAAATAGATACGATATGTTTCTCCATTCAAATGACAACGTTTTTGGGCATTCAAATTAGCCATACAATCGGTTCATCGAGCCATATCTCATTATCACCAACAAGCGGTGGCCAACTACAACAATATGCAAATTCAAAAAGAAATAGGACGGGGTGGTTTTGGTATCGTTTACCTTGCACGCGCATTGAAGACCGGAAAGATTCAAGCCTGTAAGGCTACAGTGATCAAAGACGAACAGCAAATGAAAGATGCAAAATACGAATTGTACGTGATGGAGAAAATCAAAAACCCGTACGCGGTTAAATTGTGTCTTCACTACCTGGTGAACAACACTCTGTTCATGTTTTTGTTCTACGCGAACGCAGGATCATTGACGCAATGGTTGCAAGGAGGTCAAAAATTATCTAGTGTTAGGGGTGAGTTCGAAAGGAACTCAACAATGACCCAACGCGAACGTTTAGCAAGTCACCCTTGAGCCAATAAAGCGTTGTTGTGTGCCTCTTCCCTTTGTCACTTAACTTCCGGTGGTCGCTTGATCGTTCCAAAACCAATCCAAGACCGCTCCAAGTCTTTTGCAAGGCGTCTTCCATCTAATCAACCTTCATGACGAAGCCCAAGAAAGGCCGTGCTCGTTCCAAGAAGCAGGCAAGCCTCAGCGTACAAGGTGGTTCCGCGAATGGCGACCTATCACCAAAGGGAAAGCGACAACAGTCGCTCCAAGCTAGACGTTCCAAAGGTGGGAAGGCAAGAGGAACAAGTACAGTCAATCTGTAGTCAGATGGCACTTGGAATAGAGTCAATGCACTCTCAAATGGCCGTCCACCGTGACGTTAAACCGGACAATTACTTGGTGGTCGAAAGGGGCGAGGCCATTCCTGCGGTCCTCCTGTCGGACTTCGGCTTCTCGCACATCGTTTGGTTGGACAAGCGCGGGAGTGAACAAAATGTTCACTTCTAAGTGTGGAACCCTCAATTATATGTCACCCGAACAGTTGACCAAAGTAAACAAGAACGGCGTCTCTTACCAAGCCTTCCCGGTCGATATTTGGGCTTTAGGTTGCACTCTTTACTATGTGCTCAACCAAAAGTTGGCTTTTCCGGGAACGCACCCCGAGCAGAAAATTCGGAATGGCATCTGGCACTGGCCTGATAAATACAAGCCATCTGTCGCGCTGAATGATCTGTTGGATGGCATGCTAGAGCCAGATGCAAGCAACCGACTCGGAATTGCAGCTGTACTCACTCACCAGTGGCTGGCCCAAGTGGTTTCAAAAATCAAAAAGATGGATTTCAAGCAGTAAACGACAGCAGTTCAACGACTGAGTAAAGATCAAATTGAACTTGCAATTGCAGTATTTCACAAAATTCAGATATTATTAATATATTATTAAAAGAGTATTTCAAACAGAAGAATAACTCTCATCTTCATTATTGTTCAAATTAGAATCAGAATTGGCGTCATTGTGAGATCGATTTAAAGACTTGATTGATTGTTTTTTGCTTGGTTTCAAATGGCCAGTTGACTTTGAATTTCGCTTTCTTGGATTAGTACCAGTGGACATTTGGAAAGTAGTCAGCGGAGTTGATTGTTTAGGTGAGGTGACGAGATCGTTAATGCCAATTGAGTCAGTGTTGATTGCTTGGTCTTGATTTTTGTTTGCTTTTTTAAGTCTCCCACGATAGTTTTCATAGTAGACATACATGTAGCTTGAGATGCAATCCTGCTTTCAATTTGTCCAATGCTGTTTTTGCTTCAGCGGTCAATAGGCTAACAGTTGGTGGTTGATAATATGGTACTTTGCTTCGTTTCTGTTTTATTAGATACATCGAATCCGCCATCCAATCTGTAGGTTAAGTTTATAATTAATATAGATTTGAAAATAATATTTAATTTACTTACCAATCAATTCAAACATTGCCAATTTCATTTGTTCAGATATTGTTCTACACGTCTGAATGAACGAATTTTCTCAAAAGTAAAAACACCATAGATGATGGATAGTGGATGAGATTCAATGGAATTATCGGTCCCATTTGGAGTAGATATGGCTACCATTTCGGCTTGTGCTCTCCCTTGAAATAAATTCACAAACAAGCGTTTTCGATTCAGTCATTTTACGAAGGCTAGTATTGAAATCATCAAACTGTTGATGAAATGAAATCGGCAGAATTATAAACAGATTCTTGGTATATGTCGTAAAATGAAGACAAGAACAACTTATTATCTGAAAGAGTGAAGTAAATGTTGGTAAATATGTTAGATTGACCGATTAAAATTACCTTTGAAAAGATAATCACCCAACGATTGTGAATAATCATCACACGATTGCTTGTCAAATTTATAAGTCAAATGGAGAGCCTCCAGAAATACACCTTTAAGAACATCAACATCACGAGTACGAGTAAGGGGCTCCAACTTGAGTTCGTCAGGTGAACTCAACGTGAAGTCATATTTAATGTACTGTACACAACGAGAGACAACTATTAAGTAAAATATTACACAAGATTAGCTGCAAAATTTTCTAATTGACTCTGAATCTTTAAATCTCTTGATTGTGGTGCAAATACTTAAGTAAAGTCAATTGCAATAATATTATTAAAAGCCACGATTCAATACAACTGTGAAAGCCAATATAATGTCAGCTAATAGTGAAAATAAAAACTAAGATATGATAATGTAAATGTACAAACTGATAAGAAAAATAAAGTTAAAATATAAAGTCTATTTGCTTTACTCCTCGGTCTCTTTTTTAGCCTCGACATTATTCTCTTCATTGAGTTTTTTAAGAAGGCTCTCATACTTGTGAATGTCGCCATTAAGTTTTTCAATCTCGTCCATTCGTGTATCCATTTGCTTGTTGACCGACTTGATGCGTTCCATCCAATTGCCATCACAAGTGTCCGACACAAAGTTGTCCTCAAGGTTGAGTGACTCAATCTTGTTGAGAATGGTCAGCACTTGTTCGCGATCTTCCGGTGTGGCAAAGTTTGCGTTGAACGCATTAATTGTAGCTACATTAGACCAAAACCATGTTGATTAATCATCTCTAGCCATAATATTGAAAGCACTCACCTTTGAGTTGCTCAAACTCTTGGTCGCTCATATTGAGTGGAATGTTCGACTTGAGAAGTGGTTCGATGTCTTGCTGACAAAAGTCCTTCATTAGATTGCCAACCCTTAGAGCACGTTTCAGTACAACCATACGATTCATTTCGAGTCTTTTAGCTTCCAAATCTGTTTCCATTTCACTCACTTTGGCTTCCAATTGGAGTGTCTGGGAGAATTTCTCTCGAAGGACATTCTGTCGAACTATCAGTTCTTGTTTTTTGGCTTGAAGCTTTTTATATCGTCTAATAGCAAACAGAATTTTGACATCGTCCAGTTCATTTTGTGACAGATTTTCGTCTTGATCCGACGACTTGTAGATACGTTCCGAAACTTTGCATGGCTTCCGTAAAGTGCTTGCCACAGGGCCTGGAGTACGAAACAAATTGGACGAAGATGAAGAACGTAAACCTCCAGACGGTCCACAATCGGATCGAATAGAAGAGGTCGAGCTTCCAGAAGCAAGACGTGCACGGAGACTTGCCGGTACAGTTGGCTTTCCCAAAAACATGATCACACTAATTGGCAGTAAAGAATATCAAAGTAAAAAGTGCCTGAAGGATCTAAAAAATAATTAAAAATGCATAAGAAAATAACAAAGCCAAAAATACAACAAAAGGATGTCACCTGTTGATGTGTGGAAAATGAACAAAAAGACTAACCTCGAACGACACTTGACAGAGTGATCACTAAAGTTCTTCAGCAAATAGACGAGATCAGTCAAACAAATTGCCAAAGTGGCGAAATGTCAAAATTTGACAGTCAAACCAAAACAAGTCCAAACAAACATGTAAACACAACCGCCGTGTGAAAGCAACTATTTCCACGAATTTTATTCATATCGAGGTAGAAATAACATTTGTACAGTGGCGTGTTTTGATTACATCATGCATTAGTGGGAAGCAGTGCCCTCAAGAAAGTACTGCAATTAACATATCAACCTATAGTAACAGCATATATTAACGAACCATTTTAACAGTGTTTTGGGCGCTAAAGCCCATGTTTATTTCTCTGAATACTTGATCAATCAACCTCATGTGATCTTTTGATTTGCTGCCGACGATGTTTTATTGACCTCCGAGGTTTTTCTTCATTTCATATTTATTGAAGCAACTTTTTGAAGATTAATTGTTCTTTAGATATTCTTGAAGTCACGGTCTTCTTGTGATACTGCCTTTTTGACAGCTTCGAATATTATTTTGAAGTTCATCTTTGCTTTGAAATTGTTGAAATTATTTTTTTATTGATTATCTTCGAGGGACACAATGGATGATTACGATTTGAAGCTTGATGCCTCACTGGGAGGTCATACTGATCGTGTGTGGTGTGTTCGATGGCATCCCGATGGTCGTCGACTGGCCACTTGTTCTGCCGACCGCACTATTCGTATCTGGGCCAAGGAAGGTAAGTTCAGATGGACCTGTATTGGTTGACATTCTAATTATTAGTATTTTTCCGATTGCTAATTTAGGCGATGAATGGCGATGTCAGTCAATTCTTTCCGATGCTCACATGCGAACTATTCGATTTATTGCTTGGTCACATGATGGTCGATTTTTGGCTTCAACAAGTTTCGATGGTACCACGGCTGTTTGGTTTCGCAAATTAAACGATGCTGGGTCAGAAGCAGATTGGACAGTGTTGTTCTCACTTGAAGGTCATGAAAATGAAGTAAAAGCAGCGTCCTGGTCGCCGGATGACAATTACATGGCAACATGTTCGCGGGACAAGTCTGTCTGGATTTGGGAAAAGATTGAAACTGCAACCTCAGCTGGTGGAGCAACATTTGACAATGTCGATGACGACGATGAAGCAATTTTCGAGTGTGCTTCAGTCCAGACAGAACACTCACAGGACGTGAAACGAGTCGTTTGGCATCCAAAGTTGAATATTCTTGTTTCGGCCAGTTTCGATAATCAAATTTTGATGTACGTGCAGGGCGATGAAGATTGGTATCACTTTGGCACTCTTTCTGACCACGAAAACACAGTCTGGGCACTAGACTTCAATCGAGAAGGCACTAGACTGGTGTCTGTCTCTGCAGATGAATCCATCAAAATATGGCAACCAAAGCAGTTCAATGCCGTTTCGGAACTACTCAAACATGATTCTCTGCCCAAGGGCACTGATAGGAAATTTGCCGAATTAGCCTCGAAATGGACCATCGTTGCGTCACTGTCCGGTTATCATCATTGGCCCATTTATGATGTGTCATGGTCGTTGGTAAACAATCACATACTCACTGGTGGATCGGACAATTCGCTGCACATTTTTAGTGAACTTCGAAACGATTCCGATGATGAGAGTAGAGTAAGATATCGTCAAATTTGTGCCAAAGTGGAAGCACACGACCAGGACATTAATTCAGTGCATTGGAATCCGAAAAGTGAGAGTCTTCTTGCGTCAGGGTCGGACGATTCGTTGGTTCGAGTTTGGAATTTGGTTAAACTGTGAAAATGCTCGCCCACATCAAAGCTTTTGTTTGTTTAAACATGAAAGAAGGCACTAGATGACGTTCTTTGATTGGATTATGTCTCATTTCATCTAAAAATCATGTCCCTTTTTGTAGATGTGTTCTTATTGTATTTTTAATTATATTTTATCAGTTTTGTATTTTTATAATAATAGCACTAATAAAGTAATTGAATTTCAAAGATGTAATTATTTATTATAAATTGATGCTTTCGTATGTACACAATTGCAAATACAAATCAAACAAACTAGAAACATAAAATAGAATAATAATAATAATTCAATAATGGACGATTATAATTGAAGGAAAAATATCTTTGCTGACATCAAATTACACAGGTCCCAATTTATGTTCATTCCGGGAATTCATATGAAGTCAATAGACCAGTTAGTAGACATGAACCATTCCGTAGAGAAAAGTCCAGAAAAGCACATATGTGGTCAGTCCGCCGATGAATCCATTGGTGAGGATGTTCCACTTGGAGGTAAAGTATCGACGCCAGTTGGCGCCGCCAGCCTTGGCCATAATCATCACCCACAGAATGACCACCATCACCAGGTAGAAAGCGAATCCCTGAAGAGAGGTGAGACCGATAATTCCTGCAGTACAACCGGCTAGTGCGGACATTGATGTTCGACAGTACTCCACCAGGTGATGATTATTACCGATGGCAAGGGGAGAGTATGCAATGCCGGACTCGGGACCATCCGAAGTGACCGCTTTGGAGGCCACCGAAGCGGACGATGCCGAAGAAGGCCGAGAGTTTGGTGGCGAGGCCGACGGCGTACTGGACGAGCCTGATGAAGCGGGCGATACTGCAGATTTCATAATTCGTTAATAATTATCGGGTTAATAATGATGAAGATCAACTTCAAAATAAACCAAGCGAAACTTGAGGAATATCACACAACCAGGAAAACTGTCATCAAATATAAACTCAATCAACACAAGCAATCAAAACAACACGAGTCATTTAGTGGGGATGCACGTCCACAAAGTACGTTACCAAATTTCACCGATTTTGTACTCACAATTATCAATTATCATTGTGTCCATTGTCTCTTGTTCTGATATTTTTACATCAAATCTTAAATTTCTGAAAATTTAAATAAAAAGATTATTTGTTAAATTAATTAAAGAAACCAATTGAATGTTATCTCATAATCTTGTTAATCTTTAAGAAGCCAAAATAGTCTCTCTGCACACATAACCGTTGGCTCTATGGTGTAATGGCTAGCACTCTGGACTCTGAATCCAGCAATCCGAGTTCGAATCTCGGTAGGGCCTTGTTTTTTAGTTTATTTTTTCATATTCAAAATTTTAATTTAATTACATAAACTAATCAAATCAATTTAATTATACAAAACTTTTGCCAAAAGCAGTCATATTCAAACCAAAATAATGCAAACTTTGTAACAATATTTTAATCCGTTAGATGTCGCCACGGTAGGCAATTTCGCACCATGCTTTGTGCTGTTGTTTTTTCTTCGACGCCGTTTGAACTTGAACTCAATTCAGAATGGGGGATGAGCTGCTAAAGTACATTCACAACCGGCTCGATTCTTGTGGATTGCATATTTTATCATTCAAAATTGATCAAAATGAGCATCTTATTATCAAATAATTTAACCGGCTCGGCGAGCCCCTCAACATCAAAACCATTTTTTTCAACGAATGAACCAATTTCAACTCAAAATCTTCTGTTAACGAATTTGGGAATGTACCATACAAATATTTTTATGTACTCAGAATCACCTAGATGTGGTAAGTATGCACAGATTCTTATGTAATTCAAAATGTATTTAGAATGCTGCAAGAGTTGTCCCAAAAGGGACATTACCATTTTCACTATTTCGTAATATTCTAGAGAAATCTTATCGATCTCATCTTTCTCAAATCCACCTAATGAATTTTTCTTCCTTCCCACACAGCGTAATCGACTTTATAAATATTCTTTATGTCTGGCATTTGGTGTGTACCAATCACCCAATCCCCTCTCGACCACCACCACCACCACCGTGATTTATCGGTCTATTCTCACCTTGTTGTGAAATGCGAAAGGCAGAGACAGGCAAGCCATTCTTGGTGCATTTCGACATTTCATTTTATTTATTATTCTTCTAGCCATATAGTCGTTCATTCAATACCAAATTATCTCACCGAATTTCACAGAATATACATTCTCAAAAGTCGACAATCCAACAAAAGTGCAAGCCGTGCAATTGTCCCAAGAAAATCCCCAGTAAGCTTTATTCTCGTTTAATTCACAGTTTTCATCCAACTTTTTAATTAATCTACACAGAATTCTCTGATTTAAAATTTAGTTTCTCTTCCTTACCAACCGTCATCATCCTGCGAGCATCACATCCTCTGCTCACCTTTCCCCATAAAGGTAAATGTCTCTAACACGCACACACAGCTTCAGTTTGCCTTTAACACTTTCTCCACTGGTCTATCGTTTCAATACGTTTCATTAGCGAAATCAGGACACTAGACATATGTCTGAGTTTAGTTGTGCCAGACAGTCTTGATTACTTCCCGTCTGGGATGCAGTGTAGTGTTTGTTGCAGACCTTATTTTCACTGGATCACTAGACATAGACACAACATACTTTGTATTACTTACTTACCTTTACATTGTTGCTAACCATCTAAAAAGGTCTCCATTGTAACTATTTGGCCACAACGAGTTGAGATCCAGACATACACGACTTGAGATAAAACCAACTTTATCGCGCGTAGATTCGAACAAGTTGACATTTATTTATTTATTTAATGAATTACTAGAATTTGACATTGTTGAATTTCGATGAATTCAAATTATATTTCTACATTTGACTATTCCAATAAGAATATTCGTTTTCATACCACTATTCTGTTCTTATATGATGTTTTACTGCTTATGTCAAACTGAACGGTCTTTTCTCCATTCATCTTGCATTTACTATTTTGCAGAACTAAAGGCTGCACTTGAACAACCGCGAGCCGTCTATTATACAACTTGGCAGCTCATCAAACTTAAATTTAGTATATTTTCTATTACATAGTCCACTTAACCCAGTCATAACACTCGAACACATCAAACGAACACAGACCGACCATAATCGTTTCGGTCTCACGATCGAGGTCGACCACCAACCATCCTTAATGTCCTGCTCATTCGTTCGTTCATTCCTTTTTGCAGACATTCATTCTTAAGCCATTCTTGTGCTTATTAGTGTTTGGCATGCAACATTCGAGACAACCTTTAGGGCACTTTTGCAGTCTCCTCTGGCAGTGTCGAACTATGGACAACTCGACAGAAGGTACCTTCTTGGAATAGTGTGAAGCACCGAACCGTCCAGTGCTAGTCTCATAATGGACGTGCACATCGGCCAATTGTGCCAGTGTGTGTAGTGTGTGACCATCGCACCATTATTGTATAACGACGTCGTCTTTTGCTGTCTGAACGGAGCACAGTGTCTCGATGAGTTCATTAACCCTTTTTTCGCACTCGTCCTGTGCCTACGGCTTTGCCTTCTCCCTTCATCTGGTCGTGATGGTCGTAGTCGTCGTAGTAGTCGGCTGTCTGTCTCGCAATCATCATCATCTCTGTGTGTTGCGAATGGAGCAGCAGTAGCAGCACCAACTGGCAAATACACAGTCACTCGGTCCAACAGAGGACAGATCGCGACCAGCTCAACCAGACAGTCTGTCTATATACAAACACATTGAAAGCCATTCACTTTCACCATTTCTCTCGGTTACTATCGGCGCCATTATTACCATACACATTGTATTGTGTGTTGTGTTGTGCTGCTGTTGTAGTGACACCGCCAGACGCCCAGCCCAGTCTGTCTGGTGGCCTCATTTCGCCTCGCGGTCGGTCACAGAGGCTGAATACTATTGTCGGGGGCACACCATCTTCTCTCAGAGACACTCGAGCACAAAAAGTTTGTCTAATTCAATTTTGGTTCTATTTGCAAGTGTAAATGTCTCCTCAAACAGTGTGTACAAACTTAGTGAACCACCTCTGTGTCGCATTATTAGCAATTCTCATCTCATTTAAGGGTGGCTTGCAGGGTGACACATCTCGCCTATCTGGTAACGCTGGGCGCCAAATTTGCACTGGCATGAATGTTCCTCTCGGCTCAGTGCTGTACTGTGTGTGTGGTGTCATGTGTGATTAGGTCGTTGAGCCGAGTACCCAGCCACACAGCACACATTACACTCCATGTCTATTAGGCTCACGGATCGATCCAGTGCGAACTCTAGACGGTGAACTCGAGACGGAGGTGGATAGACAGACCGACAGAGACGACGACGGACTGTCTGGCCAGACAGTGACCGAGTTCACGAGAACAGTCCGAATGGCGATGATGGTGTGGTGATCCGAGTTTGTAGGTCAGCCTGTCTGGCTTCCGTGGCGTGAATGGCGCGAATTGCATGGCGGTCACATCACTCACTCCATGCACTTGCCTGCCTCACTGCCGACTGACTGCTGCTGTTGCTAACATTACCTCATACAGTTCAACTCATTGAGACACTTGGACACACCGAAGCAGATGTCTCATTGATCGAACGTTCTTCGGAGTGCACTTGACTCGAACACACAATTCGTGCTAAACCAGACAGTGTGCGCACTAGAATGTCTCTCGAAGGGTTCATTAGGGCAAGGGGTCACTTGAACCCAATGCACAACGCCACTTTCGTCTCCCTCGTTATAAGTTATAATATAATATATGATTACATGTACGCAACACAATATCTGCAAAGTCTCATTTTTCCTGGTTTTGTATTTTGTTGTTACAGCAGACAGATGGGTACCATGTTTGAGATGGTGAATTGAGAATATTGTTTCGGTTAGGTTCCGTATTGAAGACATAAGGGTTATACTCTTGGACTCACACGCACACACAGTTAGGATAGATAACAGAAGAAGACTCATTTGCTAATAGAATGACGCCCAGGGTTATTGACCGATTGCGCATAGATTGTGCCACTGCTGCTGCTGCTTAGTGTCACTCTGTTTGCGTCTGTGTTGATCTTTCTTTAGAAAGTGTCACCACTTTGGAGTCCAAAAGAAAGTGCTTTTTAACAAATTAAGAAATACTTTTTGTCTTCCTTGTTAGTCCTTTTGACATTTGCTCGTTATGAGATTGAGAAATGGCCAAAAATTTAATCTTGTTTGCTATATTTAGATGTTTTTAAGAATGTGCTCTCGAGTGTATATTCGAGTTGAGTTGTTGATGGAATTGCCATGGCACATTGAATTGGCATGCACTAATTGAATTCTCTCTAAACCAGAATTCTTCAGGTTATTTGTATCGCCATTAAGTGGATTGCCATTTTGCCTTGACCGTGCACTTGGCCTCACACAATGTCACTAATGAAAGTGTATTGAGAGGGCCCCTTTTGCGTTTAGTGTTTCAAACAGTAAAGTGTGTAGTGTAGTCAATGTCAGTTTTCCCTCTTTCGATCTTGAGACTCACACACGAGTGCCAGGATGAGGCGCCTCATTTGTACGGTGAGTGAATGTGCCGGGTGCCTCTTTCCACCGACCTAAAAGAGGCGCCATGACACTGCTATACTTACGCTCATTACAAATATGTGTCAAATGTACAGAATTTGAAGGTTTTACTGTACAATTAGCTGTTCAGTAAGTGACTGCACGGTTCAAAAAGTTTCGCAACTTTAATTTTAAATTTTTTAACCAATTTCAAATAGAATTTAAAGGAATTTAATTATTTTGTAGTTGTTTAATAATTTGCTTTAATTCAATTAATTTAATTAATTTAATTACATTATATAATTTCTGATATTTTCTCTCGAATTTGTGTTTATTTAACGAATCCAATTTGCAATAAGAGATGAGGATTATTGCCCAATGATGGTTATGTAATACGTTTGCTTTTGAGTACAGTCAATATTTGGTTATTGGGTGGTGCATTAAGTTTCGATATTTTACGAGATTTGTAGTGTGAAAATTATTTATTTTAAATTTTGCTATTCACAATAACCGTTTCTCGTTGCATCATTTGGTTTATGTTGTATTTAGTCTGTTTAGTAAATTTCCCATTTGATGTTTTTTCGCTATTACTCGGACAAATTCGGTTCGTATTGATTGGGTAAATAAATGTGCATAAGGGACATATTGGTTTTTGTAAATTGAATTACCACTAAATGATTGTTCATAAAGTAACTCTGCTACTTTTTGTATCAGTGTCCATCCATTTTATGTATCCTGGTTCTTTCTCCAATTTGAACGAGGCCTTATCACCAGGAGGGAGTGCATGTCTGAGTGTGTACACTGCGGAAGGATGTCATTGTTGAATAGATTATTCCCTCAGTTGTATACGACGCATCTGCCCTGTACCCGAGACCTGTCCTGTCTCGAATCTACCTCTACATTCTGACCTAGATTCTATCTGCACTCGATGTGTGCAGTTGAGTGGCCTAACTGACTGGTGTCATCGATGGCGCCCAGTCTGGGAGCCTTCCAGTGGGATCCACTGGCGTACAGTCTGTTGCATTACTCGACCACCAATGTCGCCACTAACATCTGTCTCATCTATCTGTGCGCTGGTGAGTTGCTCGCGTGTGTGTGTGGAACTGTTCTTCTCTTCTCTCGCGCCACTTTCTCTCGTGTCCATTGCGCAATATCCTTTTTCCACTCTTTACTCTTTTCGCAATACTTTCGCTTGTTTATGTGTTTGTGGTGGTATTGCGATGGTCGCTTGTGTCCAGTGCCACTACCACTCATTTCGCTACTATTTTTTCCGTTATGGCTACTTTTAGTTGGAGCGGTATAGCGGGACTGGTGCAGTAGGACTGTTCGGATTGAGTCGCGCAGCGCAGTGCAATGCCGTTGCCTCATCTATGGCGCCTTTTGCTTATTGCACAAGCTTCGCAACCCGGGTTGAGTGTCTCGAATGAGAGTTCATGTGAAGGTGCTCGTGTAGGGGAACGAACGTGCACACTTCTTTCCCCTGCCATTGCCCAGTTCCGTGTTGACCAAGACAGTCCAAGGTGCCCAGTCAAACGATTCCTCCTCAAGTGCCGATGCCCAGCTGAGTGATGCATGTGCTCACATAGTCTCAATTGCACTGCTTATTGCTTGTGGGATTTTTGCTCGGGTCTTGTCCATTCCTCGGTGAGCAAGGATTCGAAAAGATCTCTCAGATCAATGAGTGTGCTTGCCTGTGCTGTGCTTGAGACATTCGCATGAGACGGACACTATTGCTCACTCACCACCGAACCAACACATTGCGCCTTGAACTTGGCTTTGGCACATGGGACTTGGGCATTTCCGGGTTGGGTGCTTCACTTTGATTTGCTTTGTGCCTTTATTCTATTATGCTTCACTCAAAATTCTCATCACCCTCGAGTCGATGACCAATAACTCGACTCTGCCATTCCACTTATCAATCATTCATCTTATTTATTTTGTTTTTATTTGTGCACTCATCTTCCTTTTCTTCACTCAACAGTGGTACATCTCAACACTTGAATTAATTATTAATCAGTGCAATCGACATTAATTTAATCATCCTCAACACAATTTCACATCACGTGACTTATTATTTATTTAGCTATTCTCTAAATTCGTCAACTAAATTTGTGAATATTATTTCTTAATTTATTATTAAATTTCAATTTTTCCTGTTCGTGATTAGTTCAATTAGCCAGCAGTCTTCATCATTGCCCAAAATAGTCAAATCACCTCACCATTCGTAATTTACAATTCATTCACCTTTAGTTTTTAAATTGAATTTACCATATATTGCACAACTGTTCGATATTTTAATATTTTTATTTTCATGAATATTTTATTATCCTTTGTCTCGCAAAAGTCATTATTACTATTATTACTTGTGTGTGTGTGTGTGTGTGTTGGTGCTTGAGTGAGTGTCACGAAAATTATATTGATTTTATAATGATGATTATTATTAATCTAAATGATTCTAATAATGATTCATTCACCTCAGTATTGTGTGCCATTTGAATTCAATTTGACATTTCCAGTTGTGAGTGTGCTTTTGACAAGTTTGTTGGTTTTTTTGCTTTTGTGTTTGAACAACTTTCTCTATTATTCCAACAAATTCTGCATAGAAAATTTGATTTTTAAGAAAATTAATTACATTTTGATCGTGTTTTTGAGTGATTTTTCCACTTTGCCTTTTCTATAATTTCGCAAGTCTGCTAGTTCGTCGAACTCATTTAGAATCCAAGTAGCAGGTCTTTTCCAATTGACTCGCGAAATGGTCTCATTAAGTGCGAATTATAATTCCATAATTCCACCTACTCTCGCGAGTCATTCCACTCAGTAGAATCTATTTTTAAATCTCTTCTAAATTCTCCAGTGCTCATTTACTTTTGCGTGTGTGTCCCCTTCTCTGTGCCTGAGTGTTCCAGGGAATTTTCATTTGAGTTTTGCCTTTTGCTCACTCACCATCTCACTGTTTGTGTGATTTATAATTGCTTCGTATATAGTGAATATATGCTCTTATTGTGAATCAATCAAGTGAATGTGAGTTCTGTTTGAACTTGTGCTTTTTTGGTGATTTTGATTTGTCAAATTAATTTGATTTTAGTTTCACAATTTCCCAAAATTGCCAAGTGGATTTGTGTGTTGTCTATTTTGTCCGTGTGTGTGTGTGCTCGTCTGTTGGTTAGTGCAATCGTCATTTAGCAGTTAGTTTAGCATTAAATAATCACGACCATCATCGTCGTCACACTTTAGCAGGCCTCATTGCTGGTCGTCATCACCTCTCTCCATCTGTCTGTGTCTATCTATTGAGTCTGTGTCTGGAAGGCTCTGTCAGTCTCAGCCAATCAGCCAATATGTATGGTGGTTGGTAGCCTTGACGGTGCCTGTGTTGTGCCACTGTCGACCACTTTGTTGCTCATTGTGCAGTGTTAGCCACTCTGTGTTCCATCCCATTTCGTTGTGAGTTGGCGTGCTCTGTGTCTGCCCACCAAAACTGATATATTGTCTCGTAGTGTGAGTCTAGTGCAAAACCACTGTGGGGCTCACTGAGTGAGAGAAAGAAAAGCGTCAGCCAGAGGGTGACCTTTGCCATTTGTGGATGCCACTTTCGTGTTTGTGTGTGCATCGATCTTTACACCGAAAGAAATGAATCGGAAAAGTGTGTGGCTTGGTTTGAATTGACTCAACTAATTGAGTTGACGTGCTAAGATATTAGACATTTTGGAAATTGAGTTTTGGTTAAACATTTATGTAAAAAATGCAAAAGTATAGTTTGCACTCGAAAAGCATTAGATCTCTTATCGTAAAATGCATTTTCTCGTTTTGGTTCTAGTTATCTCTGCCAATCCGAACCGTCCTTATTATTATTATTATCTGTGACACTTTAGGGCTTGGCTTTCCTTTGGTTGATTTAGTTGCTTTTCTTGTTGTTTCGTTGTAGTACTACGTGTCTAGTGGTGGCACAACGCTCACTCGTTTGCTTACTCAGTTTTCCTGGTTTTCTTTTTAGTTTTACTTTTAATGATTGCGTATCTGTGTGTAGTGAGTAGTATGGTTGAGTTGTGTGTGAGTCTAACGAGGCAATCAGACTGTTTTGTTGTTCATTTTGGTTTGATACACCGAGAGTGGTGGTTTGTTGTTATTGTTTCGCGATTGAGTGCATTCGTGTGGGGATAATCGAGTGTGAATGATGATGACAGTATTAATAAGGCACAATTTGACATTATAATTGATTCGGAATTAAGTGTTCAGTAAGAGAGGATTCCAAAATGAAGTGCTCTTTTGTTGCTTTTCGGTTGTTTTATTTTCTATAAAATAAAATATAGTTAGTTAATGAAAATGTAATAAGCAGTTTGTTATATTATAATAGCAGACTTACGTGACTTGATTGACTGATCGATGCATGAATGAGACTATTTGGTGTGTATTGATTGACTATGAACTTTACTAAGTGTTTGAATATGTACGTGACTCCATTTTGATTGATATTCAAATGTATTGATTAAATTGTATTGATCGAAATTGAATTTGATTGATTTGAGCCACTTCGAGTGGCACAAACGAATTGTGGTGCAAGACGCACTCCAAATGTCAATACACTTTGGCTCGTTTATTTATTGACATTTTATTGGTCTCCTTTGGCAAATAGATCGTAATCTGTGTGCCATTTGTATGTATTCTTACCTTTGCCGACCACTACTCGTACACATTAATATGTGAAGTACGTTCTGAGTAGTGCTCAACTGGACAGTACTAGACTAGTCTAGTTTAGTGTTTCAACAAGGTCATTCTACCCGTTTGGTGTGCAGGTGTATAGATGCATTATTATGCTGGCCAATTATCGTTTGTGATCTCCACTAGATGCTCAAGTGCATTTGTGGTGTGTCTACTGTCTGTGCTTGTTGGGGACTGTCTATGCTAATGCAAGATGTTCACTATACTGGCTGGCTAATTTTGACCGTGAGAGGGGAAAAAGTCGATCCTAGCACTCAATCGAAGAGTTGATTTATGTATGAATATGTTGAAGGGAACCTTGTGAAATACACCACTGGATGGGCTTTCTATTGAAGCTTTCTATTGAAAGCTTTTCTTATGTGTTTCCAACCTAGAATCCATTCGCCGAAGAACAAGTTCAGGTCGAGTCTTAAATGGTACAATGATAATTATAATACGAGACAGAGGGGGTCGTAGTGTCTGAGATAGGATCGTTTCGAGCTCGACTTCGAATTTGCTGCTTTACGAGTAATGTCGCTATAAAATGTTTGAATTTGTGTGTTGCACTCATGTACGACTCACTTTGGAATGCTAGAAATGTTTCGTTTTGTTATAGAGTGAAATTAGTCTATTTAGTGTGAGCTAATGAAATTAGTCTGTCGTTTGTAGTACTGCATGGAGTGTGTCTTGTGCACTTAGCCCAACAATCAGCCATTCACTGCAGTCAGCCTTGTAATCGGTCTTTGTCTTCACTCATTTCCCAATACTTTGTCCTTCAAAATGTATCTTTTTTATCCGCTTACTCATTACTACTATATGATGATTTAGTAGTACCCTTTTCCCCGTTGATTCGAACTAGATAAAGTGCTCATGCATGTCTCCCTTTGTCGTCCAATGGAGAATGAGTGCTCGAACGAGTGTCCAAGCCCTCATCGGGCAGAGATCGTGTCGAAGAGTGTGACTGACTATTCGTTTGCTTGTCTCGTGTTCGAACCTGCAAGTTATCCTCATAGGCAAGCAGGCAGCAATCATTACGTCGCACACCAGTGTCGTGTCTCGACACTGTTTGAGCTCACTGTCTCGAGGCAGGCCAGTCAAGACTGCATGGTAACAACAAAAAGAAGTGCACTACACACGCGTATGTATGCAATGCAGCTGTATCCTCGAACCAGGCAGACAGTGCGTTTGAATAGCGAGCCAAAGCTAACCAAGCATTGAGCTATCACATCAGATTATTGCACAGACAACCCATCCATCCTCCCTCCCTCCCTGGAATGGCCCTTTCTTCTGTTGCTATCCCCCACTAGTTGGCTTGCGTAATATTGGCACTGACTTTCGCAACAAAGTCTGTCTCTCGGACTGTGCATGAGACTAATGATGATGATGATGCTCGTTGAGCGTTGGAAGGTTTGGCCGATTTTGGTATGCTCTCGACTAAGTGTGTGATTCTGCGCACTCACTGGTGTGCCTATTATCAGTTAATGTTATGTCGATGTCGCAATGCTCTGTCTCACAAAAGTAATACAAAGTATACGAGTGGAGTGTTGAACTTGTCTGCCCCTGTCCCTACGTGCACTCTCTGTGTGCACTGTACAGCCAGTTCCAAGAAATGGTCTCGAGATGTTCCATTGAACTTGAACTTGGCGCAGTCTCATCCATGGACCTCATTATGTGCGGGGCCTAAGCACTCTACCACATCTGCCTCATTGTCTCCAACTGTTCTCTGTCTGCTTAGTGGCGTTATATAACGTCAAATGTGAGCCATTTTGGAGACAGAGGGTGAGTGCATTGAGGACATTCCTCTCTCTTCCTCCTCCTCATTCTTGAGAGCTTCTCCATTCGAATGGCAATTCAATTGAAGGACAGCGTTTATTCTTGTTGTTTTTTACTATAACTTTGCTATACTTTAACTATTCAACTGTGTCCCCGAATGGAGCAGCATTTAATGTGAGTTCAGTACTCGCTTTATGATTATAGTTGTTCGCTCTCACTCACCCTCCTTAATGTCCTCACCAATGACGTTCCACATTGAGTTTGTACTGCTCTTTGGTATATAGACACAGAGTCACAGGATTAATCAGGGGGATAAGGTCACAAGTGAAATTGTGTGCAAAGGATGTGGAGAGAGGAATGGACTAATGGATTAAGTGCACTGCAGATATGGACTTGACCTTGAAATGGCAATGGTGACTCAGAATGGTGAAGGTTGAACTGAAGTGATTAGCTCTGAAGGGGAAATGACGATTTAATGGTGGTTTGGTTCTATTTTAGTGCATTCCACAATGAAGTTTACATTTGAATATAAATTCACTAATTGTGTCATGACTAATTAAACACTGTTTTAGTTTTACTTTAAATTCAAATTAGCATGAATTCTCTTGGGGGCATGAAAGGGTTACCTAATAGAATGTGCAAATGAAATTGGTTTTATATTTTGTTTTATTTTATATTAAATTCTAGATATTGATTTTTGTTGTTTATTTTTATGGATTCTGTCATACTCCCCGACAAAGTTTTGTCCTATGTTTGACTTTCGCTTGTTATTGAAACTTTCTCTGTGGGTTCAAGAAACTTGTCAAATAATTGCGAAAGGAATTGGGGTTTGAAGTGAAGATATAGTTTTGAAATATTATTTGAGTTTGGTAAATACTTGACTAGTGGAATACTCTTTGGAACGTTATGTAAGCCCATTTGTTTGTGTTACGCAATATACTTTACATACACAAACACTCAATGTGTATTTCGTCTAATGAATTCTGTTGCTAATTGAACTACACTTCTAAATTGGTACCTTTCAATTGATTTGTCCTTTTTTATCGTTTTAGATCGATTTTGTTTGATTTTACTGTTGGTTTGGCTTTCCTCTTGAGTCGCTCGTATCGTATCGAAGCCAAGTTCAAGTTCATCGCGATTGCGCCCCATCATCGTGACCACCATTGGAAGCATCGAACCCAGTGGATGACGGTACGAGAGGCAGCCACGATCGTGGTCGCGTCTGGCGTTGTGTGAGTAGTGTAACTCTTCTCTCAGTACTGCTCACAAGAGACCAATGCGAATGAACGCGCGAACTGCGAATGAAAAAGAAGAGAAGGCGTCAAAGCTCGACCAGGCAAAAGGTGTGTCTCACGGTTGTGGTGGTGAGACTGTCAAGAGACAAGTGCTACTAACTATACCAGCAAGCACACGTACTGTCAGCGTGATCCACTCTTGCCCGTACATTGTACAGTGTTAGAATGTGCGAGTGTGTGAGTGTACTGTGCGAATGGCACTTGCAAGCATGCATCCATTCTGGGCGCCTTTTTGCCTTTTCCCTTTTTTGTGCCTCTTTCCCGCGTTTGTCATGTGTGCGAAACAAGTGTTGTCCCGGCCAGTGATAGGTTTGCTTGGCGGTGGTCGAGGCTGGTGGCGGTGGTTGTGTCTCGTTGCACTCGCCTTTCACTCCCAGACACCGACCAACACACACACACAGACACATTTTCAAGATCACTGCTCTGTATCTGAATGTTGCGTTCCGTTTGCCTTTGTACCTTCGTGCGATGATGACTTCACACAAGGATAACTCGAGGCACTCACAGGCAACAAGCGCCTTTCTCCAAGGCTCTTTCTGTGCGACAAAGCACCAAAGGAGTCATCATCGTCTTCTCCTTATCATGGTTACCTTCGCTGGTCGATGCCTTTGCCGATAATGGACAAGAGGAGAGTGTACTTGTACGGATCGAAGCCAGATTGAGTCAACTTTCGGCGCGTTGAGTCGTACAGACGCGAGCGATGCGACACGAACAGACGAGGTGTGTGTGCGATGAATGGAAGAACAAAAAGAGAAACCAACTCGACCACGAGCAGTGTGTGATCAGTCAGTGTGGAGTGCAGGACACCTTGAGGATGCGTCCAATTTGAGTCGATTTGCCGGCTTGGCCATGTGCTTGGCAGTACTGCTCACGATCAACACACCGACGGCATCAGCATCATCACCAACACATCAACATCCACTGCCAACTGATGCTCCTTGAGTGAGTGCCAAGCACAAATCATATGTTCGATGATGACACAATCTGTTGACATGCCATTGTCTGTCTCGCATTCTCACTCTCTCCTCACTCTTCTGTCAATGTCAATGTCAACTTTGATTCACTCGTGGGTTGTGGACAGCATTTGATCCATTTCAATTTGGTTTCATTCAATTTTGGTTCTATAGCAATTGCCATCGATCTGTAAGTACAAATGACTTTAGTTTCAATTCTTATGAATGACACTTTGTTGCACTGTTACCAATGTTTATACTCACACGTTTATCTTCCATAAGCTTTCACTTTGCAGTGTGCAAAGGTTAATCCTTGATAATTAGGCTTTTTTGTGTGTTGGTACTTTACTTTAATAATTACACTTGCGGAAAGTTGAGTTTGACTTTTTGTTTGATTTGAAATTGTGTTTGTTTGTTTAACGATGTTTGCTTTGTGTTTGATTTTAAGGTTAAGGTCACGGTTTGTGTGCTATTGATTTGGGTCAAGGTGAAGTGTCATGTTTAGTTTATTTGTGTTTGGTCAATTGATTGAGGCTTGACGCCCTCCTGCCCCTTGCCCTCCCACCTGACCTGGGGGTGTGGGGTGGGGCTGAGGTGTTGGGTGCTGGTGGGTGTGAGTCTTGACATGGGCGTTGGGGTGTGGTCAAGGTCAAGGTCAACTGGTGACCTACTTTGAGATTTTCAATTGATAAGTTGGATTTTTGAATATTTTTTCTGATTTGTTTTGTTTATTTTAATTTATTAATTCTATTTTATTAATTTTTGATTCAAATACTAATTTTAATTTTAATTTAATTTTAGGTTCATCATCTGGCTCGAATTATACTGAACTGGTCGATTGATTTATGTCACAATCACTTATCACTTCATCTAGAATGTGAATCTATCATCTTACGTAAATACAATTGCCTCGGGATTTGAATGACATCACTGAATTCTATTTATGATCGATCGATGCACTCGAACTTGAACATTTTATTTTTGGGGATTTCTACCTTTACTTTTGCTGTTGTTTTGAAAATTTTGTTTAATTTTTTAAATCGTGGTCTATTGAATAACTCGAATTGCAAGCTTGGCTATGGTTTACTATTCACAACATTTGATTATGTACGGCTCTGCCTTCCGGAATGTTCATGTTTGCTCTCTCAACTGCAATTCTTTCTCGATTTCACTCGATTTAATCATTTCTAATGAACGATGATTAATGAATCAACAATTGAACGGATGCAAATCTATGGATTCTAATTTATCGAATCAATTAAATCAATTTGTCAATTCAATCAACGAATCAACCAACCTAACCTAACCAATTTGACTCCTAATTTCTCCTCTCTGGTTCAATTGTATCCGAATGTTCTCGAAATGTCCCAAACTTTTCTCTTATTTCATCATTACTCAAAGTTCATTAATCAATGAATCGATTTGTCCCCTTTCGAAACACATTCAATTTGAGCAATTTGAGAAATTTATTACCACTCGAGTCTATTGCTAAGCATTGCATTCTGGTGTGTACCCGTTGTTGCTCTCAATTGCTCAACTTACGCAGGAATGTGTTGAAATATTGAACATTCACCAAGAGTATTAATTGACACTACACGACCTACGTATGAACATCGTTATCAACTGACAATTGAACAACCAAACAACAGTTTCCAACACTGAACGCAATCGATCGAGTTGAAATCGAGTTGTGATTTCCTTTGAAATTCAAATTCATCTTCGACAAACATCATCACAATGCACTGTGACAACCACACACAGACACACATACACTCAAGTGATAATGTACCAAGTATTGTATTGATTGATCAACATGTTCCAACAGCAGTCCTGAACACAACAAGCCCGCACAATTCAATTTCAACATAATCCTCCCGACTTGTCCGCATATATAGTAACTATACGACGGCTTGTCGACAGCCAATAAGCAACAGAGTATACTTTTGTAGTGTGCCTGTATGTTGTCGCCTCTTTGGGAAGTCTAACTCACCGACTGACTAGTCGTCGAGTAGAGGGAGCCTGTCAGATACGCCATCATCAAGCCATACACACACACAAACAAGCACATTGCAGTGGCGCCTCTTTTGGGAGCTAATGAAGAACAAGAACAAGAAGAAAAAGTCAAGAGGCACCACACATTTGCACAGTACTGTGCACTTGAAGTCTCATTACTTTGGGGACACTGATGATTGTACCGAAGTGGCCATAGTAAAGCACAGTCCCGTCTCAATCAGCTCACTCCGGGTCGGCCATGGCCATGGTGTCATGTGTCCTGTGTCTATATGTCGGGTCTGTCCTGTCCCTCTCACGGCCACTCACTCGCCACACACACTGTATCAACTGTTCTGTAGGACACAAGGCGCGTTGTACAATCCACAAGCAGTACACTCCACACACACCAAGCAAATGGCGTCGCAAATGTCTCGCTATGACTCTTTCCCTCTATACGTTTTGTAATGGTTCGAGTGTTGCGCGTGTGTCTGTCTCGCTATTATCTCAAGCAAGTAAGCACAAAAAAGTTGCTTCAAGAAACAAAATCGAAGATTTTGGTTGATTTAGTCTCAAGACACACTATTAATACACATGCACCGACTTGTCTCGGCCTAATTGAAGCCAATTGATTGTGCAAATGTGTCTAGAAGATGCCTCGTTCTCACTGCTTGTGTCTGCCTGCATGGTGATGGTTTCGCTTCAATTGGACACGCTCTCTTTGTATATCTCCAATTTGCATATCAATTAGTGCACTGGGTGATGCACAGATTTACTTGCTATTTGTGGGCTGACAACTGATGATTCATCGAATTGGCACAAACTGGTGAAACCATCGACTTCAATTGGAAATTCTGAAATGAATTCGACTGGTTGGATTATTGTGAACTTGTTTGAAAATTGAAATGTAAGTCACTTACTTGAATTGATTATGTATGGAAATTTATTTATTTTTGCTTTTAGGACTGAAACAATCATTGTTTCCATCCAATTGAATTTATAATGTATTGACTTCTTGTCTCGATTTGGATGTTTTGGCTCGAAATCTCAAAGTTAATCCTCCGAAAATCCTTTTTTCAAGTCTGAAAACAAAAAGAATTTGTCAATTGAGCTTTTTCATTTTATAAGACTTCTGTTTTGGACATTTCCTTCTTAAAGAATTGGAAAAAGTCATTTTAGAATCACAAATCCGAATCAAATCTACTGGAAATTCAAACTTTATGAGATGATCAACTCGAAGCATTGATTTATAAGTAAGTTTAATGCAAGTTCAAACTTATTTTTGCTTTTTGTTAGTTTTTTGTATTACTTTTTCCTCTAAATGCTTTAATCGATTGATCAGGGATTGGCTTTTTTTGTTGTTCATATCTCATTGACCATTCACTAAAGTTTGAAACCACACAGTTTGAGTTGGTTTAGATCTGTTTCTCTTTTTTGTGAGTAGTCTAGACTTAATTTATTTTATTTGACTGTCAAATTAGAGTTGATTTGAGTTGAGTGCAAGTGGGGGATGCAAGATTTGAGTTGTCTATCTATTTGTCCTTCCTCTGACATTAGACTACTGTTGCCAACCACCCTGTATATTACTCAACACTAGTCTATACCAGTTTATACATTCGGTACAGGCACATTTCGGTGTCTAGTCACGTATAGAGTGGATATTGCACCGCAGTTTGGTGCTGTCTGCCTGTGTTGTATCATTGACGCATTGGGTTACGTTGTACAGGGGTGGGTGTGACTAGACACACGGCACAACATCAGGTATGCCGACTAATTGCAATTTATTATGTCTAAATTGGATTGAATTAATCTGATCGTAAGGTTTGTTTGCTTGATTGAACGGAAGATCGTTTTAATTGTTTTCGAGTAATGTTCAATCTGATTTTGTACTAGACTTTTGGGATTTTCTTTACTCAAACTAAAACAATTGAGCGTACTTTAAAATGTATTTGTTTTATCTTTGGTTTTAGTTACATTTATCTAGAGATGTGCTGATATGTGTGTTGAAGTGTTTGTGAGTGTGGTTGAGGTGAGACAATGACAATAAACAATTGACTTTTAGCTTAGTAGAGAGAGAATTTTACTTAAACCAATACATACAAAAGACTGTTCTGAGTTGATGTATGGCTCTTATTTCAGTTTGAGTTTGAGTCTTATTTCGTGATTAATGCAATTAGAGTTTAGAGTTCATCTTGTCTGTTCTTTATTGGCCTCTTTTTGCTCGACTGTTCTTCTCTTGTTTCTGTCTCTGACAGACTAATTGAATTTAGACTTGTTTTAAAATTAGACTTTATTTATTATTATGCTAGAGTAGAAGTAGAAGTAGTGATGCGAATAGAGCGAGGCATTCGGGCGAACTGTCGACTTACATTACATTACATTACTCACTGCCGGACTGGATGCGAAGACATTTTGCTTGTTGCGGCTGTTGAGTCTCTTGAAGTTGTCTGTTGTCTTATAGAGTCGAAAGTGACTTGTGTTGAGTGCACAAGTGCGAAATGCCTTTGCATTATTGAACATGTCGCTGTTTGACGTGCATTTGGCCGTGCTTTCAGTTACCAGTGGAGTGCTTGGTGACTGAGACCGAGCAAACCATTCTCGACCTTGAGGGGGAGAGGAGGGCAAGACATTGCCACTGAGACGGACCTGTCTCACACTTTGCCTTTTCGTTTGCGTTTCGTTTTCTCTTATTCTTTATTACTTTGTTCGTTATCTGCGATTCATTCGTTTGTGTGTGTGTAGAGTGACTTTGAGTGAGCAAGTGAATAAGAAGAAGTACAAGTGCTCATCGTAAAGTTTGAGATCTATAAACATAAGATGAAGTAAGAAGAATGGAGAATGCACAATTACTTACATGTTGAGTGCACTGATGAATGGTTCTCATGGGCAGATTGAGTAACAGGCACTTTTTCGGTTCAACCTGTATGTTCCAACATTATATGGGGGTTAAGTGGGGATTAGGTTATTTGGGGGCGACAGGTGGTGCAGGTGCACAGAGACAACGTGCAGTATGCATTGGCACTGCGGCCATTTGCAGCGCGCGCCATTGCTCTCTCGCTCACACACTGAAATGGAACCTATAAAGAGAGGCAGAGACGCGAGCAGAATTGATTGCATTTGATGTGTTTGGCACACGGAGAAGGGTTCGTACGATATCATTAAGACATACGTTTCGTGCTAATTATTTTATGGACAACAAAGTGAAGGAGAATGTTGCGTTTGGCTTGTTTCAATCAATGCGAAAATGAACAAAATTCGATTGGTTTCGTTTGTTTGAAGAAGAGCGCTATTTTGGTTGGCTGATTGATTGCTTCGTGAGATGTCCGAATTAGTTCCTGGAAATAGAGAAATTACGTTAGTTAGTGAATGTTAAAGTTGATTGAGTTCGTTGGGTGTTGCAATTGTGTTGTTGTCGTATTCGGCTACTTTACGAGTTCGATGTGCAATTTGCCATTTGTGTTGTATCGCTATTTGCAAAATAACAAACTTTTTGCTCTTTCCAATTGGGTTCTTTGAACTTTAGGTGTACTTTATGTGTTTGGTTCTTTTTAGTGTTGTTTGTGTTTAAAGTTTTATGTTCGGGAATGATTTGAACTGTAAAATTGTATTGAAAAGTTTGGTGTTTTGTGTCTTTTTTGGTATGTTTGATTTAGTGCTTGCTAAATTGGAAAATTGCGTGAGTTTGGGAGAATTGATTAATTTGATTTGTGTGCTTCTGTTAACGTTGTTGTTTGCAAAACTTTGATTCTCTTTCACAATTATTGCTCATTTCAATGTTCAGCAAATGTTTGTGTATTAATTCAAGCATTTAAATAATTAGTTTGACATAAAAAGGGACATTTGTGCGTTCAACTATTGAATGTCCTTTGCGCATTGTTCTAATGCCCAAGTGGTCATTCAATTAAAACATAAATTGGCGTACAAATTATCCTCATCACTGAATTAATTCATTTCCTAGTTATTTTTACGGTCATTTGAATTTCAAATAACTTTTTCGTTATCTTTTGTTGTTGTTGTTCATTTTGTCTTTTTGTTTTTGTCCATTCGAATCACTAATCTAGCTTTGATCTATTTAGATCGGGGTCAAGATACTTAAGTTAGAAGGTCTCTTGCCAGACCATCTGTACTTGACATTAAGTTGAGTATTACGTAAGGGATGCATTACGAGTTGAATTGTGCATGATTGTGTGTGTGTGTGCGAGTATGTGTGTGAGTGTGTGTTGTATGATCGTCATTGGGAAGTGATCTTTCACTGTTGTACTTGTACATGGTGTGTGTTGAGTATTTCTCGGAAATAAGTCTCATTTAGGTTAGTTCTGGTACAGAGTCGATATAGGCGTCGGACAGGGGTGCCTCGCTCTGCCCTTTCCAAGCATACAAAGTCACTTATTGTCTCTATGACCAATTTGTACGAGCTGTGAGCTACTACAGAGTGATTTGTTGTAGTCAGTTAAGTGATGGTTGTGAGTCTCACGGATTATGATTGTGATTACGTGAGAAATGAGAACACTTTTGGCTTGATTGATGGTGCACTGTGTGTGTGCAGTGTGTGCCTTCCTTACTTCCTAGCCGCGGTGTGTTTGTTACTAAGGTCTTTTCTAGGCCACTCTATTCCTTTACGCACACACTCGAGATAAGCCTTATATAAGACCTCATATACATTTGACGATAATTAATGTGATTAAAGTATATGATACAATGTGTTACATTTTGTCGGCAGTGAGTAGTAGTGCACTGTTGCTTGATAATGCAATGTAATGCTCTATCATACTGAGAGTTGCCAGTCCAACACTCAGGCTTTCCGCTATTGGGCATATTTCATTGGTCCCTTGTAAGAATGTTTGCTTTTGGTTTGCTTGTTGTTGTTCTTTCCGAAAGTGACTAATCACAAGTGGGCTTTTCTCTTGTTGCTCTTGTGTCTGGGCTGGATGGTGCATTCTTGGTTTGTTTCACTGTGTTTGGAATGTGTCTCAATGTGTAATAAAGAGTGAGATCTGTAAGAAGTAAGTTTGCCGGTTGTTCTTGCCTTTTTTTGCTTTTGCCCCCTGGGAAAGCTCTTCTACACTTCACACTTGTGCTCTTAATTGGACTCTTTTGGTTTTTGCTTCCTTGTTTTTTGGACGTTTTGTACATTTCATATATTCATATACTTTTTCTTATTGTTTCAGATTTACTTTTCCGGATTGAATTGCTTTTGGCCTCAAAGAGGATCGAGAAGATGAAGAAGGAAACAAAAGACCAAATCGTCTGCCGCCATCTTTCTTTTGGTTGTTTCCTTTTGTTTTTTGTTTCTCTTGGAAGCGCAACTTTTCGCACATTTAAAACCAGAAGAACAATGAAGATTGTTGTGCATTGTGTGTTTGTGTGCAATGATTACGACTTGTGTGCTTTTGTGTGCCTTTGCAAGTAATTTCTATGAAAAGATGTGTTTGGCAATTCAAGTCAACAAAGCTGATAGACCATTTCAACTCTTGTGGGTCATCTTGTGCATCTTGTCTCCATTAGGATGCTTTAATCTCAAATGGTAAGTGAATTTATGAGTACACTTTTTGGTGTGGACAAAACATATTTGGAACATTTTGATGATGATGAAATATACAACACAATATATTTGTGAATTTAGGTTTAGTTAGCGCGCAATATTTGAATTTATTATTTACATTATTCGTAGGAATTCTATTAGATACATTCTTTGGAATATATTATTTTCAAATCGAAATTCTATGAAATGTTTGCATTACGAGGATGAAATTTGTTAGAAATTATTAGTGTTTGCACTTATTGCACTCTCTACTTGGCTACAATGTATCGAAATGTAGCAAATGTATTTGGCAAGCACATTACGTAATTGTATGTTTGTACCCTCTAATTTGCATATAAGCTATTTTATTTCTGTTTGATTATTTACCCACGAGTGTGTCCCCGCAAAATTAATTCCTGTGTTTGTGTAATGATGCCCGATTATTTTCTTATTTTGCGGGTAATTACGTTTGATGTGATGTGATGTTTACACATTATAGATTCGAACTGTTTGTGTGTGAACCAGTGATGAGGATTGCATAATAATGTAACACTCATTTGCATGAGACTCCACTCACACACACGGACGACAGTGTTCGCGCCATTTTATTATATAGCCATTGTTGGTTGTGTTGTATGTCACTAGATGGTGCCACTAGAGCGGGATAGTTTGAATAATTTCCCTCCACTGCTGTGTTTGTGCTTTGACCTTAACTGAGGAGAGGAGAGAGAAAGAATGAAAGGTCATCGATCGATTGTGGGTGAGTGAGGGTGGGCTTGATTGTTCCCGGAATGGTGATCATTTGATTGAGTGGGAGAGAGAAAAGCAGTGAGTGTCTCTCTGTGTGTTGTATGACGCCGGGCGTCTCTGACCTTAACCTTTATTAGTCTGTCTGTGTGTGTTACTAGGCGTCTACTCGTCTACACAGACAAATGTCTATTTGTGGTGGTGATGATGGGCGCCATGTGAGATAGCACTCTTCTGCTCCCTGTGATCTAATTTCATTCAGATATAAAGTGACGCTCATGATGATATGATTGCGCCGGGCGTCATTCATAATTATATTTTGACTTTGAATATTATTAACTTGAAATGTATATTTATAGACATTTAGGTTAATTAGACTGATGATGGTGATGATATTAATAGTGACACTATCGATCTATTTGTGTTGACTATCGATTGTTTGTCGATTTGGGATGATTGATTCGAATTTGCAATTAAAGATTTAGCGTTTTTTAGTGAATAATTCATTAAATTAATTAAAGCAAACTTACTTTGGCGGGTGAATGGTTGGATGAAAATAGTTTATTATTAGGTCTTGAACATTTTGGCGCGCTTTGTTATTTTTGTTGGATTTGTTTAAATTTATTGTTTGTTTTGGTAATTGTTGATTAGATTGGTGGAAATGGTTGATTTGTTTGAGATTTGATTGGTTTTGATGATAAAGTGTGTGGATTGATGTTGGATTTGAATGATAAAATATGTTTATAATCAGTGAAGTAGTTGTGTTTGTGTTGGTGTTGGCACATTTGCATGCCCTACGCCGTGGCTTGGGTTATTTCCTTTGTGTTGAATTGAGTCGAACTGTGCTGTGTTCGGTTCAGTTAGTTCGTGCGTGTCGCGATGGCGCCAGCTGAGCGCTATCCCACTCAAATGCATATTCTTGATGGCATCGAGGCGTGAGGACGTCATCGGCATCAGCATCAGTTGCCAACAGCAGCATCAGCAGTCGGCCGCCAGACAGTCGATGACCCCTTTTGCTTTCAATGTCTGCTCTGTGTGTAGCTTCATTACGCCAGGATGGTGTTGCTGGTGGATGGCGCCCGACGTTGGCTTGCCTTGCCTGCCATACATTAATTTCCATTGTCAAGTCTGTCTGGCGCGGTGTTCTCTCTTCTCTACACCCGGACGAACGTGATTCGTATTGTGCATGTGTTACTACTGCTATTGCTGGTTAGAGTCACTGTTGCCGACCGACTCTTGACTCGCACTCGGCACTGTGCACAGTAGAGTGAGAGTACGACATGACGCCCGGCGTCATGAGGCAGCCATTGGTCTTGACCGACTTGGTGTGCTGGCGGTTAGTGATGGATATTACACTACACACAGGCGAGAGCAATATTATGCAATCGATCATGCTGAGTGTGGTGTCTACGTGAGTCAGGAATCCATCTAGGGTGCTACAGAATGGCATGGCCATATTGTTGCATTACTTTAATGAACATTAATCTCGCTACTATAATCAAACACCATAAGTGTGCGCTCAGGCCTAATGAATTTGATAAGAAAATTAATTAGACTAATCTAATTAGTGCTACATGCTATGGATGAACATGAACATGCTGATTCATTAGGGCTGATAGGCCAATGGGCCTATCTAGTTGTTTGACATTTGGAATGCTGAGACTTGGGTGCACCTAAGAAGTTGTATTGGTCTATGTTTGGCGCATTCTGGCTTTGCTTAGATTGTCGAGTAATTTGATGGTGCAATTAGTGGCTAATTGAACTATTTTTAATTAGTGCACAATGCAAACAAATGTGTTTGCTTTTGGTAAATATTGGTTTAGAGTGAGATTTATTATTTGAACAATGAATATATATTGCTCGTGTGGTGTGTTCAATAATTAATTAATTAATATATTCTTTATTTGCTTATGTTTGGTGTCTTGGTCTGTGTGCAATGGCCTCTGTGTGTTGTGTCTCAGGTGCCTCTTGTGGTCGTCGACCAGGAGCGTGACAAAAGAGGCACTTGTTCTCTCGTCTTTATATATTTTGTTTTTCTTTTCTCCACGCTCATCATTTCTATCTTTGTCTTGGTCTGTGTTGTGTTGGTTTGAGGTTAATAAATCTTACCACGAGAATAACCTGGTGCAGTGTGCACAGAACCAGACTCGAACTCAACACAAACGCCTTTGCGTGTGTCCATTATATCAGAAGTGATGTGTTTTGTTGTGTGCTAGTGTAGGCAGAATCGACCTGTGTGATTGTGTCATTCGATTCACCATCGCCACACTCTTCTTCTTTTCATTTCTTCTCCCACTTGTGCACTCCGTAAAAGGTCAAGTGAGTGCGTGTGGACAAAGGTCGTGACCGGCACTCGAGTGCAATTTGCGATTCTTGTGAGCGCGTACGTTCGCGAACTAGTTTTGCTGCATCTCGATTCTGCTGATTCTTGTTGCTTCCTCTGTGTGCCCAACTGCCTTATCAGCAGAATCATGAATTCTCGTGTTGATGCCTCTCTCCTTCTGGCACGGGTTTCTCCTCTGTCTGTGTTGTGTACTACTCGTAATTATAATTCTGCTGTGGTAATTTACACTCTCCAAGCGACACTCACTCCACTGAACTGGAGAGTACTGCGAGAACAGAACTCAACTCTGTGACTAAGGAAGGCTAAGGCTGAAAAGTGAGGGAGCCTGGCGTCTGGGCGCCTAGCAACAAGCTACTAACCGACAGGTAGAACAGACAGGACAAAGACGTCGGTGAAGGAGTAGAGAGGTAGAGTACGAGAGAGAGAGGCTCAACTGAACTCAACTGAACTGGTGAGAGAATCGACAAACACTACAGTCATGCTTGACCTTGTTCGCCACAGGGCAACCGAGACATGCACTCGCCGGTCAAGAATCGACAAACACGGACACTGGCAACACTATTCGGGTGCTCAAAGGCAAATGGCGCTCGAATTATACATTACAGTCTTGAATGACCATTACGAGTCGAGTTATGAGTAATGTGCACAGTTTCACTTAGACAAATTGAATTGAGTCCATTTGGTGTATTGGCCAGGCCAAGTGGTCTGTGCGAGTGTGTGCACAGCCTTAACTCTTTAATACAATTTGGAGCATCCATTTATATGATATTTAATGTTTGGTGCATTGTCTGGCAGCTGTCGAGACAGTGGCCCATTTGCACTTGTCTTGTGCGTCCGACCGCAATTTCGAGTCTCATTATGGCTCATTGGTGCAGCATCACACTCACTGGTCTACTCGAGTTGTACTCTTCACATATCATTTTTGTGCCATTGTCATCTCTCCTCCAACTAAACGATGTGCTCGAATGTTTTGTTCGAGGTCTTTAGTCTCGAGTTGAAGTTGTTCGCATTTTTGCCAGTACAGACATAGACATAGTTTCGCTTTATACAGACAGAGGACCCTCTCAAGTGCATTGTATGCATTATGTATTATGTATGTATGTATGCAAGCAGATCCAGCCCAGACTGAGTCACTCATGCTGTCCGTCGAAGTGGCCTCTGTCTTGGGTGCGAAGTGTCTGCTGTGGTGCTGCTGGACACCACTGCACGAGAAGAATGCACATGGAAATATGCACACAGAGGGACAGGATTCATTAAGGCATTTGATGTGTGCTCCGACTCGATTGATATTCATGTGTGCACATACTGCAGAATAGTTGTGCCATGAGATTGTGCATTCTGCAGACAGTGCTACATGTACAATCACGGCGTGACATGTACAACTACAGACTATGCATACATGCACTCTACAATGTACACTTTGGTCATCTGCATTTGACCATTTTGTTTGACCAAAATGAGCTTGTACAAGTGATTGAGTGAGTTAGTGCTCTGGTGTACCTCTACACCGGTCCTGTCATTAGTCAAGTGTACGAGTGGACTGTCTCAGTGTCTCAGTCTGTCTCACTGGTTACATTTACTGGTGCACTCTGTATATAGAAACACTGTGATGATCATGCAGAGACAAGAGACCAATGTTGTGTCAGTGTGCACTGTACAATTACTGCTCACTGGAGTACTGGTGCAGTGGTTGTGTGCTTTGTCGGTCGGTGGCTGGGTCGCAGTGCTAACGACCTCACATTCGATATGTCTCGTCTGTCTCATTCTCAATTGCCTGTCTCACTGCCCGACCGGATGGATTCGAGTCGATGTAATATGCTGCACCCGACACAGAACCAATGTTGTATGCATGGTGCCCGGTGCTTGTCTGGCCCCGCTATTGAGGTTAATGCATTTACTGTGCAGTGCACTCACCAGTCACTGGTATGGCTTGTCTGGTTGCTGAGGCTGACTTGTGCGAACGATTTGTGTATGTGCCGCATTCTCCAAATTGGGTCCAGTGCGCCATCGCCATTCGATTACCGATGCGAAATGCCAACTGGACAAACCACACCAGACAGGAACAACATTACAATGCACACCAATTGAGGCTATTTACATGTAATTGGCCAATATTACTGACCACTGAGGATAGTGGTGTGTGTGCCATTTAGGTTTGATCATTGCTCATCAGACCAGACACCACTTGGCACATTCAATTTCGATGATTTAGTTGCGCTTGGCAAGAGTTGAGTTGAGTTGCGATATTGTTGGCTTTACTCCCACGTTGGTTCAGTTGCACAGCATGTAAATCATGTCACTAGTAATCCTTTTGCACTCGAACGCAAAGTTTATTATTTTTAAAATTAATCATTAAATTATGAATTATTATCTGAATTTGAATGAACTCTCGTGAAGTGTGTGTTTGTCTGAGAGAATGGATTGTTTTTGTTATTGTAAAGCATATAATCCTCTATATACCTAATCCTCTTACTTCACCTAATCTAGCTCTATTGGCCATCGGTTAGTCTCTCTCCTTGTATGTCCATGCAAGTGATTGTGTCGAATGTCTTGTTTGACTGTTGTTTTATTGTTTGTTTGGACAATTCACTCCATTCGTGAGTTTTTGTTTGCTTTCTTCCTGTCTGGGTCTGAGTGAGTGTCTGTGAGCAATTAGACTATGTAAATGTTTGTCTTCGAGGCAGATGTTGCTGATGGCTGTGAAGCATTTTTGGAAATATGTGGCAAGTGATTCTTTTTGCTTATTTGGATTCTTTATTTTTGTTTGCACTTTTAACTTTTAAACGATGTGCACAATCGATTACGAGTGAGTGATTTTGTGTGAGACTTCTAAACTAAGAACGATTGGTCTCGACTCACTGTCTGGCCGACTGTCTCTCTCTCAACGGTTCATTGGTTCACTCTCGGGGGTCGCACTGGCACAAGTCACTGCGAGTGACTGACTTGGGGCGTGAGGGCGTCATTGGTGCCAACTTTAGCTCACACTGCTGTGATTTCCTTCTTTCGATCGATTCCTCAGACAAATTCTCACTCTCAATTTCTCGCTCATCTCTCGAACTGTCGAATATATTTTCGTTGCGTCCAGACACATGCACAATCGATCTTACTTATAACTTTGGCTATGGCGCACCATGCCAGACGGATTCTAATGCCCAACACACACACACGGGTCCATTAAGCATTCGATACGATTCTGTGTGCTCTCGTTCAAGCCGAACAGACAGAGAGACATTGTGCCGTAGACCTACAGCACAGTCCGAGAAGTGAAGAAGCAAACAAGAAAGAGAATGATCGTAGACTAAATAAAATTAGGCTATTAAGGCGCTCGCATGTCATATATTCTTGGGGAGCAATATGAGACGCCCGGCGTCATGCAATGGATGGCTGAATGCATGCTCCTCTACACCTGGATGTCATCCAGGCTAGTTACTTTTCTATTCACATGCACACTTTGCTTACTCGATGTGTCTCATATTGCATGTCTGTGTTTGTGTCTTAGACAGCCGGGCTCCATAAAGGTGAACACTGAACACAGTGGTGAGAAGGAGAATCAGTGAACCTAATCGTTGGACTGAATGGATACGTTTGATACTTTTAGTAAACAAGACACCACACCGAAGACAGACCAAAAGCCATTAACCCCTTCGGTCCTTTGTGTGTGTGTGAAATCTCAATGTCCAATCTCAATCATGTTTTTCTCAATAATCTCGCACCCTGCAGAGCACACACAGCCTTAACCCTTACTGCAGCACACTGATTGCATTGTCATAAAGTCATCATCAGGTGTGTTGTTTTTCTCGGAAATGCACAATTTCCTATCTTCACAAGACAATCTATCAAAATAGTGAAACATTGTGAGCAAAACATGTCAGAAGTTTAGAGCAAGATGAGATTGAGTTCTGATTCTGATTGGTTTTAGATCGAATCTGTCTGCTTTTTGTGTGTGTGTGCTGTTACTTGTTGTTTGTGTCATTTGACGATTGTAGTAAACAACTTGTCAACATTCCATACTGGTCTACTGGACTTGGGTGAATGAGTACACAGGTGGAGGTGAGCTTGGCTGAAGAATATAATCGAAATGGATTGATCAGGTTTGTGTGCGATCGAACTGAGATATACACAGAGTTAATGAACTTGAGGGATAATGATGGTCCGGTGTGAGTGTGCACAGACCAAATACATTAAGATGACTTTGAAACTGGTTGGCAAGGGTTGCGAAATGTTGATTCGATGAAACAATGCTCTTTGATTGTGGTCATTCCATTGTGAACTGTTTGGTTCGATCTGTTTGTGCTCAATCCCTCAATTGTCTCAATCTTAATCCATGCTTTATCTAATTTTGGTTTGATTGAACCTGAACTCGTTTAGTATGTTTGAATCCTTCACTAATTACCTCCAATCTGCATATGCTGGTCTGTGTGTTGTGCGATAATGATCTTGTTTACCAAAATGTGATTGTGTTCATTAGTGGTGAGGACTATTTGCTGCTGGTTTGGTCATCTCACGAGCCGCACTCGTTTTGGGTTTCCCACTTTGGGGGGATTGAACTCTCTCGCCCCCTCTTGCAGCTTGACCAACCCGGATGAGTCACTGAGTGTGTGTGTGTTGGTTTGGTCAATAGATCATAAAGCTGACTGACTGTGTGTAATGATACATTCGCTTGTCTCATCCTTTCCAGTAGTCCTCTTGTGGATGCATCAGTGCTGGACTCTGCTTTCCGTCCATTGTTGTCTGGCTCGGTGTGTCTGTTTGTATGCATGTTCATCTTCTATCATCATCGTCTCCTGGTGGTTCTTTTTCTTCTTCTCTCTCCATTTTGTGATGTAGCAAGTTGCAATTCTCTACTGTGCATTTGCGATGCTTCAATACACTAGGACGAGTGAGGTGAGCTCGCGCGCGCCTTCTTAACACTAACGTGTTTATGTCTGCTCGAAGTATGAGATGCAAAGAAAGACTGATTTGATTGCAATCTTTAATTGTAATAAGTGCACACAAGATTGCATACTGAGAGGAGACTAGTGTCCGACCGCACTTTGACTAAGGAAGAGGACTGAAAGGGTTATGCTACACCAGGACCGGTCTCTCATCACTCTACCACTACCGCACGAGTACGAGACTTGTCCGAACACGATGGTGAATACAAGAATTTCAAAGTGGCCGTTGAGCATTGAGGACTGAGTGTGCACTGGTTGGTTGGTTGAGGAGAAATCAAATTCAAAATCAACTCGCCCATCACGATATGACCGACCACCGGACAAACCGAACGAACTGCGAGTGGGAGAGAGCACAGCGAAAGAGGTGGCAATGCAAAGGGCGAAAGGGTCAAAAGGTTTCTTCACCTTTCTTAAGGTTGAACGCATTGAAAGGTGAAGAATCGAGTGACGATAAGACAAGAAGAACTCGGAGAGGGCACAGGAAGGTGATTTGTGCGTGTGTCCGAGCAAGGACAAGTGGACACCACTCAGGCTTTGTTTCACACAGCACAATTGAGGGCAAGACAATTCTTGTGATGCACACTTGTGCACAGTCACTAATCTCACTTCGGTCACTTAATGGTCGTGTCGGCTATAATTTCGGTGTAATGGCCAAAGGGTTGCAGTGTGCCATTGCACCACACGGCACCGACTAATTGACCGTGAGCACTTGAGACACCAAATGGCAAATGTGCTGTACAGTTGGGTTTAGGAACAAACCTATGGCTTAATTGGAGACAATTGCTCGCTTTGTGTCTGTCAGTCAGTCAGTCTCAGTCCAGCACTTGATTCTACTTGTTTAGTCAAATCTTTCCAATCTCCAACCTCTAATTACTCACCAAGAAATGTTTCCATTTTAGAGTCGACCATTTTAGAGTCGAGTTTTTTCCAGTTTTGTCTATAAATAGTGATGATAATTGTTTTATTTATAAATTGAATTTTAAATTATTTGGTTGCTAACAGAGATGTTATGGCTCGATTTGTGTGTATGTGTGTATGTGAGTATGTGATAATCATCGAATCATTGAATGATGTGCTGAGTTCGGTTTGAGTACGACTTGATTCGAAGGGTCCAATTGTGACGATAATGGAAGGTTTGCTGTGCAATTTATGATTTATTTGGTTAGATCACTTTGGTTGTTTGGCTTTGTGTGCGGACATTGAGAAACAATGCTAAGCAAACAGAGTGACAGGAGGATGCTCGATTGAGCTTTGTTGTGCACTGTTCCTATGGCTACTGACCGAATTGTCAATTCGCGTTGTCCGCCTATTCGATTTTTTATTCTTTTGCTTCACTTTGCACTAAACTCCTTTGATTGTTACTTTTCTTTTCTTTTTTTGTTGTTGTATTCAACTTTGACTTGACTTGCTTTTGTTTGATTGATAAGTTTGTGTGTGTGAAGTTAGTTCAGTTTTGAGTAGTAAATAAAAAGAGGCGCCAAAGATGAGCACTGAGGGTCAATTGTGGTACAAAATGGTCATCCATTATAATGTGTATATGTGTGTGCTTGTGTTTGTGTGTGTGTGCGTTTGGCGCATCATTGGACACGTTCGATGAGGACATTTGAGTTGTTACATTCTTGACCAGTCTTTGGACATGTCTCTCCGCGATATGAATGTAAACACAACTAGTTCGCATGAGTGTATGACGATGCACTTGTCTGTCTGATTACGATGATTGAAGACGTGCTGCTCACTGTCCTCTACCTACCTCTCTGCCTCACTCTGACTAATGTGCCTCATCAAAGGTGATGCACAGAGGAGAGATAGACCTGCTCATCCTCAAAAGAGGCACTCAAACGTTTGATTGGGTTTTGATAGGTTAATGAATTTGAATGATGTGATATGATGAATGTCGAGAGGAGGAGGAGGAGGTGAGGACACAATCGATTCACATCGATTTGGTTCGTACTTACAACTAATATGAGGCACCTGAGAAGAAGATTATTATTAACTTGAGGCCTCTTTGGCCATACAGGCACGTCAGGATTTACCTAAAATGGTCATGTGGATTTGCGTTATTAGATGAAAGACTGATTGGGGCTTGTACAATATTTATGCATTGGGTCGATGCATTTGTGATTCATTGGTTATGGTTTTATTCCATATGTGTGGTGTAGTACTTGTGTCATTGCTTGTATTTATGGCATCGGACAAATGACTTTGCACTTGATGTGAGTCTGTGTGATGGTGTCTGTGCAGTGTGGTCATTGCACAATGCATACAATGCACACAATACATACATTGAGAGACAATGGGTCAATAACCAGACAATGGACGATTGCGAGTGTGGCACTTGTGCTAATGGACATTTGGTTTGCGGGTTCGGGCTTGACTTTTACATGGACCGTTCACTTATGGACTGAACGGATTTGTGTGGATTGATCGGTTAGTGGTTTGAATTGGTTTGATCCACTGGACCAGTGACACACCACCTGTTTGTGTTGAGCCCATTGTCTGGTGGGGGACTTGTGCTCGGGTGAGGGGACTCAACCGAGCACAGACACAGACAGGACATTGCATTCCACATTGAGTATTGCATGTGTGCCTGTGTGAGTATTAATAATACATGGACAAGAGAGTGCATAGCAACAAGCTGTCGAGTGGAGTGGAGGAGTACCAGTGTGGGGCAGACATGCCATCATCCTTTGTCTCACTCAGCCAACTCCACTCTGATAAGGTGAACCCTTCCCGAGAATAGAGTGGAAGGGTTACGCAAGTGCACCTCTCACCGGTGACCATGCCCTTCCAACTTGCCTTCCTACCCTTGCCTGCTCACCCTCACTTTAATTGAGAAGCACGCACATGCCAGCTGGTATATTCAAAGTGAGCACAAATTCCGTTGGTTACGAATGTATCAAATAGTTCTCACCAATTGTACGGGTCTGACTATCTTGGCGGGCTATTTCTCAGCACATCTTGTATTATTATGCACCCTGTAGCTCTGCGCATACTTGTGCGCATCTCACCCTCCACCTCCTCCTCAGTACGTTGCCCCCTTTGAATGTGAACGCGCGAAGCCCGCGCGCGCTTTTATATTCTCCGCATTGTGTTGGATATATTCGTGTTTGCAGTGCAGTGTGCATCTACACTTCACCTCAGGCAGAGGTGATGAGGGTGAGTGGATTCTCGTTGTGCTCAGACCGACGACCCCCTGTCTCCTCCACCTCCACCTCCACCTCCGATTAAACCCTATCTGTACGCATGCGTGTCAACGATCTCGAACGATATCTAGTTGGATGGTAGCGCGCGCGTCCTGGTCGCGCGAGCGTCTATTTCCACTGTTGGTTCGCGACTGAGTCAGTGACTGTCAGTTGATCCTGTGGAGCGGAGAGTGAGTCTCTCGGCGTCGGCGTCATCTCACCTCTCACTAGACTCGCATCTCACTTTACTTCATTTCTCGTCTGTTCGGCATCGAGTCCGGTAATTTGTGTCTAGCGTGGCGCCGGGCGCATGAAGAGAGACCGGCCAGACAGTCGCACTACAGACTCGACTTATGCGCGGGAAATTGTGGAGAGAAGAGGAGAGATGTGCCACTCGAACCGATTCGGTGAGTGACAGTCGGTGAAGAGACTCGAGCTGGTTTGTCTCGTCTCTCTCACTCCACCACTCTCTCCACTACCAGTTTGTTCGTCTGTTCGTGTCGTCTGGTTGGGCACAAAGTGCACCAGCCAGCCACTCCACACCATTCTCCAGTCATTTCGTCTGTTCGCCTCGTCCCGGCAAGACCAATTGGTGTGGTGCACTTACCGAACTAGACAACTTACACAACTTGTCGACACTACCCGGCCACGAGCAGGAACACATCACCTTTTCCTGTCTCACATTCACAAATATCAATTCTGTTGATCTTCCATTTATTATGTGATTCACTCAACACTATTTGCATATCTTCCCCATTTACGATCATTCTCGTGTGCAACTGGATTTATTCACTCAATTTGGTCAAAATTTTACCGGAATTTTGATTCTTGGATGTTCAACTGTGAATTGACAACTCTTTTCACCATTCGCTCAACCTTTCAATCAGGTATCATCGAAAATTTGTATTTATAACCAAACTTGAAAATGTGTTAATGGATTTATTCGAATTGACTTTTGTTGACAAAGTAATTATTCTAAATATTAATCAATTTCATAATGAATCTCACAATTTACCGATAATGACTCTATTGAATCTTTGATTCGACTTTCAAAAATAATCAATTCTTTCTAATTATTTTGGCTTCCTGTTTCTTCACAATTGATTCTTTCGACTTTAATTTGGCAATTGACCAATCAATTCACAATAAATTGTCAATTCTTCAATTGCAAACATTTGCCCAATAAGGAAGGCCTTAACACAAATTGGAATTGTTGTTTGTCGCTTCATGCCAATTGATTTGTCTCAAAATTGTCTGTCTACCTGATTGTGTCTATTGTCTCGATTGGCCATTGATCTATTTGGTGCATTCAAACATGCGAACCAGTTGATCCCTCGAGTCCAACTATTTCCACCTCGATCAGTTATACTTTGTAGTAGTTCGTTGGAGGAGTGACTGTTGTGTCTGCTACCACCACCAGCAGCACCGTCAGTCCCATCAGTCCTCTCAATGCATCTCATCTCTTGTGGCATTGTGGTGCAGTCAGTAGTCCTCATATACGTAATGTAATGTAATGTATTGCCAATTGGGTGGCCACCTTCGCGCACCAACACCACCAGCACCGACCACTGCACAGTACAGAGCACACCACGCCGCGAACAGTACAAAGAAAGTGTCTCGGCACTCGGCTCAAAGTCACATCGAGTCTGTTCACAGTGACAAGTAGCACTCTCACTCGATTCACTCTCACCTTGTCTTGACGCATCACTTTGGTTTGCTTGTAGAGCATGACACTGTACTGCCACACTCACTGATTCACTCACTGCCACCAACCGTCACCACTCTCCCTTTGTCTGTTGAATGTGTGAATGTGTGTTTGTGTGCCAACAGAAGCGAACACAACCGGCAAAACTGGACACAACCACCACTTGACACTGACACTATCCAACCAATTCAACACGTGTCACAACTTTAACCCTTTCCAGCACACCTCACTCAACCCTCTCTCTGTGTCACTGTCAACTGATTGCTTTGTGTGTCATTCTGATTGATTCACTCCATCAATTACCTCAGTATAGAATGTAAGTTTGACTTGTAAATTCCACAAAATGATTACTACGAAATGATAGGTTTAGGGTTACACAGTCTCAAATTAGATCTTAATTATCAAATGGCTTAATGATTCTCGAATGCATTCTTTGTGCTTTGTGCCTTGAGGACATCAACATTGGCTACTTAATGAACTCAACAATTACACTCACATTTATGAGAACCAGTTTGATATTATATTACATGATTTGGTTGAAATTCGGGTTTGGTGATTATGTTCAAGTTTGGATTCTATTTGTGAGAGAATCATTTACATTTTTCATTCATATTTTTCATATTTGGCCAAGAATCTTAATTGAATGATGATGATAACGATGAATGGTGACGATGTCTTTATTATAATTTGGTTGGTATATATTTTGGTATATTCAAAAGTGGGCTTGGCCCTTTGTCTGTGTCTTGTATGAGTGTGCATGATTGACTCTGAGAGGCTCCTCATTAATCGTGTCCATTCTTTTACCTCTTCTTTGCCCAATTTGCTCTCTCTGCCTCGCTCTCCAATTAGACAACCACATTTGTGGATGCGAGAGGTTAAAGGCTAATTAGAGTGGTTAGGCTTGTGTGTGTGCTATCATTAAGATTACTCTCCACAGTAAATGAGTCTGTGCACGTCATTTGTACTGTGCTAATTGATGATGATGAATTGAGACGTGCGGGAGAGAGAGTTGAGTGAGTTGACTAATTGGTGAGCATTTGCAGATGTCTCTACAATTTGCACGAACAATTTGACAATTATCGCTTGACATATGACCACTTGACCAAGTGCTCTACTTGATATAGTTTGAGCACGTGTGTGTGTGTGTGTCAACTCACTCATTGCTCACTCGGTTTCGGTTTGACCTCTCTTTATGTAAAGTTGCACAATTACCCTATAATGGCTATTAGTGTCTCCCTTCCGTTGGTCAAGTCATTACGACGGTCATTTGATCTTTGACCTCTTACTCTTTCTCGCTTCCTCTCTTTTCTCTATATGTCTGGTGTAGTTGCAAAAAGTAGGAGGAGATTCGTTTGGTCCACTCCTCTGAGTGACTTTGAGAAATTACCTTTGACCGAAACGACCTGAACTGACCTGTCCGTTTGTCTATGACTTTTAGAATGTGTTGTGAGTTTCACTTTGTGTTCAACGACCTTTGTGTGTGTGTTGACTTTCATTTGAGTTGTATTCATTATTAGTGAGTGTTTGTTTCGAGTCATTCATTCGGTGTACGTAGGTCGCATTCGCCTCTTCACTCGTTAGTAGACCAAAAATGATATTAGCCGAGAGAGGTACCTCAACCATTTCGACTATGTTCGCCTCTTTGGATACTCTCACAGTCATGCATGCAGAGGCATTCATATCCATTTGGGTGCCTCTCGCTGGTTAGGTTGAGGCCCCTCTCACTCATTGTGAGCCTCTTTGCACTCGCATGAAATGAAAATTGCTTTTTAATTCCCAATTGCTCCATTGGCCTCTTCTCACTCTCTGGTTGGCACTCTGTGTGGTTTTCCTGACGCTGGTCAATAAACTTTGAACCCTACACTTGAACTAAAGTGAGAGGCGAAGATGATGAACACAGTCCGAATGTTTTCTTTGCAATGAATTGAAGAAGGAAACGAGACGATGAGGTGGACAGATGGTTCGGTGATGCAGACTCACTGTTTGGACTTGCTGGGGATGCTAACGAGGATGACTTGCAAATATGGCGATTTATGATGCACGGAAGACAGATTGAACGATAATTGATGCTATTTGGTTATGTGGCTATTTGTTGAACATTGATGCGATTCTCGAGAATGGTCATTTGCACGACCTTTGATCTGTTGGTGCACTTGAAGTCTGTGTTGACTGCTTAACCCAGATTGACTGCACGGTTTGGTGCATCCTTTTGGCTTGCTACATGTGCACCTGGTGCCTCATGTGCAATGCAAACCGGGTTGCTTGCTTGTCGAATCTATTTCGCACAAAACCGGCCTTTTGTGAAGTTTGTGCCATTAAGTGATCGACCGAGTGATTTCGATGTTAGTCATAATACGGAAGTGTTGTGTGCAATGTTCATTGGTTCATTGGTACAGCTAAGTGAAGCATGAGGCCTCAAAGTGTTATGCCTTGAGATAAATTCTGAGAGGCACCAAATAGTCGATCTCTCATTGAGGCCCTTAACCTTTGGGAGTCGAGTGCCCCTCAACCAATGTTTTGATTCAAAGGATTTCTAGTTGTTGCTGGTGGTGCCTCTTTTGCTTCCTTTGTTTCTTGTGTCTCATCTGTTTAGGCTTTTCGCCTCTTTGCCTCACTCATGTGATGGCTTAATGTGATGTTGATTGTATATTAGACACAATGTGCATGTGAGTCTGTGTGTGTGTGAGCAAGGTTGTTCCTGGTTGGATCAGTGAGACACCTCCAGATGACTCAACACGCAACAAGTTTTGAGGAATACTCTCTGACAGATTCCTTTCTGGTAGTGTCTGGTGTGAGTGTGTGGCACGTCACTGTCATCTCACTGTTTCCATGCACCAACTCACCACATTGATCACCACATTGTCGTCGTCTGCATGGATGCACTTGCACATGCTCACACTTTGAGTAGAGTAGACTTGTGCAGCATTCGATGCAATATGCAATATGCCTACACGTACACCTCAAGTCGAGACTATCGCTCTATTACGTAACTCTCCCGGGAAGAGTAAGAGGAACCTCTCTTGTCTTTTGCCCATTCACTCACTTATCGCTCACTACTAATGGATTTTTTAATAATTTATTGAAGTGTCCAAATGTATGCAATGTGTTCGCCAGTTGTGTATTTCTCAATAAGAAGGGAAAAGAACCTAATTGGCCATGAGGACAATTTGGTTGGTCCATTGGTAGGCTTTCGGGTTTATGAGAAATGAATGATGCACTGGCTTGTGATGATTAAAAGGATTGGCCTTTACTCGAAAACTGGGATTTGGTGGGGATGCAGAGTTGAGGGCCAGTCGTGACAGATGTGTGCATAGTGGATTCATAGGTTGGTCTACAGGAATGTGTGACGGTTGGTGCTGATGCTGATGCTGGTGCACTGGTGTCGATGTTCGCTTGTTGCTACCCGGTGCCACTCGACACTCACACTGCCACACACCGCCGATTGATTATGATTGGACAAGTCGAAATGGAGTACTGTGTAATGTATAATGTGTAATGTGGTACTACACCACTAGTGTGCTACACGTCAGGGGCTATTAACCCTTTGAGGACGATTTGTGCCCGATCGGTGCGTGTCTCGGTGCTTGTCAGCGAGATTGGTTCGACTAGCTGGTGTTGGTGTTGGTTAGTGGCTGGCTCTGTGTCGCTCGCCGACAGACACACAACCACAACCGTCACTTTGTGGTCTCACTTTGACTACTGCCGCTTTGCACCACTGTCCTCGGTGTGTCTTTGCCAATGCATTCATTTCACGCTCATGATCAAGGTTACCTGCCGCGTGCTCGGTTCGGCTGCTCGCACACAAGCCGAGGGTTCTCGCCCGTTTCGTACAGAATGACACCAGTGCGCGTGTGTCTATTGAACTGCATTCATCGATGACACTCATTGATTCATTAGAATGATCATCTCTGCAGGATATCCTTTCTCTGGGAATACACCAGAAAATGAGCTAGCAAAGGGTTGTGCATTACTAGAGATCGCAGTAGATTGACCCAATAAATGGGATTGTGTCTGTCTGCTGTCTCTTTGAGTATTTCTCTTTGTGGCACAGTCGTAAAGTGGATCCGGTGCTTTGATTGATGCATCCGGACAGTGCCCAACCAGACACTGTCCTATAAAGGGACGAGACTGTGTGCTCTCTCACTTCACCTTTGACTCCCGGACGACTATCTCAAGTGTCTCTTTGCTTAGCTTTGTATGCACAGTGTTCATAACTCTGTAGGTCATGTCGTCTGGTCTGTATGACCTTTCTCTGTGCATGAGCACTTCATTAGCTAACCATTCTCCAGCCTCTCTGCCACCCCCAGTCGATTGAGCTGATAATGCAATGTGTCTTGTGTGCCGGTGATCGGTTGGTTAGCTCCACTCTCGACACACCACCAGCTAATTAACCCAACGAATGAGTCAATTGCATTGCCGTGCCTAGAGGCCATCTAGTGGATGATCATCCTCTCCAGTACACCTTTGCCTTTGCCTATTATTCATCTACCTGTCTGCCTTCAAACCTACCTGCTGTTTAATTAATTGCCACACACTCACACACACACGCATTCGACTTTTATCTAATGCTTTCAACAGCACGGTTCGATTACGTGAGTGCAGTTGGACTAATGGTTCAGGGAAACTTGTTTGAGGTGGACATTGGCGGTATCTGGTGGCACTGATTGCAACTATTGCCATTTGAATTGAATGTATTCTTTGTTATGGAGAATGTGATGATTTGTTGTTATTCTTGACGGTTCTTGAGTTAAGATTGGTGAACAATCTGTTTGATTGAAAGTGGAAAGGAGGTGATGATTCTGTGTATGATAAATGACACATTATCCTTGTTGGGTACAATGTGTGGTGATTGTTTGCTTGTGCATTGTTGGGTGCACTGTTGATGTCATATTCTCGGTTTGTACACACAAACACTCGACCACTGCTGTACTGCACACGTATCGAGTGTCACTCTGTGTGTGTCTCTTTGTGTTCGTCTGCCCGTCTTGGTTGACATTTCCTCGAATTCGACTCGACGTACATTTAGAGTGAACTCTCTGGTATGATAATGGCTTGTGTCTGCTTGTGTCTCACTGCCACAGCGAGCACAATGTCTTTCTAATTAATCTGTGTGTACATTGTGTGCTTGTGCTTTTGGCACTACTCGCCCACTCGATCCTCAACTGCCAGACTGACATCGAAATTGTTTGGACTGTTTGTGAGATATTTGTACGATTTCGCTTTGAGGTGGTAGATACATTGTAGAATATAGAATGTTCCTTTACGTAATGCAGCCTTACTAATGCTCAGGCACTGGTTGGGTGATGCTTTACGATGTGATCGCTCAGGGAGAGAGACACTAACTTGCAGTTTGACTTGATGTTTGCTGGTAATGGACTGAGTTGGTGCTATTTTGGTCGAGAGAAAGTAGACTTGTCGTGATGTGACATTCAATGTGCAATGCAGGTGGTTTGCTAGGGTCGAACGCACGTAAGGTCTCAAATAGGTGTGGCCTTGCAAAATGGGGTTACTTGTGTTGCGTAACTCGGCCAACGCATCTTTCTCTACCTCTACCACTGCTTTGAGGGGACTTGCTGCGCTAGTGATGCTCACACACACGCATCCCTTCTAGGACTCTTCTAGTCCCCTGTACTAGGGCCTGTGTATGTGTTCCAGCACTTAGCATGGCTTCCCCCTTTGGCAAATGCACTTTTTCTCCAAAGTGGCTCATTCAAACTTGTCGCGCACGCTGTCAACTTGGAGTGTATTTTAGTGTTGTTTTGTGTATAATTATCATCAAAATTGTTCCATAATGTTTGTCCACACCAGAAAGTGCTCTTTCTCGGTGTATTATTTTTGTCTGACGAAATTTTGATTTTATAGAATCGTTCTCGCAATAATGTCTGGAACCTCTCGTGAAGGTCAATTTCGCACACTAAAAGGTTATGCTTTCTTGTTTGTCTATTCCAATTTGGTCCGTTTGACCTTAACCAAGCCAATCTGGCTTATCTCTCTCTCCGTCTGTGTCATCTACGCAGTACATCACTCTCTCAGTTCGTCACCTACGTTTTCTTCGTTATCATCAGCATTGTATTCAATGATTCTTGGCCAACTGCTTTCACCCGTAGATTCGAACTTGTGTGAATGTATTCATACAGAGCAAAGCACATCACCTGGTCGGACTCTGTCTGGTCAGGTGTGCGCTGATAATTCACAAGTTTCTATCTATGGGTATAGGCAGTTTCTGTGGAAGGATTAGACGATTGACTCAGACACTGATAAGTGTGCAATGTGCGTGTGTGTGTGTGGTGGCAACTCCTTTGGTTGTGTTCTTGTTTGGTTCTCTTTGTGTGCATTTGTGTTGTTGTGCTTTTGGTTCGTTTGGTTCTAACCACAAATTGATTAGTGACATGATCACAGTGTCATCTAATACATCACCATTAATGCTTACCACCATGCCACTACTACCTGCCCACTGCCACCACTGTGTGCCACTTATCAGATTACCACCTACTATAATTGTACTACCACAATCTAACCCAACAAAGACACTTCACAAACACTTGGGCCTAAAGTCTTCATTTTTATTTTATTTCGCGGATCTCCTTCGGAATCTGTGGTGTTTTGATTATGATTTCATATTTCCACATGTCCTCTCACCGTACAACTACTCCACCCTGCATCACAGAATCCTTTCCCGTGCATTCTCCTCACCCTCAACATTCCCTCTCTCCCACAAACCGAATCTATCTGTTGTTTGCTTATCGCGGCTTTATTGGCTTTTGTGCATGTGTTGTCCTGTCTCGACTAAACCCTCACTCACCCTTAACCCTTTCAGTCCTGCCCCACTGCCAAGAAGATGCGACGGCCGTGATGAGGTAGTAGGTTGTATTGTTGCGCAAAGCACATTCCTCGAGCAGTGTGTCCGACTGTGTGCGTGTTTGTGTGTTTGTGGGCTCGGTGTGAGGACACATTAGTTGTCCATCTAGGTATGGACACAGGCTGGAGTGCCCAATTGGGTAATGACAGTGACAGTACCTCAGCACCTGTGTCCCACTCACCTCCACCACCAGTTACGCCTGCAAGAATGTGCTCGCCCAAATGGAAGCAAACTATACAACTTACTAGCTTATTGTGTCCGGTGACGCGAGTCTGTTCAACGTTTGTATTCCTCAAACTCTAACTCTATGTCCCATCTCGCTTGCATGTAATAATAACCGCATTTAAAGTGTCTAACCCGTAGTTAACAGTAACACGCTTTGTGTGTAACCTCTCTCTCGCAACTAACTGATCCAACACAACCCGAAAATGTGTCCCAACCCAATTTGTATCGAACCCTACTTTCTCTTTCTCACTCTCAACTCGCATCTCTCGACCTAATTTGTAAGTCTGATCAATTGAATAATGCTGATTACTTTACTTGCATTGTATCGCGCCTCACACTGATGGGTCAAGCCTTGTGCCCACCAAGTGGACCTAGCTGGTCAAGTTGGTGTGAGTGTCACCACTCGACTGCTACTCTACTCGGCTTGGTTGTTGTGGTGTTGTGGGCGCGTGTGTGCCGATGGCCCAGGCCTTGTTTGTATTGCATAATAAGTCCTGTGCCTGTTCCTCGATCCCTGAGACCCTAACTTGTGGATGTTTGCAAATGTAAAAGGTTACACACGAGTTAGTGTGCTCAGGTGCTCGGGTGGCAGGAGCCAATTTCCAATGATGATGACCATCACCGAACGATGCCATCCATTTGATCATCGTTTCCTCTCTGGCTTGCCAAAATGTGCTCTGGTCAGCGTGCCGCACCTCACCTAAAGAATGCTCTCGAATGTTACTATTGTCAACAAATTAGTTCATAGCTTACTTTACCCTTACCTTTCATTCACATTAATTCGTAGTCATTTTCGAATTTACACGCTCAATTTTATATTATAATTTCGCTAATAATTTGCTTTGTTTTTCTTTGGTTTGATGTTCTAGTTTTGATTTGCTGTAGATTGCTTGAATTGTTGATTTGGTACATTGCAATTTGGAGATTCAAGAACACGGTAAGTTTTGAATGATTCAATTATTTTAAATTAATTAAATTCTATATTATAGCAACTTGCCTTTTTTGGATTGATCGAAGAAAACATCAAAATTTTGTATTTGTAAATGAATTTGCGCTTGATAGAAACAATTAAAATGCATAATAAAATTGTTGTTGAAATTATTGAATTGATTTGTTTGTTTCATTATTATTATTTGTTTGGATTCAATATTTTTGAAAACAAAGATGCGCACAGTTCACAACACGAGGCGAATGTGGTTTGTTGAAGTGGACACCGTGACTTTGACCCGATTTGGCTCGACTGAATTGATCCTTTTTCTAGGACTGATGTTAAATAACTCTTTCCAGTCTCATTAAAGGTCTGCAGGAGTGTCCAATCATGCAAACCCCTTTCGCGGACTGAATTGGTTCTATTGAACAAGAGGCGGAGTAGAGGTGTGCCTGTACTCAAGTGCCCGATGGGTTAAAGGACACCGATGGCTTTAATCCTTTTCCATTGCTGCCAGATGGTATACCGTTTTGGCTAACGGACTCCAGGGGAGGGTTGCAACCGATTGGCCTCGATTGTCCCCTTTCCGCCTCCCTCTTCTATGCGTCATGTCATCGAAATGTGTTTCCTATCAATTGTATTGTGTTCAATGGATATGGTGCCTAAAGCAAACGGATCTATTTATAAATTCATTCATTTCAATCGATGCTCAAACATACAACATACTGCATGACCTCATTTTGATCGGTCTCAAAGGTCTAGGTCCCTGGGTCATGTGTGCGTGTGTGTGTTGCATAACGCCTTGTCGATTCAAAGACTGATGATGTGTTCAGTGTGCGGCAATGGTTTGATGGTGCGAGGCCACCTTTGACATATTGAAAAGTCCTTTTGAACACATCCGCATCGAACACTAATGGGCACAAATATTTGGGCCAATCAATGCAAGCCAAAGGACATTGGTAAGACCGTTGTTAACCCTAAGGTCTTTCTTCTTCTCATGCAAACTGTGTGTGTTTTCAATTAGTGAGACTATTTGTATGGTTGAGGTTGAGAGGTAAATGGTAGAGGAAGGAAAGGCAATAAGAAGCGTATGATCATCAAATGAAGAGTGATACTTTCTCTGTGTCATTAAATATATGGACTCAAATTTGTGAGCTTGATTCATTCATTCATTGAAGCATCACATTGATCGATGATGAATATCAATTGAATGAGGTCACAGTTGAGAGAAAGAGGGAGACCGACTTGGGACCTCACTCAAGGGTCAAAAAGGTCAAAATGCGCAGCTTCTTGCAAGATGCGCTTTGTTATGCGTTACGTGAGAGAGGTAAGTTCCCATCTTCTCTCGGGAGACGATTATTGTTCTCACTTGTAGAGTTAAATCCATGAGAGGGAGAGATTGGGAGGAGCCTAGGGCAAACCTAGAGGGGACCTGTGACCGTATGGAACGTTCATTATTATTAGGTCATCGACACAAGGAGGAAGAGAGTGCAGTGGTGCAGAGGGTAAAGAGGACACAGGAGGCATTGAGGCTTTCTCAGGAGATGCTCTCCACCTTAGGACCCCTAACTCACCATTAACTCTCTCCCTGGGACCGAGGGGTAAGGGCTTGACTGCTCTTGCCTGTAAGTGCAAATGACTTCCTGTATTGCTCCATTGATGCGGTCGTTCCTTGGAATTACGAACAAATGAACGTGTGTTCCTATGTGTGTGCGTTCCAAATTAGACACTTCTCGTTGGGTGGGAAGGATTTTTTGTGAAATTAGGAGAAAGGGAAATTAAATTACCAGTGATTAATGAGAGAGACTCACTCTCAGGACTTACTGCAGAAGGACAAATATTTAAGGCGAGGTCTTAAGATGTGCCCGCGAGAAAGGGAGAAGGGAACAGCTTGAGCCGCAAGACCCTTTCTCCGACAGTGAAAGTAACTGAAATACCTGACTGGCAGATGTTTCCATGTATGACAAACACAGGCAAAAGTGGAAAATGACATTAATTTTAATTTATTGTTAAATTGTATAATTTCAGTAGAGATAATATTGGATTTAATGACTCAGTTGGACATTGGTTTGAATGACTCTTTCGAGGACTGCTTCTTTCAAGTCAGTCCATTAGTGTTGACATTTAATTTATGCACAAATTGGACAATGAATATGATTGCTTAGATGCTTAGCGCACTTTAAATAGTCAAATTTGTAATTTTAGTTTGAAAATTTATTAATATTAATAGTTTGAAATGAGACATTTTAGCCAATCAACCAAAATTTGGACGACACATGGTACTGTCATCTGTGGATGGGCAAGGTTGTTTTGTTTACATTTATGTACTTTGGCGGCCAGCAGCCCGCCACTCTGTTCTGTTGAGTTAGTCTGTTTGTTTGTTTTAATTTATCAACTTAACTTTAGTTGATATTTTCTGGACAAGTCATTTGTCATAAGTGGTAGGTGTCTGGTTGTTTTGGTTTATTTATTTAATTGATTTCTATTTTTATTGATCTAGACCAATTATCACGAGTCTCAAGTATATTTTCTTTTATTTTTAGTTTTACTTGAAAATTCTTTGATTTGCCTTAATGTGATTTATATGTGAAATTCACATTGTGAATATTTTTGCAATTCTTTGCGAGTCTGATTGAATTGATGAAGAATGTCGGTTATTAAGTACGATATTCTGGTTCGTCTTCAACCAAATATTGTTTACCGGTTGCCTGAAAATGAACAAAATTCTCAAAAGCGCAAACATGAAGATTCGGAATCTACGCCCGTTTCTTCGCTTGTTACTTTGCCTCTTTCTCCTGAAATTTCAAATGTGCCTGAGCCCACTTCACAAATGCCATTTGATGTTGATGTGCCAAGCAAAATTATGGATCGGTTTTATTTTGCTTCGCTGAATTTCACTACAAACTGTTATTACTGTGAATTGTGCAATGAGGACATTTCACAACCTTTACCAGATTTTAATTCCACTTTTGAGATATTTCTCAAGCATTGCAACGATTTGGGCCATAAAGAACGTGAAATTGAAATTTTTGACTATCCTATCGATAATTTGGCTCCAGTGGATAAGGTGGATAATAAAGTAGAAGATAATGAAGTGATTGATCTCACCAGTGATGATGAAACTTCGACTGATGACACTTCAGTTGTGATTGATTCGAAAGAAGTTGCTCCAAAATTGTTGGAAATTCCTTTAAATTCCTTGGCAGCTCTGAAGCTTGCATTGATGCAAAAGATTAAGGAGGAATTGAACGATTATGTTGACATTCAGATATCTGAACATTTGGTGCAAGTGGGTATGTTGATTATTGTGAGTTTTTTGTGTTATTCTTATTCTATTGTTTATCTAGATAATCAAGTCAAGTCGATGATCACTCATCGTTTGCTTTGTCGCGTTTGTCGTTGCAAGTTTGACCTTAAAAATGACACGTCTCTTGATCTACGTCAACTTGTTCATGATCATCTCATTGGGGAGCGACACAACAAAGAATGTCTAGCCTCGGAGCATGAAAATCACGATTACGGTGCAGACAAATGGGTTGAAGTTGGAGGAATTTATCCGTCGATTCTTGAAACAAATGGTCCGGGTTATCACGAGAAATTCCCAATTCCGGCCCATCTCGATCTGGACACTGAAGTGAAAGCCGCTCAGATTGTCGTTAGACTTAATCTAGACTTGTACAACACTCAAATGCGAGATAAGAATTTTCTGGTTAATCATTTGGGCACTGCCGTTTCGTATAACGGCATTGTTAGGGGCCTGTTTGAGTTTGAGAAAAGTAAGTGTTCTATTCATTATTTTAGTAACCTAAGCCGATTATGTATTCTAGGAGTCTTTGAAGTTATTCGAAACAAACTCCACCACAAGCGAGTGGCATTCATGTTGGACGAATTTAATGACGACAAGTTTGGTAAATTCTTGTCCTTGATTGCTGTTACTTTTGAGCCAAAGTTGGATTTTGAGCATTTGTCAATCGTGCACATCGATTCCCAATTTGACCGAGACGAAGGACAATTTGTCATCGATTTTGTGAGCGATATACTTGACCAAATATGGCCATTAGGAGTTCCCATTGATCAGGCGATTAGTCTCATTCCTGGATTCAACCTTCCTCAAAATGCCTTCAAGAATATTTATAAAGACACGTTTGATGCTTTGAAGGGTGCAGTTGAGAAATTACATGAAACAGTGCCCAGAGGTCGAAAATACATTCACATCAATGAAATAGAGTTGAACGAGATTTTCATTTACAAAAAATTAGTCACCGTACTGGAGAATTTTGCCGAATTTGGACCTAGAGATGTGTTCAACTTGAAGAAAATTCCCAAATTGCCTTCCCCACTCGATTTCTATTTGAATGTATTTCGCCAATGTTCAGCCTCCAAAGAAGACCCACCAATGCGTCCACGACTCATCTGTGCGTACATTTTCGGTCAGAACAATGTCTCACATTACATGAGAACCATGAAATGGTACTACCAAAAAAGGCGACTAAGTGATTTTGATCCTGATTACTAAGTATTGTGCAAATATTTACTTTTAGATGCTACGAAAGAAATTATTATTGTGTGCTATTGGCCACTACTTTTCAAGATCATTCAATTTCAATTAATATTTTCTTTACAAAGATGTCAATGGCGACTTTAAAATGAGCTTGTTGTTTTCGTTTCACTAGATATAAACATTATTTCGATTATATCATATCATACACGTTGTATTTATCACTTAATACTGCCTTATTTGCACACACACATGTCCTAAAAGGACTTTAATTATCATTACATTGTATTTCGCAATAAAGTTACGTTAAATTGTTTTGATTGTTATACTTTTGTGGGTTTTCAATTCAACACCAATGAAATTGTATATTATCGGTTAATAAGCATTTATTTATCTCAATTAGTTCTAAACCTTTTTGATCACAAAACTAACAAGTAAACTAACTTGTAATCCATATTTGAAGACAATTCATTTGTAGTGAATGTGCTAACATTCCGAACCAACCGAGACACTGACAATTTTCAAATGAAGCCATCATAATATTTTCTCATGTGACAAATATAGGGGAAATTGTTTATTTAAGTGGAAAAATTGTAATCAAAATTGAGCTTATCGATATCGACTACACTTTCATTGTATGAACTGAATGCCGAATTGTACATGAGTGCATAAGTAAATCGACTAATGATAATGTTGATAGTGATAAAACATTTGAATAAATTTTTTGGTCTGAAATTTGGAAGAACATTACTGAGTTTTTGATTAAAATGACTTTGTTTTGTATAAAAAACTCAGTTGAAAAGATTTATTCTTTATCGAATAAACACGTAAGTATTCTCATCAGTGCGAGACAGAAAGTAATTCTGATGATTCATAATCGAATTATATCCAGTCATCGGCAAATCGAAATAATTGAACTTGCACAGCAAGCTCGCTCGATCATTTCTACTCCACAGATCGTTTGGCGCGCATGTGGTTTCTATTTAGCGATGAAAATGTTTTATGCTGGTCAACATGGAAACTATTTGTGAAAAAAGGAAATGCTCCAAAAGGACAAAGTTGTCCGCAAAACGATTCAAGTGCTGCCACAAACAAGTCGCATCAAGGTCTTTCTTGAAATGTGCTGCTTATGTCCGTAGACAAATCGAACCCAAGCCGGACTACTTATCGCATCTGCCCGATCTCTGTTTGTTGGCTATTTTGGAGCGATTACCGCTGGTGGACCTAATTCGAGTTGGCCGTGTATGTCGTCGATTACATCAGTTCCAACCACTGATTTATGACAAGGTGCGATCGCTTAATTTGTTCTCTTACTGCCATTACAATTACTCCGCCACCGATGTCATTCACAATATTCGCGAAAAGATGGACTTGCTCAGATTTCTCGAGCTCCAGCCAGCCCAAGTGGATTTCATTGTTGGCATTACCGAATCGTTGTATCAGCAGTGGATTCTGCCAAGTAATCAACAGATTAGAAAATCAATTAGGACCAAGTATCCACTGGTGAACTGCACCAATATAGTGCCCAAACTGTGTCGCACCTTTGGCAACATCACCAAACTGGTCCTGTTCGACTGTCACTTGTATGAGGAGGAAGTCATCCAACTGCTCACCACTTGGCGCCAAACATTGACAACACTGGTGCTGGTCATAATTCGAACTGATTTCGAGTGGGAGCGAATTTTGCCCACCATTAACAATCTTCCACTGTTACGCCATCTCTCGCTTTACATTGCTGGCGGACTGATTTGGAATGTGCCCTTGCCGGTGCTGGGCCAACTGAATAGCTTCTACTTTGGCTACCACAACTATTACTTTGGTCTGGCTCGAACATGGCTTTATCGGCTCTTTGCTCAACTCAATCCAAACTGTCTGCAGCACTTTGGTTTTGGATTCTTCTCTGCTCGCACCCACAGTGCACAGTTTGTTCGACGAAACATGGGACAACTGCTTAAGAGTAAGCCATTGATTGCAAGTCGTTTAACTCGTCTCAAAGTGCCCAAACTGTCGCCCACGTTTCTCTCATTTCTGGGCACCAATTTTCCCTCAATTACCTGGCTGGACATTGAGTTCGACTCCTGCCGAAATTTGACTAATGTGGCCAAACTCAAACAACTCGGTCACTTGACCATTCGAAGCAATTCCCGTCCCTACTCAGCAAGTCCAATTGACAAGCTCACCGATAGGCAGCTCATTCGAACTGTGCCACAGGTCGACTCGGTGCGACACTTGGTTGTGCTGGATTTCGCCATTAGAAACGACATTCTGCGTTTTATCTTTCCCAATGCTCGAGTGGAAAGAATTGTACGAGGTGACCACAACAAAGTGGACTATCCCAAGCCGGGCGATGCCGTCAATTTGAATCGATTAAACTGGAGACAAATTGGTCAAGACAATTACCGCCAAGTGTTCGAACAGGCACGAAGACAATTGACCAATTGGTATTAATAGAGGCCATTAGATTACATTTCATTATTAACTAACTATAACATTACTTCTACTTAATTATGTTCATTCAATTTAATATATACTAATTACAATGTTTTAATTTCTGTAATCATTACATAATACGCACGCATAATAAATCGCATTAATAAAGATATAGTTTCCATTTGACAGATTATTCAACAAATACACTCGCTCTCTTCAGCCATCAGTTATTCGAATAAGAAGAATTCTTACAAAAGGACACATTATTGCCACATTGATACATCAACGCAATGTGTGGCAAATAGCGCTAGCAGACCGAGCACTCGATGACTTTTATTTCGCCTATAAATAAAGAAAAGGTTAGTAATGTTGAAAAAAATTGTAGAAATCAAACCTAGCTGAGCAATGTAATCAGAAAATCCTGAAGCGTAAACATTGAAACTCATGCGCCAAATCTCCAAATTATTTTGAAATTTGCGGACAAACTGTGGATATCGTCCATTAACCAAGTCGAAATAGTAGTAATATTTGGCTTTGTAAAAAGCTATGTAGTTTTTCAAATCGGTGGTAGCCTGTTGGAAATGGCCATCTTGGTAAATCAAGTTGCTGCGATATCCCCAATTACTGACACATCCAACTGAGCCATCATCGGACTTATCAGACTTGTTGAACCTCTGAAATGGTACTTTCTTGTGAACATCCTGAACGCGATTGTTTCGGGGAGGCTGAGAAAATGGAGCCACTCTTGGACCAGGAGAAACACATCTTCCACGCATGGGAGGAACAAAAGGTCGCTTTGCAATACTTTCTGTAGTTACTTTTGGTATAGCACCGAGAGAAATGATACAATATACATTCGATAAAATTACAGCATGCATCTAGTAATTATACAGAAAGCATTTTGTAATTTTACTGAATGCATCCTATCCACCACAACTGGATATATTATGTAATTTTACAAAATCCATTTAATAGCCAGTTACTGAATATATTTGATAAATATACTGATTGTGCTTTGTTTTTCCAATACATGTATGCACTCGCATTAATGGCACAAAAATTAATACTCAAAATACTTTATTGTGTAGCTCAAAATATGAAAAATACAATTATAATTGTCAACTAATCGCAGTTAGTGGAATTTTGAATAAAGATCTGGGAGATTGCGACAAAATCAAATGAGCATTCACAGTGAATAATGAACAATGATTCACTTAAGTCACTTGAGTCTTGTGGTTATTTTCTAGAAAGCTGCATTTCTCGACGACATTTATTTCTTTAACATTAGAACTTTTTCGATTTTTGGACGTTTAACATCTGAATTGTAGTTTCTTCTTTGCTGCGAGTTTCTTTGACGGCTACATTATTTGCCTACGCCATCTTCGGTTTGTAACGGCTTTAAACCCTGGTCTTCTAAGATCTTGACTACATTCGGTTTCGTCTTAAGAATTATTTGCTGCTCTGTTCTGGCAACTTGAAAGAAATAGTCTTTCGTTTGCACCAAATAACGGAACGACCACCGATAATCGGAGTGGAACTCGATGCCCACTTTGTTGACAGAACTCAACCAATATAATTTCAGAGAAATATATGACTAACATAAAATTTACCTAAAAATAAAATAACGTTTTAGATATATGCTCGCTTAACATTAAAATTCACAATTGCATACTTGTCAAAGTAAATTTTCCCTTAATGATGACAATTAATCAGAATTAGGCGAATGGATAAAGACAAAGTAGACCATTTAATAAACCATAAACCATTTAATAAATTATCCTTGAAAACAATCGAACTTCAAAGGTAAAAGAGAAAATCGAAAACCAAAATACATCTGCAAAATAAATATTTCTAATTAATAAAAAGAAATATAAAAGTTTTTGAAGATAACTTACGGTAAAACGAATACTTGATTGAGAAGGAACGATAGAGGTAATTTAAGAGATGATAAAGTTGAAGTGATAAAATTGAATGAAATCAGATAATTCGTTAAAACGGAGAGAGAGAGAGAGCGGACAGGTCTGCAGCTTGACAAACAGCTGTCTGACTGCCAGTCTGCGTTCGCAAACTGTCCCTCTGTCGACTATTGTAACTCAAGTCGGCTATTTTACTTCAGTGGTTGCATCAGATAACAGAATATATTCTGTAAATGGGACTTAGCCAAATTTTGCCTTTTACGACACACCATGGAAGGCGCAGTTTTTGTTCCTCAACTTCCAAGTTTTGATTTGTGGTCTATTCACAATGGTCCAGGAATCTTGATGCATCTACAGATAGCTTTTATACAGAATATATTCTGTATTTTGGAACATAACATACTTTGTTTAAAAACAAAATATATTCTCTATTGCGGGTGTAAATTTTAGCTGATGAAGCCTTTAAAATTACATAATATATTTGATATCTTGAACAGAATGGATACTGTTTCTATACAGAATATACCTTGTAAACCAAGAACAAAATTGAATTAGTAAAAATAGTGAATACATTTCGTAAGAGTACAAAATGTATTCCATTTTTATATATCATTTACATTCTGTTAAAATACTGATTATATTCTATATCATGTAAGCAATCAAAAATAATATTTGAAATTTTGAGAAACTGAATATATTCTGTACTTGAAACAGATTAAATTTTCTATTTTTATAGTTTACATTTTGTTTATCATTAACGAAATATATTCTGTAAATCTACAAATTATATTTGATACTAATATCGAGTGCATTATGTTTCTTTATACCAAATGGATTTAGTTAAAATATCAGATGCATTCTGTTAATTTTTAAACAGAATCTATTCTATTATCAATTACAATATACATTCAATATTTTTACAAAATGCAATTTATAAAATGAATACTGAATGTGTCCTGTTCAAAAACTAAATATATTCAGTATTGGTTTGCGATTACAGAATGCATTCTGTACCGTTTCTCTCGGTGTAGACTGATTTGCATGCTTGTGTTTCAGTTTATCTCCTGAAGCTTCATTAATGTCATTCTCAGTCTTGTTATTAATTTCGTTCACAGTTTCGCTTCCATTTTTACTTTCATTCACAGATTCGCCCTCAGAATAATTTTCAAAACAATTATTAGATTCTTTCTCCGATACAATTTCGAATACATTTTCCGATAAATCCTCAGACAAATTCTCAGCTTCATTCACAATATCATTTCCATTTTCGCTTTCAGTAAATTCTTTCTTAATGTTTGTGATAGTGTTCAATTGCTTTGTCGAGAGATTGACTGTTCGGGTTGAGGCAATTTGGGACGTTTCACACAAAACTCCCGTTTTGGTGCGCTTGACGAAAATGATAAACCGCAAGCGGTTGATTAGGAAATGATTTTCCACATACAAAACACACATAGTCAGGTGGGGTGGTGGAATATGTGTGGCTGAGAGAATGGTTGCCCAAGGAAAATGAACTGGGAAAGTAGGCCAAACAATTACGGTGAAAACATTTGTGAATATGCTTGTGTCCATGTGCATCGGCCATATGGCGATGCAAATCGTCGAATGTGGACGAATCGTTACTAGAACGTTCATCCACATTACCCAGTATGGCGATACCACAGGTTTGGACAGGGCACGTGAGAAATTGAACAGAAAACTTGAAGTGGCCATCATCTGTTCGAGTGTCCTTGGACCAGTCAGTCATTTGTGTGTATTGACTAGATCACAGATGGATGGATAACAGTCACAGGAGAGGCTCAAAGCCGCGAGTCCCCCCCCCCCCCCCCCCCCCCCCCCCCCCCCCCCCCCCCCCCCCCCCCCCCCCCCCCCCCCCCCCCCCCCCCCCCCCCCCCCCCCCCCCCCCCCCCCCCCCCCCCCCCCCCCCCCCCCCCCCCCCCCCCTTAACAGTCGGACAAACGAACAGACAGTGAAAGCAATGCAAAGCACACTACAACTTGTATGTAGTCTACAAGTTGTAGTTGTACTGTTTCGCGTCGGGCCGTTCACAGACTACACGTGGGTACTTTACACGAATCACTACAAATTTAATAGATAGATTGAATATACAAAACTCCTCTGCTCAAGACGTTAATAGACGTAGCTCGATAGTCCATTCGAGTCAATTGTGCTTCGATTGCCGCGATTGCCTCGTTCGATAGTACACCAATGATGGATGGTCTCAAATCAGTTCAACAAAAGAAAGCCATCCTTTACGAAAACAACACGCAAGAGAATATATTTGTGCACGCGTTTGATTCAATTGACAACTGTTAACATTTGACTTTTCTTCTGCTATGGCAATGAAATATTGAGACAACGGCAACACGGGTTTTACAATCAATGTTTACTGCTCGAGGGCAATTAAATTTATTGAAGAATTTGTCCAACGCGATGAACAGAAAATAACTGGTGGCCACTCAGATGTGATCCTTAGCGAGACTTAGAGGGGCCTTGCGAGCAGCTTCAACTACACTGGACACACCCGAAGCAAGGTCAGCCATGTTCAGCACACTGAGATAATCAGACGAATTGGCCGAAATTATACTTTGCTGACCATAGTTGGTAATAGCCACAGAAAACATTGGCTCATCTGCAAGGGGAGTGTCATTAGGAGCGTTCAAATTTGTATCAGCAGAAACAGCAGAGTATGCAACCGCAGTACTCGTTGGCAGTTCTTTGCTGAGATGGTTGAGGATCTTTTCAACCTTGTAACGAATGGTCCAGAAGTCATCTGCGAGAGTGGCAAAATCCCAGCCATCAAGGTGAGAAGATTCAAGTGTTGACAATGCATGCTCATCTCCTCGGTGTCAAAGTAAATTGGCACTTTATAGGTTCGGGCAATTGCTTTGGCTTAAGAGAACAAGCAAACATCAACATTTGAAAGTGTAACAAGTCAAGGTATTTTTATCCTCATCGTCGACCATCGTCATTCCTATCCACTGCTCTAAATGGCATTGTAACAATAGGGCAAGTCAAAACCCAGCAACATCAATACATTCCCGGCTTTGACTGACATGTAAGCAACTCGGCCTAACCAAGCAAAACTAAACCAATGTTGACGTTATTGATTGATTGCTTTATTGTAGAAATCAATCCTCAGTTATCGATCGGCAGAAATGAAGATTTCGCTCAGAAAAAGTACATAAACACAAACTTTGTTTAAAATGTTTATTTATGCATGCGTTAAATGAAAGCGAGCAATGGCCGGGCAATGTTTCGTATCGATAGTCAGTGATGTTTATGATCGTTGCAGCCATGATAGTCACTTTGAAGACTCTCACAGTGAGTACTTATAGCAAACCGATCGATTTGCAAATATTCTAATCGAAGTACTTTAAATTCAACAACAGTTTCAAGTCAGGTCCAAGCAGAGCCAACGCAGACAAGTCACAGGCTCACCACAAGGATGACAACTTCCAAAGGCAACAAAAAGATTTCAAGTGATGACAACAAAGATGTGCAAATTGCCTTGGCTCAATCCGCCGACTATTACAATCAGGCCGAGATCGATGAGATTTTCGCTAAGGACCCCCAAAATAGATGCCAACAAGCCACTGTGAGTACTCTTGGGCACCATTGCGCTGCAGACCATGGTAAATTGATTCAAGATTAGGCTTATTTGACTGGAGACCAGCTTTGGTCAAGGCTCATTTCTAAAACTTCATTCATTTATAGTTATTTATTTACTAAAATTATTATTAAAGCTATGTTTGAGTTGGAATTGGTTTTTCAAGTTAATAATGCAATGCAATACGACTATAGCAAATGCACTCAATGCATTAATGCAGTAAGCAATTGCTTGTTTGCTGATACTAATCGAGTCTAGCGAGGTGGCTTTTATGAATTTGGCTTCAAATTGTTTGATTATTGGTAGTCGAGATCGTCTAGCTGGAAACTGTCATCAATATATCCAACAAGAGAAATGCACTAATGACATCGATGAGCGTTTGATTTGCTCAATCGCCCAATTGGAATTCCAAACAGTAAATATTTCCATCTTAATAATAATTGCCACGGCAACAGTGAGCGATAAAATCATTAGAGACACATTTTCAATAATCGCACAACAATTGGATCAGTTGAACTTTTAATTTATACATCTTGAGTAAATGCAGTTTGTATTGTTGTGTACTATGACCGACTGGCGAATTGATGCAAGAACCAGTGATGGAACTGATTCAACAATCTTCATCGTGGAACACCTGGTCTGTCCGATGCCTCAGTGTGGTGCCATCTTCCTCGGTGCGGTGGATTCCCGTTCAGAAGATGATGTTGATTCCTTCCAAGCACTGTATGGCCACTTATCCCACGCTCACCAACACAGACTCCTCTATAAATGCTTTTATAGAGAATGCTCTGCCTTCTGTCACAATCCGATCGCCTTGGCTGTGCACAATCTTGTGCACTACGATGACAGGCGCACCAACAACTATCACTGCTGTTCTTGTCCCGCCGAGTTTGCAAATCAGCCACAAGCTATTTGGCACTTTCTGTGTGCTCATCGACCTGGCAAGTTCAGGTGTCGTACCTGCAATGCGATCAGCTATTCAATGTACGATGCAGTCAATCACTATTGGCTGCATTAGTCTGTGTCAACTTGACACTTGTCAAGTTTGCTGTGGTGCATGCCTGTACTCGAGTCCAGTTCATCTGCCAAGTCTATTCAAAGTCTTCTTTAACCCAGTCTATCATGTGGCAATGTTCGCCCTCGACGAACAACTGAAGCACTACCTGTTGGGTCGGTTGACTGCTGGCGCCACTGCCCACTTCCTCTTTGACTGGAACCAGCTGGTGCTGTATCTGCTTCTTGGCCCGCTGCAATGGCCAAACACTGTGCACATTCTGTGCTTTATCCTTTGGGAAGACGTCCGCATTGCTTTGTATCACTCGTTCCGAGACATGGGCACCGCCGACGTAAAGGAGCTCGCTTACCGCGTGGCCAGTGTTGCTCAAGAGGTTGGCATGGATGGACTCGCACGGGCACACTACGACGATCTGCATGAGTCGATCGGGCAATCAAAGACAAAGATTCGCTGGGCCAACTCGATTCGGGCACCATAGCTCTGGCTGCTTCTCATTAGGCAATTTTCAATTTGTCCCATTTGTGGACCTAAATTAATAAACTCCTAGTTAATCTATCATAAATTAATGCAATCAAATAGACATCGATTGCAAGGTGTGAAGACGGCGAAATATACAATTAAATACAAAGTCTCGATGAGGGCACAACAATAGATAGACAAACTTAGACACAACAATTACCACAGAATTGTCCAAATCAAATAAGAATAATTTTGCATAATTTGATTTAATAAGCAATCAATTGAGGAATTTTGAATTGCTCAATGTTGCTCAGTCAAGCCAGACTTGAATATGTTGCTTAGCCTGGCGATGGTGCCCATTGCAATGAAGCTTTAGAAATGCACAATTGGCACAGTTCTTGTTGTGGCAAAGCAGTTTTTGGAAACTGGGCCAGTGGCGGTTGTCCACCTCAAAGCCAATACGAACTGCATTTGGGAAGAATGTGGCAAGTGTCACCAGTTGGTGAGGGTCCAGTGGAGTGAGAAAGGTGACTTGCTTGACCAATTTGAGTAGAGGCAATTTGGTCTCCTTTGGGGGAGGTTCTACTTGGATGGCAAGGTGAAGCACTTGCAAGTGTTCCAACTTGGACAAAAGTGGCAGTGCACTGGCTAAGGTGCTGGCTAAGGTGGGGTCAATGAAGGTGGGCAGGTGAAGATAGGCCAGAGAGGTAAACTTGTCACAGATGACATCCAACATTGATTGGCCTGGCCGGGGATCGTGCATATGAACTAAACGGCTGATTCGATTAGTTACCGAAGATGGCCATTTGGAGTAATTGACGTAACGAGATACATCGTCTACATATAGACCGATGGTCTTAATGTTTGGGTAGAGAGTCATCCTTTCGGTGAGCAACTGAGACCAGTGGTGAGCATGTCTTTTACTGATGCCGGCATTAACCTTCTGAAGTTTGCAAGAGATGTGCTCAAGCTGACCATAAATCGACAGTTGCAATTGGTAGAGCGCCAAGTCCATGCTCAATTCTTTTAGTGATTTCAACTTATTGATCGAGTCAGACAGTTGCCAGAGATTGGGTCCGATTACTCGTCCAGAGAAGATCATTGTGAGTTTGGTCAAATTGGGCCAAAAAGATAGTAGATCAGAGAGGATTATGTCGAGATTTGCAGACCATTTATAGAGCACAATTGTGAGTCGTTTAATGTTCGGGAACAAAGTTGCCAGTGCTTTAAATGTGCTCTTGGTCACCACTAGGTCATAGATAGACCGATTGAGATTGTCTTGACTCAACTTGACCATCACACGATGAGGTTCGTTGATGCGGTAGAAGTCAGCCTTTACACTCGACATTGTTTCCTCGCTTGGGTCAAAGTCGATTCGAATGGACGAGACAGTTGAAAGTACACTTGGCAGCAGTTTCTGTTGAGTCTCGTACAGAGTGCGACAAACTAAGCCAACTTGAAATAGATCACCAATGGGAAGACGTCCCACAATGGCTTGCTGCATATCGAAGGGAAGTAGTGACCATTTCATCTTTGTGACACACTAGGCAAAAGATGACTCTCTTCAACTCACACACATACAAGTGCACTACTCATTTACACTCACTCGAAGTGGCTGGTTTAATTGTTGGTCTTTGTTATTCGATTCTAATTGAATCGATTGTGGACGGGCAATACAAATTCATTCGCGCCTAGAGTTAACAATTAAATGTTATAATAATAGCCATGAACCATCGCCGGCATGATCAACTCGACCAATCGACAATCGGTTTGAAACTTTGCAAATAATTTTATTTAATTATATGTAATCGATCAAGCAAAACATTATTGATATAAAGATTCGGCTAGCACTATAGTGCCTAACGTACATGGCACCAGAAGAGTGTTGCACTGAGTCGAGTACAGCTCGAGTACAGCAATGGCATTCCATTGTCATCTTTATAGACGTAACGACCTAGTAATCGGATAATCGGATACCAAAAACTCGTTCAGTAGCATCTTGATTGAACATACTTTTCCATGGAGGCTTTGGTCCTACTTGGCAATTTCCATTAACACTCATCAAGCTGTTTAGCACAGTCATCCTCTTTTGGTGATATCGAATGGAGTGGTGAGGGTTAGCATACCGAACAACGTGACTCCAAAGGTGCACAAGGTAGCAATTGTGCCGTTTCACGCGAGTAGTAATAATTTCAGGTGCCAAGCTAGCGTGCCCCAGATTGAAGCTAGAATTGGTCCGTTGCCGTTGCCAATTCTTCCCATTCCAAAAGGCACACAAAAGAAACACAGCCTCTTTCGATCGTTCGGTCACTAGAAAGTTGCCCGGCTTGATGTCACAATGCGCAATATTCGCACTGTGAATCACTTCGATGGCTCGGCACATCTGGCCAAAGGAAGTCTTTGAATCAGCAAGCTTCACTTACTTGTCCAGCGGTGTTGAGCACCTTTGCAGTAATATTAATCTTTTCTTCTTTCCTTTGCACTTTAGTAAATTTTTTTTGTCTTGCGGCGATTGTCTGGGACTTGAATTATTCTTGAACATTTTCTTCGCCTTGCTTCTTGATGTCCGAATGAATGCTTTGCTTTATCTTAGCATCACGAATAGCTTTCAGCTCACCATCGATGGCGCACAACTTGTTTCACGGCGAATCTTTTTTCGGGGTCAACTTGGAGAAGCCCCTTCATTAAGTCGTCTAGAGCTCAAGAAGGTTCAAATTTTATCTTGTTGGTCCACGACCATTTTCCAGCAATTATACGCTCACGCAGAGATGAGAATGCTTGTCCTACGCAATGATTTCAGGCGCCATATAAAAAACGTGCCATAGATAGACGACGACATCGGGACTTTGTTGTCTTGGCCAATCTTTGCCAAACCAAAATCTCATAGAACAATGAAAGTTTCCTTGTTCTTTTCCATTAATAGGAACTTCCTATTAAAAAGTTTGCAGGTTTAAATTAAACTTTAATGTCTCGGTGGGCAATGGTCAATTCTTGCACGTTTGAAATAGCGCGTAGCATTAGCTCGAAAAACTTTTTGGCTATATTCTGATCGAGTGGACCAGACTTTTAAAGACTTGATGCCATTAAATGAAGCTACGTCTGATTCATTTTTGAATTCTTTGGATGGCACTTGGACCAAGAGGACCAGCTCGCACAAGGTCGCAGGACTTTCTTCGATGAAGGAGTTTTTGGTGGCGTGGCCAAAATCGGGAAGAGGCAGCTCGAGGGGACGCGGCCAAGGCCGGGAAGAGAGAACGTCCGGCTAGACCAACTTCTTGAAGGACGCTCTTCGTAAGTCGGGCTTTCCTTGAAAACAAGTCACAATTAAAAAAAACCAGTAGAAGAAACAAGAAACATAGCCTAGACTAAGGAATGGACAGCTTTATTTGAATCTGGGAAAGACCATTGTTGAAGGAGAACCGTGACAAGGACAAAGAACAATCTCTGGAACTATGAGACAATTCACTGGGAAACAATTCTCCAATTTAAATACTCACAAGTAAAAGGAAACTATCCGGATCTATCCCATTAGAATTGACAAACTGACCGTGTCCGAATTTCTCGATCGGTTAACGTTCAACAATGCCAAATTGGCATACCGTAAAAAGTCGATGCTACTAAATATTAAATGTCGATTTTACTCATAACAACGCGCAATCGCAATTTTTTGTTACAAATCAAATCAAGATTTCAATCATCCTTTGTAGCCCAAATATCGGTCACAATCTGACCATTGACACCAATCATTTCGGGTGCAAAATTTTCATAAGCAATACGAATTTCTTTGCGTGGCACATCGGCAAGCTGTTCGGCCAGCAGATCGGTGATAACTTCCGATGTTCGACGATTGTCTTCCAGGTCGACAGAACCTATGCTTCGCAAGATGCCAACCACGGTTGGGCCAGTTGGTTCGTCTGCCTGGGAACCTATACGAAAAGCAATCAAATACAATTAAATAAAAATAAGCTCACAAAATAGTCATTACCAGCAAAACTAATCTGATCTGTGGCAATGTGCACACAAAAGTCTTGCAATGTTTTGCCACGCAATGTTTTCGACAGTGCTGTCGCCAACAGCAATCCCAAGTCGTCGGGAATTTTGGACCGCGGCAAATTAGTGGAAACTTGAAATATTGGCATTGTGAAACAGCTCGAAACGTTGGCTGACAGTGACAGCAAAATGACTAAAGCCTCAAATAACCTTTTATAAAATGCAATATCAAACCAACAAAATCACTTGTTGGTTCACATTGTGCACAATCTAATCAATGACATTGGCACATTAGCGATTAGATTAATTTGCAAATGAAAAATATTGAACATCAATGGCTTCGATTGTGAGTGAACTAATTATAATTGGAGTCCACTGTTAACTAGATCTGCTTTAATATGAAAGTATGCATAATACAAATAATAATTATTGGTTTTGTATAGTTTATTGTTAAGTAGCAAATTAAAGAATAAAAAACATTCGTTTAAACGAGTGACTAGAGATAAGCCATAATCAGAAAGAAATAGAATCGGAGCCAGTCCACCACGATCGACCACGAGAAAATTCTCGGGCTTGACGTCGAGATAGACGGTCTTTTGAGTGTGCATCGCCTCAATGGCCAGGGTCATTTGAGAAAATAAATACTGTGCAACATCTTCTTTCACTGGGAGCTTGGGAAGCCATTTCATGAGTGAGCCACCATTAGCATAATACATAGAAGTAAACGGTGCGATTCACAATGTATTGGAGATACAATCGTACAGCAAAACGATTCTTGATACGCTCCATTATCCAGAGTTCGTTCTTTGCATCACGCATATCTTCCTCATCCTCGACTGGCGTAGTTTTACAAGCCAGTAGTTGGCCAGTCTTAGTCGACCGTGCAAGGAACACCACTCCGAAGCCCCCTCGGCAAATTTCATTCTCGATGACAAGGTCGTTGTGTCGAGCCACATCTTGTTCAGTGCTTGAAATGCCAATTCGTTGGTTCGGATCGATTTCCAACAGTCTGCACATCAGATCGTTCACGGCAGTGGAGGGCTTTACTTTATCGGACCAGTTCCAAATTCCATTGAAGATCTTGTCCGTGGGATCTTTGTCGGCAAAGGCTAACTTTCGGTTGAGCACATAATAGATTGTGCAACCCAATGCCCAATGGCCAGATGTCCACCGGGAAGCCACGATAGGTCACACTATTGCCAACCTTGCGGAGTTGCTCGGGCGCCATATATGCGATAGTTCCGCACACTGAAGTGTATAGTCTTTCATTGCCTTTGTCATCTAACCGCACAATCCGTGCGAACCCAAAATCCGACAGAAGGACAATAGGATAGTCATCACCACGTTCAACAACGAGAAAGTTCTCGGGCTTCACGTCCCTGTGGACGGCCATCTGGGAGGGCATCGCATGTATCCCAAGTGCCATTTGTGCACAAATCCATTGAGCCTTTTCTGTGGCCAATCTTTCGACTCCTCGAATCCAAGAAGTCAGCGATCCGCCATTGGCGTAAAACATGAACATAAAAAGGGTTTTATTGACGAGATAATGGAGGTACAGTTTGACAGGGGTTTTGATTCGTTCCATTACCCATAATTCATATTTGGCATCCTTCATCTGAGTTTCGTCTTTGATTACTGTTGCCTTGCAAGCCATCATCTTGCCTGTTTTGAGTGATCTTGCTAGATAAACCACAGCAAAGCACTTTTAGAGAGTTGCCACGGTTTGTCTTTGAACGATTCTTTTTGGTTCGAGACTTCTTCTTCTTTTTGCTGTGCTTGGTCGGTTTCACATTAGCAGATAACTTAGGAGCTTGTTCATTGTCAACCTCTTGAAGAACGTCCACCTCTTGTTTGGACCTCCCACAACCCATAGAGATAGTGCGCAACAGAAAACAAGACAGCAAAAACTAAATGATCCGTTGAACAAAGAGCAAATGGAACTTTTCAAAGAAACCAGGGATCTGGCTACTGTTATTTATAGGAAAATTAGTCGAATTTGGAATTGGATTGTGAGTGAACTGTAAACTAGAACTCGTTTCATATGAAAGTATGCATGATACATATAATAATTATTGGTTTTGAATAGTTTATTCTTAAGTAACAAATTAATGAATCAAAAAACATTTGACAAAATATTAAAATGTCATTGTGTGTATTGTCACGATAGCCACAAAATTAGGAAATTATTTTGTTGGACTAAATTCATAGGCTAAAGACAAGTCGTCACTGCTTCCACTGAAGACACAAAATCACTTGAAATACCAAAAGCGCTCACCTCTATATAGGCTTCAATGAGAAATACAGTTTTTCATTGATAGTCTGCTTGACCGGATTGAGTTTCTTGAGAATTTCCGCAATGATGGCCACCCGATTGTCCGAGTTCCCTTTGCTCTTCTTAAACTTTTGCAACAAATCCCTGGCAGTCATTGGTTTACGCATCAAATAGCGACGCACTGCATCCTCTGAAATGCCATCCGCTGGTTCGCTTTTTGCTTTGTCCAACTTTTGTTTCTTTGCCACATGACTCGTTCCAGCAGGCTGGTCAAGTTTGTGCTTAAACTTAAGTCCACTACTGCTCGAATGAGTACCATTTGCGCCACCAGTTCCATTGCTGTTAGTGGAAGAACCACTCACTACGGTCTCACTTCTTGAAGATCCTTGTTCGCCGCCATTGTCCAATTTTGCCTTTTGAGCTTTACGAGGCTGAATCAACAATGCCGATTTAGAATCGTCCATATCGGAATTGTCAGAATCAAATTCAGAATCGGAAATTGAATCATTTGCTAAACTCCAAATATAAATGTCAACAAATAACTAATTTTTAGAAAATGTGCTTACGATTCTTATCGCCTTTGACCTTGATATTCTTTGTCTCGCCTTCGTTTGGTTTGTTCTCTTCTGTTTGTTCCTTGTTCTCCTCTTTTGTTTCCTCCTGTTCGTCCTCTTCCTCGGACACGACCAAATCTCGGAGAGCGGACTCATCCTCGACTCCCTTGATGTCACCCTTTTCAACGTCAGACTCAGAACTACTCGACGAATCAGACATGTAGTCGACCTCTTTGTCGTCAAAATCGCCTTCATCACTTTCTTCCAGTGGCTCATCATCGTCTTGGTCGGACTCGCTTTTCTTCTTACGTTTCTCCTTCTTAATCTTCTTTCCCTTTTTATCCTTGGGTTTTCGGTCCTCATCATCACTATTACTAGCATTATCGTCTTCACCCGAATTGATGTTGTCCCAATCATCCATGTCAGACACTTTAAATTCCTTCTTGATAGCACGGTTGTTCTTTTTGCCAGCCTCATCGCCAGTGGAAGCACCTTCACCACCACCTTTCATATTTCTCAGTTGGAAATAATTCAGAATTTGGTCTCGTTTAGTGAACTTTTCCTCTGCTTCCTCGGCAGACAAAGGTTTATATCGTTGAAATGGGGTAAAGTTGTACCACTCGTTGACAGGGTATGCCTCGAAAGCGCCATCGGGAGCTTGAAAGAATATGTAGAAAGATGAATTTTCGCCTACTCCTCCATCCCTCAATCCTCGATACCTGTACAGAGTCCATTGTAAATAATTCAATATTAGAATAAGTAATAAACTTACTTTTTGCCCTGTTTTCCGCCAACCTTGAGAATCCAAGGTGAATTGTCTGATTGTTTCTTTCGCTTTTGATACTTTCTCCGTCTGGCTTCCTCCTTTTCCTTGCGGCCAAACTCAGAACCAGCACCAAATTCTGGCTTCTCGTCCTCAGCTTCTTCCTTGACCTCTTTGAAAAGAGTTTCCCGTTCCATTTTGCACTTGCTCAACTTGGCAACATCCATGTTCAAATTTGCATTGAATCTCATCACATTGTAACCCTTGTTTTGTTCACTAAAGTGAAAAATGTAATATTAAATAAAATAAAATATAAAACCAAGTAGAGCAAACATACGGGGCTAGCCTAACAACATATTCGGTTTCCACCATTGTGGTGTGCAGTGGAAAAGAACACTATTTGAGATGCGGAATTAATGCTTTTCAATGACCAAATCAAAACAGATTCGTTTTGATCAGCCTCAAACTCAAAATGACAACGTTTGCACAACGACTGGCCGGTTCGACTCTCACCTCACAGTTTGTTTACAAATTACTGCTTTACACTATTTCTACCCAACCGACTATTCGAAATAGTGGCAACAAAGTAGTTTTTCAATTTTCAGTATGTTTCAAATGGCGCAAAAATAACAAATTACAATTTTAAAGGTAATAAATATTTTATTAAATATTTGTAAAGTTGTTTTTAGTTATAAATAATATAATAATAAAATATATAAATATAAATAATACGGTTTTGATCATGAAATTGATTTGCTTAGTAGATCTTCTTAGGAAGGAAAGAAGTCTTCAGAATGCCTTTTTTGGCTGAAATAATGTAAATAATTAAATCAATTTATATATTTTCATTAAAGAATACTCACAAAGGGGACCCGAAATGGATTCGGATGATAGCAAGTATCCACCATAGAGAATGTTAGGTCCTACATCAGCCTTGGGTCCTTTGCCATAACCGATGCCGCCATAGCCGAGATCACCCCCGAGGCCACCCCCGAGGCCACCGCCAAGACCACCACCAAGACCACCACCAAGACCTAATCCATAACCACCGATTCCACCATCCAAACCACCATCGAGACCTAGGCCTAGGCCATTATCACCATATCCACCGCATTCAACAAAAGCCAAAGCGGCAACCAAAAGAAGGGCGACAATCTATATAGAGTTGGACATCAAAAGACTGTTTGTCAAATCAATCAAATTCAACTTACAGAATAATTCATTTTATATTTTGAATTGGTTTTGGAACTGTGAATAGTCAAAGAAATTGTTTGTTGAGTCGAAACAAGTGTGATGATGTCTTTTGGAGTGTTGAGACAACGCTTTTATAGTAAAACGGGGAAATAATATCGATTCTCTTAACTTGTAGAAAAATTAATGAAATATTCAAAGTAATTCAGTGGTGCAACAATTTTGTGCATTCGAATGTAAACAAACAAACACATACAAAATTATATCGAAGTGAATGGTAATTGATTACTAATTGGCTGTCAATCCAAGTTTGCATTTCAATTGATGCAATGTGCGATTGCTAATTTCACTCACCGCACACTACAATTGAGCAATTAATTCTCTCGATTACAACAAGTGTTGCTTCCAATTCCAGTTTGAACGCTCAATTCTTATCGGAAAATATATTTCCAATGTGGAAGTCATTGCACAATTGCGCAGCATTTATTTCAAGGTTTAGTTTAATTTCAATTCTTTCAATTTGAATGAACTTGAATATATGGCGTGTTCATGTTTGTTTGTTTACATTTGACTTTAATCTATAATAATATTCAGTTGCTAAATCATGCAGTGCAATCGTAACGCCTCTTTCAAGTTGTTCATTTTATTCTGATGGAGAGTCAATCAAATGAAAATAATTCGTCTCTTTTTTTAAATTCTTAATTTTACTATAAAATTCGATTCCACCGCTTCGGAAAGCATCACACTGCCTTTTGATTAATCAAGTAATTTCACTGACTTTTCACAGTCCAAACCAAACTCAAAATGAACTATTTTGTAAGTTGTATTATTTATTTATTAATTTTAAATTATAAACTCGAATTAACCTTTCAATTGGTGACATTAGTTTGTCGCTCTTGTTTTGGTCGCCACTTTGGCTGCTGTTCAATGCGGTGGATATGGTGATGAGGGTCTCGGTCTCGGTGGTGGTTTGGATGGTGGAAACGGTGGCTATGGCGGTGAACTCGGTTACGGTGGAATCGGTTATGGCAAAGGGCCCAATGCTGCTGTCGGACCTAATATCCTTTACGGTGGATATTTGCTTTCATCTCAGTCCATTTCTGGTCCACTTTGTAAGTACCTAATAATAAGTTTTCCTCAATAAATTCATTCACTTCATTTCCCTTGCAGCCAAAAAAGGTATCTTGAAGACTTCTTTCCTTCCAAAGAAGATCTACTAAAAGATACTGCCTAGTTGAACAACATGAATCTGTTTCTGCATTTCTAAATCCTCGACTGTGTTCTTAAGTTATTATATTATTGTAAATTATTTAAATTCAAATATGCATTTAAATTTGTAATTTATTAAAGTCATTAAAGTAATCAAAAGAATGTTCATTTTTATTGTGCGTTTAATTCAAATACACCACATTTATGGCCAATCTTGCGTTAACAGTTTTGGCTCGTGTCACTAGATCAATAAGTAAATTTGTTACCAATGGCATTTATTTACTATATTTATTCAAGACTTGAAACTGCCTAATGTGCAATAATAGATGGAGCTATCGATCTCACTGGAAACTGTTTGCCATTGATCTCGAAAATTTATCACTACAATTTGACAAGAGATAGATGGGAAAGTTTGCGTTTGAAACCAGTTCACTATTGGGATACATTTGCGTTTGACATTATTATTTGCGTGAATTGGCTGGTTATTGGTGTCAATGGCGTCATTCCGATAAACAGCCGAACAAAATTGCTAACTAATGCATAAACCAATTGTCACTGCCCAACTCACTCTAAAATGACATAAAAACATATTTCAAAAGGTAACTTCGCCATCACTGAATAATGTCAGACTTAATGAAAAACATTTTTCTTCAACTTCATCAGTACATTGTCCTGCATTAGAATGGAGAAACAAATGGCCATTGTTTTGCCTGACATACCAAATAAAGTGACTTAACAACAATTGCTTAACCAGTGTATAAAAAGTAAAACCTTATGATGCAATTGTACTCAAATGGATCGAGCTCAAACGTTGCAATGGCTTTTTATATTTATAACGACCAATCAAGCAGTTTCTCTTGATTTGACAATCACAGCAACATTTCAATTGAAACGAGTTTATTGTGTTTTGCTAATAAATTTACAATAATTTAAATATAATAATTTGGAGTGACTTGAATACGACGAGACTTTAGAATTCGTTAATTCATTAATGCTCAACTGGAATGTTTAGTAGATTTTCTTTGGGAGAAAGGAGGTCTTCAGGATACCTGGTTTGGCTGAAATAAAATAAAAAGTGAGAATAGATGCCTACAGAAAGGACACTCACAGAGTGGACCAGAAATGGATTGAGATGAAAGCAAGTAGCCACCATAGAGAACATTTGGCCCGACAGCAGCCTTAGGCCCAATGTCGTAACCGATGCCGCCGTAACCGAGATCACCGCCATAGCCACCAATTCCACCACCGATACCTAGACCGAGGCCATTATCACCAATTCCGCCACATTCAACAAAAACCAAAGCGACAACCAAAAGTAGAGCTACAATCTAAAGTGGCGAATGAATAGTTAATTCGGATTTATAATTTAAAATAAAGTACAACTTACAAAAGGTTTCATTTTGAGTTTAATTCGGTTTGGACTGTAAAAAGTTAATGAATTTGCTTGCTGAATGTTGAGTGATGAGCGATCCAAAAAGTTGAACTCGGATTTTATAGTAAAATTAGAAAGCAAATCAAAGAGAAATATTGTGCACGGGTTTATTCTCCTCAGATAAATGATGCAATTTACTGAATGTATTACTCTACCCACTACAAACATACAATCAGTGTGTACTTGTAAGTCAAAGTTTCAGTAAACAAGAATGCTTTGGAATATCACGCAATTCTATTAAATAAGACTCAAATAAGGACTTGAATTTCAAGTGCTTCGCAATAATAAACTCGACATTCAGGAAATAAAACGATAAGATAATTTAAACTGGAAATAGGGAAAAAAAACTTGTTATGACTTGTTGCAGCAAGAATGACATTGAAAACCGAGGACTTTGAAGTCATACAAAAAGCCGCGCTCAGTCCGATCAGCAAACACGAGCACATAAGATGCAAATAGTTTGTTAATTAATTAATTAAATTATGTGACTGCAATGTGCAATGACTTAAAAAAGCGTCTATGAAAAGGTGTCATAATTTGAATTACTTCTTAAATATCTTCTTGACATTACTGTACTGCTTGACTAACCACGGATGCTCACTCACTTGGTTCAACGTGATTCGGCTGATTGGCTCTGGGTCGAGCATTCGAACCAAAATTTTTCGCAGTTAGGAGAAGGAAGGCGCTCTCATTTTGTCGCTCCAAGCCCATCGTTTAGCTTTCATCTGCCCAGCGCCATAATCTTGTCTCATAGCATTGAAAGAAGTGGACAGGTTGAGGCAAGAGTACAAAGTGACTGCCCATACGTGAATGAATGACCATACGTCAACTTGGCACCCGTTATAATCACAACCAAGAATAATCTCTGGTGCCATGTACGATGGAGTATCGCAGTAAGTTCAATAGATCATTAAGCCACCATTGTCTTCGCGGTGCATCTCCCGACTTAGTCCATAGCCAGAGATTAGAATTTTTTTTCAGAAAAATGGCGAGCCAGAAGGAAATTTGCCGGTTTTATATCTCGGTGGCACACTTGCTTGGCGTGCTTCCACACCACAAACCATTTGAGCAAAATAAATACTCGATTTCTTTTCCGTAAGAGGCCTTATTTTCCAAGTAAGCGCCAAACGATCCGTGTTGAGCCATTTCCATAAATATGTACGCCTTGTTATTGATGCTAAATTAATTGTCGATCCTTTCCATTATGAAGTGTTCGTTTTTGAGCTCAATGATTGAGTCTCTATTCTTTAGAATGATAGTCTTGCAGGCACAAGCATTCTTGGTGTTTCGGCACTTATAAATCGTTCCAAATGACCCTTTGCCAATCTATTCTTTGTGACCATTGATTGCTCACAGTTTGGGTTTGCTTTGCTGATTTCCAAACATGGGATGAATATTCGCTGAATCTAAGACAATTCGCAAATGTTGCAGCACTTGTATTTGTGCTCCATTCTGGTGGCCAATAATTTGAGATTAGCTGAGAACGGTTCACGTATATTAAATGGTGTTAAATGAGCGCATCATTTCAGGGCAGTAAACATGGTCAAAGTATTTGAAAGCAACTCCATCCGACTCTCTAAATGAATTAATGAAAGGCCTCTTGCATGTCGTGCCAGAGAATAAGATTACCATCAAAGATGGGTCATGATTGGATTGCGACTCATTACAAGCGTACCGAAAAGGTTATCCCCAAGCAATAGTCTTATTCATAGCCTTATGCATATATATCGAACTGGCGAATGTGTTGCAAAGATTGAAATGGCGTGCGATGTGATAAATGTGTGCGAATGGCACAACATCGACTCCAATTAGACTGACAGGTGATAATTTTACTCCGATATGTTGTGGGAAGTGGGTCTCATTGTCCGGTGTAAACGGTATCGTTGAACGTTAACAAGCTGCTCTGGTGCAGCAATTTGTGAGAAGTGTTTGGCATTTATGGTGGTTATCGCTTGAATTTTACAACTTTACATTCTTGAGGCCTCACACTCACAACAAACCAAATCATCAGGTAGGCCATATTGCAATGGATTGCATTGTGCATCTGTGCTTTGTAAACCGTTTGCTTTCTATGGTCGGGTACTTCCAAGTATTTCTTAGCGGCCAAAATCTGTCAATTAAGAACAAATTAGTAATCATTTTAAAACTTCTAACCATGGTTCTAACATTCTAACATTCTAACATTCTAACATTCTAACATTGTAACTTCTAACATGCATGTCAAGTTTGTATAAAACGACAAACAGCGTATTGCGCTCTCATAGTATCCCCAATTGTCGTTATCTTCGTGTTGCAAAATCTTCAAGTTGCAGTTATGGGCTGCGGCCAATCACAAGACATCAAAGACGACAAAGAATTGAACTCAAAGTCTAAAAGTAAAAAGGCATCACTTCAAAAGGCTCCTATCAAAAAGGTCAAGAAGAAGACCAAGAAGAAGACCAAAGCAAAGAAGCGATCAAACAATTACTCCAGTCCTCGTATTATTCCTCAAGATAAGAAAATTCGTCTAAAGTGTAAAGGTAAAGAAGAGAAACTTGAAATTACCGCCAAAGTACTAAACACTAGCCTATTAACTCGCTATTATAACGTTCCAAATGACAATTTTGGCAATGTAGAGGCTGTCTTCAAGCACAACGAATTTTCGATGATGGCTAAAATCGGAGAAGGAGGATTTGCCCCGGTCTTCAAAATTAAGCACAAGAATGGAGGATTTTTGGCGTGCAAGACATATGTGCTCAAAGGCAAAACCGAAAAGACAAATATGCAGAATGAGATTAGCTGCATGGAACTGATGAATGGATCACCATATATCGTCAAACTAATCCGCCACTTTGTCATCGCTCAAAGCAAGCAATCCTCGGTATTCATAGTAATGGAACTGGCCGAGGGCGCGTTTGACACGTACATCACCCAAAAAGGTCCGCTTAACGAACAGGACGCAAAGTTTTTCTTTGGCCAAATGTCGCGAGCCATAGAAGTCATTCACAGTGCGAAAGTGGCGCACTGTGACATAAAACCAGCAAATTTCCTGTTGACTTCACGTTCAAGTCGAATGCACCTTTTGTTGTGCGATTTTGGGATGGGCCGCGTAGGCAACGGGAATGCACCGATTCTTGGAACGATCTGTTGGGGGACTCCAGCGTACATGGCACCCGAAATTCTGACAACCACTGTGAAAAAGTACGATTGTCAAGGTATCGATATTTGGGCTCTGGGAATAAGCCTTTACGAGATGGTTACCAAAGAAACGCCCTTTGATGTCACGAAAGATGATCGTGGAGCTGACCAAATGGCGAACTGCGAATGGCAATGGCCGAACAAAGTCACGAATCCATTGGAAGAGCTCGTGGAGGGTATGCTCGATCCGGACATTCAAGGTCGATTCAACATTAAGCGAGTGATCGAGCACAAGTGGGCGGCCAGTGGATACGCGTCTGCAAAGAAATTTGAGAAAAATTAATCTCGTTAATAAATTGTAAAACGAATCTTATAGCTTATATGCTAAACAAATTTAATCTCCACCCGTCTGCCTCAACCCTCAAGCTGTGATCACTTGAGTGTCATCAATGGTTTCAATAGCTAAAATTGTGCTCGTTCTAGGAAGCATTGGCTTAAATCAATTAGCAGCTGAAATCCATTTATGACTAACTATTTGCTTGATATTGAATCCCTCGGCTACGTCAGGCTTATGCATATTCTTCACTAAATCTTCTGACACCGGTTTGGTGCACTTAAAGCAGCACTACAAGTAGCATCTTACAGTGTGATACCTAAGTGGCTCATAAGTATGTTTTTTAAGTGCCAATTTAGATCGACACATATGCAATTATAGAGGCACTAGTAGCAAAAATAAGTGGTACTGATAGAAGTACTGAAAGTGCTAGTTTTAGATAGGCAGGTACCCTGGCCACGGCTATGCTCAAATGTTAAGAAATTCTGTTGATTTACTCGAAGAATTTATTTGAGAATGTAAAGATTACATAAATCACAAAAAAAGAAAATAATAACGAAAATCACAGCATGATTCACTTACAAGCTTGGCCAACCATGGATGCACGCTCACTTGGCACAACGTAATTCGGCTGATTGGCTCTGGGTCGAGCATTCGAACCAAAATTTTTTGCCTGTAGCTGCGAACTAAAAAATGAAATCTACTAAGCACATAATCTAGTTTAGATGCAATTTATATTAAAATAATTGTTCATGAAATATATTTTCAAATATTTATAAATGATTATAAATAAAAATGCAATTTTGGCCAATTAAATTGTCAAAAGGTATTGAACAAATAGAAATGTTAATGTTTGATGAATTGAATAATCTTGCCATTGCTGTAGAATGTAGTTTCAGGTGACTTCTCTGTCCGAAAAGATTGTGAACAGTTGAATGAAAAGGTCTAAAAGCTAAAATAGAATATCATAGTCAATTCAATAATGGCAATAAATTGTATGTATGTAAATTATATGAATTAAAATAGTTGTTCGTACATGCTAAAAGTGCTAATATCTGCTATTCAATTTCCTCTCGAAGAATTATGTTAATGGATTCTGGTTCTGTGTAGAAAAAAGATGCACAGTTAAGAACATGTAAGAATCATATGGAGAATTTTCAAGACTTACCAACACAAACCTCAATGCGGTAGATTGTGCCATTGTTTGGCATGAATCTTTGCATGAGTTTATTACACAATTTGACCATAATTATTCTATCAGCCTTTCGGTTAACACCAATTAGGACTTGGCCTAATGGTTTGACAGGAAAATTGTTCTCGCGGAGAAAGCGTTCCAGTTCGGTGCGAAGACTTGAACAATTCCACTGGTCAAGAATTAGAATTTCATGAACTAAGAGAAGATAAGATGAACATTGTAATTTAGGTAGCTAAGATTAATTTACCAAGGTTATTTTGTGTGATAAAAATATAATTGTCTTCTTTTTTCATAGAAACATTTGCCTTCCTAACCGAAGGTTCAATTGCCAGAGATACACAAGAGGAGAAAGGCTCAGGCGACTCACGATTGATAGTAATGCCATTTGGGACAACAGAAGCACTAGAATTAGTGCTAACTTGTGATGCACCACCTCCTTCTTGAGCTTTAATTTGTCGCTGCTCACTGAAACTAGGAATTTTAAACATATGCACAAATTGATCTTTCGATAATTCTTCTTTGTTATTGTGCGATTCGTCAACGACAACGAACTTATATTTCTGGATAATAAAATAATAATTCTTTGAATTCATCATCAAGCAAAATAAATATATTTTACCTTAGACAGTGAATTAAGTTTCTCCTGATAGAGACTCGATGATGAAACAATAGGCGTGCAAGCGGACAAAGATTCAACATTCGAACCCAAAGTAATAGTCGAGTCTTTTGGTTTAGCCACTGACATAGTAGAAGTAGCAGCAACAGATGAAACAGACGAAAGTGGACGCGATGTCAAAGTTGGTTGTTGCGAAATAGAAATAGGCCGAGTGAATAATGATTCCATTTGGGAATTGGCAGCAGTCCGCTTTGTCGCTGTTTCTACCGAACTGTCGCACTTTGAAGTTCCTGAAAAGGGTCTTTTTGGTGGACTTGGATCCATTGGCTGGTGAGAATAATTCGGTCGAAATGCGGAGAATTAAACAAAGAGCCAAAAGCAAGCTGCGAGTAATTCAGAAGAATCAGTCGTGCAGCGCTCTAGACTACGCAGTTTGTACACCAAATGCCATAGCGCATTCACAAATGGCATGATTGTCATTGATTGGCAAAACAAATGAAATATATTCTTGTCATTGAAATTGGATGTTTTTATTGTATATTTTTGGAATTGAAATTTACATAAATACTCTTAAGAAATGAAGACATTATTTAGTTTCTCAAGCAAAATATTGATTTAGTAGATTTTTCCTGGGAGAAATGATGTTTTCAGAATACCTGGCTTGCCTAGCGGGCCCGAAACCGAGGAAGATGTCAACGAGTAACCTCCGTACAGAATGTTTGGCCCGACGGCAGCCTTTGGGCCAATGCCATAGCCGATGCCACCACCGTAACCGAGGTCACCACCACCGTAGCCCAAACCACCCAGACCAATACCGTAACCACCAATTCCGCCACATTCAGCCACAGCCAAAGCGGCGACCAAGAGGAGAGCAACAATCTATAAAGTTGACAAGTTATTTGAGTATTTATAATTTAAGAAATACAATGACTTACGAAAGATTTCATTTTAGATTTTTGGTTTGAATTCGGATTTTGAGTCTTAAAGATCAAATTAAAGCAATGTGGTACCATTTGGAGTGTTGGACCAAAGCTTTTATAGTAAAATTCGCCTCTAATCGAAATCATTATCACCAAGGAAATGATGACAAACTTGATGGTCGCGTGTCATAAGAAGTTCTCACTGTTGTGCACATGATGTAACAAGAATCGTGACATAATTGAATGTATTGAGCATTGGCAAGTTGAGAGCAATCGATATATGCTGGAAACTTGATTTTCAAGTGCAACTGACAGGAATAGAACTCGAGGAAAACTAAACAAACAAACAAACAGAATAATTTGTTTCAAGTGGAAAGTAGCTGACATTGAAAATTGCAAATATACACAAACACACCTAGATCCAATTATACAATCAAAGGTTGTGCAATGTTTGCGTTTCAATTGAATTTGAAATACAACAAATTATATATTTAAATAATTACTTTAATAATTAATTTGATTTAATTCGATAGAAAATTATAACATGAAGTTAATTTGTCAAATTGAAGTCAAAAGTGCACTGCAAAATCACACAACTTGTGGGACACAAGTACAATTTGAGAATACAATTTGTGTATTGTGCATTTGTATTTGCATGCGATACGGTCTCAAGAGAACCTTCAATGTAATCTCAAGGAGCCTGTGAGATAGTTAAAGTGTGGGATTGATTGTGTCCGCTAGTGTCTTTCCTTACTTTGATTGCAATTATGTAATGAGAAACAAGAATCGAGCCAAATTAATTTGATTGCTTCCGACTACTATAAAAGGTTGATCACAACATTCGCAAAATTCATCACAAACAGTCAAACAGTCCTTTTATTTCAATCTTAAACCAAACCACTCACAAACAACTCAACATGAAATCTTTCGTCGCAATTCTTTTGATCGTGGCAGCCATCTTTGCTGTTGCAGAGTGCGGTGGAATTGGCCTTGGTTATGGCGTTGGTCTGGGCTATGGTGGCGATCTTGGCTACGGTGGAATTGGTTATGACATCGGACCAAAGGCAGCAGTTGGACCAAACATTCTGTATGGCGGCTACTCGTTGACTTCTTCCTCAATTTCGGGTCCTCTCTCGAAGCCAGGCATCCTGAAAACTTCCTTCCTTCCGGGCGCTATCTACTAATGAATGAATGTACTTGACAAAATTGTATAAAAATTAAAGTTATTTAAGTAAAATAAAATACAATCAAAAGAATTCATAATTCAGTTTGCAAATTGAAATGCAAAATCGTTTGTGCTTTCGAACGCTGAACAGAAAAACTTCAAACGACGAATGGCAATCAAATCGATTCTTGCAATAGACCGGGACAAAGAAAATGTTAAACGATAATGGTCCTGTAAGTTGGTAAATATAAACAAATAAAACCCGATGCATAATTTTATTATATGCTTATATTCAGATGAGCAAAGTTGCGTGCATTAAATAAAATAAATAATTTTCTTTGCAAAGTCATAATTGCCTCATTTTGGTATGCTCAAAAGTTTGCCATTCTATTCGTTCGAATTATCTTCCTATTCCATTCCAATCGACATGCATACATACAAAAAGCTATTTATAATGTCATAACATTTTTAAAAATCATTTTCAAATTATTCAAATAAAGCAATATATTTAAAAGAGACAGTTTTAGTATTGAGAAAGGTTTGTAGAAAAGAAAGTTACAATTAAACGTTAGTGATATTGTTCAAAATAGGATAAAAGTATTAAAAATCAAAATTAAGAGGTCGACTCAGGTCATGAATGGTGAGATCCTCCAAAATGATATCATGAGCATCATCATCATTATCTCGTTCAAAAAGGGTGTTGAATGAAATCGTATGCAGTCGAGTGCATTCGCGCAAAGGAAGCATCATATTAGCGAGACAATTCTGGACCTGATCAATTGTGACTATCTGCTCGTTGCCTTCTGCATTCAATCCACAGTCGTCACATCGATGAGCGCCAACGGTTGGTACATCAATGGTAACGTCAATGATTTGCAAGTTCGCCATCGTCCAGGGAACGTTGAACAGGGCAAGATTGTTATGGCTGAAAGTGAAAGCAGTCAATTGAAACGATTTGACAGAAGGAAGGCGTGCCAGTGGTACTGGATTCTCGTTTTCTTCACCACCTTCAACATCAACATCTTCACCTTCATCGTCATCGTCAACACCTTCACCATTTCTAAGATCAATGTTGAGTTGAAGATGTACCAGTTGGGTCAATTGTGACAAATGAACAAACATGTTTGAGATAAGAATGGGGAAATCAATATATAAAAAGACAGTTGTGATTGACGAAAAGTTCAAACAAAAAGTTTCAAAATCATTGATAGAGAATAAATAGAGACAAAAAATTCTTTCAAATTTTGAACAAAATTCCTGTCCCAATGAGTAGTACGGAACCAATTCAGCGCTCCACTGTTGACGGTCAAGCTCGTACTGCAGTCGTAGTCGAGGATTTGTGATGGCATTGTTGCTTAAAGCATGAAAAAGGACATCAGATGAATCGTACGAAATGAACTCGAATCGATCCAAGCGAGCGAGGATGGGCAAATCGAGCTGAAACTCGGCATGGGCAGAAGTAAAATGAGTGTCTATGAATTGGAGCGATAGGCTTTTGAGTACAGACAGAGAATTGATTGCTTCCATGAGTAGTCCAGAGAGTTGGGTGGGAATTTGTCGATAGTTATCCCTGTACTCTTGACCATCATAATAGACAATGTGCAGCTTGCAGTGCGATCAATTTGTGTTGCCAGAGACGAATGAATATGATGGGAGCACAGAGTTGGTACTTTGAGCGCATTTGGAAAGCGACTTCGAGTGAGTTCACATTGGGAAAGGTGACCGTCAAGCCAATCAGTGCATTCAGATTGAACCGACTGTAGTGCACTGAATCCCATGAGGGGCGCTTACGCTTAGGATACTGAATACTGCCGTCCTCGTTGAGGATGCGGTTATGGTACAAATTTGGTAAGGTAAACAAAGGATAGTCATCGGTCATAATTCCACCAACCACAAGAGTCAATGTGCGAACTTTCAGACCAGCAATTTGACGAAACTTGAGCCATTTTGTGCAAACACGTCCTGTGTTGAGTAAATCCCGAACGGCGAGAAAGCCAAAAATCATAAGCAGACAAAGGTCAGGAAGAGAATTGATGTGAATAGACATTGTGCAATAGAGTGAGTCAGTGAGTGAGTCACACAAGTGGATATTAACCGAAAACACGGGTAAAATTAGCCAAATGAGATCGTGAAAATGGCAAATCGAAAAGGCAAAGAAAGTAAAAGTCACGCTGCACTACTACTTACTTACTTGTTAGTAGTCTGTAGTGCACACTTTAGAATTCGATTTTCTCTGCCTAGTTATTCACCCAAACCAGAAACATAATTTTGCTCCGAAATTGATTGAAAATAATACATTTGTTTGTTGGTAAATTTAAATTAATGACTAAGTGCACTTGTCCTTGGAAGTAACTTGTACAAGATGCATCGCATGTGATCGCAAACCAAATAAAATCATCAAACTAAGAAATATGTGGCCATAAAATTGTTTCATTTTGAAAATGATATTTCTTCATTTGTCGACAAATTTTGTAAATAATATTTAATTAACTCAAACACAATAAAATAAATAACAAATCTAAGTCACTATGTGTTGTTTCAAGTTTAGGTAAATTCGCATAGTGGATATCTTATGAGAATAAAAACCTTTATTTAAATAATTTCGTTTGTCGTTTACAAAGCAGTTCTAATTAAAAACTTAGTAATAACAAAAGGCGGCAAACTTTTGATGTCGCTAATTTGCAAAATTGAAAGAAATAGTTCACTTACCAAAGTTCAACAGGTTGATGAAATTGTCAATTATTTTGAAGCTAATTAAAGTAGATTATAGAATAAAAATTAATGAAGGAAAAGATTTGAATAATCTTTTGCACAAACTGCGCACTTAATTCTGAAATTCAATATTGACATTGAAACGAAATCGAGTTTTCCTGACAATTTGTACTTATTTCAATTACGAAACAAAACTTCCGTTGATTCAAACGAAACTAAAGTTAAACAAACAGAATTATAAAAAGTTATTGAAATTCAAGGTAACAAACTTGCAATTACATTTACATTGCAATTGGTGATAATTGTTTTCGAATTAGTGTTTGGATTAATTCGTCAGTTTGATGGTTGATAGTAAAAATCTGGATTTGTCTAGTTTATTTTTCTTGTCCTTCAATTACTTTTGAATTTGTTCATTTGAGTTTTAGTATAAAAGCAGAATGTGCTTGCTTCCTAGGAAATCATCTAAAAGTAAATCAAAATTAAAAGTCTTTAAGACCGCAAACTACACAAACTCAAAATGAAATCTATGGTATGTTTTTCAAAAATTGGGTTCTTGTTTTGATTTACTTTATATATTAGATTGTTGTCGCTCTTTTCATTGCCGCCATCTTGGCTGTTGTTGAATGCGGTGGTATTGGTGGTTATGGTGGTGGTCTCGGTGGCGGACTTGGTGGAGGTTACGGTGGCGGTCTCGGTGGTGGATATGGAGGTGGTCTTGGTTATGGCAAAGGACCCAAGGCGGCAGTTGGCCCCAATATCCTCTACGGCGGCTACACTCTATCTTCCCGCTCAGTATCTGGTCCACTCGGTAAGTAAAACGCTGTTAATATATTAAATATTAAACATTATACTTAACATTTGCAGGGAAGCCTGGTCTTTTGAAAACCTCCTTTCTTCCCGGCAAGATTTACTAATTTGATCTGAATATGATGTCGATGTAAATGTGATCTTCAGTATTGATTAAGAAAATTGGAATATTTCTGATTAGATTTCGGTTGAGTCTTTTTTGAATGTTTCAATAAATAAATAAAATTTTAAATTCCAAAATTGCGATTATTCATTACATTAATCATATGAAAATTACTAAATATTTCATAATAGTCTTTCAGCTGGAATGTCTCAATTACTCAAGTAACGTCGTATGTGAATATTCAGAATAGCTTTGTACTGAACAATTTTTCAGTGCGCACCTGCATTTGTTTCTCTCCTGTACAGTGCGCCTCTCTTTGTCTTGTCTTGTCTGAATTGCGTCACTTGTTTTTGTCCATTCACAATGAAGAACATCAACGATCTAACTGAAGATTGTATGAGACACCTTTTTGCCAAAGTACCTTTGCAAGAATGTATTCGCTTGCGTTTGGTTTGCACTTACTGGTGTGCAATAATCCAGAAGATTTGTCTTGGCAGAAAGTCTCTGAAGTTGTTTGGTTCAATTTCGAATATCCGAACCTACCCAGGCTTATTGAGTGTATTCCATATCGAGGATTGTGAGCATTTGAAGTTGAAACCACTTGGGCAGGACGATGATCTTATATTCCGATTTGGAAACTTAAATAAGGATCCTTTTGATTTATTATTGAAATTATTTCCCAACACTACCCAACTGGTGGTGGTGTTTGATGTCTGTTTATTTCGAAATTTGCCTTATCTGCTCAAATGCTTGTCTGGTAGGCTTGAGAAGGTTACAATGCTTGGCACTATTATGGGAATGAGCACGTTGCGTACGCGTGCAATCTGCGACGTATTCAAATTGTTGCGAGCCCTCAAGTCTTTGGAATTGTATTGTTACGATATTGATGGGTACAATGATTTTTATGGTGCACCAATCAGCACAGTAGTTTTACAACGACTCGAACATCTCGCATTGAGAAATTATTCGTTTGGATTAATTCCTCACCTTACTGGAAATCGATTCAAAAGTTTAACTATCTTTGGCTGGAACCGAATCAATCTAACCTTATTTGCACAGGAATTGAATGCTAACTCTTCTTTGACGGAACGTCTTACTCAATTATGCTTTGACTGTGTTGACCAAGAATTTCTGCGCTTTATTTGCAATCACTTTACAGTGTTGAAACATCTGGATATTATATTTAAACGATCGGTAATTTAGTAATTCATTAACGATTTTTTAAAAATAATTTTCTGTTTACAGGACATGAAATTTAATCTCGAAATGGCAAAGGATCTTTCACGATTGTCTCAACTTGAAGGTTTACGACTTCAAAACGTTCAACTTGACATTAATTGCTATGACTCGAAACCACCACAAATTGGCACAGTTACAGAGTTGTATATTTTAGACGTATACGGCACCTATTCCAAAGATAAATTTGATTGCAAACAATTCTGTTTGGTGTTTTCTCTGCTCTTTCCCAATGTGACAAAACTGGAGGTCAAAGTGGGTAGTGAAGATAAAGTAACCGAGTTGAAGCAACATTTGCCAAACTACTTTGAATACATTCGGAAGCCTCAGGTCTATGTTAGTAAAAGAGCTTATCTTGGCCGTCACAAGGATGAATTCTAAATACATTCGAAGCGTTTAACTAACTATTTGTACACTTTCAATTACCAAGTAACATTTCAATATTAATTTGATAAGAAGAATATAATTGCACTGATAAAATTGACATTGAAACATTTGTGTGTCGTCAATGACAGTCGAATGAAATCATATAACATTTATTATGAAACTTGTATTTCCTGATCTCAACAAACAAACTGTTTACACATTATACATTATAATTAAGTCACGAGTGTACTTTGTAACTTTATTACTGTTGCCTTCAATTCAATGTCAAATAAACTCAAACTTGTATTTTTGCATCTAGCCCGTTTTGTTTTGTTTAACTTGAAGAATAATTCTCAATTCCAAATGAATATTGTTTCACTGAGTATAAAAGCAGCTGAAGACTTTCATCCAAATCATCCAAACAAGTAAATCAATCATTCAAAGTATTCAAAATCCTCAAACCTTACAAACTCAAAATGAAATCTTTTGTAAGTATTTGGGAATTCTGGTTTTATTGGCTGACCTAATTGAAATATCTGACTTTGTATTAGATTGTTGCCGCTCTTCTTATTATCGCCGTCTTGGCTGCAGTCGAATGCGGTGGTATTGGCGGTTATGGTGGCGGACTTGGCGGTGGATATGGAGGTGGTCTTGGTGGCGGTCTCGGTGGTGGATATGGAGGTGGTCTTGGCTATGGCAAAGGACCTAGAGCCGCAGTCGGTCCCAACATTTTGTATGGTGGTTACTCGTTGTCTTCTTCATCGGTTTCTGGTCCACTAGGCAAATCTGGCATTCTGAAAACTTCCTTCCTGCCTGGAAAAATCTACTAAACATATAATTTAATCACTTTGTACCCAAATCTTATGAAATGAAATGTGATCTTCAATACGTAATGCAATATTATTGGATAAATAATGTTGTAAAACTTGTTTTGTTCGTTCAATTGTGACTGCAATTGTGCAAATATTTCAATACAAATAAATCATTTCATAAGAAGTGTCATTTTGTTTTCACTTTCAAATGCAATTAGTCTAATATTACTTACTTGCAGATCTGTTAATGTTAAAGTCTTTTTAAATTAAGTTACAATTTTGTCTTTTTCGGATCTATTCTTCAAGCATCGTGGGTAATTCGAATATAAATCTTTGAGTATTTGCGCAGTTGGAAATTATCACAAAATCGTGAAAGAACGATCGAAATGATTCATCTCTGAATGGCCACACAATAACCGAATTGATCATTTGTATTATAGAAATACATTATGTAATCGACAATTGATAGTAATAAATTGAGTTAGCATTGAAACAATAAATTGAAATTGTTGAATACTACTATTGAAAATAAATTTGAAAATCATTTAATGGTGAACTAAATTATGTGTTTTTAGGTAAGAATGTCATCAACTAGTTAACTAAATCCACTTGAAAAATTCTTCTTGTTGATTTTGTCGTCCCTGGTGATAGTGGAGGTTACCATAATGATGATCTCAAGTATTGATTTCTCCTGGTTCAAGTTGTTCTCAATGAAACTCATGGCCACTTTATTCTCGTCGATTCTTTGTCGTAAAGCACTTTGGGTTGGCCTCTGAAATGGTTCAGATTCTATGTGGATAAATTTCTTTCAGAGATTAAATTGCTTTAACCTTAACATTAAAATCTTCATATTTCTTATTGAACTCATCCAACTCGGTACTTTCAACCCAAATGTCTGCAAACGGAACTCAGACAAGAGTCAAGGAACAAAAGCGTAACGCGCGTTCGATTAAATGCATTGGGCCACTCGAAACGAAGGCGTTCCATCTGGCTCATATCATTTCTGCCTGGTAATAAATTATAATATTTTGTTTTGGTAACAATTGACATTATTAATTACTTTAATATTATTGTATTGGTTGCCCGTACCTTAATTTGCTCAGTCAGTCGATCTGCACTGCAGACATATGTCGATATCGATTCAACAGAACTCACTTTGAAGTCGTTTGGAGCAGTTTTAATCGAGCAAACTCGTTACGCAACGCTTTAATTCGCCTCCTTGCATTACATCATTGCCATAATCATTATCATCACAGTAAAATCACTCAGTCAGTCACGAGTCACCATTCTTTGCATATTCAAGGGCAAGTCGATAAGTGATAATTTACTTGCAATTAGCGACTTGATATCGATTCTTTTATTTCTTCCTTCCTTCCTTGCCTTGTTTGTAGTGAATAGTCACAAGCTCAATACTAGAGAAATCAAGAATCAACAAATGAGACTCCTGAAGGGATTCTCTGACTATAAAAACTCAATCCCAATTCTCCAAATAGTATCAAACAATCTCCAATCGCAAATTAACAAATTCGCAAACTTGCAAAACCAAACCAGAATCATGAAATCTTTCGTGAGTGAATTGAAATTAAATTTTAAACCCAAGATTAACCTTTTCATTCCCCAATTTAGATCGTTGCCCTTCTCTTGGTCGCTGCTTTGGCAGTTGTTGAATGTGGCGGTATTGGTGGCTATGGCCTGGGCGGCTGCATCGGTTGCGGTGGACTCGGTTATGGCGGTGGACTCGGTTATGGCGTTGGTCTCGGTGGTTTGGGTTATGGTGGTGATCTCGGCTACGGTGGCATTGGCTATGGCATTGGCCCCAAGGCTGCCGTTGGACCAAACATTCTGTACGGAGGTTACTCGTTGACTTCCAGCTCAGTTTCTGGTCCACTTGGCAAACCAGGCATCCTAAAAACCTCATTCCTCCCAGGCAAGATCTACTAAACTAATTGCTAAATGAAAAATATACCAAAATCCTTTAAAATCATTGAGAAATCTATATATAAAGATTTTTCTGTACAAAAATAAATAATTTGATAAAATCACCAAGGACTCATTTAATTAAATAATAATTCTATCATTTCTTACAATAATTCAAATTCACATTAATAAAATAGAACAATATCAAATATGCACAAACCGAGATCATTCATAGGACATGTAACATGGAACATGTCATGAGAACTTGTCAACGATAAGAAATATACAAATATAGATAAAATCGAATAGGAACTAACCATTGATAAGTTGGAGTGGAAAAAGTCAATATGCAAAGTAAATTTCGGACACATCTTAAAGGAAAAATGTCGGCTTGAGAATATTTGGTCCGTATGCTTGAATTATTGGTGAAAGTCTATTTTTAATGTTTAAGAATTGACGCTTAAACTCGATACCATCGCCCTAAAAGAATGTAAAAGATTTGTTATAATAATCAAAGTAAAATCATCGCTAAAATACCTTGGAAAGTCTAAAATCGACCAAGACCTGTTCCTGTGCCATTTCATTCACAGTTGCCTTAAACACCAAGGCACACCTCTTTTTGTCGTTCATTGTAACGGTAAATTGAGCATTACCTAGCTTCTTGTACGAGTAGCCCATCGCTGTTAAAGTCTGATCCAAAATAGCGACCGTCTTGTCAAAGTTCACTTTGGTCACAAATCGGGTCATTCGACGAACAACACGAAGATATAGTCGAGTTCCGGGTTGAGTGTTGCCACTGCTACCACCTTGAGAATTCTCAGAATCTGAACTCAGCAATTCCATCTGACTTTGTGTACTTAAGAACATGTCTTCAATATTAATTGGTTGAGAGTAAGAGTTGAGTGGCACTTGCAAGTTGGCATAATCGGTTGCATTGTCGTCAGAACCATCCATTGAGCCATTGAATAAATTATTATTGCTATTATTGCTATAACTCTTGTTATTGTCTTGAGAAGAAAATCCATTTTGTTTTGAAGAAAGTGGTTGTGACAAAAAGCCGGTGATACATTGACGTTTGATTTTATGTAAGTCGAGATCAGGACCAGTGGGTGGTTTCTGAAACCATCGATGAGCTCGAATGTCTTTGATGGCATAACGTTTAGGAACAGATGGTTCGAGGATGCATTTCAGCAGAGCTAAATGTAGAAAATTAAAATTATTAGTTAATAAATTATGATTTCTTGTCAAATACATACAAAGTGCGGTATTATCAATTCTAGACCACGGAGTTTGATGAACTAAACTTCTACCCGAAGTCCATTTTTTGTACTGTACTGATAGTTCAGGAATGGCTTGATCCCAGGGTAGTTGACCAGCAAGCATCGCCACTAGAACAATTCCACAACTCCATCTAAAATAAAGAAATAATAAAAATTTTTGAATATCATATCATGAACTTACATATCAATAGGTTCAGCTTTGTGATGCACTCCTGCCAAAACCTCAGGAGCCATATAGGGAAATGATCCACATTTTTGATCGAGTCGACGTTCTTGGCCTTTATGGCGAAATAAAGTTGCAAACCCAAAATCGGATATTTTTAGATTATCTAATATAGAATTACAAAATAATATTAAAATTACCAAATAGTATCAAACAACATACCATTAGAATCAATTAACAAATTTTCGGGTTTAATATCACGATGCACAATTCCTCTAGAGTGCAAATATTCAATTCCTTCAAGTAGATGAGAGAATAGCCGAAATGCCTCCGCTGGCTCCATTCCCACATCTGGATCGATTCTATCAAACAGTTCTCCACCGACCGCGTATTCGAGGAAAAGAAACTCAACTTGTCCATCACGACGATTGCCGTAAAATTGGATTATATTCTGGTGGGACAGTACTCGGTGGATCATCATTTCTTTACGAATTTGTTTGTCCAACTCGGCGCTTGTCACCTCAATCACCTTGCAGGCGACCATCTCTTGAGTTTCCTTATTCATGAGAAGCTTTACTCTGAAATATGACAACAAATTAGCAACTGTCAATCACAATAATAGTCACAATAATAAAAACTCACTCTCCAAAACGGCCCTCTCCAACAGTGTCGAGTAGATGCCATCCTTTGACAAATTCTGTTTGATGACTCATGTTGATAATCACAGAAAAGAAGAATAGAAAGAATATATTTAACAATCACAGACACATTTGAGAAAGCTCGTGGTAGGGTCTTGAAACGCTTCTTCAGCAAAAACGTCAAATGACGAAATATCAACAAACGGCGCGCCGATCAGTCCACCGAAAACAGTCAACCGAAAAGTAAAAACAAACAGTGGCGCTTTCGCGAGCCAATTGGGCAATAGAGGGACATGATATTCAGTTAGCGTATTAAAATACATTGTAACGATATATATGAATATTTTAAAATGGCACGTGACGCACCCAATTTAAATATACACTATAACTACCATTACATACTGAATACACTAAGCAATTTACCGAAACTTTGCTATGCAAGCATCAAAACATTCCAGTAAACATTTCCCACATTTTCCGTTATTTTCTTATGTCCTAAGGCCAAACACATGTTGCAAGTATGAAGCAATCATTTCTGTTATTATTAGTAAGAATCGTTGTAGTTGATCGATTGAATAATAACTAAATTACAAGATGATGATGAAGGAAATTGATAAAATTGTAGCGAATCAAAGTAATCGTCCAAATACGGTATGTAATTATGGTAATGATCAATGCATTATATGGAAAAGCCTTGATTCTTGGAAAAAAGTAGAAGAAGGTCGTCTTTCTTATCACAAGGTCTATATTTGCGTGTGATCTTATCAAAATGGTTCACGGACTTATTCAAGTTCATTTTGGATTCTGTCAATACTATGACGCCCAACGAAGAAACTTGAATAACAGCTTTTCAAGGTTTGCATCTTTGAGTTTCTTGTATACTTTATATACTAAATTGTCCATTGTTTCTAGGCAAAGTACTTTAAGTAAGAATTACAGCAATATATACTTCCCCTGCTATATACGAATTAATCTGTGCTCAGATTCTATCTCGATAAGTTTCTCGTCTGGACGTCACAAGATGGAAACCTTCAAAGCTATTCTGTAGATAATTGATATAGTTACGCTATATTCTTGAAATTATGGTAAAATGATATGAGATAATTTTGTGAGTCATTATTAAGGTTTCGTTTGTATTTCATACATGAAAGCAATGTGTGTTGGAAAGTGTACTTTTGGAGGACTTTTTTTGAACAGGGAAATTCTTAAAGTACATTCATGACCATCAAGAAGCATAAAGTGCTTCATACTTCATAGTCGGTGATCTTGATGGTATGGCGAGAAGATTCTTATCGTGTAAGGCAATATATTCTTTGACTGTTTGATTATTGTCATTAATTTTGTCATTTCCTATTTAATTTAGCACTATGTAAACATGAATTATTTCCTGCACTTGAACAAGGACTGAACAATGCTATATCAAATATAGAATTGCATCGCTGATATATGAAGTTCATTAGAATCGTGAATTTTCTAGTATATAAGCACACTTGTCTCCGATGTTTGAGATCATCGAACAAAGTCTTCAAGTCTTTTCCTAAATCTCAAATCTCACAAAACACACAACAATCATGAAATCTTTCGTAAGTTTGTTGTTTAATATTTATTTAAGCTTTGCCTTTAATTATGAAAGTTGTTTTAGATCGTTGCCGCTTTGTTGATTGTGGCTTTGGCCACCGTTGAATGTGGTGGAATCGGTGGTTATGGTCTGGGTGGTTGCATTGGCTGTGGTGGTGTCGGTTATGGTGTCGGTCTGGGTGGTGTGGGCTATGGCGTTGGCCTCGGTGGCATCGGCTATGGACTCGGTGGTCCCAAATTTGCCGAAGGTCCAAACATTCTCTATGGCGGTTACTCTATGACCTCTCGATCCGTTTCGGGTCCATGTAAGTTTGTTGCAGACACTTTATCAAAAATTAATATTAAATCTTTTTACTTAACCTTTAGTGGGAGCAGGTGTCTACAAAACTTCCTTCCTTCCAGGAAAGTTGATCTACTAAACATCGTGAAATAATTTCGCATAGTTTTCAACAAATCTCGTCAAATATTTCATAATTTTTTTAGAATGTTCTCTCATTTTTCCGACTGGCTCATCAAATCATACTTTACCCAAAATAGCATCATGTTTGAATTGAATATTATCTGCGATTGTCTATCTATCAATGTGTTGAATGAATGATAAGATCTGTATGAATTAACAATAAAATCTATTATTTGATTCAAAACAATGGCTCGTTTTGTAACTTTTGTTTATCCAAATAAAAGCACGTCCTTTGTGGAAGAACTTGTGTGCTTTGATGCAAAACATCGACAGGTGTATTCAGAAAATTTATTCAATGGGCGTTATTGCCCACAATTATTATAATATTTATTGAGCTGAATAAGGATTTGAAAATTATTTGGGCACTGTGCCCCTAAGTTGACTAACGCCACTGTGTTTGCATTGCGTGTGTATTGCAATATTTGGCATAACAACGTGTCTCGTTTTGTCTTGTTTTGTCTGTTTGGTGTGTCTGTCGAAGTATTCTGCAATATTTTCTGGAACATCAAATTCCTGCCCTCGTAGACCAAAGATCTCTTTTTTAATTGCTTTTGGTTCTTTTTGGAACATTCAAAAGGCATTCATTCCTCCGCATCATCATGGCAGCAGCAGCAGACGAGCTTTGTCAATTACTGGTTCAAAAACTAAGTCTTACCGCGGGCCCCGAAGCTTCACTAAATTCGATTAGTTTAGCCGCAGAGCTTAATGTTGATCATCAAAAAGTGGTCGGCGCCGTGAAGTCTCTCCAATCGATGAGTCTAGTCGATGCCGATCAAATAGAATCGAAACGACTCGAACTGACCGGGGAAGGCAAAGAGATTGCGACTAAAGGTAGTCATGAGTTTCTGCTTTGGAGTGCAGTACCAGAATCTGGTGGTGTGGAACAGCCTGAGTTGATGAAAAAGTTTGCTAACCCAAAGAATGCACAACTCGGATTGTCCAAAGCCATGTCCAGCAAATGGATTGCGATCGATAAGTCTTCGGGAAAGCCTGTTATTACTAGAAAGGTGGCAAAAGTTGTGGATGAGGTTCAACAGCTTCTTAAATTGGTCCAAAATAATACTTCCGATAAGGTAAGAGTATTTAAAAATAATATAATGTAGAAATCTAATTTTATTATTTGTCTTTTTTAGTTAACCGATGCCCAAAAGCTAGACCTAAAGAAACGGAAACTTATTGCTGAGATAAACGAAAAGAGTTACAATGTTCGCAAGTCGGCTCAATTTACAACCACAATTTCTAAACCCGAAACCGATCTAACCGCGGAAATGATTGCTAAGGGAACCTGGAAGACAAAGACTTTCAAAGATTACAACTTTGATGCGAAAGGCATGCCTCCAGAATGTGGTCACTTGCATCCACTTCTGAAGGTGCGAGAACAGTTCCGACAGATTTTCTTTGAACTCGGCTTCGAGGAAATGCCTACCAACAATTATGTGGAAAGTTCGTTCTGGTGTTTCGATACATTGTTTGTACCACAGAAACACCCAGCCCGAGATTTGCAAGACACTTTTTTCTTGTCTGACCCTGCGGAATGTATTGACATACCTGAAGAGTACATGAATAGAGTGAAGAAAACTCACGAAGATGGTGGCGAAACAGGTTCAGTTGGTTACCAAACTGAGTGGAAGATTTCAGAGTCGAAGAAAAATGTCCTTCGAACACATACAACCGCGGTCAGTGCTCGTATGTTGTACAAAGTGGGTCAGGACTACCAGAAACAACTGAAAGAATCTACCAATGCCGGTGACAGTGCTTCGGCGGTTGAATTTCGCCCTGTGAAATTCTTTTCAATCGACAAGGTCTTCCGTAACGAGACACTCGACGCAACACATTTGGCTGAGTTTCATCAAATCGAAGGCGTTGTTGCCGACAGAAATGTATCTTTGGGCCACTTAATGGGACTAATTAAAGAATTTTTTGCCAAACTGGGCATTCACGATCTTCGCTTCAAGCCAACCTATAATCCGTACACTGAGCCATCGATGGAGATGTACAGTTGGCATCCAGGTCTGAAGAAGTGGGTTGAAATTGGCAATTCGGGAGTGTTCCGACCTGAGATGATTCGGCCCATGGGACTGCCTGAAGATGTGAACGTACTCGGATGGGGTCTCGGACTGGAACGACCCACCATGATCAAATATGGCATTGACAACATTCGAGATTTAGTCGGACACAAAGTTGATCTTCAGATGGTCTACGACAGTCCTGTCTGCATTTGGGATGACAGAAAATTGCAATTCAATGGTGAGGCGGACAAGAATAAAAATGAAAGCACTGCTCAGCCAGTATAATCGCAAAATAATGAATTTTAGATATTAACAATCTATTTATTTTATCAAGTAATATTCCAAATTGTATGATCATATTATCAAATAAATAATGCAATTTCATATTTTCATCTAGATCATCTATTTATTTTTTGTCAAAATAGTCGAAAACTCTTTTTTGTCAATGGCAGTTTGGTTTGCCTTTGTTTTGTTTTCTAATAGTTGACTTATTAGTGATTAGGCCTTGTTCTTATAAGAACCTATAAATGACAATCAAGATCAATGAGCAAACTATTTATTCGGCTACAACCATCAAAACTGCCTATAATTGTTATTTCGGTTTCAATTCTTCGAATTCAATATAGTAGAAATTTGAAATTATTAAGCTGTTTATTATTAAAGTTAAGCAATAAAACATATAATTTATTTCATCATGATACTTCCAAATGAAAAACATTCTAAATAATCAACAATTCAAATGGACAGTTATATTATTGACTGTTAATATTTCTGGTTTATTTGTATTTGTTCAAATGTGTGGTAATAGAAAGAAGAAAAAGAAGAAGAAGAAACGCCAATCTGGTCAATCAAGTATGGATGGCAAATCACTTCGTGAGAGTGCCACTCCTCAAAGGATGCCTTCGAAAAGTTCATTGCCTCAACCAAGTGAGAAGTCCATTTCATCTTTAACCAAGAACCAACAGCTGTTGAATGAGCCAACTGAACGATCGGACACAGCAACGGAGGAGTACCGGCGAATGGTGTCCAGTGCCACACAAGATGATCCAGCCGAAGACCAGCAATTGTCCAATAGCGCTCCAAAGGAAGAACAGTCCGACAGTTTGTCAGCAAACAGGAACAATGTTCTGTATCACAAGACGCCAACTCCTTCTGTAATTTCAATTGGTTTGGAACAGCAACAGCCACATTCCTCTTCATCTTCTCAAGTGAAACTTCCCACACCGAAACCTAAACATAAGATTTACACGCCACAACAGCAGCAGGTGATGGACATGCTTACCAAGATCAAAAAGAGTTCGAAAAGTAGGAAGACTACAAATAGCGCGCGCCACAAGTTGGCCACAAGTCCAAAGAGGCGATCCTCGACCTTGGCCACTAAAGGAAAAGCCAACAAGTCAAACAAGAAAGGAACCAATAAATCGGACAACTCAAATCAATGAAAAACATAATAAATTATATTTTATTAGAAAGAACTTTTAAGACCGAAGTTATTCTTATCTCATAATCTACTATCACCCGCTTTGTATTTGTACTGACAAGAACATTCTATGATAGAATTTCTATCTGTTAATCCGTTAGTTGTGTCTAAATAGTGGTCCGCTTTGTTTAGTTTAATTGTTTCGATTTCGCAGACATTCATTTCAGTATTTCTTCTTCGCCTGTACACTGTACAACTGAAGTCTCGTAGAAATTTTGTCGACTATCACTCTCAAAGTGCCTACCAAAATGGCGAATAAACTTGAATACAGCACTCCGAAGGCGATATTCTGGCGCGAAGATGAGCAAAATGGCAGGGCCGACAGTCCCGATAGCAACATGAGCGCACAGGACGATTCTTGCGCCGATCAAGCGGGCTCGCCATTGAGTCATCAACGTCTACAAGTGCTCTTCTCGGACATTGAGAACATTCTTGTAATCGATCGAACAGTGGGCATTCCACCGATCCGGGCAGCTTATTTTCTCGAGAAGGCTGACGAGTATCTTCGACTTCTCAATCATGTGGCCTACAATCAACTGTTGAGCTCGTGTTTGCTCAACAAGGTGCAACGCTTCAAACTCGATCTCGAACTGCTCGCCTGTCACCTTACTCAGTACATCGAATAATTTTATTTATTAGTTAATCATATGATAGCATCTGATAGCGAAAGAGATAATCAAAACGAATGTAAATCCGAGTTATTTTTCCTTAGAATTTAGTCTATCCGAATGAACTGTTGTATTTATAAACACAAGGGCAATTCTATAATATGCATAAGTTATAATAATTATTAATATATTATCTCATTAAATTTCCTATCAGATTTATATTTGTGTTTGACAGAGTCGATTCCGATTCCAATTGAGAGGTTCGCATGGTTACGTTCTTTGTGGACGATGGAGTGCATCGTCATGATGTGTGACGCATAGCCTAGTCAGCTCGTCGCTTGTCCTACCTCTCTCCCTCTTTGGCCTTTGGCCGTCATTTTGTGTTTCGTCTTCGCTTCGAGCACGTTGTCTCAGCAGCTTCGACTTACACTATCGCACCTCTTTCTTCCCACCATTTTCGAATTTATTTCAATTACATTTTGCGATAATGGCACATCAAATGCAGAAGCCCGATGTCGTCTTCAATTGGAAAATTCCCGCGAATCAATATTCCGCCTGGTACGATGGGTACAACAATAGTAAACTTTCTTCACCCTTTTTTGGCCCGCCGGACCGTTCTTTTATGTTGAAGCTACATCTCGCTTACGAGAAAGAGTTGAATAAGGATTTAGTCTTTATTGAGATGTTTAACAATAACGTGCCCAATGGTGGTCATGGCGGTCGGGATGGTGGTCGTGCAGCCGCCATGCAACGTGCCTCGATGACTTCTCCCATCGGTAACTGTGGTGGCGATAATTTTGACGAACAGCCATTGTCGTTGCAATACAAACTCAGTACTTACGGAAGTTTCTATAATTCGGGTGAGAGAATGTCTATAGTTTAATTTTTTATTATCTGTATTGCTTACTATTTTATTATTTTTTAGAAAAACCTATTAAACTTTATCCTGGAAGGCGTAATAATCAAGTACTAATCTGGACTACCGACTTTGTCTTTCCTCATGCACAGCCTGACAAAGATAAAGCTATTCGTTGTGAGGCAAGTGTTGTTAATTGTTCTTAAAGATTTTAATTAATTATTTTTTGATTATAGTTTTTTATTATGAACCGTAAGCCGAAACTTCATGCATTTGCCCCTCCATTTGTTCCCAACAACAATGACAATACAATGGAGGACTGGTGCGTCGACCCAAATTTGCTTAAATTGGGCAATAATGTCGAAGAACAAGAAGTTTCTACTCCCACTACTGTCACTACTGAAGCCGCTAACTTGGATTCGTGCAACACGAACGAAACAAGCGAAATTTCTGCAGTGGTCGACCGTTCGACGGTCGTTCCTAATTTAGACGAAGCTCAGTTAGAAGATACGATGATGGAACAGTTAGCTGATTATGCTGCTTCTCTTCTTAAGAATGGCCTATTTTCCGATGTAACCATCGTGGTTGGTGGCCAGCAATTTTCTCTTCATAAGCTTATTCTTTCGGCTCGCTCTCCTGTGTTTGAGGACACCTTCGCTAACAGTAAGGATTTGAAACAAATCGAATATGAAGATATCAATTTGGAAGTGTTTCAAGCATTTCTCAATTATATTTATGCCGGTGATGTTAGCGATGTTCAGCAATTTGCCTCTGAACTGATGACTTTGGCTGATAAAGTATGAGTAAGGTATATTTTATATGAACTAATTTTTGCTTTTCTTTAGTTCGAGATCAAATCTTTGGCAAAAATATGTGAAGGCTACATTCAAGATGAGCTAACTACCGAAACTGCCTGCAAGATTCTTTCGTTGGCTGATCAACAAGGACTGGACGATTTGAAGCAAAAGGCTATCGCCTTTATTAATGACAATGCAGACGAGATTTTTGCCACCAACGAATGGAAGGAAATAATTGAATCAAACGCTTCCTTGATGGTTCAACTCTACAAGGCTACCCTCAAAAATAATGCCAAATAATGTGATGTATGTGACTTATTCTCTATTACTTATTATCTCTACCAAATGATCTACTCAGTTTATTTTCTGATTATATCTCAATATTTTTGTACTTTTCTCAAAATCATTCATTTTCTCATTGAACTTATCTTACGTTTCTTACGTCCTTTAGTTTATCGGATATATTTGTATTTTCTATTATTTTTGATCATTTGATATATTTTGTTAATAAACTTGCTATTTCAAATTTGTGTCTATAAGCTTTACTCCGAAACATTTGTGCTTGTAGAAAAAAAAGAAAATGATTGCAATCGTGCTTGTATTATGTCTTAGACTAAGACTTAGTCCAGAAGATCTTTATTATTGCACTTTCCTACAATTAAACCAAATCAAATCGGCACTTTGAAGTGCAATCTACCTGCCTGCCTGTATTGCATTAAGTAAAATTATCTATATGTGACACAAGCGTCCAAATGATTTTCATAACGGAAACTTGCTTAACTTGCAATATTAGTTTATCCAATGTGTCATCTACAAAGCAATGTCAACTTGTCGACAATCCATTATGTTTACGATTAATGCAATCGCACATCTAGTGATATAACACGATTTTAATAACGAACTTAATAGATGATACATTGAGATAATGTAGATGAAATCACAGTCAATAATTAACAAATGTTATGTTATGATTAATGCAAATAAAATCACAAGCACATGTCATTTGTGCGCTTCTGAATCGATTATTCGGTATCGAATTTGAGTTCGATAATATTCAGAATTTATATATTATATAGTTTAGAATTTTGAATTCAATCTTCTTCGTCTTCTTCGTCTTCATCTTCCTCCTCAGATTCCGTTTCGACCGATTCTGGTTGTCCATCAATCAGGTGACACAGATTATTAGCTCTTCTCTCGAGTTTATAACGCAGCGTTCGAATCTTATCGCGCATCAAATCACTGATCAGTTGATTGTGTCCGATTGTTTCAAGTTTAGTTATCAATCGGTCAGCTTTGTGCACCATTGTTTGGCGACGACTAGGTGCAATATTGTGCGCTTCGTAATTGTATAGAAAATCCTCTGCATCTTCGATCAGAAAGTTGATTCGTTGAAAGTTGAGATTCTGTTGATCGCGCGTCAAAGCGGGAGGCGAATGAATTGGAAAGGTAAAGTGGTGTGGATTCGGTGAGGAAGTCATGTTGAAGTGACGAGTCATCGTCGATTGTGAGAATTACAAAGTTATAAGTACAAAGATACAAAGTTGGAGACGCTGGTATGATTAGTTGATAATTGATATCGATACTGATCAAGTGGATCCACGAGGAGCCTAGTGGTAGTTGTGGCTTAAATAATCTCACAGGCAAACAAGCAGATCAATGATGGGATTTCCAGCAGGTGATGTTAGTATGATGTTGCATGACAGGAAACTCGATTGCAATTGAATGCATACGTCGATACGTGCCAACTCAATCAACTAACAACAAACACTCAGGTGTGTGCAATGAAAGTGACATGCCTCATGTACATTATTACTGTGAAGTTACTCGTACAATGTGCCGGAGTGCAATGTAATGAGTACTTGCTTGTCATTCAATTAATGAGCCGTGACGGGTGAAGCATGATTTATTGGTCATGTGATTAGCCAGTGCTGATTATGCCATTAGATGTTGTGATGGTGTCCGTTGTGCCTCTTTGCACCAGTTCACAACTGTTCATTAGATGAGCTATTCATTTCAAGTTTAACATTCTTGCGCATTTCATTCAAATCGAATTGCTTTATCGGGTCTCTGATTATCGTTTTCTGCCAGTCAGACTGCAACACGAAAATCTTTCAAAAATCTATTAAATTATAAACTGGAGATAAAATTCGTTTTAATCAATACAATAATTACAATAAATAAAATATTTATTTAAATATTTACATATAATAAAATTCCAAAAAACAATAAAATCAATACTCGATTCCATCGACCATCAATGTCCTTTTGTACTTTTTGAAATCAATATTCTTCGAGGTCATGTCGGGCACAATATCAAAGAAACCAGTGCCCATTTTGGTGGGCGCACCAACTATGATACATTCAGAAGCGCCAAGAAGATCGTCCTTGTTGTTATAGTACGAGGCCTGATACAGATTGTCAATAGTCCGTTCGAAAGAGGCCATCTTGATGGTGGAACTCTTCACTTTGCTGAATCCGGCACGGGTCATGCCTACCACGTGACCAGAGGCAGTCATCGTATCAGCCAACAGCATCAAATGTCTCTCATCGATGGTGATGCCGTGATTGGCCATGGTCGACTTGATCTCACTAATGATTGTAGTACGGGCCGCTTCAATTCCGATTACTGAGGCAACCTCATGAATATTGTTCGACCTGGTGGTCCTATAGTTGATTCCTTTAGTGCCCAGCACATTCAAATATCCATTGCCCTCAATCATAAGGTAATAGGCCCCTTTGTCTTCACGAATGGTAACACGCTCAACCTGTCGATTGCCACTGATGCACACTTTCGATATTTCATCTTCAAATATCTTTGGCAGGTAAATCATTCTCTTCACATTAGGAAATATCTTCACATATGGATAGACAATCTTGCACATGTCCGGCTTTAGTTGAGACATTATCTCTTCGTATATAATTGATTCGTTCAGATTGAGCTGTGAAAAAATTGTTCTAAACAATTGAATCAACTTGTGTGCACACATACCTGATGCGAACATAGTTCATCGTTGAGATGAAGAATGTAACACAGTGCTCCGTCAACATAGCACTGATATATCTTCTTACAAATCTGATCGAGATAAACCTTCTCAATCAGCAATTTCGCTTCTTCAGCTTTTTTATCACTGTACAAATCGATCAATTCAGCGTGGATGAACGGAGTGGATGGATTCTTGGTGGCATTAATAATCTCAGTAATACGTGGCACACCTAAACACCATTTCAATCAATTTACAATCAAAAAACAATAAGAAAATTCGCCAAACTCACCTTGCGTAATATTCATCGAAGCAACGCCAGTAAAGTGAAAAGTCTTCAGTGTCATCTGTGTGGTCGGTTCACCAATGGACTGAGCGCAGATGGCGCCAATCGCCGTACCAGGATCGATTTTAGAGGTGATAAACTTCAACTCAATCCTTTTCAGGAAATCCTGCACATTTCCACAGGTAACCCTTGAAATCTTCTTCCAGTCATTATCTTTCCATGCTGTGCCAATCTTGCTATATTTAGCAAAAATCTCGTCCAAATGTTTGGCAATTTTAAAGAGAAAATCGCGAATTTTATCTTTATAAAAGGTGGAAATTGTTTTGATTGTGGCAAGTTTTGCTTCAATCAGTGTTCGCATAGCATCACCATTTTCCAGATGAACATCCAATGAAGCATCACCAGTAGGTTTGCAAGTAGCGAGGACATGATTCCAATAATAGTCAAAGTCAACAATCATCTCCGATGCCTCAATGTTGATAGGATCGATGCAGTCGTCACCATAGTCAAACTGAATCATTTCTCCATTCGAATTTCTCACCGAGTAATCATAGTGCACCACCAAATCTTCCAAGCCCTTGATCAATCGTCTTTGCATGTAGCCAGTTTCAGCGGTCTTCACCGCAGTGTCCAACAAGCCTTCTCTGCCTGCCATTGCATGGAAGAAAAATTCAAAAGGATCCAGCCCCGAATAAAAACTGTTCTCCACAAAGCCTTTTGCCTTCGGGCCTCGTTCGCCGGGCTCAAAATGAGGCAACACACGATTGGCAAATCCTTCCGTGACACGTTGACCTCGAATCGATTGCTGTCCGACACAAACCGCCATCTGACTTACGTTGATATAACTTCCCTTTGAACCACTCTTTGCCATAGTCATTGGTGCATTCTTTTTGCCGTGAGTAGTTTTCAACTCTTCAATACAAGCCTGACCTGCGTGGTCTCGAATATCAGACAATTCCTTCAGAATCAAAGATTCAAGTGTTTGTTCAGCTGTCAAGCCGGTGATGGGAGACAACGTTTTGGAGTTAAACGCTTCGATGTATTCCTTCACTTTTATGTAGCCAGTGTGCACAAGTTCTGCTTTGCAAGCTTTCAATTTTTCGGTAGGCGTTACATCGTCGATTCCAATTGAAAAGCCCCGATTTGCTATTTAAAAAAAGTTAAAATTCGAATTGATTAATTTGCTAACAAGAAAAAATAGAGAATAACTTACTGATATAGAAACTTGAAACACGACAAAGTCTCAACATGGTCTCAATCGATTCGTCTGAACCATTTTCCTTCAGAATCAAATAGAACAAATTCTTTTTAGACCCTCCACCAATCACTGATTTGTCTAATGTTCCAGAAATTAGCTCGCTATTTCGGATATGAATATCTAAACGAAAATTCACAAAATCAAATTAATCAACAATCAAAACCTAACCAGGTAAACTTACATCCATCATTAGGGCACATCTCCTCTGTGTATTGACTTCCCTTCCCACCAGAATATGCTTTAGTCTTGTAAACCAAGTTCAGATTTACTTTTGAATCATGGTATGGCTTAAGGATAACACTAAACAACTGTTTACCAGTCCAAACAGGGAAAGGCTTCAAAATAGCTGGTTTTGGCAACACAAGCTTCTTCTTGGTGTCAGTCACCGAGATTAAGTTTGATATAATCTGACACACCTCATATTTAGAGAAAAACGTATTCGGTTGCGTCATTAGATAGATCGAAGTGATGAAATCCTGAATAGGCGCAATAACAGGTTCACCGTTACGCGGACTAGTCATGTTAAATTTCGATTGCATCAAAGTTGCCGCTTCAGCTTTCGCTTCCTCTGCTTGCATAAAGTGAACGTTCATTTCATCACCATCAAAATCAGCGTTGTAAGGCGAACAGACACATTCGTTAAATTTAAATGTTAGGTCAGGATGAACGCGAACCTAAAAAAGGATCAAATTGTAAATTCAATGTTTCAAAAACGCAAATAAAGATACATACTCGATGACACATAATACTGAGCCGATGGAGTGACGGTTGTCGATTGAAAAGAACATAATCACCGTTCAGCATGTGTCGCAAGACAACATCCCCAATGTCTAATCTTTTCGCTACAGACTTTCGATCGTTTGCATAATTCAAGTGCCTAAAAACCAAAACAAATATTAATATTATTGAACTAATGATGAATTAATTATATACGTTTTTCGTCCACTTTCTCGAAATTGAACCATCACAGCGCCAGGGTATGCTTTTGGCCCATTCTGCACTAGTTCTCGCATTAGATCAATGTTGAATGGTGTTACTGGGACAGGATAGGTCATGTGAGAGGCAATCTTTAACGGAATGCCCACTTCGTTGATGCCCAAATTAGGGTCGGGACTGATCACAGTACGGGCAGAAAAATTGACTCGTTTTCCACTAAGATTAGCTCGAAATCGACCTTCTTTGCCTGTAAAGTTATATTTAAAGTTTAAAAAAATATTACTACAATTATAAAACAAAAGAACATTTCTGGTCACCTTTAAGCCTTTGAGCAATGCCTTGCCCTGACGCGACGGAGGAATGTTGTGGGGGTAAATTTCTGACATCGGAATTAACATATACCGAGACAAGTACCTGTAGAAAATCCCATGTATCGATCATCTGTATAAATATTGCACCATCTTGAAGCCTCTTCTTCAGTGACTCATTGGCAATAAGAATCTCATTCAGTTTCATGGTTAACTCATCCTCTGTAGACCGAACACCCGAAGTATTGTGAGAGGAAGGACGGATAATACACGGAGGCACTGGAATATAAGTGCAGATGAGATCCATTGGAGTATTGTTGAACAGAAGAAGAAAGATATAATCGGATTTAGGAATTTTCTCAAATAACTTCAATACGTTGAAGGGAGATAGAAATTCACAGGCAGAACCAAAGTAGTCCTGAATTTCTTCGACAGTATTTTTATTGTTCTCGAAAATCTTATTGACCAAGACCGAGTCCATCGCATTGACAATGTGGAATATCTTGAGGAAGGCAAATTTTTTTACCAGGCCATTTGGAGCATCACAATAAGGACATATCTTCACCTTTTTGCACAGAGTAATCATTTCCTTGTGCAGTACCTTTTTCACCAATGGATTCAGTTCGTCGGTCAGTTTAACAAGGTATTTGTTTCGATTCTCGTTTGAAAGTAGAACCCGAGCACATCGCTTACAGATAGACTGAAGTGTCTCCATAGTATAGGAAAAGTAACCAACATGATAGACCGGGTAACACAGTTCAACCGAACCAAAGTGACCAACACAGGCAGCTATGTCCTTGTAGCAGGTTTCGCATTTCATGTTCTTTGCACCGACACCTAAATAAAAATAACAATATTAACAAAAGATCAATTATTCGCCTTCCAACAATGAATAAATGCAAACCTAATCGTCGGTCAAGCAGTCCTTGTCTCGAAGGGTTGTTTGTCATGCCATCGTACAGAATCGAGTTGGACACCTTCACCACCGAGTGTCGTTGAATCTCATCCGCTGACAAAATTCGAAAGTTCATAAACTTGATACCATTCACGATGTATTCGCCATCATCACAGTATTCGTGATTTAGCGTCTTTGGAACCGCGTCTTCAGGCATGTTTTGAGATCGTTTAAATAAAGATTGTTTGGGATAAAAAAATTATTTCATCCTCTTCAGATTGAGTATCTTTTAATTGATATTTCAAGGTTCTTCGAAAACAAAATAAAAATTAGCATGAATAATGTTATATTCTTGTTGGGTCAATTCTTTAAGAGGATAAACATGAAAGCATGATGAAAAATACAAAACATAACACTGACTGCATCACGTGTCTACATGAGATACTAAAGACGATTTCAGAAGACACTTTTATGGGAAGCAGCGCCCAAAAGAATAATAATCTGCCTTCACTCACTGTACTTCAAATTTGTCTATTCAAGTGGGTCATATTACCCATACACACACCGAATGCCACTGCACTGCATGTAAACATCAAAGCGAATTTATAGCCGCAGAAAATGTGATACAAATGATTTATTTATTTAAAAAATAGATTATAATTTAACTAATAAATTAATCATTTTAAATTATGTTTACAAACATTTTACGATAATCATTTTATTTATTTAAACAACCAAAATCAGACTCAATCAAAACAAACAAGCTACAAGCATCAGCAGTGAAAATAACATCTTCTGTGAACGCACCTCTTCCTGGGAAACACGCTGGTAGAGCAGCGCAGCGCATCACCACGTGCTTAAGCTCTCGCTCTGGCTCTCTTGGCGGTGTGCTCGACTTGTCTTCACATTAAAATTTTGCACGAATATCCTCATTTGCAAATTATTCTTGCTTCTGTGATTTGATTTCATTTTCTTCAACTCTACAAACATCATCAAAATGGGTATGTTTGTTTGTTTGACTTGTGATGAAGTGTCATTTGTGTTATTGACCATGTTTGCTTTATTTTTTTCGGACATACATAGGTTTTGGTGACCGAGGCGGCGGTGGACGTGGTGGCGGTGGATTCCGTGGCCGTGGTGGAGGCCGAGGAGGATTCGGCGGTGGTGATCGAGGTGGTGGACGAGGTGGATTCGGTGGCGGTGACCGAGGTGGTGGACGCGGCGGATTCGGTGGCGGTCGCGGAGGAGGATTTGGTGGCCGAGGTGGAACTCCTAATGGCCGGTAAGTAAAATTTTTGAGTTCTCGATTTACTTATTTTTAAGTTATTTATTATTTATTTTATTTCAACGTTTAAATCTTTTAATCTTTCTGTCTATAAACAAAAGTATAAACACTAGTTTTTATTTCTTTTCTGGTAGCATATGTTCACTGAACATTGTCGATCTCAAACTTTATAATATTTTTTCTTTCTTTCTTTTATATAAATTTATATTTATTTTTTTTATTTTTCAGCGGTGGCGGACGTGGTGGTTTCGGTGGCCGAGGAGGCGGAGGAGGATTTGGCGGTGGTCGTGGTCGCGGCGGCGGTGGTCGAGGCCGTGGAGGACCAGGTGGAATGAGAGGTGGCAGGAAGGTACTTGTCGAGCCTCATCAACGTTTCGAAGGCGTCTTCGTCGCTCGCGGCAAAGAAGATGCACTGGTCACCAAAAATCTTGTCCCAGGCGAAGCTGTGTACGGTGAGAAGCGCATATCTGTGGACGTTGAGAACGGTGGAAAAATTGAGTACCGTGTGTGGAATCCCTTCCGATCAAAGTTGGGCGCTGCAGTTCTTGGTGGCGTTGAAGATATTCACATAAAGCCAGGTTCTAAAGTCTTATATCTCGGCGCTGCTTCTGGAACAACTGTCTCCCATGTATCCGATATCGTTGGACCTGAAGGCCGCGTTTATGCAGTAGAGTTCAGTCACCGGTCAGGTCGTGATCTTTTGAGTGTTGCACAGAAACGATCCAATGTTGTGCCAATCATCGAAGACGCTAGACATCCACACAAATACCGAATGTTAGTCTCGATGGTAGACACGATCTTTGCCGATGTCGCTCAGCCCGACCAGGCTCGAATTGTGCTGCTTAACGCACAGTATTTCCTCAAAATTGGTGGTCATGTTGTCATCTCAATCAAGGTATGTTCAATCACCACTTGAGTTTTAATTTCCCTCTTTCTGGGCATGAGATTTGTGGTCAAACCCTCACAAATTCCTAAATCAGATCGAGGCAAATAAATATTCAGTGATTAATCACAGTAACTCTTACGACCGATAAGATTACTGCTTCATCCATTTGATATATTTCTAATATGTACTCTACTTTACAGGCCAACTGTATTGATTCTACTGCACCGGCAGAATCTGTATTTGCAATGGAAGTGAAAAAGCTACAACAAGAACGTGTGAAACCCTTGGAACAAGTCACACTTGAACCATATGAAAGAGATCACGCCGTCGTAGTCGGAATCTATAGGTATGTGTTTGTTTATTACATTGTTTTCAAAGTAGATAATTATATAGAGAGTAATTTCCCTATGTCTGCTGGGCAAGAAGTTTGTGAACAACATTGCAATGCTTTTATATCAGACGTAGGAATAACAAATTTTAGTCAAAGTTAATCGCAGCAACTCTTAGTCTTTCGATAAGATTGTTGTTTCATTCTTATGGCACATTTCATATTGTTGATAGTTATATTTATATCTTATTAGCTAAATTAATTAATGAATATTTGTTTTTATTTCTCTAGGGCCGATGGCATGAAGGATTGAAGTCATCATAAGCAAGAGTAAACTTTGTTGTTTCCTCAAGTTCTAAATAGTTATCATCTGCTGCCCTTCCCTTTTATCTTTTTTTCACTTGATCATCCTCGCATTTTATCTTCGTCAAGCAATCTTTTGTTTTCGATGTTTCTCCATAATTAACTCTCCAACTACATCATCGATTATCTTCGCCATACATCATCGCAGATGGATCTATGCGTCAATTCACTCTGATTGTTGTTTCTCATTCGACTGTATTTGATCATGAAATTATTTTTTATATTTTGTAGGAACATTTTTATTGATATTTCAAAGTTATATATATTGTGTGAAATGAATGCGCGCGTGTACACTGAATAAATGTTTGGCATAAAGTTATTTTGTTGAATTCTAGAATTCTGCTTTGTTCAAAAATGTCACTGTTACTGGGTTCCTTTTAAAGTATATCACAAACTTTCATTTGGTACATGCCTCTCAAATTATTAAGATATTTAGCTATTTCAGTGTTGTGAGTGAAAGACAACTTTAACTCAATCATTTTCTTTAAAAATCAACTTTTATTAAAATGGGTAAAATCCTTAAGTAAAAATATCGTAAACGGTATAATCTAAACTAAAACGCATCTCAGCGACGGCGACGAGTTTTTCGGTTACGTGTTTTTGTTTGCTTGACTTTCACTTCTCTTTCTCCTTCTTTTGACTGTTGATGGATCACTTGGGTCGTTTCCGATAATTTGACTGTGGATTGGCCCGATTTGATTGCACCAGATCGAGTCTTGATGGGGGATCGTTCCAGTTTGGTGTTGACTGTAGAGGTCCATAAGGGATCGTCTGGTGATTTATACTTGAACGATTTGTTTCGTGCAAGTTCAGGAGAGTCTTCTTCTGAGTTGTTCAAGTCTGGACTAGATTCTTCTGGGCTCGATTTGACAGAATTGATTGAATTAATTGTATTGTACTGGGCAAGCCTTCCTGTTGATAATGAATGCTTCGATGGAGTTGAGCCATTAGTGGTGTCCACAATGGTGATCGTTTCATATATATTAGTTTGGCTTAAAATTTCATCTAAACAATGCAATGATTAATTGCAAATGTATTTAATTAACAAGAAAAGTATAATCTTACCAAGCATATCATAGATCATTTCAGCGAACTCATCGATGTCTCTCATCTTTATGTCAATCTCTGACAGCCGAATATTCATCCAATTGTTGATCTCACACTGCCTCTCACTACATTCTGAAATGTATTTCTCCAGTTGTACTATTTTTGATTGAAGTTGATGGTTTTCGATTTGCAGAGTTTCGTTCTCTTTCTTTAGTGACACCTTGTTGGACATTATTGAAGGGAAAGATGGTTCAAATGGATTATAGATATGAGAACATTTGAGAGACACAAGCTAACACCGCAAGGCACTTTCATAATGAAGACAAATGGAAAGTGTGGCGGCGAGTTTAAAAACACATGACAAACCATATCAACATTACTTAGAGTTAACAAAACTTATCTATGCATGCGAAATGCGAAATAACTTGACAATTGCGGCAAAGCAGTTTAAAACCCAGAACGACATCTGTGAACATCCCATAGTCGAGCTGTATTTGTGCGTTTGTGCAATTTTGCGAGTTGTTGATTTCGTTCGTTTTGTATTTTTCAATCAATTTTTTGGTTATCTTTAATTAATATCTTTTTGGAGTTGCATTTTTACCTGCTCAAACTGACCTTATAATGACCACCGCTGCTCGTCCAACTTTCGATCCAGCCAAAGGAGGCACTAGTCGGGGAGAGAAAAGTCTTAGTGCTCTCTCTAAGCAATACTCCTCTCGCGATTTACCTTCTCATTTATCGCTCAAATACAGGTATAATTTGTTTGACCGTTTTTGCATGGCTTCTATATTGTTAATATTTGATTTTATTGCAGACAAACTGGCCAAGGCACTGTTGATGATCTGAAGAAGAAGGACTTCAAACGAGAACTTGAAGAACGTGAACGTTTAGCACTTGAAAAAGAAGGCAAAAGGCCATCGGAAAGTGTATCCAGCAGTAGTAATAATAGAGCGGCAATAACTTCGAGTACGACATCATTGACAACGAAGAAACCGCGAATCGAATATCAAAATCTTTCACAGTTAGACGCCGATGAAAAGTTAGATTCGGACGACGACGACGACAACGATGTATTGGACTCTGATTCTGACTCAGATGATTCCGAAGACGACGACCAGGCACTGTTGGCCGAGTTAAATCGAATCAAGATGGAAAGGGCTGCAGAGGAGGCAAAACGAGACCAGGAACGAAAAGTACAGGAAAATAAAATCCGAACGGAAAACATTCTTTCGGGCAATCCTCTGCTGACTTCAGGAAAATCATCTAACTTCAAGGTGAAACGACGATGGGACGATGACGTGGTCTTCAAGAATTGTGCCAAGGGCGAATTGATGGACAAGAAGGGCTTTATCAACGATACGCTACGTTCCGAGTTTCACAAAAAATTCATGGAAAAATATATCAAGTAATTTGAAGCCTATTAAATATTTCAGAACAATTCATTATCATTCTCCACACATTACGATTATCACATTGAGCCATTTATTTTTGATTAATTCGTTAAAAAGGAAATCAACAAGGCTCTTTACCTGTACACAAACACTAAAATATAAGCAGTAAAACATTAATAAAGATTTTGACCAATGTTAGCTCAGTGTTGTTGGTTGTGGCTGTTGTTTTCTGCACACGAAAAAGACTGATTTATATTGATAGGAAAGCATCGAGTTGGGATTGCGAGTGTAGTAAGAGATGAGGTTGGTCTGTTCTTCCAGGAAGGCAAATCCACTGGAGAGGATAATGTCTCGAATAATTTCATAGCTGGGTTCAATTGAGGGATCGGGCATGTCGGCGTAGTGGTACAAAAGTGGACCAAAGTTGATCCACAATCCCCCAGACCGAAGAATGTGGCTGATTGTTTCAATGTAGGCAACAACATTTGGCGCGGTGTCCAAGAAGAAGCAAGTTACCACGCAATCCCACTTTTCGCAGTCGTTGGCATAGATTTCTGTGAACGAACCGGCGGCCATGGAAAAGTTCACATCATCAGGAATGTCGGAAGGATCAATGTCAGGAAAGGTGACAGTGGTGAGTTGATGTGCCGAGTCGAGGTTATTGCTGAATTGAGACACCCACGGATAGAGGGTGAAACTGTCCGGTGCTTCGCACTTGTTCAGTATAAAATTGGACACAAACAACATCATCATGCTGAATTCGTTGCCCTGACAGGAATAGCCACGTTTGGCGATCTCGTATGCTAGTCGTCCCAGACCGGCGCCTGGCACCAACACATTCATCTCGTGTCTTCGGTCTACCTTGGAGAAGTGTCGATCCAGAGCGGATAGGATTGGCTGGAAACAAGTGTCCCGTTCAGTTGCGCCCTGGTTGGTCCATTCGCGAACAATCTGGTTGAGCACCGAATTGATCCGGTCGGTTTCGAGTTCGCGTTCCGCCTTCACCACCAATGTCTTGTGTTTGTTCTGCATGTAGACCGCATTCTTGAACATGTTTGCCACATCACCAATGATCACCTTGATCACCTCGAAATTGTGCGCCACTGCCAGCTGCAGTCGGTCCAGATGAGCACGATAGTTGGCCAGCTTCTCCTGATGTCGGGCAGGCATTTGATTGATAAAGTCGATGCTGTGACCAATTCGACGATTCAGGGCACATTTGTAGTGGCGAAAGGTGTTGATGATGTCGAAAAAGTGCTGCTGCTCTTCTTGGTCTTCACTGGGACTGTTTGTGTTGTTGTTGTCCTCCTTCTGGGCCCCATTATTGATATCCTTATCATTTGCTTCTACACTCGAATACAATTCGAGGTTTGGGTTATTGTCATTATTATTGTTGCTGCTGTTGTTCCGTATCGAATTATCGGTCGATTTTAGTGAGGAACAGTTAGAAGAAATGCGATTCACTTTACATTCCATTTCGAGAATACGACCGCATCGATCCAAAATTACTGAACTAAACTAGTATGCAATGTTACATAAAAACAACAAAATGAATTATGCTTACCAGCGTGTTCAGAAAATAACATTTCAGTGTGGTACTGCCCTATTAACTGTAAAGTAAAGTATTTCATATACAACAGTGCAAACATAAAAGTAAGCATTAAGTGTAGCACTGCCCCAAAGAAGATAAGGACACTGCATGTTAAATGTCCTTCTTTGCCATGTGAGCAAATACCATCATATGCTTTTGCGCGCGTCAATATATTCACTTTGCTAGTGTTGGGAAACGATCGTTTTAATTGCATAAAGCATCAGCAAATGTCCACTGCTTCTCAGTTCTATTTGCTCTTTGACTGTCCCGAAGGACTCTTTTCAGTGGCATTTGCACTGCCACCAGTACCGCCAGACTTGTCCTCGTCGGCAGGGGCCGAACCTCGAATTGGGACCATGTCGGTGCTGGTCTCCTGCTGCTGTTCGGTGGATCCGTCGGTGCCATAGCGCAGAAAGTTGTACGGCTCGTACTTGACCTCCTTCTTGATGGCCTGTTTGGTCTTGAGATCCACCTGTCGCACCAGTTTGCCGTCCACATAGACCGAGTGTATAGCCACCTCTTGGGTCTGGTCGTTGACGGTGGTGAGCGAGATGGTCCACTCCTCGGTGACCTGTCCAATGCCTTCCACCTGATAGTCCACTCGTCGATGGCTGTTCATCTTGCGACTCATGACCGCCTTCTGGACACTGCCTTCGTCCCAAGAGACCGCAGACACATCCACCTGGGCGCTTGATGATGCTTCGGCGCCAGATTGCTGCTGCTGTTGCTTGTTCGCTTGGTTCGACTTGTCTGACATGGCCAAATTGAACACAAACAATAGATACTTTCTATATTCTCAAACTAACAATCTACTGACTTTACAAGCCATTTCTTTTATAGTAAAATATCGATCCAATTGAATTGGCATACATTCGAATCGATTAATACTAATATTATTAACGTCCTATATGAATAAACTCTCTGCAGTGATCCATTTACTGAATACGCAATCCTCTTATGATGTCTCTGGTTTGTTTATGTTTTGTGGCAATATCTTGTGTTGTGTTGTCTACAAAATAATAATGCGTCTTTGAATTGTACAGCACTTTCTCTTGTTGTCATACAATCCCCTTTGTCTCTGGTTTGCAGTCTGCTCATCGTTTCGAATCGTTTCTCAGTCGTAAACCTCTGTCCAACAACATCAACAACATACAACTCAACTTTTAACCCAATTCCCAATTAGCTCTCAATCCAAACCCACGACCTTGGTTTATTTCCATTTGATTTGACCGATAACCTCGAAATATGCGCACTCTTTGATTTGGCCGTGTATATTATCAGTCGATTCGTAATCGTTTTGTTTTTGTCTACCACATATTTAATTTGTCACGTCAGCAGCTGTGAGGGAAAATGTCAACGAAAGCCTCTACTAGCAGGAGAAGAACTAATTGACCATTAGTGAGCACTGGTTTGAATTACTGCACTGGGCAACATTTCCGCCCACCTGACATTACCACATTTATTCGCTGTTTTCGTTGCGTTCTTACTCGTTTGCATGTTGGCATTCTTGTTTGAAACCTTCTTCGATATGGATCTATATTCCACATTAAATTCTCTTGCCCCTCGTAAGTGTTTGCGAAATATATTCGTGTGGAATTTTTATTAACAGAACATTATTATTTATATAGTCCTGACGGGAGCGGAATATTCCAATGATCCATCTTCAGAAGTGATATACGATTTTCCACCATCAGATGAGCCTGTTTATATTATGGGAATGAAATATAGCTCATTACATGGTTTGTTTTGTGTCTGATTGTGTTTACTTTTTATAATTGTTTTGTATTTTTGTGTAGAACTGTCAGACATTCGTAGTGATGTGCGTTCCATAATTTGGGTTACATATCGACGAGGATTTCCATCGATTGGCGATTCGGGCCTCACAGCCGACAGTGGATGGGGTTGTATGCTTCGGACCGGACAAATGGTTCTGGCCCAGGCTATCTCCAAAATGCATCTCGGCCGAGAATGGCGATGGAAGTACACAGACTCAATTTCGATTCAAAAACTACTCGACGACCAAGCAGACGAAAGTCAAACTGAATATGAAAAGTATTGCAAATATAGACAAATTTTAAAACTTTTTGCGGACCTCAAGACGGCAACATATTCCATTCATCAGATTGCCCTGATGGGTGCGTGTGAGGGCAAAAAAGTTGGCGAATGGTTCGGTCCGAATACTGTCGCACAAGTGTTAAAGTGAGTTTTGTTTTGCTTTGACACATTCTGTTTTACTATTAATGACTATTTGGCAGAAAACTCTCTGTTTACGACAAATTCAATGACATTCAAATTCACGTGGCCATGGACAATATGGTTTTTATTGATGATATCAGTGAGTATTTACTATTGTATCGATACGATTTATTGATTGTCAACATCATTGTTTTTCTATAGAAAAGTTTTGTAAATCTAAAATACGACTCGAAAAAACAAATCGACTTTCTAGCAGTGCTGTGGAAGCCACCGACCTCAATGAGATTGACTCCTTCTGGCGTCCGCTTCTCTTGTTTATTCCACTCCGTCTTGGTTTGACTGAAATTAATCCAGTCTACTTTCGAGCCTTGAAAAGTAGTTTTGCCTTTCCACAAACACTGGGCATTCTCGGTGGTCGACCAAACCATGCTTTGTACTTTGTGGGTTGTGTTGGTGATGATCTTGTCTACCTTGACCCTCACACTACCCAACAGGCTGTGAACCTGTCCGATGACCTCAGTGAATTTGTCTCCCAACAACTGGACGAAAGTGTCGAATCGAATGAAGAACAGGCATGCAGCATTGTCATGGAACTGGACGACATTTCGTACCACTGTGAACGAGCCTCTAGAATGCCAATCTCACATTTAGACCCATCGATAGCGTTATGCTTTCTATGTCGAACCGAGGAGGAATTTGACCAGTGGGCTAATTTGACATTGAAAAAGTTGATTCAAGAAGAACAACAACCACTATTCGAAATCATGAAGGAACGACCTGCTAATTGGCCCATGTTTGAGGAAGACTTTGACCTGAACCAAAATGGCCCATCAACTTCTGCGACAAACTCTGCTCCCACGGCATATAGACTCAAGTCTGCCAATGTGGCCGACAACAATGCCAACACAGGTGCATCGGACGCCTCGTTCACTTCCTTGGAAGAAGACGAGGATTACGAAATAATCGATTAATTGTCCATTTGGACAGCAACCTACTGCTGCATTCATGTATTGTCTGTATATATTAGTCACACTATTCCAATTGCCATAAGAACACCACCACACTCACCAACAAAATGCTCCATTGACTACAGTACACAATACTTTTCTAATTGACATATATTAAATTGAGCCGATTATAATTTACCTTTGTGTGAGTGCAGTGTTGTCCGGCCTTGAAATCGTTTACCACGGAAGGACTTTGTCCTCAAAACATGATTTTTAGTCTGCACATTGCACAACTTGCACACTGTGCAAGGTGTTCATCATATCCGCGCATGTGCCCTAAAGAATGCGCATGGCATGTGTGTGTGTGATTTGACGCGCTTCCAGCCGGCAAACTGTCGCGGTGAGGCTCACCTCGTGTTAGACAAAGCGCACATCGGTTCGAGGTAGTGAACCCTTTTGTCTGTGATAAAGTGGTCACCATTGGTCAGTGACTGGTCACGGTGATCATCGTCTCGCATCACTTGTCATCATCAATTCAGTGCCGCCAGTATGACCTCACATTCTCTGGTTGTACTGCTACTGCTGCTCTAGTGACCACACATCTGCTGCTGCTTTATTGTGCACTGTGTGGGTAGTAGTGCACATTGCATTGTGTTTGTTCACACGAAGATGAAACTTCAACGAAAGCGATCTTTTTAAGAACTATTTAGAGAAGAAAGACAATCAGCCAAATTGCGCTGTTCGGTCTCGGTTCATTTGTCCTCCTCACTCATTTGTGTGCTCCTCCGGTAGCAGCGAGGCATCTCATCTCAACTCAGGATTCCATCAGTTCCACTAACTAAGCACCTATATACCACCGGCACAAGTCAACACCGAATGCCATCTCGATCTCAAGCACACACCGAAGCGCGATCGTCTATATACCACGATTGTCTCACTGTCTGGTAAACATATTGTCCCACTGGTAGATCAATTATTTATATCGTACTCGTACTCTACTTGCCTTTTTGCCTTCACTGCTCTAATAGTGCTGTTGTGCCTTTCACCGCCGATCGGTGTGTTGTTCATCGTTACCGTCATCGTTTGGTGGGGAAAGCCAACACCGAAAGCATGGCCACCAACCAAGCTGACACTATCTAATCTAATCTCTCGCCATTGCTTAACGTGATTTTGATTCCGTTTTTACTTTCTCTTCCTAGACCGTGTGATCTTCTCTTGGTGCTACAAACACACTTGCACATATTCTCTCTCCACTTAAGTGTTCTACACACATTGCATCATCGTTTTTACCTTCAAGTAAAGTAAACTGTGCGTTGCTATATTTATTTCTGATTTCGAATCCTTTTAATTGCTCACCCTCTCGACAAAGCAGCTGCCTTGTTTGAATAGTATACATGTTGTGCATGTGAGTGAGGGAGAGAGAGTGAGCGAAAGATAATATTAATAATAAAGCCAATGTATTTTACAAAAGCTTATTACAACACGACCAGTCAAAGCCACTCTGCACCGATAATCACCAGTAATAAAGGTAGTAGAAAAAGAAATAAAAAAAGATTGCGTTTCTATTAACTCTCAATCTACGACTCGATTAGCCTAGTGTTCTCAATTAACAAGTGTGTGCTTCTCCGTGTCCACTAATGAGCAGCGCATTTTATGTTTCATCTATTGTAAAAAAGCCTAAATGTAACCTACGATACGATCACATTTTTATTATATGGTCAGAAGGAATCTTTATTATCGCTACAAAAGTTTGAATCGTCAAAGGTCGCCTCTTCGTTGTGTGTTCGTAAATGTGTAGAGTAGTAGATATTTTCACTTTCTTGTCTTTTAATCCACGCAATCAAGGCGTCCTTTGATTTAGACCGTTCATACTTTCCAATGTGTGTATGTGTTTGTGTGAGTGATTTACTCTGTCTTCACCACTCCTCGAGATTCTCTCGTTCTAAAGTGTCAATCTAAACACAAAAACTGACAAGGAGACTGAGTAAGTTGAGTCAATTCTGTGTGTCAGTTTGCCAATTTGTGTTCTCACCCAATGTCGAGTGTTAGTAATGATTGCAATCTCTTTAGCGTGCACTATTTGTACGATTCTTTAGAGTGGTCCCCAAATGTACACACCCAAGCAACAATATCGTTTGTGTGCATCTATTTTTGCATAAACGAACACACACAAACAAACATCTCCCTACTTTTGTAAGCCTTTCTCTGCCCTCAACAAAGTGTAATTTAATCCTAACACTCGAATCTATCTCTTCAGCCATATTTGCCCAACACTTTGCTCATTTCACTCTTTTTCTTCCCGATTATAGAAATTTCTTTTCATCGCCGTTGCATTCGATTTCTTCAACCAGAAGGCCATCAGAGTTTGATCACCGAGATCGATTGGCAGCAATACCAGGGAGAGAAACTTAGTCATTCTGTTGCCAAATCACGCAATACATCTTTCTTTTTTGCTGTCTTCTTAACACGACAACTTTTTATGCTCAAAATATCGTGTGATTAATTGCCCACACACGCATCACTCAGCATCTTTTCGTCTCCAACAGCGCAAAGATGTTACGAAATACAAATTCTTTGCTGTCTGGTAACAGTGAGTGTCTTTGTTTATGATTAAAGATGTAATCTAATTTGTGTCTACTTTGTGTATTTACAGAGAATGGCAGTAGCGATGTTCAATGGGCATTTTCGCAGGTGAAAGGAACCTTGGAGGAAGATTTTACTGAAGGTTAGCTTTACTTTCAATGGCCTTGACTTAGTTTTCCTTTTATTGCGTTTTATAGCTGATTTGATCTCTTGTGTGGAATTCAATTCCGACGGAAAACTACTCGCTTGTGGTGATAAAGGTGGTCGTATAGTTATATTCCAACGAACTAATGTGAGTATTCTGCTTTGTTGCTTTATTTTTTGTTTCCTGACATTACTTTTATCGCAGGGAGCCCGAAAAGCAACCAATGAATACGACCTGTACTGTACCTTCCAAAGTCATGAAGCCGAATTTGATTATCTCAAAAGTTTGGAAATTGAGGAAAAGATTAATAAGATTAGTTGGTTAAATTCGGGGAAAAATGCCGCCAACTTTATGCTGACTACCAATGATAAAACTATAAAGTTGTGGAAACTGTCCGAACGGGATAAGCGAATGGAGCAAGACAACTTTTTGGGTCGTAATCCGTACAGCTGTGATAATGATTACTTTCGAAATCTGTCTGAGCTGAGATTGCCAAAATTTTTGCCCATTGAGCCAACTGTACAGCCAACACTGAGGAGAATGTTCTCCAATGCTCATTCGTTTCATATCAACTCGATCTCTGTCAATAGCGACCAGGAGACTTACATTTCAGCCGATGAATTGCGCATTAATTTGTGGAACTTGGAAGTGACTAATGAAAGTTTCTGTGAGTTTTTGTTGTTGCATTACTTGAACTTGAACTTTTAATTTTGATTTATGTTTTTTGTGTTCATAGTGATTGTCGATATTAAGCCGAGTAACATGGAAGAGTTGACAGAAGTCATCACCGCTGCCGTATTTCACCCGGAACACTGTAATATTTTTGCCTATTCTACCAGCAAAGGAGCAGTCAAGTTATGTGACATGCGTCAAGCTGCACTCTGTGACCAGTACTCCAAAGGTTTGTGCCTGAATGACATTTTATTTGGTACTAATTGTATTAATTTCTCAATAGTTTTTGAAGAAGTTGAAGACAACAGTTCGTCATTCTTTTCCGAACTAATATCACTGGTGTCGGATCTCAAGTTCACCCAAAATGGGCGATATATGGTTACGCGTGATTATCTCACAGTCAAAGTGTGGGACCTAAATATGGACAAGAAGCCCGTGGAAACTTACGGCGTGCATGAATATCTGAGGAGTAAATTGTGCAGTCTATACGAGAACGAATACATCTTTGACAAGTTCGAATGCTCCATCGGGGGCAATGACAAGTTTGTTTACCTTAGCATGACATTTCAATTTTTGCTAATTTCCTTTTTATTGCTAATCAGCTTCATTATGACTGGATCTTACAATTTGTTCAAGATCATTGACCGTCAAAATAAACGTGAAGCAATGTTCGAGGTGAACAAGGACATTCTCAGACAGCGATATTTGAGGCCGCGAAAGGTAATGTTTATTGTTATTTTGTTCATTTGTTTTGATTTGTTTTATTTATTTTTAGGTTACTCAATTATCGGAAAGTCTGAAGAAGAAAAGTAAAAAAGACGAGATCAGTGTGGACAGTATCGACTTGAACAAGCGCATCTTCCACACAGCATGGCATCCACAGGACAACATAATCGCGGTTGCTTCCACCAAGAATCTGTACCTCTTCAACGGGTGCTAACAGTAACATAGTGTGCTACCAATGAATCAAAAGATATCAACTGTGCTAGCAAACAACATAATCAACCAATTTGAATGTGATTTCAACAATATCGATTTGTGTGTGGTCTCATCTAAACCCGACTAAGTCTGACACCACCTACAACTACACCACCTCTTCGATTTGTCTCAATCATGTGATTTTTATATTATTTATATCCTTCCTCGTTTCATGCATTCAAGTCATCGTCCCCCATCTTGCCACTCAATATTATAATTATTTAGCTTTTCCATTCGTTCAACAACCAAGCCATCTTAATGGTTTTACTTTACATATGATTTTTTGCCTCTATCGACACTGAACACATCGAAATGTGCCTTTTAGTTTCGACTTTATTTCTCTCTTTCTCTCACTTTCCCCAGCAATATCGATGGCGCCAATATTCAATAGTTTTATAAGTTATTGATTTGTTTGTTTTTAAACATTTCCCAAATCATGTCTACTTAAATTAAATGTTCATTTGTTTTATTTCGTGGAATTTAGCCGTTGCTCAATATTCCCCAGCAGCAATAGACACTTGTTAGTAATACATGAGAATGAATTGTCAAAGACAATGTGATGTTCGCTCTAGTTGTTGCATTGTTCAATTCTTATCGACTTATTTTGTAACAAGACTAAGCATACATTTTATATTGTATTCAATGTTAAACAATAAAACAAGCAATACACGGCATTTTGTGTCTAATAATTTGAATAAAACTGGAACGTCCTCTAAGGAGAAAGTGCGAAAGCATGCTTATTTTGAGCAATATCTATGTATTCAGAAAGTTGGTTATTTAGTGCGCTACCAACCTACCAGGAGTCTTTCACATAAGAAGTTACTAACTGAATTGCATTGAGTTTGTGGTTTGCCTTTTGGGAATGTCCCAATAGTTTGCATTGTTTATGTGCCACTGTCCAAATGGATTGATGTAAACAAAAAAAATACAATTGGCTTGACTTGTTTGATTGCATGAATAATTTGTGTGATTTTAGTTAATTTATTTATTAATTTGAATGTGTTTTTGATTAATTAATGAATCAACGAGAATTGTGCTATATCCAATGTCATTCTTCCACGGAAAGGTCGAACTGAAAGACATAGGCCACTGTTTTGTTTCGCTGCCATCCAAATGGAATGTAAACAACTTTGTTCCAAACCAATTTGTATGTCTTTTCGTTATCTTAACCTGCCTTGACAATGATTTTATATTTCTTGTTTTATACAGAATCTAATAATATTAAAAATAATATTTTTGGATGATGTCAAGTGTGACAAGTATATTTATGTGACCTGGAATGGCACTCGAAACTATCAAAACGATTTGGTTATATTTGATCGGCAATTTGCCTCCAAACTCGGAATTGTTGCTGATGAGTCAATTTTAGTACAATCAGATAGTGACTCAAACAAATTTCCTCAATGTACAAGCCTGGACATTCGGCCACTTACCTTTGATGATTATCAGTTGATATCGGTGAATTCTGGCGAAATTGAGAGCGAATTACTTAATCAACTTCGAGTGTTTACCACTGCCTTTTGCAACCAAAATGAAGAAAACAAATTCAATATAATTCCTATTTGGTTACGCAGCTCGGGAAATGTGCCTATTTTTGTGGAGATTTGCAATTTTGAACCAAAAAGTCAGAAAGCTATCATTTTGGTGGATTCCACCAAGCTGATTATTCATTCGCCCGACGAAAAGATTGAATTTTCCAATTTGAGCAATAATTCGAATGAAGATTCTACTGAGGAAGTCAATTCCAGTACATTAAAGTCTATGTTTGGATTGTTTCGTTCAATTTTGCCTTCCAAACCACAAATAACTTCAAGACATAATAGCAGTGACCCGGTGTCTACTTCTCAATCTAACAAAATGCCAATTTCCAGTTTAAATAAATCAATTCCTATCTACCAAGGTCAGTCCTTTCTTGTTCGTGTTTTGCCTCATGACGTGAACAATGCCGACTCCACTTTACCATACTGCAGCGCGTTTATATCCGATGTTCACTTTGAATCTTTTCCGGAAAAGTATTGTTTAATGAAGCTGCGACAAATATTTACTGTCAATGAAAAGTTAGAACAAACTAAGAAAAATGCCGAACTTGGTAAAAATTCATCGGTTCCCATCGACGTTTCCAAACTGAACACACCAGAGGACAAGTTCAATGCTCAATTTACTGATAAATTATTGAGGAATTTTGAGGATATTACCGAATGTTTTGTTCTCGTGATGGCTAACTCCAAATGTCCTCCAGACTCGATTCAACTGAACGAATCCTTTCGAGTGCAGAAAGGCATTACGGCCACTTCATTTGTTCAATTGGCACAGATTGATTCGAACGAAACGAGTCAAAAGATTTCTCATTTTGACCAAATTGCCTATTTGTCCGTACCAGTGGCACCTCAAATCAGCCTGTATCCTATCAACTCAAACACTGTTCAACTCGATTCGTGGACTGAAGAGGTGAAAGCACAATTCAAACATTTGTTTGCTTCTCATTCAAGTTGCCTTAATTTTGCGAACTTATTTTTCCTCAATTCGGGATTTATTTTAAAACTTGGAAATTTCTACTTTGTTGCTTATTACAACGAAACACTAGGCATCGATTTGGATCGATGTGATTGGGCCAAATTGTTGCGCAATTGTTTTCTCTTAAGTCCTGACACGGAAATTGTGCTTAAAATTGTTCCCATCAAATATGACACCACAAAATTGTTACATAAATTATCGAAAAGCATTCGAGATCTTGATTTGGCACATCTAAATCTGCTATACGCCAGTGATTCTAGTTTGAATAAACCTTTCGGCGGGTTCAAGGAGCAGTTTGACAAATGTGCACATTTTGTCAGAATGGCTTTGCAACTTGAAGAGGATGAAGAAAAAGGCAAACCGAATTTTGCTCTGAATGTTTCTATTTTAAGTTTGTTTAGTTCGTTGCTGATTTGTGGCGGGAAAGGAACGGGAAAGAGTACTTTTGTGAACAGGTAAGGATTGTTTGTTTGTTTTTGGTTGTTTTTAAATGATGAGATTTTATTGCTTATTTACAGATTGAATCGTCATTTTGCTAAGAACAATTACGTGTACTGTCAGACTATTCAGTGCAGCTTTGTCAAAGGCAAACGAATTGAATCACTACAAAAGTCGTGGCTCAACTCGATTCAGGAAGCCATTCAAAGGCAACCTTCAATGTTGGTGTTTGAAGATCTCGACGAAATTGCGTTCAATGCAGATGGCGAAGCAAAGGAGTCCGAAGCAAACAGCAATGAGAATGTCTCACTCGAAAGTGTCTACTGTGAACGGGTGGCCTATGTTTTCAGTCGTCTGGTGGACATTGTGCGCAAATTGAAGACATCGTCCACATTTTCGCGCGTAATCATAATTGCCACAGCTAAATCGGTGACTAATTTGAATAAGATTATTGCCAAATCGAACATATTCAACCAAGTGATTGAGTTGACACTGCCAGACGCTAAACAGCGTGCAGATATCATTGAGCAGATTGTCCACAGCAAGGATTTGTCTCTGCCGGATAGGTCACTGAGAGCAGTGATCAACTTCAACACCCATCAACTGTCACGTGCAACCAAAAATTACAAACCTGAAGATTTGAATCAATTGTTGGACATTGCAGTGCACAATGCATTGGTGGATGTGCTTCGTTTAGAGTGCCACAATGAGCCACTACCCGAACAGTTGTCCATCAATGAACAAAATGTTCACCATGCATTAACCGAATTTACGCCAACTCATCTCACTGGAGTGAATCTACAAATACACTCAACTCGTTCACTGGAAGATGTCGGTGGACTACATCAGGTGAAGGAGATTGTTCTCAACACTATTCTCTTGCCTGTCAAATATCCAAAAATATATGCACACCTTCCTTTGAAATCACAGAATTCTATTCTTCTGTATGGTATGCCAGGAACGGGCAAAACTATGCTTGTCGAAGCGATTGCCCACGAGTCGGGTCTCAATTTTATTGGTGTTAAAGGCCCCGAACTATTGTCCAAGTACATCGGCGCCAGTGAACAGACTGTTCGAGATTTATTTGGTCGTGCCCAGGCCGCTGCTCCGAGTATATTGTTCTTCGATGAGTTTGATTCATTGGCCCCGCGACGTGGCCACGACTCCACCGGGGTGACAGACAGAATTGTGAATCAAATGTTGACCCTGTTGGACGGACTGGAGGAGATGCGACAGGACGTGTACATTCTGGCAGCCACAAGTCGACCTGATCTGATCGATTTGGCACTGCTACGGCCGGGTCGATTCGACCGATGTGTTCAGTGTCATCTACCGAACGAACAGGAACGAACGGAAATTTTGATTTCACTAGCACGGAAGCTAAACATTGACCCACAAACAGTTCATCTGGAAGACTTCGCAAAGGAGACCGAGTACTTTACCGGTGCGGACTTGCAAGCACTGCTGTACAATGCTTATCTGGGTGCCTGCAAGAGAGGATGCGCCTCGAGTGACAGTCTACAGACAGTGGTCATCAGTGCAGAGGACATGCAACAAGCGCTCGGACAGACTGCGGCATCACTCAGCCTCAAAGAACGAACCAAATTTACATTGCTGTAAGTACATACATGTCTTTCATTACACTTTTGATTATTGAAGTTATATTTGTGGATTGGCAATAATAATTAGTAACAAAATAATAAGTCCAAGTGCAATACACCAGACCACTCTTCGTACATGATCAGTGGAGCCTGTTATTGACACTGTTTGTGTCCCGACACTACAAACAATAGGCGACACTTTCCCACAGTGGCAGATTGAGTTGTGTGCTCAGGATGAAATCGAAACTCAATACTTTCAATGTAGTTATTATTGATTATGAGTTGAGTTGGTTGATTGACACTTTTGCGAGTTAATTGAGTTGCGCCTCAAAGTAAAGGATGTGATTCTGTTGGTGGCGAGCCTTCTGCCTTCCACTCCTGCCAACTCATCCCCTATATGTCATGTCAATGTTTGTAATACAAAACTTTGTTTGTTTGGACAATTTCAATTTGTAATATGTTTTGTGTGTGTGTATGTGTGTGTGTGTGCAATAGTGACAATGTGTTCACACACTCACTCAACAAATCAATGATTGGCATGTGTGAGATGATGTTAACAATTGTGTTGAGAAAAGAGAAGGAATGAGAGAGAATGGTGAGAATGAGGGATGAGCAGCAAAAATATGAGAAAATATGTCTTTTACCTAGTGAAGCGAGCCAATAATTTGTACATTCCTTTTGTTAGCTCCATTGTGGGCCAATGGATAGGTAGATTGTGAACATAGTATGTCATTAGAATGCCTCTTGCCCATACAACAGCATAAGCATAATCACATTCTCACACACATTTCCATATGGCACACACACACACAATTTGTATTGATAATAGTAATAATAATAATGACAATGCAATATCTCGTGTGAATATTAGTACTATTTGCATTAGTATTAGTGCATTTGTGATATATAATTCTAAATTGGTCATAGGCGATTATTATTACGGCTTTGAAATTGCTATTGAAATTATTGCCATAATTGCTCAATGTCAAGGCAATAATTCAACTTGATGGCGATTATACGAATGTTTTGTCTGTTTTTAATTTGAATTGTTCTTGCGTTTTGTACTATCTTTCTTTTGATTCTTAACATTTTGACTTTGACATAGACTTTTTGACTTGGGCGAAGCGCAATTTGAGATTCAATCACGATTCGGCGTGTAACAATTCAATTAAATTAACGCGCACACACATTAATTGATTGTTTACTCAACCGAAAGGGTTGCTTTATATGATTATAGATCGCCGAATTTCTTAATTACCACATCTTAGCCCAACACAATCTATAGAATATTGAGTGTTTGTTGTGTGTTGCCTCAGTTGTTAGTTATGATTATGTTTAATTATGTTCTCGCATGCAGATTGCATTTGCATTGAATGTGTTTATATTTGCTATTTACATTTTGCACTTTGAAAGAGTGCAGTGTTGTGAACATTGCCACAAGCTATCACTGCAGTGTGTGCATTGAATTGTGCCTTGAATAGTGTTGAATGTATCGATTGTGTGTAGTATTGAGTAGTGAGGATGCATTGGTGTGTGCACCATTCCATAATGCCCACTGAGGCATGAAACTACTATTCGGTGTTGGCTTGTGATTTGCTCAATTCTAAATTGAATACTACATGAACTAGTGCCTTCTCACTCTCTCTCACTCCTGTCCGTCTTCTTATTCTGTGTTGAATTTGTTCGAATTCTTCGTCAAGCAAGCAGTCACTTTAGTGCACTCGAGAATATATATTTGAACACACAAAATGGAGTTAATTTAATTTGCTTGATAGAATTTATGTATTTTATTTTGTTATGAGAGGACAAATACGTACATGCGTTCATTATGTTTTGAACTTAAATTATTATTATTCATAATTGTTCCAGACTGGAGACAGTTTTTAATTGTTTCTTATTGTCCGCACTGATTGCATTGCTCTACCATTGTTCGTCAATTGTGTGTCGAGTACATAGTTGAGTACTTTAATTGTCTATACAAGTGATTCCATTGTCTTTGTCATCTTTGTAAAATGATATTTTTTGCTTCGAATTCAATAGAACTTTATGAACTCAGAATTGTGTTCTCTCATTTTTAGACCAATTCACTTCCTCGTTTGTTCAGGTGCACACATTGGTTCGCTTTATTATTGCATTGTCCGCACTTTTTGTAGTTTGCGTTCCAACTGGAACGGAGTGTTGTCCCACCAGTTGTATTGAACCCTCTCACTCACTCACTCACAGATGTATTATGATGTCAATATTTGAGGTTTATGTTCAATGCACACGACAATATTAGTAGTACAAAACATTTGTGCACACTAATTAAGTGGTGTGCACAAGTAGACGCGAGATTTGCATTATATCATCACCATCATTATATACCATCATCAATATCTAATGTATTCGATTCACATATGCAAATTTGTCCTCTCCATTCGTCATTCGTCATTGTGTGGCCAATCGTATCAAACCGTACAAATGCTGTTCTGTTCATATATATTGTAATGGTACCATAATATGGCATTGTTCTCGGCCATTGCCAAGCAGAACGAATTGCATTTATCGATTCATCATTTTACGTTTATTATTATTAATTTATAATTTGTTAGTTTTAAACTGTGTGAGTGTGGTTCATTGTGTGTTCGATAATATGGAGCCTCTCATTGGAGGGCACATCTCTTTTGTACAAGTGCACACATGTGCACATGTTTCTCCTTTTGTTCCTACATCTCTCAGTACTGGATCGGTTGATTGAGTCAACGGAATTTGGTTTCTCGCGCTCACCCTCCACTTGTACTTCAACACACGTGATGAGTATTGCGCTTTGTGGTCGATTCAAAATTCGAGCCATGTGTAAAGTGTGTGTTTCAATTTATTTCATTTTCCACTTGATTTGATCATATATGGCCTGGGCACAGATATGATTAATTACTTTGTTTACAGTTCACTTTACACTTTTTGTGTGTTTGTCCTTCAATATATAGTTCAATAAGATTTGTTTATAGTTTCAATTTACATTTCTTATTAAGCAGAACACGCACACTTATGGTTTCATCGTAATTTCATCATAACACGAAAGAGTTGCTACAAAGTTGCAATTTTTATGATAGAATGCAAGGAAGACACTTTGTGTTGACTTTTCTCACCAAAATGCACCAAATCGTATATTGCAAAATAGTGTGTCGATACAGTCGATTGTCTCACGTTTTGATGTATTTGTCCCTTGCAATTGATAAGATAGTATACACTTAATCATAATGATGACGGTACTTGATTTAGTGTGTGTGTGAGTGGCGTCAGTCTGTCCCTGTTGACATAACCGTTGAGATCTACTGTATTATTATCGATATATCACTCACAATGGACTCAATTGATCTATTGCAATCTATCCTGTGTTTGATCTATCACTGCATCATTAGTGTTGATTGTTCAATTTCATTCACAAGTGTGCAAATATGTCTTAGTGCACTGGCACTTTGCTTTAGTAGGGTACTTCCTCTCTGTCTGTGTTGATTCTAGGGTCGTGTGTCCTGTCTTTTCTTTGGTGCAATCAACTTTTTTGTCCGAATGGATATTTACTTTTCTAAAATGTGTGTGTGTGTGTCCAGAATGGAACTTTCTATTGAGTGATTCAATGAGGGCAATATAGATTGAATGAATGGAGGCATATGTGTCTGTCAATTGGTGTGATAATTCATTACTTTTTTGTATTTGGTATTGTCTAACCAAACGGTCTAGTCTTTGGGGATTTTCGGGTTTTGTAAACATTTCTAAGTAGAAAAGACATTTCGATCTGTCCACGTCTGATCACTGGGCGCAAATATTTGCAAACGTCTATTCGGCAGCCGGGAGAGAGACACTGTGCCTCCAACCAGATTGTTATTAATCGGTTTAGTTTGGCCAATTGCGCCATGGTTTTACTATATCCGAGATATTTATTGAACACTCGTATTTGGTGCACTCAATCGGCAATCAATGAACAAATTCTCTCGATCGAGCCTCTCTCTCAATTGTTTGAATGACAATTGTCCTTTCTCGTCTGTTGTGCAGTCAACATATTCTCTCGTTTTCGGCAGTTCGATAAATTGTTCAATATCATTGTGTTAAATCTGTCTATATATTTTCATATATATTTAATCAAGTCTCAATGCATTATTTAGTCCCTCTTGTGTGTGTCATTATTAATAATTTGCCTATTTGTATCATCGCCTTTATGTGTTTACCATTTTGTTCATCTCTCTCTTCTCATCTCTTTTATTATTGATTCTCGCATTGTGAGCTTTTGAGTACGCGCGCTATTTTGTTTGTCTTGTGTCTGTGGATTTAAAGGTTAGGAAAAAAGTTCTCCTTATGATGTGCATTTGTTTGAATGGATTGTGCACAGGCAAACTTGTTGTGTGTGCTGTGTGAATGAGAATGTAGAATGCGTTCTGTTGGCATTTGGCACATTGCGCGCCAGTCTAATTGTTTGATTCATTGTGCCGAGGATGGTCCATCTATACATTGCATTATCTGTTGGGTCTCGATTTGTTTACGATCTGTCTCCCTTTGCATTGAGCAAATATATTCTTGTCGCTCTTCATTGCCATCTCGATGATTTCTCTCTTTCTCTCGTCTTCTTCTCCTTCCTGCTCCTTTTCAGTTGTTGTCCATCCATTATTATTTGAATGGAAATATTTTCAATTGACGCCTTTTAGTGGCAAGTGCCAGTGGAATATATATCGATTGGAGCATACACACACACACGCTTGCTTTTGTGTGATTGCACTTTGATTTTTTGGTTCGTTTCCATTGTGGCCTGAGAGAGCAGCAGCAGCGCGCTCGCCATTGTGTCCCCCTCGGTGTCCACTTTGTAATAAATGGAATCGATTAAATATTTTAATGCAATCTATTCCACAATGGCAGACATATTCTCTCAACTGTTCATTGTTCAACTGTGTTCAATTGTGTGTTGTGCATTATTCACTTCACTCCACAATCAATTCGCTCCTATTGATCGCACACACACACATTCGATCGCTAATGAACACAGAACGCGAATTTGAATTTTTCCGTCAACACACAAAGCGAGAGGGACAGAATATGCCAATTTGGGCCTATTTACTTGATTATTATTGACGTTCTATTATGTGCGCCAGATTTGAGTGCAACTTTGTTGATTTCTTCGACTCTAATTGTTTTGTATCTCTCGTTTCAGGTACGACCGCTTTGTCCGCGAACTGTCCGGTCAGTTTGTGGCCACTCCACAGCAGAAGGCAACTCTTGCATAATTGGTTACTTCCACCCGATTTGGCCACCTCTCACGTGATCTTATCTCTCTCTGCTCACACATTCACAACTCCAATTGCCCTCCATTCTACAATGCTCAATCTGGTCTCTTGTGTTTATCTTTTCGCGCCAATCGATTTCCCTCCATTGTTGTTGTTCGGTGTTAAGCCTAATCCCGTTGCATTGTTCTCCCTGTTACACTGTTGTACTCTCCAGTGGGTCTGCGCTCTGTTTGGTGGTGTATCAACGTCAACTAGTTTCGGGTCCGCTAGGTTTGGTCTATTGTGTTCGGTGCAATATAATAAAACCGAATTGGTGTCTCTGTGTGATCTCGTTTTGGAAATAAATCTATTTGACACTTGTGCGCGCACATGCTTGACAACTGGCTCACACAATGGTGGTGAGTACAGAATACACTGAACAGTGTGCACTGTGCAGGTATGTCACTCAGGCGGGAGGCAATCAGTGCAGGTGCAGTGACAAGGCGCGCAACCAGTTACGTGAATAGAATGTGACTGACTCAGCGGGCCATTTATGGACAGGACAGGTCAATCTCTCACCTTTATGAGCTGAGTGATGTGCTCACAGGCACTCACCAGATTAGACCATTGTTCACAACAAATTGTCCCCAAATGAGCCAACTCAACTGTTCTAATCGGTTCAAGTTCGCAATTCTGTGCGCAAAGAATTGAGACTGGTCGGGGCCGACTTTGTTTACTCGCCGATTAGAATTGTGTGCCGTGACACAAAGGCACCTTTTGTCTCTGTCCGTGTGTGTATTGTGTGTGTCGGTGGTGCATTGTGGTGTGATTACTTTAGTTTCGGTGTGTTCTAGTCACCAGTGCCAGTTGATTACCTCACCAAGTGGTGTGCACACTTCGGTTGGTGGTCATCTCCCACTGACCAACATTTACGAGTCACACGTGTGCGATGTGTGTTGTGGTTTGCCAGTGCACACAAGAAAGGACCAAAGAAGGGTTCGTCTCGGCTTGTTTGCTCACCTGTCTTCTTTTCTCACCTTGGCTGTCATCAGCGAGAGCCCATAATTCCTCGCCACTGAATCGGCCATGTCGAATTGCAATTTTCACACTCGTTGAGAGTCTATAAATTCATTTAATTTTACCAGCAACGCTATATATTCTGCAGCTATTTGTCTCAAAGTTCACATACATTGCACATCATTTCTCAGGGCAGCAGCAGCACCTTGAGTGCCAATTAATAAAAGTCACACTTGACACAATCGAATTGCGCCACACAAAAGTGCCCATTTGGTTGTCATTGTCAATGCCAATGCCATTTGACTTTGACAATTCTCTCTTTTTGAGCTCGATCCGTAATGAATGCACTGAATGGACTGTATCACACACTGCACTCTCGATTGGATCATTCAACAGTGGACAGCACATTTGTCTCATTACTGTGCACTGTGCAGTACACCACTCAGTCAGTCAGTTATATCTCGCGTTAGAGTAACACTTTGGTCATTCGTGGGTGTGCAGCCAATTGTGAGCGAATGTGCACTCAACTCTTGACCGTCTTGTCTCCTTTGTTGGGTCGGTCACTTTGTATGGTAAGTCTCTCGTTAGTTGGTCAGTGTGTGCATTGTTTGTTGGTGTGCACAAGTGTCGAACCCGTTGCTGGTGCATTCACTCGGAAGACCACCAAAGTGCGCCCCAATGCATCACACACAGAATGCATCATCTCAGTGCAGTGTGAGTGGACAATGGTGCCAATATTACAATACTCGCCATAACAAAAAGACCATAAAAATATCGTTAATTTGCGTGCTCTCACTCATTGACACACACGTGTTCTTCACACCTGAGCACAGGTCAGGACCACTTCTCGATTGACCTGTGTGTTCAATTGTGTTCTATTTGTAACAATTCATTTAGCACTGCTTCTTCCTTTGACCATCCATTCACTACTCTCCACCTCAAAGTTTGAGTGCTACAGTGAGCAGCAGCTACCTGGCTTGGCTGCTTGTGATAATTACGCAGGGTGAGCCCAGAACGAATTGGGCCACAAAAGGTGAACAGAGCTGGAGAATAGAGCCCATTAGACAATGGACCCAAATGGGACAGGCTTAGTGCGCACGATTGACAGCACTAGATTGACACCTGGGCCTGTGTGTGTTGGGTCAGACCCAGGACCTGACTTGCTCATTCTCAAGCACACAAAGCACACTTGGCTTATTAAACGGACCGCACAATGGCCAATTATTACGTGCACACACCGACCAAGTGTGACACTTTTGTGTGTGTTTTTGCTCTTTTGGGATATCAAAAGCGCGGGCCTAACTCTTTTATTCGATGGCATTATTGCATTATCCATTGGCCCTCTCACTCTCAATTCATAATTCAATAATCCAATCCAACAACAAAGTGTCTCTCTCTCTCTCCACTTTCCCTCCTCCTTTCTCCTTTTGCTATTCTCCTTTTCGGGCTAATTCACATTCCATCGAGAAGTTATCCCTTTTCTTGTCTCTCTCAGTGTTCATTGTGTTTGTTCGGTAGAGTAGTACACCACACAAGGCACATTAACATTAACCTTGGTGGCTGTCATGTCAACCCGACCAAAGTGCAGTCAGTGTACAAGAACTGTTCGATGAGAACCAAAAGCTGTATTTCACTATAGCGAGTGAGTGAGTGAGTGTCTACAGTCTGGTTCAATGTCACTCAATGCACTCACTAATTACCTGCATGAATGGATCAAAACAATGAGCAAACAAAATGGCTCGGCTGAGTTCACCCCAGAGAACAATGAGTTCATAGTGAAACAATTGACACTTACCCACAAACCAATTGAGTGAGGCTAACCGAGTGCCATTCGTACACAAACCAAAGTAACCTTTTGAGTACTCTAATGTATGAGTTGTTGAAATTGTTTCTGGTCGCGAATGGAATCAACCATTTGCAGGTGAGGGTCGTGAAGGTTAATTATCACTGGTTTGTTGTGTTTGTGGTGTGTCACTGCTTTCCCAATCAACGTGTTCATTCGCATCCATTGAGCCATTTCCTGCGTTGATCGTTTTGTGTCTCCTCAATTTGTTCGGCTGGCCATCATGGACCCTCACCATCATCAGTAGCCTCATCATCATCACCATGTAAAACAATACCCTCAGTCCGCCTCCTTTGTTTCCCCATTGGTCGTCTGCTTTGTTCGTAGCACTTGTCCATTGTATTGGCCAAATTGTCTGTTTGACTGAGCTGCTCTGCACTATTGTCTCTCTCGATTGTCTGGTCTGTATTGGCGCGCTCGATGTTTGCGCTGTCCCTTGTCAGAGCTAGTACATTGTGATTCTCACTCATTCACTCACACACACACAGGCCTATTGTCTCACTGCCTATATGCCTTTGTCTGTGTATTGTTCTCCTTTGCTCTCATCTTTCCCGTAATGATCCACTTATTGCCACTGTGCGCCAGCAACAGCAGCAGCAGTGCACTCGCCATCGTTTTGTGCTCTCTCTCTCTCTCACTCGATCTTGTCTCCATTGTCTCTGGTCATAATGGGCCAAGCGATCCACAATAATAATAATAATCGAGCTACAATGCAAGAATACAATAGAAGAACACAAGAACCCGGTGTAATAGAGAATGAGGACTAATGGGCGCGCTGCTGTATCGATGCCAACACGATTGGCGAACATGACCAGCAGCAGCACTGCCACCGAGCACATCATCCATCACCGGGTTTCATTTGGAACAATCGCGAGCCAACAACAGGCTCGACCCAACACAAAACAATTCCACTGTACGTACACGAACACACAATACAAATCGTACCACAGCAGCAGTACAGCATTGCATTCGGCCAAAGAAATTGGCCACCCGAGAGCCAACACAATCAGTCCACCACCACCACCGCAATAGACCCAAACTCGAACCACTTGTAATTAGCTTTCAATTGATTCTCCATTCTCTATTCTTTCAGTATATATCTTTGGTCACTAGGCGAACACAATTGAACAAGCAGAATTGAGAGTGCACACGAACAAGAAATAAGAATCCATTTGTCAATTGCTCACTCGGTGAACAAAAAGACAAAAGCCGTTCTTTGATGTTTGTTGCCCAATCCTTGCTAGGGTACGATCTAAGAGACTGAAGCAATCTTTTCGGTTAAGTTTGGACGTTTTCAAGTATTTGTTCGGTTTCTACTCATCAGTTGCTCATTAACAAGTGCATACCAATTGTGCCCAATAGGACCCAATTTAATTGTGGCCCCTCTTCCATTAGCACTAGTGCCCACATTCTGTTGCTCTCGTTGTCGTTGTCTCCAATTGTCTGTATTGACACAACAAAGCGGTGCCAATTTGTAATATCGTTTTTTGCATTGGTCGGTGTCAATTGTTGGGACAATTCTTCTCTTAGTGATACACAATTCACTCGTTTGCATTCGACTCAGATACACACACACACACACACACAGACAACAATATCAATTTCACTTTTGTGTGCGGCACTCACTCGACACTCGACCAACAGAGAGAGATAATTGTCCTCTTGGAGAGCGAACAATTCTGTGTGAGTGGCTGCTACTCTCTCACTTCTCTTTGGCGCCAATTGTTGTTGATTGCGCCCGGCATTGTGTTGCTTGGTGTGTGCGACAGCGAACAACGCTGGGCGCCATTCATGTTGTGTGACACATCAACCAATTGTGTCACTTGTGATTGTTTGAATTGTTCCCGACGCGTTCTATTCATTTGTGCATCTGTGCTGACGACCCACCAAATTAACGAACGTAAAAAATATGGCGACACTTGGAGCCAGTGAGTGTGGACATATTTGAATGCCACCGACAATACAAATACACTAAATTGTGGTTATTGTCATACACACAAGGAGACACACTTGCACAGACTATTTTGGGACCTATTTGGGCTCGTCTTATTTGGTTCGTTTCATCTTTCAACTCTACACTGTACAGTACTGCAAACACACACAATGAGAACCAAAAACCGTTTGACGAGAAGTGAAAGTGAAAAGATGATGAAGAAGAACCAAAATTGAATAGAATAAAGACGAAAAGAATGTGTCGACTCGAGAGTGAGAGGGGAACCGAACAAGCGAATAATACATATTCTATTATAAGCCATGTGTGTGTTCATAATTAGACATTCTAATGGCCTCAAAAGTAGACTCTTGGGTTCATCAAATATCAACTTTACATATTTGAGTGTGTGCATCATGCAAAAGCGTTCATTTGATGGAAATAATTATTGAACGACATGTCTATAGACACACTCGAAAGTGTTTCTATTATTAGTAGCTGGGTAGTCTGTGTGTGTAATATGAACAAATGATATTATAATACAATAACAAACAGAATAATACAATTCAATACAATCAAAATGGAACAGAGTGAAAGTGAGGAACGAGTTGAGTTGCAGTGAGCACTCGATTCGATGGGCAAACTGACGATGCCCATCACATCATACAATACACAATTGATAGAATATAATATACACACAATACACAATATATATACGAGACACTCTATTGTGTATGTGAATTATATTCTTTGTATTGTGGCACACACGATTCAGGACCAAAGAATCGGTGAAAGAACAGAGAGAGGCACAGGAAAGACAGATTCATATACTGCAGAATTGAAGAATATATACATTCGACAATACAATAGACCATTCGACCATTCGAGGTGTGTTCAATAAGTAAGTGAGACTTATATACTTGCTTAAAATGATCAAATTGTCTTTGATCCCAAATCATCTTCAAATGATTATCTCCGAGTGCAATCGAACAGTGCTTATCTGTTGTGCTACTTAGTGAACGACCATTTTATTCTTAAGTTGCTGTAATTGGCATTCTTTTGAGTCAGTATATACACAATATATATTGATTATTTGTGCATCGCTTTCTCTCATCTTATTCTTTCTTTCTTTCTTCTATCTCGTATTGCATTGTATTTTGTGTTGCATTGGGCGCCATTGAATGCATCGCACCGGGCGCCACCAACAGGAGGACACAATGCATTATTATGTGCATCTGAAGAATTATTATTCTGTCTTACTGGTTATTCGAATTTTTATATTATTTATTTATTCGTTGTCGCTTCCTCTCATTCTGTAATGAATCGAATCGAATTTGATAATAATAATTTGTGTCCAGGCTCGATTGTCTCTCTCGCTGTCAGTCAGTGGATTGCGTTTGTATTTTGTTTACATTGAGTCGGCACACTTTGAATCAATTCAATCGAATGTGACTGTGAATGAATGTGTGATAAATTGGCGGAAATAGACGCCACCGATGGATCATTTATTTTGTGTGTGTGCAGAGACACTAGACACAAACAGTGTGATTCGATTTGTATGCTTCTTTGTCTTCGATGATCGTGGGATGACCAATTGTGTGTGCATTGGGCTCATTCATTGCCACTGAACACTGAGGCTTTAGTGGGGGCCAGTGTGTTTGGTTTGTAGTTTCGTTCACTTGTGCCTTCATTCATGTCTCGATTGTCCGCGTGAAATGATCCATTCCAGTGAGCGTTCACTCACACAGCGAGCCGTCAATTCTTCCATCTTGTTGTTGTCATCCTTGGTCAAATCGTCATTCTGCATTATTCGTTGCAGTGAAGCCAACAACTGCTTTTTGTCTTGTCTCATTGTCGTCTGATGGACGGACACGAATTGGTGCTTTTGTGTCTGTGTGCCTTGAGCTTGGCCAAAAGGCCAACTTCAGAGATGAATGTTTGCTTAATGCTTCGCTTGGCATAATATGCTCAATTACTGTTTGTTATTGTTAATTAATGTGCATTACTTTGGCGACACTTTCACTCACTCGCTCGCTTTGTGTTTGGTCCGGAGTGAGCCAAATTGGACGCTTAATTGCAGCCACAGCCACACTGCTATGTTTGTCTATGGACCGATGGCTGTCTAATTGTTTTTACTCGGTTGAGCGTTAAATTGAACCAAACATGACACTCTACACTGCACTGTGCAAACAAAGGGGTTGTGTCTCGCTGTACACAATTTGTATTTGTAACAAGTTGTTCAATAAGTTAGTCAACACTTTTTAATTAATCTGTTTTATTTATTAAAATATAAATCAACAGCCACCGATCAGTCCTGAGATAGGTGAATGGCCACTCTTGGTCTGTTCTGGTTGGACCAGGCTTGCAAGTGTTCGAGATTGTTCATGATCATCTGAATGAGACACAGATTGACCAAGTTGATCCAGATCACGTCACAGTGGTACCAGTACACCAGCAGGAGCAGTGGGTGGAGGCCACTGATGGAGCTTGCCTGCGGCGATGCTTGCGATTGCTGAGCCTTGGTCATTTGTGCTAGTGCCAATTGGGTTGGCTGTTCTCGGTGCTGATGGTCACAGGTGCCACCGGTGGTCGTCATGCCTTGGTACTTGGTGACCAGTGTCCGGTAGGTGTCGTTCCAGGCTGAGACTTGTGGCACCGAGGCGAACTTGAGTTTGTTGCAGAACCAGAGAGTGGTGAGCAGTGGAATGCTCACAAAGTAAAGCATCGTCGCGATGGAGCGCAGTTTGTTGTTGCGCATGTAGCCAAGCAAGGTGTTGTGGTTCGTCTTGACCACCTGCACGTAGCGATACTTTGACTTGCACAGTTGACAGGTACTCGACTTGCGGTACTGCACCTCCAGCAGAAGACATCCCTTGTGAATCATGCCCACCGAGCCAGTGCACCGGCACGGAGACACGCGTTCTTGCAGGACACTTTCGGACAGCTCAACACCAGCGGGCTCGATTGCAGAAAGGTTCAGCTTGCTTGAGTCACTCTCGAAGTTGTCATTCAAACAGATTCGACACATTGCTCTGTCCGTTTGGTTGCCGTTGTTGCTCTGAGGGGCAGTAGTCGAAGACATTGCCAAAACAAATTATAAAATCTTTTCTCTTTGGCTGGCAAGCATCGAACAAAGCCATTAACCAACCGGCTGCATTCATTGTTGAGTTCACTCCAGTCTAATGAGTTAATCGTTTTATTGTTCCATTTGAATGTTCCATTAAGTCCAGGCAGGGACCGCTCGCGCACGCACACAGACCGCCAAACCACAGGTTTGATTGTGACACATCGCGAGATGGTCTATGGTGCCTAGGTTGGCGGCATTGTTGGCATATCGTCAATAATTACACCAAATATTGAATCGATCCATTGAGTGCAGTGGCACACAAAGCTCTAATGAGCACTCGATTGTGTTGTGCATCGAGTGCCATTTGTTCAGTGTTCAATAGTCACCAACTCGCACCCAACAGTCTCAACACAAAACACAATCATAATCGTTTTGTTTTGATCGCTCCTCTTTGCTCTCGTGTTTGTTGCCTCCTATTGTCTGTCCCCAGCCAGTCCTGCACATGAACTCACTCAGTGGTAATTCATCTGACCTAATGCCCATCGGAGTGATGCACTCGAATGTGTGCCGCTTGCTCTAAATTCACTAAACTGTTGATCCAAATAGACCACCAGTCTCAATTGATTCACTGCACACAAAAGTTTGATTCAGTCGAATCGATCGATCGACTCGAATGTGCACCACCGGATCGTGTCCTCTATGCATTCATATGAATGACCAGTGAGTGGAAATGGTGCACTCGTGGGCACTTGAAGTACCATCGAGCACAATTTGCTTCCATAGCATAATTGGCCTAATTCATTCAATTGTGCGGAACACTCATGAAAATCCATTTTTTGGAACATTTTTATTTGTTTACCGAACATTCAACACAAACCACTTGAGACAATATTGTCAACTCAAAGGCAAAAGAAGAATGGCTACTCACAAACTCGAAATGTCCTTCACATTTTGATCGATCGATTGAATACATTGAACAACAATTAACTCGAGTACATTTTAAATTCAATAGAATCGATGTTCTTTATTCAAAGTGAATCATTTTTTTTAAATGTCACAAATTCAAAAGTTTTGACTTGCCTTCAAGTGCTCAATGTAAGTCATTTTCCGACAGTACAGATTAAATCAAATTCGTTGTTGGGAAGTTGCTTGCTGTTCGATTGAGCCAAATGTGACATTCTAAACAATTTTCAATTATGTCTTTAATGTAATAATTTATTATATTAGTTTAACATTATTATTAAGCGAATTATGAATTACGAATCACATTTGCACATGTTGATGCAAGCAAGACCATTGACAACAACAACCACAACAGCACGCTTATTGTGTCAAATGTTGTTTTGTGGTTGTATTATTGTTTGGTCTATTCGATTGTGTCACATTATTATCTCATAACTTATTTACTTTGTCAGTTTGAACAGGAACTCGTCATTTGCATTTGTATCCCCACAAACCAGCTAATTTAAAATCGCCAAAACTGTAATGTCCTCAAGCACACACCAGTTGAATTCGGTTGCCTTGTCCCGCGGTGTCTATTCTTTCACTACATTTGAATCAATAAACAATTATTTTATTACTAAACACAATTTGAGATTAAAATGATTCTGTCATTGTTTCCTTTCTTTCCTTTTCTTTTCTTTGCCACTCTTAGTGTCACTCAACTGGTGGACACAAGTCCCAATGTGGTCTCATTGTGTTGAGTCTCACAGTCACTTCAGTGATTTATTATTTGCACATTCTATTCTATCGTTTTCTTTCATTTTGCCCGTTTCTTTCCAATATTATTTTGCACGTATTTTAAGTTTGTTACACTTTTGTGTGTCACATTGCATTTTGATACTCACCGCCCAATTGACAATGTCGAATTGAATCGGTCAGTGCCCGATTGGCCATCGTCGATGTAACATGTTGAACACACACACAACTTACCTACCTGTGTCATGAACAGTCATTCCCGCACTCGTAATTGGGCTTTGTTTCTTTCATTGTACTACTACTACTTTGTTACCATTGCGTCCGTCCATTTGACACACAGTCAAAAGGGCCGAAGTGGAGGAACGAGAAGTGTATTTATGAATGATTTCACAATGCATAATGTGCCCAACAAAGGGAGACCGATAAAGTTTGGCTCAGTTTGGCCGCTACTTGAGTTTAGCCTTGTCAGCCTTTAAAGTCCGCGCGCTCTCTTCTAATAATTCAATGTATAATTTATTTTGCTTGTTTCGCCAACAAAAGTGTGATTAGTCGTGCTTAGTTGACACTACTACACTGCAAGAAAAGTCCACCGATCAAGAAGAAAAAGGGACGCTTTACACGGTGAGCAACACTTGAATGAACCAACTGGACCGAACAAACACTGCCGAAGTGCACACAGAAGCACACACACACACACAAGACAGGCCAAAACAATACAAATGTACATTATTATTTTCCAATCCTATTGGGACCAGTTGGACCGAGTGATTTTTGTCGATTTTTTACATTTTAAAATTGCACTGCATAATGAAACATTTCAAAATGAGTTTGAATTAAGAATTTATTTAGTGCGCTTCATTTGGCGCTCGATCTTGTGAGTATTGTATGAATGTTCAAATTTGCATTTGACTTTGACAAACACAAATGTTTACGCGTCCCTTGCTCTGCACAATTGTTCGGTGTTGTGTGTGATCGTTTAAACGAGGGACAAACAACAAATTAGCTTTGTTTCCTCTCTCTCTTCTTTTCGGCCTGGTTTGCTGATTGAGTAATTTTGATCGAAAAGGGTTTGTGTTGTGTGATTGTGTGAGTGTGGGCTAATGAGAGAGGACTTGCATAAGACACTTAATGGGGAGCTAATGAGAGGACTCGCTGACCACTGCTCTGATTGAAGTCGTGCTCAGGAGTGATCGGACATGAGTGAGTGAGTGTAATGAGCTAAACGCATAATGAATGGCTTCGGTTCGGTGTGTCTGACTCAGTCGGGCACTGCGTTGGCAATTGACACAACATTACCAAACTATCATTTGGTTGTGGTGCTGTGGTGAGGACACAGATGTGAGCCACACTGACCACTGGCCAATTGGCGTAATGACATAAAAGAGTTACCGTGTGCGGTAGTGCTCTCACACTACAATGGCACCATTGGCCAACACAAACAACACGCACGGTAATTAGACTTGGCTTGTTTTGCCTTTCACTCGCACAATGAACACTACTCGGTTAAGCATTGTGTGGTTAGTGCCAGACCAGACAACAACTGATTGCAGGGTCACACAAGGGACATGACCAGTGACCACTGTCTCTCACACTCAACCAATGCACAACAAAGTGATTATTCAACAACAACGAGAAACAAGCGCGAGTTGACTTGTTTGGCCGAATCGATTGATTTATTTGCATTTGTTTGCGTGTTTGGCGTTGATGGGTCCAAAAGTGGACCAAATGATAAACCAGACACTGCCCAGCTGAACCAATTGGTCAGTGAAGGACAATCCTATTAGTCCATTTGCATAACATTGTCATAATCAGCTTGTGAGCCACATACAAACACACAACTGGCCAGTGGCCATTCATCGGAATATTGGAGATAACATGCCATGTTTTGGCAACACACAAAATCAATTACTGATTCTTTGATTTATTGCACTCACAGACATTCATACATTCTACTGGACAGTGGACATGGACCGAGAAACAAGTCAGACAAAGGATTAGCCAAACAAAGGACTTTGTCGATTGTGTTCTAGTGTTCATTAATCGGCTCACTGTTCGGTGTATCATCATAAATATGGCTTACCGCCTCGAATTGCTGCTAATGACATGGCCATTGACCAATTGTCGTTTGGCTTGCAGAATTGTCACAGAATTGGTGATATATGTTGTGTTGTGTCCAGTGTGCAGTGTTGACTCATTCGTTCACACCAATTCGGAACGGTCCACCTCTGGACCACTGTCCACAAACACACACACAAACACAATGAGACCGGTAATTGGCACCAAACGGCAATTGAGTACAACACACAGTCAATTGATATAAATTGTTTCTACTATTGACACTTGGCTTGGCTTTCGTTTTTTATCAATCACCGCGACTATGCTATGCCATAATGAGGAAATTCGATTAGTCAATTCGTTCATTTGGGGCGCTCTCAAATAGATTGGATTTTGATTTATTACAACACACGCAAAGGAGACGGATATTGTCTATCAATGTGATATATTGTCTTCGGGCACAGTCGCGCTCATTGAATTATTGATGCCACTTTACGGTGAGCACTTGTGTGTCCATTCAATCATTCATCCATTCGAATTATTGAATCATTCATTGATTACACACACACGAAAAGTAGCAAAGTGTAATACACTTTTTTGCACCAGTGTTTGTGTTTGCGTTTAATTGAACTCAATTGAGACACACACTCGAATGATGATGTCAAACAAAGTCTGTGAGCGAGCGCTCTTTTCGATGCACAAGGAAAAAAAGTTTAAGAGAAAGCCGAAGGCACAATGGAGACACAATCAAGTGCACAATTTGTACTCTTTTGATTCGAGTGCTTTGGTTTTGAGTCACAATTGTACAGTTGTAGGCAACACACAATAATTACCGAATTGAGATTCAATTGAGACTTGTGCAAGACTTGCATTAAAATTCAATTGGAACTAATAATAACTGGTGCACAATCAGTCAACGATGATGATGACATTTGGTGTTTTGTGCTCGATCAAACAAGCAACTTGTTCAACTAAATAATAATAATGATAAATATTCTAAAGACAAACATTAGTTAGTCAAATTGCGAAACATTGCCAAACCACACTCACCCAATTAGCATTTACGCACATTTGCCATTGTCTTCTAGTGCACATCTTCTCAATTAGCTCTATATAGTGTCATCCTCATCAATGCTCATTGCATTGTCTTTTCTCTCTCTCTCCCTCTCATGTGATAGTCACTTGTTGTTTCATTGTCTCTCACTCATAAACTTGTCAGGCCACATCCCAAACAGCAGACACAAGTAAAGTTAACTTTCCCCAGTGGAATCAGGCAGTAGTACACAGTACAGTTGTAGTCCATTAGTGACTCGTTTTGCGGTGTGACGCTAATTGCGTTTGGCCAGTGCCATGAATGGCACTCACTCACACTAACATACAAAACTACACCAACAAACCAACACCAGTCTATTAGCACACAGTGCCACTGGCTTTAGTCTCTTCGTCAAAAGTCAATTTGACTGCATTAATTTTCAATTATCGTTCGTCTGTTGTGTGTTGAATTTGTAGCATTTGTTCAGGTCGGCAATGGACACACACAAAGTGTGCAAAAGTGCACTCGCGCTCATTCTTCTAATTCAGTTTGCATTCATTATTTAACAGTTCTCCAGTTACACAGGCACAATTCATGTTCAATTGTGCATTTGTTCGGCTAATCGAAAGTCAAGATTTACTGTTGACTGTTGAACTCACAGAATGAATGAATGAAATGAATAGTATCGTCTTTCACATTTGATGCACTCACAGAATATTCCTTTTGTGTTATGCAACCTTGTGCGAGTGTGCCATTAGTGCCATGTCTGGCCGAGGTTTGTCAATCCAATACCCAACTGTATGTGCACTCATACTGTGCAATAATTGACATTTGCAATTGAATTACGACCTGATAAAATCTCTAGTCCCTAACTAGACCCACTAACACTCACAGGCCAGACAAGCCACTTTGTCCGGTAATTCAATACACAACACGACTCGATCAAGCGGATAGAGGCCAAACGCTCCAATGGACGGTGGCACTGGGTTAGACTAGTTACCGGGCCAGAGAGTTACGGGTTAGGAGCCGGGTCCGGTGGTTGCTAGGTGGCACAGCTTGATCGATCTCATGTCACTCGGTGTGACATTTCTAATTTGCCATTCTGTGCCACCACCAAAGCACTCGACCCAATCTGTGTGTTTGTTTTGGCTTTGTCTTACACTTTGGCCCACTCAATGGCCCTCAATCGGTCCATTGTGTTTGCATGTGTCGTCGTCGTACTCGTGTGCATCGATAGACATTGGCCTAATAACAAGCGTGTACTAGTATGTGTCTGCCAGTGACAGTTATGTCCTCTCTGTCCTCTCTGTCCTGCCTGTGTGGATGTGTCCCATTGTGTGGCCACATTGTCGATTGTCTTTGCCCAATGTACAATTGTGCACTGATGCCCTTTACGGAGACCGAGTCCAGTCGGTATTGACTTGCCTCTCTCACTCTTGTTCGGGCAATGTTGTTCAAGTGTTGTCTCGAGTGCAGTTGTTGGGGAAATTTGATTCCATCGCCCGGTTATTGCTGGTGGTGGTGGTCTCCTTGGTTCTCGTGCTGAGCGACCCGAGTAAATACCGAGTGACACAGACACACACACACACAACATGGTCACAATCAGTGAGATCAGTGATGGGGCTTGATTTAATGGACATGCGATGACCGCAATTGGGTCTGTCCAAAGTGGCCTTTGTGTTTGCATTTGGAGTCCAAGCATAAATGTCATAATCATAAATGAAAATTTCAGGAAATCAATGTTCAGTTACTAAACTTTAGTAAGCTAAAAGCTAAAAGAGATCAATATCAAGGTGATTGACAATGGAAGTTGAAGTAACGTCATCTGTGATCATGTTGCTTCATATTTTCATTGCATCAAGTTTTGCTTTCAAACCACTGAACAAAAGTATTTTTAGTCTGTTCAATTGGATTTGCTATCTTTCAATCTTTTTGGTTTTTACTTTTGCAAAGTATTATTTCTTATCTATTATTATATTATTAACATTCTTTTTACTTCTTAGGACATTTACTTTTCTAATTTTGAAGTCTGATACTTGAAGTTTACTTTCGAAGCAAAGTTTATTTTTTACAATTTGAATTTCATTTTGAATTTACTCGTTGGATTTACTAAACTCTTAATCTGAATTATATTTTTGGATTACTTTGATTAATTCTTTATTGGATACGTTCCTGACTTACTTGTGAAAACCAGTATTTTCTTGAAAATATCAAGCAATGTAAGTTCTCTAATATTTTCTCTATGCATTCAGTAATAATATATGCGATATATCTTTAGTTTGAATTCTTAATTTTATTGAATAAGCTCAACAATAGAGTGATCTATAGACAAATACAGACAACATACTGTCACAATAGTTCAATTGTCATATCAAATTCTCGCTGAAGTGCTTCGCCATTGTTTTTGGCCTTTATTTCTCACTTTGGGCTCGCTTTTGTTCATTTGAACACTTTCGCCTTTCGTCCAACAATTCGGTTGGACATTTCAGTATACACAGTCGAGTGTCACAAATGCGCGTCAGAGAGATGTTATTCTCATTGTATTTGTCATTGTCTTGCCAGGACATGTCTTGTCTTGTCTTGTCTATCGCTTCCTATCGTTGTAACCTTCTGTTGTGTGTGTCACAAAAGGCCATTCTCTTGTCGTTGTACTTCATTGAAACGAAATAAGACCAGTTCTGTGTATTTGTGAGTGCAGTGCAGTGAGAATGGCGAACAGATAAGTTGTCGTTTGATTCTCTCGGTCAATGGAGTAAATTAGAGGGAGAGAGAGAGAAAGAAGAGTGGTGCCACAAGAATTGACTCAATTACCAGACTGGCGAACACGACTTTAGGCATGTGTCTGATTTGTGTGTGTGTAAACAAGACACAAGTGTAACTTAGTGCCAAAATGGACACCACACACTAAACTCGATTACTATACAAACGAGTGTTCACCCAACTTTGTTTGTCTGTGTCTCCATTCGCTTTGTCCATCGCACAATAATCTGCATATTTGGTTCAATGAGACTTTCAATGGCAGAGTCTTGTACTGGCCATTATCTGTCAATGGCTTGTTTGCACTGATGACATTACCTAGACAATCGTCCTAATCGTAATGAGAAGTACACACACAAATAGACTCATTCAACACACACACAATCACAGCCACAAATAATGCAAACTTGTGAGACCCGAGAGAAGCTTAATGATGTGATACGATTACGCGCGCGATGAGAATAGAGTTGGAGGTGGTGGCCACCGATGGTTACTATCGAGTGCTAATCTAATGAGCAGTTCGTTATTTTCTCATTCGGCGGACTAACCACTCGCCATTCAGTGCGACCAATCGACCTATTCTGCCTAACCAGCGCTATACTGCATTCTCTGGTCTGTTGCAGTCATTAGTGCCACTCAATGGCCAATGTGTTCTCAATGTCCTCCTAATCATGGCCATAATAGGTGCTGTATTGTCTCCTCTCCTATTGACAATACAACGGCGCGCACAAGAGCGCAAACAAACTGCTCGTGATTGTTGTGTTTGGGCACTCGATCTGGCTACATTGCCTAGGCCTTAGTAGGCATGAGAAAGTGACTCTATTGGCTCAAGTTGGCTATTATTATTATCATTATTATTATTAATAATATGTGGGGACCAGATTCGATTGTCCTGCTCTGTTTGTCTATGGATGAGCTGTACGATAAGGTAGCCATAGAGTGCTCACAATGCTGATAATCAAGTTAAGGACCATACTAGGAATGGTGCAATACTTTTGGTACACGTGAGTGCATGCAAATGACTGGTTGTGTGTGTGTGCCAATCGAGAAGTGCTCTTCACAAACAAAGAATTGTCCTTTCGATGATAAGATCGACTCGCTAGATTTACTGCTCGAACGAGCACTACTTTGATCAGTGTACAATGTACAGTGTGTGTACTGTGTTTGTGCAGTACAGTTAATCGCAGTTAAGCCCGGCAAGGTCAACATGTGTAAACAATGGACCAATCATTTAGAAGCAATTTGGGGACGAGTTCGACACGAATTTGTATTTGTGTGTGTGTGTGTGTGTTTGCTTGTTTGCACAAATCGAGACATTGAGACGCGACACACACTCGGAAACAGTTTGATGTTGTCGTATTGCTCGTGTTGTGGTTTGTCTAGGACCAGGCCCAAATTGAGCTTATCGATTTAGTGCAGTTGACTTTACAGTTGACTGTCTGTTCTCGTGCTTGTGGCACCGAGCCCTGGCACACAATGTCACTGTTGAGGCGTGCATTACACTCTGGTGCAACCTACAATCATCAGTGGACAATGGACCGATGATGGTTATCAGGTCGTGAATAAGACATAAACCGAGATGACACGATGTGTTCGGTGTCTGTCTGTGTGGTGGCTGGTCTGACTTGCCCATTCACAAATTGGTTCCATTCAGTAAGTCACTGCAACTGGGCCAGATGTACTCGAGCAGACAATCGATCGATTTGTAGTGCCTCACCGTACAACCCTTGGCACAGACGCACCGACCACCAACCACAATCAGCACTTCCTGGCCGTGGCACTGTCAGTGGTCATGCTAATCATAAGGTGCACTTTGAGCCGAGGCTTCACTCCACTCCACTCCACTTTGCATAAGGCTCGGTGATCGTGCCTCGCGGTGTGCGGCCTAGCGCGCGATCCAAGGCCTCGCACGTACTAATTTGTTTGGCGGTCTGTTTGGCGCACTCAATCAACCCGGTCACTGTCTCCTTCACTGTCATTCGAGTCAGTCAATCAAGCCTCTGTCTCATCGACTATCTTTCATCTTCTCGCTCAATTACTCATTGACTAGTTCGTTGACTGAGTGATTGTGATTGTGATTGTATGTGCATTTGAGTCTATTTTAATTTGGTTCCCACACACTCACCATAGTGCTCACTACTCTCCTCTTTGTGTGCATGCACCTCATTGTCTTAGCAATACCAATGGCAACAGTTTGTCGCTAATCTCACTACTTTCTCTCTCACTTTTCCTCTGTCTCGCACTCGAGTCTAGAGCTCATTAAGTGTGTCTGGCCAGTGTTTGGATACATGGCACAGACACTTGTGAGACACTTGAGACATATATTCACTATAATGCTCGAGATTAGGTATGCGGTGTGTGTGTGACCGACAAACACGGACATCATCTCGAATGTATATGGAGAATAGCACAATAATCTAGCCATTTCTCATCGCTACTAAACGACCGTTTTATATACTCTTAATGACTGATCCACTCGTGGCTGTACTATTCTGTGGCTCAATCACACACAGGATCAAAGCAAAGCTCTCCATTATGGACGGTAATGAACGGTGTTTGGTTGGGTGTGTGGGAGTGAGTGGCCTCCTTTCTGTTCGCCTGTACTACTCACTGCACCACCAATTACCACCAAACTGTCTACTGCTCACCGAACAAGTGATCTTGATGTTACCAATTTGTGTGCTGCACTGCACACTAATGGATACTATTGCTGGCCACTGCTGCTGTGGACCATAATGGCACTTTTATTGTGTGCCACCAGTAATGACACCACAATGCTCATCGAATTGCCAATTTACATTCAAACTCGCCATTGCAAACTGCATGCAGTGTGTGTGTCTCTCTGCCAATATTGACTTCGCTTACAATTTATACCAATTGCCATTGTCTTGTGCCATTTAAATTGAATGTCTCTCGGTCGTCGGTATGTCTGAGCGTTTATATGTCCTCCGAAATAGTAGGTACAAGTAACAAACAAACAAACAAACACACAAGATCAGTGAGAGATATATTGGTCATTACTGGCCAGGCAAAACGCACATATGAATAAATGCGATTTAAATGATCATTCGGCTGTGCTGGTGCACTGGCCAAACCGTCTCCATATCCGTCACAATGGCGCGTCGTTCTCTTCGGCGAATGTCACCACACAACAGGATCATTAGTGATGCATCGTCGTTTGAGTTTGTGTGCACTCCAACTGACCATTAGGGTCATTATCATAATTTATGCTTAGACAATGCACGCTACCGACAATGTGTACTAGTCGACTATTGGACTATTCGCATCGGTAATTGGCTTATTATGTGGTGAGACAATACCCATGCATGCTCATATACCTACCTGGCCTAATGATCGCGGGTTTGTTTGCCTTATTGCGTTGGTCGCAAATTGCGAGATCACTTGCAATATATTCACATTCACACAGACCAAATTAATCGAATGTGCGTGTGTTCTTATGCTATGAATGGCCAAAGAGCAAATTAGGTATTTACTTGAAAGTGTACGATTACATTACCTCTAAGATCCTATTAGTGAATGAATATCGATATGAGTGCATGTCCATTGAGAAACTGTGCACAAATGCAAACATGCGTTAATTGTGGCCACATGGCTCTCATGATGGACCCAGTTAATTGTGTCTCATTCGATCAAATGCATTATCAGGCAGATCTGTTCGGTGGTCTGTTTTGTTCAGTGTGGCCTCGTACATTATCTCGTTGAGCACAATTGCCCTTTTGCATTATCTTGTGTATTATCATCCTTCTTAATCTTAATGCCGTTTAGCATACACAAACACTTGCACTGTTGTAATGGGCCAACTGTAATTTGTTGTGTCCGTTTCGCAGTTGGCCATTGAGCACAATCATTCACTCGGCACACTAGCATTCAGCGATGCGAACGAGGCAAAATTAGCGACTACAATAGCCTCAAAGTTGGTGTATTTTGTTGTTGTTGTTGTGACGATGGTGGCGACTGAATGAATTACAATGAATTAGAATGTGCATTTGTGTGTGTGTGTTCGAGTGTTTGCACTAATCAGCCTTCGCTAACGCTGTTCGGCTCAATCGTCGAGTGATGTGCTCTTTGACGTGAACGTGATGCGGCATGAGCTCACTGTGCTTGTGCTCTCGCACTGAAAGGCGCCATTGAGTCTTGTCATCAATTGGCACCATCAGTCGATTCATTCGGTGGCCATTGTCTCGGCGCACAGTTAACAAATCGACAGCCGCGGTAATTGACACTTGCCAATTGGTTTTGTTTTATTTCGCAGCTCTTCTCTCTGTTCGGCGGATCGCAAATAATGGACTCGATGAAAGCGATACTTAGCACATCTTCTTCCTTTTGACACATTGCATTGTGCTTCGGCAGTAAGAGGGCCAATCGATTTGACCACTTTCAACCCAAATTTGTGTGCACCATTCAGTCAGTTCGATTAGCCGTGGCTTGTCAGGCACACGTAGTGCAACAATTCACGCTTTTCAATTAGCCAATTTGGACTGTCACTGCATCACATTGCATCCTTCTCTCTCCCTTCCCCCTTCAAAAATCGACAACAGATCTTTTGTCTGTCGATAAATATAATCGACGAGATCGATTTGGAGGCAAAAGCAAAGATAATAGATTAGATACACTTGAGGCAGACTTGAACAGAGATAAATGTCCTTTGCATCCTTTTCAATCACAAATGGCAATGGCATATTAATGTCCATTGAGATGAGCGCAATCATGCAGAGACAATTTGACTTTTCGACATAAACAATTGTCGGGTGATTTTTAGTTTAATCGTATAAATACATAAATACACTATTGATACATTGGGAATATATACTTTGACTCGATACACAACAACAAATGGATACAGACTGGTGGGTGACTTGGTGCACACAACAGGTGGCATCAGCACTACACCAACCAATGAAAGAACTAGAGCGCGAGGGATACAGAGTGAGAGAAATGGACTCAATAACCAATGGAATAACTAACAAATATTTATTTTGATTACTTGATTCGTACGTATATATTCTACAGAGGACATATTTACAATGCAGTGGAATGACTACGTATGTTATGGCGATTGGTTTGGCCATTGAGGAGGAGGAGATGAGACAGAGGCAAATAAATATAACAGATTGTTGCCAGTTGAATGGGACTGATGAGCTGATGAGGTGATGAACAGTGATGAGGGTGACAGTATGACTGATTAGGCCGACACTTCTCGTCACCTACACAGGTGAGAAGTGCCGACAGACAGAGATAGATTACACAATTTGCGGAGGTGACAATTTGGTCATTGAGGAGATTCTCTCCTCGGGCTTCATCATGAAGTACGCAAATGGATTGCGGAAATCACTGAACGGTGATGCAGAATTTGTCACCGGTAGAGAGTTGTTCACATTGCTGATTGACTGGGCCAAGGAGTACGGCGAATTGGTGAGTTGGCCTGAGTTGGTTTGACCGTTCAGGCCGTAGTTGGAGGCTAGCGAGTTCATTTGACTGTACGGGTTCTGTGTGTGTTGTGCCGCCGCGGAGGACAGTGAGGACAACAGTGAGCTGGTGTTGTAGAATGAATTTGGGTGTGTGCCGAAGAAGTTGCCAAATGCTTCGTTGGCACTGTTGGCACTATTCGAGGCTGCCTTCATTGCCGCCGGACTCAGCTGACCGGGCATTTGCATCTGAACTGCCGCGGCTTGCATCGCCGCTGCTGCTGCGGCCATTGTGCTGGTCAATGGATTGTACATTGGCGACACTCCAAGGCCCGGGAAGGACCGTGCAGTGGCTGCCTTCTCCGACTCGTTGCTCGCTTGGCCATGTTCACTCACAAAGTTGCTTGTGCCGAATCCGTTCTGTTGTTGACCGTTGAACACGTTTGGGGTGAAACCTCTCAACGGATCGAATGCAGACATGTTGTAGGGTGTTGTGGTCGCGTTGGTGGGGTAACCATTGCTCATTGCCGAGTTCTCCTTCTTGGTTACCGGCTTGGGCTTGCGGCGTGGTCGATATTTGTAATCAGGATGCTCTGTGGGGGCGAGACCGAGTATGAATAGGAATTCAATTACTGTGCCATTGTTAGGGAATGTGTCATTATGTGCACAAGTGAATTGGCTTGTAATGGCCAAATTAAAGGGCAACTCAACTTCTCCCACCAAGACCTATCGGGACACTATGAGCCATCTCATTGCTAAAACAAAGAGACACAGACAGGTCTGCCAAAGGTAATGATAGCCTAGTTGGTATCGCTCAACGAGCCGCTAATAATGACGTAAAGTGCACGTTCCATTCCTGGTGCTCATGTAATTACCTTTCATGTGCAGGGCCCGTAGACGCTTGGCTTCGTCAATGAAGGGTCGTTTCTCCGCCTCAGTCAGTTGCTTCCAATCGGCTCCAAGCCGCTTGCTAATTTCCGAATTGTGCATCTTCGGGTTCTCTTGGGCCATCTTGCGACGTTGACCCCGGGACCAAACCTGTGGAATAGCCAATTGTTAGTACATCACGCTCTGGACTAATTGAAATGTCCTCTGAGTGGACAGTCGGGTCACGAGACACTTACCATGAAGGCGTTCATTGGTCTTTTGACGTGGTTGTTGGATTTGGATAAAGTCATGTTCATAGTCATTCTGTGGTTTGTGTGATGAGCACAGAAAGTTGCGCAATGCACAAAGGACAAAGAACAATGCAGCCTGACACACACACACACGGACAAGCTTAGATTGATGATTGGCTAATTAAGCAATTGACATCACTCAGAGATTTGGCATGAGATGAGGTCGGCAGATTGTGATTGTGGATTGATTACAACGCGAATCGACTTGTTCGGTGATGCAGCCGGACAGAACAGAACACAATGCAATGCACACGGATGCAGTCGAAGTGATATAATTAGAAGACTATCTGACGAGATAATGAACGCTTGTCGGTCACTTGTCAGGCACGGTCCACATTCAATTAGTCACAATGGTTCGGTCTGTGTCACTGTGAAATGGCAAAGTCGAGTCAATGAATGAATGGCAGGCACACTGCACTAGAGCGAACGAGTGCTAGTCGATGTCTAGTCGGCGGGCAACTAACCCGGCCAGTCTGTTGCTGTGCGCTTAAATACTCGTCGAGCGAATCGACGGGACAGTCCCACTGGCACTGGCATTGGCCAATGAGGCGTTACAATGGGTCGGCCTCTCACTGCCTCACTGTGACTGTACTCCTTTGACTCGAGCTCAGTTTGTTCTCACTTTTGGTTCACTTGTTCAATGGCTCAATTGAAGACGATCAACTGGACTAGTGTCTGGTCTGGTGCCGCACACCACTCTGTCCCACACAATGCACACAATAACCCAATGGGACGGCTAACACTGGTGCAACAATAAGGCGCCATCGTCGGATGGGGGAAAAGGGCGCCATTAGGCAAACTTACTTTGCCGCATTCATTCTCTTCTTGGGTTCTCTTATTCTGTCGCTATTTGGTCTATTTGCTCTCTCGGTTGCCTTGCTCGCTTTGGCACTACTGTCAGACCATTGGGTTTGTTTATTCAGCGGTGGCCATCGCCATTTGATTGCATTGCCGAGTGCATTCACTCACTCAGTCAGTGTACTGTGTAGCCAGCAGCGATTGCTATAAAAATTAATAACCAGTCTATTATGATTGCCTTCATTGGCCTAATGGCCTCAGTCTGTGTGACTGAGTGTGGTGAGCAATAATTTTCACCATTTCCAATTGGCTTTTATTGGCGATGATGCCACTGGGCCACCACCACCACCACCAATTCATTTATTATTTATTTATTTCTGCTCTGTACAAAACGATTCTTTTGTATTTGATATTTTATTTCGTTTTCATTATTTAGGATTTATTCGATGTCAACAAACCACACACATTGGATTGGATGTCATTGCATTTTGTTGTTTGGTTTTGTTACTTTCGAACGGATATATATTTTGCACAAGGATCAAACCATGTAAATGAGTTTATTTGCTTGATTGAGCCCATTTGTCACTGTTCTGGCAAATGACTATTTCATTGCACAATCCACACAGAATAGAATAGTCTCAGATTGTTGCTTTCGATGTTGACCATATTGTGTGTCCTTTTGGTCATTTGTTTGGTTAATCTTATCGATGCAATCAAAGCCAGAATTATATATTTAGTTAGTTGTCCGCTCGACTTGCGTTGATTTATTATTACACGATGCATGTTTTGGCTTGGTATTCGATTAATTGAAAGTATCCTTAACTTGTGTTTGTGTGTTATCCAAACTAGAATTGCTTGAATGTAATTTCATCTTTCACCTTTATATTGGCAATAGGTCAAGTCTTGAATGTAATTGAAAGTGTGTGTTGTCATTGACTTGGTAATATGTCGAGTGCATTGAGTGAGAGATGTATTTCAATTAGCTCTATTACGAGCGCTCAATGATATGGCCAATTAGACCAATTAGACTTGTGTGGTGCAATCTCAAATGTATTCACATTCGTCTTTATTTGTCCTGTGTACAGTTTGACTGTTCCAAAAGGAAGAAAGTGATTGTCCTTTTGTGTGTTTCGTGTCCCGTTTTGTTTGTTTCGTCATCGTGTCTCGTGATGCGCCACTCTGGACACTGCACTCGAACTATTCACGCCACACACGACCACACTCTCTGAAGACATTTCTCGTGTCCATTGATGCAATGAGTGTCTTTCTTCATTTGTGGCAGATGACAAAGCCAGGACACAACGTGGCACACTCTTGTTTTCCATGTCCCAAGTGTTGGTTGTTCTTTTGATTGGTTCGGTTTTGTGCTGCCTTGTGTGTGTCTTTGTATGGCCATTGCACTTGCCATTGATGGCTCATTTCGCAGTGCACCACACAACACATACATCGTATATACATCTCATCTGTTACTGGTTGTGCCAACAATCGATCATTGGCGATGACGATGACCAAAGGCCGATAACACCACTGGCCACATTGATGTATTATTATGGCATTGAACGTTGTCGATCGGTTCAATTAGCCATTGACTCCACTGGGCATAGCATCACTATACTCTCCATTGGACACACTAATTATCGATGGGATCGATCAATTCTCGGGTCTGTGTGTGTGTGTGTGTGTGTGTAATTAAATTGGCCATGTAAATGTTCACCTTTTGGTCACAATCGAATCGTGATGTGTTGTGTTGTTGTTTGCTGTTTGCTGCCAAAAGGATTGGTGCCAAAGTGTCTCTTTCTGATTGCTGTATCGATGCTAATTGTTACCTTATGTGTGTGTGATTGACTCGGTCCGGCCACAAACGTGTTGTCGATTGTTCAATTTGTTGTCCGTTGTGTTGTGTTTGGTTTGGTCCGACTCGACGATGCTCGCGCCTAGTCGTCTGTTCGTTTGTCTAGTGTCTGTTTGTTGTTGTTGATGGCGTCATCACTTTGTTGATAATTAGCCGGCACTTACTTTTTTGTTAGGTTGTACCAATCTGTCAATGGCCGTAATGATGCCTTGACAAATGGTCATGCTGACATGTGAGATGTCTCGGTGCCAATGATGAATGCCTAATTCGATTAAAGCATGAGCCAATTTGTGAACAGAATAATACTAGTCCGAGTTACTACCTGTGTGCGCGAACCTCGATGGCTCCATTGTTATCATCACTAAATGGGCACCACTTGATTGGCAGCGAGCACATGCTGTTGACAGGTCTAATTTGTGGTTTGTGGCACTGTGCACCGACTATAGTCTATAGAGAGAGAGAGAGAGAGAGAGACAGGTCAACTCGCACACAAACCAATCGTCCGATGACATTCGAATTGGCATCATGTCTGGCTACATGTTGGCGCACTTTGTCCAGCTGATGTTCGATTGGTCCATCGACACCATCAACACAAACACAGAGCCGAGTGCTCGCCGAGTCTAATTGGCCCGATCGCTACCTGTCATTACGGGCTGGGCGCATTAACACTTGTTCACCTGTTCACTCACGGGTGCCAACATTTGCCAACAAATTCCTTTCCTCTCCAGTCTGGCAGCTTTGATCAGACACTGTTATTTGCTAAATATTTCAAATTGCGCACATCCAACTGCCAACTGATCAGTGATAATTGCATTCGATTCGTGTTCATAGTATCACTTGATATACTTGAGCCGAAAAGCTTGAGTGTGCTTTAAGGTTATAAATAGTTTGTGGCTCAAAAGAATTGTTCCAAATGTAGCAGCTCATCTCACTATTGTAAACATATTGTCCGTTAGGTAGACTAGGCAAGTACTAGATGGCATTTAATTAAATTTGAGTTTGCATTCATTTCTAATTTTGCACTGTTTTGTTATTCTATTTATTCTAGGATTACCTCTCTCTGTTGAACAAACAGTGAATGTTTAAATATAAATTTGCTCTACAATGAAATGTGGTTATGTATTTGTTGAGTGTGCAAACTTAATGAACTCTCTGTCTCAGTGCAGCACTTAGCCTAACCTTGTACATTGAATTGTGATTATATTACTCGGTCATAATGAAAACACAACAGCCCAACAATGAGTCAAATATGATTTGGTGTGTGCAGTGTGTAGTGCTAGTGTGATGCGTCAATTCACTGTTGAGTTTGTTATTCTAAGCTTGTCTTACTGTCTTATCAGTTCTTTTGCATTCGTGTGCCAGCGCTCATTATCAGTGTGAGCCAATCAAAGCACATTCAGTGTACACTGTTTAGTGTGTTGAATGAGAATCAATTCACGAAGCAATGTGTGAGTGATCTCATATTTTGTAATGCATTATTATCGAGTCCTCTCCTCCATTGAGTGTCTCTGCGAATTCGGTTAATTCGATTACACCGCCACTCGATTGTGCAGCATTGCAAGCAAGCAAGCCACACAGGCAGACACTAATCACCATAGCCAGTGGTGACAGTATAATCGGTTGCCATTATTATGCTTATGATTATGGTCATGTCTGTGAGCATTGTGATAATTGAATTATATACGTACCACACTAGGCCGATTTATGCTTTGCACATCGAACTTTGTCGCATTTCCTCTCCATAATATAACAAGTAGCACTTTTTAGTGTGTATTTCCTTTATTTTCTCTTGTTCAATATCTTCTTCGATGTTTTGTTTTGCTTTGCAGTTGTGGGCCACTTTGGTTTGTCTTGTACTACACTTGATAGTCTACTCGAGTGGTCCACAAGTTCAACAAACCTTGTGGCTATTTGTGTCGCCGTGTGTCTGGAGATTCTGTTTGTGCTAATCCTCTTCTCAGACACTATTCTTGTGTGATAACTCGCTGTGAATGTCTATGTCTTTATTCTAGAGTGCATGTGTGTGGCGAGTACCTATGGCCCTAGTAACTCCTTAGGTCCTTTAGCCCTTATCGTTGATAATGTCGTGTTGTTTTTTCCAGCTAAATCCATCTACTGCTAATTGGTCGTCTGTGCGTCTGTCTGTAAGCCTTCCACTAGCCACCACTGACCACCGAACAATACTTTTGCTTTCTTTGCTTTTCTCTTTCTCTCACAGCAGCATGCCATTGTTTGTCCTTCTCAATGGCCCATTAGTGAGGCAATTTAATCAAGCTAATTGCCGCGACGCGCACTGTGCCAATCAATGCCGCCCGCGTCTGTGTCTTTTCCCCTCCTCCTGTTTGTCTGCATGCACTGCAGTGTTTGTCTCATCGGCTTTATCCTGTGGCACTCTTTTGTCACCTCAGCATCATGCGTCCAGTGAATAGTGCCATTTTGACTAAATGCCTCTTTCTCGCACTATGTCTCTTTGTCAATGGCTATAATTCGATTGGCGCCAATTCGCTCACACTAATCGGCACAATACACACAGTGAGACACAAATCTGCTTATGCCAACCGATCGAGCACATACAAACCGAAATGTATTTTGGTGTAGAGAGAGCGCTCACTGCACACCATTTCCATTGGCGATTGTGTTTTGTGCACTTTGAATGGCACAGGATAAAAAAAACTTGGTCAAATCGGCTTAGTTCACAATTGATTAGCACGGCAATGGTAGCTAGTAATAATAAGTCAGCCTAATTTCAGACCATAACCAAAACGACTCGATTGATGGAGTTGAGATGAATTGGTTATAATTTCCAAAGTCGGATCGTTTTGTGCCTTTGTTAATTAGTGTCGTATATATTGCCTGTGTGTGATATATCCCAATTGGCATTATAGAACGATAGTCGTGAATTTGAATGTGAGTGCACTTTATTATCGCATGTCAAGTCAGGAAAGCGTCTTCATTCTGTCTTCATTGCTGCACCAGTGCAAGTCCATTCGACCACAAACGGAAAGCATTTGTGTCGGATTGTGTGATTTGCTTTTGGTGTGCCCGCAATCGATCACTCTCTGTCTTGCCCTCTATAAAGCGTTCTTTGGTCTTATCTCGTGCATGTTGCGCCATTAGCATCAATTGAACCCTTTCGATTGTGTGTGATTGGGGTGAGAGACAAGTCATATCGGTGCACTAATTGTCACTGATTCTTTTGGTTAAGTTTCTCTTCGGTGCAAATTGAATTGTGTGTCTGTGTGTGTGTGTGTGTGTATGTGCCATCTCGTCTCTGTCGCATTATGGTGCATGTCTCAATGTGTTAATTAGCTTTATAGCCGTCTCACTTTACGACCGTTTATTATTGTTATCGCTGCCATAAAAGGCCTCCTCATCGATTCCGTGCGTCTCTCTATTCTGGTCCATTCTGATTGCCTCAATGATGGCACACATTGAACAGAATTTGTTCAAGTCTGTCTCACAATCTGTGAAACGGATTTTTCATTAATTGTAATGCTAATGACTCACACGGTCGTCGTAGTTAATTATGAAGCAGTGCCATCAATAAAGAACGATAAGGCACACAGAAAAACGATGAGTTTCAAAATACAGGCAGGGACGAATCACTTAATTGATCTCGTCATTAAAGTGCTTAAGTGCACACGCATAATATTAAAGCTTTAATCCCTTCAAAGTGTGTCTTTATCATCGACGGCACCTACTACCTTTGTTCACTTCCGAATTGAGTTCTTATCGAATGCCAACCATTTGGCCACTATTATGGCGATTGAATTGTACTTTTGTCCGCTTTTTGGTGGCCATTTTACATTATAGACTCTATTGGCATGAATTAAAAAGCTCCTCAATAGCTCAAGATAATAATTTAGTTCATTTTGATTTTACTTTCAGGAGATGCATTCACCAGTGTTATATCGATGGCGATGGGTTGGTGGTCAGTAGCTTGGTGCACTCACCAGATTGGGCTTACAACTGATTGTGTTTGCAGACGTTTGAAGCGACAACACTTCCCAGGAAACCAATATTCAGGTATTGTGTTGATTTATTGAAATGATAATTTACTTTTATAAACCTTTGAAGTGTCTGCTTTATTGTATATGGTTCATTGTTTTGTCAATTCGAATTTTCCTTTTTTGTGGACACATTGTACACTGCTGAATGATATAATAATATTATAATATACTGCATTATTATTTGAATCCTTTTCTTGCACTCAATTTTTGTGTTTGCATTTCGATCAAAAGGCGATTTCAAATTTATTGTGTTTGTGCTAAAATGTTTGAATAATTCAAATTTAAATTTCTATATTCAATTTTGTCATTTGAATTGTTGAAATTCAAATTTTCTTTTCTTTTCTTGTTAGCTCCTCAGTGTGCTTGCATTGCATCTAATTAAATATATTAAGCAACTCTCTCACATGCACACACGGAACAATTGACAATGGGACAAGTGTTGCCACTGACTAACTAACTTGTGTGCTCGCACATTATTTCCTATGATCGAACTAAGGAAATACAAAACTTGTTTTGGTTTGTAGCGACATGCGATTGAATTACATTGCGCCAATGAGTTGGGTGCCACAGTGGCTTTGTGTTGATGTTTTGTTGACGCATTGTGTTGGCCAAGCGCGCGCGGGCTCGCTCAAGCCTCAACTCAATCATTTGAAAGTAATGAGCCCTTCTCGGGCCATAAATAGTAGACACACTCACACACACAGCCAAGTGACATAATCGAAATGATATATTCACCACTGTACTCCATGTGTCAGGGAGTCATAGAAATAGTAATATAATTGGAAAATCAAAGATGAAGATATTTGCCGCTTGTCAATCAAACAAGTGAATTGTTTGCGGGCAAAAAATAAAACAGAAGAGACAGACGGGTACCGTATTGGATGAATGGGGCTCGCTCGCTTGTGGTGTGTGGGATATGCATGCGGCACTGTACCATGCCTGACAGTGATGATCACCAGTGTAATTGAATTGGTCGTCCAATTGACACAAACAAGTCCACCACTGCATGCAGTCTCAGTGCCTTTGTGGCGAATGCATTCGCTCTAGATATGTCACACTAGTTGGAGAGGTGCTCTACTGTCTACTGCCTTTGCCCCATCACCACACACCGCCTCATTGAGCGCCCATGAGCGCACACTTGTTATTATCGCGCCATTCACCGGCACCTATCTCTCCTTTGATCTGCTTTGATCGCGTTTGACTGTCGCGCTCACTCAAAGGCCAATCTCATCTCTTTAGTCATCATTTCGAATTATTATTCAATTTTCCGCCAAGTGAATCGTATCTTTTTTCTTCTGTTCTGTTCTGTATATGCTCTTTATGCCAAAAACGATTCATGCTCAATTATGTGTTTGGCTGGGTGAGCTATTCTTGACTGACTGAACACAGCGCACACACACATCATAATGGCCATCATGTCGATTATGACACTTACCATTTGTGCTGCTGCTGTTGTGGTTGTTGTCGTCTTCTGTGCTCACTTCTTCACTGAATGATGATTATGATTATTTGCGCCCAAATGTCGATTACCGCCGATTGTTGACCGTGAGGGATACTAACTTACTTGGACGGTAGTGCTCATGATGACAATTGAGGAAATGTGTCTTGAGAAATGTGCCCAATTGGCCACTTGATTGACCTGACAGTGTGACACAGGACACAACTTCTCTCTTTGGGTTAATGATGCTAAGGTGAACTATCAATGTTTGAGATTGTTTGCATTCTCAGGGGTGACGCAATTCTGATCGACTTATTACTATTCTGTGGGTCTATTTGCATTGAGCAACACAATAATAATAACAATATAAACGAAATGACTTCTCTCCTTCGTTTCGATTGCTCTTCATTTAGGGCTGTTGACAATCCAACACTCGAATCGACTCGACTCCGCGCCATTCAACTCACTGAACGTTTCCTTCTGTTCAATACCCGCGAGGCTTCTTTACTTTTCAATCGTTTCCCCTACACTGCACCTTTTGGCATGGTGCATCACTCTATTGCCAATTGGCATTTTGTTCATTTTGCCACTCAATATATTAGTCGTCATTGCCTTCTTTCCCATTACCCGACCGATTTGAATGATCATTTTTAATTAACAATAACACACAATCGCAATCACAATCAAAGTCGTCCGCTTTGTTCGCCTTTGCCATTTTGTGTCGTTTGTCAATCTTGGTTTTCCGTTTGGTGATTGTTGTTGTTGTTGTTGCGAACGACACACACAAAACACAGTTGGACGCACATCCTTAGTGTATTGCGACACATCAGAATGGCCCGTTGTGTTGTACTTTGTACGTTGCATCTATTTGCTCACTGATTGGATGTATCTATTTATGTGTTGAGTCAAGTTGGCATTTAAGGAAACAACACACACCACAGCACACGGGCAGTGGTCCATTGTGTCCGGTGATTGTTGCAATGTTAATGAAAATGTTTAAATTTCTACCAGTTTAGACAGGCAATTATTGTGTGTCTGTGTGTGTGTGCGATCGCTAGACAAACAAGCAATTGCACTGACTGTGCAAACATCGCGCGCGCATTTAGTTAGTGATAGCCTATTTGATGGCTTTGTTTGCCGCCAAATTATAATAATCGAATGACAATAGCACAAATGCTCACACACACACATTCAGTCACTCTTTTGCGGACATAGTGATACAATGATGCCAGTGGTCCATTTGTGTCCGGACGGATCACTTAAGACATTCACAAGACGCATCGATCATAAATGGCCAGTCAAGAGTAGAGAGAGTCGTATACTGACATTTGGACGAGTAAAGGTGAACACAATTCGATTGTGTCTCTGTTTGTTTGTTGTGTTGTTTGTGCGCAAAATGCCTCAATTAGTGCCATTGTGAGGGCATTGTGTGCTGTGTTGTGCTGTGACCAATACCAAAATAGAACCGCCAAGAATGAAGCGAGTTTGTGTGATTGAGTATAATTTCACTGTCCGAGCCCAGTGATCACAGTCAAATCAGTTTGATTTGGTCACATTTTGTTTGTCAGTGATGATCTAATTTGTTGTGCCATCAGACACAATCAACTCAACTCGCACATCCAACCTCTGGTCTATATATTTCAAATCGACATTTGCCCGATCAGTGCAGGTCACTCATCATTCAGTTGCATTCGTTCAGTTTGGCGTCGTGCAATCGTTACGGCGTGTTTGTGTGAGTGAGTGAGCGAGTGCACGTTGATGGCTCCCTATACTGAAGGCGCGATGCCTGCCTGTCCCCTCCTTAGTCGTGTGTCCGGGAGTGCACTCTCTGCACAGAGCACAGTGGTCGAGACTGAATACGAAATTAGCACTACCAAACAGTAAAACAAAGAGAGAGGAACTGGCGCCCTGGCCAGGAGCGTTCTCAATATTGAGCACACTCTAGTGCACTGCCCCTTCTTGCATTGGCTCCTGATCGATTGGTGCGAGCATCGATCGAATGCCGCACCGCCATTGGTGCACTTTCCTCCTTCACCGGAATTCTTACATAATCGCACAACTGAAGAATCAATGAACCAGTCAATTTGAGTGGACCAGCCCCAATTGGGTCTTCCATTGTGTCCTGTCCATATGTTCACTCAATGGATTTATAATAAAGCAATCGCGCGCCTCTTTGTACATCGAACCAATTGTTGAGTTGAATGGCCAATTCGCTTTTATAACTTTTCTTTGCTAATCAAAGTTGCAACGGCAAGTCTCACTTGTATTGTATTGGCTTACTTGACTCGAGTCTGTAATCTAGCAATTAAGCATTTGCTCAAACAAAGCCTCTAACTGAGTGATCAGTCTGTCAGCAATGTGTGTCAATGTCTTCATTGTGCATTAGGCAAAGGGGCCAGTGTGAACCAAATAAGACATTTTCACATTGTGTGTCACAAAAGCAATCAATTTAATTTGTCAAAATAATTCGCCTCTATTAGACTGTGCGAGTGATATATTTATTAGAGAGGCGCTGTGCACAAGGTCCGAGCACAGCCTCTCACACCAACCTGTCAAAGCTCGTGTGGCCCGTGTGTGTGTCCTACCTCGTCTCTCTACTTCCACAGTGTACAAGATAATTTATTAGCATTATCTCTGGCCAAATTGTTGGCAATGGAACATTATCGGATTAAGTGTGCCAGTGGACAATTGAGGCGGCGGCCAATTGAGGCCCGTTCGAGACTAGCCTGTGTCCTGTGTGTGTGTGTGTTAATCTCGATTAGTTCTCCTTAGATCAACAATTTGGTGACGCATTGGCCGATGTGGACTAGTCTCCGACAGACCTGGTGACTTTATTTGCACTCGACTCGATACCAGTTGGATCCCCCTTCTTTCAGCTGAGAGAGTGTGAACACATGCAAATGCTGTGCATCTATGCACAGCTTCCTTGCTGAGACTTGTCTTGTTTTATTGCACATTGCACTCCATTCGATTTGTTGTAATTTTAATTTTTACTTTACTTTAGGCACAGGCCAGCACATTTCCCTATTGACACTAATCTGGTGATAAATAAAGCAACTCAGACGACGACGACATTTTGCTTGGGCACTGCCAACTCAATTTGTTTGACCGTTGAGCACGTGTACCGAGTGAGAGTGACTGAGCCAACGCCAGCCCGAGGTCGCAATTGGCCCGTCGAATGGACCACTTTGTGGACAGACTATTGTCTTCTCTGTTTGGCACATTTTATTGGCACTTTACACATTTGAACATATTAAAATTCATTGAAATTTAATTTAAAATTAATATTAACATTCATGAGGAAGTGTCAATGTGTTTGTGCAATAATTGATGGCCCTTGATTTGTTCAATCTTTATTATATAACTTGATTTATTTCGGTTCGATTATTTATTGACTTCATTTATATTATTGACTTTACTGACTTTATTTCTTGTTTCTAACAGAATTGTTTGAAGCTTTCCGTTATTCTACTTCTTCTTTCTCCGGTTTGGTTCGGCACAAGACTCTTTGCTCCATTCTCTCTAGTCTCGGTCCATAAATTATTGGGCAATGAGACCAGTCCGAACAGATTGGCTCTATTTCTGGCCACTTACTTGTCTGTGTGTGTCTGTCCACTGGCAATTGAATGTTTCATTCATTGAGCTCTCTTTTGGTTCTCCAAATCTCCAATTGGAATGCCATAAACTTTATTTCATTATCATCTCACAAGAATCTAAGTGAATTCTGGTGGAATTGTGTTTTATTGTATGTCGATGGCCACAGAATGCGACACTCCGATGACTATTGAACTGGCTGGACAAATTATGCCTACAAGCAGTAGAAATGTTTTGAAGCGAAGACTACTATCGAGTCGATTTGATCTCTTTTTTTCTCTATAGTTGTGTGCCAGTGCCACTATCATCTTTACGAGCACTATTATCACGCATTACACCATAATGCTGACAATTGGCCATTTTATGGCATATCAAGTGTATGCAGTCAGATTTGTTGGTCGTTCACGTTGTGTGGAGTGCATAGTGTTGATTCGATTTCATTTGCAACTGCAGTCAGCACTGAGCAATGACATGATAGAGATAGACCTGGCTTTTATGGAGAGGCATTTACTTTTATGATCGATACATACGCATACATATTATGATGCTCGATTAGTGTCTGTGTGTGTGTTTGTGTGCTGGCAGGCCATAAGTAATGAATTGGCCAACGGGAAACAAGAATTGCAATCAGTGAATGGTTGTGCTCTGGACAGAATAGTGCAGAAGACATTCACGACCAAGACAAACACACAGTGCACACATATTAATAATGGCCATTATGAATTGGCACATTATGGCATTATGAAATTGAATCATTGCAAATCAAGATGTCATTTACCTTCTTGCAAAGATATATTGCCTGCAAGTGGCTATTATTTTTATGTCTCTTCCTCTGTCTCTCACTCGCTCTCGATCGGTCAGTAAATGCAATTGCAAATGTGACTGACAGTCGTCTCCAATTGCCACTGCACTGGCACCCAATATTGTCGCCTGCAGTGGCAATCAATTTGGATAGCAATAATACATTCTGTGTCTATGTTTGGTTTCGATTTCAACTTCAACTTTTGGTCCGTTTGATGTCCGTTGAACCATCCAAAATGGCTCAATCGCTTTATCGCGACTCAGTGCGACTTGAGACAATGCAACATTGTATGGCTTGTCATTTGTTCTTGTTGTCGTTCTTGTTGTTGTTGTCGAGGGTTTTGTGCGGTCAATCTTCAAAGTGACTCCAAAGTGATTGCTGCTTATGCTTGCGCTGGTTCGGTTTCTGTTTGTGAGATTGTTGGTTGGTGATAAAGTCAATCGGTGCCTATTTGAGAGAATCGCAACACACAGCACACACAATACACCTCGTCGAATTCACAAAAGTGTCTGTGTGAATGTGTGTGTGTGATTATTCCTGAATGTGTTGGTGGTGGTCAGAGTGTTGTGAGAATGGCCGAGTGTATAATCGAATCGATATGATGGCTTGAATCAGAGTCAATTGTGTCCGGTGCCTTGTGTGCCTTTGTTGCGCCTTTCGACTCGATGCGGCACACACATGGACACATACACAGGCACACAATGTGTCCCATGTCAATAGGCTCTTTGGTCATCGGGCTTTGTTGTTGTTGTGTTGTGTTCTGTGGACTGTTGAGAATGGAGCCTCTGTGTCCGAATGTCTTTCAGTCGCATTCTGTGTCTTTGTGTGTATGGCCCATTGAGAGGTGTCTCAGTGAGGCACTGGCCACTATCTGTCCATCATCGAGGGTGTCTCTATTATTACCATTCTATTTTGGTGTCTTTCCATTGGCTTGCCATTGCATTGTGCACCGTGTTGTGTGTGCCACTTTCGAACCGTTCCGAATCGATTCTTTAATCTGTCCGTTCGAGCATCTCACTCACTCACTCCACAGTGCCTTTTCTCAGTGTCTCTCTCTCAGTGTTGCTTTGTCCCTTCTCGGTCGGCCGCATCGTTTGTTGGTGTGAATCACGTTAACACCTTTATCGGTTGGCCACAGCAGCACTTGACTGGACACTGCACCGCAAGCGACAGTCCAATAATGCCGACCTTGCCGCACTCTGTAATCTTTCCCCTCTCAGATCTTATCGATGTCTGGTTGGTCAATTCGGCTTTGTCTTGTGGCCATCGCCATCGCCACCATCGTCAGTCAAGCATCACTATGCCCTGATGGAGTGCATTCTTTAATTCTCGATTCTTTACTATTTGCACAATCTGTGCGTAGTGCAATCGAATCGAAATGAATTGCCAATTGCCTCATATATTGCAGTCATTGGCCGTCGTCTCTCTCGGTGTTTGGACTTGCTGTTTGTCATTTCTTTTCTATTGGATTCTTGTTGCCGTTTTGCATTCTCGTATTCTTTTTTCTCTTCTTACAGAATGAGGTAATAATTATAAACATTCGAAATTAGAATGCCTGCCGGCTTGTTTGGCTAAGTGAGAGGAGGCAAGTGGCAGTGGCAATCGGGCACACACAATCACAATTGGTTCAATTGGAACGGCTTCTTCTAGTTGTGCTGTCTTTTGCAGCAGCCATTGCCACTGCCAAATAGATCGTCTATTGGTGAATGGACCATTTCCTGTGTGCTCTCACTTGAATTCATTCTCCATTGGCCACTGCATTCTGTGCATTCTCCGTTTTCGTCATTTTTCCATTTTATCCATCCATTTGTGTTTGTTTACTGTTGTTCGCTGGTGTGTGGCCAGTGTGTGCCATCTTTGCATTGTGTGGTGGTGGCCATTCTCTGTCTGCTTTTGGTGTCCTTAAGCGACCTCCGATGACAATTTTATTGCCACCGCCGCCATTGCCGCAGCACAACAACAACAATGCAAACATGGCCCATTGCTCAGTTTGAGTTGACAGTTGTTCTGCTTCTTTGTTGTCCACACACACTCACGCACTCATGCACACATCCATAATTGCCTCTATTTGATTCGTTTTGAATTATGAAATTATTTGAACAACCAATCACGACCACCAATTCAGCCAAAGTGCCTTTACACACTTTTGTCAAGTGAGACACTTCTGAGTGCTTGCAATCATAGTCAAATAATGATGCTATTTCAATAGTAGAATGAACTAATTCTTTGGGTTGTGTTGTCTATTTATGGTCCGCACATTTTTATGGAACTTAAATTGATATTTGACTCTCGACAAAATATGCAATCAATGTATTTGTTTTGTTCATTTTGTGTCCCATCAAATTGTCATTTTACACATTTCCATATTGTGCCTGTCGAGTTGATCATAATTCAACGGCAGAAATGTAATTATTATTATGTCCTTCACTGCGATTCGATGGCGGACGGTATCGAGTTACAATGAGAATGGAAATGACGGAATTTGCAATTTTCGATTTGGATTGTGATCCGGATTCAATGCTGAGGCGATCATTAGGCGAAGTTGAGAGTTGCACTTGTGACTTGGTGTTAATGTCTCCAACTTATGAGAAAGCAAATGTGCGCGCCCAGTTGAAGTGTAAGCGAGAGGATGACACTGTTGGGCACTGATTTAAATGAGAATACAACAAATATTTTCGTTTACTCCATTTTGATTGAATAGTGCACATCCATTGTCAAGTTAAAGTAAAGTCGATTGAATCAAACACATTTGGACGGCGACCAAGTGAGCGAGCACACACAAAGTGCAATTCACATGCATTGCATTCATGTGGCCATTGACGGTAGTGTGCCATTGCACTCGATTGTGCCACTCGATAATGTCACAAATATGCAAATTAATTATCACACTGCCACACTCGATTTGTTTGTGTGTGAGTGTGAGTCCTGCACTGGCCATAATGGCACAACTAGGTGAGACAGAATGAGATTCAATCCGATTCGATCGATTCACACTCGAGCACATTGTCACACACTTCATTACCATGAGATGGCAGGTCCAAATTAAATTGATACACACTCTCGATCGTGTGTGTGTGCGATCATGATCATCATTTACATAAAACCAATATTAAAACACCAATCCGGTTAATGCATTTTGCTAGACATTTTGGTGTCATTTTCATGGTTCAAATTGAATTTTGGCTTGGCCACGAAGGCTTCTCTCTCAACTAGAACTATCAATTAATAGAACAGATTTTAATTTAAGATTTTAATATGACAGCGTGTTCAGTGTCTGCTGTCTGAAATGCACCAGTGGCGGTGTGTCTGGTCCCTCTAGGACGACTTGTACCACGGATCGGTCTCAATCTTGTCGAAGGTAGTGCGCTTGGTTGAGTCGGCATTGAGCACTCCACGGAACCAGCGTTTCGCATCGGGCGACAGTATCTTTGACTGTTCGATCGTCTTCTGAATGTCCACTGCAATGTCGGGCACGTTCGCCTTGTAGCGGTACGGATAGACACGAGTACCGGCGAAGAAGAAAGTCGCTCCGTACGACCAGACATCTGCCACGATTGGGTCGTACTCTTCGGACGAGTCGCCAAACACTTCCGGTGCATGATAGTTGGCCACGGCTCGTTTGTCCAGTGGGCGGCATGGCTGGTTGCGGATGCGGCCAGCCTTTGGATCATAGTAAATGATCGCATCTCTGAAGCTGCCGAGCTTGACCAGAAATTTGTTGGCATCCTCCTGAGCTGGAGTGAGCATAATGTGCTTGGGATTGATTGCTCGGTGACAGATGCCGGCATCGCCAAGGAAGTCCATTCCACGATAAATCTGCTGGCACCAGTCAAGCAGGATTACCTCCGGGATGTAGATGTTGTTCGATTTGAGGTACTCCTGCATGTTGCCGTACTGGGCAAACTCTTGGAAAATGACCACCCGACCATTCGCGTCGAAGAAGAGATCCCAGGTGTTAATCAAAGAGTGATGACGCTTTCCTGCAGACAAATATTCAATCAGATTGACCATTTCAATTCTAGTCTGTTGTTGGTCACTTACCGATATGCTTCAATATCTTGAGGTACACCGATCGCTGTGGATCAATCTTGGAGCCCGGTTCAAACACTCGTCCGATGAGTTGATAATCGGGATGTTCGTTGTGATGCGACAGATAGATGTTGGAATACTTTCCACAAAACATCACAGAATCCACCTGGAGGGCGTAGCGGAAGAAGGACTCGTCCTCAGTAGACTCGGCCGGATGGTTACGATACAGCTCATCGATCTGGCTGCGGACAATGTTGTGCATGCACTGCAGTCGGGTCATTTGCATCGAGTCCAACTTTGGGGCCTTGCTCGGTCCGTCTGGGCCTTGAGCCGCGCCCTTGTTCTGGCTATCGTGTGGTATGGTACGAAGGGTCTTGCCACCCGCTTGACCACCGGCTTGGCCTCCGGTCACACTCGCAGTTGAACCTGTGGCATCTTCCCGTTTGCCGCCACCAGCGCCACCTCCTCCGCCATTAGCAGTGGTAGTCGAGACTTGAACTCCACTCTTAGTTGCCAAAGTTGACGATCCACGAATTAAATCAGCCCAGGTCGACTGTAGATACGGCATAGCTTGTGGTGAGGATCACAAACACACGAAACTTTGCGAACTTGAAAATGGGCAAATGGGCCTGTAAAAGAGCTTCGACGATGGTGACGAGAGAAGATAGGCCGTTTCAACTCAGAACGAAAATCATTATGACCAAGCCAGATAGCACTGTTCTTATAGCAAAAAGTCCTGATTCGATGTGTTCTAGAGTGACGACAACACAACTTAGGATTCAAAATAAAATTAATAATAACGAACAGAAAGTCTTGATCAATCTCGAACTAAATAATAATTTTGTTTTTAACAATCAAAAGAGTATAATGTCATCGTCGATAACTTTTTCGAATCAAAGCAAAGCAAAAGCAAACTCAACGACTTGTACACCATCTGGTGAGCTAGAATTGAACTGTTTTTTATTTGAGATCTCATACGCACTATATATTTGAATTCAATCCAAACATTGGTACATGACAAGATTTGTTCATCATTGACCAGATAACACAAATAGCAATTTTCGCTTAGGAACTTTGTTCATGATTAGTATGAGTAGTAGTTGAGTGTAGATTAGTATCAGGGCCTAACGATAGTACAGTTGGTTACATATCCTCCAACAGGAGTGTAATAGAAACGGCACAGCGCTGCATTGTTATCAAATGTCATTTCGGGTACTTTAAATTCGGGGTTTATTGTTATCTAGACAAATCGAGTAAAAACAATAATGATAATATTTAATGATGCTCTATTTATGAATTGAGTATTTACCTTAAGAAAGTACTCTCCCGGAGAGATGTCTGTTACATCGATCCATTGACAGTCGAGGTCGTATTTGTAAATGTCCACTAGGATTTGAATGGTTAATTAATATAAATAAATAAATGGCTTTAAACCTATTCCACTCACCACAGCCAACACTTATTCCTTGATCGCCATAATTTGCACAGACATAGCTGCTAGAACTGCCTTCCTGACAGTCATTATCCTCCAAACAAAAGCTGGCCTTGTGTCCTTCGGCAATTCGATTGCCAGTTTGGTCCAGCACGTCAAAGTGTGCAAACACTTCCATGCTGTGGTAGTGTCGATGACAGGAGTGCCAAACCCATTGATCTTTCGGGGAGAAAGGACGAAAGTCCACTCGGCCAATGTTGCGAATGGCCGCCGTGAATCGTAACAATCGACGTGTCTCGTAGATCCAATCTGAAAAAGGTGTATTTGTGTATTAGTGAATCTAAACATAAACAGAGGCATACTAGGGTCGCTCTTGTCGAGCTCATAGGCTGATTTCGAAAGACAGTTCTCCTCCATGGCACATTGCAAGAAAAGAATGGACCGATCCTCCAAATAGGCAGAATCCTCCAGCAAAGACGTGTCGGGAATAAGGTCGGGCAAATCTGAGCAAATACAAAACGGGAATGTTTATTTCGAGTAAATAATTTTGGGCAGTCCATTGGTTGTTTTAAGTAATCCTGGCCACAAACACGAGCTTAGATTCCAGGTCGAGGTACTCCTTATGCATTTAGTTTGACTTATGGTTTTGTTTTGGATTAGAACCCTGTCGGTTGATAAAAGGGCCCAGCCGACTTGGATTCCACACTCGTTTGGGCCCAGATTCGATCACAATACCTGGCACACAGGTAACGCCGGCGATGTTGTCGTACGAGTCGGGACAGAATTTGCCACTGTCCGCCATTGAGCACTCCGATATTCGTGCCTCGTTGCCATTGCAGGCGATGCCACTAAAGATTGGCGAAAATTGTTCGTGGTCCGGCAAGCGAAGGTGGAGAACATTTTCCGCGAAACCGAGACCGAGTTGTTTGCACACGACCTGTGCCTCGTTCAGGCCCCATCCATCGCCACACACCACTTGCCACTGGTTGTTCACTCTGATTTCAATTCGGCCTTCATGATCGACACGTTCGCCTATCAAACGGACTTGAATGTCATCCCCGAAGAGAGACTGCAAAATGAGACCAACAATTAGAATTGATTTAAACTACATTTACACCTAATTGATATCAACTCACCATTAGTCTGTGATTCTCGTTTGGTCGATTATCATCAATTTCTTCGGGCTTGGGAGTGGATCGGGGCAGTTTGGGCAAAGCACTCGATGCAGCAATCTCTGCAAGTTGATCTCTTTGTGTACGACAAACAACTCCGGCTGCTTCGTTTGGACCACAATCGTGCTTCTTCCATCCTCCAAAGGCACAATCTTGAATTGCTTCCTCAAAGCCAGCACAGAACAAATTATCCATCCATATCAGTCCTGTTGGAATTAAATATCATTAGATTCATAACATGTAAGTAATTCATAAAATTGAGTACGTCATCTATGAAGAGCACTCCTCCTCGTGCAGTAAACACATGTTTTATTTATGTTGTGAATTTTAGTCATAAACGTTTGTTTCAATTTAAATTCTGCGTCTAGTTTTTGATTGTACTGAATTAGTCTCATCATGAGTGGACCAAATTGTCATCTCCTTCTACGACCGATCACTCGATCCATTCTATTTTCTTCAAATGTGCCTCGTCTCGCCTCAATCAGCTCAACTCGATCTATTAGCACTTCGCAAGCATGCTTTGGTCGACGTAATTTTCGCAAATTTCCTATTCCTAACAAACGAGGAGTGTTTGAGCACAGAAAGCTACCAAGAGAACTTCAACTGAATGAGTACAAAGACCGGGTGGTCGGAACTGACGATATGCGAATTCGCTATCCCGGATTTTGGTTTGGCACGAAGTTTGTTTACGTCCAAGAGATGGAACCCGAACTGATTGTGCCGGTTGATTTTGAAGACAGTCCACTGAAGCCATATGTGTCGTATCGAACTGAGGAGATTACTCAATCGGAATTCAATGCTGAACAGCTGTTTAGCGCAACCTATGGCCAGGAGATTGTGAAAAAGGTCCACAATGGCGAGCCTATTCCGGAGAACTTTGTTGAGTACGACGAGAATGCCGCAATTGAAGCTAAGAATCGTGCATTAAAGACCGGTGCTGATGTATTCTGTCATACAAGCTACTTCGGAAGTCTAGACAAGGACTGGAGATATGGACACTGAAATGCAAATGAAGAATATTCTCTGTATATAGAAAATTAGATGTTTAAATATAAATCACCTTTATGATAACTCTGATATTTGTGTTTGTTTGTGCAATATTTAATAATTTTATTTATTTTCATTGGGTACTTACTTCGACTTTTGCCATATCGACTATCGGTTGTGGCTTTTACTGCCCCCAACACGAAACCCAACTGTTTGCACACAACATTTGCCTCAGCCATGTCCCATTCGTCATCGCAAATCGAACCCCATTGGTTCATGTGGTTGATCTCGACGTTGCCTTCAAACAAGGTTTGTCCACCAACCAGTCGAATCTTGCCCTCTCGACCATTTCTTCGTTGTCTTGGAGCAGGTGTCGTCGTTCGACGAGTGTTGATGATTCTTTCGCGGCCACTATTATTATTATTATTGGCTACTTCTCTATTAGGTCTGCTTGTTGTGGCTGTAGTACGGCCATTACTTGGGGTGAAACCATTCAGGTTTAAGCGAGTCACTCGGGTCACTCTAGCTCCTGTGGCCCTATTGTCGCCATTGTTGTTGAACTGAAAACTGATTGGCTGTGGTCGTTGGCGCACTTGAACGGCGGTAGCATTCAGCTGTGTGAGTATATCTCGAATCACGTGACCAATATCGGGATTGTCTATCGCGGAGAAGTTGGCCAATGTTACCGGTGTGCCTCGATTCAGTGCCGCTGATAGCAACATCAAATCAGACCGAGACTGCTGCTGACGTTTGTGCCGTGTCAAGCGTGTTGTTGTCACTTCGGGCTGATTATTATGATGCGCCGAAACATGGTAAGGCACTGGTACCAGTAGTGAAGATAGTGCGCCAATCAGCACCAATGTAAACAATACAAGCAGTGGTGATGATGATGAGAGTGACAACATTGCGACGAGCACCGAGGACGACGTGCACCATTTACTACTTTGAGATGCGATATGACACTGTCTCGACACGGATGGATGATGACTGAATTGGTCGATAGTGCACCGATTAGTGTCGAGCCAGTGCACCGAGTGCGATTGTTTTAAATATGGCGATGGTCACCATTGGCACGCTGCACAATACGCAACACGATCATCTCGATCAAGTGCACATCTTTTCCTCGTGTTGTGGTGATGTAACATGGAGGAACGAGTTGACGTGCGATTGGCCCATCCAACACACACGGAATCCATTGAAGCAACGAGAGTGTGAGTAAGTGCTCAATGAGCTAAGCCACTGTTTGCCGTTAGACTGGAAAGCACGGTTCGGTTGGCCTTTTCTGTCATCACCACTCTCGATCGCTCCACATTTGCCCACAACTCGACTCGACTTTACAGTGGGCAATTTCATTGGCACCATCGTAAATTTCAATGCTGCCGCACACTGTTGCATTGAACTACATCGAACACACACACACAACTCCGAATCGATTCACTCGAATGTGTGTCATTCAATTCGCTCGTTGAAAGCACACAGAATTGATTCCTCAATTTGCCTTTCAGACAGATTTCGTTTCAATTTATCCTCAAACACACAACTTCACTTGATCTCTTTTACTTGCACACTAATCTGTGGACATTACAATTGTTGAATATATAACTATTTACTTGGATCGTTTGTTTGCTAATAGAATCGATTGATTCAGTTTTTATATAGGTATCTCCTGGTTGATTGATTGATGGGCACTGATTGGCTCGGGCAGACATTTCGCAGCATTAATGGGCGAATGGTATCGCACTCTGAACATATCGAACCGAATCGACACTTTGTATAGCATGTAGATGACTTCAATGATTGGACGCGCATTCCCCTTGAATGTGCCAACTTTGATAAGAGTGGCCAAGTGCCCTTTCGATAAGTGGCGCGCAAATGAAACAAAATATATCGTTTGGTTGTTGGTTGTTGCGACAATGTCTGCCTGTTCATATCAGTCTCGCTCATTCACTCACTAGTCTAAACATTAGTATTTGCACTGATAAGCATAACTCGATAGTATTTTTCTCGCTAACTAAATTCAACTCACATTTTGCATGCCCAAAACGCGCCTCTGTTTCGATAATTACCACTTTCGATAACTGTGGCCTGCTAACCATGAATGTGTGAGTGCGCTAGTGAGTGATCAATTCGCTTGTTGTGTCTTGATGCTTGTCGTGCCTTCCTATCGATGATGATGCTGATTACTACGCTCACTACTGAGCGTTACCACAGCTGTCACACTTGCGACTTTTACTTTTTTTGTATGTTTACACACTCTATAGTGGCGAATTGGATTGGCCAATCGTACAGGAAACAAAGCTGCCCGATTTCCGACACTGTGGGAATGTGTGTCAATTCGGTGATGGTAACGTGACTGTGGTGCAGTATGCCATGACACTCAATTGAGACACTTTGACTTATGGGGGACTCAACCAGTGAGGACCGATTCGAGAAGTGTACAGTGCACAATGGTGGACGATGATGATTCGAATCTGTCTAAATGTGATTCTGCACAGTCCGTCCAGATTAGATTACAACAAGCAAGGTTATTTATGTGTGTTGTCTTGTACTGCTGCTGTGCTCTGCGGCAATTGCCTATTGAGAGTGATGCATTTGGGCCTACGTGACAGTTGTGTCACTTACAATGATGGCACAGTAATTAATCGAATTAGCCATTCAGCCACCATCAAGGCAGAGATTTATCGTGGCCAATTCAGCAGCCATCCATTTATTCACTCTAATTGTTGCACTCTAATGTATATTGCTTTGGCACAATTTGGTGGAATATTCGTTGCTTTGATGGGAAAGCTATTCGGAGAACTTGAAATTGGCCACACACACACACACAGACAGACATTAGTTGATCTACTCATTGTGTGCTATTTGCATTCCACTCTACAGAATTGTTCTCGTTAGTCTCCTGATTAATTCCTGCTAATTCTTGCTCGGTGGTTTGAGAATAACATTTGAACCGGCCAGAACATGTGTCTGTCTGTCTCACTGACACAAACGAATTGCGTCCGAATCGAACGGTTGTGTTCGAATCAGTGCTGCTTGTGGTCCGTTTGTCTTCTCGGAATTAGCCGGCAAATTGGTTTGAATCACGAAAGGGAATTAATTTTAATTGCAATTTATTTAAATTATTCACTCAACTATTATCATTGTCTCGAGACGTGTGCTGTTGTGGGTTATTAATAATATTTGCGCGCCCTCGTTTGTTTGTGTGGTGGCAATGGTGGCGATGGTGTGTCTACCTTAAAAGAGGTACTTCTCAATGAGGTATTTATCAAGTGGTTAGGTGTTTAAATGATGTTAATGGTGGTAATGGTGGCACTAATGGTGCCAAAGGTGATGCTGGTGGTGGTGTACATCTGGATGATTCCGACTGATTATGAGTGTTATTAATTGATGAATGCTCAGCTGAGGACTATTAGGGCAACGGAATGTTCGGGCAGGCAGATCAAGACAAGCCAGCAGCGAACAAATTGTCAAGCCGCACGAATTAATGAATGTGCGATGTATTTAAATTAATGAATGCAAAGTGTGCAAAGACAGACACGGCCAAGACAGAGCCACAACGAGTGAGCGCTTCAAATTAATTGTCGACTAAGTGACGGTGCACTGGCGAACAATTACACATTGTCGACTTGTAGACTCGACCAATTGGAATTCTATTGCTGCTGCAGTGTCTTCTGCTCACAGTCTTGTTCGGTCCTGGTCGATTAGCACCGAGACTTGTACAGAATCTATATTTAGTGTGCAGCAAGGGTTGTTTCGACTTTCATACTATTTGGATGAATCGTTCACTATGGGATGTGTTGCCCATTGGTGGCACACTCAGTGGTACAGCCACTAACGGCACTTGTATCGGGCCACTATTAATCAATTTCTAATTAGTGTCCATTCGATTGGAAAGGGGCAGCCTGTGTGTGAGTGTGATTGGCAGTGAGTGACTCTCAATAATGGATCATTGCAATGTTAGTGAGGGCATGTGTGTGTCTGTGTACGAGTGTGCATCATGTGCATCACATCCCATCTTGGAAGGTGCACCACTAAAGTTCGATTATTTTGCGTGCTGACTGATTCATAACTGGAAAGAAAGGCTCGATCCGTGTCCGTTTGTGTCTCTGCCTGTTGCATTTGTGGCCATTTGGTCGATCGACCACTCGGGAAGACACCAAAATGGTTATGATAATTTCGAACTAAATTAATGATCTCGCTCGATTATGATGTTTGTGGCAGTGTGTGGTGGTTGATCTGTTGGGCCTGTTCGAACATAGTTCGATCCGATCAACATGTGTGCACCATTGGTACTGCTGCTGCTGGCTTGGCACTTTTCATTCATTCATTCATTCATTCAATTGAAGGAACGATTATTTTTAGTCTAATTCAACAGACATCGCAATGTGGTGAATTGCAATGTGCCGAATTGGCATCGAAGAATATTTCGGTGTCGTGGTGCTGCTGCTGGTGCAGTGTGGCATGGTGTGTGGTGATCACAGGTCGCACCATTAGTTTCTTCACACGCACACACACGCACACACACACCGATGCACTCTTGACAGGTGAACGACTAGGTGTTTAATTAATGAATTTAGACCTGAGAAGGATGAATTGCTCGATCGGCGTGCGAGTGTTGTGCCTTGTGTGGCTGTGTTGTCGATGCTTGGTGCGATGTGTTGTGTCTGTGTCCTGTGCCTCCTCGTTCGGTTCGATCACTGTGTGATTGTCGATTGTCTTTCTGTTCCTTCGTTTGTTGCATTTCTTCGTTCGTCTTGATCGCGCGCCTTCCCCTTTCCCCTCTGCCCAGCGCTATTTTAATCGCATTCACCAGTCACTATTATCCCCTAAATGGGATTAATTAAATTTTATTAATTAATCACCGCGCGCTTGTGGCGCGCTCAGTCACTCGTTTCCAGTGCACAACTGTGCATCCCATCGGATCGTCCATATTTGAGTGAATCCAGTCCGTACTGAAGACAATCCGAGAGACTGGAGAGATCGTTGGAGCCATTTCTAAGTCGATTCGATTCGATTTGGCCATTGTGTCGGACTGTTGCATGGAGTTGAGTTGTTGCGCGCGCGCCCGAGCACTACCTCACATATACAATACTGATCACAATAATCGATGAATCAATGCTCACCACCAGCGAGCACTAGTCAAGGGAGAATGTGCGTGTGTGTGTGAATAGATCGTTCCTTTATTCGATTGTCATTGACGGTGGCCATTAGATTCATTAGTTATACATCGAGCCAATCGATTCGATTTTGGGCTAGGCGCGAATGCACAGTTACGCTAAAGCTAGGGTTGCTCCTGATGATTTTGCCGCCGTTAGCAGCTTTGGTGCTAATGATGTCGATGATAACTGTTGGGCTGACTGAGGACGGGACAAGTCCATTGAAATCGGACCAGAAGAATTGGTCACTGCTAAATGGGCCCGGTTGTTGCCGTGATTCGGGTGGTCGTGATGCATTAGGCTGAGGGTACTTGCCTGCACTTTGGCCAATAGTTCCGCCGATGAGGAGGAGGGCGAATTTGAGGATGAGGAAGAAGAAGAGAGTCCAGCATGGTGGTGGTGGGCGGGAGTGTGGTGATGGCCATTCTGGTGGGTGAACAGTTGGCCATTGGACAGACTGGCAGTGTAGTTGAGCAGAATGGTGGACCGCAATCGACGCTCGTGGGTTCGTTCGTGCTTGCGAAGATGATCCTTCCGACCGAACCGTTTGTCGCACCATCGACAGGGATACGGTCGAATTCCGCTGTGGATTCGGCGATGACGAGTCAGTTCTTCGTTCCGTGTGAACGACTTGTGGCAATTCTTGTAGTCACACACAAACGGTCGCTCGCCTACAGACAACACAAACAGAGACAAAGCAGAACAAGGATTAGCACGAGAGGATAGGATGGGGTAATTAGCTAATTGATGGCACTGATCGGGTCAGATTGATTCGACCCAGTGCCCTTGCCAGAGGCGACAAAGCAATCGAGGGATGCGCACCTGTGTGAGTCCGAATGTGACTGTTCAATTGACTTCGATTGCTGAATCCACTTTTGCACTCGCTGCAGATGAACTTCTTTGGCCTTTGGTCCGAGGCTGACTTTGAGGCTCGTTTCTTGCAGCCAAAACTATCGAGAAACAAATTCTGGAATGTGAGAAGATTCTGAATGTCCGACATGGACGGCGTTCGGGCTGGTGCCCGACTGGTCTGTGCCACTCCATTGGGCTGTACAGTTGAGCAGTGGTTGGTGCCGCTTTCCGTGCGGCTCGACAGTTTGCCACCAGACAAATTGGCACTACTGCCACCGGTGATGATCGTTTTGCCCCCTGCGGTGTTCGATTGATTGCCCATTTCACAGGCTCGTTTGTTCGTTCCACTCGAGGGATTGTTCACTGTGTGCTGAGTGCCGTTGCAGGCAGAATCGAGCGTTGAGTGTCTCGATTCTGTGTGAGATCGGTTCATGTGCGCCAAGTGAGTCCCGTTGAGCCTTTCATTAGACTCGGGACTGTTGGTGCTGCTGCTACTGGTGATGTTACTGGTCGGGCTACTGAACCTGTTGATGTTGTGCTTGTGGTTGTTGTCATCGGCATTAATGTTGCCCATCGTTCTCAAGTTGGTCGTGCTCGACTTTGTCACTTCACGATGCGTTGACTCCGCCGAGATCGGCAACGAAGACGACGACGACGTTGATCGGCAATTAGTGCTCTTGTTAATTAGTGTCCCGTTCGGTTGGTAGTTTGGTTGTTGCTGCTGTAGAGAGGCGTAATAGACCAGTTGGCTGTAATAGTACTGGTAGTAGTACGAATAGAATGACTTCGTTTCGGTCGATCCATTACTGCCGGAACCTTTCGAGCTGCTTGACTTGTTTATCACCGGGTTGCAACCAGAGGACATTGTTGTTGGACTTGGACTCGAACTCGACATACTACCACCCAACAAATGGTCATTCGGGAAAAGTGCTAGGCCCATGCTGGGTCCGCCATTTTGAAGGTCTCCCTCACAGGATCCGACCCATGGCCTGAACAGGCTCATCTTGTTGTGCCGGTATTGTTTGTTTTGTTTTTGTTTGATGATATGGCTTTGTTTTGTTATTGTTGTTGTTGTTGTTGTCGGCTGGGTCTGCAACCGTCGGACTAATCGAAAGGATTCACTGCACTCCACACAGAGAGCCACTACACAAATAGAGGCTCAGACACACCGAGTTGATAAACAAACAGCCGATTTTAATTAGTGGAAGTTGGGCTCGATTGATGAGATTGAAGTGCAATCTTGATTGACTGATTGAGCAGAGTAGAGTAGAGTAGTGAGTGAGTACTACTGAGTTGTGAGTAGTGAGAGTGGCTGTCTGCCTAACTGATTCACCGCATGTAGTACGGCTTGCTTTGCTAATATTTACAGTTTAATTTAGATATATTCGAGACTAATTAGTGCTCCGGCCAAGCGGCGATATGCGGACGATATGGCCACCGATTGGGGGCTGAGCAAGGCTGGTGCCCTTGCAAGGGTGCTCGCTGTTGGTCGTGCTGCCACTGGCTGGAGGAAATGTCACCATCAGTGCTTTCCACTGTACAGACACACACTGGCGGTAGTGATAAATGGCGATCACTTAGTTGGTAAATAAAGAGTGTGTGGCTAACTCGTTAACTGATGCGGAGTGATGATGATCGTGGCCAATGTGATTGTGATTGACTCGACCACCAAATGGGCGATTCGACTCGATCAACTGGTGCTAATATGCTTGGTGCTTGGGTGCTGCATTCGCGCCGGTACTAGGCTTCTTCATGCACTGGAGCACATTGTGGTGAAACACGGAGCGGTCTGTTCAATGTTGGTGTTATAACACTCGGCCAACATGTGCGATCACATACACTCAACACAGTCACTCACACAGGACGAGGCGACGATTAGATCTGAACGATGAACGGGTGAGAAGTGCGACCACGACGAGACGAACCGCTCACTGCTGCTTCGGCGAGCTCTGGCCGAAGATTATGGTAATGTGGGGAAGAGGATCCAGTCAAACGCGCTAAACGGTGGAGTGAAGGCGAGACCGACCGCGACCACCAACCGGCCCCTCTAACTGACTCACTCCAAGCTGCCATTGATTGGGCATGAGGTGCGAGGGTGCAATAGGTCCGCGAGATTGGTGGTGCAACTGGTGGCACTCGAGACAGGTGTCAATTCCGGTGCCATTCTAACTGTGCACCGTGCGCTCAACTCGACTGAACAGTTAGACCACTCGTCCGACTCAACCACCGAATCGATTCGATTCTGTGTGCCTCTCCGAGTGACGATTGATCGCGTTTATCCGTGCAGTGCACTGCACCACTTCACTGAATTCACAGTGTTCGGACTTTGTTTGTTGTCTCTTTCCTTAGCGCGTTGTTAATTTGTGTGTGTTGTGTTGATAAAGCCACAAACACGACGCCAAGAGGATGACGAGTGTGAGGATACTATGGCGAAGAGTATGGCTTTATTGCACTGTGAACTGCATCACTGGGCATTAATCACACTGGCCGCACTGGACACTCCACTCGACCGATTATTCTTTATTTACAGGTGATTACCATAATGTCGCGAGCTAAGCACTTGTTTCGCTGTGTCACATATCTGTTTACATGTTTGCTTGTCAACTCGCTCTAAATGCCTCCTAGGATCAATTAGCATTTTTCGCCAGTAATTTGGCCAAAGCTTTTGCGAGCACTGTACATTCGTGTTCGGGTATCGAATCGAGTAGCAATTCAATCGAATTCGTCAATGCCACACTGAACCAACTTGTCATCATTGCCCTCTCAATCTACCTCAATCTGCTTGCCCACATTTCCCTTTAATTTGTCTTCTTTTTCTTTCTATCACCACTTTGGTGTCTTCGTTAGTGCATTACTTAATTTTACTTGAGCTCACTTTTGCTTCATTCCACCGTTTATGTTTGTTTCATTTCATTGGTTTTTTGTTGTTGTATCGCTGAGGCTCGTGCTCGTTTGTGTCGACTCGTTTGTCTTTTCTCAAAATTTATGGTCAATTTACACAATATTTCTTCCAAATTCAACACACACACATACTGACTGACAGTCATTTCTTTGTGTCCACACTAATTTTATTTTATGTCTTTCTGTCTCTCTGATTGAGCGAACCTTCGTTTAGCGTTTCATGTTCGTTCGGTTCGTCTTTGCGGTCAGGCACCGGTCGCTATCCTTTGCGACCATTTCACAGTGCACCACCATCACACCATCACCATTTCCCTCTCACTGTGCCTAACTCGCACAGGTAAGACACACACACACAACACACAAACAAAATCAATTTCCATTCCATTTCTTTCTTGATATTTTTACACTAAGCCAAGTCGGACATTTTTTGTTATCCAATGATGTGTGTGTGCACTGAACTTTGTTTTGTTGCTGCTGTGTTCAGTTGTTGAGTGTGTGTGGTGCACCATTTTACGAGTCCACTGGAATGGTGCATGTCGTGTGCAATCGAGTGCAGATGTTTGCCTCTGATATCTGCAATATGGTGTGGTGCCGAACTGTAATGGCCCACTACCTGCATGCACATTGCACACCGTATACCTGTCCCCTTTGCACACGGTAATTAACACCTACAAGGCACTCATAAATTGTTTCTGGAATCCCGAAAAAGGATTCTCCTGCCACACATTCACATGCAGACAAACAGGCAAACACCCATTCAATACAATATATTGACCGATTGCTTTCTACCTTTTTCACTTTTGTGCGCACTTGTGTATCTTGATGTACCAGTTAATGATTTGTTTGTGCCCCAGTAGGCCACTGAATCCTATGCCATCGAATGAGTCATTTTTGTGTCCTATCCAATTGAATCAAACATGAGCTCTAACCCTTTTTTTGTTCAGTTCAGTTGTTCGCCACTTGTTGACAGATTTGTTGAATTTATACTATCGAATAGAATGTTCTAAAAATAGTACACACAGGACAGCAGCATCACCGTCGTCGGTAATGCATCAAATGGATTAACTCTTTTTGCCAATTAGCTAATAGTCTCGATGTGCAGTTGGATTGGTCCGATAAGTGAGTGAGTGACAGTTGGGCTTTTGTTGTTCGCTCGCTAGTCAGCGTTGAGAATTCAATTTGTCCTTATCACCACTGTCCGATCAGTGTTCATTTCGCAATGTTGTGTAATGTGCACTAATCCTGTGGACAAGCATAGCAAGCAGCAAGGTTTTTAAGGTTATTTTCACCTGATTTCGAATTGATGTTGATATTTACTTGTGTGCATTGCACTGTACATTCGTTTGGGCATTAAAATTCCCCAAATGATTAAATGGATTTTAAATATTTATTTAGACTTTGACATCACTCAACGATTGGCAACTGTGACAAAGTGCTCTGTGGCTGCTGCTGCTCAAGCTGTACTTGTGGGCTTGCAATGTGGTGGCACATTCATTCAATGAGTGCTCAATTGTGTGATTGAGCCATCAAAAGACAGGTAGGCATAAATGCAGGCTTGCATGGGAATATATTGTAGACATTATTGCACAGTTATTGAGTTGTCCAATAAATTATGTTATGAACCAAGCCAAAGCGGTGCCAAACCCACCAACAACCTTCCCAAGCAAAGTATGTGTTTATTACTTCGCATCATTCACACTCGCACGCACACAGATTTATCAATTGCGAGGCTAAATCAACGAGAGAGAATCAACACAACACCAGCACACTTATCAGTGTTTATCGATAAAAACAAAACAAAAACAATTTCAATGTTGATCATACTTAAGTGATCTCAATTTGTTGTTTGATAAGCATCGCACAAATTGAGCGCGAGATTAAATGAAAGTAATGCCTAAGATAAGTGTACATCGGGCACATCGCACCAAGGATCTATTTTGGCCATTGAATCGCGCTTGTTTTTACTATAATCCGCCAATTCGTGCCACTATTTTTGTTTCACGGCCAAGCATCTAATCGTCTGAATCACCTAGGGCTAGTCTGTGCCTAGTGTCTCACAGTCAGTGGTTAAAATATATATCGATTACTTTGACTAGGTCTGTTTCTAGGTAAAAGAGTTTTAGCTCATCTCTTTGGAATGTGCAAGTCAGTCGGTAATGTTCAATGAAATTGAGCCCAAATATGTAAAGTGCAAGCGTTCGAACGCGTGCCAAGGCTAGTGTGTCGACTTGGCTCGCTCTCGAGCCTCAGTCTGGACTCAATTTACGAGTTACCAGTAAGTAATAAATAAAATTAGTAAATTTGCAATCGAAGGCGCATTTTCTGCACAGTTTATGGATTGCTCACCTGACATGGAGACACAAGGCACACAGTGTTGCCTTTGCCTTTTGTCCTGCCGAAGTGCAAACTTTGAAGTGTGCGCACCGCAATTTATGAGCGAGTTCGGCTGGCTCGATGCTGTGTGACCAAGTGTGCAGTGATTTGCACTGTGAAGCCACTCGGTGACCATTTACATAATTTGTTATGGAACCAACAGGCAAGGTGAGGGCAAGGGAGGTAGAGCAGAGGTGATCGATGCTCCACAACACCAACAAACACCGAACACCGACATCTCAGACAAATTGAGGGACTGTCTTCGGATTTGTGGTGTGCTGTGCCACACAATTCTTAGGAATCGGCTATTTGTGCAATTAGCAATTAGCGGGTCATTTGTTTTTGTGTGTGTGTGCCGATTGAGTGTCCGACTGTTGTTGCTTGCTCGTATGTCAAGTCTATTTGTCTTGATTTACATTGGAGATTAATTGGCAATTTGGCTAATTTGCCACTTTGGTCGGCATTTGCGGCACTTGTGCTTTACTAGAATGTGCCTTCGGTGGTGTGCTGTTGTGGATCTGTTGTGGTCATCTGGCAAGTGTCATTAAAACAAATTGACTTTTGTCTTTGTAGTTTGCACAACAAGCACACTTTTTGTGTTGCGTTTGGTAGTGAGTGAGTTTGGCTCGATTGCATCGAGTCTCAGTCAAAACAGTGCCACACTGACCATAAACGTGTGTACAGTGCCTTGGTGTTGGCCTGGCCTGTTGTGTTACCTGGCCTGCTTGCCTCAGCGTTAAATGTCCAACACTTCACAGATGATACATCTCGCACTGGAAAGGCCATAAATAATGTGCGAACAATTTATGATGAACCGCGAGCACATCCTCGGACCACTTTGATTTGTGACTGGCCCGACCAACCAGCCAATGTGATGTGATGTGAGCAGTGTCGAATGTGTCCGTGTGCACGCGAGTGATCGAGTCAGCCTGGATTAGGCTTACCTGGTTAGCTGACGGTGCCTTCCAACACTTACAGTTTGTCCGAAAACTTGTCCATTCCTTGGTGATAGCTGGGTATTGCTGTGCATTCACACACACACACACACACACACACGCACACCATCAGGGAGCCATCGAACGTTTTGAGCTGCCGAAGAAATGCCGAAGAGCTCAAAGGTTTGCGCCTTCGAGTGATCGCCCCATTGGTTGTGCCATCATACCTGCTCATATTTGTGTTCACTTCACTGTTGCCACTTGTCATCGAGACATTTACTTTATGTTTATGGCAGATTGGTCAGTGATGGTGATGACGGCGATGATGATGATGATGCTGATGATGCTGTTGGCGATGCTTACTGCGAAATGAAATTGTTACAAAACGATCATCGTCGCTCGGTCGGGAAGCTCAAAAGGCCAACACACAGCAATACAACGTCGATTGGTCTTCTTCTTGTGTTTCTCGTTAGCATTGCACTAATCCTCTCAGTCTTCTCAGTGCCAGTTTCAACTCTTTATTTTATTGGCGCGCACACGTTCGGCCGCACGTTTACCTCGAAACTGAAACCGATTACTGAGTGTGGCGATCCAACTGATTGTGGTGTAGTGTTCGCGCCTATAAATGCATACAACACACACACACACACAACAAGCACTTGTCACCCACCGGCTGACTCTACATTCTCAATTGTGATTTGTGTGTGCAATCGGGTTCGGCGTGTGTGCAATGCAATCACACTAAATGTCACTAATCACGCTTACCACTGGCCTCATCCTATCCTGTCACTGTTCGAGCACTGTCTTTCCTTAATCGAGCAAACATCTTCATTTGATTCTTCCACTGGGCCACATAAAGCACACACACACTCACACACACACACAACCAGACACAGGTCGGCCTGTGATTAGCCATTCGGACATATTTCACACTTGTCCACCTAATCGGCCTCTCTTCTGTCATTGCTTTTTTCTCTTTTTGTTTTGGTTCAAGACAGACTTACCGCAAATTGCAATTTTATCGTCAGATTAGCCAAGCCACGATTGTCTGTTCGGCGTGTTCGGTTGCATCGATGGTTCGCTTAGGACAGGGCAAACGTAAGGCTCGGACTAAGGCACACAACACGAATTATGTACAGTTTGACACTTGCCCGCGCGCTCGGCCAATTACATCACATTGTATCACCAAGACATGTCTTACCAGAGCTTTGCATGTCATAATTAGCTCATTCACACAGTTCAGACAAATTAATTAACACGTCTGTGCGGCACCGACACTGAATAGTGCAAACACAGCGAACATGTCGGCAACTCGCAACCGAATCCACTAAATCTGTCAGTCACATTTGCACACATCACCATTTGGGCATTAATTGAATGCGCGCGAACTGACCAAACGATTATCTCACCTAGTGGCCGAGGCTTAACCTCAATGGTCACAGTCAATTGATTTGCGTTGAATTGGCTGCAATCGATCGATGATGGTCTCAATCCCATCTGCAATGCATGCGCCCGATCAACACTTTTGTGACTGTTTGATTGGACCTGTCGGCTGATTGATAGTGTGCACTCTGCACAGATTGAGACATCATCATCACAAGAATGTGTCCTCATGGAGTCATGGTGGTGCTCGATCGATTGGGCCAGCTATTCTCGGTCTGGTCATTGCATGCGAATGATGCACTCACACAAGCCCATCAAATGATGTCTTGATTTATTGGCACGGTGTGTTGTGCACTGCAGTGTCAGTCGATCACAGTTCATGCCAGGCAGAATCACACAGACAGACAGGGTGCAAATCAAAGGGGCTCATCATAACCGCGCTGTGATATATTCGCTCATTTATATTCGTGTGTTAGCATATGCATATCGCCAAATATGTCTCTGCACTGTGCCATATATGATGCAGCCATGGCTGTGTTATAGCGCTGCCCGTGTCAATTGACGGACCATATGCTGAGTGATATTGTCCCAAGGCGATGCAGGTAATGAAGGCCGAATGGCAACCAAGCAACCAAAAGTGACATTTGCCTTTACATCTATCGACTTATCACAAAGTACATACTTTGTGTAAAGAAAGAGTGACTTTTGTTGCTGTTCATTGGCCACTTCTTTGTCATCATTATCAGTTAATTGATCTTTCCACAAGATTTCATCTTCTTTTTGTTTTAAACTTTAACCAATAAATCAGTTTTATCTCACATGGTTTGTACTTTGCGGGCTTGCGTGTGTGCCTAATTATCTTGAAATATTGCTCTCACAGAGCTTATTTCACTATCGTGCAGCAAAATACATTGTTGATAAGTTTGGTCAGATAAGAACAAAGCGAAAGTTTGCCTTTTCTCTGTGTTTGTCTTTGTATTACATAATACAATGTAGTCTCCTCCGTACAAGCCTTCATGTATCTTCATTTATAATTGAATTATTATCGACTGCTATCATAAAGTCATAAACATTAATTAATTTTTTCTAATTAAAAACATCCTGGAACGTTTCAGGAACACCAACAGGACACCAACTGATTTCCTGTGTTTTTGAATGCATACATTCCGGTTTGCATTTGGTCCTTTTATTGTCGTTTGATTTCATGTCTATAATTTGGTGCAAGTCGAATACATCCGACCGACAAATTCCATGCACGATTATTACAATGCACCACCGTATTTTGGCTTTACCTGGCTCCGTTGAATGTCACAACTTTTTTTTATAGAATATTTCCAAAAATAGTTCATTTTGTCTGTACAGCAAAGCACAAGAGACACACAAAATGGCTTTTGATTTATTTGGGCCCTCAATTCAATGGAGCCATTGCTTACAATATTGCCTTTTGCAACAATCGTCCGTGATGCAACCACAATCGTGACTGTATTGACTCAATATTACTCAAACTACTATTGAGAAGAGTGCAAATCCAATATGAATGGTCCAATTGGACTTGTGTGTGCACGAGAAAGCGTCTCAATTGGATTGCATTATTAGCTGCAGCTCAAATGTTGCCTGATTGGATGATCCAATAGCTGCAAGGAAGGCACAGTATTCGTAGGTTGAGTGCCGTGGATGTTGGTGTGAGTGGCAGAGCGATGTCACTACACACTATTAATCATCACACTACCGAACTGCTAACTAAGTGCTAACTCGACCGATGACTGATTGCCCATTGACCAAATGGTGCCGCCGACGACGACGAAACCCACAATCAGTAACGATTCGGGTGGTGTGAGCCAGTTGACTGTTGTGTTGCGGTGTGCCATGTGAGACTCACTCTGCGATAGATGTTCAATGGTACATCATAATGATCATTGCATATCAGTGCGCCCTTGTGCAATCAGCGGTGAAATGTCTGTGTGCGTGTGTTTGCCTCGCACAATTCGGGCGCACGAGATTAATTGCTTGCTCAGGTAGCGGTCAGGTGTAAAGCTCTAAATATGGACAAAAGCCTACCAGCTGAGATGAGCAGAGAGAGGGAAATGAGCTTTGCCCCAAAGTCCAGGTGAGACTATAAATCTCGCCGTAGTGAACTGGGGGTTGGGGACTCAGTGATGGACATTGGCCATTGGGCCAATAATATTGTCCAGTTATGAAATTTAAAGGAATATGGTTGACTTAACAATATATCAATTGTTACAAAATTGCATAATTTTGATTCAATCGAAAGCAAATGATGTGTTAATAGAATGGCATTATTTTGGGATATTAGTAATGTGCCATTACCATAACACATTAATGATTACCAAATGTAATTCCAAATGCAGTTTCGCAACACTACATTGTCTGCATTGCATATGTTTGGTATTTGCCATTGAGTGAGGTACTCAGAAGATACACTCCAATGGATGCTGATGCACCCGTGAATTGTGGAAAGAGCAATCCGCACTGCATCACTCGCTGGATAGTGCAAGTCAAGTGAATTCCGTTGGGGCAGAACATGCCACCAATGTCCCGCCACCGCCACTGCTTTACACTTTCACCTGTTTGTTGATATGGTTAGTGTAGTGACGCATGTGTCGCAGTTTGATTGGCCTTCGCATGCGTAGACGTCGATGACCACCGATGATGGCAATTGTGAGTGAATCGAGAGACTCGGGCAGTGAGAGAGTGAGAGCAACTTTGTCAATTGGCTTTGTGTATTGTGTTTTGTGGTGTTATTATTAGTGCGCAGTGCATTCTATTACATAAGTAGTATTACATTGAGCCACTGGCTGGGTTGTGTTCATGTTGGTCAGGTCTGTGTTTCGAGTACTGTCGTCGGGCATGCTTCACATGCAAATGGCTCCATTGGTGGCAAATTAGCCGACGACACTCGCCACTCACTCGGAATCGAGCTGCCAGTGGGCTCTGGTCTGGTCTACTGGTATGTTGGCACACACACCGACAATATTGAGTCCATTCCTGCAACGACATGTAAATATCCGTCTGCTTGCTCATATGCCAGACTAACTGGACGCGGGCGCCTTGTCTTGCTGCAATTGTGTCCTCTTGTGTTGTGTTGTGTGTTGCTGTCTCCTCTTTGTTTTGTTTTGACTCGACTCGCGACACACGAACCAAATACAAACATGTTTACATTAGTGCAATGTTGGGCGATGAGCTTGAAGAGATGAGAAACGCACAACGAAAGGAGAGGACAGCCGAAATGTGCACTCAAACGACAACGATCCAACTGTGACAGTTAAGACATGATATAAATAGACATAATTGAAATCGATAACACCACTCGAACCAGTCCAACTAACCAACCAACCGAGCAGTCATCCACCCATTGGTCCAACGTGACGTGTCCATTGTCATTGACATTGGTGTGCCTCGGTGTGCATTCAGTTGGATTGATTGCAGAATTCGGGTTCTGGTGTCATTTTACTGCTGCTCGGCTGCTGCCTTCCCCCCAATCGTACTTAGCACTGATTGTTCAAAGCACTTAGATTTGCAATTCGAATCGAAACGAAAACAACAAACGCAGCAACAAGAAGTACAACAACAAAAGACACTTGTCTAACGGCAACTACTAAATGGTCTAATGGTAATGGGAACAAATGAGCAAACAATTGAACTGCAAGCAGAACCCACCAAGCAAGCAACATTTACGACCAGTCTGCATTCGTCATCGTCGGCACCAATAAATTCAGTCCGCGGCCAAGTCTATCACGCACCACTCGAATTTGTCACCCAAACACGTCAATCACTGAATTGTCAAATTGATCGTCATATATTCCTTGTCCCCACCGAATCTAGTATTACTCAAATGTGCGTGATTTGATCCATTACAACAAACCACTTGTACTGCATTTGTACTTGTACATTACTCGCAGTACTCACCGGCGTGTCTGGATATATTACCATTTTGTCACCTGTCGCGGAACACTCATTTGTCTCAGTCCATCAATTAGAAATCGATTGTCCCATTTGGTAAGTGCTCATTAGCTGTACAAATAGGTCTTAATAGTTTAAAACATTGTACATTCGCTGTAATGAGTCACTGGCATTATGCATTTCGTAATGTCGTGATTGCATTGATTCCGGGGGAAATAAGTTTTATTGCTAATAAGGAGAATATAGCTTTCAATCTGATTAAACCATTGCATTAGGGAGTGGAAGCTTTTCGCAAATAATTTACTTCTATATTTTACTACATATTTTACTACTGTATTGAGCCAGTGTTTACTGAATTCGTGCATGATAACTTAGGATTCTCTCATTGCTCACTCTGTTGTTGCTGGCGAAGGAGGAATTCAAGCACTCAATTCCTAATCTTCTAGTATACACTTCACCTGTTCAAACACGCAGAATTCTTTCGCATCGAGGATCTAGATTTTTTTGGTTTCGTTTTTCTACATTCCTGTGAAATTTGTGTGTATGACAACATTTAATCCGTTTGTTTACACATTTTTGGATGTGGAAGTTGAGTTCGTTAGCTCTGTCAAACCATGAAGTTCATCACCATGTCTATGTTTATTAGCCTCATTACGAAATCAAATTAGATTCATTAAAGTGTTCATTAATCGAATGCTGGTAGTTGGTGCCAAAATTTGTTGAATGTGTTCACAATTTGAGTGGCGCAATTTATTGAACCCCGCGGTTTATTTCTTCTCTATTCTCTCTGCAGTGGCTTCCAAATGTAAATGTAAATGTTTTATTTTACTTTTTGCCGATGACCCATTCATTCTGTGATTCATTGAGTATGGCAAACTTTAAAGTTTGTGATCGTCAGGCCTCATTTCGGCAGTCACATAAATACAGACACGGCTCATTTGAATGTGTCGGAGTGTGGGTTTGGGTGATTGGCTGCTGTCTGGGGTGCTGTTGCTCTGCTCTACATGCATCCTCAGTGTAATGTACAATTGCACTGGCACTCCACTACCGGAGTGGGTGTTGTGCCTGTGCACCGCAATGTCGACTCAATTGATGAGGTATCCACTGGTGGATGATCTCTGAGGGATGCTTCACTTGAAAGTGTTGGTGTGTCACCGTTCGGTTTGGGTTGCCGCATTTACATTTGAGTGCACACTGTCCCTTGGCACTATTGAATTACTTTACAAAGTGCACGCTCTCTCCCTCTCAGTCTGTGATCGAATTGCATCTAACCGCGCTAATTAAAGCTATTAAACATTTAATATTATTTAACAGTCCACGTCCAAGCCAGTGGGTGATCGAGTGAATTACCCAGTGTCGGACACTCGGTGCATAGCTACGGAGAGAGTGACATTTAGTGTTTGCAAAACTAATTTGATTTTGTTGTTGTTGTTTTCATCTTCTCTCACAGACACCATTTCGACGGTATTTGGGCAATTTCAATTGGGAGTCCGCACCAGAGCAGCATCATTTGCTTGTATTACCATTACCACAACAACAGCAGCAACAGCAACCAGACCACTTCTGGCAAGGCCAAAGAATTCGTCTTTTCACCAAAGCAATAATCAAACAGCAGCCGCATAACAGAACCAACAGTACAACACTGCGAGTGACACATCCAATGCAAGTGGTCATTAATAATTGATCGATACATGGCACAGAGTCCTGTTGTACAATGTACATCACTTCCAGCAGCACTACTTAGGCAAGACACACTGTCCTCATCGTCATCGCACTACGCATAATTCTGTTGACTTTTGTGTGGCCATGTCCACCAAAGTACACCAAAGACACATTGCCCGTCAGTTCTCACATTAGAAGATATATTCTCATTTGTTGCTGTTATTGTTCTTGTTGTGACAATCAATTTGTCAGTTAACCCTTAAAGTATTACGCAATCAATCAATTGTTTTGTACACTTTGTGTATTGGCTGCAAAGCGCACACATAATGCAATGAAGTTCGAAGTGTTGGTCAGTGATCAGTACATTGTACTGAAGAATGGACTGAGCAGTCTGTGGTGGAATCGGTCACACCCAACGCCCACCAACAACCCAAATGTCAACTCTGCCTTCAATCCCAAAGTGGTTCCCACGCCTGAGTTTAAGATCTTGAAAGGTTTGTTGCTGTGAATGTTGTGTTCTGTCATGTTATGAATGATTCCCTTGAACTTATCTCTCAATCGCAGAGAATGATCAATCCATCTTTGCCGACTTTACCTGCCATGGACTGGCCTACGGACTGGTCGGTCTCTTCCTCAACGACAAGCTCATCCTTATCAAGCAGATCGTGTCAGTTGGACGACTTCCGTTTGGCTCTAAGGACGAAGTGTTCAAAATACACAAAATTTGTGTTCTCTCCCTGTGCACCAAGGGAGAGTCGTTGGGCGACTTGGGACTTGATGTATGCAGTGATGAGTGATTTATTGCTTTGTTCGTTTATTTATTTTTTGGTTTGTTTGTTTGTTTTGCCTCCCACAGAAATGCACACAGGACACATGTACCAAACCGGTGATCATCATTCCCTCACCGAATGAGCCAATTATCAGTGCTTCCTTCAAGGATTCAGTGATCGAGGAGTCGAGTTTGACCATTCACACCAGTGGCACTACTTTTGCCGCCTGTCAACCAACCCTTGGCAGCACGGGCAGCGGCGTACAGAAGACATGGAATCAAATCAAACTGACAGCTTCCAATGTAAAACCACGGGTCAGTCAAAAGTTGCCACTCCTGTCTGGGTCCAATTCAAACAGTCAACTCAACAATCGAATGGACGAGAAGGAAAAGTGTGAACGACGATTTATTGATGTGAGTGTGATGAAATGCTTGTCAAATGACATTGATGTGCTAAAGCTTGTGATTTGTACAGGAACTGTACAAAATGTTCAACGAGACCAATTCGTTTTACTTCTCTTGGACTGGTGATTTGACTCACTCGGTGCAACGACAGCAGAAGCAGAAGCAACACTTTGACAAGCAGGACATTCGGCTGATTCCGTTGTGGCGACGAGTGGATGATCGATTCTTCTGGAATAAGTTCATGCTCAAGTCAATCATTGAGACATTCGATGTGACCGTGAGCAATGCGTTCGACACGCCCACCAATGAGCGTCCTTCGGTTGTCGGAGGCAGCAGCACCAAGGCTGACGACATTAAAACGTTTAGTCACATCTGGATTTTGCCGATCATTCAAGGATTTGTGCAGATTGAGAAGTGTTTTTTCGATTTGAATGAAAGCTCTCCGGTTGGCAGCAACCAGAAGGACTTTCCTCAACAGGCCACCAATGGACTGGTCAGTAACAACAACAACAAACCTGGTGATAAGTCTCTCAAAACGGGTGATAATCAAAAGCTATTGGGTTCATTCTTGGAAGGTCGTGACTTTTACTTGATGACGCTCATTTCGAGGCGAAGTCGATTTCGTGCTGGCACTCGCTACAAGAAACGAGGCCTAGACGAGGACGGTCGATGTGCAAACTATGTGGAAACTGAACAGATCTTCACTTATGGCTCACACACGGTTTCGTTTGTGTGCGTGCGAGGTTCGGTGCCACTGTTCTGGTCACAGTTGGGTCACAAGTACCGACCACCACCGAGACTAGAGAAGAGTGAAACCGAAAACTTACAAGCATTCCGGCGTCATTTTGAGCACGAATTTGCTATCTACGAGGGTGACTCTGTGGCCATTAGTTTGATTGAACACACTGGACGGGAGAAGATTTTGGGGGATGCTTTTCTAGATGCTGCCATTAAGATGGACGATGCACGACTGGCCTATGTCTCCTTTGACTTTCACGACTACTGGTGAGCTTGGACATTTGGTAGAGTTGTCTTGGAATTAATTAATTTGTCTATTTGGTTGCAGTCGTGGAATGCGTTTCGAGAATGTTTCCCTTCTTATTGATCGTGTTTACGAATTCATCAAGGACATTCGCTACTGCTGGATCGACGACGATGGAATGATTTGTGAGCAACGAGGCGTGTTTCGCATTAACTGCATTGACTGCCTCGACCGGACCAACATTGTAATGACTGCCATTGCCAAAGCTGTCATGGACATTCAGGTGTGTAATCGTTATATATCTGGTAAACACTAGCTCACTTGTTGACACCTAGCTGGTTCGCCTTGGTCTGCTTCCCCCTGAGGGTCAACTTCCCAGTAATTCTCGTCGCATCTTTCAACTTATGTGGGCCCACAACGGTGACATCATATCACGCCAATATGCGGGCACTGCTGCACTCAAAGGGGACTACACTCGCACAGGCGAGCGTAAAATCAGTGGCGTAGTTCGTGATGGCTACAATTCGGCCAATCGATATTATCTCAATCGATTCAAGGACGCATATCGACAAGCAGTGATTGACATCATGCAGGGCAATCCCGTTTCGGACGCACTTTCATCGCCCGAAAATGACAAGCCATTAAGCAAATCCAATTCTGGCACTTCTCTTTCAACTTCACTGACCAACACTTCCCTGTCATCCAATGACCAAGAATATCATGAACGGATCAAGTTGGTAATTGAGGACTGTAAGAAGATATTGGTCCCACAGGAGGAGGTCATTCTTGGTGGTTGGCCACTGGTGGACGCTGATCCTGTTACTGGGACTTCCTTGTCATCCACTCGAATCAATGGCGAACTGCCCGAATCGGAAATGGACATCGTGCTCATTCTAACCAAAGATTGTTACTACGTCGCGGATTACGATGACCAAACTGACCGAATTGTTAAATATCAAAAGGTTCTGCTTGAAGATCTCGAAAAGATTGAACTCGGTGCCGAGCCAAATTACCAATCTGGCCCGTTTGGGCCGATTCGAGGCCAAAACCGAAGCATCATTTCATATGCAGTGAGATTTCATTACACAATTGGTGACCAAACGGGATACTTTCACATGTTCCGCTCGACGGGCACTCGATTCTTCAACAACATGGCCATTCCAATTAGGACGCGAGAGGAAGCACTCGAGTCACTCAAGGCAATATGCGAGTCTTTCAAGGTAGCCCTCAGTGTCAAGGAGTTGAATGTTCCCTTCCACGAGGTGAGTCGACTGGAACGGCGCAAAAGCAAACGTCTCTACTCGTCATCCTCGTTCAAATTGGAGAACAACAACTCAAACAACAGTGGCAATGATCCATCTAGTCAAAATGGTCGTTTTCGCAACCTACAAACTGACTCGGGCAGTGGCGGCGGTGCTAGTTCACGTAAACTATTTACCGGGGTGTATTCGCACTTTTCGAGACTTCGTGGCAAGCTAACCGGTGGCTCATCAGCAAACAACGTGACACAAACCCGACAAGGTCTTCAGCTGGACGGATTCAACAAACCAAATCAAACAAATCACGCACTCTATGAACAGTCCACTTTTGCCGAGGAAATGGAACCCCAACAGCTGTCTCCACACAAAACGCAGCCTCAAGTGCAAATATTCGATGGCGATGATGATGAATCGGACGAGGATGATTCGATATTCAAGATTCGGAAGAAACGTTTCAACCGACTAGGTCAGTGCACTTCTGCCCAAAGCAGTTCAAGCAGTTTGGTGGTTGAACGAACGCTCAGTTCTGATTTATCCGAATCAGACTTTGAAGATTCCGAATTGATGCTTCCGCCGATTAGTGAAATTGGCTCACCTGGCGGACTGGAGGATGAGCCATTGTGTCATAAGGAGAACATGGATCGTGTCCTCGAGAGTTGTGGCATTCTGGTGACAAGTCCGCCACTCCGATACACTCCACAGGACATGACACACAAATCTCCCGACGATATCAGGAACAGTCTGTCCTCGCCCATCAAGACCAAGTCTGTCCTGCACGACGTAGATGACTTTGTGCTGGATTCAATGAAGAAAGCCTCACTGCGTCAACTCCGACAGAAGGCAGTGTCCAAGTCACAAGTGTCGTTATGTTCCTCCACAGCGTCAATTCATAGCAATGTGAACGCCGACAATCCGCGAATCAACATTGACCAGACTTGTGTCGAGTCAAACATTCCAGCCCGTAGCTCGAATCGATGTATCTTCAGTTCGGAATTGGCACTCAACTCGATCGCATCCCAATCGATCAAGAAGGACATAAACATCAACAAGCTGAGCAGCAGTTTCTCAACAGACGCACTCGACGGAAGCATTAATTCCTGTTCGTCTCTTAAGAACGAGCAACCCAATCTGGCCTATCAATGTGGTGCATATCCCTTGATGAGTTCCTCGTCATTTGCAGCCCTCTCTTATCAGGACGATAGTGAATCTCTTTCCCTGAATGTGCTGCCCGAAGCATACGAATTTGACGATTCCTCAATGATGCACCTGAATCGAGCCAATCTCGACAGTGCCACTCTATTTGCAATTTCACCCAAAGATTCATCATTGAGCGTGTCCGACTTGGCCAGTGCACTGCATCCCAGTATGAAGACTTCTCGTAGCTCCAATGCCCTTCAAGTGAGTGTATTCCACCTATGTTTATGATCACAATCTAATCTAATCTTATCCTTTTGCCCTCTCCCTCTTCAGACATCTACATCCGGCTGTATGTCCCTTAATCTACCTTCTATCAGCTCATCATCTTCTATCAGCATCACTGATAATGAAATGGCCACTTCCTCGACCAACAGCAGTGCTTCTAATTTTACCTCCTCACTGATGGTAAAGAAGGACCTTGTCCTCTCGCCACTCACTCGAATAGCCAAAGGAATGCAAAGTTTAGGCCTCAATTTGCGAAGTTCGGCCACCGACGCAGCCACTTTGGCACACAACTCCGAGGTGGAAAAGCGAAAACTACAAACTCGATCTCGAATTATTGAGATGTGATTCCAATAACGAAAAATTCTTTCGGTTTTTGGTTTTGTACTTATTTATTGACTCACTCTATTTATTGAATCCATTCTTTGATTATTACCGACGAAAGGAAGCACTTCGTTGACAGCACTTCAATCGTCGATTGAGCATCAGTATTTGTGCATTCACAAATGGACACAATGTTTTATTAATTGATTGATTTGATTTTACTTTGATTTTATTTTATTACTTAAACCCAAACATTCACTAGTCGACAATAAACGTGTGTGTGTTGTACATACAAACTTACTTACCTGCTAGTTACCATTAGTTGCATTTTCCTCGATCTGTCCATTCTCACCATTATGATTGACCTTTTGACAGCCAAAGAGGAGATAACCAAAGTGAGTGTAGTAGGCGGCAACTTTGAAGTGCTCCAATTTGGTGAGAATGATTCTTCGTTCCTCGGTCAATTCGTAGCCGGTGAGGGCGAGTTGGTCTGCCCCGATGACCAGGTCCAAGTGAAGTGAACCTCGATAGTAAAGGTCATTTGACAGCGGAATTCGATGGGCTCGCACCAGTTTGCGCACCTCGGGTGTGATTTGTTGCATCTTGTAGAAGGTACAATCGGCAACGTAAAACACTCGTTTGTACCTGTACGGTCGGTAGAGGGAAGATATATCCAGAATGGCATACGAGTAGATGGTGAAGGGCTCGCCGGTCATTTGGCTCACTGTGAATGGGGCTATTTTGATTGGGGTGATGTGCAACTTGGCCAAAAGTTGCGGTGAGACCATTGAGATTTGACAGTTTCTGTTGATGATTGCTCGAGCCAGTGCAGAACAAGTGTCCGAGTTGCCTCGCACACTCACTGTGGGAGTGAAGGCAATTCGGTCCTTATTGGTCACATGAATAAGTGAGACAAAAGACGATTCCGGATGGACAATCGGCTGAGGTATAGTAAACAGGTCAGGCGTTTCGAACAAAAGTGGCTCGTTGATTGGTGGTTTGCGATGCACTGGAGGTGTATTCAACGATGGCCACCATGAGTTGTCAAACTTGTCCAAACACTCGGGACACAAACGATGCTTCTTCAGAATGTCACTCTTTTCTCGAACCGACAGTGAACAATTCTCAGACAAATGTTCTCCATTGCAGTAGTGGCACAGTTTGATAAAACCAGAAGTGGACGAAAAGGTTTTCGGTGAGTCGTCTTGCGGTGAATCCTTGACCATCAATGTAGGCTTGCGAATCAAGTCCGGTTCTTCCTTGAGCATGTGCACCGAATCGATAATCGCCTTGGAATCATTGTCCAAAGCGACATCATCGACCGCAACAGTGCCCGAATTGTTGCCTTGTTTCAGCCTGAGCAGCATCATCCGCAGATTCAACAGTTCAATGTGTCGATCGATGAGCTTCGATAGCAACTGGTCAGGAGTGTGTTCAATGTCCCCCTCAATCTGTTCGATCTGGCGAATGGCGGCACTCAGCGAGCAGTGCAATTCTTCATCGTAGCACACAATCTGGCACAGCAAGTACACTGACGAGCTGGTGAGAATTCGCTCGATGAAACGCTTCTTCGTGTTATTGTTCGGTGCATTTGCGTCGAGTGATGACATTATCGAGAGAATGCCAAAAGGCGAAACAACAAAAATGAGAGCCGAAAAAATGTTGCAACAACTGGGGAGTCAAGTCAATCACAAAGCAGCACAAAATGAGATGCCAAGCGGGTAATGCAGTTGGTCTTAATAACAACCAGCCAAAGCAGACATCTGCATTGTATATTATCATTATTATTATTATTATTATCTGCAATATTCTAAACAAACGGCAATGTCATCGCCATTCATAAAGGCTAAATGACTCATCCACATTCATTACACTTGCTAATGCACATTTGTGCTTGGTTCATAAACAAATTCGCATACAGACTGACTTGGAAAAGATGCCGCAAATGATCGTTTTAGTGCGATATTTACCGAATCAATTCCCTTCGCATGCCATTCTGTACAAACACAAACATAATTAGTGTATACATTTCAAGTATGCTGATGAACATGTTGTGTACATTTTGCTAATTAATTCTAATTAAACTAATTGAATATTATAATTGTGCCACCGTGTAATATGAGTCAATGTGGCTGAGTGTGTCATCAAGATGACAGAAATATAAAAACAACTTTCATCTACCACGTTTTATGACAACTTGCAACATCACACACAAAATGATCCGCAACTAATAATAGTATAATAGATAATGACATTAAATGTTGCAATACGGCCATGAAGTTTTTCATCAGAAAATTTATTAATTTATCAATTGTTCAAACAAACCAAATCAATTTAATTGAATTTTGTTGAACTGTTTTGTGCTCCATACGTGATTCTCAATTTTAGTCCAATCTGATTGGACCAATCAAATTAGACTGAATCAAAGCACGGTTTGGCAACGAAGTTGTAGTCACTTTTGGACATCGATTATCGCTTGTGTAAACAAATCATAAGTCTTGGACCAAGCAGTGAGCGCCTTCTCGTTCATCACTTGTGATCCCAGTGAATTGACCAACAGCGTCACAAGCACTTCTTTGAGTTTGTTGAATTGTACTTCATTCAGATTTCGTCGAATGTGACTTCGCGCAATCTTGGCCAACATCTCGCCGGCCACCTCGGCATCGTTCAAATTATCAATCACCATCGACAAAGTGTACATCACATTGCGGGCATGTGCTTTCAGACGTTTGTCCCCTCGAAGAGTGGCCAGGTCGGGAACATCGCGAAAGGAGAAGTAATCTTGGTAAGTTGGGTTTGTTTTGAACAATCTGTGGAAATGTGTCAAATTGAGTAAAATAGGAAATGGTCAAGTTTGATCGAGTTATCTATATAACGAACATCATAAACAATTCGATGCCTGCTTCATTCAAATTCTTGGCCACCAACGACCAAGTGCTGGTCACAATTTGTTTCTCTTCGGCACTGAGATTCATCTTATTAAAATGCAAAGTGAGTGAGTGAGAATGTCGATTGAGAACGTGGATGCAGTCGAGTGGGTCGAGTGTTTGGTTGCCTAGCGGTTATAACATATTAATACTCTCGGGCTAGTCACTCACTACTTGGCGGCACTTGTGATCATTATAATGTGTACAATGTGTTCAATGTGTGCCACACACACACAAGAGCCACTCGACGATGGCCAGTGACGAGAGTGACGTAATTGAAACTAACCAAATGATCATTACTGTGGTATAAAGTAAAAGAATGCCCAATCGATACAAGAGTTGTGCGAAACACTTGTCGGGAAGAGACTTAAGTCTTAAGAGGAAAAAAGGAGAGGAGGAAGAGAAGAAAAGTACGTGTCAAACAAGCAATTGAACATCGATCAAGCAGCGATTCAAGTGTCCTCACTATAACGAGAGAGGTACTTTCTAATGTGCGATTGCTTGTAGTGAAATGTTAGACCAAACGATCATGATATAACAATCATTAGAGTTGGCAAACTTTAGAGCAATGCTAACATTGACCGTGGACATATCATCCACATCGAAATCGACAAGGTGCCACTCATGTGTTTCCTTGGTGACCTTGGAGCACCTGTGACACCAAAATGTACAGATAGTACATTTACAGTATTTAGTGAACACATGTTCTATGTCTCATTATTTCATTATTTCACCGTGTCCAATGTATGTGTTTCACTAATCTGAAGAGATCTCAATCACTTGGCTGTGTTTGCGAAATGTGTTCACTGTTAACAGTATTAACTTAATACTGTTCACCACTCGCTAACTAATTGCAATTCCACAATTGTTCAGTGGTGGTCCCCCAACTTTGGAGAGCATCTTGAGAGTTACTCACTCATTCCATCCCAAAAGTGAACAATGCAAATTGAATGAAGACATCAATCTTGACCCAGTGGAGTGGAAAATGCATGTGGAATTAGCAAATTAGCGGCCAAACAAGCAACTGAACACCAGTCAAGCGATCAATCAATTTGCAAGCTGACACACTCATTACACATTTCAATGGAAACTAATTGAAAGGGTTATCGAGTGGCAAATTGCCAAATTTGCATCCAATTTAGTGAAATACAAACCTGTCCACTCAAGACAGCATTTACCAAATTAGCAATCGAACAAATTCGTTTGTAGCAACTCAAGTGAAACTGATTTATCAGAAAGAAATTAAGCTTAAGCAACTTTACCATTCATCTAAAACTTATAATTAAATTTTTATTGATTTCATCACTTCTTACAATAATAATTCATTGCTGATGAATCATTAGAATGGCTCAAAATAAAACAAACAAGAAAAAATATAGATAGAGAATAATTGAGATTCAAAACATTTGATAATAATACGTCAAAATAATAAGAGTTCCCTAAACCTGATAATTTGTGAACAGTTGAGGTACTATTGAGGTACATTGAAAATACTTCGCAGTCAAGAATAGAATTAAAAAGATGTTTCTGGATTAATTCCACTAATGACTTGTTGTTCTGTTCCCATTGCCCTTTGTCTGTTGGAATGTTCCATTTCAGTTTCCAATCCAATACGCGAGTCTTTTGTATACAAGTAGAACATATCCAACTTATGATTCTCCACTTGGTCAAGTATGTCGCTTTTTTCCTTCACAAATTGCCACGGGTCTCGAGTGTCGTTGATGTTCAATGCGAATTGTTCCTTTTTAGTTTCAGGCAAATCAAAATGTGCTCTTCGAACATGTCTGCAAACGTTTCCTTTGTACTTGAACGGTTTACCACATCCATCGAAGCCACAATAGAACGAGTTCAATTCAACATGAGCTTGTAGATGACGAAACAAAAGCATCGGCGTTGGAAAATGCATGCCGCAGTTGGAATGCTTACAAACAAAAGTGTAGTGATGATCGTGCTTGTGAGAACTTAACTCTTCACGATAGTTTGCTACGAAATTGCACCCAGTATAGGGACAACCAAAATGGCCTTTGAAGTGAAAACGCCATTTATGAGTGCGCATTAGATTGAGATTAGCAAACACTTTGCTACATTCCACACAGGTCCATTCCTTTTGTTCGACATGTGTACGGCTGATGTGATGATCAAGGTCTTTCCTGTATAATAAAACATAGTTAGATCTAATGACAAGTAACACTGACTTACTTTCGGTAGAATTTCTCTTCACACTTGCCACAATGATTCATCCCCACTTTGTGTTTCCGTGCCATGTGCAAATCCAAATGCTTCTTGTTGTGCAGAACTTTGGCACATTTCGCCGAATATGATTGCGGACATGTTAAATTGAACAGATTCCGAATTGAACTGAACTCTTTCATTTCCTTTTCATGATTTTCATTCATATGCTGGTCAGGATGCTCGTTAGGATCGTCAGACTCTTCATCATCAGTGTAATTAGGATCTGAATCATCAATATCCATAGCAGCATTGGTATTCTGGTCCTGATTGGGTCGGCTTGAATCGCTTGGTTCGTGGGACATGTTATTAGATTCCTGAGCTAGGTAATTCGAATTGCAAGCAGTGGATTCGTCAATATCAGCATACTGCTCATGGTGGTTTGAATCAGAAGCCACTGTAGCAGCATCATCGACATCAGTATTTGTCATGTCATCTGATTTTTTGTCTTGGTCGGATTCATCCGAACCAAAAAGATGCCAAGCAATTTTCCTCTTTTTGTTAGTCAAGTGAGTTTGACTATAGTCGCGGATTTTTTCAACGTGATTGGATTTTTGAAGCAGAGTTGTCGAAGTGAATGTGATAGAAGCAGTTTCGTGTTTAATCGAATCAGATCGTTTGACAAACATTTCTGGAGTATCCCAAATGCTACCGGAACTTTTCTGTTTCGAATTCTTTGCTTTTACAGGTTTGAATACATCAGCTTCAGGGTTCAACAAATAATTCTTCCTCATTCCATCTTTCAGCCTTGGCATTACATTCTCGTAAGTTTTATTATGAACGTGTTGCCGAACGTTCGCAATAAAGCTCGCCTTTTTGAAGTCTAGGTCTTTTTTACTTGGGGCGTTTAATTTCTTTTGAACCAATCGAGTCAATGCTTGTTGTTTAGAATAATTGAACTCGCCTTCAGGATCAGTCATTTTGAACAGAAGTTTTTCGTTGACTTCGATGCATTCCAAATTGGAAACAATTTCAACTGTTTTCTTAATAAAATAGTCCATGTCGAAATCTTTCATCAGACCCGACTTGTCGCGTGCCAAAAATTTATTGAATGCGTTTTGAATTATTGGATTCATCATTTTCTCCAACTGCTGATCACAATTCAAGAATTGAGGGCTTTTCGCCATGATGGTCAAAGATTATGGTGCTAAGTAATGTTGCTGGTATAGTTAATATTTGTATTCAGAAGATTATTGCAATAAGTTGAAATCTAAAGGTAAAACAAAATAAAAATTAGTTTTCGTATAAACACGAAAAATGCATAAAGAATGTTCAAATTGAAAGCGAGAAATAAGAAGAAATAATAAGATTTGCTTTTAGCGAGCAAGTATGCTTTGATAAAGTCAAATAAATCAGTAACAAAGTGTGAGCAAAAAAGATATTGCTTTTGTTTTCATACATAGGCATAGTAATACAACCTTAAGTGTTGTTATTTTAATATTCTCTAATGTTCTTCATTTATAGCCAAATGCACGTCTTCACCATTGGGATGCATAGTATGAAACAGATAGTCAGTCCTATCTTTCATTCGCTTGACTTGATCGCTTCTCTCTTTGACAAATTCCAAAGGATCTCGATTGTCATAAATGCCTTTTGCGTTTTGTTCCTTCTGAGTTATAGGCAAATGAAAATGTTTGGTTCGAATATGTCTCACTAAGTTTCCTTTGTACTTGAACTCTGATTCGCATTCCGTATAGCCACAATAGTATGGTTTCAAATCGACGTGAGTTTGCAAGTGTAGATGCAAAGTCTCGGTTGTTGGAAATCGCTTTTTACAATTCCCGAATTCACAAACGAATTTCCTATGTTTTTCATATTTATGTTTGCTCAATGCATCACGACAGTTGGCTACGAAATTGCACTCCTCGTAGGGACAAGCAAAACAGCCTTGGAAGTGAAAGCGCCATTTGTGAGTGTGCAATTGACTGTGAGTGGAATATTCTTCTCCACATTCCTCACAAATCCATTCTTTATGATCATGATGATTACGACGTACGTGATGATCAAGGTGTTTTCTAATGAACAAAAACAAAAATTAGCAAACATAAAATAATATAATAAGCACCACATAATATGCAGTATTAATACTATTTACTTACTTTTCATTGAAATTCTGATCACATTTAGATGCAAGACATCGATACATCTTGACCTTATGCTTGCGTATCATGTGTGAATCGAGCTGTATTTTGTTGTGTACAACTTTGGAACACTCTGCCAAATCAGGTCGCGGAAGTCGACATTTCAGATTGAACAACGTACGCTTGCTTTGTTCTTCGAAATGGTCATTCGCTCGACCGTTATCGTTATTATTTACTTCTTCTTCTGGTTCAGCTTCATCATCATCAGTGCAGTAATTGTCCTCCTGATCGACTGAATTTGAATTGACAGCAGAAAATTCATTGTGCATCTTTCTTTTTCGGTTTTCGGGATTATTTTGACGCATATTTAAACTATCGCCACGGTCATGAAAACTTTCAGTTTCAAGGCAAGTCAAAGTAGCTTTCGAAGACGTCATACTTGCTTCACTAAAACCTGAATCGGTTCTCTTGGCAATCTTTACTGGCTTTGCCCAGACACTGCGAGTCGGCTGAGAAGTAATTTCACTGACTGGTTCAAATACATCAGAATTTCGCAAAAGATTCCGCAATACAGTTTGCTCTGAGTCAGACAGTTTCGCTAGAATTTCGTTTTGAAGATCCTCTCGACAGGCTGCAAGGGAGGCTGCTCTTTTCGCCTTGTGGCGTTCTTCTAACGGTGATAATTTCTTTAGAAGTAAAACTGCCAGTGCATCACGTCCTGAATTACTGTTCACGCTTTTCAAATTTTTAAAATCAATTAATCTTTTATAGTCCACTTTGATGCAGTCCAATGTCATAATAAATCTAATGACTTCTTTAAGAATTTCGTTGCGATTCTGGTGCTCCATCGAGTCAGAATGCGCAGCAAATTTTTCTAGTCCATTGTCAATTATCTGCGTAATCTTTTGGGAAGGATCGTTTGTGTCATCAATATCCATCATCCGAGAAGTTCCCGCCATGACGATGCATGTATGTTGTGCTGAATTGCAATATTCTGATGATATTTGCCTACAAATAAATATTATGATTATTTAAAAAAAGTAATATTAAATTTCGATTATGGTATTACCTTGTTTTAAGAAGACCTTCAAAGTATATAAATTAAGAACACAATCAACACAATAAAACAACAGCAGTCACAAATTACACAAATACTAAAATTCAAAACTTTTGAAGGAAAAGCAATTTTAAAGTAGGCCTCAAGTGACACTATTTGCAATTAAAAACTGATGAATAAAAATACACACAAATGTACGGCCGTATAGCTGTAAGTACTTACCAGGAAGCAGTAGTAACCGATAAAATCAGATGAAGATTTGAAAAGTCGAAAACAGTAAAACTCAATCAATATTAACCAAATCAAAACTTAGAAATTGGCGCAATTCGAGATGAGTGATATTTTGCTGATTTGAAAAATGACGATGATGATCGGAATTCAGTTCAGATGGGTAGCTTTTGAGTAACAGAGTTCAGAGTAACACAAAGAATACTCAAAGATTCAAGCAAAACTGCCACGAACACAAAATTAGCAACTAATTTGAACACAAACAATCTAACTGATTGAAATGTTTAATTTGATTCAAACATTCCAAACAAACATTAAACACTGTTTTGTGATTCTTGTTGAGATGGCGTAATAAGTTTTTCAATGAGAGGGCAAAAGATAGGTCACTGTTGGAACGAAATCCAAAAGAGGATCGTCAGAAAGTGGAGCACACTTGTGAATAGCGAGACACTGCCAAGACAGTGTCCGTGGATATAAACATTAGCCAAACGAACAAAAATCGTTGCTCACTGTTCAACTGCGCATGTGCCGTTTATCTTTTCAGTTCCAGCGAGAGTGAATGCAGTCAAGTGATCAGTGCACTGATCATGATCACTCAAAGGGAAAGAGGAGAGAATGTGTGGACAAGTAGTCTGACTCGAGTCGATCGTTCAATGTATACTCAACAAACAATGAATACAAAATGCGATCAATGGTTGAGGGTGGCAGTGGGATTGGCCGTGGATGAACCCCTTGCTTGTACTGAATAAAGCATAATCTGTGGCTAGCCATTATCGATCGATCTTGCAAGATGTTCTCTTGTACACACAGTTCACTTTTAAGTCTTTCTGAGCACAAGAGAAGAATGTAGATGTTATGTACTATTGACAAGCGAGAGTGTCATTTAGCTTATTGTTCTCACTGGGAATCGAACACAGTGGCAATCTGTTTCGCACACCACTTGGCGATGACATGATTATCGTCTATTGATTTCAAATCATGGTATCGGAATGGAATGTGAGCAAATACCAAACAAATCCTTATGCAATGGAAACAGCACGCTTGGGCTGTTGATGAATGCTGCTGTTGTTTATGACATCGGACGCGACCTGATCACTGATGAAATCGACAATCCATCGATAGAGGAAACCGTGGCAGTAGCTTTTGCACTAGAAAAAGGAAATTAAACTGGTCAAAGTCGAGGTCTATTCAATGCTTACATTTCTCTCCGGCTTTGTCGCCGATTGCAAATTTTTACTTTTGTCTTTCCAGTAATTAGCTTATCAGCGATTCTTTCATTCGGGGCATTTGTGTGTGACTATTGATGAATGTTGGTTAGTTCAACTAAACTTAGTTGAAAAGAGGAAATAAAACAAAGTCAGGGAAAAGAAAGCCAAACAAGCGAGGCTGTGTTTTGTGTTTGCAAAACTAGACCTATAGAGGTGAGATCGCTCGTTCGAACAGTAATAAACAAAACATGTCATGAAACAAACCCCAGTTACACTTTGTATATCACTAGACCAGATTGTAGGACAGATGGAATTTTAATTGCAATTTGCAATGCAAACAAGTGATCACAAGTGAACTGCTGGCGGGCCGCGCACATTCCTTTCCATTTGCCACTTGTTTGAAGTTTGCTACACTCAACAAGACAAGTGCGGCACATCTGGCAGAGAACAAGCATTCGGTGTAATTTGAGACAAGTAGGTTTGAAGGTTGGCCTTGGTTGTACTTTGACCGTTGGACGATCTCTGCTTGGTTTGGAGGGACATTCGCAAAATGGACATTGCCAATTTGACAACTCGATGCAGAACAGGCTGACAAACTAATTTACGATCTTGTTCGGGGAAATATTTTTATGTTTCAATTTAAGCAATTCCCAGATACAAACGGATTGGCACATATAATACTAGATCAAATTGAGCGGGAAAAGAACGACACTGTGTCGTGTACGTGTGATAGATAATGTGGGCATTAGGGGTGTGTTCCAAGGAACACAACAATGATCCGAGCCAGACCCTTAACCATGCTCTCATTGCCCATTAAACCATCGTTGTGAGCCCTCTACCAACTGTCCCTTGCCTTCCGGTCGCGCTCATACCCACAGAGGTGGTTGCCTAACCGTTCCAAGACCGCTCCAAGCTTTCTCCAAGGCGTCTCATCAGAGGTGGTCCTTCTCTCAAGTCGTCTCAACAACGGGTATACCCTTCATGCCGAAGCACAAGAAACGTGGTGGTCGCCCCCCAAGAAGCAGGCAAGTCCTAGCTCACAAGATGTCTTCTCGTTCAGCGAAGCATCATGGCACTATCGACAAGAGTCTGTGCAAGCTCGGCCAACCAAGGTGGTACGACCAGACGAACGATATCGGACAAGTAGGCGCCCCGACCAAACAATCTCTCCGAACTTCAGTATGAAGTCAAGTAACTTGACTCAAGTTGACCCTCTCCCAGTTCGATCTGGATGACCTTGGAATGAATGCCTAGGTTGGTTTAAAGGTTGGTTGAACTCTCTATCTTATTATGGACTTGGCAAAAGTGCCGTTTGACTCGTACCTAGAGAAGAAAAGTCCTTTGGATCAAGCTAAAGCTCAGAAATTCCTCTCACAGATGGTACGCGCTACAAGCAATTTACATGATTCGAACATTGTCCACCGTGACATAAAACCGGGAAACTTTTTATTGATGGAGAAACGAAAGGAAAAGTACATCGTCTTGTGTGACTTCGGACTTTCAAAAATTGGAAAAGATCGTAAACCGATCATGTCTTCTTCGTTTTGCGGCACTCCTCTTTACATGGCACCTGAAGTCATATGTCTCGGCAATCCTAAATATGATTGCAAGAAATCAGATGTGTGGTCAATCGGTGTTACACTGTACCAAATGTTGACCAAAGCGTGGCCGTTTGATGTCGAAATGCCGGACAAAGGACTAAAGCAAATGGAGGAGGAGAATTGGGTGTGGCCAAAAGGGCTCAAGATCACTTCCATCTTAGATGAGTTGGTCCATTCAATGTTGAATCCCGAGGTGGCCGACCGAATGTCAATCAAAGACATAATTGAGCATGAATGGGTGGCCAAGGCCTACGAAAAGACGGTTACTCTCGAGCGGAAGCTGTTTAACACCGCTAAATAATACATTTTACAATCGATTATTATATATCAATAAAAGTTGACTTTTTTAAAGCCATCCTAAGGTGTGCAATTTGTGCTTCATTCTGGTCGCCAGTAATGCGAGATTAGCTGTAGCACTGAGCACAGTTGACGCAAATGCTATTGCACTGGGCCCCACTTGCTCCGGCCAAATTAATAGACCAGTTTAATCAGATCAATTTAACGCCCTCGCCCTGATTACGTTTTCGCTATCGCAGTCGCAATTTTTAATTATAACTTTTATTGACTTTCTTTTTGTTCAGGCTCGTCCTTATGCCATCGCGTCTCGGTTGCCCGAGGTCCGATCTGTGAGAAAAGCGTAGGATTGTAGCACATTGTTACAAGCAGGCAAAACCATTTGAACTATAACTGATTCTGCACTTAAGAAGCTTCTCTGTGAACTCTCAAAGCTCAAAGCTTCATTATTACTCGGAACTTGATGTCTTCCTTTGTGGCTTACACTTCTACTGAACAAGTACAATGTCAATTCGAACTCTGATCGAAGCGCGACTGACAAGCACTTCTACCATGAATTTTGAATGAACGATCCAGATGGATTGGCATTCAATGGCATGAATGAGTGCAGTCGCATAATTATGCACACTATGCCAGCAATCTATCTACTTGAAATGATCAGTGATTGAAATGAATCATTCCCGCTAGTTGATTTTGAAGTAATCGGAAGAGAAACTAGATTGGTGATATTCCCGCTGAGAAGCGATGACAGTAACCATTGATTCCACCAGTCTGCGCATTGTTTGTTATCAAGCCTTGATGATCAAGGCAATAATTTATTTATTATATTATAAATCTTTATATAAAAAATAATTAAAAATTGAAACCTCATTGAGAATAAAGCGTGTGTGTGATAAAACATAAATATATGTGAAATGGTAATACTTCAGTTGAAGGTGAATATTGCTGCTTTAGAGGAAGTTCAAATTGTCGGCAGGCAAAAATCACATCTCGGCCATGAGATGTACTAAGGAATGATAATGAGGAATACTGTCCCAAATGGAAGACAAATTATATTAACGATGCACAAGTGTTGTGACCTGATACATAGAGAGTAGTGTATCGATTGACAATATAATACGAGTTATAAGAAGTTAAGTTATAAGAAATATAAAGCTAAATCACTATGTGAATGTGATAATCATTTATGCACTATCGAAACGTATAATAAATATCTGAGGTAAATGTATGAGGTATATTAACTAATTCATATATAAGTTAAACCGAGACGGTTCATTAGTAAAAATATCAAAGTATTAAGGCGTGTATGTCAGTGTTATGGTCTGTGTGTATTGTAATACTAATTAGTGTAGAGACACATGGTTCGTTTGAATGATCTATTTGGAGTAAAGCAAATCAGCTAAAGTGGTTTATAAGAGCAAACATACCTTTCATTGGTCACTGTGTTGAAAGTCCATGTGCAAATTCAATTCGGCAGTGCTGTTAGCGGAAAAGGGACAGCCCACACTGTTATAAGGACACTTGAATCGGGCGCCAACGTTGACCGTGACAGTGGGAATGGCCAACTGATTGGACGCCACACCAACACGATCTAGTGCAAAGTGCACTGCCTCGTTGTAGAATGGCCCGAGATTATAATCAAACTCGGCATTGTACTGACCACCGTCGAGTGAAACACTCCTTACAGCCTGGTCACCTTCAGGTGCTTGGAGTCTTCCTAGCTTAACTGCCCGAGTCTCCAATGCTGCAGAAGGGTTCGGTTGATCGATGGGTCTCGACTTTCGCCTCTTCTCAAGTAATGCTCGCAAGTCCCCGCCTGAGTCGTTGTTTTGTTTCCGTTTAATTTTCTCCTCTTGTTGTTGCTGCTCTCGATGCTTTCGTTCGTGCGCACCCAATTCGGGTCGAGTATTGGCAATGAAGTCACAGTTCTCGTAAGGACATACGTGCACTGTCTTTTCAGGAACTGGCTGCATCCGTTTATGCAGGCTCGACAAAGATTGACAAAGAACGATGTGTTGGTCATACAGGCGCTTTTGTTGAAACGACTGTTGACACTGGTCACACGTAAAAGCACTGACTCGAGATCCAATTGGCTGGTGCATCGTCAGTTGAGCATCGGGATTGCTGAATTTGCGTTCAATTCGAACTGCATTCTTTGCTTTTTTACTAGATAGTCGGTCTGCATTCTGAATAGTGACACTTACAAGCTGGTCGTTATCGTTAGGACAGACAATCGACTCGTGTGAGATTGTTCGCTTCAAACCCAAACGATCCAACACATTCGATATTTTCGAGTTTTCATCCTTTTCGTCATTGGACATTGAAGGAGTGATAGGTCTCGCTTTTCGTACGCAATTTCGGTCCCTTTGAGAGGATTTTTGAACACTGGAACGGTTTGTGCTGGGTTCATGAATCGATGATGAAGTCGATTTGTCACTATAAATTCTATTAGCGACTTCTCTAGAAAATTTCGGCGAATTAATTTTAGTAGTAGTAGGCTCATCAGGAAAGTGAATTCGCTCCCGATTCGACGACGAAGACTTGGTCTGTTGCCTTGCATTGCGATTAGCTTTAGAATTATTCAATTGCAAAACAAGTTCATCGTCGACAACTGAAGATTTACTTGCAACAGACCGTGGACTATCGCAATAATCTGAGTTGACACTTTCTTGAGACAAAGACGAGAAGGACGAACTCTTTTGACGTGATGTGTCATTCTTACGATATTGGTCAGATCTTTTCTGTTTGAGCTTAGATAAACTTTTTGAATCAGATTTATCAATGTCATCAGCATTGCTAGAGTTGTCGGTAGATTCGGACTGATGCAAGTCAGACGTATCACCTTCATTAGTTGACAAACCGCTTTCAGAATCAGCCTTGAGTGTACCACCTAAATCGATGCCTTTCGCCATTGAAACATTGCCAATAGTCTCTTTCAACTCCAAAGACGATTCTTCCCCAGTCTGATCTAACTCTAATTCAGAAGAAAATTTCTCCAAAATTTTAGGATCAACTTGTTGATTTGCCACAAATGAGTCATTTTTCAATGGAGAAGTAGGTGTCAATGGCAGTTGTGACAACTCACTTCCGTCTTTCGGAAAAGAAATTTCCGAGCAGGCATCGCTTGATCTGTCAAACGCCAAATCAAGTCCTTCTCGCTGAGGCCCTTCTGATGAATTGGAACATTCTGGCGAATCAAAGCTGTTTGCCACTGAATACTTGGAAATAATGCTTTCACTTTTAATTGGCGTAGAGATTTTTGATTCAGAGATTTGTGATGATTGCAAAGATGGTGTTACTTTATCAAATGCAGAATTTTCATTGATAATCAAGTTAAATGCACCTTGTTTGCTATTATTACAAGAGCCGCTTTCCTGAGTTGATGATAATTTACAATCAGGATCATCACTGATGGACGAATAAGAATGGTCATTGTTATGATCATGAGGATTAGGTCCACTTTGATTTGATAAATCTGGGAAAGAATTTCTATTAATCGCCTGGTCATTAGAAGATGTTGTCGAATTTGGTGAACACAACTGAGAAGACTTATTGGTTTGCTGTGCAGTTAACTCAGAGTTGAGATTCGAAATAATTTCCTTTGACGATGTATCCACATTGCTGACTTGTTGAGAATTGTCAGTTGCGTCCTCAATGGCAGTAGAATTATCAAAAATTATTGCAGATTCTTCAACACTTGTGTTATTGTCGTCGCTGCTTTGAGAAACATTGCGACGCAATGAACGAAGAAAGGTTGAAACTGAATCGCCAATTTCACTTGTTGGCTCTTGTGTTTGGGCCTTCAATTCGTCAAATGGATGAATATGAGTTGGTTCGACAACAGCGGCGATAGAACTTTCCTGAGCAAGGTTTTCATCGTTCATGTTGACAGAGTTGTCAATCACTACCGTTGTAGTTTCATCGACTAATTCTTCTTTGATTAATGCCAGTGGAAGTAAAGTTGGTACATCGGAATTATTTGGAATAGATGACAATGAAACGGTTGATTTGAGCTTTACATTGGAGAGATCAGTTAACTTTTCGGCGTTTGCAAATTGCATATTTTCTTCTGTAGTAATTGAATTGATTTCCCGAACGAGAGATGAAGGTTCACTGCTTACTTCAGAAATGGTCTTAATATTACTAGAAACATTACTAGTCGAAGGGTCACATACTTCGTTGCATTCAGATACAGTTTCAATTCCTCTATTTTCAATTGCACTTGACGTGAAAAAATTGCCAGATTGATCAATAGACATATTCAAACACGAATTAGCTTCAGTAGTAGAATTAAAGTGATCGTTAGAATGCATTTCACTCGATTCATTAATGCCAGAAGTATCGTTAACTGACGGAGAAACTGGTTCAGATTTAATATTTACCTTCGACTGAGTATTTTCAGAGTTGTTAGAATTGTCAGAATTAAATTTGGAAGAAATTTGTCGAGATATTACAGGCGATAATTCGTCATTTGAGTTTGGCTGAAGCATATTTGCTTGAGTATCAAGTGAAGGTAGATTTAGGAAGTTAGAATTTATTTCCTGGTGATCAGCAGAAGAGCAATTCGGAATTTCATTCGAATAATTAGCAATATTTTTTGGTATTTCAAAAGCACTTTTTTGGCTCACAGCAAAAAGCGATTGTTTTTTGAGTCGGCAATCACAACTCGGATCGACACAATTAACCAATTCTGAATTTCCAGAAAGTTGCCGCTGATCAAAAGAATGAGACAGTGGTTGGTTTGACAATTCTTCGTTATGTGAAGACAAATTGTCGGATTCATTGGGCAAAATGAAATTTCCGGATCGTGTAATATTTTGATCGAGTTCTCCATTCTGTAGACTAATTTGCTGATGATCAGACTGAAATTTTTCAGGATAAATGAGAGATTCGTTTGAATTTTGAAAATGAATATCCGACGAAATAGCGAGATTCAAAGGTTCTTCAATACAATGACTTTGGCAAAGTAGTTCTTCAATTTGTCGTTCAATCATGTCCTCCTCTTCTTCTTTGACAATTATCTGCTTTTGAATATTCTCATTATTTCCTGATTTATTCGCCATATTAAAATTGGCAACATGTTCTCCTAGCGTGGTTGCTTCATTCGGATTGTCTTGCGTGATGCCGTCCAAATTGTCTCCATCAGAGCGATAAGGCAAAAAAGACGGCAATTGCTTTAAAGGCTCACCAGAACATTCCGAATTAGCAGGGCCAGTTGGAACAGCGGAAATGGAGTTGATGTCACTTGATTCGGCATGGTTTTCCTCAGTAGAACGATCAAAATTATTCGAACTAGATTCGTTTGAGGGCGATTGGGGCTGTTGAGTAAGGAGACGATCAATAATAAGCCGTTCAACGTTTGTCCTCAATTGGTCAAACACTTGGTTGATCTCATTTGATACTCTGTGGAGCCCACTGAACGAAATTGCTTTTGCCTGCTCAATTTGTTCCAAAATCGACGCCCTAAATTCTTCATTCGTTGACATGATGGTAGCTGCTGTGGTGATGACAGTTGACGGTACATCTAAATGCAGATAAAGTTCACGTAAATCTAAAAAGAAAAGAAAAACATTAAAATTAAAAGCACAATTCATCATTCAGGAGATAATAAATATACTTAATGGCCTATTTTCTCTAAGACAGGCTAGTTACTTATCTACAAAGGCGTCATGACAGTAATAAATGAAAGCAAAAATAAAACTTCTTGGAGTGGCGTTACTCCCCAATGGTTTTTAAAGCGGAAAAGCGTTACAGACGCCGCCAAAGCCATCAAAAATCTATAACTAGTCCCTAAATAGAGTAAATCTAAATAGATGCTCGTTTTTTGTTTGTTTCTACTAGACCAAACAAAACGCAATCACTTTTATATATTATAATTATCGATGTAATCATTATAATCATGAATCAATATTTGCTTATAAGATAACAGAAATGTTGGCACATATTGGCAATCTCTAATCAAATACGAGAACACTGGTTAGACAATAATTTTAAACAACTCAATAATGTAAATAGTATCAAACGAGACCTACCTGTGGCAAGCAAGCAATGGCTGCTCTTTTGAATAAAAGAGCAGCGTGCCCAAAGTTGCAATGCTTGAGACTTGATGCGGCACTTGTCGCAGGTTTTATTGACTTGTTTTCGGTTGATTTATGTGAGTTATAATTGTTATAATCAGCAAGATGTTGATGCGAATGATAAGAAAAGCAGCAACGTCCTGCGGACACAGTGCTGTAATGTGACGATGAAAACAACAAAACAGTGTAGTTTAGCACGGTAAACAAATATTTCTAAGTGAGAACGCGCGTGCGAAGAGGAAGAGGTTACTTGAAGAAATGCGCGACGGTGGCGGTCAGGCAAGGCCGTACTTCGATTTGGTGTGGGAGTGGTACCGCTAGCAGTGTTCACAAATGAAGGACTTGAGGCACTTTGTGTTTTGGCTATAGCCCATTTGTTGATATATCAACAATATGTTGTTGAATCATTTGATGATAACGATAATCAATGCTAGGCGCGAATGGCATGCCACTGAAAATAGAACACAATTGCACATGCTTCGATAATCTGTGATTACTAATCACATTGATTTGCTTGGCAATGGCGCTGCTTTGAAATACAAAGTTTGAATAATATGGTTTGTCTTCACCTGCTGTTCTGTCAATATTTTGACGACTTGTTTTCGTGAAGACAACTGTGGCGCCACAAGAAGAACGATAAACCTTTTACACACTCGAATGTGTTGAACAGTTTGGTTGGTCTAACTTTCAGGTTTGGGCCAATCGAATTAGGCAGAATCGAGCATCACGAACGAATTCAAGCATTTAGAATTTCTGATGAATGCTAAGCAGAGCAATGAATCTTCAGAATTTGCTGTTGAGCATGACAAACTTTAATGTCAAACAATGTGGTGGAGCTCAATGAGAAGCTGAGCAACCAAAAGGGGACAATTTTAAATGGTTCTCTAAAATAATGCGATTACTTTGCGCATGTAACCTTTTGGCTACCTTTTCCACACCACATGGATATCATGAAAGGGGAGGAGCCTACAATCGATGGTTTGCAAATTGCAAGTCATTGACATTTCTGTTCGGGCATATCTTAACTAACCTTGTACTGAAGTGCAACGCTGAATGATTTGTTCTTTAGGTTGATCAATTCAAAACAAAGTCTGCCAAGTTTCTCTTAATTTGGACATTTCCATTTGATTTCTTGTACAATTTGTACAATTGTGGTACATCTCATATTATATGAAATTAATAATGCTAAATATCATATTATGCTTGGACTACATCGAACCTAAATTCTGCAATATACCATTCATCTCTTTCCTTGTAACCACATTCACTTTTATTTTTGACCACTTCATTCACTAAAAACGTTTTTATTCCACAGATTGGCTACGGAATTCAATTACTCATCAATTGCGCTGTCAATTATTGCCTTTACCGAAATACGTGATTTGCAGAAGGACTTTTGTAAGTTTTTTAGTTTTAATAAGAAAGAGCTTGAATCTAATTTGACCATTGTTTTTTGCACAGTTGTGACATCGGCGAAGCATCAACAACACTGTCAACACATATGAATTTTTGCCGGTCTTATCACTGGAGTTATTATGATCAACTTTTGTATTATCAATTTCCTTCTGTACGCACTGATCAAATGTCAAATACGTTGACAGACTTTGTCTGCAGGTACAAGATTATCTAGCGACAAGTAAAGTCGAGTCCGTTTTCTCAGTGCCTACATTCTTCTGTTCAACTTTCGGGTCATGTACGTCTTCTATATTGCCTAAGAATTTCATACTGTTTGGTCATATTTCTTCATCGTCATTAAAGAAAGGTAAGTTTCAAATAATTTATTATAGTTATTATCGTTGATTTAAATTTTAGGGGATTTCGCTTTTTGTAAAACAATATTAGTACTCAGAGAGGATCGCGATTTTTTCGAAAACGGTGAACAAGTCGTTATTCGGCATCAACACAGTCAACAAGTTATGATTTTCGCAGTAAGTCCATGAGTTAGTGAATAGATGATAGTATCTTTGGCCTAACAGTTGTAAACGGCGAGCATAAGATTTTACAAAGAATTTGTACATTAGCTTATTAAAATATTAGCTTCAAGAAATTATATGTAGCTTACAATGAACAAACAAAAATAAATAAAAATGAAACAAAAGAGTTCAATTTGAATGTTTAATGTTATTCAAAAGGATGCATCATAAAAGAAGATGCAATGTTAGTGTTTAAGCCATTAAAGCAATTAAGACTATCTTGTAGTAGTCTCACTGAATTAGATTGCCACAGGTCCATTGGGAGGCACAGTGTTGTTGGTGCCCGCACCAGGAGCAGTTGCAGGAGCAGTTGCAGTAGCTGGGTAAGTTGGATGACGACCACGAATGGGCAACAGTTGTCCAGTGGCACTGAAAACCCATCGATCCAGTGGAAACACGGTGTCTTCACAGAAAATCAAGTACAGAAACTTGAGTGTTCCGCTGATCCAGTGAGGCGGGAAAATCTTGATTTTTTCAGTAGGGCTAGCGTCCACCCGTTTGATACTCGAGTAGCCTCCATTTCTATCTGTTAGGCGACAGCTAGTAAAGAAGGCTTGAGCCATTTCCCATGCTTCGGTTCGGTAATGCTCCTCGTGGGTCAGTCGCCACATGATGAAGTACGTCTCGGCCATTTCGGGACTAAAGCAAAAGAGACCAGTTAGATACCTGCTCTGAACACAGGTTGAGCGTGATCACTTACGTCAAGTGGTGCTGCTTGTCATACGGCCCCCAGAAGGTGTTGACGCCGTCCATGCTCTCGTTAAAGAGGAACTTTCTCGGAGCCAATTTGGTCAGGGTCACGTGGTGCGCCTTGGCACAGGTTGTGGCTAAACTTGTAGCCAGTTCCTTTTGTTTCTGAGCTTGTTCCGCGTAAGCCTGGTCACCATCCTCAGTGGCATTCTCCAGCATTTGAGCAGCCATGCCCCACATGGCACCGACATAGCAGCCATCATACCACATTTGCTTCTCGTCTTTCCTGGTGTACGGGTCGTAGCACTGGAGGAACTTTTGTCCGGTCCGTGAGGTCATCACTACGCAGCTCGAAGGCTTGATCACTTCCTCCATTGCCTCTCGGTACATGTCACGGGCCTCTTTGTCTTTCTTTCCGGACTGATACCATTCCTTGACCAGGGTGAAGTAGAAATCGCGTGTGCCATTGAACAACTGCGCCTGAGTGCCCCAGATTTGGCCAGTCTCAATGTTCATTCGGCTCATGTGACACTTGCGGGGCCATTCTTTCTCCTTGAATAGCTTCCGAATGGTACTGGTTCGAGCTTTGTACTGATCGTCTCGGGTCAGAGCACTGAGGTAGTTGTACTCGAGTGCGCCATTGTAGCACTCGGACAGCGAAACGATTATGCCATTGACTGCTTTGGTCTTGAGATTGATTTTCCAGTAGGGCAAGCCAGACGGACTATCGTAAGGTTTCTGCAAGATGTCTGCGAGTTCTTTCGCCTTGTCCAGGTACCACCGTCTTTCGGTGAGGGCGTAGAGCGATAGAAGACTTCCGAGGTAGTCGTTGATCACCTGGCTCACGATGATTTCGTCGTCCAACTTGGAGAAATCCAACTTTTCCTGGACATAGACTTCCGCCCTCTGAAACGCATTTTGATTGTCAATCATCCAGAGGGTGCCCATCGAGCAGAGGACATTGCGCACCGAGTCCACTCCATACCATCCTTTTGAAGATTGCAAGTAGAGGCGACGTGCTCGAAGGAGCGAATAGTTCGCGTAGTAGGTCCAAGTGTTTATGATCATGTCACGCACCTTTCCCTTCTTCGTCTCGGGGTCCATTCAGTTGAGGAGAGAGGGAGGGGAGCACAAGAGTAAGAGAGAGGGCAGGACAGACGACTTCAAATGGCAAACCACTGGAAGATGCACTGCTTTAATACACCCAACTAGGTTCGATCAATTCGAATGCAACAAGTATTCATTCATCAATAATGAAATTTTTGAGAATAATCAAAATTGTTTTCGAAATCGTATTATTCGTTTGAACAGAAGAGTGGAACAAAAAGTTGACTCAAACAATTCAAATCACTACATTCGATGTGTCACTATTAGAAATTCAAATTTTCGATTTTAATTCCAATTGATTTAAATTTTTTAAAGCAACTAATTTCATCAGTTTCACTAATGCAAAATAGTAAAAATAGTAATATCAATAATTTTTCCAACGAATAGCTCTACTTTTGGCATTAATATAGAACTTTACTATGCACATATTGGGAACAATCGATTATTGTTTTTAGAAAGAAATGACTCAGTTCATTGGTTAGGGGCAATATTTTAATGGCCCAGAGGGCGAGTGCAACGATCGAAGTGCACCATCACAAGAAGAGTGGTCTCACGGTCTCTCAGACAGACTTGCCACTAAAGTCTTTGCTAATCTTGGCTTCATCTTCAGAGTCTGGATCGCTGAGAGCACTTGGTGGCGATGGCGCTGGTGAGGTTTGCTCCTTGTTGGACTTGTCAGCATTGTGACCATTCTCGGGATAGTCAAAGGTGCCACCCTGCTGCATGTGTCCCCCCTGAAGAAGGTAGCCAACCAAGCAGCGCAGTATGGCACTGCTAATCAGGAAGAGAGCAATGTGCAAGTATGAGATGTACCGAGAGAGGAAGTTGTTCTCGGCGATCGGGCCACCAGACAGAAGCCAGCGCAGGTAGACCAACTTGGCGATGAGCACCATCATGAAGGTGAAAAGTGCGTGGAACTCGCGATCCACCAGAGAAGCCAACTGACCAGTGCACCGAGACTTGATTGCGTACTTGCACTTGAGGAAGACTTTGCGGAAACAACCATTGCTGCAGGTGCTGATGCAACTTTTGTCACTCATGCTTGCCAAAGTAGTCCTCGGAATGGGGGCACGTGCTAGAAACTTGAGAAGAGTAGCACTTGACGGCCGAGTGTCACAATGAAGTTGAGCTGGTTTGCTAGGCACTAATTAGGCAGGGAGGCCACAGGGGAGAGGCTTTATCAGATCTTTACTAAATTTATGACTCGGACGGAGCAACGTGATGTGCCTTTACCCTTGGTGATGTGTATTGTTGTGTGACTCGAAATAGTGAACTTTCCATGTGGACATCGAATCAATTTCAATAATAGTCAAATCAATGATGACCAACTTGTCTAGTTCTAATTGTAATAATTCGGAGGCAACTGGCGGGAAAGGCATCGAGTGAATTGAATGGCAATCAATGGTAAACAGTGTTCGTTTGTTCAGGACAAAGTGCAAACTTTTAATTTGTCTCACTGTGCCGACTTGTGAGACTCGACGATGTGTCACTTCACTTTGATGGGCACCATGTCGTCCTGGTTGTACTGTTTGGTGAGCAGTTCGTTCATAAACTGTTCGGTTGTTTCGCATGCACAAGCCAAAGTGAGCAGCTTTCCCAAATATGACTGCACTGAATGGTCCAAGTGAGTGCCTGTGGCCAACTGGTCGAGCATCTCCTTGGTAAAACGCTTAATCCAGGCAAGATTACTGCTTGCACAAAAGTGTTGCCATCCTCGGTGACCAGCAGCAGTTCTGGCACGTTGCATGTCTTTGTAGCCATCGAAAAAGTCCGCCTGGCCCTCCTCGTAGGTGACATTCTCCTCGAAGAGAGTGCTGAGGTCTTTGAAAAGAGTTTCGCCGCTTTCGGCGGTCAGTCGAGCAAAGGTGAAATCAATGATCATTGCTTGCACACCAAAGGAAGCAATGCTATACTTGGTGGAGTTACAGGTAAAGTTGACATGACGATGCTTGCATGGTCGAACCATTAGATTGCTCATGTGCAAGTCACGGTGTTCAAACTGAAAGGCTTTCTCCGCCACCACAAGTCCGAGCACCACTTGCTTGTAAACTGAGACCATTTGGGATGCCACAAAATGAGTGTCACTCATCATTTTGTAAAGGTTTGAACCACAGTGCTCCATTAGGAGGATGGTCTTCTCAAGGGCGGGATTGGATGAGGTGCCCATCTGGCACACATAGAACGCCTCAAAGCTCATCAATGCCTGACTGGTGTCGCACAGGTACATCTCGTGCAGCCGTGGGAAGCATGCTGCCCTGAATACCTTTGCAGTCACTTGTGCACTCTCCCCAGCCAGGTCGATGTCTTCCTTTGGGTCAGCCTCTCCGTCTGCCTTGTGGCCAATGCCTTTGGTCAACTTGGCCAGTGTTTGCATGCATCGTATCTCTCGATAAACATCTCGATATCGCATTCCATTTTTGACCATCTGATTGCACACCGAATTGGGCAAACAGTTGATGATCTTGAGCACCACTGGGAATCGCCTTCTGCCGCGCTCAAGCAACATTACACTGCCCAACGAGCCCGAACACAAGTAACGCAATCGTTTCTCTGTGAACTCTTCAATTGGGAAGATGGCTTGCAAGGGTAGGTGAGTGCCCGATTGGACCACACTCAACAGCACTGCACGGTCAGGGTCAGATTTGATTGAGTTCTCGAGCTACGAGAGAATAAACAGTTAGGCAGTTACAAAGGCAATAAAATTGGTACTTACGTGTTGATCGAACTCGTCACTGTGTTGGTCATAGTACGCGCTGTAATCGGCATTCAACTCCTGCAAAAATGCGTCCATGGCTTTGCAACTCTTTGGCAAACAAACAGAAAGCGATTCGCAAGTTTGCCTTCATGTGCTTCGCAATGTTTTTATATTTGCCAAAACATACACGATCGAATAATATTGAGCATTGTGTCAATTAGAATCGAGTTCAGTTCACTCTGAATGAGTACATTACATTACATATCTATTAGTCATTAATTCAAAACATTGGAGTGGCCAGTCTGTAAACTAACAATGAAGAAAAGCAAAATTTGCTTTGTAAAGTAAATTATTTTGCCAATACATTTGCAGTCATTTCAAAACAATTGACAAGAAACAAACACTTTGGACCAAATCGGTTTATTTTGAATTTTAAATTGTCCTCAATGTTGGACAAGAAGATGGCTTGTTACAGCTTCTTTGACTTGCCACCTTTCACTGATTTGGTGGACTTGACCGACTTGGTCGATTTGACCGAAGTGGCGCTTTTGGGTTTCTTCGATGTCCCAGAGACGCTAGAGCCTTTCTTCGAAACCGAAGCACTCTTTGGCTTTTTCGAGGCTCCAGATACTGAGCTGCCGCCTTTCTTTGATGAGATGGAAGTGCCAGACTTGGCGCCTTTCTTGGAGACAGAGGCACTTTTTGGCTTCTTGGAGGCACCCGAGACAGAGGTACCAGCTTTGCTTGTTCCAGATATTGAGCCACCTTTCTTGGAAACCGAGGCACTTTTTGGTTTCTTGGAAACGCCAGAGACAGAGGCACCAGCTTTGCTTGAAGCCATGGATTTGCCGCCTTTGCTTGTTCCACTGACACTTGCCGATTCGGCTTCTTCTCCCTCTTCTCCTTCTTCTTCGGTTTCTTCATTGGCTTTAGCTGATTTGCTCGATGCTCCTTTTTTGAATGAGCCACCTTTTTTAGATGCTCCACCTGCTTTGCTTGCACCTGCGACTGAGCCGCCGGCCATCGATCCACCGGCCATTGATCCACCTGCCATCGAGCCACCTGCTACCGAGCCACCTGCCACCGAGCCACCGGCCATGGAGCCTCCGGCCATCGATCCACCGGACACGGAACCTCCTTCTTCTTCGGCGCCTTCGGATACTGAACCACCTGCCATTGAGCCGCCAGCCATGGAACCACCGGCCATCGATCCACCGGCCATTGAGCCTCCAGCCATGGAGCCACCAGCCATCGATCCACCGGACACGGAACCTCCTTCTTCTTCTTCTGCGCCTTCTGATACAGAACCACCAGACATGGAGCCTCCGGCCATAGAACCGCCAGCCATTGAACCACCGGCCATGGAGCCTCCGGCCATCGATCCGCCTGCCATGGAACCACCGGCCATCGATCCACCTGCCATGGAACCACCGGCCATTGATCCGCCTGCCATGGAGCCTCCGGCCATAGATCCACCGGACACGGAACCTCCTTCTTCGGCGCCTTCGGATACTGAACCACCTGCCATTGATCCACCGGCCATCGATCCACCGGCCATTGATCCACCGGCCATCGAGCCTCCAGCCATGGAGCCACCGGCCATCGATCCACCTGCCATCGATCCACCGGCCATTGAGCCTCCAGCCATGGAGCCACCAGCCATCGATCCACCGGACACGGAACCTCCTTCTTCTTCTTCTGCGCCTTCAGATACCGAACCACCGGACATGGAGCCACCTGCCATGGAGCCTCCGGCCATCGATCCTCCAGCCATAGAGCCACCGGCCATCGATCCTCCAGCCATTGAACCACCGGCCATCGATCCTCCAGCCATAGAGCCACCGGCCATCGATCCACCTGCCATGGAACCACCGGCCATCGATCCTCCAGCCATAGAGCCACCGGCCATCGATCCTCCAGCCATAGAGCCACCGGCCATCGATCCACCTGCCATGGAACCACCGGAAACGGAACCCCCTTCTTCTTCTTCTTCTGCGCCTTCCGATACAGAACCACCAGACATGGAGCCTCCGGCCATCGATCCTCCAGCCATAGAGCCACCGGCCATCGATCCTCCAGCCATTGAACCACCGGCCATGGAACCACCGGCCATGGAACCACCGGCCATCGATCCACCGGATACAGAACCTCCTTCTTCTTCTTCGGCTCCTTCAGATACCGAACCGCCGGACATAGAGCCGCCAGCCATGGAGCCACCAGCCATGGAGCCTCCGGCCATCGATCCGCCTGCCATGGAACCACCTGCCATGGAACCACCTGCCATGGAGCCTCCGGACATTGAGCCTCCACTCATACTGGTTCCTTTTTTCGATGTTGACTTTCCACCTTTGATTGAAGTTCCTCCTTTTTTCGAAGTTGACTTTCCGCCTTTGATTGAAGTTCCTCCTTTTTTCGAAGTTGACTTTCCGCCTTTGATTGAAGTTCCTCCTTTTTTCGAGGTTGACTTTCCACCTTTGATAGAAGCTTTACTCTTGGAGGTGCCTTTGATGGATGAACCACCTTCTTCCCCTTCTTCTCCTCCTCCTTCGCCTTCGCCTTGCATATCTGGATTGGCAAAAAAGCCAGACATGCAATTGATGTCTGAGCCTCCGCTTCCTTCACTTGCTGCAGGCTTTTCGGTTGATTTCTCTTTAGTGGCTCCGGCTAATGCGACGGCGGTAAGTTTGACCTAGTTTAAAGTGGGTTAATTTTACAAGAACATTTGCACAAAAATAGGTTTAATTACCTTCTTGGCACTATCAAACCAAGTGCTCTTTTCGATGAAGCCAACTGGCATTCTTTCGAGGGCATTTGTTCGAAGGACATTGGCCAGTAACTCTTTACCCTCATCGGACAGAACGGGCACTTTCTCTACATTCGCCTGAATGACTTCCTCCAGGTTGTCGCATTGCTTCGAAGGCTCGTAAGGATACTTCTTGGAGGCCATGAAGTAGACCACAGCTCCAAAGGACCATGTGTCCGCGACTACCGGATCGAATTGCTCCTTTTTAGGATCGCCATAAACCTCTGGGGCTTGATAGTTATTGCCATCGGAGGCCTGTTGCTTGGCGGGCAGACACGGCACAAAGGTGACATCGTTCTCTTCGATGCTCCAGTAGACAAGCGCTTGGCGAAAGTTGGAAATCTTGAGAATGTTGAACTGCTTGGCTGGTCGAAGCACAAGATTCTTGGGATGGATCTCTCTATGGGTTATGCCAATGTCGCCGAGGAAGTCCATTCCACGAAGCAGTTGCCAACCGTAAAGAGTTATCTCATTCTCCTCGAGACTATTCTTTTCGGTGTAGTCTGCGAGATTGCCATTAGAGCAGTACTCCTGGAAGATCTCGATGTTCTTCTTGTCGTCGACAAACAGCTCCCAGGTGTGCACAATGGAGGCATGCTTCTTGCCGAGATGTCGCAGAAATTTGAGGTACATGGACTCGTCGGGGTCGATGCCCACCTTCTTCTCGTAGACTCGACACGACACCGGTTGGCCAGGGTAGTCTTTGCTCTTCGCCTCGAGCAGCTGCGAATCTTTGCCCTTGACTAGCACGGTGGATCGTTCGACAGTGAACTTCTCATAGGCGGATTCTGACTCCTTTATCGGTATGGCACCTCGTTGTCGTTTAAGGTTTTCGATCTGAAAAACATTGAACAGTTTGTACAATGGTTAAACTCGTCTGGCAGACATACCTCTGACTTGAGCAGGTTTCGCTGAAACATAAGCTTCCTCAGGTCGAGATCGATCTTGTACTTGCTGGTGATGTTCTCGTCTGGCTCAGCATCGGCTTGCTTCGAGTTCTTGGAGCAGCTGGCGGCAGGCACCGTTCGGGTCACTTTTCCCTTCTTGGAAGACATTGACGTGGAGCCACTTTTGTCCGAAATGCTCGACGCCATATTGTGATCAAAGTACGGCATCACAAGAGAGGGAGAGAGGAAGACAAGTGAAGAGGCGTGTGAACAAGGAGAAGCCAAATCAATAAACTAAAACACTTTAGACGATGAGATCGAGTCCTTATTTATAGGGAAATGAAACAATCTGAACCGCAAGTTCACAATGGCTTGTCATTCTAGATTTCGAATTGAAATTTTCTTTGTTCCGACACGAACTTTTTTGGTATTCGTTACACGATTTCTAAGTTTACTTTATTGTTGCTAATCCGAAGCTTTAAAAATTGGCCATCGAATTCGAGTCACAAGCACAGTTCTCATTTTGCTTCTTGTTAATCAATTGCTTTACGCAAATGTTTGCACTGAATTGCTCGAAATGACTTTCATTGCCATGTTATTATTTGTGAATGTTCTTCTTTTGTCATATCTCACTTTACTCGTACCCTTCGGACTGGCTGATTCCGATGTAATGCCCTCTATTTCGATGCCCAAACTGTCTGTGCCACCATCGCCAAATATCATTTACACTCAAGCTATTAAGCAACTGCAAACGGACTATGATACTAACAAGGAACACTGTCACAGCTTTCCATTTAACATCACTCAAAAGTGTGGTCCATTCGTGAGGAACTTTGCCATTGCTCTTATCGACTCCCCTGAGGACTTCAGTCCATCTCTGAACGAACCATCAACTGGGAACAGCAGCAATCAACGCGATTTCTGTTGCTATTTGTGGCCAGTGAAGCAATGTCTCGTCGATGGTTTGCACGAGGCACTGTGCGATGCTACACTTGTCACTTCTCTCACAAGTTTTACCTCCAAGTGAGTAATAATTCATCAAATGTCACACATCATCTAATGTAATGTTCTAATCTCGTTTCTAGTGTGAATTATTTTCACCTTATCTTCGGCAATATAACTCGCAATGTAACCCAAATTTGCGGTTCCACGTACCCGGAAAAGTCAAACTGCGAGTTGACCGGCCAAGTGGTGACCACCGTCTTCTACGCCATAATGCTCATCTTCTTTTCGATTTGCTTTTTGATCATACTGTTTTGCATTTTTGCTTGAGCGTTCAAATGTTCAAACGCTCTTAAAATTATTACTATTTACTAAGTGAATATTAAAATGTTTTTATTTTTATTGCAAAGTGCATCTGTTTCAATTGATCAATGATGCAGTGTATGAGTCGAATCAATGAAGACGAACATTGACCTATTGATTGATTTATTTTGGCCATTACAGCTTTCAAAGACCATTTGCATTTAACTGCGTATACAAACAATTACAATATTACCATGGTATTATTGTCAATAAGAACTCTCCATAGGTCGTCACTAAAAAAAAGACCACAAATATGAACTCCATTGACCAAAATGCTTCAATATAGGCAGTTATGTCGCAATAAGACCAATACACTCGAATAGTCTTTCAATTGTCTATTGACCATTGTCTTTGCAAAGAACAACAAAAATAGGAAAGCATTAAATATGTCATGGAGTCCATGACAAGGACTTTGAGTTGTAGACTACTATATAGCAAACTTCAAAATGTCATTAATGGGCGACTGTTGGCGTCTAACTATCGAAAAAGTGCGATTTGGAAAATAAATCCAAATGGTCCTCAATCTTATCGTGCATATCTCCTTTAATGTTCTCATACACAGAGCTCTTCCAAATTGGGAAACAGTTTCGATATCTTTTCACACTGCAGTCTACGACATTACGCGAGAAAAACAACAATTCCCTTCAAATAAAGTATTTTCTATTCATTGAGAAGTGAAGGAGAAAAGAGAATGATCGTGTTGAATCAAATTTGAATTATTTTAAGTTCTTTCAAATGCTTCAAATTGGAAATATCAGCATTGAGTACACTTTCAAGTTCATAAGGAGATATATCTAAATAGATAAAAACAATATTACTTGATTATGATTATGCAAGAGAAACATTTACGCATTCGTGCTTGTCGAAGAAATGCTAAATGAGTGTCATTTAAGCCTAGGCTTAAATCGAGACACTAAAATTTTCCATATCAAGTTTTTTTTTCTGTCGGATCTATAATTAGAAGGTAAAGTTATATTGTCCAGTTGCCAATATTTGCAGTTAGGTCCAATCCGATAAACAATCGGTTTATCGACACATTCCTGGTGTCATAGTGAAATGAACCAACAATTTGTACAAAAGTAAAATGATGAAACAAATTATTAATTTGAAATTAAATCCACACGTGTGTACAGTTATAACACGCGTGCAGATTATAGAAGTACCCACTGCGGTGACACCTAAATGGTTTGCAGCCGACGCCATCGACAATGTAAGTGTCAATAAAGGATCTTTTAAAGAAAAATAAAATATCCATTAAGATTCTGAAAAGGATTAATTTATTACACACTTGTAAAATGTATAATTTTTTCGATTATCGGATTAATAATGTATAATGTAAAATAATTAATGAATACCATGGTATTTAGAGCAATCTGTCATTGAATAAAAAAATATTTACAAATTTAAAATCCAAGAATGGTTCCAGTACATTAGTCCTCTTCAGGAACAAGACGAGACTTAAAGGACTTCACCTTGTCCTGATCCATCAAAAACTTTTGCCGTCCATGGTTTTTGTTTCCACTCATCATCATCCGATATAGTTTCCCATTAATTTGAACAGTGGTAATAAACTGCCCGTCTGTAACTTGCTGTGAACGAATAAACACAGGTATTTTCTCAATCTCTTCTACTACATGTAAATCATCGGACGATGAACGGCTTGCTGTACTTTTGGAGTCTTCAGCGAGTTTCTTTGGGCACCGCTCACGTAGTACCGATTGTACAACTGACGCCACCTGAGAATGGGAGTATTCATCGAAATCATTCCGCTTTCTAAAGCTGGTGAACTCAATTCCATCGATATTTTGCTTTTCCATATACTTCGGCATAAACTTGTCATCGGGCATAGTGTCTTTAAGATTTTCTTGAATTCTTTTCAGTTCGTCAGTCTTCAAATGATCGATGAGAGGCATGTAGAGAAGTGTTTGCATGGAGATGTCACCGGGAGACTTTGACTTTGACTTATTATACGAACCCATTATGGCAAGTTTTCAATGTAAACAAACAAATTAAAAGTCCAATCTTCAAGCCACAAGTAAATCCGTAAGCTGCTTGTGACAAACGCAATAATTTTGCTAGTATGTTCTTGCAACTCTATTAGCCACGCCTACAATTGATGACCAGTCATTGAGAGTGTAAACTGCATAATAAAAATTAGCAAGCGTTGCAATTTAATTTAATCATAATTTAATGATCAAATTGGATATCAATGGATATTACTAATTTTTTATGGCAGCTTCACATTAAGTGACTCTAATATCATTGTTCCAAATTGGGAAATAAAACAGTGGCCAGTAATTTACACAATTTGGCGCCATCTTCAAAGTCGTAATTTGAATATAACAAATAAAATGTCTTCAATGAAATGACAGGACTTGGGGACAAAGCCTTTTGCTTGTCAAGTTTGTTTGATTGGGCTTGTTAGATTTCTTTGTATGGTAAGTAGCATCGATTTAAAAAAAAACCGTTAATACTAGTAAGATTATAATACACCCGCTAACCTTTTTTCCCCCAGACAAGTTACATCAAATAATCGCAAACGATGCTTTTGTACATGTTTGCCAACAGGCAACGCCACCGATTTTGATCGAATTCAGACTGCTCGGACACGAACCAATTCTTCTAAAGTAACCTTCTCGATAATAAAGATCAAATATTTGTTTAGCAGATCATTGATGTTGCCTAGAAAATAATTTTTAAACAAACCTTAAGAATATGAGATCAGAAATATAGCTTACCTGGAATTGTGAATTGGAAAGCTTTGGAAGTAATCGCCGTTCTATTAGCCGAAGGTTTACTTTTCTTTCCCATTTCAGTAAATCGCGATACTCAAATTATGCTCAAATCGATAAGTTCCTACCAGATCTGATCCTCTTAAATTGGTCCAATCATTTGGATTCAATTTGTATCATATTACTAAAGTAAATGTTTAAGTGATTTAAAATTCAAAATACGTGAAAATGTAATAATTGACAAAATAAAGTTTAATAATAGAATGAATCAAAATTATAGAATTCTTAAATGCAATGTAAAAGAGCACAGTATCAGTTAGATTGTCTAATTGCAATTAAATGTAAGGTAACATGAAAGCATTAATTTACTTGAATAAACCGTTCTCTTGTTTAAGCAATGCGAGAATAAATGCTTCAGTTAGCCCAAGGCGAGAACGATGACGTTGGCCATAACCATCTAAAGAATCAATGTCAGAATTATCATCATCGCTGTCGTCATCGTCTTCGGAATCATCTGACAGGTGGCTCAATTCTGAATCCGAATCTCCAGAATTAGAATCATAAGACAGCATTGATCGGCTACTAGCCTCACCATCATCTTCCTTTACGTAATCTTCAATAAATTTGTATTCGTGCAATTTTGTAAAATAATGCAAATTTTTCTGAATAGAAGGGAGCTTCACATTAGGCGATTCAATGAGCAATCGTTCCAAATTAGGAAAAATAGTCGCTAAGGTCTGGCACCATTGTGAGCCTTTTTTAAAATCGTCATAATTGTAATTCGAGTAGGACAAATAAAATGTTTTTAACGAATTCGCCGGCTTTGGCTTTGAATTTGGATTTTTATAGTGAAGTTCCATACAAATGTTCAACAGACGCAATTCTTCCAAATGATTCAGATTGGATATTTCTTTGACCAATAGATCATTAAGTCTCTTGGGTCGACCCTACAAATAAAAATATAATATACATAATGTAAGTAAAATAAAACAAAAAGCACCAAAATTAAAAATTTATCAAAACCTTACCACATTGTGTTTGTCATCAAGGCAATTAATGCATAAATACTGCAAGTTGATAAATGTCTTAAAGATGTACTTGAGCATTGCGCCGTATTCGTTGTAAAATTCGGTCAAAGTAAGATGAGTCACATTGATGGGAAGTTGAGGATTGGCTTTGATGCCATTCTCTAGTTCGTTTTCATCAAAATATACGTGATCTCTAGCGGTTTCAACCTCGGAAATTTTTCCAATTTGCAATCGTTTACAATTTGGGTTTAAAAATGACAAAATCTGCTCAATATCGCCATGCATTTTGAATGAGTAGCGTTCCAAACGAGCTAAAGTGGGCGCCAAAGGTGCAACATTAAGTTTCTTCTCTGACCTTGGATCATAGAAAAGCAAGTCCAAACAACGTAATTCAGTTTTTGAGTTGAGTATTTCAACAAACTTAGGAGTAAACCCGCCTAACAGTTCGTTCGTTACCAGAGTCAAAGTATGCAAATGAGGCCATTGAGAAAGAAAATCCAGATTTTTCTGAAAGAAAATGTCTTTCGAAATTGTCAATTGTTTTACATTTGGAAAAAGATTGCCCAAAAACTGAGAGTGAGCACGAGTGCCAAAATATTTTTTGGCTCTCATCTTGAGATGGTCGTCTTTCCCTGCAGGCTGCAGTTTCATTTGTTCAATTTCTTCCAAAGGCAAGAAATCCCGATAATAATGTTTGTAATTATGGTGAACCCATTCACCTTTTGGTTCAATAGATGTAATATCAAATATACGCAAAGATTGTTTCAGCTTACAGATTGAGATAATCACCAAATTCCATCGGGCACACACCGCACGAATACGAACCAATTTGCGTAAAGCAATTTTCTTCAAGATTTTTTCTAAAACTTCGTTTGGAAAATCATTGATGTGAACTACTGTAATAATTTAAAAAATCAACTTTTGATTACAATATTTCGTTTCGATTGCTTACCTTTCTCCAAGCTCGTATGAGAATTCTTGTTCTTGTTGCTTCGCTTGTTTGGAGATTTCTTCTTGGAATGTTTGTTTCGTCCTGCCATTGTTTGCTTGGTAGTGTAAAGTCAATTAGACAAAAGAGGAAACTTGTGATAGACTAAACAGACAAATAACAGAAGAGTGAACCGAGTAAATTATGATAGAGCAGCTTATATAGCGATATTATAGCATGAGGCTCATGCCAATGAGCTAACAAGTGCTTGTCGGCAGACAGTCTGTCACAGACTCGATCTGTTTCGGCTGATGTCGGCATGGCCGCCATGCCATGGCGCCACAAGTAGCCGCTTGTCTGACAAGTGTGCTTTTAGCCTATTTCAACAGAAGAAGCTTTATTTTTGGCGGAAATAATTTTGTCGGGCAATTTGGCACAACAAAAATTACTAGCGGCATTATTATAATCGTGTCAAAATAATTTTTATTCAATTCAAACTTTAATTCATACAATTGAATTTAAATTTAATCATTTCAAGCATAAGATCAAAGTCAGCCTGTCGGTCTTGTGCTTCCTCTTCGGAATTATCCGAGCCGGAGCCGGAGTCGGAGTCAGTTTCTGGATCACAACCTGAATGATTACCCAAACCGTCAATTGGGCGATAATAATATTTTTCACCCTCTTCTCCTTTAGCTTCCTCATCGATAAACTTATATTCACTCAAATGTCCGAAACGATGCAAATTGTGCTGAATAGAAGGCATTGGAGAATATGGCGATTCAATAATAAGTCGTTCCAAGTTGGGAAAAATTGTAGCAATTGTCTTGCACCATTTTGCGCCATCTTCAAAGTGGCCCCAATTATATTTCGAATATTCAGTATAAAAGACTTTCAGTGAAGGAACTGGTGCTGGTTGTGGTTTTGTGTTAGAATCATAATCTAAGTTCATTTTAATTCCCAAAATTCGCAATTCTACCAAATGTTTCTGCTTTGAAATTTCGTTGTTCAGCAAATTGCCCAGTTTCATGGGCGAACTCTAAAGACAAATGAAATAAACCAAAAATTGCTTAAATAAAATAACAAAAAAAACGAAAATAGATTACCACTTGGTCTTTGTCGTCCAAACATTTGACAAACAAGTACTGCAAATTTACAAAAGTCTTGAAAATGTATGCAAGCAAGTGTTTGTCTTTGAATTGAGTCAAAGTGAGATGAGTGAGACTGAGGGCCAGTTGAGGGTTGGTTGCGATGCTTTCTTGCATTTTGTCTTTTTTAAAATAAATTTCATCATAATCAGTTATCACATTGGAAATTTTTCCAATCTGCAGACGAGTGCAATTTGGATTGAGTAGCGAAAAAATTGGCTCAATATCTTTATCGTGCATTTTAAAAGAGAAACGCTCCAAACGAGCCAAAGTGGGGGCCAAAGGTGATATGTTGATATTCTCCTTTGGCCAGTAGAAAAGCAAATCTAGGCAACGCAGCTCAGTCTTGGAGTTGAGTATTTCCACCAATTTTGGAGCAAATCCTCCCACCAAGTCCGATGTCACCAAAGTCAAAGTGTGCAAATTGGCCCATTTGCTCAGTATGTTGTTATTCTTCGGAGTAAATCGATCTTTGGAAATAGTCAACTGCTCAACGTTCGGGAAAAGATTAGCCAAAAAGTCCACGTAAGCGGAGCTGCCAAAATTGCCACCAGCTCTCATTTGTAAATGATCGTCATCTCCGGGAGGTTTCAATTTCATCTGTTCAATCTCTTGCAAAGGCAACAAATTGCGATAATTGGTCAGGTAATCGTGAAGAACCCAAGAACCTACTGGCCTGCTTGAAGAGACGTCAAATATTTTGAGAGATCGTTTTTTCTCACAAATGCTGACAACCACCGCATTCCAACGAACGCAAACAACACGAAGAGACACTAATTTGCCCAAAGAGATTTTCTTGAAAATCAAAGTCAAACATTCATTAGGGATATCATTGAATCGACCTAAAGAAGAAAAAAGAGTATTTACGGATGAATGTTTTAGAGAATAAATGATCTGAAATGAGGACTAAATATTTACCCGAATTTTTACAAACTTCAAGCAATTGTTCATTTTTCGAGACATTCTTGGAAGTAGTCGCCTTCTGGTTGCTAGAGTGAGGCTTCCGTTTACTTTTGGAACGTTGACTCCCTTTTTTCTTTCCCATGGTTTTCAGCGATGATTATTTTTCCGTAGAAAATGTTTGACTGCTTTGCGCGGAGTTGCGGACAAGACTGAGGTACCTGTGAGAAAGACGATCTCTCTGCGGCGCACTGCAGTTCGTCACAATGCATGTGGCCAATCATGGCTGCCAGTCATGGATAGCAGCATTGCTAGTGGCACAAGTGACATGTGGCTGTAATGAGTGGAAATGTTCAGCGATAAATCGTAAAAAAACTCTAGGGGTCCCGGAGGGAGGCACAAGAAGCTAGCTCGCGATCTAGTCTCTGAATTATAATAATAAACAACAGTGACAGTTTGATAAACATTGACATCCTTGTTAGAACCTAATTCAACAAGAAATAAGCAATCGAACCATGAATGACCATCATTGAAAGTCTCTATAGAAAAGATAGTTTTCCTTCATTGAATATCATGATAATCTCTTATATATTAAAATCCTTGGATAAGAATGCGAGGGGGTCACAACATTATTTATGTAATCATAAAATATTTGCCTATTGACAAGTTTATTTATGTTAGCCAAATGTTAGGCTTTGGCAAAACTACATGTAACTTTGCTTGAACGTTTCATGGGAATGGACTCCAATGGCCAATGCATACAAGCTATATGTGGTTTAATATTTGACATTTCCAGTATATTTTAAACAAATTTATTACATTGCAATAATCTAAACACAGTCAATTACTGTAATTGCAATCATTTTATTGCACAATAAAAGATCAGGAAAAAAGTCTGTCTATTTGGAATGGTTTATGTTTCATTATACGATCTTCAATGTTAAGATATCTAAAGAGTAAGTTATAAAATGTGTTTATATGTAGATAATAATAATAGTGTCATCAAGAAAGTATACTTTCTTATACGTAAAGTAAATTGTAAAATATTATTGACACTAAATAAATATCGGCGATAAAACCAAATGCACACAAACAAACATCGAATTATTGTTTTGAGTTATTGCACCAATTAGTATATTGAGATTGGGGGTATAGATAAGTAGTATATTTGACCAAATATAAATGGATTGCAAAATTATGTAATTGCGCAATCAAATTTGGTTGTATTCGAGATCGCCGTTGGCACAACCGACCAGTTTCGATACTGTTCCCACAAAATGCTTTGGATCACGTTCGTCTTGAATGTTTAATTCTCTTTGTTTGCGAATCGATGAAGGTAAATTGAAATGCTTCACTCGAACATGGCTGATTACCGCTGCTTGGTGATCAGAGGCAAACCTACACTGAGGCCACTTGCATCGGAAAGGCTTCAGTCGGAAATGAATCTGCTGATGACGAATAAGTTTATAGTTGCTTGGAAAGGTTTTGCCACAGCCTCGATACTGGCAAGCGAATCGTCGATGTTGCATTCGATTATGCAAATACACCTCAATTCGGGTGGAGGAGGCGAAATCGCACCTTTTCTTGGCACATTTAAATTGACCCGTAAAATGATACACATTCATGTGTTGAGACAACGAAGTGTGAGACGTAAAGTCCTTGGAACACTTTGCACATGGCCAACGAGAGTGACCTTTGTGGTCATCACGAACGTGAATACCAAATGCAACACTGTAAAATTGACTTTAGTTTGCGATAGTAAAAACAAAGGATAACTCACTTGTTTTTGAAGGATCGACTACAGCCTTTTCGGAGACATCGATATGGAAAGATTCGATGCGAATCAAATAAATGTCGTTCCAGCTGACCTTTACTTTTTACAAATGTATTGCACTGCTCAATTGGACATTTCATTCCCAAAGTGACCAACACACTTTCCTCTACATTCTCAGCAGTAGAAGGAGAGCTAATCAAATCTTTATTGACGAATATATCATTTGCAAATAATCGATTGGTTCCTTGCCTATTTGGTAAATCTTGAATATGGTGTTCATTTTCTTCATCGTCCTCTTGATCCTCCGGAATCTCCTTGAGGACACAATTTACTGGGACACATTCTGGACAATCACATTCAGAATCGGAATGAGTGTGTTCGTGGAATGTCGATGGAATTATAAAAGAAAGATGATTATTCAGTGCTGATCCCAAGTGCTGACTAGACGAAGTTGATGGCAATGTTTGCGAGTGATGCGAAATGGCCTGATTGGTTGCATTTCGATACTGTACAAGATCAGACGAAGAGTCTAAAGAAAAGAGCAAATTTCAAATTTAGTCATTCTATAAAAAGCGAAAATCTAAGTAATAACTTACATTCGAGTTCTTCTTCATCCTCTTCGCTTAGTTCTTGTTTAATATAAACCGGCGAATGCCGAGTAGTAGGCACAACATTGAAATTACTTAATAATGCATTTGCTGTTTGTGGCACGTGCGTGGAAGAGTTCCTTTGTTTCCTTAGAGACTCACAGAATCTAGTTCCATTCGAGTCCGTAACAGGTTTAACCAGACAATTCAAATCGTTCACAAACTGACCAAACAAGCCGTCCACTATGGAATTGAGCTCTAGCTTGACGTTTTGTTTTCTTTGTTCAAACTGTTCCAACAACAGATTGAATTCACCCAAATTCACCATGAAAGCCATCTTTTCAGTAGAGTGAGTTTATTTATTGTTTGATCGGTTTTGCCATAAGTAGAGTTCATTTGCGAGCACAAATGTCAGATGTAAACATTGAGCAAAGAAATGTCAAAAGATTGTACACTTCGGCGCTAGATGGCGACAATAAATTTAAAAACAAATTATTTCGATCAATATATTTGTCAATCGATTTTAAAAAAATGCAAATTACAATTATTACAATTATGATATATAAAATTATTTTATTAAAATATTAAAGTATTAAAATTATCATACATAATGTAAGTATTAAAATGTGAATAAAATTGTCATCACTGGTTGCCAAGAGAGGCAAAGTCCCTCTTCACCTCCATCCAAATTTTAGGGTCAGGTAAACCAGCCAGTGCAATTTGTCTTTCTCTATTATTTTTACCGCTTTGCTTGTAATGTATATTCTTGATATGTTTGATGACATTAAAATTAAATTCGGATTCGTACTGACAGCCAGGCCATTTACATCGGTATGGTTTGATGCCCAAATGGATTCTTTCGTGCTGCTTTTGGTGTGTCTTGCTATTGAACGCTTTGCTACAATTAGGAAAGGTACAAGCGAAAGTTCGGTGCATTGTGTAGTGTTGTATGATTGGATAGCGATATTCGGCCACTTTTTGACAATTCTCGAATGCACATCTGAACTGGCCTCGTTGATGATATTCGAGTTGGTGACAAATTAATGCATAGGGATTTTTGAATTCCTTCACACAACCAAAACAAGGCCACTTGGTCACTGTTTGATGTGCAAATTTGATATGATGGCTTAGTTGAGTGTTATATTAAATATAAATAAAATAATTAATAAATAAAATAGCGAGTTTATAATGAAACCTACTTATCACGAAAAGATTGCGAACAACCACGAAGCGGACAGAGAACTGGCATCTGCTGATGTACATAAAGCAGATGGTAGTTCAATTTGTTTCTCGTCGCAAACAATTGAACACAGTTTGGCATTGGACAACAGAAATGAACAGTCAAGCATCTTCTTGGAACTTTGGCTTTAATGTAATCTCTAATAGTATTAGAAGTAGGCAGGTTGCCTCCTTGAAAATGTGAATGCTCGGCAGAAGAAATATTATTGCTGCTAGTTGCAAAATGATTTGATTTTTGAATTTCTTCAATGAAAAGAACTTCATCGTCGTCGTCCCCTAAATCCTGCGGGTTTATGGATAATTCATCGTCATCTTCATTAACTTCCAATGAGGATATTAGAAAACTAGAAGGATTTGGCGCCCTCTCGGATTCTTGTTGATAGATTTGGTTTGTTGAAGTAGAAGCAATGTTCATGCTTGGCGAATTTGTTCTTCTATTAAATATTTCGATATCAAAATTTGGTTCTTGTTGGGTATCATTAAAAAGATTTTCACTCTTGATGTTGTCGTGAATACATTCGTTACAGTCGCAATCAATTTCCGAGTCTAATTCACCGTAGGCAGTTAAATCTGTTTTATTTCCGAGAATCGCCTCCTCATAAACATAATCCGTTTTAGTGGAATTTTCGTTGACATTCTCTTGTTTCACAACAGTGGCAATATTAATACCCTCCTCTACAATGTTTGGTTGTTGTACTTGATGGGAAGAATCACTGCGTTCAAAAAGATTATGATCTTTCAACACTTCAACAACGTCGGTGACCATATTATGAAACATATCATCAACGGCTAAATCCATTTCATCTCGAAGACGTTTTTTAGTATTCAATTTTCTGTCTTCAAATTTTTGCATCAAGATTTGTTCCAGTAAAACATCCATTTTGTGCTAAGTAAAATAACGAAGAACTTATTATGATAATTCTCGGTTTAGTCTTTTTAAAAATACAAACCAGAATAAGTAATAGAGCAAAGTAGAATTGCAGAATAAAATCGAAATTGGTGATCTAATAAGAGCGAAACAAGCAAACTGTTTACTGCAAAACTAAACATCAACAAACAATAGCAAGACTTTTTAGTAAAGTTACTCGAATGTTCTTGCGAATTTTTCTAGGAAATTTTCTGAGTGCTATTGCCGATTTTTCACTCGACTTGAAACCAATACGAAAATAAAATATTAAAGTAATTTTCTAGTGACATTAATATAGCATTTTAGTTTATTTAAAAATCAATCAATTAAAGTACAAAATAAATGCGACATTATCATTAATGATTAATTACTAATTAAATAATAATTAGCCTTGGTCATTCTTGGCCGATTCATCGGTAACTTCAACATTTCCCGATTGTTTCATTGCCTTTGTTTGTATTATCGTCTTTCGTTTGTCTTTCATACTCGATCTGTTCAATTTGTGCTCGTTTCAGCTCGAGTCTCGACTCGAACAATTTCCGTTCGATTTGTTTCTCTTCACTTTCCATCGCCACCAAACTGTCCATCACCAGGTCAAAGTGCTGCACTTCGGTTTTGTTGTCTTTGGAAGGCACTTTCATTTCGTTTGCTTCTTTCAACAGCTTGCTCAGTCGATCATGCACATCTTTTGTACTATTTTCTAGAGACCAAATTTGTCGCCGAATGATTTGGATGTACAAAGAATTGTTGCCTGGGCGTTGTCTCTGAGAGTGTTGAGAGAGCAATGGCTGCAGGTTAGCGTCATCGATCGATTCCTGACCTTCTTCGAAATAAGACACTTCTTTGGAGACAGATTCTTTCGATGAAGCATTAAAGTGATGATTGACGTTGGTTAGTGCAAACGCGCCCAGTGCAGAAATCATCGCCAAATGTAATACTACCAGAATTGCCAGTGGAATAATAGGCTTGGCCATTGTTGATCGATTGTGTTAATGTAGAGTGAATTAAGTCAATTGGCACTAATGCTAAATGAAAGAGAAATAACGAATGATTGATTGGTTGAGCTGGCCTGACTGGTATGACATAAATTCGACAAGTGAAATGTTATTTCTAACTGTGTTTATTGACGTCAGCTGGTGAAAACAAGCGGACCATTTGCCAATGACTTATTGGTCAGCTAGAGGGCGACTGTCCTGCTAAGCAGTGCAGACTGCAGACAGACTTGTTATAGGTCTCTTTTATTATAATTTAACTAAAATTTATATAATTAATCTCTTCGTAGGGGCTCGAAGATGTCGTTTGCTGGTCATGATATCCTTTCTGGTGGAGGTGCCCATTTATTTTTAGTGGCTATCTTCATTATCTGGCTAACCTTTCGAACGATTCAATATGTTCATTATCTCAAAATTCAATAGTTCAACAGCAACATCATAAATGCGATTTGATTGATAATCAATTAATCATTCGATTCGATATTGACGTGTTGGTCGCTTTCATTCAATCGAATTCTTCCATGTCCATTTAAGTGACCATTTTTGCCCTAGTTGAGCTATGTTTGATTTGAAGTTTGTTTATTTTCGTCTGTGCATCTTCTATCGCTGCTCTACTCATCACTGCCAATGGAAGAGTTTCTCTCTCAGTGGGATGTGGACATCGATGAGCCGTCGAAGGACAAAGCCGAACTGTACCAAGCCATGGTGGACCAGCTGAAAGAGCACCACCACAATGTGGAACTGCTTTGGCGTCTAGTGCAGGCTTGTCTGGTGATGGCCGACAGTAACGAGAAAGACGGCAACAAGGCCGAGTCGAAGAAATTCACCGAAGAGTCGCTCGAGTACGCCAAGAAAGCTGTTCAGTATGGCCCGAAATCACTTCAAGCCCATAAATGGTTTGACCGTCTAGACGCGGTGCCACTGTCGAATTAACACACTTGTTTGTATTTACTTTGCAGGTACTGTGCTTCGGTTGGCCGAATGAGTGCTCACGTGGGCACCAAAGAACGCATCAAGCTCGGTCACGAATTCAAAGAGCATCGCGACCAGGCAGTCAAGATCGACCCGAACGATCGTCTGATGAACCACATGTATGGCCGCTGGTGCTACGAGATCGCTTCACTTTCCTTCATGGAGCGCAAGATTGCGGAAACCTTCTTTGGATCACCGCCCCGCTCTTCGTACGAGGAAGCCTTGGAATCGCTGCTCAAGGCCGACCATCAACTGCACGACTGGAAGGCCAACCAGATGTGGCTGGCCAAGGTGTATGCTGCCGAGAAGAAGTATCACCAGGCCATTAAGTGTATCGACTATGGTCTCGCACTTCCGACTGCATCCGAGGATGACGCGGTCACTCAGATCGAACTGCGTAACCTCGAAAAGTCATACGCCAAGTATCGCTAGATTTAACCGCGCCATTTGTGGCATAATTGCTATGCTTATGACTTTTATAGTCTAAACAAATTAAACTCCTTTACCAAATTTGGAGAGGTTTTCTCATTCTTCATTCTCTGCTCGCCACATTCTGGTTTAACAGAACAATGAGCTGCGCTTGTGGTCATAATTATTGAGTCGAACAAACCAATCTACAATGATCATTTGCAATTCGATAAATTGACCATTCAAATGGAATATAAATATCTAGTGTAAAGTGTGCACTCACTTTGACCACTTGGCCATTTGTTTGTCTATTCGTGCTGCAATCATGGGCTGCGGCCAATCAGCATCATCTATTTCTGATGAACCGTTTGATGAAGACTCGACGAAGGGCAACGACAAGACCAATGTTCAAGTGACCAAGCAGAAGAAGGCTGACAAACCCACAAAGAAGAAAAGCTCGAATCCCACAAAGAAGAAGAAACCGACAAAGAAGAAATCGAGCAAAAAGAACAGTCGTGCAGCTGTAAAATCTCGCAAGAAGGCTTGTTCAAAGAAGCGATCATCTGGTAAGAAGAAGATTTTGAAACTATGTGGAAAGTCGTACAAGGAGGAAACTACAGCAAATTTAATTGGGCCATCAATCTTGAAGGCTGATGAGATGACCTGCGTTTACAATGTTCCAACTCAACAATTCCCAACTTTGAATGATGTAGCCAAGTACAACGGATTCGCCATTGGAAAGAAAATTGGTGCTGGTGGCTTTGGGACTGTTTTCCTTGCTTCTACTAAGACAGGTCGATTATTTGCTTGCAAGACGATTCCGCTGGATATGCCAGATGATGCTGTTGACGCCAAAAATGAACTGTGGCATATGGAGAGGATCCAAAATCGTTTCGCCGTACGACTTTACCTTCACTTTATTGTCAATCGAAACATCTATTTCTTGATGTATTTCGCAAATGGAGGCAACTTAGTCAAGTGGTACGAGAAAAACTTTCCTCCAGTTTTCGACGAAGCTTTTGCAAAGAAACTGTTCGCACAGATGGTGCTTTCTGTCGAAGTTATGCATCAACATAAGACTGTTCATTTTGATTTCAAGCCTGAGAATTACTTAGTTGTTGATCGAAAAGAACCTGTATTGTTGTTGTCGGACTTTGGGATGTCGCGTCTGGTTCGATTAGCGGACAACGGCACCGAAAAAATGTTTTCTAGCCAGGCTGGTACCAAGGGCTACATTGCTCCGGAACAGATTTCCATAGATGGTGTTCCTTTCAAGGATTACCAAGGCTACCCCGTCGATGTGTGGGCTTTAGGTTGCACTCTTTACTATGTGCTGTGTGAACCGAATACTAGCCTTTGACGGTACCGACCCTTCAGAGAACATTATTAACGGTTCCTGGGAGTGGTCAGAGAAAGTGAAGCCATCGTCTTGCCTTAATGATTTAATGGACAAAATGCTGACTATCGATCCTTCGAAACGCATCAACATCAACGGAATCATTCAACACAAGTGGATTTCCGCGACGTACAAAGACGTAAAACAAAATTTAAAGTTCATCCAAGAAGACATGTAGTCTTTCATCTTCCAGCTACAGAAGCTTAATTTTGACTTTTATAGTCTGAACTCGTATTAAATGGCTTTTAAACCCAAACGGGTTTCTCATTCTTCATTCCCTGCTCGCCATATTCTGGTGTAATTGAACAATAACCTGTGCTTGTGGTCATAATTAGGTTTAAGAAGTGGCGCGCAAAAGGGTAATCTACAAATATGCAAACAGCTGGCTTCTCCGCACTGAAGTCATAATTACCCAGTCGAACAAACCAATCAACAATGATCATTTGCAAAAAGGCAATTCGATAAATTGGCCATTCAAATGGAATATAAATATCTAGTGTAAAGTGTGCACTCACTTTGACCACTTGGCCACTTGTTTGTCTCTTCGCTTCTGTCAACATGTCAAAATCGCGATCTAGCAAGAAAAACAAGAGACTCGACCCGAACAAGGTGATCGAGCTAGATGACAAGACACAGGCAGTGTTTCTCAAGAAGGGCTACAAGGTGGACACCATGCTTGGCGCTGGCTCGTTCGGTGAGGTTTGTTTGACTCATTGAAAACAACTGCAACAAAACTATAACAATATTGCTTCTTCTCTCACAGGTCTACAAAGGAGTTCGTATCGCCAATGGTGTGCCGTGCGCGGTCAAGATGATGAACCTATTGAAGATGAGCTCCAAGTTCAAGCAACGTTTTCTGCCTCGAGAGTTGGCCTCACTGATGGAAATCAAGCACGAGAACATTATTCATGTGTTTGACATCTTTCGCTCGAACCGTCGCATTTATGTGTTCATGGAATTTGCCTCCAATGGCGATCTGGCCCGTTACCTCAAGAAGTACGGAGTGCTCAGCGAGAATCGAGCCAGAGTGTGGTTCAGCCAGATTGCCCATGCACTCAACTATCTACACGAGGAGATGTTCACCGCACATCGTGACATCAAAATCGATAATATTCTTCTCGCAGAAGATTGGACCGCCAAGTTGACTGACTTTGGTTTTGCCACCGACGCCACTGTGGACACTGAGGGCAACTCCATCCTGAGTAAAACCTACTGTGGCACAGTGCCCTACTACTCGCCTCAGATCGTAAGCAAAATTCCGTACAATGCTTTCAAAGCGGATGTGTGGGCACACGGAGTGGTCTTGTACGCCATGACCCACAACAAGTTTCCTTTCCATTTCAAAGACATCAAAATGATGGTAAAGGAACAAACCGATGTCAACTATACAATATCAAGGTGAGTGTGCACATGTCTCACCACCGACAATTGTCACTACAAGGCATTCTTTTTAAATTTCATACAGATTGAATCGACGACTCAGTGCAGACCTTCAAGACCTAATTCTGCACATGTTTGAACCAAACGAGGAGGAACGATTCACCTTCGAACTGGTGCTCGGCCACGGCTGGGTCATTCAACAGCAGTAGGATATTGCGCATTCTATTGCACAGCTCGTGTAGACTTGAAATTGAAAATTAAATTTGTAATTCCTCTCAAAGCACAAATGAACCTGTCTCGGGTGATACTTTTAGTTGCACAGTTAATTGCATAATATATCACTGAAAGCACCAACTCGACATCCATGTCGCACCTTGTGCGGCAACAAGCGCCAAAGCATCTGTCTCCTTTTTGGTCACTTGATCGATGGCAGCAATGGCACTGCCAGTGCTTACATGGGCATTACATTACATTAGCCAATGAGCCTGTAAATGCGATCGCCCTATCAACCCCATCTTGGGAAGCCTTCCAGAGAAGCTCGCACACGCGACAGATCTAGGCTCCTTAGATGTAGATGCTCCAGAAAAGAATTCTCTTCCAGTCCAACAACTTGCCTATTTGCTTTTAGGCTTATTAGTAGACAGATGTAGTGAATGTCATTCATTTAATAACTGAATGCATGTGGAGTAATGTCAATATTGAAGTGTAAACAATGTTGAAAGTTTCACTCAAGGAGGCGCTTACGATGCACTCTTAAAGATGCCTCTCTGCTGTTCATTGAGTAGTTGATTGTACGGTCCAGCTAGAGAAGATGGCAACTCATCAACTGTGACACGACGTACGCCACTTTGCGAACCAGGCAAAGACCATTCGAATTGACCTTGACTGTTGGTCTCAAACTTTAGTGACAGGCATCGTTCGTACAGTTGTCTGGTAAGCGGGTCGTACACCTGGTTTGGTTCGGCATCGATGTAGACTTGACATTTCAAATTTCGGCCAACATTCTCGTCAAAAGTGTGCTCCTTGATCGGACTGAACAGTACTCCGCTGGATGGGTGCAAAAGTTGACCTGTCTGGCAAAGGACCACTGCATTGTACGGAGTTAACCAATAGTACGGATGCTCGCCATCGACAACGGCTTCATTAAACTTGATGAAACTGCTCCAAGTGGAACGATCCACTAAATATGGATCACGATTAGGCACGGTAGAGAAAAGGGCAATAGGACTCGAAATGCTTTCAAAATTACGTTGCTGTAGCTCATGAGCACTTGTTTGTTCGCAGTCTCCGGACTGGCCTCGAATGAAGAGAAACAGTAGAGGCACTAGGACCAATGGCACCAATATGACTAGAACAATCAAGCCCCATTTGAGAACCAAGAAACCGATTAATATTGTTGCTTGGCTGGTGAGGTTATGGCCTTTGTCTAAATTGGCACGATTGTTTGTTTCTTCCTGCAGGTTTGACTTTCCGAGGACTTTGTCAATAGCTGTTCCGTTGGTTGCATTCAAAACTTGGAAATATTCTTTGTTCAGTTGGTCGATTGGCTTCTCCTTTGTGACGATTGCCTTGGTGCTTAAGTAGTTCTTGCTCGTCATGAACGAATTAGGCACAGACTCTTTAACGGAAGTGTTATATTTTGAGGTTTTGTGTTGCGCCACAGTCGAGCCAAGAGGGGTTTTTTGTTTGGCCACCGAAATGAAAGCTTCTGATCTGGGCACAAAGACCATACTCGAATTGGTCAATTCGGTCACTGCCATAGCCAAGGCAACTAGTGCATTCGAGTTGGTAATGGATGCCGCTTGCGCAATTACTCCCACAATAAGAAATGTCAATGCAATCAATCTGCCCAGGCCAATTTGAAGTGACCCATTAGCAGTCATGAAGAATACAAAAGCAACTGAGAAGTGGTCGCAGAGAAGTAATAGCACACTTACAATGTGACAGAACAAAGTAGAGTTTAGTAAGTGTAGTTCAGTTGTCAAAACTAATTTCATTCGAAACTTCATTAAAGGCACTAACAAATATCGTTATATCTTATAAGTTAATTTAGACCTTTTCAAAACGGTAAATTTCAAATACAATTCGAAAAGAAACTGAACGCCTTGATTTTTCCATTTAGTGATGGAATGGTATTCCAGCAATGCGGCATTATTTTTCTTTTACCCGTACAGTGTTTATGAACGCTCCATCGAACACTGTTGAAACAAAGGTCGCCATGCAACAAGTTGTTGGCAACAACTCAAATTTTCGTCGATGATGTATTCACTGAATACTATTCATATCATATCATTCGATTACTAACAGTTTGATAATGAATAACTGTTCAGTCCAAATATCACTGCAATGCAATCTTTATTTTTTCAAATTACAAGGTCGTTTCATGAAAAGAAATATTCTACTACTATTTGCCGTGTTCCAAAGTGAAAACTACATAATTGCCATTGGTGCATTATTATTACAAAACCGTCAACATTCAGATTACAAACAGCTTATCTATTCGAATTCGTTTTGAGACGCGTGCCTTGATTTGAAATAGAATTCGAAATCGTTTCGAATTGTTCAATTTGTCTTGTTTGTGTTTATAAGTCTCGATGTGGTTTAGTCCGCGTTCGTTTCAAGTTCCAGTGAAGTCTCCCATTCGCGCACCAACTCTTCCCTCGTAGCTACTTTCGAAGTTATCGTCATCCTTTCTGTGTGGCATCTTTGCCTTTGTCTTCTTCACCATTGTCCCTCCTGGTGGTCATCAGTGCGTACTCGTGATAGGTAAGTGATTTCTTGTTTCCTGGTCCTCTGTGAGTTCGAATTGAACCCAACTCTACGTTGTCAAATATTTGTTAACCTACGAATAAGTAGTCTTTCTCCAACAGATCCACCACATCTTCCTCTTCGTTTTCTCTCCATCTGTCTGCTCTTCATAACTCGTTCGTAATCGTTCGAATCTCCTCTTGATCGTCAAATCCACACTACCCTACCCTTCCTAAAGCATGGTTGACGACAAAAGTGGTAAAAGTGGCAAAATGAAAGGTAAGTGTCAGTTTAGTGATTAATTCAATGTCAAGTTAATAATTCTTTAATTCACAGGCAAACACAATACAAACGGATCATCGGTCGCCGGATCTTCTCAAAGCCCTGAAGGAAAATCTATTGGAGGGGGTTCCAAAGGTGATAAGATCATCAGCGGCGGATCGCAAGCCGGTGGATCAGTAAGTGGATCTTCAAAGGCCGCAACATCAATAGGTGGTAAATCCGGAGGTCCAAAAAGCATTGGCGGTGGCTCTCAAGCCGGTGGATCAGTCAGTGGATCCTCACAGGCCGGAACCAGCATTAGCGGAGGATCTCAAGCTGGTGGATCAGTCAGTGGATCTTCAAAGGCAGGAACATCAATAGGTGGTAAATCCGGAGGTCCAAAAAGCATTGGCGGTGGCTCTCAAGCCGGTGGATCAGTCAGTGGTTCCTCACAGGCCGGAACATCAATAGGTGGTAAATCCGGAGGCCCAAAAAGCATCGGAGGCGGTTCCAAAAGTGTCGGCGGAAAAAGCATCGGCGGTGGCTCTCAAGCCGGCGGATCAGTCAGTGGTTCCTCACAGGCCGGAACATCAATAGGTGGTAAATCCGGAGGTCCAAAAAGCATCGGTGGTGGCTCTCAAGCCGGTGGATCAGTCAGTGGATCCTCACAGGCCGGAACCAGCATTAGCGGAGGATCTCAAGCCGGCGGATCAGTCAGTGGATCTTCACAGGCCGGAACCAGCATCGGCGGTGGCTCTCAAGCTGGCGGATCAGTCAGTGGTTCCTCACAGGCCGGAACCAGCATCGGCGGTGGCTCTCAAGCTGGCGGATCAGTCAGTGGTTCCTCACAGGCCGGAACATCAATAGGCGGTAAATCCGGAGGTCCAAAAAGCATTGGCGGTGGCTCTCAAGCCGGTGGATCAGTCAGTGGATCTTCAAAGGCAGGAACCAGCATCGGCGGTGGCTCTCAAGCCGGTGGATCAGTCAGTGGTTCCTCACAGGCCGGTACATCAATAGGTGGTAAATCCGGAGGCCCAAAAAGCATCGGAGGCGGTTCCAAAAGTGTCGGCGGAAAAAGCATTAGCGGTGGCTCTCAAGCCGGCGGATCAGTCAGTGGTTCCTCACAGGCCGGTACATCAATAGGTGGTAAATCCGGAGGTCCTAAAAGCATCGGAGGAGGTTCCAAAAGTGTCGGCGGAAAAAGCATCGGCGGTGGCTCTCAAGCCGGCGGATCAGTCAGTGGTTCCTCACAGGCCGGAACATCAATAGGTGGTAAATCCGGAGGCCCAAAAAGCATCGGAGGCGGTTCCAAAAGTGTCGGCGGAAAAAGCATCGGCGGTGGCTCTCAAGCCGGCGGATCAGTCAGTGGTTCATCACAGGCCGGAACCAGCATTAGCGGTGGCTCTCAAGCCGGCGGATCTGTCAGTGGTTCCTCAAAGGCCGGAACCAGCATTAGCGGTGGCTCTCAAGCCGGCGGATCAGTCAGTGGTTCCTCACAGGCCGGAACCAGCATTAGCGGTGGCTCTCAAGCCGGCGGATCTGTCAGTGGTTCCTCACAGGCCGGTACATCTCTAGGTGGTAAATCCGGAGGTCCTAAAAGCATCGGAGGCGGATCCAAAAGTGTTGGCGGAAAAAGCATTGGCGGTGGATCGCAAGTTGGAACATCAATCGGTGGCAAAAGTGGTGGTCCCAAAAGTGTCAAAGGAATTAGTGGTAAATCTGGTGGACCTAAAAGCGTTGGTGGAACCTCAATCGGTGGCGGCTCAAATGCCGGAAAGAGCATTGGCGGAGGATCTCAAGCTGGTGGATCGGTCAGCGGCTCATCACAAGCCGGAACTTCAATCGGCGGTAAATCCGGAGGACCAAAGAGCATTAGCGGTGGATCCAAAGCCGGAACCTCAATTGGTGGCGGCTCAAAAGCCGGAAAAAGCATTGACGGAGGATCTCAAGCCGGCGATTCAGTTAGTGGATCATCGAAAGCTGGTGCTTCAATAAGTGGAAAGAGTGGTGGACCTAAGAGCGTCGGAGGAACATCAATCGGAGGTGGATCTAAAGCAGGAACTTCGATCGGTGGCAAATCTAGTGGAAGCAAAAGCATTGCCGGTGGGTCAAAGAGTATCGCCGGAACCAGCATTGATGGAGGATCTCAAGCAGGCGAATCAGTTAGTGGATCATCGAAAGCTGGTGCTTCAATCAGTGGCAAATCCAGCGGACCCAAAAGCATTGCTGGAACCAGTGGATCTGTCAGCGGAACGTCACAAACTGGTGCATCAATCAGTGGAAAGAGTGGCGGACCTAAGAGCGTCGGAGGAACATCAATCGGAGGTGGATCTAAAGCAGGAACTTCAATTGGTGGTAAATCTAGTGGAAGCAAAAGCATTGCCGGTGGGTCAAAGAGTATAGTCGGAACCAGCATTGATGGAGGATCTCAAGCTGGCGAGTCAATCAACGGATCATCGAATGCTGGTGCCTCAATAAGTGGTAAAAGTGGCGGACCTAAAAGCATCGGCGGAGGTTCCAAGGCTGCTGGATCAAGTGTCAGCGGAAAAGGTGGTTCCGTCAGTGGACAGAGTGGAGCAAATAGCATTTCCGGATCTTCAAAAGCAGACGGCGATTCCAACGCTGAGAGCGTTTTATTGGCGCTGAGTATTGGCATTTCAAAAACGGAAGATTCTAGTCCAGCTGGTGCAAGTATCTCTGGCAAAAGTGGTGCCAAATCGATGGGAGGAAAAAAGGCATCCGAAGGTGCCAAATCGGTCAAAATCACGACCAAGTCCGGCGTCAAGTCAAAGTCAGTCAAGAACAAATCCACCAAATCGATGAAACTCACAGGCAAATCAGCCAAGTCAATCAAAACGCCCGGAAGTGTGAAGAAGGTGAAAATGCCAAAGAGTGCCGGTGGAAAGTCGAGCAAATCAGCGAGTAGTGATGTTAAAGTGAGAAGCCGATCCGGTAGCAGAACGAGTACAATTAGTGATGGGGAGGACGAATCAAAGTCCGAAAAAGAAGTTGACAGAGACTCGTGGCTTTACAGGTGTCTCGAGGACTATGACCAACCGAAGGACAACAAAGGCTCATTCCAAGCGTTCCTTGGAGGCGATCCTATTGTGATCAATCACAATCAGACTGAAATGGATAAAATGGTCGACATTGACGCTCGCCACATTGCAGCCAATGATGGACTTGATGTTCCAAGCACTCTGTCATTTACTGGAGGTGGCAGTGCTATTGAAGCCTCGACAAAGAGAGAAATCAGAGAAATCAGTGAAGCAAGCGCGAAAGGTACTGATGGAAGTAACAGCGCAGCCACTCAAGTCGGAACTGGCAACAATGCCTCAGGAGGAGGTGGAGAAACTGACCCTGGTCCACTAAGATTTGGTTCCGATATAAACCGAGCCCCCGACCAGAAGGATAACAATGCTGGAGCTACTTCTGGAGGTTCTATTGGAGGGTCTTCAGCTACCGGTGGTGGTGGCAGTATTAATGGAACCTCAGCAAGCTCAACTGAAGGAACTAGCATTAATGGGTCAAGCGCAACTGGCGGTGAAAGTGTTAACGGTTCATCAGCTGCCGGAACCAACGTGACAGAAAAAAGCATTGATGGCGGATCAACAAAAGGAGGTGAATTTTCAATTGTAGCATCCAGTATTGGTGGTTCAAGTGTTTCCGATGGCGGTAGCATTATGGGATCATCACAAGCCGGGGCTACTGAGGGAGCATCAACAGCTGGAAAAAGTATCAATGGCACATCTAATGCCAAAACCAGCATCAGTGGTTCAAGTGCCACAGCAAGCGGAAGTATCAGCGGATATTTAAGCGGAGGAACCAGTATTAATGGATCTACCTCTACTGGTGGTGGAAGCATCGGTGGATCCTCGACAACTGGAGGAACCAGCATCGGTGGCTCAAGTGCGACAGCAAGCGGAAGTATCAGCGGATCTTTAAGCGGAGGAACCAGTATTAATGGATCTACCTCTACTGGTGGTGGAAGCATAAGTGGAACATCAGCCACCGGAGGAACAAGCATCAGTGGTACCTCAGCAACCGGTGGAGCCAGCATTGGTGGTTCGAGTGCAACTGGAGGTGGAAGCATCAGTGGTACCTCAGCCACCGGTGGAACAAGCATTGGTGGTTCGAGTGCAACTGGAGGTGGAAGCATCAGTGGAACATCAGCCGCTGGCGGAACAAGCATTGGTGGTTCGAGCGCAACCGGAGGTGGAAGCATCAGCGGTACCTCAGCCACTGGCGGAACAAGCATCAGTGGTTCCTCAGCAACCGGTGGAGCCAGTATTGGTGGTTCGAGCGCAACCGGAGGTGGAAGCATCAGTGGTACCTCAGCCACTGGCGGAACAAGCATCAGTGGTACCTCAACAACCGGTGGAGCCAGCATTGGTGGTTCGAGTGCAACTGGAGGTGGAAGCATCAGTGGTACCTCAGCAACCGGTGGAACAAGCATTGGTGGTTCCTCAGCAACCGGTGGAGCCAGTATTGGTGGATCCAGCGCAACTGGAGGTGGAAGCATCAGTGGTACCTCAGCCACTGGCGGAACAAGCATCAGTGGTTCCTCAGCAACCGGTGGAGCCAGTATTGGTGGTTCGAGCGCAACTGGAGGTGGAAGCATCAGTGGAACATCAGCCACTGGTGGAACAAGCATTGGTGGTTCCTCAGCAACCGGTGGAGCCAGTATTGGTGGATCGAGCGCAACCGGAGGTGGAAGCATCAGTGGAACATCAGCCACTGGTGGAACAAGCATTGGTGGTTCCTCAGCAACCGGTGGAGCCAGTATTGGTGGTTCGAGCGCAACCGGAGGTGGAAGCATCAGTGGAACATCAGCCACTGGTGGAACAAGCATTGGTGGTTCCTCAGCAACCGGTGGAGCCAGTATTGGTGGTTCGAGCGCAACCGGAGGTGGAAGCATCAGTGGTACCTCAGCCACTGGCGGAACAAGCATCAGTGGTACCTCAGCCACTGGCGGAACAAGCATCAGTGGTTCCTCAGCAACCGGTGGAGCCAGTATTGGTGGATCCAGCGCAACTGGAGGTGGAAGCATCAGTGGATCTTCAGCCACTGGCGGAACAAGCATTGGTGGTTCCTCAGCCACCGGTGAAGCCAGCATCAATGGATCTTCAGCAAGTGGACAGTCATCTCAGTCAAAGTGAGTGTGTGAACAGCGTTATTTGCATCGCCCCTTACCACAACCATAACATGCACCTAATTTATGACAGCTAATAAACTAATTGTCAAATGAAAACAATTCAAGAGAATCCTTGAAAGATTGATTTAATTAAAAAAATTGATTTAATAGGTTATAACCTAAAGATCTTTAAGACAATCTTGGTCCTTTTTGTCTTTTCACACAGCTTCAGCGGTGTCCTCAATATTGAGTACCTCAAAATCAGGCCAATGCCAATGAACACTTTCTTGCCGATAGTTAGATTAGAGACTTCACAATGCATTGATTGTAGATCTATATTAAGTCCAGAGACAGAATCAACCTTTGTGGCCACAGACACGATTGAGTGGTCACCCAATTAAGGCAGTCTCACAGCATATCGTGCAACGCTTAGAGTTCGCATGAATTTGAGTGGATATTTTATATTAGTTATTAAACGTCTTCTCTATTTAGGAAACAGCAATTTTGATACAAATGCACTTACATTTAAGTTTGTCACTTTGGTAGTTCAGTCAACACGTGCAGTTTCATTGTTGAAATGTACGGTAAATGGATAGCTGTACCCCCTTAGGTCGGTATTTCTTCTAATGAAGTAGATGGCGTCGGGCGAACAATGGGGACCGAGGCCACAACCACAGTGACACACCAGATTCAGCCATTCCTCGCGATCTTAGCTTCCTTCGCTTAGAAAGACCTACAGATTTGGTTCGCTTGGTCGAGCCATCTTATCCTGGATTTGCCAACAGGTCGCCTTTCGCCTGGAATCGTGTGCAGTATCTTTCGGACAGTTTTGCAACCTATGACACAGTTAATGAATTTAATTGAAACAAAATACTTACACAGTATCAATTTGCGGCCGTGCTTGCTTGATATGTCACATGATATGTGTAAGCACATTGACTTGTTTGATATTGACAAAAAATTACTGCAGATGGCGGAACAGTTGGCAGGACGGTTCATGCTTTCTTTGTGTCGGTCGTTATTTGTTGCGTAGTTATATCACTTGTTGCTTTGTCCTCTTGCCCGCAACCTTATTCAACTTTGTTCCCTATCTCAACTGAATGATTCAAATTTTTAATTGTATCCTACCATGAACGAGGCTCTAACTAACTTTACTTCTGAGCATATTGAAGTCTCAACAATGTCCGAATACAACATTCTTTTGCTTGGCGAATCTGGCGTCGGAAAAACTACTGCCATAAACGCATTCGTGAACTATTTAAAGTATGTCGACTTTGAAGATCTTAAATCGGGGGAATTGATCGAGCTTATTTCTTCGAAATTTACTCTACCCAATCCAAACAGTGGCGACGCGTTGATCATTGATACTACTGGCAATGCTGACCAAAATGATATTAAATTGCCGAAGAGTTATTCGTTTAAATTTGGCAATCGTCTGATTCGATTTATTGACACGCCTGGCTTTGATGACACGTCAAATTTGGATAAAATCTTTGAGTATTTGCGTCCTTTCAAAATGTTAAACGCCATTTGTATTTTTATCAAATCAACTACTAACACAGTTACTGCTTCTTTCCATTCTTTTCATAACGAACTGTTCATTCGTCTTCATCAGAATGCTTGTAAGAATATTATAGTTGGTTTCACATTTAGTCGAAGCACATCATACGGACCTGCTGATGGATTTGTTGTTTTGAAAAAGTTTTTTCAAGAAAACATTGCAAATTTTGTCCTTGATTTTAACATTAATTGCTTCTTTATTGACAATGATGCTTATCGTTTTATGCTAGCAAAACGACAAGGATATTCTTTTCTGGATGACCAGGAAGCTATGATAAAAGAAAATTGGAACAATTCTGCTCTGCAAACTTTGTCTATCATTTTGAGCATTTTTGACTTAGAACCATATTATTTGAAGCAATCTTTTGTGCTGAACGATGTTGTGAAATTATTCAATTTGCTTAACTGTGAGATTTCGAAATTGGACTGCAAACTGAAGTCAAAATTACTGAATATTGGTGCAGATGAAAAAAATTTGAAAAATTTGATTGAATCATTAAATATTTTAGTCGAAATAGACGAAATCAACAAGGCTGAGATTGATATTGAACAAATTAAGAAATCAATTTTTGCAATATACAAGGAGGTTGATAATTGTCGTAAAGAAATAATTGAACTTGAAGGGATTCAGTATCGACTTGCAGGCATTCTTGAAAACAACTCTTGTTTGGTAATATTTTATTTCATTTGTATATTAATTATCATTTGTACTTCATAGCCTTTTTGTTTGGAATTTAAAATTGGAAAAGACGAAAAAATTGATGATGCTTTAAAGAACTTATCTGTTCGGGAGGATGTTCAAATGAAAGATTTTGACAAATTTCTGGAACAATTATCTCAATTGGAATATATTGGGCCTGATTTACGTCAATTTGTGAATTCGCTTAATACTCAAAGTGAAAATATTCCAGTTGGAATTGAAATAAATGAAAACTTTACTCTCAGCATAGACGAGCCAATAACTTCATTGGCTAAATCGTTGCCTCCAATTCCAGAGTACAATATTTTACTGTTGAGCGAAACTGGCGCGGGAAAATCAACCACTATCAATGCATTTGCGAATTATTTGAAGTACTCCAATTTTGATGAGGCAACTGCGAACGAATTTGTCCAATTAATTCCTTCAAAGTTTACTTTGCCTCACCCTGAAACTGGAGACCCCATGGTGATTGAATCCGGTAGTGACCAAAATGAATGTCACGAATTTGGCAACTCAAGCACCCAATCACCACTTGGTTATGTGTTTCAATTTGGAGACAAACAAATTCGATTGATTGACACCCCTGGCATGGGCGATACTAATGGAGTGGATGTTGATAATTTGAACTTTGACAAGATACTCAGCTATTTACATAATATCAAGAATTTACACGGAATTATTATTTTGATTAAGGCAACCGAGACCAGGAAGACTGCATCTTTTCGCTATTGTATCAACGAATTGTTGACTCATCTGCATAAATCAGCCTGCAAAAATATTCTGTTTTGTTTTACGTTTAGTCGCAATTCATTCTATGGCCCCGGCGAAGGTTTCCAAACATTGAATGCATTTCTTAAGAACGAGCTCAATGAAGTAAATCTTGAATTGAAATCTAACGTTAACTGTTTCTATATTGATAACGAATCCTATCGGTTCTTAGTTGCCAAGAAACAAAATTATCCTTTTATAGATGGGCAGCAAAACATCTACAAAGAAAGTTGGAATAAGTCGGTTCAGCAGACAAACCGAATGATGGAGTGTGTTGTCAATTTAAAACCACATAAATTGGCCGATACTTGTTCGTTAAATGAAGCACGTAAGCTTATTCTTGATTTGTCTGAGCCAATGGTTAAACTGCAGGCCAATATTAATGCAAATATTAATCATATTAAATCAGAAGAGAACCGAATCATGAATTCAAAAGAATCAATAAGCAAATTGGTTCAAAACTTGCAGATTGAAGTAGATGACCTCGTAAAGAAACCTTTGAGTCATCCAATGACTGTTTGCACAGCAGAAAAGTGTACTGAAGCAATTCAATTTCAGGGAATTGTAAAAATTAATTACAAAACTAAATGTCATGAAAATTGCCGAGTTCGTGGAATGCAGATCAGTGTTGTGTGTAAGTTGAACAAATTTAATTACTTTTGACGTGTTGTTTACAAATCTATTTATTTACAGCGCATCCTAATTTGAAGTATTGTTCAGCGTTCAACAAAGGAAAATCTAAATTTTGTGTACAGAATTGCGGATGTCCTTGGGAGAAGCACATGCATATTGATTGTGAATATGAAAAGGTAAAACGATCTGTTATCGATGTTAACACACAAAATGAAATTATGAACAAAGAAGACGGTTTAAAGCTACTTACTAAAACTGTTGAGAAATTAAAGTTGTTAGTGGCTGAATATGAAGAGGAACTAAAAGTTATTCAAGCTGTTTCTTCCAAGTTTGCATATGTCCTGATTACAAACTCTAATACTGTATGAAGAAACAATTTTATTTTGTCTTGTTTTTTTTATTAATTCTATCTTTTAATCAATTTAGCCGTACAACAAATTCAACGAGCCTTATCTCAATTTGTTGATTGATGAAGAGCAGAAGAAAATAAATGCGATTGCGAATTATTCTCGTACTATGTACGATTCGTTGGTTCAAATGAAGCAAACTCACCGCGAGAATGTTCGAATCCTGACCGAAGCTATCAACAGTCAGTCTCATGAGGAAGTCAACATTGAAAACATTGAACAATATCGAGATGAATTGCTGCAGCTCAAACATTCTGGGCCACAATTTTGTCAAATGTTGGAAGCTACTAATTTGTGTAGACAACAAGAATTTCAATTTACAGAACGGTCTGTTATTGTTGATCCGAAAAGTTCAGGATTTCTTTCGAACTTGGGTTCGTCCTTAGTCGGCAAGTCTTCCGGAGCTTTCAATCGAATCCGATTGTTTGTCACTCGTGCTAAATGATTTGTCCTGGTTTGCTTAATTTGCGGATGTCCGTAAATATTTGTTTTTTAAATTCATTTTAGTGGTTATATTATTTCAAATATTTGCTTTGCTTTCTTCACACAATATTGTAACGTACTTTATTAATGTATCCGATTTTAATATCGAATATCGTAGATAAAATTTTAATTTCGATTTCTTTCTTGCTTGTGTTCTATTTTAGCCTATCATTTGTTTCTTCTTTACATTATTTCACCACGGTTATATTCCTGATCCATGATTCCATTCGTCATGATTCATGACTGTCATTAGTTATCGAGTTTTTGTTTAATCTTTATATCATGGATTCCTCGCACAACATTGTATATTCTAGTGACTCGAGGTTCACTGAGTCGGAGGTATGTTTTTATTGTGTAATTTTCAATTACTAATTTGCTCTTCACGGAGTAGAACGAATCGGTCTCAGTACGTGACATCAAGAAGGAGAAGGATGTCTTAAAAGAAGCCAGTCCAGAGCACGGTGATGTCCTCGAGAGTTGTTCTAGGAAGAGGACTGTTTCAGAATCCGGTGATGACGACGTTGTTTTCATTGGGGAGTTTGCTCCAACGAAGAAAAGGAAGAAATCTCGAATTGATTCGATTCCGCCGAAAAAAAGCAATCGAAGCGAATGCGATTTGAGTGATTATGAGAAATTTCACTGTGAAGCGGCCTCTAAAAGCAAGCAATCCGGCCAATCTAATGCCGCTAAACGAAGTCAAGATTTTCCCGAGGAGAAATTGATTCAAAACGAAGTGCAAAAGCTTAAATGTGCACTGTACCCAGTGTGTGAGCTCACATTTGATTCTCGAACCAATCTCAATCGCCATCTGATCCTTGACCACGATTTCAGTCCTTACCTCTGTCCAATTGGCGATTGTCGTGAATCGTTCGATAAAAGGTTAGTATTTGTATTAAATGGATTGAATAAAGTCGACTAAATTGATTTTAACTTTTAAAAGGTCGCTTATATACAAACACGTTCGTTTGAACCACTCGGAGGTCACCGAATGGCGCTGTCCGACGGCCTACTACTGTCGCACAAAGGTGTACACCGATTTTCGCAAATACTACCTTCACATGGTGAAATACCACGAGAATAACCAATTCAGATGTCCTGGTCTTGGATGCGTCTACACTGCCACTTATCGCCTTCAATTGCACAAACACATTGCCAAAGTGCATCAACAACATGAACTATTTTAATCAACATTCATACCGCGGTATCATCAAATAGATGAGCAAAGTTGCGTTTAATACCGTATCATCATAATAATAACAACAAATTTAACTAATATTAGGTACAATGATTAATGTTAACTATACTTTGTGACAACACCATTACATCAATTTTACTTTTTGTAACCCCATGTTATATCATATTTACATTTATTATTTAAATTATATCGAAAAAAATGATGTTATAAATCCTATCACTTACACTTGCTTTTCATTACAAAAACAGATTTCGGAGAATTTTAATACTCAATGTTTCGAATAATCAAATATAATTTGAAATAAAATGATAAAAAAGCGAATACAATATTTATTCAGATTTAAAAGCCAAAAAAGGTTACATCTTTATAATAAATCTGTTATATTGGCAAGTGATAAAAATGGTACATGGAATAATCAGACCTTGAGGTAAATTTAATTGTGAATTACAATGAATGTTTGCAAAAAAATAATTAGAGAGAATGCACAAAAATTAAAAGCAAACAAATTAAAACAAAAATTACGACTTATTTCTTATTCTTCTTCTTGTTAGTTGATTTGGTCACTTGCCACTTTTGCCACTTACCTTTCTTCTCTTTGTTGTCATTACCACTATCGGTAATCATCAAATTTTTCTTTTTAGGAGCAGCAACAAGTTTACCAGTTTTCTTACTGGCATACTGATAAGACGATGCAAAAATTCCAGATTGTTTAGTGAAGTACACCGGAGGTCGTTCAGTGTACTCGAATTGGGTCTTCTTTGCTGCGACGCCAACTTTCAGCATCTGTTGAAATTGTGGGCCTGAGTGCTTTAGTTGGAATAACTCTTCACGAAACTTCGTAATGTCTTGAATAATAACATTTTCTTTCGATTTGTTTTTAATTGCTTCAGTCAAAATGCGAACATTCTCTTGATGGGTTGATCTCATCTTGAGCAAAGAATCGTAAGCCTCTCGAGAATAACCTGGAATAGCACTCATTTTCTTTTGCTCTTCATCAATCAGTAAATTAAGATACGGCTCGATGAATCGATTGTAAGGCTAATTTGGGAGAGCAGTGTCCAATCAGTGAATATCTAAGCATACAATTCAAACTTACAGTGTTACTGTTGGAAATCAAAATGTAAGCAAATTTCGAGCACACATCGTGAATAACTTTAAATTCATCTTGGTACTCAGATACAACTTGACGCATTTTTAAAATGGCAGCATCAATCTGCTTGATAGCATCCTCAGCACTTTTAATTTCTTTCTGCTTATTAGTATCAATGATTGTACGCTTCACTTTGATGTATTCACAACATTGATGCATGTGTTTGTCCCAGGGACAGCCACAAGTTGGCCCTTGACAATGAGGCCGACCAGCCATAGCAGCACAACCTTTCAATATAGGATCGCCTAGGAAAAACAATATAAAAATATGAACCAAGAATATTAGAGAAGACTAACCAATAGTATTAACTGTCACTCCGGTCAAATAGCAATGAGGATGGCAACGAGTCTTGTAGTTGATTTTTTGTTGTCCATCAAACTTAACCACTTCAGTGCATTTGGACGAAGTGCAAACAGTTGCGGGATATGGGAGTTCCTTACTCTCCAAATCGTCAACTTCGATATGCAAACTGCGAGCTAAATCTTGTTTAGTTTCATTGGAATTCTTAATACGAATTTCCTCCGCTTTGATGTGTGCAATGTTTGCATTGATATTGGCCTGTAACTTAACCATTGGTTCAGCCAACTCGAGGATCAGCTTGCGGGCATTATTTAACGAACAAGTTTCGGTCAATTTATGCGGTTCTAAGCCCATAATAGTTTCCATCATTAGTTCCGTTTGTTCAACGGAAGTATCCCACGATTCTTTGTATGAAACTTCTTGTTTAGGCTTAAAAGGGTAGCCTTGCTTCTTAGCTACCAAAAATCGATAAGCCTCGTTGTCGATGAAAAAGCAATTCACACTTGGCTTGAGAGGAAGCTGCACGTCTTTGAGCTCGTTCATTAAGAATCCTCTCAAAGTGGAAAATCCTTCGCCAGGACCATAAAACGAGTTTCTGCTAAAAGTGAAACAAAAAATAATGTTTCGACAGGCACTCTTGTGCAAATGAGTTAGTAGTTCATTGATACAATATCGAAAGTAAGCAGTTTTGCGAGTTTCTGTAGACTTCATCAAAATGCAAATACCATGAAGATTCTTATGGTAGTTCAAATAAGCAAGAATTTTGTCAAAGTTTAGGTTGTCCACATCAACTCCTGAGGTATCGCCCATGCCAGGGGTGTCAATTAGTCGAATGAGACCACCGCCAAAACGAAAAGTATAACCAACAGGTGATTGAGTGCTCGAATTGCCATCACCCGATAGTTCGTTGTCATCTTTTCCCGATACAATATCCATAGGTTCACCAGTTTGAGGATGAGGAAGTGTGAATCGTGAAGGAATCAATTGAACAAACTCATTGTTGGTAGCCTCTTCAAATGTAGTATATCTTAGATAATTGGCGAGAGCATTAATACTGGTCGACTTTCCAGCGCCAGTTTCTCCAAGCAGCAATATATTATATTCTGGTACTGGAGGCAATGATTTTTTAAATGCCGGTGGTGGTTCGTTAAACTTAAGAACCACCTTTTCGTTAGGCAGTGTTCCACGAGAACTAGCCAATTCTTCCTCTTCAGAATCCAGTTCTTCGATAATAGGAATAGAATTACCAACAGATAAATTCATTAAATTGAGGAGTGAAGGACCAACGTGTTCCATATTGAGCAATTTATCTTGAAGTTTATCAATATCAGTAAGGTCGAAATTGTCATTTAAAGTTGATGCAACAGTCCGACCAACACCTTCATGATCACCATTTTCAGAACAATGGTCCGAAACATTAGATGATTTCAAACAGGAATCCACAATTCCTTTGTACTGCAAAATAAAATACAAAACAGTTACTAAATTTATATTTGTTAAATTTCATATATGAATTCTTACCATACAACAATTCTCGTTAAGAACGGATGCAACTTTATAAATCACAGAATTTAAAATATTTAATTCTAGTTCAAAACTTTCCTTAAGCTTATGCTTCGATAAAATCGATTCGTTAAGTTTCAAAATAGCAGAATCCGCTTTGTTAATCTCATCCAAATCAACCAAATTATCTTTGGTTTCGATAATAGAATTCAGTTGTCCTTTTTCCTTAGCGATTAAATCATCGTTTAATTCGACTTTGTGTTGCATCTCCAAAGACGTTTTCATCAATTTATGCAATAAGTTACCAGCATAATTTACCGATAATGATTCTTCCATTAAGTGCGGTTGGGTATCGAAAATATTCAAAATCATTTCGAGGGCTTGTTCAGATGACTTTACCCAACTTTCTTCATACATGGCTTCTTGTGCCTTGGAAAATGTATAGGCGCACTTCTTGGCAGCCAAATATCGGTAAGATTCATTATCAACAAAGAAACAGTTTTCGTTTGTGGAAAGCTTAAATTTCAATTCTTTAAGATCATTCTGAAAAAATGTCTTAAGACTAGCAAAGCCGTCTCCGGGCCCGTAAAGCGAACTGCGACTGTACGTGAAACAAAAGAAAACATTTTCATGTGCATTTTTGTGCAGGCGAGAAAACAATTCGTTGAGAAGAAATTTAAATGCAGCAGTAAGTGGAGACATTGTAGCTTTGGCCAAAACACAAATGGCGTGTATTTCGTTAAGCGAACTGAGATATTCAAAAATCTGGTCAAAATTCTTCTTGTTTTGTTCCACAACTCCAGTGTCGCCAAAGCCCAAAGTATCGATAAGCCGAATTAAACGATCGCCAAATTCAAACGAATAACTAATGGGTAGTTGAGAATTGTCATTCCCACCAGTTTCAATAAGCAACGGATCGCCAGTAGTCGGATCGGGAAGAGTAAATTTTGATTTAATAATATCGACTAAATCACTTGACTTGGCCTCGTCAAAATCTGCAAATTTCAAATATGTGGCAAAAGCATTTATGGCCAAAGATTTTCCAACTCCGGACTCGCCCAAAAGTAGAACGTTGAATTCTGGGAGAGATGAAGAGGTGGAATTCATCTCAGTTTCAGCCATGATGGCAACAGGATTAAAAAAAAAGATAACTTGCGGGGTGAATTAATTAGATGATTGCGAAGTCAATCGGTCCACAACAAAGACAAGTCTGCCAGACCAAGACAGAACTACGCAGAAAATGCGCAAAGTGCACACAGAGGCGAGCGCGCTCCAGACAGGACGTGACAGGACAAGTGCGCTCGTTCAGTCGGGTACGGTGCGCGTCACTCCCTCTTCTTACCGTCACTGTAAGACTTGCACAAACAGTAGAGACTTTGCGATACGTTGACGGTGGCGCCAGCACGTGCAACGAACAATGTCGCCTTCAGACTAACACTCGCGCACCGGAGGGGTTATTTTTGACTCTAGATAAGCGCCTGTGTGTGTGTGATTACGGTAAAGCATTCAAAGGGTAGTAACGCGATTGCTAAATGACTAATTGTCAATTTACCATTTAGTAATTGAGTTGTTGTTTGATTGATTGTTTTGTTTAACGATAATGGCTAATGGGAAATTAGTAATTAGTAAGCAAGAAGAGCTCTAATATACAGTCTGGATTGCCGATCAGACTTGTAATGGCTTCAGGATGTCATGTTAATGTTTAGCTAGTGTTTGCATTTTGTTGACTGTCAATTCCAGTTAGGTATTCGTTGAATGTTGACTACACAAATGATAATTGCGCTTGTACTCGACTTTGCAATGCATTTGCTTGTTCGTAGTCTATCAGACTGATCTACCCAGCCAAATTACCAATGGTTTCTGTCGTCATATGTCTGAGATGATGTCTCTGATGATGAGTCTAACTGGTCATTGAGAATATTTGTAATCCCCCAAAAACAGTAACGCTCAAAATGTTCGAATGCATTTATCAAAACATCTTTATTAAAAGCATCAAAATAAATTTGAAAAGCAGAAAATCTTATATAAATTGGTAAAATTCAATTTTCTGGTTAATATAATAGCAGAATAAAAACAGACTTGGTGATTTATTAATTGAAGTCTTCTTTTGTTATTTACCTTTGCCAAACTTCTTCAACACTGAACTGCAAAGCTTGCTAGCCTTGTCTGCAACATAATTGATTGATTGATTGATGATACTAAAAGTTGAACGCTCCGCAGCTTGCAATTCATCATGTTTGCTTTCCTCAGTAGTTTCCAACATTTGCTGAAACTGTGGGCCCGAGTGTTTGAGTTGTAAAAGATGATCGCGATACAGATTAATGTGTTCAATGGTAACATCAGGGTGAGATTTGTCTTTAATTGCCTCAATCAATTTGTTGACACTTTCTTGGTGAGTTTTCTTCATCTCAACCAATAAATCGTATTTCGCACGAGGATAATCATGGACCATGGTAACCTTTTTAGCTTCTTCGTCAATTAACAGATCGAGATAAGGTTCAATAAATTTGCAGTAAATCTAAAAAAAATCAAACTGTTAATTGTATTACAATTTTAGATGATTTAACTTACCGTATTGGAATTTGTGCTCAAGATGTAGGCAAACTTAGCACACACTTCGTTAATCACTTTAACTTCATCTCGGTACTCAGTCAATGTTTGTCTCATCTTGCCAATAGTCTCACGAATCTGTTTAATAGAGTCAGCGGTGTTGTTAATTTCTATTTCCTTGTTGCGATCAAAGATCGTGCGTTTCACTTTGATGTATTCAAATGTTTGGTGCATGTGCAATTGCCAAGAACAGCCACAATTTCGGCAATTATTAGATCCAGAAAATGCTTCACAGCTAGTCAAGCATTGATGACCTAAAACAAAAATTAAACATAATGAACATTAATTTCCAAAGTTCTCACCTATAACATTTTCGGAAATTCCAGATAAATAACATTTTTCATGACAAAGAGTCTTGTAAAGAATTTTGTTCATTCCTTGAATAGTCACCACTTCGATACACTTTTGCGAAGTACAAACGGTGGCCGGAGAAGGCAATGGTCTCAATAACAAATCTTCAACTTCCAAATTCAAATTTTGAGCCATATCTTCCTGATTTTTGCTGCAACTTCGAACACGTTTAATTTTTGATGTAATCTGCTCAATAATATCGTTTGCATTCACCTGTAATTTTACCATAGGTTCAGCCAGTTGGAGGATAAGCTTGCGAGCACTGTTTAGAGAGCATGTTTCATTCAACAAATGTGGCTCCAGACTGAGAAGATATTCAAACATTTCTTGAGTCTGTTCCACCGAGTTATCCCATGATTCTTGGTATGACTTTTGTTGCCTCTCCAAGAAAGAATAACCGAACTTTTTAGCAACCAAGAAACGATATGCTTCGTTGTCGATGAAAAAACAATTGACCCTTGGTTTGAGATCCAATTCGACCTCACTGAGTTCTTTTTGCAGAAATCCACGCAAAGTAGTAAAGCCTTCTCCGGGGCCATAGTAAGAGTTGCGACTGAATGTAAAACAAAAGACAATGTTCTTGCATGCAGATTTGTGCAAATGAGCTAGTAATTGATTGATGCAGTAACGGAACGAAGCAGTTTTACGAGTTTCGGTCGACTTAATAAGAATGCAAATACCTTGCAAGTTCTTGTGATAGTTCAAATAGCTAAGAATTTTGTCGAAATTCAACTTATCAGCGTCGGGTCCAGTTGTATCGCCCATTCCTGGAGTGTCAATCACCCGAATCACTGCTTCGCCGAATTGAAACTTATAACCGAGAGGTGCTTGAGTCACTGAATTACCATCCCGGTGAAGTTCGTTGTCGTCTTTAATGCCTGATTCAATCATGAATGGTTCACCTGATTCTGGATCTGGAAGCATGAACTTTGATGGAATCAATTCAACAAACTTGCCAGAAATAGCTTCATCAAAACTGGAGTATTTTAAGTAATTGGCAATTGCATTAATCGTGGTTGATTTGCCAGCCCCAGTTTCACCCAAAAGTAAAATGTTGTATTCCTTTCCAGAAGGAAAAGATTTGGCCAATGCAGTCTTGCGTTTACTTTTTATAGTCATTTCATTTTGTGATGGATTTTGTGGATTTGATGGCACAGTATTAATGGGTTGGTTCACTTTAGTGTCCATCTTACTAAGTTCGGATTTGTTCGTTTTAATCGACTTTCGATCCAACAATGAGGAACTAGGAATTTGAGAATCGCCATCAAATTTGATTTTTTCAGCAATTTTAACAGATTCCTTACTAACTGAATTCATAAGGCAACTTTCTTGAGATTTGCTTATCTCGAAATGCTTCTCACTTCCTTTGTAATCAAATTCGGAAATTTTGTTCATAACAATATGCTGGTTAGAAGTAATCGAGGTCTTGACGTTAATTTCCGTCAAACTAGAAGTCTTATCAGCCTTTTCGAGAGATTCGTTAGAACTACTGCTTGAAAATTCGATAAGTAGCTCTTTACATGACGATTTCACTTGACATTGTTTGTCATGTAGTTTTTCACGAAGAATGGAATTTTTATTCACAACTAAAGTCTCAGAAGACTTACTCGAAGAAATGGTCTCTACCACAGCATCCATTTGTTTATCTACTTCGCTGGTTTGCACCATGTCACAATCTACCTCCATTTGATCATCAGCATCAAAAAATGACAGTTCATTTTCACTGCCAAACGAAATATTTGGTTCTAATCGAAATGGCTTCAATTCAAATAATTTTGAAATCACTGATAATGCTTGTTTGGCAGAATTGTTCCAAATCTCTTCTGGCATAACTCCATCTTGATTAAGATAACCAAGTCCACATTTCTCATTCAATAAATATCTGTACGCGTCGCCATTAATATAAAAACAATTTTCATCAGAAATAAATTCTAATTTCACTTCGTTAAAATTACTGCGGAGGTATTCGTTGAAATTAGCCTTGCCTGCGCTTTGATTGTAGAGAAAACTTGGACCAGATGGAAAATAGAAAAAAACATTTTTGAAGGCACATTTGGGCAATCGGGTAATGAGTTCACTCATGACAACACGAAAAGACTCCTTCTTAAGTGTAAGAGTTGATTTGACTAAAATGCAAATGGCGTGTAGTTCAAGATTTGCTAAATAGTTAAACACATTGTCAAGAGTTGTCTTGTCAACTGGAGTGTCTCCAAATATATTCCCCATGTCAGAAACATCGATAAATTGAATAAAATTTCTAGAATAATTAAACGAATAAGCAATAAGATTTTGATTATATAAATTGCCCGATAATGGTCCACCAGATTCAGGACTGAACAAATTCAAAGGATTCGAATTGACTTGTACAAAATTGTGAAGTTTAGCGTCTTCAAACTTTGGGAATTTAGAGTAGTTTGCAAATGCATTGAAAGTCGTAGATTTGTCAGAAGAGAAAGATTCACCCAATACCAGAATGTTGAGGCATTGGTTTGTTGGAATGGCCATCTTGATAGCACCACGCGAAGTGGCAACAAGTTTCAGGAACGACAAAATTCAAAGGAAAACGTTAACGCGGAGAAACAAAACGAAGCAGTTAGCTTGTAATCTTTGTGTGAGCGCGACTTGCAGTGAGGCAGCACACCAGTCACAAAAGAGGGAAGACACACCTCCTGTAAACTTTGCTGCGTATGTTTTTGGCGACTTCAATCTAGTTCTGAATCATCGGTGTCTCCATCTGATATTGTCCAATGGGGTTGCGAAAAAAACCTGGACATAGGTATTTTTGTCATTATATAATGATTATATTTTTTCGTTTTCATTTAATATTAATGATAATTGGAAGGAAACTTCATGGTCATTGGCTAACAAGTTATTAACGACAATGAGCCATTCACAAAAACGTTACAAATTAGACTAATTTATTTTCGTAATGTTACGCAGAGTAATTTACGCTCTAGCTTCATTTTGTTTTTTCTTGTTATCACTTTTTGGCTATCAGTTTTGTCATCAACAGTTTGTGAGGTATGTTGACCAACTTAACTTACCTAATTTAATTCCAAACTTATTTACTCCTATAGAATTTATTTGAAAAGTTCAAATTAAACAGCAAATAATTTACAAGAGACCGCATCTTTCTTGGATGGTCATTTATTGCTTCGACAAGAAATTTTATGTTTCATTCATGATATTTTATTTGCATTATATCGGAACCAAAACAAGACGTGCTTTCACCTGTAATTACGATTATAATGCGCGAATTCAACTTTCTTTTAGGTGAATTTGATATTGGTAAGTCTATGAACATAAACGCGTTTTCCATCTATACGCGACATTATATAAGAAATTAATATAATAAGCTTTTAATTTAGAAAGTAATTTGTTGTGTTTTAATATACAACCTTATCAATTTATTTAGTAAGTTAATTGTATTGTTACAATTGTTAACTATAAAAAGAATTCCAATACATTTAAATTATTAAGAATATATCATCAGCAAACTTTTAGCAAGAAGTTTAATTCCACTTTCATATATTTCCAAGTAAACTATTACCAAGTGCCTCTTTTAAAGTGTAATAATGAACAATAACAAAAAATGAACGTCATCTAATTTAGTGCGAAAATGTAGTTTGGGTACTCTGGAAGGAAGTACAAAGTAAAGTATGAAACATTAATTAAAAGTTTTAATTTAAAACGTTCAAACATTTCCTAACCAACCAAACCAATTCGGTCGATAATTTTAATTTTTAATTTAACTTTTTTAAAAGTTGCATTGTGCATTTAGTCACCAGGCGATGTAGTATGCTAGTTTGTCAAATTAATTTTTCCTATTCACATTAGACTTTTTCGGTCGAGGGCAAAACTGGTTGATTTCTTTCTCTCAGACGAATAAAATTGTAGGTATTATATCAATTGATAATACTAGGAAAATAATATCTTAGCCTATCGAAATGCACTATCTGATTAAGGAGACTCTTATCCCTCTGAAGGGAATCAGTTATTACCGTAATTATTTCCAAACGATGTATCGAATTGTCGTTTGCAAAGACATGAATACCATCGCCTCTATAAACATTTGTATTATATTTTGTATCATCAAATTTATCCACTTTATCTTCCTGTACTTGTACCAACTGTCGAATACATCACGAATCATACTGTTTGACATATTTTACTCGTTTGGAATGAACAATGACAACAACTTCATTATGGCTTTCTTGTGTTTGCTCACTGGAGTGTTCTATTGGGCTGTTTATTTCGGAAATTATAATCGACTCACATCAATTCTGTTTCAAGTGCTAATCGAACGTAATACTGGATTCTTTCTTATGGACAGCTATGGCGGGAAACCAGTCTTGTTGTATGTGCGACAGATTGCTCTGTTGGCCGTCAATATATTTCAACCACTGGTTTTCATTACAGGTATGACTTTTGCCTTATATTTATATTTTAATATTAATATAATTCATTCATTGCACAACAGAACTATTTGCATTATTTTGTCAACTGTTCACCCTGTACAACATGTATCTTTACTGGAAAGTGTTCTTCACCAGTTTGGAAGGCGTACTCGACCTTTTTCTCATGGAACTAAACTCTCTCTTTATGGGCGTCTTCATGATGATGTTTACACACATTTGTGTACTGCTCACGTCACTTGGAATCATAATGACATTTATATTCTTCATCAAGATGGACCAAATATATCATGTACTAATAACGTGTCCGCCCAAACGAATGAACGGTCTGTTTTTGTGTGAGATTGCTCGTTTGAGTCGAAAGAATTATCTTATATTCGATCATATGAACGATATTTATGGCAAGATGTTTTGCTTCAATCTGCTGCTTAACTGTCCCATCAATGCGTATTTAATCATATCGATGATTCGAATAGAAATGTCGGCCATTAGCATATTCTTCATTGGTGCATTTGCCTTCCAGCAGATGGCCTCCATCTTTGGCATTCACTGGCTGGGAGCTTTGTATTCGATCAAAATTCACCAATCAGCCAAACCAATTGCGATTCAATTTGTGGCCGCTAATCCTCGGTTCCCCTCACTGCAAGCCAAACTAAAGGTGGTGCATTACATTTTTGATTTTCACAATCAAAAACGTTACGGTGGTTATTACTGGCGAATCGGACTCATGACCATGTTTGCTTTTCTCAAGGTATTTCATTTATTGTCGCTTTCCCCGAATTTAATAATTGCAATTCTACCTTTACCTTTTAGTATTTACTTTTGTATGGAGAATTTCTCATGTACATGTACAAACACTTCAACCAATTCTAATTTGTGTTGAGTTATTGATTTTATAATTATAAACAAGTATATGTCACAAGTTTGTCTTTTTGGATCGATTTTGGCAAGCATCAAATGGTTTTAGTTAATATAATATGATATTTATTAGTTTCTATTTATTTTAAGGCAACCATCTAACTCGTACCAAGACATTTCGGCCTCGCCAGCATTGTCTCAGCTACATCAGATCATCTGGACAATAAATCAAATTCCCACTTTAGCAATGAATCCAGATTATTTACCTGACAATATTTAGTGATGGTGCTTGGATAAAATCGATAATGAATGTATGAATGAATATTGAGTTGTCAATAAGAACTTGAAGCAATGCAAAACCCAAAAGAAGGCAATAAATTATTATTAATTAACTCTACGTTTGATTCAAATGAACGAAATTGAACATTAAGTAATATATGCTTTTGTCATTGTCATCACTGACTCATCAGTAATCAAATAACAACCATTAGCTGTCGCCTCTATGTTTGCTCTCCACAACTTCTTTGACATTTGATAATATTTTTGAATTCTCTTTGGTGCGTAAGTTCGAACAATTTTCGGCAAATTTATGCAAATTTCTCTTGAGGTATGATTGTTTTTATATTAATTGTTTTTTTAAATTTCATTTTAAAATCTTTATAGGCTCATCTACATCTTTATTCTCAATCTCAAATGATTACCTTCCTGAGTGCTTTACCGAATTGATGCTCCGTTACTTCAAACTTGACTTGGACATCCTCAAGCAAGCCAACTCTGTTACTGAAAAACATTCAAATAATCATTTTGATTGACAACTAACTTATTTGACGGTCTTTATGTCAAACATTTTTTCAGTATATTTCTCAATTAGGAAATTATTCTAAAGAAAATGTACACTATGATCATATGATGCTGAATATTAACTTTATTGTCAAGATATATTTTCAAATTGCATTCACATTTAAAAATATGTTTGTATTTGGCATTACAATAAAAAAAATTTTAAGATAATGCATGCTGCCGTGAAGTCATTTCCACACAATATGCACGATCGTCCGCATACTAACTAGATGGCGCTAAAATCCGACAAAACATTCTTGGCAAGAAAAAGAACTTCCCACTGCTGTTGGTATTGCTATAAATGGGAGGAGCTTCCTTTTGTGCTCACTCGATGTTTGTTTGCAGTGCACAAACTTTGCACAACTGAATTAGACACGTGTTCTCTTGTGCTCCCTTCCTTTTCCTTATTTCGAGTTTGGCCATTTCTCGACATTCTCGGCAATTTCTTATTACTATACCAGCTTTTATAAAATGAAGAATCACAAAAGGAATCGAAAGAACCGAAATGCTCGTCGAAATAAAAAGAAATTCTCATCTCCGAATGCTACTGGCGCACCCGACAAAGTTATTGTTCGACTTGAAGTTGATGGCCATATTAATAATGTAGAAGATCCTTTTAACTTTTTGCCCAATGAAATTTTGCAAATCATATTCTCAAAAGTTGAAGTATGTATTTTTTTAAATAAAAATTCACATTTATATTAATCTTCTTTCCTTTTAGGTTCAACATTTGATTAAAGTTCGCGCCGTATGCAAACGATGGCAAACTGTAATAGAGTCCGTTTGCAAAAACACTAAAGCGTTGGCTTTAGCAAGCTCGAAATTAAATCAATTTACAGTTTTGTCCGAGATGTTTTTCCGGAAACTTAATTTTCGCAAAAATGAAATTCTTAATTTGAAACCAGCAAGTCATTATTATCGAATTTCGCTTACCGATGAATTTTGTGCTTTTTTGGTGAAATTATTCCCTCGAATTGAGAAATTTGCTATTGATCCAGATCTTGATTATAGCTCAAGTACCTCACAAAACTGTTGCTCTCTCCTTAAGAAATGGTCTGCAAGTCTTGTTGCTTTATCTTTGCCTTGTGGATATGACCAATCTCACTACAATGATTTGTGCGAGAGCGTAAACGCATTAACAAAACTGAAATGGCTCAATATGAAACAATCTTATAATATGCCTGTCAACGAATTGTCTTCGCTTGCTCCAACTTTTGTCAGATTGGAGCATTTTTGTCCAATGTTTTGCTTAGATGAACAACGTCTTGAAATGGTGAAGCATCTCGGCTTTAATTGTTCGAGTTTATGGCTTGGGCTCAATACCATATCATTGGAAGAAATTACTAAATTATTGGATCGAAATTATCAATTGATTACAAACCTTCAACATCTTCAATTTCGCCCATTCAATTTTGGCGTTGTTAGTTTTGTTTGCGAAAAGTTAACCTTACTTCGGTCATTATTTATTGAAAGAATCCCACCTTCTGAGGTAAGAAAAATTCATAATGTAGTTTCTTTTATTTATTTAATTTTCTGTATTTATGTTTAGTTTCTCACGATCGACTTTATTCGAAATATCAACCGACTGCCCCACTTGGCTAATCTAACTATTTGGATCCTCAATATCGACTTAGATTCACTCGAGCCACAAGCCAACCAAGTTCCACTGCTCAACATACAGACCCTTTCAATAGGACGATTAACCTCCAATGGATTGAGTCATCAAAGTATTACTAAGGATTTTGATGGTGACCGGTTATGTCGATTGCTTGCCACAATTTTTCCTAATTTGGAAAGTCTGATCCTCAATAGTGCCAAGGTCTCTCTGGTCAAGTCTTCGATCGAACCACATTTAAGATATTTTAAAAGACTTCTTTCATTTGTGGTTGAATATGACAAATATTAATGTCAAGTTAACAATGCCAACATCTTTTAAGTTGTTTGTTTTTCATGTTCACTGTATCTTCTGTAAACATATCTTACTACATTGTCACTATACACACAGATTAGATCAAAATAATATATTTATATTTAATTTATAACAATTTATAATACTCAACGAAATACACTCTCACCTTCGAACAAATCACGCGTACTATCAGACACATTAATTGTCAGCTACCTCGACTATACTTTTCACAAATTAGATCAGATTAATAAAAAATAACTTCTGAATAGCTAATCTAATATAAACAAAAACTTCTATTACATTATTCACAATTTAGCTAATGAATGTTCGAAATTATTCAACACTGTCGTAGCTTTAACAAAATTTGTATGATTTGTCTGGTGCATGTTTTCTACTTGAACAGTTTGTTTATTGTCATCGGCCCTAACAGCTATGTCCAAGGATGAAGAAGAGCAACAAAAGTGTCATATCCGCAGCATTTACCCACTGCACTACTACGTGTGGAATGGAGACTGTGCCGAACTGAAGCGTTATCTCCTGGTCAATTCGTATGGAGCCAACAAGGTAAGCGATGACTTCTATTATTACGACTAATAAACTCATTCATATCTGTTAGCCCGATTTAGAGCAAAAGGATCCCCGAGGCCGTACACCTTTGATGTTGGCAGTGACACTTTCCCACAAACAGTGTGCCAATATTTTGCTTATTCACCAAGCACGAGTCGACACTAAAGATGCCACTGGCTTTCATGGTAAACGAATCTCATTATTGACATTTGTCGCTTTTACTAACTAACACAAATATTCTCAAACAGCTTTGCACGAGGCAATTGCCAACAAGGATTCTGCCTTTATCGAATCGATCTATCAGAAAAGAAACTTGCAAAAACTGACCGACTATGCGAGTTCACTCAACAAACAAGTGCGACAACTTTGTTCGGTTCCAGATTTTTATGTTGAGATGAAATGGCACTTTTCCGGTTTTTGTAAGTTTTGTAATTTCGGTTATGGTAACATTCAGAATTTAAAATATTTTAATTGTCTTTAGTGTCATTTCTTTCTGGTGCATTTCCAAGTGACACTTACAAAATCTATAAACGTGCGAATAAAATTCGAGTGGACACCACACTGGTTGAATTGGACTATAGTGGTCGCTTTCCGCGATGGTTTCGTGGCGATCGTTCATACATCTTTGAAGGATCTGGTTAGCTCTAACTGATTGATTTATTTTTTATTTTATTCATTTCTTATTTTGTTTTTAGGTACAGGGTTAACATTTCTCGAACTTGATCACGAGGAGAAATGGATCAAACGACATTCGCGGCATGTGCTGTCACCGATGCATTTGGCCCGAGCTTCAAAGCCAAGTAATATACAAATCAACCAACGTCTCTCAAACCCTCTAAGCTCGGTTTACCTTGATGTGGACAAGACACAACTGTCACAATGCAAAACTCGACTATTTGGTCTAAACCGTGTGGAAATGGTCAACGGTTACAAGTGTAAAGTGTATTCTATTAAGGAGACGAAACTGTACGCTAAAGACCGAGTCGAACATTTAGACGAAAAAGACAAGAAACGATACAAATCAAAAGTGTGGCCATTTGACCGATTGGCGTTTCCACTGTTGGGTGTGAAGGTGGACAAGCCAGCCAAGAGACTAGAAGATTCTCCAAAGCCTGACGAAGGCCACATCACTAATCCATTCAATCTGAGTATGGTTGAGTACTTTAAAGATCCGTTAGAAGAAAGCGACAATAACCAACCATCGGAAGATATAGGCATTCTACGAGAGACCACTACTCGGAAGCGAACGTTCAAATCACGATTTTGGCTTTCGGACGAATTTCCATTGTCACTTCACGAGCAAGTGTTACCAATCATTGAACTATTGACCCATCTGGCGCCGATCGGGCAATTAACTGAACTGTTCAAAAATAATTTTCCTGAACGCTCATTTCCTATTAAAATTGGTAATTATTATTTTGTTTGATTTATATTCCATCTATATTCGCTAACCCAAATTGCATTCACACAGAAATGTCTCCACTCAACCTGTTGGGTGCTACAATTTCGTTTGAGAACATTTTTGCCACTGAACGAACGGTCAAAGGCGTTCGACTGGTACAAGAGGAAGGCAATCACGATCGTTGCCAAGTGGAAGTGTCCTGTTTCGAGCCACCCACCGATGGATACATTCACCTGCCTACAAGTCCAATATGATTATTATTGACATTGCTCAAGTTGAATTTTTATTTTATTAAAATATTATTGGCTAAATCGTTGTTATAGGCAGTAATCAACACGCTTCCCTTCATCAGCGGCACTGACGGTCATAACAATTATAATTGAATATTCCTGCGCCATTGCCCCACAACTTTGCTTCATGACAATGCTATTACAATCTTCTGCTGTTATCAAAGATCGAATTGCAACGTCATGTAAGTGCTGATGACTCATAATAATGAATATTTTTATCAGTTTCTATTTGCCAACTGTCAGTTTGCCTGCCTGCCATTTCGATTTGTACTTATTCTGCAAACCACTTTCTATGATCAACGTTGGTTAACTAAAAATCAAATTCTATTTCATTTGGTCGTTAACGACAAATTTGCATCACATTAGCTCGAACATGAATGCATACAAGCAAGTCACCAACCGATTGTTCATTATTTCAAGCGTTTACCTTCGATGTGAAGTGAAATGTTATGATGAAAAACTGTACCTTTCGTTGGATCGAATGATTGACGAGTTGAAGAAAATCGAACGAGAATGCCCTTTGAAAGATATTTTGCTACAGGTGGTCGAAAGCCGAGCCAAATTGTTGGAACTGAAAATAAAGCTGTTGGAAATTAAACAAGATGAAGGAATTATTCAGAATTCGGCCACTAACCAAGCACACTCATGTGTTTTCTGCAAAGGGGATCACTTGTCCGAATTTTGCGAATTGTCTGTGAAATCGCGAACCAATCGGTTGAAACGACGCAAGCTGTGTTTCAGATGTTTGGACAAATTCGATGTCAACCACAGATGCGCGGGTACAGAATGTGCCTATTGTTATGGCAATCATCACTCGTTCATTTGCCGTCAACTTGAACATATCAACAAGAAGTATGCTCGAGCTCAGTTTGAACCAGCCATTCCAAGCGAATCTGTTCTCCTCCGAGTGTCAAAACCGATTGTTCATCCCTCTAGTTTGTTCTCCACATTATTCTACTACACTGGACAGGAGAACGACATCTATTCGCCAACGGTCACTGTTTATGCACATAGCGAAGTCCAATCTATGATGACGAGAGCATACGTTAACTTCAATGTCTCCAGTGGTTCCTTCGTTTCCTATCGTCTGTTGTCTATGCTCCAAATAGAGCCAATCCCACTGAGGCGGCCAATTCCCTTGACCACTATCAACGACTATGGCAATATGGAATGTGGCTTCATTTATTCGTATGTCGTTTTGGAGTTATCCTCTCTGTTTAAGCCACAATTTCGCTACAAACGAGTATTCTACGCTACCGACCTTCCCTTGTACATCATCTCACATGCCTCCGGACAAATGAGCAAATTCGCGGCTGATTGTGGAGTGACCCTATCGAACGAATTATGGATTGAGTCTGACATTGTGGACATTCTCATTGGTAGTGAGCATCGCGAACTGATTGGCCTATCTGATGGCACCGATTTCATACAGTTTGGGTTCATCAACGAATCGGCCAAGGCATACTACACACACTTTGGCTATTTGCTCATGGGAAGCAAATTTAAATATCTTTGACTCTAAAGAAGAAGCCGGCGCTCTCGCCCACCTCGCATTTACCTACAATTTTATTCCTTAATTTCCCTATATTTTATTCTTTATGTATATAATTTTCCCTCACTAATAAAGTTTCATTAGTTATAGTTTAATTAACCTTAACATTAAAATTATTAAAACATATTTTATTTCATCTATTCTATTCAATCCAATCACATTTTTGCCGTCAAATTCAAAGTGATTCAGTTTTTGAGTTATTTTTACTAAAGTGACCTATTGAGTGTTACAATAGTCGCTTGCTTTCGTAACAAAGGAAATGTCCTCCTTTATTGATAATTTTTGTTCTATTTTCATTGGAATCTAGTTCTTGTTTTTATTTTCATTTTCATTTGCTTCTCTATGAACCTTGTTTTGAAAAATGTCACCAAGAAAAGGTGGTTCTTCTGTGAATAAAGTCAAGAAAGCCAAGACGTCTAATGCCTCCTCTCGTATCAATCGCAAAGCGAAGTTATCAGATGAGAATCGTCAGTTAGACAATGTGAGCCACTTAGTTACTCAAGCAACTGCTCTGTTGAAATCTATTCCCCTCGATCTGGACAAAGTGAAGATAATTATTGACAAAGCATTGAAGATATTAAAGGATTTAGTCAATGAAAGCGACACTCGCGACAACATTGATGGCTATCAATCACCCCCACGGCTTCATTTCAATAATTTGCCCGATCTGTGTTTGATGTCGATTTTTCGACAAATTGACTTACAGGAAATGATTCCTCTTCGAGCAATCTGTTCTCGATGGTCTAAAGTGATTCGGGCAGTGTGTAGTCAGAAGCAATCTTTGAAGCTATACGAGAATAATCAACTTCATCATTATCGACAATATCTCAATGTGTTGGACTCGCACCAAAGAGCACGTATGGAACAAGTGGACAGTTTGTCTATTAGATACGACAACATTTTTGCCAGATATTGTTTTGCACATTTTCTTCGTACTTTATTCCCAAATTTGAAACATTTAATTGTCGTAAAGGGAAGGATCTACTTTGAGGATCTAATTTTGCTTAAGAAATGGACCGCTTTGTGTGGCTTGACTGTTTGCGCTAAACACGTAATGACAGATCAAAATTCCAATTTGAACCAACAATTCTGTGAAGTAATCAACTCATTGGGCCAGCTTATTCGTCTTGATTTGATATTTGACGATATATGCGAGCTCAAAGTCCCCAAGTTGGCGTCTACTTTGGTTCGTTTGGAACGCTTCTCCTTGAGAGCTCACGGTAGACTCGAGCTTATTTATTCGCGAATTGGTCCAAATTGCACTCACTTGCAGTTGGGCAATTTCTCTTTGACGGACGATTATAAGTACGAAAATAAAATCGACTTAGCTATTCTTCGCGCTTCTCTCGCATTGAATCCCAATTTGGCTGGTAACATCACTCACTTGGCTATAACTGAATTTAAATTGAATATCGACATGCTATCGTACATTTATCGAAACTTTGTGAAGTTGCAATTTCTTTGTATTGAATCTTTTGACAATCCCGGTGGCGTAAGTGTATATGATCAGTATTGTGCTCAATTCAATTTTTTAACATTTTTTTCTTTAATAGTCGCAATGTGCACTTGAATATGTGCTGAACCAGGACATTTCTAATTTGAAACAATTGAGAGAACTGAAAATTAGTAAAATTCAATTTGATCTCGATTATCGTTATTTGCCATTTCCTCTTACTGCTCTTAGAAAAATGAAAATATTGCACCTGATACAGACCGACCATGATCAACCTTTCGCTTGTGTTGATGTGTACGACTGGGGAAAGAAGTTGTCGACGCTATTTCCCAACCTAGAAGAGCTTACTATTTATGAGCAGATTAAACGTTTTCAATTTGACCAATTCACCGAACAGCTTAAAGGTTATTTATATCTGTTTCCCAAGTTGCGCAAACGCAATTTCAAGAATAGCCACGCATTTTTTGACAACAAGAATATAGACTTTTGCATTAGCAAAAAATAGATTTCTTGACCTGAAATTAGTATCTTTTAAGCCTTCTAATTAGTTTTGTACTTTATGAAAACTGCTTACAAAGCATATTTTATTTCACGAAAAACTATAAGATCATTAGATATGAAGTTTATTTTTTAACATTTGTCTTTTGCTTTATGTTTGATTTTTTGTTTAATCATCATTTGTATCGAATTCTTTCTCTAAGATTTTCTAAGATTTTGTAACCAAAATATTATATCGAAAATGTTCTGTTTGTCAGACTCTTAAATTCAAATTAAAACTATTTGGTTTATTTTTATGAACACGGCAATGAATTTCATGCTTTAGTTTTATTGGGAAAAGGGAAATTTAATTGTTTGATTGTTTCGATCGTTTGCTCTGTCGATCGAGTTCAATGAGGAACAGATCGGGACATTGAGTGGGGTAGAAGTCAGGCACAGTGGCTTTTCGATTGGTATCCTTGTCCTCCACCTCGACCATTTTGGTGCTTGCTCGGCCATTTAGTTTGTATTCGTACTCGATCAGTTGACGCACAAAGCCCAAATTGGGTCGAATGCACGGTCGAACTGCCTTGGTGTACACAAAAGCTTGGTGCAAGTTAAATGAGGTATACTTGACGAGATAGGCCAACACGAGAGTCGAGGAACGAGACACTCCGGCCATGCAATGCACCACCGAATTGTTTCTCGAGCGACGATTCACTTCGATCAGGTCCGCGATGTCGTCAAAGTAGAGCCCAATCGGCTCCTGGTCGTCATCAACCACAGGCACTCGGTACGAGTTGACAGTCTTGCTTTTGTACAGTGGCAGTTCGTTGGTCGCGTTGATGATGAGCGTGATGCCCTCCGAATTGATGATTTCCTCTATCACTGCAAAGAGGCCAGTGAGATAGACACCGGGCACGATCAAGTCCATATTGCTGAACGGAGGCACAATGATGGTTCGAACTTCGGGCGAGAGTTCTGTCAGGTTGGCTCGAGTCTTTTCGAGCCCCGCCGCCGTCATCAGATGTTTGATCTTTTTCGGGTTAACCGTCTCGCCCGAGACAGAGGTCTTGGTCAGCTTTTGGTCTCGATAAAGACGAGTCTTGCGAAAGGCAGCATATCGAAGTTCGTCAGAGTCGGCAAATAGATCGTTGACAGGTCGACTCTCGCGGAAATGAAAGCCCTTTCTCATGAGAGAAATCAAAGAGCCTCTGTTGATTGATTCTTTGGTAAGTGAGTTTGAAAACATAATAGAAAAAGTGCCATCGTTCGAAATTGCTGTTGCCGAAACAGACGAAGCATTTGCAGCTTGACCTGCCTGAATGTTGCTAACAGCATTTGATGTCTTTGCTGCACTGACGTTGTTGACGCTTTGATTGGCCACAGCTTGACTACCAGTTTTGACCACTTCTTTCACGGCTCGGGTCTTGAAGTAATTCAGCGTGTTACAAGGAGGCACGCTAACGTTTGCACGGTTTTTAGACTGGCCAATCATACTTTGGTGTTCTTGGTGTTTCTTCGGCTGCAACTTGGCTTCCACTTGGAATGTATTTGCTTTCTGGAGAGCTTTTGGATCTGACTTCACCTCCATGGTATTCAACTTCTCGTCGGTGGCACCACAGCAACAAGATCCCATGCTACAAGTTGACACACAACAAACAGACAAAACCTTGAAAGAGGAACCGAAGCGAAGTGACCAAAGCGTAAAACAAGCGGAACAAATGAAAGTTGTTCCTTTAAATATAAAATGATCGAATTCGGAAAGAGTTGACTAGGATGATCATTTTCAAGTATTGCAGTTAGAGATTCTAAATAAATTGAACAAATTGATTTACAAAATAAGATTTTATTATTTTAAATTAACTCAGTTAATGTTTGGATCGGTTGTTCTGTCGATCGAGTTCTACTTGGAACAAATCGGGACATTCGTTGGGGAAGAAGTCTGGCACTGTCGCTTTCCTGTGGGTTTCCTTGTCCTCAATCTCCACCATCTTGGTACTGGCACGACCGTTGAGTTTGCATTCGTACTCGATTAGCTGGCGGAAGAAGCCCAAATTTGGTCGGATGCACACTCGAGTGGCCTTGCAGTGCACAAATGCCTCGTGCAGATTGAGCGTGGTGTACTTGATGAGGTAGGCCAAAATGAGAGTGGAAGAGCGCGACACTCCTGCCATGCAGTGCACCGCCGAATGGCCACCAGAACGGCGATTGCCCTCGATCAAGTCGGCCACATCGTCGAAATATGTTCCAATTGGGTCCTTGTCACTGTCCATTACAGGCACTCGGTACGAGGGAAGTTTATCATTCTTGTACAAAGGTATTTCGTACGAGGCATTGATGATCAGGCTGATCTTCTCCTGGGTGACGTTCTCCTGAAGCATTCCATAGAAACCGGTCAGGTACACTCCATCCACAATTTGGTCCATGCTGGTGAACGGTGGCACCATAATAGTCTTCACCTCAGGAGACGTTATTTCGGACTTTTTCATGGCCTTGAGAAAGCGTTTCTTTGTCAACAACAATTTGGTTGGCTCCTGCACCACATCCTCACCAGAGACGGTCTTCTTTAGTTTTCGATCTTTGTACAGGCGAGTCTTGTGCAGTGCAGCTTTTCTCACTTCAGACGACTCGGAAAACAACGGGCTTGTTCGGTCCAATCGGAATTGGTACTGCTTTCTGAAGAGGGGCTTAGCATTGACACTGCCAAGTGAGATGTTGGAGACTACTTTGATGTTAGTAGACGCACACGAGAGTACTGAAGAGGAGTCGGACCCATTCAGGGCCAGTCCGAGTATCTCTTTGGAGCAAGGAGAGACAGCTTTGGCCTTGAAAGTATTGCCAGGATGGACAGTATTTCGCTGGATATTTTCGATTGTCGATTGCGTTATTGCATTGGCCACTTTACACTTGGTCACTTGACCCTTGCCTTCGCCGAACTTGGCTTTGTTGGTAATCGAGTTTGATTTGCTCTCAATGGCGGTCTTCTTGTTTGAGCTCGATGTCTTGTACTTTACCGACGTGTGGCCACCTTTCACAATGGGAATGGTCTTCTTTGTATCACCAGCCGCAGCAGCAGGACAACAACAAGACCCCATTCGGAAAGGGAAGGAGGAGGAACAGAGACTATTGGTGTGTAGAAGTGACACCAAAAAAAAAACGAGGACAGATCAGCCAAGTCGTTCGCTTTAAATGACATTTTTGACTTTCGAGTTTATCATCATAGTTAGGATTCGATTGAAATAAAAGTGCATTACATTAATAATTTAATTTTAATAATAAATAAGTGCAATTTAGAGTGCACACAGAGACATCGATGTATCTCATATAGGATGTGTGTGTGTGTTTGTTTGCATAGAGATGCGAATGGATGGAGCATAGAGCACAGAGTGATGCTTGCTCACTGTTGCTTAGCAAATTGTGACTTAAGAAGCTGCATCAAATTTTCATCGTATCGAGGAAGGACCGGGCCAGCCTTTCCGTACGCTCGCACGTTACGACGAAGTATGGGTCGGGCTTCGGCTTTTCCGGCAGCACTTTGAGCTGGTTGAACAGAAGCTGCTGGAGAATGTGCAAATTCGACATTTGGCACATTTTGACCAGGGACGACAGGTAGCTGCTGCGGTGGTTGAATTTCACTTGGAATTTGTGATGAGCTTTCTTGACCTTTGCCTATAAATAAATATACAGGTAAATGTTAATAATACAAAGTTACTTTGGCTAGATTGTGTGTTATGCTTACTCTTCTTGTTTTTGCTGTCACGTTGCTTTGGTTTCATAATGGAGAGCACCTCGTTGGCTGCGACTGGTTTGATAGCCACGTACTCGACCATGCCAGTCTGGAGGTTGAATTGTCGTTGAACGTTTGCGTACTGTTTCCTGTCGACATAGTTGAGCAATGCACCAAACGGACTCAACACATAGCCACAGTTGACCATCTTGCCTTTGACCAGTCCAGTGATAGGCGTGCTGGCTTGTGGGAACGTTCGAAGGAAGCGAAGCATTTTGTATGCAAACAACCCATCCGTTTTCACATTAAAGTAGGTGTCATCCTTTGGCTTCGTGCTATTCGTGAACGCTAACTCCAGTAAGAATATCTCGAGCAGAAGGTCCAACTCTAGAGAGTCATCGTTCTTGTTGAGCTCCTCCGACGAACTGGACAACAATAAACCGATGGCCAACAAGTTCCAAGTGCCATCTTCAGATCGGGCACTTTTGAGCACTTCCTCTACGTCTCGGAACTGTGACTCGTGTAGAATGGCCTTCATTTTGGTCACTCCACCGACCAGATTGATCATCAGGTAGAGCAACTGTGCGGATCGACTCAATGGCTTGACAGTAACTTCCGAGCAAGAAACAGGGTGACGACCGTTATCTTTCGCAGCTTTCATACACGGCTTGCCACAAAAGAATTGCGTATGCCAATGGTCACATTGTACCTGATTGACGCCTTTGCGCGTTTGAACGAAACAGTTGGCACAAATGGCTATGTTTGAGTTGGTCGCCTTGAAAACGATCGGTGGTTCGGTAAAGAGTACCTGTTGAGTGGAAGCCGAAGAACGCACTCGGAGATGTTTGCCTTCTTGGTCAATTGACACCAGTTCGAACGCATTACGATTCGACAAATATTTCGCTTTCGGTTTCATGTTCGTGGCTTTCTGTCGCAACTCTTGTAGCGTTATCTTTTGTTCTCTTTTGGCTTTCTCCAATTCCTCCATCTCCTTTTCTTTAGCGGCCTGCATTGATCGCTTAATTTTTCGCTCATTCTCACGTTCCGCCTGTTTGGCTTCTCTCTCCTTGGGATTGTGCAGCTTCCACTCAAGTTCAGCCTCAAAAGTCTTATGCAACACTCCTGGTGGCAGGCCTTTGAGGTGTTTCTCCACCTTTCCCATAAGTAACTTGTATTTATGGCTGAGATAGTCCACAAAGCCAGTCGATTCGTAGACGTCATAAGCATTCTTGAAGAGCAAATCTTCCATTTTACGCTGATAACGCTTCAACTCTCGAATCCACTTGTTGCGATCCTTGGTGTCCATGTTCTTTGAGGCTTCGAGCTTCTCATTGAAAATTGCATCGTATAACTTGAGCCAAGCGGCAAACACAAACACACCTTCTTTCCAGAAAGCAAATTTTTCTTTCTTGTCCATTAGACATACATTATTGATAAAGGCATCTGCATATTTTTCGAGCTTCTGATTCTGGCCTCCTTTCAAGTAGTTATCCTTAAACAACACAATTGCCATCTGAGCCATGAGAATATTTTTGTTCTTGTCGAGTAGTTCCTTGTTAACACATTCGATTCCAGCGGGAATAGGTCGCATCGAGTCAAGGTAGCTGAAGACAGATTGTGGAATTGAAATTTCAGGTTTTCCTTTGTTTTCAATTATATTCTTGTAAATCTCATAATTGATACTGGCTTTCGTCAATTTCATACACTCACTGTTAAAGTTTACTGAGGCCGAGAGTAAGAATTCCGCTTGCACCTTGAGATTCTGTAGGTCCTCAATTTCGAATTTGTCCTCTAGGTCCTTTTTCTTGAGAAGCTCGTATGCGGTGTCAAGCTGAGCCACTTTGAATTGCTTGAACTGTTCATTTTCTGCCAACTTTTCAAGAATTTTCTCTGCCAACTGGTACAACGGCAAGACAGGCGACTTCTTCTTCTCCACTTGGCCTGAGTTCTTCATCACCTCTTGCTCGTTCTCTGTGGACTCCATCTCTCAGGAAGTCTTGCTTGAAAGTGTAGTGATGACCACTGGTCAGTTCCCGACTTTGCAAAAGTTTGAGACCAAGGAGACTTGAAGATAGATACACTTTCGACTTTGAAGAACACTTCACAAATACACGCAATACAATAAGCCTCTAGGCAAGTCATTGCTGGTTGTATTTCGACATTCGAATTGTTCGATTTGATGATTGTTGAATGCTTTGGTTGGCTGTTCGTTTTGGTCGTCATTATTCGAAACATTATTTTTCCGACACGACAAGATACCTGTTCTCTTGTGTGGCATTAATTCGATTAAGTCGATTAATTAAGAGATTAAATATCTAAAACACATTTTCTTAAATAGAAGAAACTTAAAGCCTTAAACAAATTGAAACATGCATCGAAAAATGACATAATTTGGTCCGAATTTTCCAATGAAAAAAAATAGCTAATAATATCGTCACATCTGATGAATGTGAAGCATTTTAACGAAAAACAATTTTCTTCATTGGAATAATAAAAAGGTAGATACTAGAAAATAAAATGTGAATTGAATTTAGAACTGAAATAAAATACGAAAAATTCCTAAATTGTCATCTCCATCAGATCAATCACCTGGACAGTAAACATTGTCCCACATTACATCACACACAGAAGTAATCGCATCTTATCTTATCGTGCTATCTTCATCTCAATCCTTCGTGGTGAACATAAATAAATAGGCAAAATGTACGGCACGTGTTCATATGAACTCAACTCTCACTCTGTCTGTCTTTGTAGAAAGATTGTTTTGTAAATAAAGAGACAGATCGTGTGGGGAAAGTTCCCTGGCAACAAGTCAATGTGCGGAGGAAAGTGTTCAGGTGAGTCAGTGGCAGTAGAGTGCGAGTGCGCACAGTGCCCTCGCCTCAATTGACTCGACTGTTGTCTCTCAATTGGCAGTCTATTGTCGCCTCGATCTGTGTGTCCGAGTGTATCGTCGTATCGTGTCTCGTATCGTCTCTGCATCTCTCCTGCCTGGCTTGTGTCCGTCCGTGTAATTGATCGCCACCAACAACAACGACCCACTTGTGCCGTTCCGTTCCACAAGAATCGACGAGAGCACCCACACCGAGGCACAGCACACCGTGCCAGTGTGCACTACCCGGTCGAATGTGTTTTGTGAAATATTGGTGAGTTGTGTGTGTGTTGTGTTGTGCGCGGCACAGAATCGACTTGCATCGCGCCTGGCATTTTGTACCGACTACTTGTGATATACTACTGTACAGTGTCGTACCACTGCTTGAGTTGAAGATCACTGTACAGAAGGCAACAGTGTGGGCGCATTGTACATTGCGTGGTACAGTGGTCCATCTGTGCACTGACTGTACCTAGTGAGGACAAACCGCTAGCAGCATCAATCGAGAATTTGCTCTACCTTGCTCGGTCCAGTGTGAGATCGATTCTCTGTAGTGTCTCAAGTGGCAGTGTTGAGAGTCATCCAAGCGGCACCCATACCGATCTCGGCCAATTAGCAGTGCCTAATTGTCGTCTTCTTGTGTGCATCATCGCCACTAGCAGTGGAGTTGGTCTGCACTGGCAACTGCATCCCCTTCACTAAGGTGTAGGTATCCATCACTACATCATCCAATTCTGTCTCTGCTCCGATAGATCTCTTTGCAATGCCGTTGCCGCGTTCCTCTCTCTCACTCATTCGCTCACTCTACCTTTACTATCATTAGCTCCTTTATTTGTCATCTCTTTTTCCTCTTTGGTGTGTATGTGACTTGATCCACTCTCACTCTCTCACTCGCCATCTCTCAACACGATCCATATATCGCCTATATCGTTTCTACGGAATTCGCCTTGACTTTTGATCGACTTTCGATTCTGTCAGGCAGCACTCGTACACCTTATGTGTGTCGCAAACTATTTTGCCACCTTACTGATTGAGTGTTTGTTTTCATTTTGCATTATTAACGGTTCGATTTGTTACATTTTGTTTTCTCTTTGTTACAGATCTGACGATCAAACAATTTGTTCTCATTATTGTGAGTTGTATCAACAAATCGGCAACGACGACACTAAGACACACGCAACAGCACAACAGGCAGTCCCAGCAGTAGCACTCGACGACTTTTACCACTACCAAATAATCGTCAACAACAACAACAAATGATAGCATCGTCGTAGAATAGAATTGACATTGCATTGTGTTGCATTGTGCCACAATCATCGATCGATTTTACAATTAGTGTTGTGTTTAGTGTCTGTTTCTGGTGTGGGTCTTCCTGACAGATTGTAATCATCGACACCAACACACTGGCCAAATGTTATCGTGTTAATGTTCGAAATGCTCTGTCTGTTGCTGGCTATCTGACTGTCTATTTATTTGTTGACTTTTGTAAACATTCACAGATAGACAACAGACACATCACAGCAACAGATCACACAAATTAAATTGAGCATTCAAAACGCGAAGCTCAGTAGAGAAAGGAAGGAACAAAACTCAAAGCTATGGTATGCTTTGCTGCCTTTTCACTTGTTCGTTCTTGCAAGACTTATTGGATATGAGCACATCACGTCTGTCGATGTCTCCACACTTTCTCTTGTCTCTATATATGCGCCTTGGTTACTCTAATTCGTCTTATTAGAACCAATTGCATATATGAGAAGTGCTTATTATTAGAAGCATTTTGTTGGTTGATGATGCTGCTGCTGCTACTGCTACTACTGCCGATTATTGTTGTGTCTTCTGTTTGCAGAGTGCATTCTTTACTTTGTGTGTATTGCAAAAAGTATCACAAAATGTTAGAAAATACTTTTTATACTAAGATACATGTCGGTGTGTTATGCAATGATACAACATTGAGAGCCTTAGTGTGTGCACTTCTTTTTTAGATGTGCGAAAATATCTTTCTCTTTTCGAACTGTTCCTTGAGATGTGATACTCTCATTTGCTCTCGATGATGTGCTTGCTGTCTCTCTCACTGGCTCAGCTTGTCTATGCCTGATTAAACAGACACGCACCCTTGTTGATGTTGTTGATAGTTAACTCTTCTCGAGTGAATCGTCCATTTACCTTGAGTTTTTATGTATTCTATGCATCAAGCTCGTCTTCTATCTTATTCTTTTTCACTGTGGAACTAATTGACATTTTCTTTTTCACTATAGAGCGAAAACTCATCTCAACTAAAGTGAACTCAATTCGCCACTTCTGTCATAGTAACCTCTACTCATCAGTCATCATCGTCATTCTAATCAAGCAACATAAAACAAGCACATCTGATTGCATTTCAAGTCTAATTCCACGAGTTGTTGTTGATTACTTGTTTTGCCTGTTAACCAGTGCAGCCACCCACTCATTCATTCGTTATAATGTTATTAGAAGCACAAACACCATTGTTAAGATTGAGTCAAGATCGTTCGATAATTGCTGGTTAAAGCATTGCTTGTGCGTTGCCTAAATGCACTTATCACTTGTTCGAATATATTACAAGCAAATGTGTTTGCATTTCCAAGAGTTTTACCAGATAGAATTGACTGAATTGACAAAAGACTGACTGCATAATTACGCCTTGATTCGGCACTGTCAACTATTTGTGATTTTACTAGCTAGTTCTTACTATTTATTATTTATTTATTTAAATCAACGAACAAACTTCGAACATTTAGCAAAAAAAGTATGACCATGACAATGGATGAAGACGAGAATGGCCCTACCAACGGGTCACTACAGCCTCAATCGATGATTTGTTCATCTACCGACTTCAATAGTGCATCTTCAGTGACAAGTACCACAAGCAATGCCACGTCTACGACGACGTCAAGCACATGTCCAGCTTCCATGGGTGATATTCGATTAGGCTTTTCACAAGTGAAAGGCACACTAGAAGACGACGTTGCAGATGGTGGTTTGGATTGTATTACTTTGGTCTAGACAATGTATTGAGTAACTTATGTTTTTTTCTTCACTAGCTGACATCATCTCTTGCGTCGAATTCAGTTCTGATGGAGAGCTTCTTGCCACCGGCGATAAAGGTGGTAGAGTTGTCATCTTTCAACGTGATTCTACGGTACGTTCATGTCAAATTTATCATAATACAATTCCGATATTTTATTTCTCTAATAGACTGATAGCAAAGGAAAACGATCGGTCGATTACCAATTTTATAGTACATTTCAAAGTCACGAAGCAGAGTTTGATTATTTAAAAAGTTTAGAAATTGAAGAGAAGATCAACAAAATTCGGTGGTTAAAAAAGAAAAATGCTGCCAACTTTTTACTGAGCACCAATGATAAAACAATAAAACTATGGAAAATATCTGAACGGGACAAACGCTATGACGGATTCAACCTAAAGGACGAAACTGGCCAGATCAGATATGTAGACCCGAACTTGTTGACTTCTCTTCGTGTACCGAAAGTGGTGCAATCCAAGATTGTGGTGGAGCCAACGCCACGACGAATATTCTCCAACGCACACACCTACCTGATAAACTCCATTTCGGTCAATAGTGATCAGGAGACATACTTGTCTGCAGATGACCTAAGAATTAATTTGTGGAATATTGAAATTAATGATGAAAGTTTTAGTAAGTGTTGCTTTTATTTTGGTATGATTATTAATTAATTGTTTCTTTTAGATATTGTCGATATAAAGCCAGCAAATATGGAGGAGCTGACCGAAGTGATTACTGCAGCTGAATTTCATCCAAACCACTGCAACTATCTTGTCTATTCGAGCAGCAAGGGCATTTTACGGCTCTGTGATATGCGTGCAGCTGCACTTTGTGATCGACATGCAAAGAGTGAGTAATTCACATTGCATGACTTGACAAATTGAATCTAAAACTGTATTTTGAATAGTCTTTGAAGAGCCTGAAGACAGCAGTTTTTTCTCCGAGATTATCTCTAGTATATCAGGAATAAAGTTTAGCAATAACGGCCGATATCTGATCTCACGTGATTACATGTCAATCAAGGTGTGGGACATCAATATGGAAACGAAACCCGTAGAAACGTATCAAGTGCATGAATATCTTCGATCCAAACTGTGCAGTCTTTTTGAGAGTGATTACATCTTTGACAAGTTTGAATGCTCAATTAATGGCACCGATACGTAAGTAGCACAACATTGCATTGCTAATTATCATAATTTTATTTTACTCAATGCTAATGAACCGTATTTTACATATAGTCACCTCATGACTGGGTCATATAACAATTTCTTCAAAATATTCGACCGTCGATCAAAAAGAGATATAATGTACGAAGCCACCAAGGAGATTACCAACCCACAAGTTGGTCTTAAACCGAGAAAAGTTTGTTTCTCAGAATTTAAATATTGTAATTGTAATTAATTGTTTTATTCAGGTCTTTTCTAATACAACAACCGGGAAAAAGAAAAGGGATGAAATCAATGTTGACAGCTTGGATTTTACCAACAAAATTCTACACACCGCATGGCATCCGAAAGATAACATTATTGCGGTGGCAGCCACCAACAACTTATTTCTATTCAAAGAGTGTCAAGACAGCATCACCGAATAGTATCGGCCTAACTGTGACACACCAGCAGCACCCTCCTCACTACCAAGCATCTCTCAGACCGAAATATATCAATTAAAATAATAATATATATCACCGATCTGTTGCATTTGTGCAATTGTGTGTCCATCAATTGTATCAATTGTGTCTCTAGTAGTGTGCGCGCACTGTTCGCAAGTCCTTTTCCAAATTAGTGTTCTCGCAATTTGCCCTGTGAACTCAAATCGATCTTTCAAACTGAAATGTGTCCTCTTACTCGTGATGTCTCAACACAGCACAGTCCCTTCTCAACTTGTCCAAATGTGTGAACGTGGTCTCGGATGGAAGACTTTGGCACACACACTCACACCATGTTCTTCTCCATGTTCTTTCTTAATAGATTTTATCTTTATTATCTTCTTTATTTTGTTCTCATTTTATCGCTTTTTTGTCTAATGTTTGTTTTGCCTCATTTATTTGGCTTCGATTCCATGCAGTCAAACATTCGTTTGTTGTCACATGCACACATCACACTGTCCCTGCCTCTCTACCAGTTGAGCTCGAGCTTTAGATCTGTAAAGCATCGACACTTACAATTGTTTATCTGTACAAACCGCAGACATTTCTTATTGCTCGTTTCCCTTCATCTCTTCTTTGCATGTTGAATCAACACTGTGACACCCAAATGTTAAGCACACATACACAAACACACACATCATAGGATTCATTACAATTATTTCTCACACCTAGGACACATTAATATAATATATATTTAATTTAATATATTTTTTGTGAATGGCCACTTCATTATTTAATAATGTGACACCGAACACATTCGAATGGATCAATTTAATCTATTTCGCTCGTTTCGTGCACTTATTGCGCACGTTTTCTCAAATGTCTCTCTCCTCTCCCTTCTCTCGTTCTTTGTATGCATACAATGTAATATTACTGAAGACAAAGTTTATATATTTTCTATATTATTTATATAATTTAAAATAATAACATTTGGAACAAAAAGATTACAGCTAAGTCAATTGGCTTTTCAATGTTCAAACAAGCAAAAAAACCCTATGACTGACAAAGTCGACTGAATTGAGAGATTGTTTCAATTGCACGATTATTGCTACAAATTGTAGTTCAAAGTTCAAATGACGATTACACTGCAATTGATGCAACGAAACTGTTAAAATTTTAATTTCATTAAAGTTTTATATTTTATAATTAAATGGATTAATGGCTTGAAATTTATTTCAAAAATCACTGAACGTCATTTATGAAGCACCCACGAGGAATCATTTGTTTACCATTTTGTAATTTATCTCAACATCGTTCGGTCCATTATGGAGCGTCTTAAGTAAGTATTCATCGTCATTTAATAATAAAATCATAATTATAATATTTTTTAGATTAATGTAATATTGAAATTGGATTATTCAAATTATCGCTTCAAATATTCTCTTGTTGTCCTGGCTAATATTTTGAATTTATTTTTTATATTTAGATTACTTATTGCAAAATTGGTTTACTAATGTTGATTACATGCTACAACACTAAAAAATTGCATACAAATTGTTGATATGGCACATGCAACTTTTATTGTTAATTTTCTGGTAATTCTATAGATATATGTCGGCATTATTTTTCTCATGAGAAATCTATAGCTAAGAATGGAATTTAATTGTTTTATTCTTTTTGTAGTGCAACCATTGGAATATTAAATAATTGCGGAAGTTGTCAAAATGGCTTGTCATCACGCTTTGCTACTTATTTTTGCCGACTGTCAACTTTTATTTGAATTTTCCGACTTTCTAATTTAGCTCAAATGAAGATATCTTTATAAGCAGCACATTGTATGCTAATTATCATTCTAGCAAGTTATTATCGCTCTCTTCAATGTCAATGTTTGATCGAATGTGCCTTCAAGCAAATTGCAACAAGGTTAGTGCCAATTAAACATTCGCATTTTTATACTTTGTGTTGTTAACAATTGCCAAATCAACTTGTCACAATTCAGGAGAATTTAGTCTAGATGCCTTCTTTCTTTATTTGACAAATTCCTTTTCTTTTGCGTAAAATCGAATTGTGTCTGCAAATTGACTTCACCTTAGCCAGTCAACATTAGCCATACTCTATTGATTGCATTATAATGTCTTAGCAACCGTTGTCTCGCTGTGTGCACTATTTATTGCATTGTAGGTTTGTCAATTTGAGTTAGACATTTTGCCTATACGCTCATTAAGTTTTGAAGTTTATTTAGCCCGCTAATGAACCAAGTGTAGTTTCTCTTTATGTCCTCCGCAATTTTGCTCACTTCATTTATATATCAAACGAACCAATGTCTCTCTTTCACTTCTATTTCGATATATCGATTCCTGTCTTTAGGGCATTTTTGTAGACATTCACATTTTGTAGCATTCGATTCTCCTTTTTCAGTGCTGTGTGCGCGCGCGCGGTTTTGTTTTATTCCACCAACAGGCAAATGATTGCCAAATGGCTAAGTCACATAAATAACTCAAACATTGATTCAAACATTGCCATTCTTTTCTATTGGCAGATTCAATTGCGTGTGCATTCTCAATGATCACTTGTATAATTCAATTAGTTTCGCTTTTACCTGCTGCTGCTGCTACTATTCTTGTGCGGCGCACACAGAGACCTCGAGTGACGATAACAAATGCCGAGCTAATTTGCCCTGTCTTCGTTGTCTACTGCTTCGAATCGAAGTTGGCAGATTTATGGCACAAACGAATTTGTTCATTCGTTCGTTCGTCTACCAATTTCAATGCCGCGCGCCCGAGCACAAACCTTAGAATTATTTAATTAATGAAATGTTCAGCCTCTGTTCATAGATATATTTGTGCAAATTATGAAATGCGTTTAGTGTCTTCATTTATTGAGTTATCAAACAGTGAACAATAGAGCAATTGGTCTTTTAGCCAAATTGGCAGGCTACGTATAATCGATTATTAAAAAACATTTTGCATTCTTTCTTTGCATTCTGTTTGCTTGTTTGAAAGGTACAAATTTACTTTTCAACTGACTGAGGACTACATCACACTACTCTTAACTTACAGATTCGATCGGTTTGAAACGTTTTGTTTGTCTCAATCTCTCGTTTTGACAGGTGTAAAGTGTACATACAGTTGACGTGTAATTGTTCCAATTATTATTGACTTCTGTATTGCCCATCTCGATAACCGGCAATTACATGCGATGCAAAGGTCTTGTCTTATTGGCGGTGAGCTAATTGTTTCCATTCGGATGATGAAGATGTTTTGCAGATTGCGATTCCGAACTGCAAACCTGATTATGATTGCGTTCAATATGTTCATTTGTGAAGTGTATACAATTAGCATACGTTCAGTCAGCAGACTATTCTATTGAGCACTATATAGTTTATTTATTGCAACACTTCACAGTTTGAAACAAAGCATATGTTCTCTCGAGCATATGCAACAGTTAAATGCCTATTACATATGCTAATTATGTTGTCATGCCAATTGTGTGCTTGCACATCTCACTTCATGCAAATTCCTTCTCCGACCAAGTTAGTGTGAGTGTGTCTCGTCACTTCACTTCTTGTGATGTGAAAATTATGGACACAATCATACGGTCATTGAGATGGTCCGACTATTGACCACAGATGCAACTAATACACTCGAATTGATGCGTGCTCGTGTTAAGTCCAACTTGACTCACTCACACACAGATTACCGATTGTCTTTCCCGCGAACTAGTCACTAGTGCCACGATGTACATTTTGACATCTGCTCACATACTGTGCACAGACCTCGAATATATCTGCTGGTGCACTTCACTAGGAGTTAATTGTTTTATTGTTGGCAACAATTTGTTGCTCTGTCCACGTGTGTGCGCAATACTACAAAGGAACACAACAGTGATGTGTGTCCTGTCCTGTCCTCTGACACTTGGCCCGAGATTGACAAGTTCAATTGTGCTATAATTGGATATGCACCTATCGGACACTGGATTAGTGTCATTCACGCGTGCTTTCAATCTCACCTATCTCACGTAGATTGTATCGCTAATATCGCTTACTACATGTCCAACTGCGTGCCTTTCTGATTATGCTCTACAGTGATGGTGTGTGTGCTTTATGATATGCCGAAGACAATCGTCAAATTAGCAGAAATTGATCTTTGATTCGATTGAATTTGATGCCTATTTATGCAATGTGTTCATTGTTTCTTTTGTTTCTTGTTGCATTCTTGGGATTTGAATAATATAAATCTTTTTGTGTTTATGCTAAGCTTTTAGTGCCGTGAAATTATGTTTGACAGATTCGAATGCATCTTGACGCAGTCAGCTTTCCGCATTTTATTCCTAGATGTCTCTGTCGGTCCAATGAACCGCACATTACGAACAAGATTCGACTTGAACCATTACTGCAGCACAAGTCTCTCACAATATGAGAACACAACCCGAATCTGTACGGGCAATTATAAAATCGTTATCATTAGCAATAGATTATATTAATATTATATTTTAATTTGCATAGCAATAAATTTATTACGCATCACCAATGGTCGCGATTAATGGTGTGTACACATTTGATTATTTGATAATGTGTATTTCCTAATGTTGCCTTTACAGACACATTCTGTTGGAAAAGCTGACTTGTGAGAGTGAGACTGCATTAGGCACAGAGAGACGCACAATTTGTTGTTGTTTTTTGTATTTCCATTTGGTAATTAAATATATATTCAAATGTGCCCTAGTTATTATGCATATAGTCAAATTGTTGTTTATTGCCCTTTACAGTTTGGTGGTGCAACTGGCAACCACACACACACAAACACAGATTAGCATGCACGCGCACTTTGGTCTAATAGTCTCAGTGCGATATGAATCTGTCTAAATTGAAATTTAATTTAAATGCTAATATTTGACTCTGTCTGTGTGTGTGCTCAATTAGAGTGCCATTAGTGGTGTGTGAGTGAGGATGCACAGACAGACCGAACCGCGAACTCATAAATTAACTCTTTGCTGTCTCCAAATTGTCACATCGAACACACCAACACCACTTGCCCCTCTCGTTTCGTTCTTGTGTGTTTGGCTTAATTATTTTTTAATGTAACCTACTCTAGGTGGTAGATGTGGGAGACAACCGGCATGACGGCACAATGACAAAATGAGTAAATTAATATTTAATGCAAATTAAATTACTGACGGCACACACAAAAAAATGATACATTCACCCATGGGTTTTGCTTTTTGTTCTTGGTTGAATTGACTCTAGCTGGAGGAATGCATTCGGGTGATGTGAATGAATTGGCCCTACTCTCGGTCACTGTTCATTTGTCTTGCAGCACCAAATAACTCACCATTTCACTCATTCACTGCAGGCTCAGTCCGATTGTCTTTTCGATTGTGTGTGTTCGCCCTGTCACTCGATATGATCTGTGGCCGGGGACTGTGGCTTCTAATTGTGACGATATGTATAAATTGTCACATTACTTGCCTGTCAAAACATTGGTACACACTGGTTGACATTAATTAATTTATGATGGCAATTTATAATTAATTTTTACTTGATATTAATTAATTAGATAATTAATTAATTCTACTGATTGCTGAGCAGAGATTAGTTCGTTCCGTACTGGCATTTAGTGAGTTTGTCGAAATTAGAGGCTAATCATTAATTATGACCATCAATTTAGCCTCATTGCGTTGCTCTCTTATTTTGTCCGCTATAGCCGCAATGCCTAATGCCTGCTAATGGGATTGCGTTGCATTTTGAAATTGAATTTGTGCAGCTTTGACTTTCAAAGTTTAGCGCTAGTCTGATCCAATTAAGGCCAATTAGATTGCATCAAATTGTGTGAATCATTGCTTTCATATTGGTCAGCAGCACCAATCTATTAACGTCTAATGCCAATTAATAAACTTGTGCTAACTATCTCGCTGGCTAACTAACGAGTCTTGCAACGAATTATCGCCAATTTGATGGCTGTACGCTGTGCTCGTTCAACAAATTTTTTTGTATCAATGCATGATTGTTTTGTTTCTCGAAAGTCTTTATCGTTTTGCCGATATATTTGGCTGCTCAGGTTGGCCCATTAGCTTACGATTTATTGAGCCTAAATTTGCTGGTTTATCGTTTGGTTAATTATCGGCTCACGACCACAATTGCCGCTCGGGCATGTTCTCATCGCTGTCACTCTGCATTGGCTCGACTCATCAATTAGCGATTTATTTCTTCTGCAAATTAATTTGCTCCGTCTCCCCCAACTTGGCCTCTCTGGTCAATCTATTTCACTTTGCCATCTCTGGACCGAATCAGCAGTTCAATCATGACATCGTTTGGTTGCTAAATTGATTTCACTTCTACTGGACTCGATTCGATTAGTGCCTGCCTCCGATTCTTTCTTCTGTAGAATTACTCACTCACTTTTCTCTCTCTCTCACTTTGGCGGCGTGAAATTGTCGAACATGAAAATTCGCTTTCTTTTCTTGTTGTGTTTCCGTTCTCGATAGAGTCTCGATTCGTGCTCGATCGAAAGCTCATCATTACACTCGGTGGTGGCCATTTAGCAGGCAATAATAAATAATTGCCTCTAATTTGACAATTGATTTTAATTAGCTTCCCTAGTGGATGTGACAGTTGCCCGACACTCGGGCCAGACTTGCCTTTCTCCTTTCCTTGTGTTGGTCTCCTAATTAGATTTGTGTGCCTTGTGCGCGCGTCTTATCAGTGCCACTGTGTGCCTGCCTGCTTGGGCTCAATTCAGTGTGCACTGCCGTGTCCATTGTTGCCATTCTGTCTTATCTGCCTAACTGTCTTAATTCGGTTCGAGTCTTTTATGTTGTGCACTCTGATTGCCGAATGCACTGTCACCACTGCAGTTGGACTAATTCTGCAATTATTATTATTATTATTATATTGCCATTGCCATTAGCCATTACGATTACGCCTGGTCGACTGTGTATTACTTACTTCTACACTCACTTTCACTTTCTTTTCTTTTCGCTTGACATTTCATTTCAGGCAACGATCGTGTGTGTGTGTGTGTGCTTGTGTGCACGGTTGCAATCGGGACCTAACTAATTATTATTGCAGTCAAGCTAATTATATCTCGAATCATTTGACCAAATTCATCAAATATTTGAGTTGATAATTTGGTGCAAGTTAATTTTCATTTATTGCCCTAATTTTCATTAATTGATGTTGCCTTGGCTCAATTTATGCGTTGATACTAATTTCTTATATTAAATTAGGTTGCAATTTGGTCTGATTGGGAAAGAGTGTGAATTGAGTTGAACACTTGAGCTTTGGTTGTTATTGTTTGTCGATTGGTAGTCGTGAATTAGACAATAGTCGACTACTGATTATCTCGCAACTTTTTTTGACACACACACACACACTCACCACCCTATGATAAATTGGTCAATTGTGTGTCCTCTCGAGAGTGTTTGTACATGTCACTGAAGGACCAATCTAAACTTGGTATGTGTGCGTGTTGGTTGACTTTAAATAATGCACACAACGACACAATCAGATGAGAACGGTAGCAGCCAGGAGAAATGACTTTGTCTCTTCCTCTCCCTCTCACAGTCTCAAGGCACATGATTAATTACTGGCCATTACTTGCTTGTTGTCCTCCACTCGATAAGACAGTGTGCACTGTTGCAGCATGCCTGCTCCCATTAGTATGGCACTGTGAATTATTCTACTCAATTACCCTAAGCTTTGACCGATCCAAGCCGAGTGAGAGATGCATTGAACGCGCCACACTAATTGATTGATCCAATAAACACGTGCTCTGCACAGAGCACATCTGCCTGTGTGAGCGCCGAGTTAATCGAGTTGCCAATGACTCACGGTAATTAATCACTGATCGGTAGATTGTTTCAGTAATTGTCTAATTAACGCACTTGGCAAGTCTTAATTTTCCTGTGTGTCATTACCGAGGCCTTATTCGTTGTGGTGTATATCCGGCTCTCTTGCCAGCTCAAAAGCGATTATCCCTTAGCACTAGAAGTGAGCTATATAGCGGACACACGTTTTGTCGTTGCGTCCGGGGAAGGAATGCATCGGGCCTATATGGTGATGGTGATATGACACACTTGCCACCGAACATTAGTTCAATCATTGGCTGTGTGTGTGTTTGGCGCTTGTTCGCATTGATGAGTGCCTTATGTTTGCCTTTTATGCTTCACTCCATTGGACCATCATTACCACCACTAATATTGGCTATCGTTTCGTTATTGGATTAGTGTCGCTAGAATGCTCTGCTCAATTCGGATAAATAGATCGAGCCCGGATGAATACGTACATCGTACAATGGATGGCTCAATGCTTCGTGCCAGAATTGTCTCATTCACTCACTCACTGGTTCGGCCCGGTAGTCCAACTCAATGTCACACAAGCTCGAGTTTGACTTTTTCCACTCAACAGAGCATGATGTAATGTCATTTTGTGTGTGCGTGTGTGTGTGTGTGCTGGTTGGTTTGGGAGAGAGATTTGTGTGATTTGACTAGTATTCACTCTCACTTGTGAATTGAACCTAGAACCAATGAGACACACCACAAGTCAAATTTACAGCTTAATTTCGATCCACTTTCGCTGTAATGAGAGAACATTGTATATATCAATTCACTAAATTGCTCTCTGTGGCTAATTCGTATGCTTTCTCATGCAGCAAGAGTATCTAATCTACTAGTGAGAAACTTATTGCCTTACCCCAGCCAGGTCTCTAAATATCATTCAAGCCCAAAGATAAAGTTGCCGCACAAAGTTGTGTGTCGCTCGATGTGTTGTCACCGATTGTAACGGTAATGGCGATATGGTCGTGTGTGCGCTTCGCCTCTCGACTCCATCGAGACAATTTCTAATTTGGATTTAATTTACGCTCATTGACAAAGTGACGCGCACACTGATAAGTGACACACGATGGTCATGGCTGCAAATTTGCTAATTTTTGCTTGGTTTACTTTCTTCTGTCACAATCACGGTCAAAACAATTGGAGAGTAACAGAGTTGCCAATTTGGTGTCTCGGCATTTACAACTTGATACGCACACACTTCTTATCTCTCACTCTCGTACCAGACGAGTGTGGACATGTCCTCCACCGAATTGTGACATATTTTGTCTTGTTCTTGTTCTGTCTCGATCATCGTTGTCACATCTTGACATGTTCTTTTTGCTTTTGGTCCTATTATGTGGTGTTGGCTTGTTGGCATCACTGCTGCTGCTGCTGCTTACTTCACTACTTACCACTTGTTCGGAAATTATCCTCGAACGGAGAACGCAAGACACGATAGGAAATGTCTAAGTGGACTGCATCGTTGGTGCCGTGATGATCGCCACTGGAATAATGTCTTCACATTGCCACAATGTCTGCCTGTCTCCTCTTTTCTTCTTTCTCGTTGGCCATCTTATCTTTCCGTTTGTTGTCATCCAATTATAATTAGAGTGTCTGAGGGTAGTACTACACTGTGCTCTCTACTTCTATCTCCCTAGACAAGACCAAGCCAACACACTACACACACACACACAAGAAGTGCATCGCAAATTTGTTTCAAATGATTTCCATCCGTTTCACTATTACGCTAGACCAGAGCCAGAGTGCTGATAGTAGACACGATACACTTCGGGAATACATAGAGCACAGGAAACTTATCTCTCCAAAATTACTCGAATGATTATGATGCATTCTGCTTGGTACGTTCTGGACTGTGACTGAACGGAGAGAACGAATTCAAATTGTTTGTCATGCGAAATGACAATTGGAGGAAGGAGAAGGCAGAGTGAAGACGAGCGAGAACCCAGTGATGATAAGAATCGGTACCATTCTGCACAATTTACGAATGGCGCCAATGTTTGTGCTGATTTAAATTTCTTTAGAATTTACAAATGGAGATTTCAAAGTTAATTAGTTTACACATCAAAAGTGATGATTCAAACAAAAAGTGTTAGTTTGCCCATTTCAAATCGAATTGCGATTGAAACTGCTTAATTGGTCATTCAAATCAATCATTAGAACTTGAACATTTGAAAATAAAGCCAGTCTTATCTTAGTTGCATTTTGTACTTTTCCTTCGTCTCCTTTTTTCGACACAAGTCAGTCGTCATGCTCATCGGCTACTTCCATACCATGGTTGGTCGTGAACCTATTTTGATGCAGAACAATCCTTACTATGTGTACGATATTACTTTTCTGGAGTGGCAAAAGCGGACTGTGATTAAACAAGAGGGCAAAGTGTTTTTGTGCTCCAAAGACGACGCGTTCGAAGTGGTTTGCAAGCGCGACTTTTGCTACATCATTGTGGTTTTTACCAGCAAGCGAAAGGACTCTGCAGCAAATGTCTACAACATTTGTCGAAAGATTGTCAACGAGTTGGACCGATCAGTGCACTCTCTGTACAAGGGGAGTACTCTTACCATTTACAGACAGATGATTGCTGCCATTAAGATCAATCAAAACTGGACTGCCATCCACATTGCTGCCAAAATTGGACTGGAACACTACTTTGAACACGATGACAAGTGCTTCGACAAGATCGACCGACAAGTGTTGCCCGACCTGATGACTCCTCTACACCTGGCCATTCTTCACTCGAACCTCAGTATTGTGCAATTACTGGTGCAGCACAATGCCAGTCTTGATCTCGTGGACGTTAACGGGTACAATTCGATGCACTTTGCTGCCATCTCTGCACCCGATGTTCTCTCATTCATGCTCACTTTGCCTGGTATGTTTGAGCGGGCCAAGAAAAAGACCATGAAAGGCTGCACTCCACTGCACCTCTCCTGTTATGCTCACAAACTAAAAAATGTGAACACTTTTCTTCGATTTGGCTTGTCCGTATCGATGCTTACCTTGTCGCCTCCGTTTGATACCTCTACAACACAAGCACCAAGCAACAGTACCAAAAGCGATCAGATTGTCAAGTTTCCCGACAAGGAAATTGATGATTTGGTGATTGACTCCATCTTTTACGGGGGCACACCACTGCATTGGACCAAGAAACAAAGCGAGTTGGAGAGATTCATCGAATTAGGCTTTGACATCAATGGACTCAATGCAAAGGGCGAAACGGCACTTATTCTGAAGACTCGTCGAATGCGATTCAAATGTCTGATGTCGTTGTTGTGTCAGGGTGCGAATGTCAACGCTGAAGATTCCCTCGGAAACAATGCACTGTATTACGCGGTTCGACAAGGTGATGTTTCTATCGTGCAGGCACTGGTGGTCTTCGACTGCGACATTAACCACGTCAGCAAGAATGGCGAGTCTATTCGACACTTTGCGGCCACCATTCCCAATGGCAGCATTAACCACAAGATGATTCTATTTGTACTTGCCTCTGTTGGTGCCAAACGATGTTCTTCGGCAATGAAAGGGTGCAACGATGGATGTAGTCACACTGGCTCCTTCGATGGAAAGCGTTTCTATCGGTGGCCTGCGTTTACTAAGCACAAGTTCTATGAAGACCCTCTACTCAAACGAGTGGTCGCTGAAGAGAAGAGAAAAGTGCCCAACAGAAAGGACACGAATCTCATCAATATGGTTGCATTCGACGGGGGCGGAATCAAAGGTCTCATTACCATTCAAATGGTACACGAGCTACAAAAGAGACTGAAACGCAATTTTGTGGACTACTTTGACTGGGTGTCGGGCACCAGCACTGGTTCTATTATTGCGGTGGCACTGTTGCTTGGCAAGTCCACCGTCGACATTCGGTCGCTTTACTTTCGGTTCAAGGACAAAGTGATGACTGGCAACAGACCGTACGGGTCGCATCTTATCGAGAAACTTCTTAAAGAGGAATTCGGCGAAAGACGAGTTATGGGCGAATTTTTCAACGAACAGCGCAAGTTCTGTCTTATCCCGGCTACTTTGGTGGACAGATCACCTGGCAAGATGCACCTCTTTCGGAGTTATCCATCCTCGGAAAGGATTCTCAATGTTAAGTCTAAAGTGGACAGTTTCGGTTCGTTTCCAGACCACAATGAGCAGTTGGTGTGGCAAGCAGTTCGTTCTTCCTGTGCTGCTCCGACTTACTTCCATAGTTTCAATGACAAGTACGTAGACGGTGGTCTGGTTGCCAACAATCCAACCACTGCCATGTTGGTCGAGTTCAACAAATACAACCACGCCATTGAGGTTACTAATGGGTCGAAAGATATGAAGAAACTGAACACGGTCGTCTCCTTTGGCACCGGTCATGTCACTGCAAAGTCTTTCTCTTTGCCTGAGTTGAAAAGATTTGTCTCCTGGAACCCTGTGGAAATATCGAGCAACGTCAGCTATTTGAAAGAGATGTTCAACATTGTGTGCGACTCTGCTTGTTGCACCAATTTCCACGTCACAGACAGGTACATTTCTTCAGATTGCTTTTCCACTCATGACTCATTTTTTCATTCTTTTTATCAGGAACGAGACATGGTGTGCAAATGATAGAGTTCCCTTCTTTCGGATCAATCCCGAACTTAAAGAAATTATGGAAATGAACGAGACCAATGACATGGTCATTGTGGATTGTCTCTGGCTCACTAAAGTGTACATGCACACCAAGAAAGATGCCATTGACGAGTTGGTCTACTTCCTCGAGTCCACCTGGAAGGCAACCGAACGCACACTTAATGTCAATATCAAATAAGAGTGTACAGTATTGTCCTTGCCCAATTGAGGCTAATAAATCAGCAATTTTGCTAAATTTCTCTTTTTGGGAAGAGTCTCTGCCATTCTGGCCTAAAAATCAATTTCAGATTGGAGACAAATCTATTTGTGAGTTGACATGTTTGTGATCGCACTTTAGAGGAAATTCCGAATTTGTTTGTGTGTTGTGTGCCAGTTCACTTTGTGACTGTTTGCTGTCTTCTTCTCTCGCTCTATCTCTATCTGTCTTCCTCCACACTCTGCTCACACAAACTTTGGCCAAAGCTTTCTTCTTATTTCTATTTCACAGTCGACATGGCTTTATTGCCATTATCATGATAATAGAGGCAAATAGAGCATCCATTGGGCGCTGGCAATAATAATAACGAAGTAGTTAAACGTTTCACGTTAGGACCCTGTGTGCACCACTTTATGTGGCACCAAATTGATTTAATTCAATTTCCATTTACACAGTCAACTTGACTGCTCCCGTTCGTTTGTTCGGCAATCGCGCTTTGGTTCTTTGGTGCTGCATGGTCTGGTGCTGTGTGCTCTGTCTATTAGTTTGGCCTGTCGTCAAGTTGAAATCGATCTCTTCGCGGTTCAATGCCAACAGAGTGAAGTGAGCCAACAAGAATTAGGCGTTAAATAAATAATTTATTTACGATCAAATCGACTATATCGCGCGGGCCACTTTGATTGCAGCCGCCGCGCGCTTCACTTGCCGAGTGAATGAGTGAGTGAGCGCGCCTCTGATGGCTCACACTACTCCATTTGACACTACACATTCGGTGCACTGACGCCCGTTTGTACTTGCTTTATAGCTTGATAAATTGACTTGACATCGTTTTAATTTAAATTTGATATAAATTGAATTTTAATGCTTTACTACTCAATGGGAATTGGCTCAATTCAATTGCTCGCACTGTGATAGGAGACACTGACACTGTGAGTGAGTCAGTGAACTGCTCTATTAGTGTCTCATTAATGGCGCCCATTTGTGTGTGTGTGTCACTGCGAGAGTTGACTTGTGGGTACAATTGGCTCACTTAGCTCACACATCAAGCCATTTACCCTTTCATTGAACTCGCATCGTGTTTGATTGGGAAGAGAGAGAGAGAGACACTTTCTGAACTGGACTATGAACACAAACACACACACACACACACACACACTCCCAATTGGAGGGTCCATTACCACTGGCTATCATCATTATTATTAGTACGATTATTTTGATTACTCGCACAATTAATCGATTCAATCAATCGGATCGATTCACAATTGTGTAGTGCGAAATGATAGCTGAGGCGCACAATAATAACTAGCATCCTCACAGTGTGCACACCATCACACAACTTTCAAATTGCCGAATGGTCACATTTGGAGTTTAATTGTACAGTTTCCAGTTTCTATTCTCATTGGCCTTTTTGTACTTCTCGATGTTCAATTGATCATTTCATTAAAGTGCCACTAAATTTATTAAATCGAAATTTGGGCGCTAATGGCTCATAATGTTTAATCATCACATTGCATTGTCGTTTGATTAATGATTTTTGTTTGCCATTTATCCAATTTAATGTTTTCTCGCATATCTGAACACACACGCATCACTTTGCACACTTACCCGGGCAATAATAATCAAATTTATTATTAAATGATATATTAGCAAATTAATAGTCTTGAGGCCAATTTGGCTATGATTCACATTGCATCGAGTTAATTAAAGCGCGCGCACGATCCCTGTCACTACATCATCGTCATTTGAGACTCAATTTGACTTGATTTACGCTATGTTTGAATAACCTCTCTCTCCGTTTTGCACTCTAATTGATCGCTATTGTGTCTGTGTGCTAACTGAAAATGTTATTATTACCGAAATTATGTGTCACTTTGTCGTGTGCTGAGTTATTTATCATTTTACTGAATACACTTTTATGAATATTGATGGAACGATAATGTGTGCAATAGTGCAATGCAGTAGTAATGTAGTGCAATGTAATGACAGCAGAATTAATTACCGAGACAACACACACGGCCACCGTGCAGACCAGGTGGGCAATTGCTCTTCCGTGGGCCTAATTTGGTCGAATATGTGTCTTTCAATCTAGTCATTCCATGTATTCGGTGTCATCCCTCATCGTACATTGACACTGCCATATTTGTCAACTATTGTGTCACTTTGTATGTGTGGACTATATGTCACTTGAATCACTGCATGCTGTCTGGTACGTATGTTTATGTCACTTTTTGGTCAGTTTTATTGCTTCTGTACACTTTAGCCTTTATACCGAAATATAGCACAGTGTTATATATTTACAGATTATTTCATTATTTGCTCATTTGGCCAGAAAGATTGCATTTCTCATTGCACAAATGTGGCCTAATTGAGTTGCACCCATGCAATCTGTGCTCTCTCGCTTAGTGTGCGCGTCATAATTGGCCCTAACCAGTGTGACGTTAATTCATTTTTGATGTAGTTGTATGTGTGCGAGCCAATCATGCCAATATGGCAATAACAAATTAATGTCCAAATTGTGCGACCACCACCAGTCCAAAGTCAGTCCGTGGCAATGTACATTGTACATCAACGTATGCACATGGTTGCGGGTCGTGAATGGCTTGTGGCACCGTGGGCGATCACTTCGATTATCGCCATTATTGAAATTAATAATTGACATTAATTCTGGTCATGTGTGTGCCTAGGCCCAGTCCAGTGTGCACTTACTCAGTGCTCAATCTGTTCGGTGTTTGCCTAATTGTAAATAATGATTGCACCAGTGCGATATTACTTGTGGCTTGTGACTGATTGCACCCAATGGCTCGCATGCTGAGAGTTAAATTTGCTTTTTCCTAGCACACAGACACACACACGGTCTAGCACTTCAATTTGGCCAACAGCAGCACGCTCGGCCCACTGTTGCCAAATCCCGGGCTATATATTGAATCTTATAATTCAATTTATTAATCCACCAGCATTCTTTCTTTGGTGCATTTGCAAATTATAAATTACAAATTTATATCGAATTGTATTATTATTATTATTATCAAATATATATATTGAATCAAATTGTCATAGTTCGATACTGTGCCAATTATGCTTGTCTTATTGGTCCATTTCTCTTCATTGTGTCCGACCCGTCCTCCGATTGGTAACCGATTGGACCTTAATGGGCTGCTGCTGCTGCTTGTGTGCCTTGGCTGACTGTGCTCAGTGCGCCAATCGATTATTATTGTTATTAATATTAATAACGTGCAAATCTAATAGAGATTGAGATCGATTGTGTCAGTGTCCCTGTGTGTGTGTGTGAGAGTGGTCTCTGTGAGCGCACTGTGGTATCGGGCCTCGCTTGAGGTTAAAGGGATTAGAGTGCCAAAGTGAGCCCAAGTCACTTTATCGGGTGTCATTTGGATGTGGCCCACTGACTGGGACCACTTGCGGTTTTGGTCTCACTACACCAACTACAACACTGTTTGCCTTCTGTGGCCCATCACCAGACACCATCACTGGTTACATATTTGAACTATGCCACACTGAACTGGCACACGTACTGCACCGTTCTAAAGAGTGAGACACGTGCTTGGACCTAGACTGCAGTGGACTGCATTGGGCACATCATCTCGTTCTGATTTGATTGACTCGATGCGATCGCCTTCTCATTTGTGGTCATGATCACTACTACCAGACTGAATTGTATATTTACATTTTATTTACATTTACGTTCCATTGGACTGTGGAGAATAAGCTTTGAGAGCGATTTGCAGCAATTTTCCTTAGACTCTACATTGAAGGTTGTTGCTAATTATTATTCTTATTGTTTAATTAGTATTCACCGTAATTAGCCGTTAATTTGCGTCACTTAAAGTTAAGGCTTTCTTCTTTAATTATTAATTAAAATTTAATTTACTTATTTCATTGAAGACCTCTTTTGTGTGTTATATTCAATACGGTAGCTCATTTTTATTTTCTATTCACACTTTCTCTGTGGCTATTGAATGAACTCAACTAATGTACACTAGCAGCAGTCCATTCATTTGACTTGCTGGTACAACGGAAATGATTGCTGGTCTCAAAGGCATGCACACACAAATTAAACCCACGCATCTATGCCAGAAGGGGTAAACGTTCAATCGGAGATAATTCCGGTGAAGGTTGACTGTGCTCTTTGTGTTGTGTAGATCGAGTTGTGCCCGTGTGTGCTAATGTCCACCGTAATTGTCTGAAGTTAGTTCGAGACTTGTGTTAATATTGCAATATATTTGGCTAATAACTATCGACGATATCGAGAGAGTACGGAAAAAGGCAAAACAAGAGAGCGAGTCTATCTATTCGGTTCGCTCGAATGGAGCCACCAAAATGACTTATTCTCTCAGTGGCACGTGTTTCCTTCGACTTCTAGTGTTACTCACTCATTCGTTGCCTCACACGTGGCACACACATTCAGTGCTCTCTCTGGTGACATTTAACCGTGATTGGCAAACACGATAAGACATCACTCTGACCAGTCATAAGAAAAATATTTGTTTCCCAATACGAGACTAGAACGAGGTCGACCAAGTGTGCACGGTGCAATGAATGAATGAATCAAAGTCGGTGGTCGCCATCGTTGGGACCTTGTTTGTCTAATCGAGCAGACTCGATCGCACTCTCTCAGTAATCGTTCCACTCTAGACAGATCACGTACAGCCGAGTGGACATTTGTCCCGGAGACCGAATCAAACTGCAGTCTCCACCAAAACGTACTACAATCACAAAATCGATTGCTGTGCCTGTTCCCTCCAATCGTACTTAGGTCGAGTTATATGTTCACTCCAATTGACCAATTCCAGTTCGAATAATTGTTAAATTGCACCAGTAATGGGCCATTTTGGCCACTTTCAGGGACCACTTTATCGGGTCGAAAGGAATTTATTGCCAATTGAAAATTGACTTTTCAGAAATGCAACTGCAACACAATTCAATTGACACAATAAACAATTTTCTTTATTTATAGCACTCGATTGGCCAGACTCTATTGAGAATGCCGAATTGATTGTGATGACAATTTAAACGAAAATTGAGATTCGACTCTGAGATAATAATGTGCCATGCGGCGTCCAATTTGAGGCTTGACACCGAATCTGTTGATCTGTGGAGAAACTTTTCGAATGGCCTGCCACGGAATTAATTAATTGAATTTATCTCACACCATGCACTGTAGACAAAATTAATTAAGATAATTAATTTATTTTTGATTAAGCTTTAATTATTGTTTTTCTGTTTTAGGTTTTTTTTGTGCGAGCATTTGTTTGCGATCAAACTGTCGGCCGAACAGGAATTCCGTGAAGTGAATCAATTGGTTCGTTCTGGCGTTTAATTAATCCGTGACGCACTGGATGTGCTTGAACTGGCTCTATTGGTAAGTTTGTTTTGTACTTTGAACATTGAATGCTTTTTGGACCATTCTGTACTGCATTGGCTTGTCAATCTGCAACCGTATTTTGATGAAGCAGCTTTGGCGTCAATATGTTTGGGCGCCGCATCGATGATATATTCGATTGCATATAAATAGGCCCATTTAAATGTGCTCCATTCAGTGGTGCACACACACACACACTAGATTAGTGAGTTATTTATTTCAAATTGTGCCCGAATAATCCTGACGGCTGACATATGGCGATGAACTCCTCGCGACACTTGCAAACTAATAAAGTTTTGATTTGTGCGCGCCAAAAACTCGAAACCCAAACTGCTCATCGCACTCTGTTTTGTTGTGTTATTTGGCTGTTGTGAGAATTGCATTTTGCTCTCGATTCTCTCACTCGAATCGATGATTGATGTCGGCTTTAGTTTATTTTATTTTGCAGTTGAGTTGAAGTTTCCATTTAGGCGCGCGCCAAGGCACATTTGCATAAGTTGTGCACTGGTTTTCCTCTGTTTCCATCCGTGCTTTATTGGCTGCCAATTTATTATAATTTAAATATTATCCAAAGGGGTTGTGTATGCAGAGACACAAACTTTGTGTGTGTGTGTGTGCACTTCCTGAAGTGTGAACTCGGCATATTTCATTCTGTTCTTTGTGTTCTTTGTGTGTCCTCTCTGTGTTTAACCCAATTGATTTTGTGTTCAGTGCAAAATGGCTCTATTTATGGCTTTATTTCATATTATATTATACACCTAAATCTAGTTGACATTATTTATTGGCTGGCCCAATGGATGATGATGGCCCTTTTGAATTATTGCTCGAGCACTCGGTATCCAATATGTGAATAATGTCATTTGCCGTCTTTGTCGGTCTTGTCTCACCTCGGTTTGCTCACGTCTCAGAGTGTCATCTCACTTTTCGGTTTGATCCGTTGAGTCATGTGGCCACTTTGTCACCATTTGGGCCTGTCACATCGTATGACACATATTCAGTTTGTCGTTCAGTCTGTACGTGCCTGTGTCATTGTGCACTTCATTTTGATTTGCATGTCTTTGTGTCATACGATGATGATGCCCATTGGCTTGCCACACCGTGATGCAGTGTAATGCAATGTCATATACTCACCGAATCGAGTGCTCTCTCACTCACACTGTTTATTGGCCACTTTTGGCCAGATTTATCGGTCCATAGCATCAGTCATTTGAGCCGACTGTGCAGCAGCAGCAGCAGTACTCCATTGGCTTTTGACTCCCGACTTTAATGGCATTTGTTCCAATAAAGGGACACTTTACTTGTAATGACACACGGGCACACTACTGTTTATTTATTAACTCGCAACGATTACATTCGAATTGTGTGAGAGTGAGTGCCATTATTGGTGGCCATTATTTGCCACTGTATTGTAGTAATTTCCGTATAATTTCTCGTTCTGGTCGGGGACACTACTCCAGCGACATTTTCCCCTTGCTCCTTGTCCACAATAAATTTACTCTACAAACACAAAAAGGAGTCTACAATCGAATGGAGTAATCGTGTGCAGTGCCCGTCTCTGGCACTACAACAAGATACTGTGCTGCTGTACTATAATGCAGTGTAATGCAATTGATGGTTGGTAATTGAAATCAAATGTGATAAGCTCACTCAATTGGACTAGGACACTTGTCACTGAGGACTGAGAGTGATCTATGCACTCCTGCCACTGAATGATGTCCAACTGTTCTTGTTCACCTTCCAATTGATTGTTTCATATATTCATTTGCACTGGTTTCCTTTGTGCCACTTTACTCCACTGTACAATGTGCCGAACCATTTTGGACATTTGTTTGATTAGTAGTCCACACTAGACACATTTTAAACTTACCGATCAGAGTCAAAGTCTTGTGTTTGATTGTGTCAACATAGTGAGCTAGTTCGAGTGCAGTCATCGACACACGTTCTCATCTGCACCAGTGTTCTCAACTGTCTCTGTCTGTGTGTATTTGTGTGCCTTTGCCAGTTCGTCGTTCCACAATGGAAATGTCCGTTTGGTGTGTGCGACTGTCACTGGACGACGACTTCATCAGTGGAACTAGTGACTAGTCTAGTAGTCAGTCAGTGAGCGAGTGGTGTGGCATTGTGTGTGCCCAGTCAATTATGATAATCACATTATTAGCGTTATATTACACCCGGTGAGTGTGTGTGTTGTGTGTGATTGAGACTGAGTGTTGCTCCTTTGTGCCGCGGCACAGTCCACTTTACAGTTGCAGTTCTGCATGCACTCGAGATTGAGCTATTCACACTTCTGCCAGTGAGGTTTTGTCCATTTGTTCGTCAGCCGCCATTTAGCGCCTATTTAGTGTGTCCATCTGTATGAGAGTGCGTGTGTGTGTGTGTGTTGATTTGATTGACTTTGTTCTTTGAGCCAATAAAAAGCTTATTATTTGATTTTGATTGCGCGCGTTCCCTCTCCACTCTCGCTCCACTCCACACTCACAGTGACTTGCTGTTGGCGGCTTTCGATGTGTGGTTGCTTTATAGCTCAACTGTGAATTGTTCAAGTGAAAACATACTCTTTGTGTTGTGTGTGTTGACTGGTGAAACACTGCACCGATGATGATCATGATGATGTGCCTGCGCTCTCACAGTACTGAGATTGCCATTAACTACGTTAACTACATTATATTATTATATATTAACCGATCATCAATAGATTGAATGGACAGATTGAGTCAGTCATTTCAATATTTACCGCTCGTGTGTGTGTTTGACTTGTGACTTGCCACTTGATCATCCAATGAGAGACTTACTAACTTCTGTTCAGTCTAACTCAATTTGGTTGGATTCATTTTTCAAAATTAAATTTAACACAGAGTTGGAATCAATTATTAACCATTTTTGAATTGAAATGGAATTTCGATTAGAATCTCATTTTTCACACATTTAATCCGTTTCAAAGTCGATTAGAGTGGCGCGGAACATTCGCGAACAAACGGAACAAAGGTCGATTTGATTAATCGAATTAACCAGAGTGGATTGTGTGTGTTTGGGGCTATTAGGCGACCTTGTCCGATCCTCAAATGCGAACATCTGTGGCTCGAATGAGTGAGTGAGTGCTGAATGGTGAATGAATGTGACTCGTTGTGGGTGATGTCAACTTGTATTCAATTGTGACAATGCACTTGATATGGCCCAATCGGACAAATGTCCACCCGAATTGACCTATTCCACTCGAACATGTAAATGCACACCCGGACAAGGTCACATTGCTGCTGTCTGTGCAAATTGAATTAACTCGTAACGTACTCGGTGCACTGTGGACGAGTTAATTGCCAATTAAAGCATGCACAATCCATTGATTCGCTTGTGTGTGGCAAAAAGTTAATTTTAAAATGCACTTTCCATCTATCCCATTTATCCCTTTCATTCACTCACATTCGGAACTTATAGCAAACCTATATAACAACACTCAGTGACTAAGTGAAGAGAGTCTCAATCAATCTGTCCATTCTCATTGGCACGTTCAGCACACACACAACAAATGACAAAAGAGCAAAGAGAGACGACTGGATCGCGTTCCGTACGAAGCTTGTTAGCTTCCAATTTATCGTTAATTATACTTGTTCCATTTAGTTTCTTTTATTTCTTTTAGGCTCGTTTCGGAAGTGTCTCCGTCAATTTATGATTACATAAAAGTGTGCTTGTGGAGAAATTAATTGAAGCACACAGTCTCACTATATGGAGACGTTCCGAGCACGTTCGAACATTACACTGCAACGGTAAATGTGAGCAGTGGAGCGAGACAATCGTTCTCAGTTAAATATTATTCACTTTGGACCGACTTCTCTCTGACTATAATCGAATTAATGCAATTAATATCTCAGCAAATGTAATCAAATTTCGAGTCGAGTCTTCTCTCTTAATGGATTTTCAATTTAAATTGCCCCGAAACGAATATTCAGAACAGAATTAATTTATGCCAAATTTTACGATCATATCATTAGTTTGTATATTATCATAGTTATTATAGTTGATATGTTATGATATTTAATTTACAATTCAATTATTATTAAAGAACAGTAGTATACCAGAGGGCTATTGTTAGACTGGCAAGAGACAGTCAATCGTGAAAGTGCAAATGAAACACATATTATTGGCAAACAAGGCCGGCATTTGACGAATGCACTTCCAACGAGAATGCAACCGGCCAATGTGTTTCCAACACACTGCAAAATGCAATCGAGCAATTTTTTAATTTATTAGATTCATATAATAATAGTTTTGTGTGTGTGCTATATGGCACATCAATTATGGCTGTTCGGTAAATTGATTTTCAAATAGTTTACCTACAATTGCCTTTACTTGACAACAAAATGGGAGACTATCGTTAGGCGACTTTATGAACAAGCCAAATTGTGTGTGTATTTGTATATTATATTATGATTCCATTTGCAGCAAATTAATTTAAAATTCAAATTCAGATCTCTTACGTCCCGCGTTCCCGTGATTGCTCTTCTTTGCACTACTTTTATGAACGAACTCGATCATTATTATTATGATTGCTAATAATAATTATATACTGATCTACGTTCGTTATTCATTCTTGAGCTTATTTGCAGCATTCAAGTGAGTCACTCAAGAATTTGATTGCCACAGCGATTTTAACCCTTTCCTGGACTTGGTCGGTCGGTCGGACTCGATCTTCTCAATGTGATGTGTGCCGTTTGTATATTATACGATTTTATTGTTATTGCCCAACAAAGTATCGAGAGAATCGAATTGGCTCTGTAACGCAAAACGTAACTTTACTCGACTCCACTTCAAATCTACTCGTTTAGTGCACTGCACACTTGTTTTATTATTATTGTTATGAGTCGTTTAAATACGAATTCGTTTAATGAAACTACAGGTGAGTGTCGTTTCACTAACCCTCGAAGGATGCTTCCTCCATCGAGACAGAACCATTCGAAGCATGACTTGACTTCATTGTCTTAATCGCTCATAGGGAGAGAGAGACTTTATTATTATTACTATTATTGTGGTCTTGGCGTTTTGCAATAGTTTTGCTTTTTTGTCAATCGGTGCAAGCATTGTGAGGCATTGAGATATTTATTGGACTACTTTGGCCGGGCAAGTGTCATGGTGTCATAGTGGCGCACTTTTAATGAGTGGAGTATTACATTACCGAAATAGTTTTATAAAGCGAGTCTCGAGTTAATTCTAAAGTTTGTGTGATCTTTATGAGCTTCGCTTTATGATTGTGTGTGTGTGTGGTTATACGGTGCTTTGGCGTTGTGTCTAATTTAAATCTAATTAAGTGATACATGAAAGCAATATAATGCATAAAGCAGTGCACTGCAGACGGCTGACAGAGTGAAGGCATCACACTTCTCTCTCTACCTGACACTGTGTGTGATGCTTAGCTCGGCAGTTGTGGCTCGAATAATGCTTCGTTGTGCACATTGATCGACTCGGGCGCTATATCGTCGGCTTTGTGGCGTGTGCTTGTGTGTGTGGCTATATCGGCGATTGTGCCCAGCCGAGCATCAATCAATGCTTATGACAGGACCACTTTGTGACACTGCTCGTGCCAGTCTTCTGGCTTCGCTCTGTCTTGCCTCTTCTGGTTTCGTGTGGCTGACCTCGCGCGACACTCACACCACAATCACCACACTGCCACACACACAGACAGACAGACAGTCCATTAAGGGACAATTAATTGCAATTAACATGCGCTAATTTACAGTAAAGTGGACAGTTGACATGCAAAATAGAGACGATGGAAGGGAAGATGAAGATGAGAGGAGTACAAGGTTTAATTGCCATAAGAATACAATTAAGCGAGTTTGCATGAGTCAATTGCACATTCCTTAAGGTTAAGCCATTCTTCTTTATTTGAATGTACACTTTGTGGTCCTGATGGTCACCCTTGCAGGGATTAGCAATAGAGCACAGAATCATCCTGTCCGGTCGATTATCGTTATTGGCTGTTAGCGTGATTGATTGCATCGATCCAATGCACACAGTCCACCAATTGTGCTTAATTGCTACTAGCCATTAGTAGTGTCTGTGTGTGTGGAATCGAGTTGAACCCTGCACTTTGGAATGACATTTTTTGCTTTTATTGCCTCACTCTGAAGGACACCAATAAAAGTGAAAGGCCAAGTGTGACACACCAGACACACACACAGAAGCATCTTGTGCTTGGTGTCATGGCCGTGACACGTGTCTGTGCCCAGTAGCATCACCTCTTTCTGGCAATGCAAATTTGTTTGTGTCCTCTCAGGTGGTGGTCAGTGAAGATGGTCCAGTGGTGGTGCACACACCGATCAAGATTTATTATATGAAAAGGCACACAAGCGAGTGGAGCTTTAATTGCTATTTATTTACTTTCAATGCTCCTTAGATCATCATTAATAGTTTAATTGCTATTGCTCTGTGTGTCGAAGCACTCACTCTCCTCTCGACCTTTGCCATTGCGATCTTTGCACCATCACCACGTGACATTAGTCCGTGTGTGTGTGTCTGTCTGTGTTTGTCTCATCTCATTTCACTTAATTGCCAATTCAAATTAATTTTATTTCACCCTTAACCAAGTTTGATTGATGTGTCTTCTTTAGGATTGAACTAAATATATATTTATATTCTCTCTTTAGAGAGATTTGTTTGGAGATACTTTTTGAACATTATGCAATTGAAGACTTATTTTCAATTTTGGAAAAGGCTCGCGCAAGTCTAATGACCTTGGTAATGGTCTCGGTGAGGTCGTTTGCACTTGCAATTTGTAGTCGATTAATCGAGTACTTCTCTCCATATCGTACGTACTTCTCTGCTTCGTAATTATACGCTGACATATTGGCCACAGTCTATCTTGGCACTCTCTTGCACATTTATCGACTCGACACTGCAGTGGACAACACTAAATTTATTATCAAACTTGACTTTGTTGACCTTTCATTTGGTCAGTGAGTGCTTGCACAGGTAACACACAACACACACGAATGGCGCGAGCGAATGGTCTAAAGTGCGATAGTCTCGATATCTGGTGAGAGAGAAGTCTTTTTCCATGGAAAACTGTCAACGGCAAACACAATTTATGGACCGTACCTGAGTGTACACTAGCAATCGGTCTCGATCTGATCTCTCTAATTTGTGTTCGATTACGGTTGCATGGCACTGCACACTTCGACCTCTTGCCGAGTCTTGTCTCAGGTAATGACAATTGCGCATTAGACCTAGTGCCAAATTAGTGCATTCGTTGGCTACATTCAATTGCGCGCGCGATCACTCCTCGCGATTTGTTTCGCTTCGATTCGATTCTTGGCACAATTGTTAGTGCACAGGAGAAGGTACACACACGATTGTCTCAGCTTGAAACAATCATGATTACAATCATCGATTCCTGGTAAAGAGGAACTCTGCTCTCCAGTGGTCGGACAATAGTCTAATTTATTCTAGGGCCACTTTGACTGTCGATTGGATTAATCTAATTGAAGGAAGGCACAGGTCTAATCGTTGCTTTGTATGTGTGCCTTCCTCAAAGTCTTCTCTTTTCTCCTTCTGTCCACTCGTAATTATTATTGCCACTTGCAATTTAGCGCCAATTTTCTCGATACGATACTTTGCATTTGTTGGCCAGTGGTCGCGGTCTTTGAATTGCACCGCTCGTGCACGTTCTCTCGGGTTCTTGCGAAATGCCATCCCAAATGGTCCTAGTGTGCCAGCAGTCAATTTGATGATTAGTCATGATTGGGTTTGTGTCTGGCTGGCTCGGTAATGTTATTGTAACACACTGGCGCGCACAATCACACAGACAACACACACACACACAAGGCCTGCTTGTGAACAGAATGGAACTAATTGTTTGGTGTGATAGACACCCACTTAGACCACTGGACTGTTATACATAAATGTTGTTCATTTCAAGTGGTTTTCAAGTGACTTGGACAATATTCAGTCTATTATGGACACTGTGGCCCAATGGTCACCGACACAATGAAGGTGTGAGGGACAGTTCGGTGTCACTTGACAGACTGCACTGCCACTGGACAATGGTGACGCCACTCGGTCGGCGGCGACGGGACATCGCCACAAACTCAACTCGCACACTGACACGATGTGTGACACTTCGGTGAGCACGTCGGCGGCGGCATTGGTCACTTCACTGACCACCGCCACTGGACAACAACAGAAAGGGCTTGTCCTCGGTGTGTGTGGAGTCACTTGGCCTGGTCACTGGTGACTGCTTGCCCCAGAGTCACAAAGTCAAGTCAAGTGTTTCTAGGCACGCTAATTTTGTCTCGACACTTTTGTCACCACTAGACTTGGCTTGATTTCATTACTCGGCCATTGTTTAGTGTGGTCCAGTGGACGAGTGAGTGACTGTGCGAGTGCCAATTCATTACTGCTCCTAATGTGGCTCTAATCAATTGGTCCATTTTTCATCACAACTTTTGTTGTTCTCCTAGGGTGCTACTGTCTGCACTTGAAATGCGACGCCAAAGGAGGAGAAGAAGAAAGTGGCCCAGGAATATGCAATTGCTCTATTATTTATTGCTATAGTCCGCTGGCCCAACAAAATGGTGTCGAAATATTGACCTTCTTTGTTGGATAATTGACACTAGTCACCAGTGTCTGGTCCAGTTGTCCTAACACAGACAGTGCCATTGTGAGAGGACTAATTCGAAAGTGGCCCTCACTTGTCGAGCATAAAACGATGCCAAAGTGAAATCTAAACTTGCAGTTAAGCTTTTTACGACTTTAGATTATTGCTGGAATGTGTGTATTTAGTTTTGCTTGCTTGTTCATTTGCTTTACATGTGCAAGTGCGCTCTGCAATTGGCTATTAGTTGGCAATTGAGTCTCTTTTGGCATTAAATCGGCAAAATGTGCTCGGTTACGCCTAATCGACCAAAGAGCAGTCCCAACTCTGTGTAATTGGCGCGGGCATTGAATACAATCAAAGTGCAATCAGGCCAGACAGAGAAACAGACAGACTCGGTCGGTCAGTGATTTTGCTTTTAGTGACGCACTATAATCGAATTTAATACGCATTTAATTGAGGCACTAAACTGCGGTACCAAAAAGGGTTTCACTGGCACGGACGAGAAATTGGAAATTGAATTTTTGAATGGAGACAAAGTGCTCGGCAACTTTACTTTATGGTGTGTCACTTTTGACTGTGCTCCATCTGACCATTCTGGCCATTCATGCCAACTGTTCGCTTATCTCACTTTCCATTAGATGAATTGAATTGAACACTAATTGAGCACGTTCAATAAGTAACCCTTTCTGTGTATTTTCTTTCAATTTAACTCAATTTCAGTAATGAAACCTTCCGAGCAGTCAATGCACCAATGGAATAGTTCCAAATTGAAATGTCATTCCTCACTGCCCGGTTCACTGTTTAGCCTTGACACTTTGCTAATTAATCTAATTAACGTGTTTTGATTGAATTGCATTCTGTCTGGTTGGAGTCGCCGAATTTGCATAAGCCACGTGTCGACTTTGTGTCTGTCTGGCTGGAGACGGTGTCGTTAACCGCGTTATGTTGACATTCGAATGAATCTGCAAAATTAATTTCCCCATTTGCCATTTAGCGCCGTTCTTTCCGTTTGGGGCGATAGTAATATATAATTAAATGCAATCCAGTTAGTTAGCTAATATGTCTGAATGTTCATTTAATTTATCTGTTTTAGCAAGAGAATAGAGTTGCATTGGATTTTGTCTGTGCGGAGTGACTTTTGCAATGTGTCGACTGTACGCGCGTCTTAGCGTGCAGCACGGCCAAATGGCATTTATGGATTGCGGCGAATGAAGATGAATTTGCATTTTGCGTCAGTTTGATTGTGTCACTTGGTTTGATGTTTCAATTTATAATTGTATTCTATTTTCATAATTCACAGGTTCGAGGTGATCGCGCCATACAAACCGACACGTGACAAGCCGCGTGCGTGTTCCATTTGATTTGGGCTTTGTATACAATGGAGGCAGTGTTTTAAATTGAAATTGCTCCCGAAGTGACCAACAAGAATTGTGCACCTTCGGCCTAGTGGTGAGTACTGTTCCCCTCCCTCCATCAATTTGGTCGTAAATTGACTTTTTCTCACTGTAAAACATTTGATTTGCCTGATGTTTCACTAACTTCAGGCTCGTTACTTGTCAACTGTGTCCACAAGTTAGGGTCCTAGTCAGAGCCTCCATTGACTCAATGATCGACACTGGTCCATTGTTCGGACCATTATTACACGGTACTCGTGTTTTAGTAGTGTGTGAGTGAGCAGTTTACATAAATTAAAGTCATGACTCTGTTGACTGGAGCATGGGATCTCGGCACCCGAGTCTCCTTCCCCTCCGGTATTGTTGGCCTTAATTAAAGAATACTTGATGTATGTTTGCACCACTGCCTCACTGGTGCGCAGTGATTAGCTCTACATTGGATCACTCTTGCAATTGTGTGTGTGAGCTGGAACAGTGGCATTGTGACAAGTCAATTAATTTCGGTCTCAATTTCCATAATTGATTGTGTCCTCATTGGCGCGCTGGTTGCTCACAGTCCTCAGCACGCGTTGCAATTATGTGAACGTGTCAATGCACGGGCCTAGTGTGGCTCGTTGTTGGACGTACCGTCAGGGCGTCCTTCCTCCATTACCACTGCATTCTTATGCTAATTCCGGACTTGGACACAGTGCACCATGCCACCACCGTACAATACATAGTCACTCGAATGTGCCTTTGCTCTTTTAGTGTGTCAAAGTCAATTGATGTGTGTATTTGCCTCTTACTTATTACTCGTTCGCAAATGTAATGAGCCACTAACGCCATCTATTATGTGTCACTTTCCCCTTTAGCCCGGCTCATTACTTTTACAGGAGACTATTATTATTATTATTATTCTCTTATGCCTCAACTCGATTGTATTGGTTGCGTGTTGGCCATTTCCCACTGAATGTTCTTGTGTTCATGCAATGCATTTCCGTTTGAGATTGAATTTCACAAGTCAAAGTCACTACTAGTGAGATAAACACACACTCACACACACACAGTCTAGACCTAATTTTCATTTGTCACAACGTGTTTTGGCCAATGGACAAATAAATCAAATTGTCCCAGAATATGGGGCACCGGTGAATGGCGTTGACCATTGTCTGGGTTCTGCATTATTATTGAGAGAATCTTATACATTTGACACAGCCAGATAGTTGGAGAACACTTTCAGGACACTTATGCGACAATATTTGTGTTGGTTGAGATAAGTGCCAGATTGAAGCACTTCCTTTTTCCTGTTTATGCGGACACAATGTGCTGCACTCTCGTTAATAATTTGAATTACCTCTCACAGTGAGATGACTGACATTGTCATTCATTGAATTGCACCGATCGTGTTCGGTGTGTGTGTGTGCAACCTTCAATCCGATTATGTCCGCCACGCCGATTATATTCTCAGTGTTTGTGAGCACAGAGATTATTACACAAGGATTACCGGTCATTACCGCAAACAATCGCATCATTGAACGAATTCACTAAAGCACACACACGCGTGCACTGTTTATGTGTGTGCGGAATCACTTTCCGAACAAGTCTTAATTGAATGTGTAATGAGTGGCCATCATCTCTCGTTTGGCAATATTATTCTTTTATGGTCTTTCTAATCAGTGTCTGTGTGTGAGTGTGAGTGTGTGCCATTCTTATTGGTCGTAATAACTATTAATAGTTTGGCTCATCATTGGCCTTAATGGCAATGGACAAGAATTGCCAATGTGCACTGTAATAATGCACTGTAAAGCATCATCATAATCCTTTCGGTGTCTCATCATTGTTTAATTCACCAAATGGCAATAATCGTCTCACACCACAGGCCAATAGCCAATGATGACCCAATGAGTGATCAATCGGCGCCGAATGGCTAATTCTCCATCCTCAGCATTCACTAATCGAGTGTCTCCCCAATCCTTTGGTCTCTCGCCATTACCATTTCGGGCCCATTCAATGGGCAAACCTAAATGACCGTTTAGTGTTTGTGTTGTTAGTGCACCCGAATGAGCACTAATCAACATTCCACACAGAGCGCACAATTGAATTGTCAATTCTCTCCATGCGGTGTGGGCCATCTCGCTCACCATTGACACTCATTTCCAATTCCTTTCACCAAGCACATTTGTTCGCCACTTTATTATTTTCTTATATCATATTATTATTATATTATTACTTGCTCTATTTGCACCATTTTATTAATATATTACTGTTTGTCCATTTGGCCATCGAACCAAATTCTTATTCGATATGCACTCATTTCTGTTGTTGTGTTCTTTTCTTTATTTTCTCTAGTGCCTTCATTGCCAAAGATGTGCCACCATCAGCAAGTTTGGATGAGCCTGGACTCACTGGCTTTGGCTCACTGTCTATATACCGTCGAACGGTTGAATTTATATTGCATTGTGGCACACATTCCAGTGCAATATTCTATTAGTGCCTTGTTAGTGCCCGTGTCTAATAGATTGTCAAATGGCAGTAAATTGTTTAATTAATACTGCGAGTAGACGAGAGAGTCGAGTTAATAGGACTCGAATTAAGTGACTTAATTTGAGTTGCAGTAATTGGTGTAATTTTTTATTGTTGTCACTTGGCGCCTTTGTCGCCTGCATCGTCGTGACTGCATTTTGTGTTTTGTTCGGTGTGCAGTAGATGCTCGCTGTGAGATACTTGCAAATTAAACTTAAATAACCAACCAAGTGGGTGACAGTACTGTAGTTGGCTCACTACATTTGTGCAGTGCAGTGCCAGAATCGATTCGTTGTCGCCATCGTCAAGATTAATTGACTCATGCAATAATAGTGTTTGTGTGTGTGTTGGCTTAGTTAACAGTAGTGCACTGGTGATCAAAGCCATTAGCCAAATTGGCGAGTCATCTAGTTATCGTCTAGGGCTAAATTAAATTACTATTAAGACTTAATTTAGATCTAATTATGCCTCGTCTGCTTGCCGTGGAGATGTTTGCCGCATTATTATGTGGGCCACACAGTAAGGCAAACGGATTATGGAGCGCCGAATTAATTTCATATTTACAGTCTTATTATATGCATTTGCTTGCTATTATTATGGTAATGAGACGTGCATATGAGTTGGTGATGATGATGGCGATGGTGATGTGCGATCGTTTAGAGACACACAAATGAGGTGTCGTACACTAGTGGAATGTTGCTCGATTCCTAGCAGGATAGGTTTGACTCTTCTCTCATCAAACGTAATTAATCTGTCGATTTGAGCGAAATTTTCCGTGAAATGTTGTTTACAGTTGAAGTGAAGGAGCTAACTTGTAGTTATTGTCGTTATATCGTCACCTTTAGCCGTAGAGTATCTTGAGTAATGTTCGATCTAACAACACATAAATCATCGAGCCAATCAGACATGGACAGTTCCAATGTATATCGATTCGTTTCGTTCTTTTCCGATAATCGCCGAGTGCTTCGATTTTAGTGAAAGCACACACACAGACACACACTCACGAATGTCACAATTTGAAACTCTTTTCTCGGTGGTGTGATTGGAACAAATTTTCTGCCAGTAAATCATGTGATGGCACACAAACACCTGACGGCAGTGTGGTGCCACTGGACAGGCCACAATTAATACATCCCAATCTGCACATGGCCACGATTAATTGAATTAATTGCTTTGTCGAGAGAGGTGAGATGCCAAAAGGATGATGAGGAGGCTCGCTTACTTGTGGCACATGCATTTGCATGACCAAGCTCGTGTGCAGTAATGCAAACATACGTTCCCCTAGCATCTCATTGCTCCTACCAATTAATCCAACGTCACTTTTGGTAAACAGCAAGAGGTAATCATGTTGTCGTTGTTGCCTCTTCTTGGCCAAGTTCAGTAGCAAACGCGTCAATTGTAAAATTGTTAAGCACTTACATTCACAGTGAGTGGTCTATGACGAGCGAGGCAATAAACAAACATTAATTGGACATATCAATTAATGAACACTTTCGAGCAATTACAATGTTTGACTCCACATGTTTTGATTATTTCACTTTATCGATTGCCTGATTTTCAAGATTAATTTTAGCAATTTTTCACTAGGTAAATTGGACATCGAGACAACACACTCCATCGGCACTATTATTAGATTCATCTGATCGCGACTATATCGAATGATTAGGTTTAGTGTTAAGCTGTTCTCAATAATGTTTTTGCCTTTTGAACACTTTTTTCTTGTTAGCTTTTTCATCACACTCATCACACTGGTTGTTTTGTATTCATGTGGGCGGCCACACTGACTACACATTTGCAGGCATATCGTCATCATCACCGTGTTGTCTTGTCATCTGTCGAATGCCATTTTGCTATTCATAGTCAGTCACTGACAGTGTGTGCCGGCAAGGTGTCATTTTGGCGTGCATGATCACTAATTTGGCCATTTACCGTGTCATCGGTGTAATAATGCTCGCCATCATGTTCGTCATAATGATGGCACACTGTTCACACTAGGCAATTAACACATTCGCTACCATCGTTTGTGTGACTGAGCATTTGGACATCGGACACTCTCATCAACGATGACAGCGGAATTATGTTTCAATTACCACGCACCTTCACGCACTCACTCGGCTCGTCTTTCCAAATATGCACATTTTATTATTTATGATCATTTCTGTACAAGACTTTCTCATGTTATTGCTATGGCAACACATGGTGTACTTGTGTTGTGCTTGTTGGGATGTTGTCATCTCGAATCAGGCCCAATCAGTGACCACTTTTGATCTGGCGCAATTAATTAGTTGTCCGCAGTTGTGATTGGTCCTGTCAGTCACCATTTTTGTGTCTTTTGCCGTCGGTCTGCTCTTGAGTGTCTCGAATTAGTCGGTTGGAGAGCGCACACAGACACAGACACTTTCTCATGATTTGTCATCGTGTCAACCTCGACGCAATTCGAGTCACTAACGAGCATCTCGGTCTCATCTCGTCTTCGGGTCGGGTCACGTCACCAAAGTTAATTAAAATTAGTTTGCTAATTAATTGTCCAAATACGTTTGAGCCACACCATCACACACACACTTGGCTATAGCAAGCAAACATTCTTTGGCTTTCTTCGAATCGAGCTTTCACTTTGAATTTCGATTCGTAAAGCAACTTTGCTTTTTCTTCGATCTTATCTGCTCGGGATTGGTTTGACATGCCGCGCCGCGCACCGTGATGCAGACGAGGACGGACAAGTGGCGCTGCTGTGTGACTCACAATTGGTATTGGTGACCAAGCCAAATTGTACAAAGTCACTGCACTCAATAAGTGAGTCAACTCATTTATTTGTAGAATATGATGGCAATGTATAGTTTTCTCACAAGTGCAGGCATTTGTTGAAGCACCTTGTACCAAATTCAATTACAATCACAATAAATTGGCTTGATTGGCTACTGGTGGTGGCACAGTAGTGCCCGAGTGACGATGCAGACAATCGTCGATTATGAATTCTCCAGTCTATTAGATCGATAAGACTACCGTTTGTTAGGTAGCCGAGAGAGAACAGAACGGAATCACCGATGGACCACCACCACACACCATCGAGAAGGACACAAATTGTGCTCAGGCCCAGACACACACACACACAGGCACATTCACCTTATCTGTGCACTTATCTGTGCTAATCTTTATTACTATTGCCACATTATCGCCCTCATAATCGTTATATTAAAAGTCTATTAAAATTGAATTGCCCCATTATATTCTGGTCTATTCAGTCATTTCCACTGTGCTACTCACACACACACAGTTTTATCTTTAGGTTTATTTCTCTTCCTATCAAGACAAGGCACACATACACTTTCTGAACATCTCCGTGGTATTTGAGGTATTAAACGCATCAGTCGAATGTGTCACTTGCATCTGTGTGTGTCCTCATCATTGGCTCATCATCTACTCGTCTACCTTTATCTTTATTCGATCAACTTTATTGGTCGATTGTCTTTGTGTGTGTCTCACCAATAAATGTCAATTGTCAATTGGCCTCTCTGTTGGCCGTTGCCGCCCTTGCCTCCCTCTCGATGATATCTGGTGTCATCATTAAAGGTAGCAAATTTGCAGAAATTAATTTATTTGATTATTCCAGATAATTTCAAAGTGAGGCTTGCACTAATTCGACCGGTCGGTGGGTAATCTGTTTGACTCAATACAACGCGCAGTGCGATGAGAAACACAAGTCCGAATTAGTGTTTGTGGCCAGAGTGTCATCGCCGTCACATAAATAAGGCATTCCTCAAGGCATCGATTGTTGCACTTGTTCTTCACTCTAGCAGTAGTAGTCTTCTTTCATCTCCTCTTGCACTGTTGCTGTTATCGTTTGCCACCGATCGCGTCTATGTCAATCAAAGTGACTCGCGCAATTCGAACGAGCAATTCGGGCCAGTGCAGATGCTTCTCCACTGCAGTGTCAATTGTCTCTAGTCCAGTTTGATTTACCAGTTGCCCCTCCTACCTGGTGATTAGGATCGATGTGATGTGTTCTCGCTAAATGTTTGCCAATCAAGGTGTAATACCAATAGGAATTGCTCTATCTCTCGGCTACCTGTGCTGTCTGTGTGTTCGCGATGTCATTGCCCATTGGGTGTGTTTGCTAATTGATGCCACACAGACCATATTGTGCAATCTACACTGTCAATCACTGCACTTGATCTTGCACTAAACTATTGAGATACTTTCTGAACGAACGCTCTCTGCTCATTATCTCAGCCTCACTGGTCATTAACTGTGCCATTCTGGTGGCATTTTATTGTTGTCACACTGTAAATTGTTTTTAATTTGTTTCTAATCTCTTAGACCTGATTGGATGTGAACGTGGCCATGTTATCGCAATTGCAGCAGCGAATCTTCTAATTTATTGTCACCAATAAAAGTTGTCTCTATCTCTTTTCCCCATCAGTGATCATCATCATTCCAATGGACATTACCTTTCGGTCAATTCCAACCTGTAATTGCTCAAAGGCAGCTTCTTCACAAATTTGTCGCCACTTGTGTGTGCGCAAGGTCTATTTCATTACTACATTGAACTCGTAAATGTATCGCAATTTACCTCTACTTGTTCATAAAGCGACTTTTGTTCGATAGATGGCGCTTTGCTTTTATTTTCTTACAATGCCTAATATTATTAATGAATTGTTATTACCGATACTCAATCACTGCGGTATGAACATCTATTGATAGGAAGACTCAAATTTGGCTCGTTAGAGACTCAAACAGTTTATGGTGCACTTAACGTTCATTTAGGCAGTGTGTACAGGTGTCTGCTGGAAAACAATTCCTCGAGTATCGATTCGTCGGCCATTGTAGAAATATCGCCCAGATCAGCATCGTTGCGAGTCACTTTAGCCAAAATACGTCTCATTATTTTTCCCGATCTTGTTTTGGGTAACGCACTGATCGGATGAATAACTTCAGGCGCTGCAAATGCTCCAATTTTGTCGCGAGCTCTTTGTTTGATTTCTTTCTCGATTTGTTGACTGTAGATGTAGCCATTCTTGAGCACCACAAAGCAGTAAACGCATTGGCCCTTAATCGGGTGAGGACTCGAAACTGCAGCAGCTTCAGCCACTGCTTTATGTTCCACAATGGCTGATTCAACTTGTGACGTGGAAAGCAAATGGCCAGACACGTTGAGCATATCGTCAGACCGGCCAGTGATCCAGTAATAGCCGTCTTTGTCTCGAACGCAACCATCGCCCGTGCAGAAATATCCTTTGAACTCGTGGAAGTAACTCATTTCGTATCGTTCGTGATTGCCATCAATCGTACGCGCAATTGACGGCCAAGGCTTTTTGATGGCTAAGATTCCACTTCCAGAGCCTTCGATTTCTTTGCCTTCGCGATCAAGAATTACTGGCACAACTCCAAAAAAGGGAAACGTTGCTGAGCCGGGTTTAAGAGGAGTACATCCAGGCAGTGGTGTGACCATTGGGGCTGCCGTTTCTGTCTGCCAGAAAGTGTCCACGATAGGACATCGTCGCTTACCCACTACTCTGTAGTACCAGTACCAAGCCTCGGGGTTTATTGGCTCGCCTGCAGTTCCAAGCAATTTGAGTGAATCGAGACTGTACTTGTTGACATTCTCATCGCCATATTTCATCAATGCACGAATGGCAGTAGGAGCAGTATGAAAAGTGTTCACTTGCAACTTATCCACAATTTCCCAAAGTCTGCCTGGGTGCGGGTAGAACGGAGTGCCTTCAAACAACACAATGGTGGCCGCGTTTGCAAGTGCACCGTACACGTTTAGAGTGTGGCCCGTGATCCAGCCCAAGTCTGCCGTACAGAAGAATACATCCTGCTTGCAGTAGTTGAAGACATATTTGAAGGTCGTGGCAGCATATATCATGTAACCGGCCACTGAATGAAGTACTCCCTTGGGCTTGCCAGTGCTTCCACTCGTGTACAATATGAACAAGGGGTCTTCTGCCTCGACCCAGACTGGCTCGCAATAATTGGACATGTTCTTCAGGGCCACATCCCACCAAATATCCACTTGACTGTTCCAGTTGACCTGCAGTTGATTATTGTTGATGTCCGAGTTGGTCACTTCTATGCCTTTTGCAGTGAGATGTCGTTGCACTATGCAGCACTTAATCAAATGTCCCTTGTTGCGACAAATATCAATGGCCGAGTCAGCAATCGCTTTGAGTGGAATAACTTTGGTGCCTCGCAGTGCTCCGTCCATTGTCACTATCAACAAACATTTGGCATCGATCATTCGTTCGGACAATGATTGGGCTGAGAATCCTGCAAACACCACTGTGTGAATGGCTCCTATTCGCACTGCTCCCAACATGGCCACTACCAGGTCGATGGTCACAGGCATGTAGAGCGCAATTCGGTCTCCTTTCTTTAGTCCCTGGCTGGTGAGGAAGTTGGCAAACTTGCACACCTCGGCCAGAAGGTTTGCGTAAGTGATTGAACGCGATTCGTGTGGCTGGTTTCCTTCCCAGAAGTATGCCACTTTATCTGCCAGTCCATCGTTGATGTGTCGGTCGAGCACATTGAAGCACAAGTTGGTCACTGCACCTGTCATCCACTTCACATAGATGGGACCTTTGCTCATGTCGAAATTGTAATCCACAAACGAGCTCAAACTTGGCATCACTTTCCAATGGAAACTCTTGCAAATGTTGTACCAAAACTGTGCTGGGTCTTCCACGGACAATTTGTACAGTCGACGATATTCCTCGATGCTGTCGATGTAGGCATTCTTTCTGTACTCTACATTCGGGTAGATCACCTGATCATTGGACTGCTCCGAAATGGCCATCTTCGCACTTGGTCAATCAATGCTAGTTCAAGTAAGTTCGTGTGCGCTCACCGATCGCGTCCATATCAAATCAAAGTGATCACTCGCGCAATTCGAAGCAGAGAGATACTTGTACTACTGCAGTGTCAATTGTCTCCTGACCAGTTTCATTGACCAGTTATACCCCTCCTATCTCGTGATTAGAATCGAAGTGGTGTGCTTTTTAAATGTATTTATCATGTCTGCCCAATCAAGGTGAAATACCAATACTAATTGATCTATTTGGCTACTCGTGTGTGTAATTCCCCACTTAGTGTTTTTCTAATTGATCACTGACCAAAGTGGTGTTATCTTGCCAATCGAACTGGGAAAATAAATAAAGTAGACGAAGTGCTTCAAAAAGAAATGTGCTTTGTGCACTCACTGACCATATTGTACAGCACAGTCTACTCACTGTTTATCACACAAATTGATCTTCTCTCTAAAGAGTCAAGAGTCTTTCTGAACAATTTGTCGAACACTTGTTTGTGCGCGCAAGTTTAGGTCTACTCGTACATTTTGAATTTACCTCTACTCATTAACTTTTGTTCGATAGATGGCACTTTGCTGTTGTTATGGCGGTTTCGAAATGTTCAATAGACAAAATTGTTTCAATGGATTTAAATATTTGGTTACTTTAATAAAATAAGACACTAAAATTTATTTATTTATTTTTCCTGTAAGAGTACACTTTGCTAACAGTGTCTTACATTTTGGACCATCGGACCACCAGCAAATTGACTATTTATTATTGGTTATTTCTTATACAGCAGTAGCCTAACGATGATTTATCTATCTAATGTTTTTGATCTAATCTTGTGTTTATAGATTTACTGAAAAGTGCTAATTTGATGTCGAATATTGCGTTTGGCTGTAGGTTGGTTCGTTTGGCCATTTGGCCGGAAAGTTTTGAGTTGCACCACTTTGAACAGCACAGCACACACCAAATCAAGAATCGAACCCAAATCGAAATTATTAAATTTGCCGTCATGTGGCATTTATCATAATTTAATGTTTATTGGCCCTCTCAGTGTGTCTCAGAGTCTTTTCTAATTCCGTTGGCTCGTTTCTAACTTTAAATCTCCATTTGTATTTGATCTCTGTCTCACAACAGTGTCACACTAGTGCTAGTGAGCATTACCATTTTGTATGTGGTATATTATATCGTGCCATATTTTACTGCTAGTTTAATCTCGATGTATTTTTTGTTATGTTTGGCTTTTGGTTGTTGCACTGTTCAAATTGTCTATAATTTCATTCGCTCTATTACTCACGCCAAATAAGCTCTATCTATCTGCAGTGGCTGGTGATATCGCGCCATTTTGTGCCCACACCACAAAACACTTAATGAAATTGAGTTTGATTCAATTTCGGTGTGTGTTAATGGTAATCAGTGTGTGTGTGTGTGTGTGTGTCGTATGGCACTAATCTGTACGATATATATTATTGACTGCACATCATTAACTTTAAATGACATTAAAACACACATATTGACTTCACTCACTAATCGATTCGGGCAAAGTGTCCCTTCTGTGCACACACACAACACTCACCAATGCATTCATATTTACATTGGTGTAATGATTTGGTCTCTTCTCCATTTGTGTGTGTGTGTGTGTGCTGGTCACATTGATTATATCCCAAGATTACAAGTGTGTAATGTGTGCCTTTCTACGACATTACTCGGTGTGTTTAGATTACGTTTGGCCATAGTGACCGTGGCGATCGATTGATGATTGTCCCCATGATGATGATGATGGTCTTGATGTTAATTAAATTGTGTATGTGGCCACACAAATGGCCTTCCCAAATTGGACGCTACTACTGCAGATTGGCCAAATTATATCAACTTAAACTTCGCTAATTGATTGGTTCAATTATTATTCCAATTAACACTCACAAGTCGAGGCCTTTTGCATGTAACCTCATTTTTTGGATGGATTCTCGTTTTTGTGGAAAGATGGACTGTGCGCTTGAGCCAAACATTCCATCCTAACCAGTTCAGTGATTATTATTATTATTATTCCATCCGGACCCGAACTCTGACAAACGTTGATAATAATAAGCCAACTGTGTGTGTGCACTGGCAATATTGTAAAGTTTAATAATTTTCAATTCTCGAGTAAATCGAGGTTATATGCTCGATTGTGTTATTTTTGTTGTGTGTTAATATGGCCAGCAGCATTGTAAAGTGACACCGACACACACACAATTTTCCATTATTGGCTCGGTAGACTAGGCACTGGATGCTCTTTCCATGGAGTCAATATATTTTCAATTGATTCCTCTGGCCAGCAGCAATAATTTGATCAGTGTCTTGTACAGCCAGTGATTGCCTTCAGTGCGATCTTTATCTCTCACAGACTCACTCACTCACTGCATTCCCTCTATATTGTTTAGTGGCTTCACACTCCTATATTGTGGCCAAATTGCTTTCCACCCTATCTCAAATCTGCCATCTATATCTTTTCTATTCATTTTGGGAGGTTATTTTATTATATTATTAAACTCAACACATCGCCTATCAATGATGATGGTGTGCTTTTGTGTGTGTGTGTTCTTGTAAGGCTTTTTTGTTTTGTTTTGCATTGGCCAATAAGTTTCGGTCTTTCTCGTACTTTTGTACTAAAGCCAAACTTTGTCGAATCTTTGTGAACGATCTCACTTTGATTGTCAGTCAATATGTGTTGAATGTATTGGCAGCTAATTCAATTACCTCGTAATGTGTTTTTTCGGTGTTTGTTCTGTGCTTCACACTTTGTCCCATTGGCCCATCGGCCCATCGCCATCATCATCATGATCACCGCTAATATTTGTGTTGACAGTCGGCGATAATGTGTCCAGCTCAATATGTCTCCATACAAATGACTCGGCTGCACTCTCTTTCTCTCTCTCTCTCCTTAGGAGCGACTTTACCGACTTCACTTACTTCAATTTGGTTTGGTCGCCCGTAGTGTGACAGTTTGAGGCATTTTCCATTGTCCACGTTCTCTCTCTCTCCTGGGCTCCTCTCTTCGGTAGCCTTATCGACTGTCCATTTCTCTTCTCGGTAAGGGTCTTATCGAGATTTGGTCCTTTATGATGATGTGTGCGACTGGGCAATATTATTATTATTATTGTATTAATAATGAACACAACACAGAATGGAGAAATGATTCTTTAATGACTTTCAAATAGAGTTGCAAATTGCTCGGTTATCGCTCTTTAGGCCTGCTGCTGCTGATGCTGCTATTTCTTAGCACACTGGACCGAGTCATTTTTCACTGATTGAATATATTCCATTACTGAACGGGGGCCATTGTCTGCTCCACAGTGGAATTATTAATATCATTTATGCACATTCATTGGCCCAATGGGCAATAAAATGGTAACAAATTTCGGTGGCAAGCCACCAACTTGTGCACTTGCCGTCCTGAGCCATATCACAAATTCGGCCAATGACCATCAATAATCATTGGCAGTGTCTGTGTGCATTCTGTGTGTGCTCTGTGGCGCCATTGTTTGCTCCAATTTGAATTTCTAATTCGATTATTGCACTTGTGCCACTGGTGTGATGATGTCGAACGGAGATATTGTGGCCAACTTAAATTTGTAATGCTAATTTGAGTAGATGTTCGGCAGTGACTCGAGTCTACAGAGAGACACAGGAATGTGCAATGCAGACAGTCTACAACAGTCAACTATGCACGGAATGGTGACATTTAACGCTGCCAGACGGTAAACAAAGCACTTTAATGTACATTGACGTGAATAAGTTCAAGTGAACTTTATATTGATTTGTACTAATTTTGTTTTTTTGTCAATTTTAGGTTGGCTTCATAACGAATTGCGTAATACTTCACTGGCTTGCTGACACCGACCCACTCAATTTGTTGTAGCATTGTACTACGAACTTGAAAGGACTTTGGCTGCCAATTGATTTGTTGACCACTTTGTTACATGCCAACCGGAACATTGCTACATTGCTTCTTGTATACTTGTTTACGTTTGTCGTTTCGGTCAATTACAGAATGCTTTCGTATTATATCATTAAACTGAAACGAGCCATAGAACAGATTTACCTTGAATTGAGAGTTTCCTGTACCGCTCGAGTCAGTTACAAAGTTTGTAAACACACAAACTTACACATTCCACGATGTAACTTGACCGAGTTATTCGTTAGTGCCTCGTTAGACATTGGAAAAAAGTATAAACTTACTCAATTACCTCTAGATGCTCTCGTTATAAAAAGAAACTTTACAAATATAACGCAAAGCCTTGCTAGTGTTTCACATTAGTGCGTGACGTAATTACACTTCACTTTTGTGTTTGGTTCTGGGAAACTTTGTAACTTTAATTAATTAAGCCTCAAAGTCCAAGTTGGCTTGAGTGCTAAATCTCGAGTGCCAAGGTCTCTCAGTGATTTAACTTGTGGCCAAATGTGAACGAGCCTCGAAGGAATCAGTTTCATTAGTAAATATTTGTGTTGGCTCATTTTGCACGCTCTAAACGGTCATTTTGTCAATGGAATTTGTATATGCATGCCTAAACTCTTTATTATTATTTGTCCACCTAATGGCACAAATATTTTGTCTAAACATTTAGCTATTGTGGAATTTTTGTGGTTAATTAGCGCAAAGTTGCAAAGCGTGTGGCTTGATGAGTTGAACAATTGGCAATTGAGTTGTGGTTAGGTGAGCCAAAATATGTGCACACAGGTTGGCCAGAGAATCGATTAGTTTTATTGCACAGGCCAATCATATTAAATTGCAATCGACCAATTGTGGTTTTGTGCCTGTCAGCACGGCAAATGTCTTCATTTGGCAGTGTCAAATGAGTGTCTGAGTGTTTTTGGAGAGGTCACAGTCGGAACTGTGCACTCTTAGTGTGGCCCCAGTTTGCCCATAAATTATGGTTCATTTATTTTCTTTATGACAGATATGAATTTTGCGGTCACATATGCAGATAGGCCATTACTGGCTAGGGACAATTAACTTGTTGGAGGCAGTGTTGTGGTCAGTGTGCTTAATTGCCAAACCGCAAATGGCTTCTCTAAATATTGTTTTCATGATTGACCACAGACTCCTTTGCCAGTCATACTTTTATTGGTCCTGTGTCCAGTCACTGGACTCCTGGACTAATATCGAAATATGTATTCGATGAGGCCATAAAACGTTTAACCATTTTGCCTTGCTCTGCGCCTACCTGCCGAGCCGAACATTAAACACCCCGAGTCGGCATGTCGTCATCGATTGATCAAAGCAAACAGCCGTGACAAAGGCTTAATCGTTGCACAACAAAATGACCAACACAACACAACCAACATGGCCTCTTGGGACCGTTTAGGCCGTAGGCTTGGACACACTGCCAATCGCGCCATTCAATACTCTGATGGATCACCGAGATGCATTCGAGTGATTGCACAGAGAAGGTACTCAACAGATTTTGCCCAACCGACCATTTGGTTGTATTTTAGTTCGTTTTGGGATTATTATTATTATTAACCTCGAGCCATTGCCCACAGCACTCGATTGTGACACTCGCCCAATGTTCTCACTGGTCTAATCAACTTGCTTCGGTTGTTGTGTCTATTTTTGGGGACCCAATTAGTGATCACTTGCCATCAGTGGTAAGCGAATTGTGATGAGTTGCCCAAAGTAACGGACTCCCTGCTCAGACGACTCACTTTAACTGTTGAACTTTAGTGTTGAAAATACACTCGAAAGTATTTATTGTGCCAACATTTATACAGTTGTTAACACACTTAACGGTACTTACTGCACACAAATTGCTTAAATGCTAAAATAGGATATTTGCCTTTGAGGGGACTAAACGCTCTAACGGAATTTGACTAATTATTGACGGAACTTATTTACACACTTTGATGAGTGCTCGAGCTGGGGGCTTGTCATTTGTAGGTAAAGGATTGCTTCAGTGAAAAATACCTTTGCCTTTGGAGTGAGCCAATCAACCTTGAATTGCTAGTTGGCCAACTCGTTTTGAGTTATGCAAATTGAATTGTGTTTTATTAATTGTTTTATTAGTTGATTTTAGTTTTGTACCAAGCGGAGCCAATTTGGTCTTTTCACGCAAACATTCAATTTCATCTCAGTCGCCATCCTGTTGTCTTCGGTCACCTCCCACCAGTCTCGTCTCTTTGCGGAATACGGCGTGAGTGTCGAAATTAAGCCAATTAAATGTGCATTTAAAGTCAATTACGACCAATTTTGGCAGCCAATTTGGCGGTGCAATCTGTGTATTGGCGATTGGCAATTGTCTTGTCTTTTCTCAGGTCTTGTTGTTGTCTGTTGATATTGTCGGCCACGGCCTTGGTCATACATCGGGCCAATTGGGCCAATTAGTCGATTGCAATGAATGGTCAGTGGTGAATTAGAGCCTGGTTGGGGTGGTAGCGGTGGAGAGGGTCAGCCTTGACCGTCGCCACCGTAATGGCAGGGTGTAATTGGGCCTGTGCACACTGACGTATCGATGTCAAAATTGACGACAACAATCTGTCGGGCATTGTTTTGTCTTCGGCGATGTCAATTGGCCGGGCACTTGTAAATGCAACCGAACAGTGCTTGCTTATCCTCGATAAGGTGTGGCAATGGCAGTCCCATTTAATTGCAGTACACTTTGCGAAATACTGTACAATCGGCAATAGAATCGATCTGTAGCAATGGTTCGGTACGCGGACACTTTGGCTTAATTATCATCTTGAACGACAGCAGCAATTGGCCTCAGTGCCACCAGTGAGCCACCACTTCACCACCAAATTGCACTTGGCGGCATGTCTCCAATCACGGGTGTACCTCACTTGGTCGGCGATGGCTTGCGCGCACGTCCTTAAAGAGCCCGAAGAGTTGTTCGGCAATTGACTTTACACGATGACGGGCTCGTGTCTTCCACTAAATGGTCCGCTTTGGTGTGTTTAGTCAAAGAGTTATGTCTGCTCGGCATTGCCGCCAATGGCACCGACACACCGATCAGCCTGTCATAAAATGCACTGCGCCTCGGCAATATTGCCAATTGGCCTACTGCAGCATGATGAGTCTCTGTTGGCTTCAACTACTCACTATGAGAACCATTATGAAGAACTGAACTGAACTGGCAGCACTTTGATTGATGTCACAAGTTGAGGCCCAATCGATAATTTATAGAATCGAACGAACTTCTCAATGGACGATGTCACTGGCAAGCAGAAGGCACATCACCAGTCAGTCACACAAGCCATGTCATTAGCACACACACAGGATTGAACATCCTCACTCGGTGTAATTAGGCTCGGTTTATTGCTAAATTTGCACTGTCGAGTGAGTGTGTTTTGTTTGGCAAATGTCTTGTGCCAGTCAAACATTTCCTCCTCCCGACCACATCATTTCGTTGATTTATCCCCATCACACCAAAAGCAAGCAAACCATTGCAAGCCAAACCGAATCAGTCTCCATTAGTCTGAGCGAACAATGAGCCAGAACCGAAGAAGCTAAATGTGTAAGCGAATTGGCCGTTAAAATGTCAAAATTAATTAGGAAATCAATGTGTTGGCTCACACACTCCCACAAGTTGTCCACTGGAGTGCATTGCTTGACGACTTATATGTTTGAACAGTGCTCTAATTCGATTTATTACAGTTTGTCAGTTGACTCACTGTGCAGTGGCAGTTTACTGTTCCGGAACATATTGCCTTATGCACTGCTCACACTATCTCTTCACTCACACCACTTTGATTCGGCCCATTGACTGGTGATGGCACTTTTGTTGACTGTGTGTTGCTCTGGTTTGCCACGGTGCATTATCACTTGTTGGTGGCACTCGATGGGAGTCAGTGGAGAGGACACCAGAGTGACATTGTCAAATGTCGATGTGCACACATGTGCACAGACACACACACTCGCCTGTCACAATGTTTACTCATTCACTGTAATGCAAGATGGTGTAATGTTTGCGTTCGCTAATTAGCGCTACAATTCTCATGTAATTCTAGTGCACCACTGGGGCCGTTGCGCGCAATCACTTAGGCACTGACCGTAATGGCTTCACTCTACTTTGTCCTAAAACATTGCGAACTGTTGTGGTGCTGTAATTATAGTGAGTGACCGTTGGTCGCGCCAAAATGACCAAAAGTCTCTTAATTGGTCAAGTCTGCAGTGTGTTGTGTGCGATGATATAATTTGACTGATTTGCATTTATGGTGCACCACAACACAGCACACACACACTAATGCACTTTTCTTGGAATCGATCAGAGCTACAAAACTATTGGCAAGGCGGTACGGCGCCAGACTAGGTCAGGTAAGAACACTAAATAGTACTAACTGTCTACAAGTTTAATGATTCACTTACTAGGAAACAGTGAGAGATAATGAACAAACACAACTAAACACCGCTTGTGGGTGTTGGTGAAGGGTGAAGGTGAAATTAGGCAATAGAACGATCACATCACAATGCAATTGGAAATCGATTTTAGTGATCAATGCAATTGGATCGATTGTTTCAATTGGCCACACTCAACTTGGCAAGTCACTCGAATCTGTGGCTGTGAGAAACGTGTGTTTGTGTGTCACTAATCAAAACATTGTCATGCAAAGCTATGCTTGATTAGTGTGCACATTAAGCGACAACTGAAATTGGGCCAATTGGCCGTGTTCAATGAATCAGTGCCAGCAATTAGTGCACTTGTTCATGTCAATTGCTTGTCAATTTCTAGCTCAATCGGAAGCTCGAACAGCTTTAGTCAGTGAGTGGTCAATACGTCCCGCTGTACGTGTTGTCCCCAATGGACATCAACTGGCCCAGTGGCAATTCTGGCAATGCCGAGTGTCTTCTTTCCTTTGCTCTCTTTTGCTGCCCACTTCAGGGTCAATGTCAACCGACCAGCCAAACTTCTGTAAAGGTCAATGTTAAACCGAGCTTCCGTGTCTACTTGCTCGCACTTGCTTCTCGTCTGTCGTTGTTTAGTGCCAATAAATCGTCCACCGGCGAGGCAATAGCACTCTCGAATTGCACTCACACCACTAGTGCACCACCCCAGCCGTCTTCTTACCTAATTATGTTTGATAACTTAATTGAAATGGTCCCATAAAGTGTTACTTCATATGTTCGTGTGCCACTTGTCGCTGGTGCACTAAAGCAATTCATCTCCATTCTGTTCATTCTGCCTCCCCCGTAAAATGAAGCTCTACTTTTACGAGTTGCTATCATACTCAAACGGTGCTAAGGCAACTCGAAATCGAACCTATTGGCCACTAGTCTCGTCTTTGCAATGTCCGATTGACCCTTTGTGCAACCGTACTTTTTTATTGCTCTTCTCTGTGAGGTGCGATGTCTACACATGCACATACTCCAATGGCACTCTTTTCTCCTTGCATAATGCAAATGTGAATGTATCAATCGAATGTTGCTCACAATAGGCAAACATTACCATTCGATGTTTTACTATTGTATTTGATGATCAACCGTGCTCGCTAATAAATGACGTTTATGACGTGCGCGGCGGCTTGACCAAGCCCGACCAATTGGTTCTATTGCTTTTCTGCCTGATATGGTTTGGTCTATTGTTATCGCTCAAGTGAAGCCTATGCCGAAGTGCTATCTTCACTTTACTAGCTTCATCACTTTATGGCCCAATTGAGACTTTGGATTGGCGCAAAATTGGAATTTAATTTTATTGCCCAACGAGTGGTGGCAATTAGCTAGGAATTGCTAGTCGGCGATTGTTTGCTTCTTCTCAATCAAACCATCTCTTTCCAACAGCCTTTTCATACTCCATTCATTAAGTTACTCTACACCTTAGCATGCACTGAGCATTTGAGTAAATGCGAAACTTTTTGAATGTGCTCACTATTGGTGTTATGTCAACAAAGGATGGTCACTAGGTATTCTTACCTTTTGGCACATCAAATGCACACGCCAACTGTAAATGACTACTGCGCCAGTGTGATGGTGATGTTTGCTTAGGATTGCCATTGATCGGATTGATGTGCCATTCAATGTGTGCATTTGACGGAAATGAGCACCAGTTGGCAGTGCCTAATTCGACACCGATTACGCACACAAGCAGCAGCACCAGGGGACACAGACAAACACATGTTTGCTTAACAAATTGAGCAAACTTGGTGATTTGATTAGTGTTTGGCGTGTGTGTGTGTGTGTGTGTGTGTGTGCAGTGTGCTAGTGCACTGTCAACTATGTACATTTCACTAATTAAATCAATCACTCGGTTTGACCGTTGATGCTAATTTGCGTGCATGTGTGCATTGTAACAATCTGTGTGTGTGTGTGTGCATTGCTTGTTTAGCTAATCTCAATGACAAATTTAAAAGCAATTTCAATTTAAATTCAATTTCACCAATTAAATTGACAAATTTCACAGTTGGCCTGGTCACACAAACAGCTGCTTGTGTGTGTGTAAGTGTGCATTCGAATTCCGGTTTGTTTTGTACGTTTGCCTTTTTGTCACTCACTAATTGCCTCAATTGAACGGCTACGCTGCGCTGTGTGCTCGCTTTGTCAATGCGTTTTGTCACAATTTAATATCACAATTTGAGGAATTTGCCACTTTGGGCTTGACCGTAAAGCAAATTGTTGATTTATTGAGTGATTTGGCCACGATGGAGTAAATCAATTTGTGTTTATGTGCGCCTTGGTGGTATTAATTGAGCGAATACTTTTCCTATAACACAGTGCACATACACACACACACACACTAGTACATGTTCGCTTGTTCGTTATCGGAATGAGGCAATTAATTATAATTATGACTGGCGCCAATTAAAGGTAGGTGTAATGGTGTGATGGGCACCGAGTCGTGCCAAGTGCAGTTCGTTTCGGTCCGAGTTGGACTGCACTTAATACTCATAAATGCTCGTAAGTGTCCAGGGTCGAGCTTTATTGGGCAATGACAAAAGTTTCTACAAGTTACCTCACAGTCCACCACACCACACAAAACTGCTAAACTTTAGTTTTGGTGCATAGTCCATAAATCTTGTGTGTTGGGTTGTGGGCAGATCGATTTGAGCCAACACACCAAATCTTCTCACCTTGCCTCTCACACTTTACAATATTAATTATGACTAATTTCGGTTTAATTTCTCTTTGCTCTTTTCTCGCTCATTTTGATTGATAATTAAAATTGTCCAATTTTAGATATTTTATTATTAATTGCCGACTTAGTGTGCGGGGCAGTGGCCCACCGTCGATTAGTTTGTGTTTGTTTTGTGCCGGTTGCTTCCATCTTGCCACTTTGCTTAGGCTTAATGAACCAAACACTTAGTACACAGACATTGGCTCAATCTGTGGTATCTCCTAAATGGTTTGGCAAATTAATTTGTGCGAGTGCAATTCACTAACTACCAGGTCTGCAGTCATATGTGCAATTTGTCACGGTATGATGCTTACGAGTGGCATGCTTCTAATGATGCCCAATTGCCAATTGGCATCGGACTCGGTCACTCATAATCGTCATCGCAATCATCATCATCATCATCGTCTTCATCTTGGAAGCAATTTCGATGTGATAAGTCCAGTGACTTAGTCAGTCACAGTCGATAATTATCTTTATCATAATTAATTCGTCCAACCACCCAAAAGTGTTACCTCTCGATTCATTGGCCCGGCCATTACATACAATCATTGTGCTACACCAATCATTATGATTAAACCAATTCCTGGAATTTATTTTTAAATATAGACCAAAAATTATCAATTAACCACACAAGTGACTAATTATTCGAATTAATCGACCGATTGAGCTTTATTGCTTTGCGTTATTTATGAATAGGTTATCCTTGTTGGAATTTTATGTTCGAAATCTTAGATCAAATTAGGATTTTTTATTATCTTTTCACATGCCAATTTGTGCATTTGTGCATGTGTGGCTAATTGAAACGGTCAAATTATGAATGTTTCCAGGTAAGACTCAAGTGATTCAAATGATTCGAAGTAAAAGTAACGAATGTTTTTATGTATTTGAATATATGAATTTATGTGCACACACACCAAGTGGACTGACCGACTGCACCTAAGAGTGCACAAATCAATTAACGCGTTTCTGTAGTATTGTTCAATTGAGTGTTTCTTCTCGTGTGTATTTGTTTTGTTGTGTTGCGCGGGCCAATTCACTTTGAATTTGTTCATGATTAATGACACGAACGATGCCTCACTCACTCGCTGCAACTGACCACACAGGCAAAAGCATTTTGTTGTGTCTTCTGCCGACTCTATTCGCTCGCTTTTTTGGGCCGCATCGCACTCCGAGCACAATTAGCCGGCACTATTAACGATCGGTAATGTCATTAAAGCACATTTGCGCGCTTTTCCGAGAAAGTTGGTGTATGCTACAGTCGAACTGCATGCACAGTTCAATCGAGTGCTTGTGCTCGTATAATCGTTAATTATCGAATCACGGGCTCAACTGGCGCAAGATTGCTTCGTGTGAATTTTGTGAGTGAGTCTCATCATCATCGTCCAAAGTGGCAATCTATTTTAATTATTTCACAGTGGCGCACATCCCAACTTGTTGCCCTGCTCCACCATTGGCACCATCTATTATGGTCTATTAGTGCGCTATTAACCATCAACTATCGACTATTAACCATTGACTACAGTCTCCCACTCACGCCACGAGTTTAGTTGTCATTGTTTCATCTTGTCTACTACTTCTTGCACTTGTTGGCGAGTAGTTCTTCTGGTTTTAGCACTCTCCCACTCTGCCTCAGTCATTTGCATAAAAGCGGCAAAGAGTGCTTGTTGTCGGTGTTTTCAGCTGCACTGTAGTGATACATTGCCAATCGCAACACATTGCCTATACAGGGAAAAGTGCCTCCTTGTGATGTGTTGCCTGTTGGCACATCGAACAATCTCGCTTGGTTGTATGTTACTTCACAATTTATTGCTCATTACTCGAAAGGGCAATGCATACACTACACACTACACACTGCACACTATTTGTTCAGCCTCATTTAACTAGTCGGCAGAATTGTCAATTCACATAAAAAGAATATTCGGAACATTGTCAAGGAGTTCAAAGTTGAGTTGAGACTTTTTCCTCAAGTGTTTCAAAATGCTATGCACTGTGGCATTACTTTTGGAAGCCTTCTGTGCGATGTACAAAAAGAATGTTCAATGAACATTGTTCATAGAGGCACTTCTCAGTGCATGATACTGACAACTGTCATTGGATGGTCTATTCAATAAATAATGAGTTTATAATGTCAACTGCTTGGCATTCATCGTTTGATGGAGAAATTATTTGATTTGCCTATCTGAACGAATAAATCAGCGCGAATTTGTCTCGTTTATGCCTGTTTGGTATTCCATGGATGTTCGTAGTACTAGTCTGGTTGGGCAATTTAATTAAAGTTTAATTTGATTAGCGCTAGGTAGAGAGGAAGGCTCGAAGGGACATTGAGTGAGCGACTGGCTTCCCTGGTGACGGCATTAGTGCATTGCTCAATTACCGGACTGACCAGATTGATGAGGCCAATTGGAGCACACACAAATCGCTCCGAGCCACCAACCAGCCAACCAGGCAGGCAACTTTGTACGCCAATCAATTATCGGATTGATGCGACCACCACAGATCACTGGTCACTGTGCGCCATTCATAAGCACAGTGATTAGCCAACTGGCTACAGTGAAACAGAGTGCTGGGTATTAATGTTATTTTGATTTGTTTCCATTTAAATTAATTTAAACTGCAAATTAATCGAGCCGTTTGTGCTGTGTGCAAGCAGGCAAAGGGCGAGTGAGTCGAAAAAATCGATTCAATTAGCCAGATCGCCTTCACTGCACGCATTAATCAATCGAACTTGTCTCGATCGGTCGGTCTAGTTAGTTTGTAACGATTTGCAATTTAACGCCATTAAAATTAATTGGCCGATTTGCGCGCGCCCGCAGCACCTTTGATTCTCTCTAGTCTTCTCACTTTGATGGACGATTTCGGTGGAATTCCGATTGAGGAGTGAGAACTAACTGCTTGCAAGTGCCACGATTAGATTAGTGAGCTCACACGGCACCAATAGGACACATTGCGAAGTGACGAACAGACGGAGTCATTAGGAGCCATAAAATTGTCCGTTCCACTGGACACTATAGTCACTCCGAGTGAGCTGATCGCAACAGGATTTCGCATTTGCAACGGATTAATGCCGATGAGTGATGTGTGAACGTGCACACTGAACACGGATCGATCGAGTCAATGGATCACATGGCGTGGTGTGTGGTCATCGACACTGCTCGATATGTTCGGCTTATTTGCTTATTGCCACTTTGACACTGTGGCGACCCGATAAGCGTTCACTTAGCCTCTACACTGTACAGTGAGCATCACAGTGCCCGTATCGGATGGCACTCGATACACAGAGCCACCACCACCACTTGGCACTGTGTAATGGCCGATGCTTAATAAGCTTACTTAACACCTCATAAAACTTATTTCGCTGCATGTTCTCCTTTGGCCATTGCGATATCATTGCAGTTCGCTTCTTCATTTCTCACTCCTCTCTCTCTCTCTCTCTGCTGCATCTGTTTGTCGCTTTGTGTGTGGCGCCATTCCGCGAAATTCTCTCTCACTCACTCGCATTCGTTCACTTCTCTGCCTTCCTTAGTTTCGGTGTTTGTGGCTTATTTCGGTGCGATTTGATCTGTGTTGAGTGGTACTAATTATTGGTAATTATAAATGCAAATGTTGTGTCTGCTAATTTGGTCCTTAAACTAACTGACTTTACTAACTGACGGGGCATATCTCCCAACTCGGTACGATAAAAAGGAGCCGAGAGAGATGAATTAATTGATCGGCCACATAGATCTGTACGAATAATGTTCGGTGATGGATTGTGAGAAGACATTTCGCGGTGTTCTTCGCTGCTGATAAGTGCTCCACACCATCGCCAGTGCTGCCTCAGTGCTTGTGACCACTAATATGCACTTGGCAATTGGCTAATTTATATTCCTCGGTGGTGTCCACAACCACAATCGGTCCCATCGATTCGAGCTGACATTTTTGCGTCATCTTTAGGATTGCTCGTTTTGTGCTTGATCTTCCTCGACTTCGGCTCTCAGCTTCGGCTATCCCCTCAATCCTCGAATCAAAATGCAATTAATCGACTCGTATTAGCCACACACACACACACACACACACACACACACACACACACACACACACACACACACACACAAACTGATCGGTGGCGATGAAAAGTGATGTGAGTCCACTCATCGTGAGGTGATGTCACCTCAGGGTCAGCTTGATAGTGAGAGTGTGGCCCGACAAACATTCCGACACTCGGTCGAACGATTTGTTCGGATCGATAACGAACGTTACTAACGTTCGCATTGATTCGGTCTGCTTTGTGTCTTTGTCCGTTTGATCCTGGGTCTTGTAATTGCCACTGAAGAATATATTTGCCCTTAATGAATGTTCCAGCTATACGATAAGCAGAATTCGACGATAATTAATGACCGTACCGTGCCGGGCTGTGGTTTAGACCAAAGAATCGGTGGCGCATTTTTGTGTGTGCCTTGTTGCGCACTACCTCGGCATTGGACCATTCGACCATTCGTCCAGTTAGTCATGGCTCATTGAGTTTGTGCGCCGACTAGGTGCTCGATGGCTAGTTAGTGAGTTAGTTAGCCTCTGGTCTGGCCAGTAGTGCTTGTCATCGTGCTCGTTAATGGCCCACTGCACGCTTCTACCAGTTCAACTGTAGAGCCATTGTCTCTATTACCAGTGGCACTACGGTAATACGTACAGTGTATTGTACCATTTCCTAATTGACTCACTCACACTTATCACACTCGATCTGCACTGCTCGAGCACAGAACCACTCGAAATCACTTTGCAAGTTCAATGCGTCAGTGCGTGCAACTCGATGTGCGTGCTCGCAAGCATCAAAGACAAGCCAAATTGTCTCAGGCCCGGTCAACAACACCAAACCGACAGGCCATGTTCGTCTGTGCATTGCCGCGCTCTACTTGAAGCAGTTTTGATTAATTAATTAGCCAAATTGGTTGGTCGTTCAATAAGTCCGCTTGCCCTAGTATTGCGGTAATTGTTAATTGCGGTTCATTTGAATAAATGCACTTAATTAATTATTGAACATGCACGGCAATGGCAAACGTGCAAATTCGGTCTCGTTAATTGACTCTCGATCGATGGGCACTGTGTTGACTGGTGCTAATGAGGCCGTTTAGTTGGGTAATGATGTGTGCAGTCATGACCACTGCTCACTGACCGGCCAGTGATCTTACTGATCGCACTAGGCACGAATCAATGGACAGAATCGGCCTAGCACCACTTGTGCCACACACACACACAAACACATACTCACTCCAATGCACATTGCACATCATTACGCAGGATTATGGTCGATGGTTGGATTGAATGAAGCTTCTATCTATTTTCAATTATCTCCCTCTCCGCCAGTGCACAATTAATTAATTAACTAATTAATGTTCACTTCGTGCAGCTTAGTGGTTAGCTCTGTTCGGTAGGTGCTAAATTGTTGCGATTTGCGAATGTCAGTGCGATGTGCTGTTGTGGTGGTGCGGTGGTGGTGGTCTGCAGTAATGTGTTGGGCAATTGCCATTTGGCACTTAGAGTACCACTTAGAGGCCAATTGCACTGAAGATTGTCCACCTTTATGTCTTTGCGAACGGATATCACGGATCGAACGATAAGAGCCCAGTCACGAGCAGCTCAGTACGGTCCAAGGTAAAGTGTGGGTTGCTCAGTCACACGCACACAGCCACACCGACACACACACCGAATCACGACCGAGCATGAATCAATGAATGAATGGCTCAATGCAATGGCCACCACGGACATCACTGACTTTGTGCCATTACTACCACCACCAGCAGTCTCACTCTTGGGCCACACCTTGTCATCGCTTGTTTAGACCATAATTAATTAGCTAATTAATTGGTGATTGAGCTGGTGTGCTGTGTATGAATGTGCGCTTTGTGAGAGCATCGGGATAGAACAGTAAAGGAGCAGGGAGCTCGACACGACCAACCAAATCACTAAATCAGTCAGTGGACTCGATCAATTAGACCGAATTGACTCAATGCACCCTTCCCATGTGGACCATCGATGCGACGTCATTAGCCTCACTGATCACTATCACTTGGCCTCAACATCGACTTTGTTTATCTCACTTCTTAATGAACTTTTAATTGGTGGCTTGTTTGTTGGTTCGATTGGTTAGATGTTCTCACACCAACTGAGTGCTCAAATGGCAACAACCTAGCACGCATCTCGTTCACTCTCAGTCAGTCACTCAGTTGGTCTTTGTTTGTCACAATTAGATTGCTCAATTCGGCTCGTTAATGAACGATCGATCGAAGTCAAATTGGAAAACAATCACATCGCATCACCAGTTCTGGTTCAGCCATTAATGAACTCACTTTATTGACTCATTAGGCCAACTCACACAAACTCACTCACTCACTAGTACACTGTGTGTTCACTTTAGTTCTCTGAACGGAACTGTCTCATTTCTAGTTCAGCATTCCTAATTGGGCAGTGCAACTCTAAAAATAGTAGTCCACCGAGCTTGGCAATGTCAATGACAGGCCAACGCAAAGACAAATGCAAATAGAGCTAGATCGAGCTTTTGTTGGCCGGAGTGAGGCCATTTCTCAATTAGCCATCACCAAGTCGAGTGTAAATGTGTCTGTGAGCATTGCAGTGCACACCAACCTAAGGCAGTAATTATCGATTGAGTTGAGGCCAGATTGATGGCAATCCAGTGGCAGACAGTGACACAACGTGCACCAGCAACAACAACATCAGCAGCAGCAGCAGCAGCAAATGTCGCGCTCGCTCAATCACTTGTGACAAATGTGTGACGAATAATTAATATTAATAATGCTGGATGGCTGGATGGAGTGAATAATTAATATTTATTAATATTGCCTGCCAATTGCTCGGTGACATGCATTCGAATAATTGCCACCTTTGGCGCCTTCTGTTCTGTGCGCCATTCGCCATTTCGTCTATAAATATGTTAATTTGTACTCAGTCGGACCGACTATAGTCATACTGTAGCTCACTTTACCTGTCTCTCGCAGTGCTCAAGTGCCAGCACTCGATTGCCTCTATTTGCCTTTGATCACAATTGGCCGTCAGTCAATCATCGAACAGACAAAGCAAACAAACGTTGATGTCCACTGTGTGGAGTGTGTGTTGGAGTGTCTTGGAGTAATTGGACAGTTTGAATCAAATGATCGTTGCTCGGTGGCCATTTGCATTGCACTACACACACCGAGACATTCATTAGGCACCGTGATGTGGCAATGCGCAATACGAAATACGTGCATACAAATTGATTGCCATCCGAGTAAAGTCTGCTGTGTAGACAATGTAGAGCTTGTGCCAGAGCACTGGCCCGGCAGCAGTCCAATGGAGCGGTCACTCAATGAATCATGCATATTCAGTGCTACTTACCCTCGGTAATGGCGTCCGGCACATGGCACAACGATCATTTGACCATTTTTGCAGCATCACCACCGGGAAATTAAGAATGGTCTCGAGTCTGGCGTTGAGGCAATTTGGTGGTCCTGCGTCGAAAACTATTCTCCACTGCATAAGAGGAATTAATCGCTCGGTTGGAGTGAACACTGTGAGGTCAATTCTTAGCGGAATGATTCATTCATGCCATTGTAAGTTCAGCGTCAGGCGTCTCTCAATGAATATAAAGTTATGAATGAGTCTCAGTTCGGTGCCATATCGATTGTTTGCATTAATCAAATTACCTGTACAATGGAGCAGTCGTGCGAACATGGACACTTTCGTTGACCACACCAAAAGTGACCGAACCAATGTCCACTGCAACTGGTGAGTGGCTGGTTGGCGGACTTTGTGAACAGATATTGTTTGGTTGTTTTCCTGTGTCTTCACTTTGTGTGTCCACTAGTATTGCCGACTGCACTTGCTTGATGGACGTCGATCGGAAATGGCACGCGAGTGTCGAGCCGAGCAGTTAGACTCAATTAGAGTTATATTCGAGTCATATTGACTTGATATGTCAGCCTGGCACTAGATGATCGCACTTTTGCGCTTGAGTAATGCTGCGCTCACTATCGGCATGGCATCACGCTGTCCGAAACAATGCACCGAGCGTGTGCCACAACTGCACTGACCACTATAATGCATAATGTGCAATGCATGTCTTAGACTAAACTGAATTAAGTGAATGAACCAACAGCAACAAGAAGACATTTGGACATTTACACAACAATAATAATGGAATTTATTTATATTACATTTGCCAAGTCATTAGATCGACATCAATAAAACAGTGTCAGTAATAGGTTAGAGCAAACAATGCACTCACACCGACCACCATTGAGAGCCATGAGGTGACGGTGATGGCCAGGTGATGTTGGTGGTCGAGTGGTGGTGTGCCTTATGGCCGGTCACCGGTCAGGCGAGCCATCTCAATCGATGAGGATGAGCTGATCATGAAACGTGATGATGAGGATGATAAGAATGAACAGATGAAGGGACGAGAGGTGAGTGTGGCTATAAATAATGACAGTAATGACTGCACAATGTGTCGGAATGTGTCCACTGAGTCGTGTGCCTCACTCGATCCATGTGTGATATGTGCTGCAGCTGAGTTGTGCCACAGTGTTGCACTTGCTGCACACTCCAATTCTGCTACAATTCTGCATCGGTCTGGCCAATCACTTCGAGCCAGCCAGAGCCACTGCACTTGCCAAGTTATTTGCTGAGCTGGCAAACACATTCGGCGACTGCAGTTTAGTGTTGCTTGTTGTCTTTTGGCGAACTTGCCGATTGGTGCCGAGGTGACTGTGCCGAGGTCGATGAGGTATGCGAGTTGGTGGAACTGTTGCTGCTCGTACAGGAACTGATTGCATTGCCGTCAGTGGTGCCCGACTGACTCGAGCTGTTGGGGTTCGAGCTGGAGAGAGGTGGCGTTACCAGAGCTGAGGGCGACATTGACTGCTGACCAAAGTTGGCTCCACCGAAAGGTCCGAACATTGCTTGCTGAGAGTTGGGCGAATTACCCGCTGGACCCATTTGCGGTTTAGATGGATTGGCACCTTGTGCCTGATTGCTGGCCTGCAATGCTGCCGCTACTGCTGCGATATTGCCGTTGAAACCCATGAAAGGATGACCGGCCGGAATGCCGGCGAATGGATACGGGCCTGGACCAAATGGCCGATTGGACAGGCGAAGTTTCTCGATTTCTGCTTCTTTCAGTCTCTGCAAATGAGAAACAAGATGCGATTGGATGGTTACTCTCTGAGTTAAAAACGAGAGTCAAACGTATGGTTGTATGAGGCGATAGTTACCTTTTCCTTTGCTCGTCGATTCTGGAACCAAATTTTGACTTGTGTCTCGGTGAGTGTGAGTGAGTTTGAGAATTCAGCTCGTTCCGCAATGGAGAGGTACTGCTTGTTGCGGAACTTGCGTTCCAGTGCTAACAATTGCTGAGTGGTGAAGGGAGTGCGTGGCTTGCGATTGCTCTTGTGCTTGCGAAGGGCACACTTGACCGTTAGCCGTGGGGGTTCGCCTGGTTCTGTGAAGAGAAGACAAGAGACAAACAAACGTTAGAACGGATAGAAACGATTAGTACTGATTGGCTCGACCAATTCAATCAATACACAATGTATTACACATGCTAATGCACTAAGCCACTCTGAATTGAGTTAATCTTTCTGCTAAATTACACACTCAAGTGGGACAATACGGAAATTGACAATTAGCCATTGAGACCAGTGAGGCCTGTTGTATACGCCTAATGTGTGTGTGTGTGTGGACCTATGGTGTGCACTATACCACACGGACACTATACCTGGCAATCAGAGAGTCATTTGAATGTATTCACATGTCCAATTGAGTGGCAATAATGACAGATTACAGTTTGTGCACTTGATTATTACCGAGTGCGTGCACAATACTGCCCACAGCACGCAATACAGAACACAAATATGTCGTTTTGTCTGACTAATTAGTCAATTAGACAGTGACCACCACCACTGCACTGACCAGTAACCCTTAATCTGGCAGTAATCCCCCCAAAAGTCCATATAATAAAGCCTCTTTACTCTTTGCCCTTGGAGGCCTCCAATTGGCAGTCAATTTGTCTTTCACTTTCCCTCTCGTCTAATGGTCAGTCAGTCTGTGTGCATCAATTCTGTGAGTGGATGTCATCACACGATTTGGCTTGTTGCCAACTCGGTCCATGTCACCAGCGATCACTAGTTCAATTCAACTCATTCGAGTCCACTTCGACACACTACCTAGCTTCTCTTCGCTGTTCACCATAATTAATTGGAGGCAATAAAGTTTGGCAATATAATTAAATTATTGCACACACACAAGACAGCATCCGATAAGGACGAGAGAGGCGACAGAAGCATGAACAGCCGCACACTTGACAGCACATACAACTCGACTCGATGCAAATTAAAGCATTGAAAGCATAAATTAAGCACAATCCATAGCTCAGGTATACCACTGGACGGATTGGTGTGTTGGTCGGGACACTGCTGGCCGCACCAATATAATTTATTTGCCTCCATTAATTGAGCATTATCGGTGCACAAATTAATGTGACACAGGAATGTCTCAGTGGCACTTGCCTTGTGTGGTACACTGTGCTCTACCGAAGCTCGGTTGGCCTTACTTGTCACTAGCTGATAAGGCAAGGCCTCAATGAACGGACAAGGAGGAAATTCGAGCAAGTTGGGCTAATAGACCTGTGACTGGTCGCACATTAATTAACTGACCAAAGGATTGATAGCGCACTTGTCTGCACTGTGTGAGCACTCCATTCACCAATGTCCTCGAGATTAATTGAGATCACCACTGCACACACACAACAGATGACAACCGATCCGATCAGACCTGGCCGAGAGCTGTGTAATTTATGAATTTGGCCTCACCGTCGATTGTGCACTGAACATACTGCACACACAACACACTCACTCACCCAACTATCGAACTGTTCACAAGTGGAGATCAAATCTCAACACTTTTCGCCCTTCCAAAAGTGGACTTTCAATGTTTAATTAATTCAAATGTAAACTTAAATTTAAATGTTTAAAACATTCAAATGTCCTGTCCAACTATTAATGGCGTGTGTGTTTGTGTGTGCACTTATCGATGCTAGTAAAATTGGTTATTGAGATAAACGGTGGTAGATTAGACGCACCGAAACTACTCTCAACATATCATAAAGTTTGTTTGCCAACTTTATGGGTTTGGTTCGGCAAAGTGAACAAATGAGACCTTGTTCGCAACCAAACCAGTCTGCCTGTGGGTCCAAATCAAATGTGATAATTTCTGAATTGACCATTCGATTGCCTCATTATTGACTTGTCACTGGTTATCGTGTGAATGCGACCTAAGCTGTCAATTGAGTTGAGCCAGAAATGTATGAACGGTTAGTGATGAGATGAAGTGATGTGCCATTTGATCATGATCCTCATCTCGTGCCTTGGAGCGATCGCTCGAGTGATGCAACTGCTCGCTTGTCAAGCCATAGTCGTAATGATGATGATGACGCTGTTCAGTTCAATTTGTACGATCAAGTGCAATAAAACGATATGTGGCGGTGGTGGCCAATTAAAAGGCAAATTATGTGCTGCTCCATCGAGGTGCAATAAAGTGAGCACTCGGGACAGGAGCTATTTGTGGTCGGGCGGACATGTTAGGCAACATCAATTGCGCCAAAACTAGATTAGTCCACTATGGATCGAGCAGCATCTCGTGGTATGGTCAGCTGTGCAATGTCACTCACTCCCTCTCAGCTCATTAGTCGATCTGATCATTAATCCAATTCGCCTCTCAATAGAGTTCAATTAGCAATGCTCTCACTGTGCGCATCGTTGTGCCTTCCACTCACCTCGCCACTGAGCAATTAATTCAAATTTAATTTGTGTTCACATGTGAGTTGTGTGTCTGTGTGTTGTGTTAACCTCATTTCTCTCATAGACTTTCAATCACACTGCACACATCACATCACATCTTCACTGTCGAGCAATTAGTTGTTCGAAACTGTCGGTTATCAGCTTGTTAACTGTAAATTAGCTCATTTCCATTTGTTCGACAAGCACCAAATGGAAATTGACTCAGACAGACAGACCAATTGATGAGGCACACTTTGCATACATTGTACAGAGGCTAAATGTAATGTAATAGCAACTAATTTGACACTCTATTGATTTGCCAACACGCATTAAACCAAATAAATGGCAAGGTTTGTCTCGCTGTCTACTAAGTGTAAGTGAACGATAGTCAAACTCTATAAATCTGGCATCGTACCTACGCCTGTCGTCTACTAGTAAAGAATATCGCCGTGATTGTGTTAATCCGTGACTGAGTTTAGAATGATTTGCCTGATTATGGAGAGGACACTGGTGGAGTGGTGTATGCGCTGTGCTGTTTGCTGGTGGTCAGGTCTGGTTTGAACACTTTCGCCGAACACTTGACTGGACCTTTGCTTCAGCTTTAGTTCAGTCACTCACTCGAATATTAGCCGGCAACGATGCCAATCTGGGCCAAGCAAGCAGGCAGCCACACACGTAACTGGTCGCAATCGTAATTAATTGTGCTGTGATGCCTTGTCCGAGCGATGTCAGCTTGCCTAATGAAGCAGTGCTAATGTGTGTGTCCAGCGATAGTGACACTGAGCGGACCTGTCGAGATGTGCCTAGCTCGCTAATGGTCACAGTGCACACACAGCCAACGCACTTTGGAGGGGTGCAGTGACAGTGAAGTGTCTCACTGGTCTGGTGTCACCATAACGAGTGCTCTCGCTAATAACGCTCATAATTATCGTCATAATAGCATCGTCCAATTGTAATTGGCATCGCATCGTCCGTGCATTCATGCCACACACGGCGGCCGAAAGAAGAAGACAAACAAGACGACACTAAACTCAAGATGCATTGAGGATGATGCACGATGCGGACTGTGAGCCCAACTGAGCGAATGTCTCTGCCTGATAATTTGCTACTTAATGTCTGTTTTATTTGATCTCGAAATATATCTGAATTAAAGCATGAAACACCGCAAAGTGGTAGAGCGGGAAAGAACGAACAAATGAAGGTGACACTTACTTTGTGATGGCGAGAGTGGACCAGACTGTGCTAACCAGTGGAATGGATTCAGCGGATGTCCGCCCAGTGCTGGGTGACCGCCCGGGTGTCCCATCCAGCCTGGTGGTCCCTGTTGACTGCCGGCACCAGCGCCGTGATGGAGAAGTGGGTGTGAGTGCGGGCCATGTGGACCGAACATTGCGGGATGTTGCTGATGGCCTTGTCCACCAGGACTTGAGTCGAGCATCATGCCGTCGACTGTGAATCGATGTCTGGCGGCTGCCGCTGCCAATTGAAGTTGCAAAGCGGCAGACACCTGATCGGACATTGGGTGAGACATCTTGCCCGACTGACCGTTCGATGACTTGAAGTAAGTTGGGGAGAGGGGACTAGCACTTCGGCTGCTGCTCGGTGGCGACAGTTGATGGGGCGATGGACTGGGCGTGAGGCGAGTCACAGAAATCTTCCTGTCGTCGTCATGACGAGAACTCATGTCAACCGCTTCTTCGTCATCGTCTTCAGCTGCGGCGGCAGCGGCTGCAGCAGCCGCAGACTCTTCCATCAATTCCTCGTCGATGTCATCATCCTCTTCGTCTTCACCTTCCGAGTATGAACTGTTGTGGTTTCGGTTCATTCGTTTATCCTTCGATTGTCGTTTCGAGTCGGACTCGTCTTTTCTGCCCAACAAGGAGGCAACGGAAAAGTTGGTCGACGGTTTGTGTTGTTTTCGAGATTGCTGCGAATTGGGACTGGTCTGTGCCTGACTCATCAATCCGTTCGCAAATGTGAGGTCATATTGCTGGGCGTACGGAAATGGAAAGCCAAACGGATAACCGAACTGACTGGGCAGGTGTTGGCCCAGGGTATAGGCGCCGTAGGCTTTGGCGAGGTGATTTGGCACTGGTGGGTAATTTGAGATCGGAGAAGCGTGTGGCTTCACTGGAGATGATACTGAGATGCGCTCTTCGTCTTCGTTGTCAGATTTGCCGTTGCACATCGAAGACGAGGGAGAGGGCGTTCGGTTTGAGTCAACACTGACCGAGATCGGAGATGAGTTGGCTACTTCGCGTTTAATGGTCTCAGAGTCTGACTTGGACTTGAGGACACCGTTCACTGGGGGACTGACCAGTGGAGCCATGTTCGGTGGTGGAGATGATTTCATCATGAGAAGAGTGTTGCCGAATTTGAAGTGATGTGCTGCCAGTGAGCTAAAGTGCGGGTGGTGACCGAGTTGGGCCAGTTGGTGATGGTGCAGTTCGTTGATGGACACAGACTCCGCTGGGGATGCAGCTATCAAAGTCTGACCGCTTAATTGCATTATCGGTGAGAGGTGAAGATGATGATTATAAGTCACAGTGGAGGAGACAAAGCACTAGTGGAACAATGTGACAGGAGACATGTCGAAAGTCGATTGAGTTGATCACAAGTGCAGTGATTGTCGTGATTTACCGATTTGGCTAATTGCGGTGTGGTTGGCAAGAAAAGACACTCAAACCAACGAAAGAGCGATGTGCACAGACACGATTCGAGCGATAACACGGTTTGCCCGACTGAAGCCGGCAGGCCAGTTTATATACCTCGCCAGTACTCGTACACTGCGAGGTGGTACCCTCCGAGACAGCACAACTGCTTGCCGCACTGACCTATTCGAGCAGGGCACTACGCCCACCAATTGTGCACCGACGAACCACTACGACACTGACACTACACTCGAAGGGTAGACCGGGGTCTCCTGTGGGGATGAGTGTCGTGTGGTGTGCTGCCAAAGTGAAGTGCACTACTGACTGACGAGATCATTGCCGCCGCTCACTGATCGAAGCCATTCTCCCGCCCGCCCGAGCCAATTGCCTCGCCTCTTGAAGGCGGTTGTGAGTGGAGCTCGACTCTCACACATTCTCCTCACTCACTCGTGGGCTCACTCTTCTCCATCGATCGGCCTGGCTCAGGCTTGATTAGTATCCCATTTGTAGCACTCAAGTGGCAATCAAGTGATTCCCTCTAGTATCGAGCCAATACAATAGTTTCTCTCCTTTCTCGGCTGCAGTTGGATCAATGGGCACATGTGCACAATTGTTGCCCGGAAAGGTGCCACCAGTCGAACTATCCAATTACGGCCCAACAATTGACCACATTCATATAAATAGAATCCTTCCTATTTTTCCTCCTTCACATATCCTTGGCTCACCACTTGGTTGCACCTTAATTGCGCAAAATAGCACTTATCATTCATTTATATTAATACTAGTAATATACCTCTCACAAGTGGTGGCAACTCGCTAATGAATTCACTGGCGCACGCGTTCACTCAATTAATTTAATTTACTGACGGTACGATCGATTGCAGTTTGATTGGAACTTTGGCACTGCACTCACACAATAATTCACTCACTCACACTCGATTGGTCAATTTGCATATATTTCCACTTGAAGCAGCTCGATTCATTTGAGTGGCACATTTAATTAGTCGCCATTGGTGCAATTAGCAATGGAATGATGACTTTCATGATTGTATACTACAGACTGAGATGGACTCGGTTATGACAATGTCTGCGTGCAGTTGATGATTTATGCACTCGCCATTGAGCGATCGAAATGTGATAACTTAATAGAGAGGCCAATGGCAATCACTGGTCAATGGTCGAGTGATCACTTTACCGTGGCGACAGATGCCTGTCTGGCCACTGTCTCGCTGTTTGCCATTCTGCACGACTGGAAATATGTCGCGCGCGCCAACTGACCACTGGTCATTGCTCATCTCGGTTATCAGTGGCTTGGTCTGTCTGTGCTGTCCGAGCCAATATATCATCCCTCCTTGTCATAAGCCGTTTGTGCAGTCGTTCTTCACTTGAGAGACTCGAAGCCATCCTCATCGCAATGGTAGTAGCAGTGGGCATCGATTAATATCGATCTCAATGACCAATTGGCCAGTGTGATCACTCAACGGTGATGCACACATGTCATACATGGTCTTGCTGATAAATTGGTCTGATATAATTGAGCCAATTGACAGACACTGGCGACAACATGAGACAACCGAGGCGACCTCGGCCATGGCACGCTCCAAACTGGACAAACCAAACCAGCACAAGGTCCGATCGATCTTGGATGTGCCTTGGCTGCAGCCAAGTGTCATCTCGGTGAGCACATTTCATGCACATTTGCACACATCTAATTAAAATGATGGCCAATTTCCTCGACTTTCTATAAATAAATGTAGATTAATTAATTATTTTAATTTAAAGTTCAAATTGCAGTGCGAATTAATTAAAGTGTCAATCTACTTATTACCACTTCACTCGGTTAAAGAAAGATCACTTTCTGCCCCAGTCCTTCAATTGGGGGTCAATTTGTCACAGGTCTGTCTGCAGTAGATCACGTGATTATTTCTACCACTAAATACAACTGAAAAACTAAAGTGCAACTGCTTGGATGGCTCACTAATTGAGACTGTCCAATTGTGGGCTTGATTGATCGAGTTCAGTGGTCACCTCAACCAAATGTTTGCCTCATCACCTCACTGACTCAGTCGACTGGGTTGCCTTCTTTTCAATCGATCAATGTGACTCGATTCAATTGCCATTGGCAGTGCACTTATCAGCTAGTTAGTGGATGACACACACAAACACACGCCTGGCACAGACACCACCACTCGTTTGTTCGTTCGAATCGATAATTTATTGTTCTGTTCCTTTGTCTTTGTCAGTGTCCTCACCTGTTAGTGAGACAATAGGTCAGTGTGCAGTTATGTTCATTAGCCTGTGAGTGCATTGTCTCTGTCTGCTTTGAACTATTCCCAGATGACTTGCACTCTATGTCACCAAGCCACAGACCAAGACTCGCGTGTTGTCTCTCACTTGGATTAGCAAGTACGACCACTTAATTAATTAAGCTAAGCCCTCAGTCAGTGGTGAGCTAGCAGCAGCACCCGGACAACGATGTGCTAGCGTGAGGCTTGCTAATTTAATGCTGCCAGTGGTGTAAGTGGTCAGTAAGTGGACACAATTAGCTAAGCTGCCCATTAGTGTCCAAATGCACATGATGTGCACTGAGTTTGTTTGTGTGTTTGCCATTTGCACGTTATTTGCAGTATTATTAGTATTATTATTAGTCAATGGGCTGATTGAATTCCCAAGCTATTCCGCAAATAGATTTGTCTGTCTGTCTGGCAATGCGATTATTGCCTGTCTAAATTGACCTTTCCAAATCACTGCGTTGAATGTCAATCCTCTATATTTACTGGTCGACTGGCACGTACATGTTAATTATATTAATCGCCTATTAATAGGTTCGTCAGCACCATCAAGCCACCAACCAAATCAAGCAAGCAAGCACCAAACGAAAGAACCTCTGTCACTGCCCTTGAAGCGACGTAATAAAAATAACAAAATGGCAATTTCAACTCGCTTGATGATGTCACACACACATAAATGCAAGTAGTTGATCGTATTCACAGAGGACGTACGTATCTATTATCAGGCTGCGATAGCTCCTTCATTGATTGATTGCAAATGTTTTCTTTGTGTTATCTTTATTGCCTTTCCGTACGAGCTTGCTGGGGTCGTGCCACCAAGTTTAGTGTCTCGACCTGGACAGAATCGCAATCGCGCCGGGTCAGTCTCACAATTTGTTGCCACATTTGTTCACACTATGACAGCAGTGACTTAGACTCGGTCAGTGTTTGTGTCCATTCGTTCACGAATCAAACTATTTGCCCAATAGATAAACTTTGTTTATTATCGCCATTAAATTGTCTATTATATGCTCACTGCTCAATGCACAAACAGAAGCTCCCAGGAGATATTTGTGAGGTAATTATGAGGATGAACTAAAGGACTATGATTATGTCAATGCTCATCGACCGACAGAGAGCAATAAAGCGGAGAATGCATTGCACAGAGTGGTGTAATTGAATTGAACTAGTGAAATGGTTAAAGAGATAAACCCTCGGATTTGATGGCTCCAAGGACCGATTGACAAGCTCTTTGGCCTACTAATCGTTCACATATACTTTAACAGTCGGTCAAGCGATAGCAATCGTTCGGTTTGTGTGTACATCGAGCGCTATTTGGATATATTTAATTATACTAATTAATTACATTTCCACGAACCACTTTTGCACCTCTTCGATCGTTTCCCAAGCCATTTGTTCGATGGGCTCCGTTCGCATCAGTTCGATCGACCTTTGCGCGCCGACCAGAGCGTCTCAATCTCGTGCGCTCCGTCCAGTGCAGTCAGCACAGTTATCACTTGTTTTGATCTAATCCCTTTTGCAGTGCACCAAATCAATAGATTACTACCAAAACGGAGCTTGGCTTGTGGGAGCCTCACTTGGCTCGTTGGTTCTCTAATTAATAGACCATAAAGTGGCAATTAAATTAATCTAATCTAATTTACTGTTCATAATGACGAGCCTGTTTGTGTATGGCCTGTCCACTCTCTCACTCACTTCAGTTCAGTAGCCCAGTGCAATATCATTTGTTTGCTTGTCTTGTGGCTCTCTCTTCGTTATCTCGTTAGTCCAGTTCGGTCTGCTTAATGCGTCAGTTCAATTCAATTTCCTTTCAATTTAAACTCTCTCGTGATTAGATTTTGATTGAGATTCGCCTTGTGTGCCATTTCAGTATTTTTAGGCATGAATTTTAGTTTTCAATTAGGAATTTTACCGTTTAAGCTTAAATAATCATTGTTGAAAGTTTGCTAATAGAGATATTCGGTGTTATGGACATAGAGTGATTGGCCACTTGGCCATTTTGGTGTTGACCATCGTTTGGTAGTGATAGTGTGTTGACGTAACTAATTTATTGTGCGTGTCGCAGTTCAATAAATAACGATTGGCCACATTGATAAAGTGCATTTCAGTGAATGTCAACAGTGGCAAGTCAATTGGCAATAATATTTGCCTACTAACTAATCAGTTCTTCTTCTTTGCACACATTTGTTCGTATTATTTGTTGTGTTCGAGATTGGCCATTTGAATTGGGTCTAAGAAGTGAGCCTGCCATCGAGCCAGCCACCTGTCTCCCTGTCAGCCTTACCCCAATTATACCTGTCTCTACCTGTTTTGTTTGTTTGCTCACTTTGAACGTTAGTGATTCTCGCGTCACTGTGTCATTGGTGACTTCCCTATTCAGTACTCGATATGGATCGAGTGCTTGTTTGTCTGTTTCACTAAATGCCGTGTGCTCTAATATTATCAACTGACTTGCTCGTTAATTGATTGCGCCTGTGTATTGGCCACACATTGTCATCACTGCAGCAGTACTCTCAATCATTATCAAAGTACTGTGCTTTAATTGTCAATTCGGCTGTGTTTGCTTTTGCCTTGCTTGTGCTTGCCTTCTTCCGCCAGTCCGCCAAGATTAATGAATCAATTGAATATTGATTGTCTCTGTGTGTGTTGCAATTATGGCACAGTGAGTTGTTGTTGGGCCAACCGCAAAAGAGATACATTAGCCGATCAATTTGTTCCTCATTAAATCGAATAACTCGATCGATTTTGGCTTATGCAAATAGACCAATTGGATTGTATTTGGTTTTGGCTACACTCGAGTCAACTAATTGATTGCTAATAGACCGCAATGGCCAAATCAAACCGCCATCACCATCTTAGCTTCGATCTCAGTCTTACTAATTGCGTTTGTTTGCTTATCTTTACCCAACAGAAACTGAACTGCCCTCTAATTGATTTAGCTATGGATACAAATTGTCATTTGGTCGTTTGGCAGGTATTGCTGGCCGCAATGTATCACCGCTCATTTCACTGTCACTTCGAATTAGCCTTCATTGCATTCGGTTGGAGCGCATTAGCGTGCTTGCAGATATGCCGGAAAAATTCGATTTTGATGATTCTTTGCAAATGCCACTTGATCGAAGTGGTCGAGTCATATATTGGCAACACATGTGCACCACTCATTAGTGTGTCTAATAGCTTCTGTTCAGGGTCGTTCTGCTTGTTACCATTCACAATTTGTCACTTGTGTCGTATTTTTTAGTGCTCACTGATCAGTAATCAGTTCACAGCAGCAGCAGCAATAAAATGTTAACAAACATGTTCGATTTGACTAGTTCCGTAAAACATTTAGAGACAACAACATATACATTGTCATTGGTCATTCCCCACCGAGAGTGGTCACTTTCACTTTTTACTATTTGATCAAGTGAAAAGTGGTCGTAAAAGACAACTTTGTCGACAAATGTCCATTGCGATAGTTCACAGTGCAATTGTGCAGAATCGATCAATTCGCTCAACTGTGCGCCACTCACTAATTGGCAATTGGTAACTTTCACTTTTTTGTGTCATTAGACAAGCGACACAGTAAAAAACAATCGCAAGATCAGTAGGATAGGCCTTGTTGGTCAGTGTTTGTGCCTACTGACCCGTTGACCTAATAAACTACTTTGGCAGAATGTTCTGTGAATGACTTTATTACCACGTCGTCATCAGCACGAGACGTGCCCTAGGTTTGGCACTGCCCAGTCGACTGATCGGACAGTGTCGGCGCGGGTCGATTCACTTTCACTCATTTCAGCTCGGTCCTAGGGCCTGGCTCAGACTGGCACGATTCTTTGTGCCGGCACTGTAATTTCAACTTTCAATCCACAGTTTAACCGTCCCTTCGGTTTCATCATAGATCACCTTGTCCGTATGCTCGGTGTAATTAACCTGCACAGTATGTATTGTCAGTGTGTTCAGTTGTTGTTGGTCAATGCCGACAATAAACGAAACAACTATGCCAACCGATAGTTTTTTAATTGTATTATTTATTTAAATTGCTTTTTTGTCTTCTTGCCGAGAAAGAACAACTTGGCAATGGCAATTTGATTGTTATTATATTGTGTGATATGTATGGCCTACGGGCTAGACCTAGCAATTATGACTTGACATAACCCTTTCGGACAGAGAGCACCACAATGCACACAGACAGAGACAGATTGAGGTGAGTGTCAAGGTCGAGTTTGGGAGTGGCAGGTGAGTAGAGTCACTAGGTTCGACCGAAACACATTGATTACTTGGCAGAGTGAAGTTATGAATTATTATTAGAGTGAGTTATTATTGAATGAGATAGCACAATTATTATTATTCTGTGGACATTTGTTAGCGGTTAATCAGCGAGCAGTTCAATTGCAACACTGAATTATCACGGGGAGAATCATTTAACTCGGTGCACATATTTGTCATTTGGTTGAATTTGGTTGTCCATTGTTTACTGCAATGTTCTCACATTCATCATTGAATGTCAGTGTAACTTTGGCCAGCGGCACACGAGCATGACTTTAGTCTATTAGTTTGTGGCATAGTGTGCGTACACTTGTGTGTTCGGTTACCCAAAGGTTACGTGTCGAGCCAATTGGTCCATTGGGACTTGTCGTTGACACTAAACGTTTTGTACCACCACCACTCGATCGAGTGCACTGCAATGGATCTGTGAGAACTCAGAACAAGTGCACAACCTGTGCCTGCATATGACCATGTATGTGTCAATGTAATAGCGCTCGAGCAAACGTTTTGTACCAATTTGGCTTAGTGGCTTCGATTCCTCTAATGACACCGATGACAAATCACTTGCGAAAAGTGATACAACTCACCAGAGACTGATCTCGACCTCGTGTACCGCATATTGACAGTGCACTTGCACTATGGGAAAGTTGGCCTCAAGTGAATCCATCTGGGACAAGACAGAAGGGCACAGGGACAGTACTGTCTTGTGGTGGTTTGATTTATTTGGCACAATTAATACATTCGACTACTGACTACAGTGTTAGTCATTAGTGGTAACGCCGATTAGATCCGTGAGAAGACAGTTCTCCAGCACACATCGAAGTATACAATTGTAAGTGAGTCTGTGGCGCACTTCCTACCCACAAATGGCGATAATGAGAGACAAATCTGTGCCAGTGGCGCACTGAACTGCACACAACCCGTTCGCTCTGTAATTAGAGCCACTTTGTTCACTTTGTACATTGTCTTGAGTGTGGTGAGTGTCGCTGTCCGGCCAATTGGCAATGTCCAATTGGTTCCACTCAATTTGCTCTCGTTTGAATGTATTGTCTCGTCCTGGTGTGTCCCTGCATCGAAAGTAGTGATCAGTGATCATTACCTATTGGTCCAGTGAAAGTGGCAGTCACAGTCAATAATTGTCAATGATCATCTTCTCTCACGTTGTTCGGTGGTGATTAATATTCATCATAATTAGTGACCCATTCCGCCGCCCGAGCGGTCACTTTGCACTGCACACTTGAGACTATAGTGAGTTGCCAATGTCCAGTGGGTTCATTCATTGTTTTGGCTTTATATTTTTTTTCTCAGTCGCCAAGTCGGTCATTTGTGTTTGTTTTTGCCACCGACTCTTTCAATCACTCTCAATCTCACTTTGGTTCGGTCATCGTTGAACTGCTCACACACACTCACTAGAACCGACTCAGCGGGACCAACTCGTGATATGCAATGACCAATTGGTGATTGATTGTTGGTGTAATTGTTGATGCAACTGTGAGTTTGGTCTGCCAAACGGTTTGCTCAGTCCCAATCCCTTTGTTGATCGACCGCTCAAACCTTTCGTTGTGTGTCACTTTAGGCCACGTTTTCGGGCCTTTTTCGTGTTTGTCCAATGATTATTTTTTATATTATTATTTTTTGGCTTGGCCTGGGATAGTTATTCTCGCCTGGTTTGTGTGTTTGTCCATTTGATGGTCCGTGTGCGAAGTGTGATGGGAAAGTGGCTAATTCTGTCCACTGATTTGCTCGACCATCAGCAAACAAACGTCTCACTGATCGCATCCACTTTGCAAGTGTTTATCCATAAATCAAGTGCACACAGTCTCACAACCAGTCACGGCTCGGACTTCTTTTCGTGCTGTCCGTTTTGTTACATTTCAATGCCAAGTAGGACATAAAAATGTCTCGAGACAAAATTCAATTTAATTTCACATCTCGGTTTGGCCTCTCTGTCTCACTCACTTAGTGTCCAATGAGAATATAATCGAAAAGTAATAAAATCGTTCTTTGGACAGTAAAATGTGTTCAATTTGTTTTGTATTCAATCGCCCCTTGTTTTATTGATGAACAGTGACTTAATTGAATTACCATCAATGGAATCTCTGTGTGTGGTTTGAAGCATTGCAATGTTGAGTCAGTGTCAATTGAGTCTAGTCGGCAAACACATTTGCAAAGAGGCGAATCGCTGGGCAATAAGGAGCTCATTACCACTTCCCTTGGTGGAACATCATTGGGCATCATTCCTGGTTTGCTCGACCAAAGGTCTCGGCACGCGTCAAAGGCAACCATTCCACCATTGCCGATCACTGTAAATCTTGTGCACAGTGCCCCAATTTGGTGTCTGTCGGTGTGCCCCAAATGTGACATCTTTACAACATCTTCCCACTGTCGGTGCGCTTTGTTTGTTTTGCACTTCTTAGAAGCCCTTCCAATATCTTGCACAGATGCCTATTTGTACATGTACTCATGCACACATGAAGAATCCTTTTCGTGCGAATGTGTCACCAAATGCGCACGTGTGTCCTATCGTTTGAGGATGGCTTTACTTTACTTGGTTTACTTTGTTAGTTCTGCTTTGTTGAGTTTATCTTTGATCTTGTTGATCTTGTTAACAGTCACAGCAAGGCTTTGACAAGTTCTCATTGGCAATTGCGTGCGCGCAAGAGATCTCTCGAGTAAAGTCACAAAGTTATGACTTGTTGTTCCTTTCTGATTCGCCGATATCACTTGGCCAGTGTGAATGCAGTGTGCTCACTAATCCTATTGTAGTCCGATCGGGTCTCTCTCAGTCCGTGTCACTCAGTCCGTGTTGCGCCCTTTTGCCCCACAATTTAGTATAGTTTACTTTGCATATGTCACACTTTGTGTCAATATCGCAATTTGCATTTGACTACAGACTGATTGCGTGCGTGTGTGGCAGTAGTAGTGAGGTAAGCTACTTAGTGACCAAATCGATCGGTCTGTTCAGTGTCATCGCTCGGTGAGCAATTATTACGCATTGACAGCATCGAATTGACGGGTGTGATTCGGTGTGGTCCGAGCTTGTGTCTTGACACTTTTGGTCCGCAACGGATTAGCACTTGGCCAATTTGCATTTGATTGGATTACATCGAAGGTGGCGAGTGTGAGTGTCTGTTTGTGTTTTGCTCATTTGTGTTCGTCCAGTTGAGCGCGCCTGAAACAATCGAGCCTTTTCGGACCTACCGAGTTGAAGAGGAAGTGACTTACCGCTCTCTTTTGCCACTCTTCTGAGCGTGTCATTTGTAAGTTATAACGAACATTATTACTCCCTTCAATGCATTTATCAGTAAATCGATTAATTCTCCTTAAGTAATTTTCACTCAAAGCACAACACACACACAACCTTTATCTTAACTGGCAGTTTACAAACGTGCCGTGCAAGCTTTCATATTATGATAAATCCGTTCCGATGAGTTGCGGTTATGTAAGGACAGGGCACAAACAGACGAATATGTTTATTGAAATATAGAACAGCCAATGGTGGCTACACAGATTTGACAGTGCTGAGCTCATCGCGCGACACGTGACACGTCATCTGTCAGTTGGTGCCATTGTGTCCGAGTCAATATGGTGGCCATTTCCTAATTCGAATCGTTTCTATCAATTCGCCATTCTGCCTCCCAACTAATCCCACCATAATGGAAGCTTCATTGTCCTCAATCCCACCGCCACCACCACCCCTCAATCTAGCAATCACATTGATAATTAGATGTTTGCAAGTAATAAATGACACCTTTAATCCTATTTATGGGTTAGCAGTGTGATACAGTGCCTTTTGGTCGCAGGGCACTTTAAAGTTTAATAGCATTTTAAAATCAATTTGAACAAAAAATCGATCAGCTCCAAACCAAATTTAAGCACACGAAGGCACGCGACTCGAGTGGCCCAAATCTTTGTGTGTCGAGTGAATGGAATGAGCAGAAGCTAACCGAAATGCAGATTACCCAATTGGAAAGGTCGAATAGAGAGAGGCAGTAGCCAAATCAGATTATCGGCCTCAATGGAAATGTGCCCTGTGAGCACACCTGAAAGTGTCCTCGCCGGCGGACTCGAGCACTTCACTCGTGTGCCACTCATTTGTTGTTTGTTTGTCCACACGGTAATTGAATCTTTTCTGTTCGGTCTATTTCAAGTATGAATTTTTAATTAAACCAATGTTGCCCAATGCCAGCAAACTCAAGAATTTGGCTCGTGCTGACTTTACTTCAAATTGCAACACAAACACAATTAAAGCAGATAATAACAATCTCAGTGTGTGCATGTGTGTGTTTGTATGTGGCGGCACTTCACTCAATGTAGTGCCAATCAGCAATGATTTGTTCGTTTATTTAGCCATGTGGCGAGTGTCATGTCAATTCTTGCATGACATTAATGTCACTTGTCACTTGGTTACCATATTATCGATCGTAATGTTTTGCTAAAATTTGTTAATTAAACTCGCAACGAATGTCACTCACTTTTCAATTAGCACGTTTCATTTTGGGTATGATTCCAATTAGATGGTCTACTATGTTCATGCTTATGCTTCCTTAGCTTGATTTGTTAGTTTGTAAATAATTGGAATTAATCGATTACAAGCGCGCGCCTTGTATTAATTTACTTGACTGTAATTGTGATTGAGAGCTGAGTTGAAGAATTGCCCGCCAGAATACATGAACACACCGGCAAACTGAGAGGAAATGAGTCAAGTCAGTATGGATAATATTGAGATAATGACGAGACAATTTCCTATCTTAAATTAAAATTGGTTCAATTTATAATTTAATTCTTCCATCGGGTGTTTGTTTTCGGTCTCTTCGGTGCGTGAGTGTGTGTGATAATTTATGTTCGTGCAAGATTAATGGCGAGACACGAGTCGACTAAGGAAATTTATATATTCTTGCCTTCTTTGCTGGACTGGTGCAGTAGTCGGTTTGTACGGTCGGCGGTGCAATGACCATCGGGACAAATAGTCAAATAATGGTCCCATTTAGTTTGCTCTAATTTATATGGCCATGGCTTAGTAGTGCTCCGGAACTTGAACGTTGCCTCTCGTTGTCCACTGCATGTGCACCTAAGGTCAATTGAGCAGTGGTCATAAAGCACATATACTGAGGCAATTAATCCATTCTTACAGTGGCCGAATTGCATTCCATCTACACATCAAGCACTACTGCTGTGTGTGTGTGTCGGTTATTGTTTGTTTGAAATTGGCCCACTAAGTGAAAACGGAAATGACATGGATTAGTGCACAAGGACGGTTGACTTACTGGATTATTGGAGCCAAGGAGATGCACAGTGGAGAGATGATGATGACACACTGGCCAAAGTGCATTTCACTTTCCCTTCCACTGAATTGGAGTCAATTCAAGAGTAATTTGCAACACGCTTGCAGTTCTGTTTGTTTGAGAAAGTGACTCAATGAATTTCACTAGAATTGAATGAAATTGTTCGTAGTGCCCTCTATTGAGAAAGTGTTCAGACGGACATGCATTAAGAGATTGACAATGTGTGAATGGTTCACTTGCTTCATTGGTTTGCATGTGTAGTCTGCTGCCGGTATTTGCCATTATGGACCCTGTGCAGATGTCTTGGGGTTTGATGGACTTTGGAGGGAAGGCATGTCCTTCAGTTGTGCTCCTAGTTGTGTCGGAACTGTCTCCAATGTCTTCTCGTCTGGCTCACTCGTCAAGTTATGAATATTTGAGAATGCTCTCGCATGAATGATGTTGGTGATTTGGCATTTTTTTGGTCGAGTGACAAGTGGCTCAAATTGATGGTGACGCGAACCACCACGAGATGAACTAGTTGACGTGCGTACTCATTTGCACTGCACTCATTACTGCCAATTACTGATGGTGCCCGTTGACAAATTTGACCGTGAAGTCCGCTGCTGCTGGTGCAAGGCAAATTCATGGCATTCATGGCATATTCATTTCACAAGTAAGTCCCAACATGTGGCCAATTGGGTAATTAATTACTGGTCGATATTATTAATTACTATAGTGATTAATGATGATTGACCTCGAATGACTTGACCCTACTTGAGTTGTCACTCTCGCTTGGAGCTGAGGTCGTTGTCGTCTTGATCATGAGGACTTCTCCGTGAGTCATTGAGGAGTCCGCCAGTGTTCTCGTTTGTGGTCAACTTGTCAGGAACATCTGTCCAGAATTGTCAAATTGTGTTGCTTGTTGAATGATGGAACACTAAACTCACTCATATTGGTCCAATTAGAAGCCTAATGATGCCGCGTTGTGATTTGATACTCTCTTCAATGTGTACAATATTTTAAACTTGTACTGTACTAAACACTGTACTTGCACTTAGCAGACATTGGAAACGATTGCTGGCTTGGTTGAGTGTGGCCTGGTGACGAGGACACTGTCGTTTTGGTCAGTAGATCATATTTGCCACAATTTGGAGTGGACAAATCGACTTGCAAATGGACATCGACAAATTCGAACTCACTCACGACAAATTGAAAATTGAATGCACAACCAAATGATTACTCGGTTGGCATAATTAATAACGTTAATATGGCGAGATGGATCGGTCGGGCTGTTGTGTTGTGTTGCGAGTCAATAAAACCGATGATTGATTGTGACAACATGCCCGATTACCTAATCGATTCAGCCGCACAGATAAGCCATAACTCTTCACTGTCAGTGTTAATGGCACCGAATTAGTTGTTTCTAAATGAATTTTAATTTGCTCGCGCGCCACTTGCTGAGTGCACTTTGCATTCGTGCACGGTGCACCACTTGCTCGACATTTGATGGTTCTCTCGCTTTCGGTGGTCGGCACTGCATTGAAGTCGTCCATTTCACTGGTCTAATCCTTCAATTGATCATCGAGTGTCAAGTGTGTGTCTTTCGACTTTCCACCAGCGAACCATCATCATCCTAGCGAATGTTAATCCAGCACTGTTCTAGTGCCTGTGATTGCATTAAACGTCGCCTTCCTTCCGAATCACATAGACCGATCCAAACATTAAATGCCGCACACTGACGCAATGAATTGAGACAGCTGCTGGACCAAGCTCGAACTGAGACAAATGATTGGCTCGATTGTCAGGCTCGATTGTGTGTTGTGTGGATGGAAGTTTACTTGACCAAATTGATTTGATACGGCTCGATGGGCAAATTGAGTTGCCAATTGGCATCGTTCATTAGCATAAATGTCCCACTCGGAGAATCACTCGCATCAAGTGAATTATTGAGCAAACTGTGTTGGCATGTTGATGTGGCTGCAATGATGAATTGAGCAAGATGTGCTGCCACTCAGACAGACAGACCAACAACAGTGGACCATCGACCACTAGTTCGGCGCGACCACCGATGCAATGATTTATCGAGTCACTCGATGACGAGTCTCACTGTCCCGTCTGTCCTCGTCCCTCGCTGCGTGGTGGCGCACGGCTTGAACCCAACCAATGGCGCATCCAATGTTCGGTCAAATGTATCATCGCGCATCATTAGTGTCAGCATTAAGCACTAAATAGGGCCAAATTGCCAAATGCTCACTAACTAATATGAATTTAATGCGAACTGCGCCAGCCGAGGCAGCCGAGACCGATCTCGATGTGACGCAATTAAGGCACTTGCGACTATTAGCGTTTGATAGATTGATTCCGCACTGAGGTTTGTCTTTGTTTGTTGTCATAATTGCGGTTAATTGTTGCTATATTAGCTGTGTGTGTGTGTGCATTCGTAATTGATGAAAGTGATCACTCGGCGAGACAGACCGACCGGCTGGCGATATGTGAATGGGCAATGGCCATGTTGAGCACTGCCAGTATGGTCCCGATCGATCAACACACGGCCACAGTCAACACTGATTCTCTCTCCCGACCGAATAATCTATATTCGGATTGGCAAGACAAATTAAATTGAAAATTTGCATTCAAACGATCTTTTGGAATGATGAACAAAAAGCAAACAAACTTGCACACTAATCTTGATTAATTGAACCATTGATTTGTGTAAACAATGTTGAGAGTCATATGATTGCTCAAAACAATTGGCCTCTTATTGGCCAATGTCTAATTTGACTCGATTCAATAGTGCAAATGTCTGTTCTTAATTGCCAATCGACTTAGTCCACTGTTTTGTCGGTTTGTTAATTGTGCACGAATACATTCCTTGGACAGTGCACTCGCACAAAATTCAATTTGATTGGCCATTTCGCCGAGTGGAATTGACATGTTTGTGAGTTCTGTTCAGTTGCGCCATGGGTTGAGTGCATCGTTGCGTTGTTCATTTGAATATTCATTACCCTCGGTGATGTGTTTAATTACCACTTATGACCAAATATGTCTTTGTCCCTTTGCCCGACCGCTCATTAGCTCAACCGCTTTTTGACCGTTTGCACCAAAGTGTAATTTGCAATGACACATTCGGAATGTTCAGAAGTGGCCGAATCGATCAAGTTGTGTCACACAGGTGAAATGGTTCGATTCGCTATAGTTGTGAGTCCAATTTCACCAATTACGATTGACTCGAATCGAATCACATTGCACTCTGCACTCGACACTGAACATGTGAACTTGTCAATATTGTCTAACTCGGTTACATCCTCTCTCTCTCCCATTTCTCTCTCCACATCCAAGTCCAATCAAAATGTAGCCTCAGGACTGGGCACAACTAAATGTGGCCACTTTGCATTGCATCCATCCATCCATCCGACTATTGATTCGGACAGACCGTTAATTTGTAGTCGATTAGGCAGAGACAGAGACAGCGATCAATGCGATAAGCGAAATGTTATATACAAATTAGCAATCGTGCCATCGATCTAATCATAACACGTAACGAGCTACCGTTTGTCTGTGCATATGATCGCTCTCTAATTAACAACATTGCCATTAATTGCTATATTGCGCACTCACACACAAACAACTCGCCATCACCGCAAATTAATTTCTTCGCACACACACACATTCAGTTATAATTGGACAATTTATAATGTTGAACATATCGACAAGTCGGTGGTCATTGGATCGATTGCACGTCACTCTGCATCCAGTGCATCCTTCCATTTGTGGAAAGGTCGATTGCGATGACGAGCACTGCGGGGAATGCTTTCACACTCGATTGAGCTGCAGCGTTCATAATTTCTTTATTTGTTGCTTTTGGCGCTCAACACACAAATGTTTGATTCGTTTGAATGCTAACTTGAGTGTTTTGTTTGGTTTGTGGTCGGTTTGTTGCTTAATTTGGTATGCTTCGATTGCGACAGACACCAACTTGCAACTTTGCTAAAAAAAGGACAAGAAAAAATAATGTATAAACCTCTTGAGAAAATAGACAAGAGCATTTTGACTACTTGTGACAAAAACAGACAGACCAGATGAACAACATTTGTAGGCAACATTTGCACGTTGCAGAACGGGTCATAAATTATCGTTTAGTAATGTGTGTGCATTAATCTTGTCCATTATTGTGTGATGCGACCAGACTGGTGTCTTTTACAGTGTGTTCACTCACTTGGAGTGTATTTGTTTCGGATAATTGAATTTTGTCACCTCAATGTTCACTTGAGTCGCATATAAAGGCACTAATCAAATTAAGCACGCTTTCTGGTTTAGGCTAGGTCCTGTCCTTCCTGCGTACACTCTAGCGTGCACTCATGAGTGTGTTTATCCTACAATAAATAAACAATCACAATACCGTTCGGTAGTGGTGATAAATGGTTGCTTGGTGTAATAAGTGTACTACTCTCTCACATGTGCACTCACGTACAGCATCTCACATGCAATCAAAGGCTAGAGGCGGTCTATTTCCTTTAGAAGAGGCATCTGTTGTGTCGATCAGCACCATGGCACTTATAGTGTTGATTAATGCAGCCCAATTGTGTGCTATTAGTCTCGATTATTGTCTCTCGCCTCGCCATCTACTCACTCACTCACTCACTCGGTAATGACTTTTTCATATACACTCTAATTTGTTGGCCCAACACACCAGCACTTGTGGACACTCTTCAATTCAGTCAGAGTGACAAACTCTTTTGGTGGTGCAAACTGTTTCGACACGGTGAGGTGTTGTGCCTGTACCGGGACCGTCCACAATTGACTATTCACTGCCTTGACAACTCATCGCTGAGGGCTGTCTTGTCCACCATTGTACTATGCACTGCACTTGATTGTACCCGAATTGGTTGTCCTCTCTCCTTGTGACACTGTGTGTCTGTGTGTATCATCACGATGGCTCACTATCATCAATGGCACAATGCCGCACAAAGTGCCGAGCACAATATAGCCCCCGAACTGAACCGGCCGTGGCATATGCATTACCTTGTATGATAGTGTGCACCTATTGTGCCATCACAAGTGTCTCATCTGGTAATGTTATTTATTGTCATGCACAAAGGAGATTGTCAATTGTCTCTTCTTCTTGTATTTTTGGTCTCTCTTTTATCATTGTGGCCAGCACTTCTAAATTAGCCATTTCATTATTAATAGTTTGTCTGGCTAATGTAGTTCATAATTTACATTCTCTACATTCATTACACTGTTAGATGACATTTATGGCCTGATAACGAGCTGTTTGCTTCGAGCCAATTTGATATGCCTCTTGATGTTTGTTGCAAATTGACTACAATGCACTCATATACAATATAATTCTCTCGATGGACACACACAATTGACCACTTTGGTGATTTATTCGATTGACACAATTTGCCCTATTGCTAATTTAAGCCTGAATTTGGGACTATTCTCGGACACATCCGGAGATGCTTTACAGTAATTCGAGTTGCAAGAGGCAGATGGATTGTTCAATGATTGAGCAATAACGGACGGAAGTTGTCAAAACAAGTTGACAATAAAATGTAAATTCAAAATTGTTGCGCCACTATTGAGTCTGGCCTAGACCATTGAATCAAACCAACCACTTGCTAGTTGTATTTGTATTGATCAAATTGTTTGAGTTGCCTTCAGGTTCAAGCCTCATATCATATCAATGTCAATTAAACATATTTTTTCTGCTTGTAGTTTAAATTTGGACTTGAACTGTACATTGAATTGTTTGTCAGGCCAAAAACGGTAATTACACGACAAAGGTCGACCACAAGCAATCGTATCGACTTTGTACATATTTCTCTCCGCTTAATTTGTGATTTGAATTTAATTGAACTTGAATGCTGCGGACTCTTTGTCATTTGGACATTTGACAGACGCTCAAGTCGGTGCTGTTTGTTGTGTGGAGCTTAATTGTTTTGTGCACACTCGCAAATGGATGTGTTACACTGAGGGGGACAACTGGGCCCAACTGTTGACTTTCGGTAGGAAGTGGAGTGGAGTGGTGTGCCACTGGTGTGACACTGTGAACATGTCAGCCAAATGCTCGCCTGTCTGCACACACAGACACCTTTCACCTTGACTTCTGGGGACACTATTTAAAGGTATCACTTTAGTGGGCCACTTGGCACCGAACAATGGCCACAACATTGATCCAATCGAATCACGACCACTGAGTAGCACAAAGCGGCACAAAACGGACACATTTACTTGCCTTCTTCAGGCAGTTCATCAGTTGCACTATTAATAATGGGCTCACTGCAGTTCATAATATCGTCATTTGATTTTGTGCTACTGTCGATTGTCGATTGGCCCTCGGACAAAACGATTCAAATTATTCGGTGTGCCACTGTCTCAGTGTACCGCAGTGCACTCTATTCTCTCCGGTCTGTTCTTGACTTTTGATTGCTGCACTTGGCCCGTTGTTAGGTGCAATACGACATAAGTGGCCTTATCGACCTACGACAACACTCCACACAATGGCACCGTCTCTGGACTGTGCTCTATTTGTGGTGCTGTTTGCCTTGCAAGATGATTCGCTTTAATGCACTTACAGTTAGTGCTAGTGGCGCGAACTTCACTTCATCTGGCCTTTGTGTCGGGCCAATGGATTGAGTGAATTGAGTGGAGTGCAGCAACAGTGAGCACCTCTCACACCTTCTTGGTCACTTTCATTCACGCGAGCTCGCTCACTGTGTGCGAGACCGACTCGACTCGATTCTTTGTGCACGATGATCACTCCACTGCATTGTGCACGCCATAATGGTCGCCTAATGTTGCTCTTTTCACCGTTTTGGCCAGTCAATTGACAGTGCCACTGAATATATCAATAAAAAATCAATTCAAATCAAATCGAGTAATGCTAATGTGCACTCACACCACCTTTCGGGTACATCCGACCGAGTCTATTAATATTATTTATGGCCAATGAGTGGCCACAATTACACCGTGAATGGCACCGTAAATGTGTTTGTTCCAGTGCGCACTGCAAGACGACACCTTTTGAGGTTTCTCTTTGTCTTGGCCAATTCATGTGCACTCAAAAGCACTCGACAGCACCGCACACACTCACTCCAGTGACCAGTCTCGAGTGGTCATTACCTGTAATTAATAACCAAACTCGATGGTCAGCAGTGGAGTGCCGCACACTCACACGCGAGAACTGGACTCAATCGCAATTCGGTACGGTGCGAAAGGTGTTGCGTGCACTTTCTCACCACACAAACGCGCAACCACTTTACACTGTAGATTTATTGTCTATTTTGGTGTGCAAACTCAAAGTGATTAATACACTCAATTCATTCATGGTATTGAACTTTTCAATGTGTAATTGGCCTAATTATTAGACCTATAAGCATAAATGCAAATGATTGCACACACTCATTTCGAAGGTCGAAAGACATTCTTACCATAAGTGGTGATGTAATTGGGACTGTAATAGGCCTCTACAAAGAGTGAATTGCTATCAATGGCTAGACACAGACTAAAATATTTGGTAATCTCCTAGGCAAAGCTGGGTGAAGTGGTTACTCACAGGTTCACCATTTCTTCGTGTCAACTGTCCGGTACAATTAATTCAATACATCTGAGTAAACATTAGGTAATGTTGGAATTTATTGAAGACACGAGGTCAATCTTTTAGTTGGCATTGAAGTCAGCGGACTTTGGTGGAAGAACATTAAGTCCATAGCGGGTAAAGCAATTGCCAATTGGGTGGTAATTTGCCACCACATAGAACGAATTGCCATTCATGGCGAGGCCCACGCCGACATATTCGCTCGATTTCCACACCAGTTGGGTGAAGTGGCCACTGACTTTGTACGAGTCTCGAGGAGGATCGCCACCGTACCATTTCGGGTCGTAATCAGCCACTTCCTCGTACCAAGAGTTAACTGCTTGATCGCCAGTGATACGGAAGGATGGACTCATCTTCCAGAAGATGTTCTCGCCGTACTTCTTGGGACTTGGTCGATGCACATGCAGATGCTTGTGAGCCAAATGATCGGCCCAGTCCTGAGCATACTTGCACAGTTGACGAGACAGCAGCAGAGGTGGTGAGCTGTGCAATTGACGATATTCGTTGTGCTTGTCTAGGAAAGCTCGCTGGAACTCGCTCAGATCGACCACCGCTTCGTGTGAGCTGGTCTTGTGCTTAGTTGCAGCCGCCGGATCGGGTATGTCTGGCTTGATTCGACGGATGATGATCTTCTTGGTAACGCGAGTGCCATCTAACTCCACATACGAGTGCTCGTACTCCTCCACCGTTTCGTTCGGGTTTGGCTCAGTCGAGGTCGGCGCGTTAGTTCCATTTTGTCCGTTTGCCACTGTCGGTACAGTTGAGCCCACTGGCTGATTTGGTCCAGTCGGTCCCGTTGGCTTGTTTGGCACATTCGGATTGTTCTGTTGACTTGGCCCACTTGATCCTTTGGAATCCATTGGACTAGGCTAGATTGACTATCGAAATGACCGAATGGGCTGATCTTTAAATGCTTAAACTTTCGAATTTATTTTGGATCGAAAATTGTAACTTTCTTCTATAAACACAACTTAATTTTCTTGTTTGTTTGAATTCTATTTAGAATCTGTAGCCATTGAGTGTTGATTGTGCTTGAATGATGAATAAGCGCCCAATTATGACCCAGGGCAAAGTGAAGTCTCATGTGGCCCACTCAGTCCAATGGGAGTGCGTTCTAGGTCGATCATCAAATGGCTATGTGTGATTAATGTTGCACAGTGTTGGCCCATTCATTGACCTTTAGCCGATTATGTTACATTACATAAGTGCTGCTTGTTGTGGTTGGTGCTGTTCGTTCGATATGTTCGACAGTGTAACTCTAACTCACACCGCTATAATCGTGGGAACCATTGGCCCGACCAATATGTTCGCAATATTGTGACACTTTCCCCAATGATGTGATTTATCGATTATTCAATTTGGTGGCACACATTTCAACTTATTGTTTTAATCCAATTAAGGAGATTATATACAATATATTCAAAGGCTATTTCAGTATATGTTTGATCGAAAGGGGCAATCGATTCTAAGAATAGGCAATCCTTGATAAATTATACATTTGTTAGGTCATACAAAACAAAACATTTGGTATGTCTTCGCAACCCATATGGACGCACCCAACAATTTGTATCGTTTTTCTTTGTTTCTTGGAAATCATTTCAGTTTCCGATTTGCCCAACAACGATGATGGACTAGCTCCGGACATTGTGCACACTGCCACTTTGTTGGTATATTCAAATTGGTGTAGTCTATAGCGCCTCTCGCAATTAGTACTGATGATGCACTCAAGACTTGAGAGAGGCCTCACTTCTCGCTAAGTGCCAACTGGCTGTCCCCGAACAGTACTTCTAGTAATGAACGGGCAAACATAACCGAGTCTATGATTGGTTCGTGTGAATTGTGTCAATAATACAAATGCGAATGTAGGCAGATGACTGAGAGTTGGCTTTATTTACGTTTGATTTTTATTGATTGAGCAGTCTATATGAGTCTACCGATTGTGTGTCTGTGCAAACATTCCCACTTCGGTTCTAATTAAGTGTGCTGCTGCTGCACAGTTGCTGCAGAGTGTAAAACAAACTTGTGAATCGAGCTAATCGCAAGGTCTCGGGCCTGTCAATCGACTGGCGTGAAACAAAGCAAGAGAGCATGAAGAATGCACGATCGGCAATCATTTTGACATTTTGTCAGGCCCCAGCAAATGTCATACTGCCTGGTGCATTGGTGCCTCTCAATGGCGATCACATTACGGGACAAATTTATGGACCAACTCACTACACCACCACAGTTCGTTATGTCACCGAACTAATAAAGTGCTTTGTCGGCTTGGCTTTGTTTTTTGTCTGTTTTGCCTTGTTGGGCCTGTCAAGCCAATGGTGATTTTGTGTGCCAAGTTCATTCGCGCCAATGTTTGACAACAATCTCTACTTTTTTCAAATCGATTGTCACTTACCTGTAAGTGGATTGAATTACTTCTAGTTCTAGTGGAAATTAATGATAATTCCTGTGCTTTGTTGTGGCATGTTATTTCTACCGAAAAGTTAATTTTAAAGTCGGAGTGAGCATTTAATCACAAAGAGACAGGTCGATTTATTCGGGTTAGGTTACATATATCGATGTCTTAGCCAATTGAGCAAGACATGCATGAATTGGTGAATGAATGACTTGGATTGACTTGTTTCGCGATTGGACACCACTAGATCACATATCTCGATAAGGAGGACATGTTGAATTGTGGCGGTGGCAATGTGCGGACATGTTCACCCACCTTTGTCCAATGGACGGTTTATCGCGCCTCGATATCTTGCCAAAGCGATAACACACACTCGCACAGGTAAGCCAATTGGCTAGTGTCCGTCTGTTTGCATGAATGTATGCGCAATGCAGTGCGTGAAACAAACTCATTGACAAATGAAGCCAAAACAACAAACTCACTGGTAAATGGCGACTGGCAAATGGCCGTATCGATTACTGTGCTTTTGTGCAATCGTTCCAAGTGCAAATGTGGCATCGACAACTGCACTACAGTGAAAATGGCTTCTGTCAGTGGTGGTGCGAGACAAAAGGGGAGACAAAGGCCACAGAGACACCGAGAGAAGACAAACGACAACATGCACGATGACAATGCTGGGACGAGGAGGACAGTGCTGCAGTCAATTGCATTACACTGCGGGGACCCAGGTTAGGTTCGGTCCGGTGATTATGATCGTTGACTTGTTAAACGGCATCGATATCGATCACTTCACTGTGCAATGGACTCCGCTCGAGACTTGTTTCACCTTTATTTATGGCGAAAAGCACTTCAGGCGAGCAACAGTTGTCCAGTGCAGTTGCACACCGATCGAGTTAACAATCCACCATAAGAAAGGCTCCATTGACACTGGCACAGTCTCACACAAATGACCAACTTGTCTCGAGTCACTCAAATTAACTGTCCACTCAACTTACACTTTGACACCGAATGCCGACTGCCGAACTTAGTGCCTGCAACACTCCACTCACTTGGTCCCATAAATTAATGACTTGATTGCACAGGGGAACGGTCACTTTGTCTGCCAGTGACTGGTCATATCACTCATTTCACTTCATTATGCTACTACAATTAAAGCAAATACAATACTTTAATCCAATCGAAAAATAACACTAACCAATTTCATCGGCTGAGACAATAACAAGTTGTCACAAGAAAAAGGTTAGGTTAGGTAGCTGCGAAGGCACAATTGTAATGTATTGGTGTAGTATAGTTCAATAAAAAGTGTGGAAATATTCTATTAATGATCTATTAATGAAATAATATGCAAGAACAATTGAGTGCGTGTTGGAATAGAAAAATCATATTATAAATGAGCCTATGAGGTAGAGGTGGAAAGTTTTTGTAGAGACTCGTAGCAATCTTATCAATGGTAATGTGATTTTTTTTATTTAAGATTTATTATTTCAAATTACACTTGTAAAGTAGGGACAGTAAAATGATTAAACTCTTTCTTAGTTCTGAAGTTTGGATTTTTGGCTCGAGAATAACTTCATCGCGGGTCTTGGCGTCACAAACTTGAAGACTTACTTCAGTTACAAGACGAACATGAGTGCAATAACTATCATAATGAGGCTACATAAAGAATGCTATGGTAATGTGTTGGTGTAATTTGTTGTATTGTAATGAACAAAAAAAAGTGTGGTGATATAATGTAAAGTAAAATGAATTGAGTAAGAACAGTTGTTGGATATTACAGAAAATATTTTTGTTTGTTTGGAAAATATTAAGGTTAAAACTAAGAAAATTGAGCCTACGCGGTAGAGCAGAGGTATAAAGACTTTTCGAGAGAAAGACCACTCTAGTTCAAATATGGATACTACGTCTCAAGTAGACTCACAGTAACGGTCTCCTAAAATATATATTTCGGAAATACCCAAATAAAATAACGCGTTTGGACAATCGGATCGGACAATTTTCTTAAAAAATCCAAATGTTCAAATGTTTTGTAATTTTCTTAAGGTATATATATATCTCAATTTCTTAAAAAAGATGTCTTGAACATACAATACTAGAGTTATAACTATAATAAAATTATTTTAAAAAATACGATGAAATAAATAAAAATACTTACATGAATTAAAAAATTGGGATTAAATAATTTAATTTCGATGCATATGGACATGTGGGCAAGTAGAAAAATTTCAATGATCAATTTTTCAGTTTGTAGTGTTCAAAAATTTGAATGATTAATGTTCGATAAAAAATAAAAAAGCAAAGTAAAGTAGCTAAGATAGAAAAGAATTAATATTCATAAACACTTCAAATAAAGCATAATTACCTGTAATTAGTAAAAAGCAGGTTCGAATCAATTCGAATGAATAGCTGGATTCCTGGCTGCTGGAGCTAATTTATACAAATAATTAACGGCATCAGCTGCCACTATTTCCTTAGCATCAGCCTCACTTCCAGCAATTCCATCAAAAGAACACAAGTTCTTCAGTTGTAGGATTGAATGGTACCGAGGACTAGCTTCATGGTCTTTGACAATAGTTGTAGTCCATTTGATAACATCTTTAACATCTTTATTGTTAGAATTCATCAAATCTTCAATAATATCTGTATGATTAGAGGCAAAATAACTCGGATTTTTGCAGACCGCTTCAAAACGAGCCAGAAACAACTTCAAGATACAAATAAACTCAATTGCTTTTTTTGAAGCTTCATGTTCAGACTTTTGTCTATCATCGTTAGAAGAAAAGAACATACCAATATCGATAAATTCGACTGTCGTAATGAACGAATCACGAGTAATTTCGGTGGTTAATTTTACAAAAGAATCTTTTTCGTTGAGTTTTTGGATGACATTTAGAGGGGTAGTGCCTTGTGTACACACTAAAATAATAAATTATCAAAATTTAAGATAGAGATAAAAGTTAAAAACAAACCTTCGTTAAAATTCTTGATAAGTTTAACCAACTTTGAAAGTTTTCCATCGACATAGGGAGTGGAAAGTAGAGTTGAAACATTTAAATTAGTCGCAAAGACAGAGCTTTCTGAAGTTTGGTTCACAATTTCACTCGAGATTCGAGGACCTGCAAATGAACCATTCATGTTATCAGATGAAAAATCGGAACGATTATCCAAAATATTGGCAACATCATTTGGATTGAGAGTAGCAATTTGTTTTTGCTCGTTCTCCAATTCCTCTTTAGTTTTCGGAATCCGGGCAATCAACTGAAGCATATAATCAATGAAATTTTTAAAAGCCAATTCTTCAGCATCTTCTTCAGAATTTTTTGACACGCCGTGGAAATCACAAAAATGCACTAAAGAAATGGTAGTTTTAAAACCAATTGGATGCTTGCGAGTTTTTAGTTTGAGTACTTCTTCGTGATGAATAACAATTTGTAGCTTGAAATCTGGAATAGGAATTTTCGGGTAGTATTGTTTTCGAAAATAAACGAACAATTCGGACATTCTTGATAATCGGTTAAAAACGGCAAGCAATGCCTTGTCGTATGAGTCATCTTTAGAGCGAGCAACACCATTAAAAATTGCGCTACTGAATTTGATCCTTGTCTCATATTGCCGATCGCCATTTCGGTCGCGAGACGTAATTTTTTCAATTTCAAATAGCGACTTGTCAATTTCCATTACCTGATCCATCACAACTTTCGGAGATAGACGATAATCGTAGACATTAGTGAAGTCAGTAATTAGCTTCATCAATTTGTTGCACATTGATGTAGGAAGCGCCGGCACTTTTGGTCCTGATGGCCTTTGATAAGTGTAACCTTGACGATTTCCTGGATAGGTACCACCTTTCTTGCCATGAGAGCTGAATCGATCAATCTCAAAACTAGCTTGCTTTATACGTTCACTGTATAACTGCATATATCCAGCCATCTCAATGAAGGCATTCCATCGAGCTTCTTCTTCATTATTAGCCACGCTATCAAAATGTTTCAATCTACCTAAAATGATGGAAGCTTGATAAAGCAATTGAGATTTGGGCCAGACTTGAACAGTAATTAACTCGTTGTTCATGGATAAAAATGCGTTCATTTGAGTAAGGCAGGAGTCAATTCCGGTTGGATAGAACGATTTAAAACTAGAAAATAGTGATGAAAGTTTTCGTAGTTGCTCAAAAGGCGAGTTCAATGCAGTAAATCTAGACTTGGGTTGAGATTTATCTTTTCCAGTGAAGTTACCTAAATTTTCATTTTTAATCGTAGTTAAGTAATAATTTCCAGGTAAAATAAAATCGCTAGTTATTTCGAAAGTAGCAGGATATTTGGAAATCATCTCTTCAATGATGGAAATTGACGAATTCTTCGGGTTGTAAACTGAATTAAAGCTATTAATAAGCTCGATCCATTTAAGATCACAAGGCGACAAAATAGGTTTGTCAATAATAAAATTTGATTCAATTCTCGAAAGAGAATATTCAGTTGAATCAATATCTTTTTCTGAATTACAATAACCATTTCCTCCATTAAGATCAAATCCATTATCGTTGAAAGATTCTTTAGTTTGAAGTTCGTCCGGTTTCGCAAATTTAAACAAATAATATTGCTTTAATTTTTCAGTCGCAATTGAATTAGCCTCCGATTCGCTCTTTTTTGATTGAGCATTAATTTCGCCAATACCTCTAATAATAAACGCCGAATAATAAATGAGCTCAGAAGTAACCGTATCTTTGAAACAATAATTTTGAATTTTGACTTCATGGCCTAATGCTTTAAGAAATGCTATAATTTCATCCAATTTTTTGTCTTGTGGCTGTGGCAATTTTGTCGGTGTAAAAAGAACAACGCTGTTTGCCCTTGAACGTTTTTTGATGCTGCTTTGTGAATAGCACTAAAAAAATAAAACAAAAATTTTGTTAATTACATAGAAAATTTGTTTTCAATACATTACCTTGTTAGGTGACTGGGAAGGATACTTTTTACCAGCTTCCATTAGCCAATCACAAGCGTCCAAACAAGCCTTAGTAGTAGCTGAAAATGGCTCAGGATCATTTCTCACAAATTCTTTGAAAGTTCCAATTTTGACAGTGGTGGAAAAAATAATAAAAGGCGGCTTGTTTCCTTTGCGCAATTGGGATATCTTAATTTGCGCGGGAAATCTCTTTTTAAGCTTTTCGATTAAATCCACTGGAGGATAATTCCCAGAATGCTTCAAGCACAAAAATTCTTTAATAATGTCGTCCATGTTAGCGACACGATTGAAAATTTGGTGGAAAAATCGCAGATTTTGTTCAATGTTTCAAGTATTTTTTTAAGTATTTCTCCGAGTATTTTCATTGACCAAAAATAAATTTCTAATAAGGCCGTTCACTTGCTTAGCAGCTTTCTTTAAACAATATTCAAAAGGCAAAAATGAACGACGTGAGAGGAAGATTAAGAATCGTAATCAGAGAGAATGAAATTCGTGGAAACCAACGTTGACAAAGCAGTCCTCGACAGTGAACAGCAAAGTGAGTTTGGCAGATAACGATTTCGTCTAAACCCGATAACAAGTTTTCAGATCAGACGCAGTAACAATAAATAGGGTACTTCTCAGATTCGCAAAAAAAACCAACTGAGCCAGAGTAGACATGGCTTTGTGACTGCGTAAGCAACAATGCAACAATGCATGACGACGCGGCATCAAGCATGTCCTTTGGGCTTTTCACAATTACGTTCTATCAGGTATTTCGACTCAAGTGAATATGCTCGTTCAAAATAGCCGACAGGGCGACTATATAAATTACAATTGAGAAATTAGATTAGATATATTTATCTATCTATAATATGTTAAAACTAATTGCGATTAGTAAAAATTAAATTTTATTTAGTCAGAAATTAATTATTAGGGGAAACAGTCTTTGACTGATCAGTTTGGTTGATCACTTGGAAGCGTTCATTGACCGACCCATTCAACTGTCCGGCACATTCGCCATTTGGGTGGAAGGTAAGTTCAGTAAAGTTGCGAATTACAGGAAAGCGCATTCGTGTTTCGTTGGTCAATTTGTGGTAATCGACAAGACGAGAAGCTACCAGTATGACACCAAAACCGGCTAGTTTAGCAGCCTTGACATGTTCCACGTCGTGAGATGCGAAGATGATATCCTCAGCGAGAAAGGCCAATTTTCCTTGTACCATCAACTGGTAATAGGTCTCGCCATGTGATAGTTGACCTTCGCTTTGCTGATCAAAGTAACACTCAATCATGTGGTTGAGGTCAGCGTGGTTGGTGTTCGCCATCATCAAATTGGCCAGGTACTTTGGTGCCGACGAGATGATGTGCAGTTTAATGCCAGACTGGTGCCATTGGCTGAATTGATTGGCTACGTCGGAGTAAACCCAAGTCTCGATTCTGCCCTGCTTGTATGCGTCCAACCACATTCGGTATCTACGATGGCAATGATGAGTAAATATTTAGATCGAATGCTTCACTCTGATTTACTGAGTCACTTACTTGAACTTCCAAAGTGCTTCGGACTCCAATGGGGGAGACATGTCCAAGGTGATGACCACATAGTTCTGGATGGTCTGAAGGTCAGCCACTTGAAACATCTCATCCCTAGTTGGCCGTTTCTTTCCAGAGAGTTCAACCGCTTCGGCCCACAAAGAGTACATCAGATCTTGAGAGTCAAATTCACACAGTAGTTCATTAAGAAAGTGTGAACAAGTCTGCCGAATGAACTCATGCAATACACGAGACTCGAATTCGCAAGTCAGAATCGTGTGGTCGAGCTCGAAGAGAAGTGCACGAGGAGTTCGCATCAAGAGTGGACTTTCATTGAAGTTTGTGAACATTGTAAAACATGCACATATTAAATCAAATTTGAAATAGTCCCTTTTTTAATAATCGGTTTTGGACTCGATACATCGAACCTTCCAATTTGATTAATTCAATAATGCATTTACTTATTGTGAAATTCTTTGAGAGAAACAGAAATTCGATCTATTGCGGCAAATACTGTCAATTAGTCAACTGCCAGTTGTTAATGTTGTTACGTTGAAGTAATCATTGCCATCACTCGCCATCTATCCATTACTTTATGACACCAAATAAATTTTTAAAAAATTCCGACACTTGACAAGAGCGAATGAGTAGACGAGGGCTGAGATCGTTCGAGATTGAGATGCTCGACACGGAGGAATGCTGCGTTCGCTTGCTATCGATTTGGACCGATTAATGCTAGTGCTGCCAGTTGTTGTTGGACATGTTCGAAGAGTGGGCAAATATTGGGAACAATATAGAGTAATGTTAAATTAGATATCAACGCATCGGCATTACTCACTTGTACCGAAACAATTTTCTTCGGCAACCGAGACCAATTCCAAATCGGCGCTCAATCACAATTTTGGTTTTGTTATCTTGGAAGCAATATTCTTGAATCCGATTGAGGTAACTGAGATGCGCTTGAATCAAATCTTCTCTTGCACACTTCGATCTGCACCAAAGAGCCAGTGTATATATAGGTCTCCGTGAATACAAAGTAGCAAAAACTTTTCCCTCTGATAGTCACAGTTGTTTTTGTCAAGCACTTTGAAGATTTCTTCCATTATTTAATTGGCATCACGTGAAGAGGCAGTCTTCATATTCCAAGTAAACCTGAGTGGACGAGGCTATGTCTGATCGTCGTTCATGGTTCTGTTGATTGAGAAACAAATGATATTGGTAAAATAAAACGCAACAAGCTTAAAGCTTATCAACCGTTTTACTTTAATCAATTGATGTTCTGAATAGGGGAGATGGCAGCGTTCATCGAGGAACTGTAGCAACAAAGAAAACAATTAGCACCGAAATAAACATGAAGCAATATGCTAGGCTTATTCTATGTTGCTTACTTGTTTGAAAGTAATGGCCAATGGTGACAATTGTCCTTAAGGAGAGAGGAGAAACAAAATTAATAATCGAGTTCAATTTTTTATATAATAAATGAAAATGATGTTAATTGCAAATATCATTGTTTGTTGTGGATTCTCTAGCATCTTTACAAAACAATTTGAAAATGTAATCTATTTTTTGGTCTTCAAAATAATCAATATATGGAACACTTATTGCCCTCTGTCGGTAGATAATTACATTAAATCACGACATTTGTGAACAACTCGGCTCATGTGACATCGCAGTTGTTTTGTTTGTGTTTAGACTAAACAGTTTAGTTTATGCTTGCCTGTTGTAGTTTCGTCTTTTGATTGTGACAAGACGTAATCCTTTGATTTGTTTGACAATTTGTCAGGTATTTTGCTTAATATTAATTTTATGACGTATACTTAATACTTTCTTTAGTGATTTTTAGGTGCTTTAAATTTAGTTTTGGAACATTTAATCTTCTTTTCTCGTCGATACCTATTCCTGTCCAAGATCGCTGTGATGCATTATTCGACTCCTAAAAATGAAGCGAAGGCCTTTGCTGCAAAAAGTCCAACCGATATGATGTCGCCAAGTCTGTTAGCATCACCAAAGTCTTTCATATTGGATAGCACCCGACTAAAGTATGAGAATGATTTGCTGGATAGACCATATCTGCCCGACTGTTGGTCCGACGATAAGCGAATGGAGGTGCTATTCAATCCATTTCGCGTTCGGGACACTAATCCCGAAGGCTGGGATTTAAAAATGAATTTTTGGACAAATTTGATCAAGAAATGGTGTTTTCAACAACGAAAAGTTGTCTTCACCATCGATGATCTTCGAAAAGCTTTTATCCGTGGCGATCAGCATCCACATGTTGAGTGTCTGAAACTTGCCATTAGTCATATGAAAAGAAACCAATCAGTATTGTTCAAAGAGGACATTGCGCTGTCTAAAAATGCCAAATCACTGGGACGGAATGTGATTAGTTGGACTTTCAACTCTTTATTGGTCAAACCTATTTCGCTTGGTTGGAGTCTGATGGTTGGCAACCGAGACGATCACCACATTTCTAGCGAAGAGAAAATATTGCCGAATATTAATGTAGACACGAAACTGTACAATAAGGAGACATTGGATATATTAACCGAAACGGTTGAGTCTCATCTCAAAAATATAAAAACAACTTGCATGCGTTATGGTAACTTTTTCCGTATGGTTAACAAGAATGTGTTCACAGAAAAGCCAATTGATGAGGCTACTTTTGATATCGTTATTGAAATTCTTGAGTCAAAAGGAAAAGTGAATACAATCGAGGATTCACACATTCGAATTGTCAAATTTGGCAAAGACATCGCTATCAATCAGACTGATATTACCTTGATCAAACTGGAAGTAACCAAAGAGGTAATCGAAACCGAAATAAACAAACTTACCGAACAGATCGATGATTTACGAGAAGAAGCCAAACAAGCACTTTCATGCAAAAGCCGCGATAAGGCATTGCTGCTGTTGAAACGTAAAAAACGAATTGAAGCAAAAATAAATGACAAAGACACGCAAATTGATAATATTGATTTGATTTATCATCAACTACTGGACTCAGACTCACAACAATTGATCATGAAAGCCTTCCAAATGGCCAACGATGTTCTCAAGGGACAATCAACTAATATGGAAGAAATTGAGAATACTGTCGCACAGGTGGAGGACACTCTTGGTGAAATTTCTAACCTTGGCTCTGAGATTAATCGACCGATTGGCGCTGACAATGCCGCTATTGAACTCGATGCGGAAGAAGAATTGGACGAGATACTACAAGATATTGAGAAAGAGAACCAATTGGCTCAGCAACTGAAAAATGCTCAAAAAGCCAAAAAGCTAGAAGATGATTCTCTGCTAGCTCAAATCACGGATCTGACTATTGTTGACAGTGAACTATCATCAGAAAGTATAAAGGAGACTGAAGATGCCAAACCAATTGCACTGTAAATATCGGTCTGTGTTATCTCTCTACTTTGATCACCATATTCGCTTATCGACTAACCCCAAGTACAATGCCACAATTGCCAACTCTTCTTTCTTATTTCGATATGTCTTAGTTATTGCTGACTGCTGCTATTTATTTTTCTACGCTTTCATATTCTGCCAATGTGCATTTGTTTTGTTTGCACATATTGATTTGCCTATTTGGATCACGATTTCTCCCCGAATCGCTTGTCTTGTGTTACTGGACTGATTTATTGTGACCAATGAATAGTCTGTTTTTATTGTGAATTAATCTATATTCGAATAATAAATTGTTTGTATTGAAGGTAATTTGTTTTATCAATTATTGATCAGGACAGCACTTTGGGGGCTTTGTGACATTGAATTTGAAGCATGACTGTTCTGATTCAGAACTTGACAGTATTCTGCGTCTTGGGCATCACTTGTTCGTCCCGACATGTAAGTAAAAGATATCGATTAACTGTTATATTGACAGTGTCTATATCAAGGCTGAATATTTCATTAGCCAGATCTAGATTTAACAATTCGATGTCAAGTGGCTAACTTGGTCACTGTCCACTCGAATTTGATTGACACGTTTGCAAATTTTCAATGTATTACTTGGAAAGAGATTGCTCCCAAAATAGCACTGCAAAGATAAACTGAAAGTGATGCAAAATGTAAATTGACATGCAGTTGGGACACTCACTAAATACATTCGAAGTTATATCCCAAAATACATTCAATAGTAAGTTAAACTTTTATTAAGCTCAAATGTTCAAACGAGTACAGTTCAGTCTTCGACAATAAAAAAATGTAAAAATGTATTCGAATGACAAAAAAGATATAATAGAAAATGTCAACTTGGTTGGAATAAAGGAAAAATGTATGTGTAGTTGTAGTTATTCTATCGCTGGCTTTCAATATGTCTTCATATATGAGTATATACTTGAGAAAAATATTACGACATGCCAAACTAGAACAAACAACTGTAATAAAATTATCTTCTTGCAGAATTATTGTATCGAGGATTGTCTTGAGAAAGTATGTGCATCTTAACCGGCATGAAATCCTCTCGAATATTATTTCGAATTTTGTTCTTGAATCCATAGGGACAATATCCAAAGTGAGTGTAATAAATGTCCAGTGATTCATCCTGAGTTACTAGGTTGAAACGCAATTGTTCATCAAAGCCACTAAAGCCAATCAATTTTGAATGAACTGGTCCGAACAAAATGTCCAATTTATCATCACCATTTGGCCAGAGTTCGTTGGAAAGAACCAATCCCTTGTCAGCCGCAGCCTGAATCAAATTCTCCGAAAAAGGAGTGATTCTGTAAAAGTTGACATCGTACACGTAGAATACCGATTTGAGAGTAAACTCAGGCTTGTACAATGAACTTAGTTCAAGAATGACGTATGAATCAACAGGCCTTCGACCTGGACCAAGAAGTGTAGTCACAGGCCTTGGAGTTATTTTGATGGGCTTGATGTTGAGTTTGCGCAACAAGCGAGGCGACACAAACGAGTGATTGCATGCAGTGACATAATTGATAAATGCTCGGCCAAAAGCAGAAGTGGCCAGATTTGCGGGATTGTGTGCACGGACGGTTATTGTCTGAGTGTAAGTAGTGTTCACAGCATCAGAAGTTTGAAACAGTGAAATAAAAAATGAGTCGGGATGATTTATTTGATCCGGAACAAAGTTCAAAAGCCTAGGGTCTGGAATGTCCGGTTCATCAATTGGAGGCAATATTGGCACATTTTGGCTTGACTGAGAATGATTGTCGTCAACAGATGCAGCAACAGATGGTTGAACGTCAGGAGAAATATTACTTTTTCCTCCATTCAAATTGAGCAATTTCATTCTCACATTCAACATCTCAATAAGACACTCATTTACTTCTGAAATAATTTCTTCGGGTGTTTCGGGATCAAGTGAGATCTCTTCTAGTTGGTCAATGATTTCATTCAACGAGTTGAACCTATTTTCGTTGTAACATGTCAATTCGTCGTGAGTAAAAACAGCAGCGTCGGCCAGAATTTGGTCGATCGCACCTTTACCACGAGCCTTTTTAGAAGATGTCATTATTAAACATTAGTCGAGAAACTGATTTGAGAAAACAATTAGACTGTGCGATACAAAAGACAAACTAGAACTTACTTGGTCAATAAGCAGAGCGAGAGTGGAAAGAAGGGGCGAGAAGTAGTGCGCTGCTCAACGATTTACTTACTTATCTTGATGAGCATGTAATAAACACGTGAACTCAAAAGGGCGGAGATTTCATTGAATAAACATTTCTATACCTAGATGGCATCCAAACACAGTTTCTTAAAGAAACCTTCTTTGAATTTCAAATATTCAAAGTGGGGCCAAAGTTGAGTTGAGCAATATGTTTTGTAATAATTTTAATGTAAATCAAAATAGCATATTAAAATGAAATGAATTATACATTGGTCTAATGGCATGTGATAATCGTTCATAAAGATGTTATGAAGCCATATGGGTGCAATGATCAATGATATCGCATTGGTTTGTTGGTCAAGATCGACATATTAGCAATTAAATTGCTTATGTTTTGAGTTTTCATTGGTTCTGTTTGGTTTGCTCGACAATGGTTTGTGCAAATAAATCGTAAGTCTTGCCCCAAGCATTCACTGCCTGTTCGTTCATAACCTCAACACCGAGGCTGTCAGTGAGTAGTCCAATGAGACATGGCTTTAGTCTATCAAAGTGATGATCGTTGATCTTTCGTCTGATGTGACTTCGGGCAATTTTGTCAAACATTTCCTGTGCCACCTCGGCATCATCCAAATTGTCCACCACCATTGCCAAAGTGTACATCACATTGCGCACGTGTGCCTTCAGTCGTTTGTCTTCGCGCAATTTATCCAGGTCGGGAACATCGCGGAAAGAGAAAAAGTTTTGATAAGTTGGATTTGCTTGGAATAAACTAAACAAAATTCCAATATGGTTAATGGCATGGAGTATTAGCTTTGAAACTTACCGAATAAACAGTTCGACGCCTGCTTGGTTCAGGTTCTTGGCCACCAATGCCCAGGTGCTGGTCACAATTTGTTTCTCTTCAGCGCTGAGATTCATCGTTGATTAATTGTTGTAGCAATTACACATACAAAAGTTTTGAGGACTTGGTTATTTATAAGGAAACACTCGCATAAGAATGAACATTCACAATGACACACAAGTGGACAGGAGACGTGATTGATATTGAGATGCCGTCAAAAGGTGCAAACGATACGCGATGATTATGATCAAAGTGATGAAGACAAGTGTTATAACACTTGCTAACACTCACTAAATGCAGCTAATTGCGCTAACACTTTCTTCTACACCGATCATGATAACACTCAACTCGAGTGAAGTTGCTGTGGAGTCTTCCCGTGTCTTCTATCACTAATCACAGACATACATGGAATGTGCCACTTTGATTTGACAAAACAATCGACTAATGGCAAACAAATGAGCAAATTATACAGACCACAATCGTTAGCGCGAAATTGGCTACAAGCACCGACACTTGTAAGAAAGGTTAGGAGAATCATCAGTAGAGACAATCCCTCTCCCCCTCCCGACCTTGGTGTACTACGTGACACCTCAACAAGTTAGTACATCTATTTTCAACGCCTAAATCCAATCTACTTATTATTGCATATGCATTGCGAACAACAGGGGGCAGTCAGTAGAGGGTCTTCCCTGCAGGGGTAAAGGCAATATTCGTCAGAAGAAACACCAATTTTCATTTCGAGTTACTTCTAGTGAGAAGACGCATCATTACAAATATGGGAAGACAGTATTAGGTCACCTCCAAGCAGAATCATACCATTGGTACATCATCAGTCACTTGATAAGGCGACATTATCACTGCAACTGATTTCCATTCGAGAAAATTCAAATCTCGATGCGATTAGATTCGGCCACTAATTTGTTTAGCGTATGTGATATTATAACTTTATTTATGCAAACAAAGTACATACAACAAAATTATTAAAACAAATCAAAAATGAAATGGCAGCAATATAATCTTAAAGATGTAAAGCAAATTAAAATAGATCAAAAGACAAAGAATTACTTACTTGTATTGAATTATCAAATCACTTTTCAATCTTAACCATCGGATAATGCATTGCCACTAGTTTTATGGAAGCCAAACAAAACATAGCCAAAGTAACTGTAGTAAGCGGATAAATTGAGTGTTCGAGTGGTGCTAAGCACGATCCGTTCCTCCTCCTGGTAGCCAGTGAGGAATCGTTGATCCTTCCCAATAACGAGGTCTATATTAGAGGGGCCATTGAAAAAGTCATTCGAAATGTACACTTTACGTTTAGCAGCAAGTTTTGCGACCTCGGGGGTTGTTTCAGCTGCCTTGTAGAAGGTGCAATCGGCAACGTAAAATAGCCGTTTGTAGCGAAATTTGTTGTACAACGATGACACCTCCAGAATGGCATACGAGTCAATAGTGAAAGATTCTCCACCATTTTGGCTGACAATTATCGGTGCTATCTTGATGGGAGAGACCTGCAGTTTGGCCAAAAGTTGCGGCGAAACAAGCGAAATGTGGCATTCTTGTTTGAGCAAAGCACGAGCTAGCGCGTTACAAGTCTCACTATGAACACCAACAGATACGGTTGGAGTGTATGAGATTCGATCATCGTATGGAGCATAGACAAGAGACACAAAGCTCGATTCGGGATGAATGATTGGTGGCATGTTCAACAGTGCAGGAGTGTTCGGGTTTGGCACTGCAGGTTCTATTATTGGAGTCTTTCGACGTTCAGGAGGTGCGTTTGAAGGCAGTTTCCATAAATTGTCAAACTTGAGCAAACAACCGTCCGAATATGAACTATCTTTATTGATAATGTCGAGCTTCTGTTGCAGATTTAGCGGGCATAACTTTGCCAAATGATCAGCCTTGCAATAGTGACATAATCGGACAAGACCACTTGTAGCAGTAAATCTCTTCATACAGCCCCTCTCGTAATAAGGTATGAAGTTGGGTTTAGATTCTTGTCCAGCAGGTGTCTCAATATAAGACATCGGCGCGTCTTGAGTGGAAGAAGCAGATTCTTCTTTTACAGGCTCCTCAAAATAAGGCATTGAGACAACTTGAGTGTCGGAAATGGTTTCTTGTTTGACTGGCTGTACAGGCTCAGACCCAAACAATGCCCCAAGCAACCGATCTCGGGCAATACCTTGTTTGCAATCGCCACCACTTGCCACCACTGGCTTGTCTTGCTTCATTTTGAGCAAAAGCATTCGCAAATTCAACAATTCCACATGTCGACTGGTAACTTGTGAAAACAAATCTTCAGCCATTTCACAGTTGTTTTCCACTTCTTCCAGCTGTGCAATCAATCGGTTCAACGAGTCGTGCAATTTGTCGTCATAGCATACAATTTGACACTTGAGATAAACAGAACAACTCACCAACATTCGCTCAATTTCTTTACCAGAATAAGACATACTTTCATGCAAAAGGTGTTTTCGAGGCAGAGATAATTGTGAAAGTATAGGCAAAGGAGATGACGAAACATTCAATCAAGCACTGCCGTTGACACAACACGAGTGCATATGAACAGACTAGACAAGTCGAGCACACACTCCCACATGATGGCGGCAACACAAACTTTCTGGAAATTTTCTCCATAACATTTCAGAAATATTTATTTAGTAAACTGAGAGATGGACAGATATAGACAGTTATAGAATGTCATTAACGAATCAAAAGGGAAATTATATGAATAAATTAAAAAAGTAATCAATTTCTCACATCTTGTTATGTATGTGGATTCTTTTGTACGCCATTCAGTAAATAACCAAAATGAGTATAATGAGCGTATACATTCAAATGTTTGGCAGTACTCAACTGTACTCGTAGATCCTTGTTGGTCTTGTCAAAGCCAGTAAGGTTCTCCTCGTCGATCCCAATCACTATGTCCACATCCAACGAACCGCCTGGGTAAAAGTCGTGCGAAAGAGGAATTCCCTTTTCAATTGCTAGCTTCTTGATTTCGGGTGAAGCAAGTGCAATCTTGTAGGAAGTAGTGTCGTACAGAAAGAAGCTTCTTTTGAATCGGTATTGTCGGTAGAGAGAGGACACTTCCAAGTTGGCAAATGCTCGCAGATCAAAAGTTCCACCTGATGGCTTCGATACAATAATTGGAAATACTAATGGGAAAGGATCCGCGTTTAGTTTGGCCATTAGCTTGTGTGAGACCAATGAAATTGTTGCATTTGGTACAATCAATGCACGGGCCATTGTGGATGCAGAATCGCATTGAATTCGAACTGACACGGTTGGACAATAAGTGACTTGTCCATTTGTATCCGGATAATAGTCGAATGATATCGACGGAGATCGGGAATTCACTGCTTCTGGCACTTGCATAAGACTAGCTGAAGTCGGGATAGGCGGCTCTTTGATCGGAGGCTTTTTAGGAGTATTTGGCGTAGTTACAGGAGTGACAACAGACGATTTAAAAGTGGATGCATCTCGGTCTAAAGGTTTCGATGTAGAGGCGATTGGCTCACTTGAAGACTTGTTCTTGCCAGATTTGTTGTCAGCTTTGCGAAGGAAATCACCATAACAGTCACTATCACAGGCATCATCTTCTTGTCTTTTTATTTTGAGCAACTTCATTCGTGTGTTCAGTAGTTCCACGTGGCGATCAGCCACGTCCGGTAACAGGTGACCGGGTGTGCGAATGTCATTTTCGATTGCTTCCAATTCACCAATCACTCGATTTATAGATTTGTACATTTTCTCGTCATAACATGTGAGGTCACAGCGAAGATAGACTGCAGAACTGGTCACAAGTCGTTCTATTGCTCGTTTGTCATATATTTTGTTTGAAGCCATGTTCTGTAGCATGAAAGAACTGTGAAATTAAAAAGGTCAAAAACAAATTATTGATAACTATAAATTATGAGATTCTGTGTCAATGATGGAAGAGAAGAATGTCGTTGAGAACAAGTGGTCTATATTGGTAATATGACTCCCTAAACTCGAGCCTGTAATTATGCATTGTAACATTTCACGTGAAACATAGCTTGACTCAAGCACATGTTTAGTTGAGCAAGACCGCATGTAAACAATGAAACTACGCATGCGCAGCTCTGTGACGTCATCGACATAATCGTTCGATACAGTTCATGCTAATTGGCCAAATTTTAAATTGCTTTACATTGTATTGGATTATTCGAGTAAATATTAAGACAAGTTTGCACACAAATCTAAGTTTTTTGAATCAAAAGTTCTATTCATTTTAAAAACAAAAGAAATAAATGAATGGAACAATGTATTCAATTGAAAAGAATTATACAAATTGTTCAATGGAAACAAAGTTTTGGTAAAAAGACAAAATCAAATATTGAACGAGAATAGAAAAACACAATGGCAAATGGGAAAGCTAACATTGCATATGGCAGGTGAAGAGTCTTTAAATTTGTGTTGCTTTGTTTGTCCAATCGACAAGTGTGACAAGTGCAAATGTTGACATTCGCCCGTCAATTGACTCGACTCGACTGCCAGTGGAACTTGTGCCTCGAAATAGACCAAACAACGCAAAGAAAGTTAGAATAAGTTTTGCTTCATCAAATCAACTTTCGGTGTCTGTCATATGAATAGAACAACTTTTCTTTGCTGTCTTTGGTCTTTTTCTCGTTCTTCTTACTTTTGTTCTTGTTTGCAGGTTTGTCTGTGCCAGTAAGAATGTAACCAAAGTGAGTGTAGTCAGCCACCAGATCGGGTGTCAACTTTACAGTGCAATTCGATTTGCCAAACTCCAGACCAGTCAGTTCGTACTGGTCAGTGCCAATGATGAGATCTAAATTGTTTGCTCCTTGCCATAGCTCACTCGATAATGCTATAAATCGCTCTTTGGCGAGTTTCTTCACTTCAGGCGATGCGAGTGCAACCCTGAGACAGGTGATGTCCAACAAATAGAACACTCGTTTGTATCGATATGTCTTGTAGAGGGAGGACAGTTCCAACTCGACAAATGAATCGACCATCAACGAATAGCCAAATATTTGCTCAACTGCAATTGGTGAGATTTGTGTTGGAACTATTCTGAGTTTAGACACAAGTCGGGGCGATACAAACGAGGCGGAACAGGTGATGACGTTGAGATGGGCTCGGGCAAGGAAACTTTTTGCTTTGGAATGGGCTCGAACGGTTATGTTGGGCACATAGGTCACCGTGTCTTGGTCAGCGGCCCTCAGTACAAGCATTGCCATTATTGACTTTGGATGCACCACTGGACTGGGAACAGTCAAAAGGAAATCGATCGTGTGTGCAATTGAATGTTCCTCGTGTGGAGGCTGTTCGACAATGTAGTCAAGATTTGCACTTGCTGTATTACTATTAATACAACATAAATCAATGATTGACTTCAATTTAAATGAATTTGATATTGGCTGAATTGACTTGTTGTTGTCGTTACTGCTTTGTTCGTGTGCACAAATGGACACGTGATGAAGAGCAGAACAACGAGTGCAGGTATGACTGCATTGGTGGTCGCTTGAGTGAGCAATTGACTCCAGACACCTTGAACAGTGCTTGCTAGCATGGAGATGTCGAATTCGTTCACTCACTGACAAGTCAGTACATAATTCGGGCAGATGATTTTTACTGCAATAAATACACAGATCACATGCAGACTGATTGTCTATGTTCAAGTCATTCATCTGAAAATTAGCCAACAAAGCACGACATTTGCTTGCCAGAGAAATTAATTCAAGCGACTTTCCCAATGAAGGGTCAATCGTTTGTTCGTTTAATTTTTCATTATTCTCGACATTGTTATTATTCTCATCAACCAAATCTTCGTGTTTGAACTTGAGTAACTTTTCTCTCAAATTCAACATTTCTTCAACACAAACAAGCGCCATTAGGTAAGTGCTGTGTTCAATGTCGCAATCTTTGTACTGATTAGAAATATTCGACAATTCATTGATGGAACTGTCCAACCGGCGAAACAATTGTTCGTCGTAACGGACAATTTCGGTTTTCTTATAGAATCGAATTGAATCGACCAGTATTTGTTCGAGAAATTCTTTGTTCAGCAGAGCGGTCATTGCATTCGTGGCCATCTTGCTCAACTGGTGGACGCGAATAAATGTCGTTGAAATAATTGTTAATTAAGATGGTGTTTTGTTGATATTTGCAATCGTCCTGCAAATGAACAATTTTTATTTATCCTTTAACAAAACTTTTTGAATGTTATATAGTCTCACAAAAATTGTCTGAAGTGGATAATTGGCATCGATCATCGATTCATGGTGCATTATTCAACATTTATTGAACACACTAAGCTGAAAGTATTTTCAATGCACCACAGTGGCAAGACGTTTGTAATATAATAAAGATTTCCGGTACACTCTGTACGATAACAAAAAACGTCAAACAGTTGCGAAAATCAAACAAATATTTGCACACTAGAAAAGCAAATAGAAGCAATCGCAATCGACGGCACACGCACACCAAAATCCATAGTGACCACACTAGATGGCAATATGCGCACTCGAAACAACGCTGGTTCGCTTCGAATAAATCAAAGCAAATATATATCCAAAATTAGAAACAATTCAAAATGTGTGGTTTTGATTATTGACAAATAAATATTTGATTGACATTTTAATTTTGATTAAAGCCACAATGAAATGAAATGCAATTTCGAGTAGTAGGAATGTGTGTGTGTGTGTGTGTGACGCTCGATGGAAGTTGCCATTGACATTGGTGCTCGATTGAATTCATTCGGTGATTGCAAATGCGTCGGTTGACTGGCAATTGGTGTGATTGCATGAGGCAACATTAATTATACCTTGATGCTATTTGTGATCGATGCCAATTACACTCGAAATAGCTCGATTTCTGTATAATAGTATTATTATTATTATTATTATAATACACACATACATACGATATATGTGGTCAAGCGCCAACAAATAATACTTATAATAATACAACAAAATTCTGACCACAAATATTCCATTCAACTCAACAACCAACATTATTCAATTTGACGCGAACCAAATCTGTCCCAAACCAAAGTGAAACTGCGGAATATTCCAATTCGTTGTGAGTGTCCTAAAATTAGAAACAAAACAAATACACATACAGACACAGAGACAATCTAGGTTCGAAAATGTGTGGCAATCCATTATTATCAACATAATACAGTACAGCAATAATATCAATTCTGAATGTAATTATTTAATTATTGCGGTCCATTCGATCAATTATTCATGAGACAATATTAAATATTGAATAAATGTGGACTATTTTTAGGGCGACCAGCACACAATCGCACTGACACACAAATGCATACTTCAACCACATGTCACATATCATGTTCGCCAGGTTCACCTGCACAGGATGTTTGAATTGCGATTTGAGGTGATGTTTGCTTTGAGATTACAAAAGTGACGAAAACATTCTTCTCAATCCTTAAATTGAAAGCAGATTAAGTTGTGCACATGTGTGTGTTTGGAAGATTTCGACAAAGTAAAAATATAAAGTGAGTGTAATTGCAGAATATTTTTCCCGAATGGCAATGTCCTCTCTTTCCATTCATAATAAAATGGACAACTTTCAAAATTTATATCAAATATTTATGAATGCTTAAAATTGTTCCTAAATAAAGAACTGCAGTGTTTTTTGTTATTGTTGTCTGGTTTTGTCTCTCTGGTTCGGAACTTTAATAATGCATTGGGTGGATGTTCGGAATTGTCCAGTGTAGAGCAATATATGCCAACAAGTGAGTTCAGTTACTTGAGTGGCTTGCGATGTTGGATAAACAAGCGACATCCGAGTGAGTCAAAATTAGAAGATGACAAAATTCAATTAACGCTTCATGATCGCACACAAGATAAAAGGCAGACAGGGCACACCGAACCCTATGCAGTGGCATGTGCCGAAGTGTAGGAGTCGTTATGGAGCTTTCCTACATTAGTGCCACCATAATGACACCTTTAATAATGAATGGCACACTCTCTCCTGACAGTGACTTAAATCCAAATTGAATCGCGCCGTCGAGATTGTCCGCTCGATATAATCCAGTGTTTATTTATTCATGAGAATGACCATCTCGGTGACGGTGTCACTCGTCTGCCTTGTCAGTAAGTTCCCAGCTCGCTAGTTGTCACTTGATTCATTTTGGTCCCCAAGCTAACAAACAATTCCATTGTTTACTAATTCATTCGTTTCCTATTTTGCCAATAATCTATTTTTATAATCGAATCGAAGCATTATTAATTAACTGCTTATTATTTAGTCTTATCATTAATTGGTAATTTAGTTTTAAAAACCGGAAAATGTTTTTCTGTTTGTGCTTTCGTATTTTTTTTGTCTCCGTAACTTTAGCAGGACTTGTGGATATTTCGTATAATAATAATAATAATGCTAAACTCATTTTGGTGCATGGATCACCGAATGGCAAATGTTCAAATAGCCTATTAATAATAACAATCATCAAATAATATGTTTTCCACCTTACCAAGCTTGAACGAGCTTTGAACACACAACCTTCGGCATGAGAAGAACAAAAACGAAATCAAAATAAATTAAGATTAAGAAAACAATTTGTGCTAATTTCGTTATTAGTTCTGTTTGGCAGACAATTCCATTACTTTATGCATTAGTTGTGTGTGTGTGTGTGTGTGTGTGTGTGTGTGTGTGGCAGTGTTGTGTTTAGAGTTGGCGGTAGGCAGAAGAGAGAAAGACACTTTCCGCATTGGTTCAAATGTCAATTGAACCAAACGTAAAAAGTGTGCCAATTAAGTGACAAGCTGACAGGCAGAGAGTTAAAGGTTAAACCCTTTCGACTTGGACACTTAGTTCCATAACAGTCACAATCTTTGGTTGGGAATAAACTCGGACTGGACTGGACTCACAGATTCGACGTGACTTGGTGCACGACCGCCAAATTAGGCCCGACACCAGGACAACAACAAGCTCGATAAGGTCGATCCGTGCAGTGCAATTGAACTAATTAACAAACTTTAGACAAAAACAAGAAACAAATAGACCAAATCAATTGAGATCAAAAGAGCATCAGCAGCAGCACTAACCTTGTGACAGCCATCAACATAGTCGAGCATGTAGCTGTAAATTGCAATTGCAAATTGGCTTTGTTTTGATTTACATTTGTTCAGTTGTTGTTTGTATGTACCGTACTTCAATACAGGGACAATTAATGCAATGCAAATTGGATCAATTAAAATTCATGCTAAAGTTTGTGTCAGGATAGGAGCCTGCATGCACTGGCATTTACAGCTGTCGAGAAGATTGAACAAATGTGTTTAGTCCAAAGGGTAATTGTGCGACAATGTATGATTTTGTGTGAGATTTCATAATCGCTCACTGCAAATGAAGAAGAAATTAATTTGATTTTATAAATAGAAATTGCTTTCGAGAGAATAACTCCTTTCAGTGATTGCCAATTGTGGGGACATTTAAATGAAAATAAATGAACACTCTTGATGGGCCGAGAGGAAGGAAGAAATTGACTGCACACTTGACAATTTGAACAACGTCGAAAGATTCAAACAGTGCGAATCGATTGCAAGTGTCTACTCAGTGAGTGAGTGTGTGTATTATCACAGTATTTGTGTGTGTGACAAATTATGGCACACAATTGAACTCGTGAAATGTCAACGAGATAACATAAGACGAAGACATAGACAATATTGATCGAGCTCAGGGCAACAACATTTCTCCCACTTGGTCTAATTCGACAATATTGGTGCACTAATGGTCGCCACTTTGGTCGAGTGTCAACTGTGCATTTCACAACCGAATGTATTGATATTATTGACAGTTGAATGCGACCTAAATGTTAGATTTGCACTAGTAGATAGGAAATGTCCTCGCAATGTGTAGAAGAAGAAGAATATTAGCCCAAAATGGACTCCGCGCAGAAAGATCAACAAAGATAAGCCCGAATTAGTGTATGTGAGAAAAACATGTTTGAATTGGGTTATAAATATATCTCAATTGCAAACGGATACTAAGACCGACTCTACTACTAATTGAGAGACTCTTCTCACTACTATTAATTGGTCTGATCGGTGACGTTTGTCGGTGGTGGATTAAGCCAATTGTAGTGTAATATTACAATTAAGATTGAATCGATTAATCGACTGAATTTGCACTGCCACACCACTGCGAGGACAATTAAACTTCAATTGACCGATTGCTGGTGGCTTGAGTCACACTCTCGCGGAGGCACTTTCACTCCTTTTTCGCTGGAACAAATTGCAAACGGAACTGTACAGTTTTGAATTAGTCTGAAAACAGTTGCCTTGTGCTGTATGCAATTTGCAATGTGAATGTACGCATTGGCCCATTGGTGTGCATTACTACTTGTCTACTAATGGAACAGTTTCTCAGTGTGTAATTAGTAATTACACTTGGACAGTTGACTCAACTGAGTTGAGCACAAACTTTCCACAGAGTGAGTGAATGTGTTTATTAGTTCAAAGACAAACGAACACAAAGTGGCACTTGATTTTAACTGGCGCGGAACAAAACGCGATTAAATGTCGTTCAACAAACAAAGGCTGATGATTCTATTTTGGGTGTATGGGAGAGCGGTGTCCCAAATGGAGCCACACTCAGTGGTGTACATGATACGGCAAATGAATCAAATTGACTAATTGATATTTCATCTCTAATGAACTTGTCGTGTGCGTGCCATTGTTCTAAGTCAAAAGTATGAAAGTTGTTTGACCTATTTAGTGTGCCGTGACAAATGCTAATTCGTTTTGGTGTGTTCTTTTTGGACAATAAAAAGGGATGAATCGCAAGACAAAGTGCATTAAGTAATGTTCCTGGAAATCGATACCGAACACAAAAGGAAGCAAACACACACAAATCGGATTGCTCAAGCCACAAGCCGGCACTGCACTTACATTATTCACTTGAGGACATTTTTATGAATGTAAAAATGGCCAACTAAGAGCATTATAAATTCCGACCAAATCGAATTGGCCATCAAGCAAAGATTGGGAACCATAATTATGAGTTACTGTGGCAGTACACGGTGGTCTACTTGGGTGGCTGCTCGGGTCGATGCAAATTTGCAAGGCAAATGCAAACAAATTTATGGTGGAAAATGAATTTTAATACGACTCGATGCTCATCAATGCTCAATTCCGGGAATGCATTTTCTTGTTGAACTTTTCACCTTCTTCGGTTTCATTAGTCCACCACAGTAAGCACACACACAAACAAACATAAATCTGGGCCAATTCTATCAACCAAATTAGAGGACAAAGACCGGTAGACCGAGAACAATCTAAATGTCAGGTATATTACTTAACAATAAATAAAGCCACTGGCAAAACATTACAGGCAAGTTCACTTTCAGTGCAAAATAAAATAGAAACTATTCATTCATGATTTGGCTTTGATAAATTAAATAAAAAAACATGGAATTTTAAACATAATCCCCTGTTGGCGATGTATTTTGCTTCCGAGTATTAAAAATATAATTTACTCGTTAAGTAGACTAATTAACTTGAGTGTAGGTGGATGAAGGGACAGCACTGGACATTCTATTAATTGGCCGATTTGGGAGTAGATTGTAAAATTGGGGCAATTTGTTTTTTTTGCTCGATAATAAATAGGAAAAGTTTTCTGGGTTAAAAATAGAATTTCACTTGACGATCTAAAAATGCATTTTACCAAGAATATTATCAAATGCTTCCTTATGAATAGGAATTCCACTTTAGAGAGTTATTAGATCAAAAGTGTTTTGACTAAACTTTAAATTTTTGCATTATTTTTTCTAGCAATATGGCTTTGTTTAGTCTTGGGTAATGTTATGTCAATTTTGAAATTTGACTCAAATTGATACCAAACGAGATGGCATGTTGAGATAAAATGGGTTGCATCAACAGTCTACACCCAGGATATCATCGGCAGCAACCAACTCCCCAGAGAGTGATGGCCTCACTGGACTAGCTGCTGAGCTGAGTGAGGTGTAATCTATATACGAACACTGTGGATGGTAGTCTAATTGTTGGGCAGATGGTGGCGGTGGTGGTGGTGGTCGTGGTGGAGGTGCGCTAGCTGCCCACCAAACACACAACCACCACCAGAAGACATGTAGAGTCTGGTCGGCTGGCGCTTATGCACATATCGCCCATAGACGGTCGCTGAGATAGAGCACACATACAAACAGACAGAGAGTTCCGTTTTGGAGTGCGGATATATAAGGCGTCCCAAAATGGCACTTGCCACTCACTAGTGAAGCCCAGTCCGGTATGACAACACCGAGAGGCAACACATAGACCCGGCAAATTGAAAATAGATAGCGCGCCAATTCACACATGCATTTCGCCATTTCGGCAATCACTTCTCGATTTTTCTTCTTCTTCGATTCATTCTGGCTTCGTCTAAGGAGCACTTCACTTCGTTGCATTTGTGCGGCATTTGAGCATTGATATATTTACATTATTGCTACACATTGCCTCAATGTCATTCTCGTCCTGGTGCCATCAAACTCAACACCTAGTCAAAACATAGTGAATCAAAACAATCTGCACTCACTGCACTGCACTGCATCATCACCGTGCGGAAGTCGTTCGTTGTGCGCATCAGTTGAATTCATCATTTTCAAAACACTTGAACAAAGTAGTTCAATTTTAGAAAAGTTCAAATAATAAAATGCTGCACTCCAATTGAGTCAATTGACCAAATTCGTGCAATGAAGTCGCATTCGAGCACCAACTGAGTCAACACAACATTGGGACCAATCTCGGCGGAATGGTGATTGCAGTCATTACAGGTGCAACAAGCAAACTCTCAACGGTAAGTCATTGCGATTTGTCATATTCTCTCTCTCCCACACTCGCACACACATTCGCACAGTCGAATGCATTTGCTAATTTGCCAGTGTTTAATTATGTCAAAGTGTCTCAAGTCAATATTTGAATTTTTGCTTTTAGCTCTAACGAACACCGAACAAAATATTAAGATATTTGCCTTGCACAATTTTGGACAAATTTACATTTTTATTTCATATCGTTCAACCTCGCAACTAAAAATAGTGTAAAATAGTGTCGATTTGTTCTCTTTGTAGCTGTGAAATGAGTGGCAATAATAAGCAATCAGTTTTTTAGTGTGCATTGTGTTGCGGCATTTGTGTAGAGTGCGAGACTGTATTCCCAGTCCAATCAAACTGTGCATTTGTTGATATAATTCAATTTAAATTGCAATGCACACAACTGTAAAATATTTGCTTTTAAGTCGGTGCAACGGCCAATTTGAGCGAATCTTTAATTAAAGCAAGTCGCCAATTTTGCAAATGGCAATTTGTCATTACGGTAATGATGCACCGCCAGTGCTGGAACGATTGCACTGGATTGTGCAATGCAGCAGTAGTACCCAGTGTCGCGTCAAGTCCCGGGCAGTAAAATGGCCAAACGCACACAAACACCGAATCGGGAATCGAGATTGGTGGTAATTGCCTGTGCCTGTATGCTCACTCGATCGTTGTTAATATGTTGGCTCACTCAGTCAAATATGCAAAACAAAAAGAATAAAACCAATTGGAATGACCTAGATACATGGACGACCGAGTTGGTCGGGGCAGCAGCAGCAGCAGCATGCTTTGGCATATGCTGTCGAGTGTTGACCGAGCGGGACAGCACAGCACGAGATCGCATCATGCACGGCAATTAATCGGCTCCAATCGACATTACACACTGATCTCACGTATTGTCTTAATGATTGACTCGATATTTCCATTCGATTTAGTGTACGGATGAGATGGTGCACACAGTAAGCCAGAGATTTTTTGACATCAATCGCATCTGGCCAGATGGTGTGGGTTGACATTTCTGGTGTGCCTGAGTGAGTCGCGCGAATATAATCAAATGATACATTTCTTGATATATTCGCGACCTCATCAAATAAGCTACATATTTTGTATATGTTTGCAGCTTTTGGTCTATTCTAAGAATAGGAATTCAATAAAATAACAATTCCACTCGAGTTTGGTGGTGTGACGAAGTGAGCAAATCAATTCCGGCTAAGCCTAATGTATGTCACAATGGCATTAGCTGCGAGACTGAGCACAGGCATTACACTTGTTTGAATGTGCGCACTAAACTGAAAATCTATTCTTAATCACCGCATCTAGATCTAACGGAAGACATTTCTGCGCGAGTAGAATAGCGACTTGTAACGATCTCACAAAGACAATCGAAAAGACAATCGCTGCCGTATCGTATCGTTATCGTTTGCCTGAATTGCCTGTGTCATGAGTGGAATCGATAGTGCACCACGTTCGGGGAGTGCAACACTCGCCATCACCAGCCGCAGCAGCAGCCAGAGCCAGAGCCTCGTCCCAATTGCCATCAACGAGTGCATGTTTGGGCACGTCAATCAACTCGCCTGTGGGGGTGCGAGTAAGACGAGTTCGCATTGCAACAGCTACCGAACAGTGCCAAACGAGACCGACTCGAGCCAACCGGAACGGGACCTAACTTGTTTGGCTCGGGCGGAGGCAAAGTTTGTTCGCTTGTTTGCTCATGTCTTGCCCGAACAGGAAGCAATCGTGTCCGCTGAGGCAGCCACCGGCACTACCAACGGCAGCGAGGCCATTGGCAACACTGTTGCTGTTGCCCCCAGTGGCACACGATCCACACATTGGCAGAAGTGGTGCTGTGACCAGATGACCAACCAGAGACCGCGGTTGTGGTGCTCCTGGTCATTAGTCTTCATTTCCACTCTGGTTCGAGTCTCGCTGCTTGCTCACATCGCCTCCATCAAAACATTTTGGCTGTCACTGGTGGCCCACTCACTCACTCGGCCGGAGCACATTTCCCCTGTTTGCATGTTTGCTCTTTCATTATTCCAACTGAAGACATCTTCATTGTGGCATCAATCGCAACAACCAGACGAGATCGATTGCACCAAAGCCAGTCAAAGTGACGAGCCAGATCGGAAGTGGGCACTGCACCACCACAACCGACACCAGCAGGACACCGCCACTGAAGTCACTCAAGTCTGCCAAAGCAAAGCCAACAATAAACAGCAACAAAAATCGACCAGCAATTTGGTACGAATCGGCAAAACCACAAGGCCACAAAGATCGATGCGTACACTGTTACTGTTCGCCTTACTTGTGGCCATCGTCCAGCAGACAGATGCAAACCGACAACAGCTGACCATCCTTGACATTGACGCCGCCGATGAGGAAACATCAACATCGCCATTTGCCAAGGTGAGTTCCAGAGCAATCCCATCGAGAGAGGAATAGCCCAATTATCAGCAAATTAAGTTGCGCCACCAACGCGAGACCGACTTAATGCGATGCCCAATTAAAGCAATAGTAGAAATAGTCAATTTTAAATTAAAACCAACTAATTGGCACTAATTGAGCCGAGTTGGTCTAGACCGACTAACTGTTTACCGCCGCATCCCGGATATTTACTCGAGAGAAACCAGTTCTATTCGTTCACTATTCACTGGCTCATTGATTTGTAATTGCCTCGACTGTCAAACACCCCCACAAGCACTAGGAAATCACTCATCAAGGGTTAAGTAGTGGATCGAGGCAGTAAACAGAAATTGAAAGTTAATTTCTTCGAATGCGTCACTCACTGAGGATTGTCAGTGCCCAATAGACAATTCGTTGCAACTTTACAATATGACAATGTATGGCCAATTGCGTTTCGATTGCGTTTGGCTCGAGAGCGCGTTACACTCAATCGTGATTCAATTAGAGCGACCTATTCCATCACAAATTGAGTGCCGCATCAAACAAATGACTACACACACATACTCACACACACACTCACATGCACTCACAACAGTTTGACAATCGAACGGCAAACATTGCACTAAATTAATTAGCCACCAGTGACGCAACCGAACGGTAATAGCTAATTAAGGCACTGACGAGACACTCACTCACTTTCGCTGACAGTCATATAGTCGGGATTTGCAATGCCAAGAGAACGACATCTAACTTGGCACTGTCTCCTGTGAGGATATAACACACACACACTCACACTCACTGAGGACAACTCAAATCCAAGTGGACTAATCAACAGACAACACACACACTACACGAACAAACATGAGGAGACATTCGGCAGGGCGAACAGGTCGCTAACCTCGAATCGGTGAATCCACCTTCACTTGGTCGTGTCCTGTGTCATTCTCAGTTCAAGACATGAGTCAATGAATAGAGTCAACTGTTCGATGGGTAGGTGCTCATTGAATAGCTCCCGACCGGCCGGTGTCGAATGATTTCCATGATTGCCACAATAAGCCGCACTGTTTGTGCACATGTGTCTGTGTGTGTGTGTTTATCATTATAAAGGGCAAGTTGTTTTCTTCTTGTTTTCAATCATGATTGTAGTGAACATGATTCAATGGAACTTTGCTCACTGTTCTTGCATGTGTGCTAAGATACAAAGATCACAAAGATTCAACCAAGCCGGCCTGATTAGTTTGCAAGATCCAATATACAACATATTGAGAAAACAAATCTAAAAGTTTCAATTCAAACTAAACTGCGATTGCAATCTAGTGATGATAAACTCGAATGCTAAGGTCAATTGCACTGGATTGCATTCAAATTATGTGATTGACAAACTCAAATTCAATAAGCATTCGGTGACAACAAAGTTTAATAGCTTTCGAGCGAAAACCGACAATAAATAAAGTGCACTGATAATCAATATATCATTTTACGTTACTGGAAATGTATGCAATGCAATGTATGCAATGCATTCACAAAGATTAATGACGCACAAGGTAATAAAAGACAATATTAATTAAACGATGCTGCACAATACGAACAGCGTGCACGCGTGAACGCACTTGCCACAATATGCGACATTGCCAAACTATTCATGAATTCGGAATTTAATTTGCAAATTGAATCAAGTGTTTCTGCGTTGATTGTGCAAACCGTAAGGAGAACACAATATGAACTGGGTTATTAGTGCACATTCGCTCAAATATGCGTGTCGCCATTTGTAATATCATTTTGTGTGTGTGTGTGCTATATGCAGGAAATGTGGTCTCTAAAACGGTATTAGGTGACACTTCTGGTGTAATGTCTCAATACAGACTGACATTTCAAACATTCCATATCGAACTGTTGAACATCCATGAACAGTGTTGTATTTTGTTGTAGTCTAATAGTATTTCCTCTTGAATCATTTCGAATCACTCTGTATCGACATCAAGTGTGATAATAAGTGTCAATGCATAAATTTTAAATATTCCCATTGTGTGCGCTCACGTTACACATTCATACACTGAAATCGGATTGTGCCTTTGTCGTCATCGGTCATAAGAACGAAATGCACAATCCGACTTGATAACTTTGTTTGTTTTTTGTCACGACCGAACACTTGAAAGAGACATTTGAATTGAGTTTAATTGATGGCAGTGCACTCTGCCAGAAGCTGCACTGCACCGATCACTTTCTCACTGTAACTTGTTTGCTAACAAGTGATGTAAGTGCGAGAGACTTCCCGGGAGAGACAGATGAACTTGTACATTGAGCGAGTGCATTCGAGGGTCGGACAAGGTGGCTCGGCACAAATCAACTTCAATCACGGTTGTCACGAATGTGCGAAAAGTCCCTAATCTGATTAGTGCAATTAGCAACCGACAGAACAGTTCCACTACTCTCAGCCGAACGGTAAAGTTCAGGTTAATTTGACAGACTAGTGGAGTGTCTTGATTGCCGTCAGAGTGGGTGGCACCACAAAAGAAGAAGAAACTCGAGATGGTCAAACTGTGTGCCACGAGGACATTCACTGCATTGAGACAAGAAGAAAGGCATAGGACACTGGCTATTACTGTTACATTAGCACAATCAACCACTGGCCACTAAAAGGCTCAAATTTCCGGGGAGACTGGTCTAGAGCTCGAGTCCAACAAACAACAACAAAATTGGGTTGCTTGCCGGCAGCAGCAACACAAACAGCGACCCACACTCGGTCACATTCAGCCAAGAGACCCAAGTGGCAGTGCAGTGGGCCAGTGAGCCAATATGCCGGAGAATGACACTTTGCTTTCCTCTCCGGAATTGGCACAAAAAAATGAAATGAAATTTAAAATTATTTACTCGACAAATTAATTGACTTAATTGGTTTTACTACCGTTTCGCTCGTAATTATTGCATGCAGTGGGCCACTAGTATTGGGTTGCAGCAATGAGCCCACGACGAGCAACACTAACCCAAATGGGCAATTCAGTCCAAAATTAGCCCCCGCACCATCAGCAACACACCAACACACCATCATAAAGACACCTCTGGTTTCACGTTAATTAAAAGTCATTCAGAGCTCAGCTCGAATCGACTTCTAGTGTAATATTCATTTTATGTAAATGAATTTGTGAGGCAGGAAATAACTCGAGCAAAGTGACTTGAATGAATGCCGTGACTCGAGTGATCAGCATGTGCATGGCGAGGAATGTGTGTCATCGAGGAATTAGTCAATTTAGATCGATTCTGCTCGAATATTTAAAGGTGCGTAAGTGCGCTCTCGTTAAATGCAATAATGGCACAATCGCAAGCATTGTGGCGTGGCACCTAAATACTTGCTCATTTATATTGCTCGCTCCATTAGTGGTCAGATTGGTTGCTATTAATACTCGAGAATTATTCAGATGGCTCAATTAGTGACTGTTATTGTTGTTGTATTGTGTATTAATACGCTTTGTTGTTTGTTACAAGCAGCCAAATTTGGCGCCGAAATGTCAGGACGAAAAGTCCGTTTGTGGCTATATGCAAATCAATTCGGTTGGATTAAGTCTAGTGCCGATGTGCTCGTGCAAAGGCCGAGTTGAGTGTCCTCTTCGGTGGAGTCCGTTCGATATTCAAACCGTGCGACATGGCAACGATTTCTACAAAGTGAGTATTACTGCCACTTACCACTCATTGCCATTTACCATTTTGATAGTCATTATGCCCACTAACCCTGTGCCCTTTGAATGCATGCCTTACGCAACCCTTCTAATCTGTTGTTCATTGTCTGTCGTTGACAGTACTGCACTCATAAGCCGAAACTAAATCCATGCAAGCCAGACGAGATTGCTTACAGTAGCTTTGGCGAGACAGACCTCATCACTGGCCACAAGATTGCCGACGTACAGCGAGTCCATTGTCTGTGTCCACATGATCATATTTATAAGGCGAACAAGACAATGTTCGAGATGCTCGATTCCAGCTACATCTATGGTACCGAACAGTTGTGCCAAAAGGTAAGAAATTGTTGCAATGATGCATGCAATCGCTCTCTGTTGTCCCATTGACTTTAACCATGTGGTTTTGTTTGTGTCTTGGCAATTGATCATTAGCCACCTCGATGCAATCGCAAACAAATCTGTATGTCCATTACGGAGACCGCCGAAACCACCCTGGAGAAACGCCACTGTCGGTGTCCAATGGGCAAGCACTGTCCACGAGACTTTCGAATGGCTTTTGAGAAAATCCAAGAGGATAAAGGAGCCATCTACAACATGCGATGCGTCGTCACATTATAGTCCGCCGAACCCGATTGCAGTGTCCACTTGAGACCAATAATGCAGTGCAGTGCAGTGCACCGAGCAGCATCCACTCCCACACTCCTCACTCACTCAATCATCAGTTGCACTTTGTAATGAACAAGTTTGTCTCGTCCACCACATGTCAGAAGCAATCGGGCCAACAATGTGTCATCCCGGCAGAGAGTGTCCCACCAACAAAGGATATACCTCACCGCTGGTTGGCCGCACTATTCATCGTCCGGTCTCTCTCTCTCCACTCTCGCTGACCTCAATCGATCTCCATTTGCTCTAATCTTACTCAAGTCCCTGATAGCGTCTCGTCATTATGCACTTCGGTACCTCTCTCACTTTCGTTTGCACACACTTTCGCTCACATGCATTTTGCTTGTCGTCATCATTGGTCGGTAAATGTTAAACACAAGCAAACAACACTCACCAGTTTGTCCCGATTCTTTGGTTCTAGTCCTCTTCCCCGTTGTACCTTTTTCTTCTGTTTGGTCCGTTGGTTCTGCATCAATAATTGATGTTCGATTCTACAATAATTCTCATTGCGATAATTGCACACAGCACACACGCATAAACAACCTTATCGGTGTGTTTGTGTGTAGTTTGCACTCACTCACTCACAGCATTGCACTTTTGGTCTGTTTATCTCCGACTCACCTGAGCACTTTGTCACGTTGTAAGGACAACAACAAGACAGTCGACACCTTTAGGTGCACCTCCATTGGATGTTCGTAACAAATTACTTTCCCAAATTATCATCACTTCTGTCATCATTCTTCGCTATAATAAATTGAATTCGTTTCCGATTTTGTTGTTCCTTTTGCTCATCGAATTGCATTATAGCTTGGATCACATTTGGTCTATTAATACGACTATCGATGGCAATCATAACTAAGTAAAGCAATTGACAAAAAATATAAACACTCAATATGTAGGCAAATTGAGCAAATCTGGATTGTGTCTGAAACGAACTGGGGCAATGTTACTGTTAATGCAACATTCGTTTCAATTGGTCTTGTACGGTAATTTGAGGCCAATTGGTGGGCAGCGGAATGGCACTTGGCCGGGATCAAAATTGGCTTGATCACTGGAACAGATAATTCGAAGCCATTTTGTTTGTTCACTCACAGTGTGTCTTTTCGATCGCCAATCAGACAGCTTTGTCAATAAAGCAACAGACCCTTCTCACTGTCACCACTGACTCACCAGACACGAGGCACTGTACAAAGGTAAATTAAAGTAGCCCTTGATTGACCAAGTGGATGAGCACTCGAGTTTATACCGCACAGAGTAAAATGACTTGTTGGCCTGCACAACACACAAGCCAACACTGTTCATTAATAATGATTAGCCGGGCCAGACAAGAGACAACAAACAAGTTCGGCCAATAAAAACAAACTGATAGAATGGCCAATGTTTTGGTCTGGCACTGATCCAGTCGATTGATACATTCGGACAAGACAAGAGTGCATTGGGCGAAATGCAAATACATTCGCACACTATTTGCTGTCTACGTGTGGGTTGATATGCTCAGAAACCGAATTGCCTGGTCGGGTACAGTGATTTATCGTGCACAGGTCAACTCGATCGCAACACTTACACACATACACAGAGACACAACATTCGCACACCGCCATTGCCTCCACAACGATCCATCAATTCCAATCTGTCAGACTCATGCTTGACCCTTTTCCAGATGAGAATCGAGATAGATGACTTGGCATGATTCAGATGGGCAGGTTCGTTGGTCATTTTGTTCTATTGTTCATTACTGCCAGTCTTGAACATTCATGTTGAATTGAATTCAAATTGACCAAATAGTGAAAGAGCCTGCAGCTCACCAGCTTGTTCTCAGGAGTTGCCCCCCAGAATGTCTGCATTGGATGTTTGACTTTCAATTCTATCAATTTTACTCGATAATATAATTAATAACTTTTCATGTTTAAAAATAGCAAATCCAATTCGTTTAATTTCATACATTTGAATGAATATTTGCATTACGCGCGCGTTTTGCCTATTTGTGCAGCAGACATGGCCACGCAAATGGCAGCAACAGCAGAAAATGGCCACGGAAGGAACAATAAAATGCATCGAAGTGGAGTGAGGAAGGAAATAAATGAGAGAATTTTCCAAATTATGTCCGACACACCGAACACACGTTACGTTTCGATACGTTAATCTACCAAATCGAGTTTGCCTTGTTCGTTTGCCTTCACTCGATTCGCGTTTCAATCGACAAAATATTGAATAAATTATTTTTCCGGTCCAAGTGGGGCAACAAATGCAAACCAAATGAATGAATGAAGCGGACAGGCACACACAAAAAACTGAACAAATGGAAAAAAGAGTTTGTAAATTAAATTGAATGAATCAGCGAAGAAGTGAACTCACAGAGTTGAGGGTGGGAGTAGTCGAAATTGCACTATATGAACATGGTATATACTCGGTAATGATCCACAATTATTAGCATTTTTAATATATTTCCACGAAAAGTAAACAAAAATATAGTAAATATAACGGACGGAACGAACAAAACATTTTCAATTGCATTCCCTCGAGTTGACATTTGTGTGTTTGTGTACTTTGATTAGCATTCATAATTAATCGAGAATGGGCCAATCAATTCGGCTCAAAGGGAGTGGAAATTGAAATATACTTTAAGCAGTTAAGGAATGTTCCATTCGATCAGACCAATTAACGAAGACGAGACGAGAGCTAATTTGCTGTGTTTACTTTAGTTTGTGACGAGGTGAATCACTTTTGGCGACGTTCAAAATGTCACACGACATTGGCACAATCACTTCAACACACGAGCCAAAGGAGTCGGAAATACAAAACCGACAGATTGACGGGACAAGTTAATTAAGAAATGGGCGACCCATTTTGGTGCGACGTGAAACATTTCAAGACTAGCAAGTGAGGTCACACACACTGAAACATTATTGAATTGTCACTGATGCTATTTATATTTGGCATTATTATCATTGTCAATATGCAAAGTGAAGTGAAACGATTACTTATTATATTTACTCACTGGCCATATATGACAAATTGACTTACTGCCAATTACTGACTGCTAATTGACACAATCACTTCAAACTGTCGATTCAAATATTGCAATGAATTACACAACTATTCAATTAATCAATTGCAATCATCGTGCTAGTAGTGAGGCAATTCAGTATGTTCATGCAGGCTACACTAATGCAATTAGTGCAACAAACGACAAATAGATCAGCTTGGCCAACAAACGACCTAAAACGTCATCGAATCAATTTAATAACCCAGACAGGCACAATTTACTCAGGCTCAATTAGTCCAAATAACATTTCGAAATTGACATTTAATAAATTACAGGAAAACTCGATTAAAAATTAAACTTCATTTTGAAAATCTTCCAATGAAAATTTTTGATTTTTATCAAAATAAATCGAACTCAACTGATTAGTGTTTCGATTTGTCAATAAATTTGTCAATGATTTATGATTTTGTTTAGACTTTGTGAGAATCAATTTCGACATATACGCCAATCACTGAGAATTGCCGCCAGTGTTTGCCGCAATTAGTCGCACACCACCTTGCAACAGTCTAATTGGTATTTATAGTGAAATATTATTGCAAAACCAACTTGGCTTGGTTCGACCCATTTAGAAATATATATATTTTAATTAACATTCATTTGGCTGATGAATTCAAATAGGAATTGGTGTGCAACTCACTCTCAGTTGATCTGACCGGATTGGTGGTACTTTCCAAAGTGTGATTGTAACGATTGCAATGTAAGAGCTCGGTTCGGTGTTATTGCAATTTGGCACCGCTCACCGCGGTTCACTTGTCAATTTGAATTGAGACCACTTGATTATTTCATTCAATTATTCATCATTGCCAACCACCGACCATTTGCGGACAATTTTAATGCAAATGGTTCACTGTTCACTGTGTTCGAGTGTCAATTCAATAAAGTGGCGATTGCCACAGCAGCAGGTCTTCACTGCATAGTGCACACTGTGTGTCATTAGCGGTGATTGCCATTCAGGGAATGCGCTCACTCATCACATGTAATAATTATTTCAATCACTTTATCCTTGCAAATTACAATTTTACACTCCCCGAGTGACCAGTTTTAATTATATTAATTACCCGACAGAGAAGAGCCATTCGATGCCTGCAAGCGAAAAGATGCAACAACGTTGCTAATGCAATTATGGCTCACAAGTTGACAGTGTGGGCTTGTATCTGGAGCTAAAGTTCAAAATCGGTGCTACAATGAATATGGCTATTGTCAAAGGTACTGTAATTAATTATGATTACTATTGCCATTATTAATCGATCAAATTATCATCACTAAATTGTTAAACTAATCTAGTTTTATTGGCCTAATTGACTTTGATTGTGTTTCAGTTCCGCAAGTCATTTCTTTGCAAGTTTCAACTCGAGCCGGACAATGTCGTAATGAAAAATAATAATACCACACTAAGAGCCAACACTGCAAATTTGGCACTTTCACCCGAAAATGCACCAAAATTAATATCGAATGTCAAATTGGTCCTTTACTGAACGGTGTAAAAATAGTTACAATCTTTCTCGGTGCGACACTCGACACTTCAACTTATTTCAAAGTGGACACAATACAAAACCGAACAAAGTGATTTTTATATTTGCAACTATGTCGACTCGGACAATCTCCAGACAAACCAAACTTTAAATAGAGACAAACCAAAAACGAACTTTTACCGAGGAATATTCGACTGTTTATTATTATCATCAGATTAAATCCCACTCAGACTGCAACAAATTGACAGATAAATTACTCTGATTGAAGAGCTATAGCCAGAGTATAGCTCTAGTTTTAATTCAATACCAAAATAAAAAAATTGAATTTTTAAAGGCAAATTAAAGTTCTAAATATAGCCAGAACCAACCAGTGGAAATGTGCTTGGCTTGACATGGAAAGATCATTAATGAGTGATTACACAGTGGCAACTACCCCGAAGAAGCAAAGTGAACCACAGCAGGCAGAGGCAAACCTCATTAGTCGTGTTGTATGCATTCGAAATTAAATTCATTTAATCTACATGATCTTCGGTGATAGTCCAACCAAAAACCAATGCCCTCATCAAATTTCAGTGAATGGACCAGAGAGCGATACATTGTTACTGTGTGGTATTACCGAAAGTCCGAAAATACTTTGTATATCCAAAGTGTCAAAGTGGCGTAATGACGTCTGCCAGTTTAGGTCAATGGAACGATCAATGCACGAACACTACAAATCCCCCGAAAGGTTTAATGAATTGCGCGAGTTTTGCAATTATATCATGCAAACAATCGGATAAAACTTTATTTCTGCGAAATAGTGCAATGTATTCATGCTACAGAAGACATGACTACGGGTTAAATTTATGCAATTTGTGGCTGCTTGATGAACGGAAAAACTCGAGCTAACCTGACGAAACTGTCAAACCTGGTTGTTCTGATTATTAGTTGTGAAAAGTCAGCGGAGCAAAGCAACCAAAATAGTTGTAGGTGTAGGTGTCGTGTGTTGTGTTTGTTCGTGCACATAATCAGAATTTTGTCTAAATTAGGTCTTTTGGTGAGAAGAAGGAAGAATAGCAGGAATGCACAACTCACTTAGAGGCAAACATTAAAGCCCAGGTAATGATGATAACATTTAAGCATTTGCTAACAGAACAATGAACAGACAATCATTTGCTTAGTGTAGGCGTCCAGTTACATGCAATGGAATGTGACAATTGTGTGCTCTCTAGACGAGTATGTTTGTTTGAATTGGCCCTGAAGTGAATGAGTGTCTCAAGAATTGGGGCAAAATGAGGTATGCAAAGTGTTGTCAATGTGTGCGGTTTTTTATTATTCGGCAAAGAGCAAAGTGATTTGCGTCCGAGTCCAGCTCGACACGACAGCACCGATAATGACCCGAGTCTGGCACGGATTTGGCACTTACAAAACTTTCCGCCAAACAAAATGCCATCGACACTAGTCCGGTCAGTGAGTGGTTAGTACAAACTAGTGCGCTTGTTTGCAAATGTCGTCTAGAAAGTGAATAATATTGAAGATGACTAATTGGCTCAAATTGGCTACTCGAGTGGGGCAATGGACAGCGGACAGCTGCAATCGTTATCGAATGTCATCTCCATGAACTGCATCAAGATGAATTGTGGCGCGCACAAGTGTAATTTGGTCCAGTTCAGTCATTCACTCATTTCACTAACTAAATACTACCGAGTGCTTTGCATGAATTATAATGAGCCAAGTTGAACTGGCACTGTGAGCCATTGCCATTATCAATATCAATTTGGCACAGTGTCACTTCGAGATGAGAGCATAATTGATATAAATGTTATAGCTGGCACACCGGTCTGTTTGGCGCGTTTGGTGAGTTGGTCAGTGGGGGCCAGTTTGTCCACGTATTTATCCAATAGGGTAATGTATGCACACCAATTCATTCATATGTTCATAAAAGTGCCATTCGGTCACGGGTGGCTTGGCTCACGCACAAACGATCAATCGAGGCGATAGTGCGGGCAAACGAGCAAGTTGCCATTTCGGGAACGATCCACTCAATGCAACAATTGTTCGACAAGAATTGCACTCATTGGTGGCTTATGCCTGTCCGGAAGAAGGTAGATTAGCTAACTGGTGACACAGAACACGGTCTTATCTGGTGTCGAACGGCGCCAATCGAGAGTACATCGGAATGGCATGTGTGTGTCCATACACGATCGATCAAAAGTGCAATTACAGTAATACCGAGGCCAATGGTCATAACTCACCGACCGACATCAACTCGCTTTTTAGGCCACAAACTGGTGCGAGCTTTGTGACAACCACAAAAAGTGAATATGGCGAGTCAAATAAAAAAAAGTGGCATGTTCGAGTGGATTGTACCACAACAGCTGGACCACTGAAAAATGCCCACTCGATGTTGACAGGCCTCAGACCCAATTTGGGTGAGCAATCTGTCAAGTCGAAGTGCAACACACTTTACCTTTTTTTTGTTCACTAAAATGCTCAGCCAAAACGTACAAGCGAATACAAACAAAAATGTGAGAATTGAATTTAGTCATTTGCACATATAACAAGAATACTTGGAAAACATGGCAAATTGCAGAATTGCTTCAATTGGGGCTTGCAATCGGTAATTGGCAACAAAGCACACAGGAAACATAGGTGCATAATTCGATACATGCTAATGACCACTTCGGTATTACATTGCAATTACATAACCGAAAACTGAGATGAAAATGCCAATGTGCAAATCAATGGAATAGGTCGATTATTGACCTGCAAAGATTTGATTACATTTGGCCCGGTTGATTGAGCCTAGACAAGCTCATCTCAGCCTCTATTTGTGCATATGCTAATGAGTAACGCAATTGCACCGAGGACAAATGAGCATCAACAAAAGGAGTGCATGCAGTGAGGTGTAAGGTGTAAATTGCGTTATTGCAATCTGTGTTATGCTTGTTGGGGTTAATTAGTGACGTGATTCATTGGTGATTTTGTGCTAATTAATTGGGCTCATTAATAAGTCGGCCGACTCTACACAGACCATTTCGACAATGGACTGCAACAAAGTGCCATTCAATGGCCACTTTTGGCAAGGACAAATGCACACACTCATTCACACAAACTCGCTCCAACGAATCGAAATGAATTGCTTAATTAAATTAAACAATTTGTTGTACTCATTAAAAGTTGTCAGCACGCTTGGCATCTGTTTTCATTAGACTCGGCCAGTCATGAACGAATGAGGGCGAATGAATTGAATTGGCTCAGTATGTGTTGTGTTCCCAAAAAATATCATTACACTTTTTTGTTTGCTGGTTTGAAAGTATCGGGGACACCTACACCAGCCAGGTGTTGTGTCTCAGGTAGTTTCTGGTACTAGATTTTAGTTTTTTAATCTACAAGTAAATAACACTTACCCAAAATAGGGGCGATTTTGGTTAAATGGTTCAATGGCATATGATCTAGGCAGGCAACAACATTGTATACATCTATATTTAACCGTGATCTATCACGTTGCGGTGAGATAAACAAGTGAAAGTGCTTTACTTCACACAAGACAAAAACATAAACATAAACATACGGGCAGTGGCGGTAATTGACAATTTTCCTGACTCGACTCATGCAATCTATGTGACAGATAGACAGCAATTAGCAAAGTGACACATTTCGCAGTGATGATTAGGTGATCACTTGCTGGTGGTAATGGCACTCTTGTCGGAAGTGGAAGTCAACATAGACACAAACACATCTCCGGTGCAAGTCATTTGTCACATTCACACTATAAATAGGCAATCTTAGTGTGAGAAAGCTCATTCATAAATGTCGTAGTAGGCACAATCGAACAAGAGTTGTTACAAGACATCGCATTTGGCCATACCAGGAAGCACCCAACAAGGACATATACCAAACCATTAAACTCTAATGTTGTAAGTAAGTATTCAACAGAACGACAACTTTGGAAAAACTAAAACTTTGGAACAAAAAATATAAAAATATAAAATCATTTAATTATAAAATTTTAATACATCAAATTGGTATATAAAACATGATTGAAAATATAAAAACAAGTTAAGAAACTAAATGATGAAACAATAGAGCAGAATGAAAAGTGTGAACAATGAAATGCACAGTAAAATGCAATAAATATTGATAAATACTAAAAAATTTGCACTTTGATCGATTGGAAGCAAATCGAAATGTGTGCACTAAGGCACTGAGAAGTTTGTTCAAAGTTCGGTGGAGTTGCCTTTCTGCACGGGCACCTTGTCCTGGCTTAGATCGTCAGCCTCGTCATCGCTGGCCAGTGTTTCGTCGATTCGACTTTCTGTCCTGGGTGTGTTGATGAATGATCCTTGCAAGTCGCGAAGCTGAGCCCGACTGTATTCTCCATCGATTTTTTGGTGTCGCATGTCGTGAGAAATACGTGCCATTTCACGCAGATTATTGGCCATACTCTTTCCAGTCATCTTGACCATGTTGGTAAAGAGTCCGTTCTCTATCTGCAGCAAAGTGTATGGATCGTCGAATTCAACCAATTGGCCAGCGTCGAGTACCAAAACACGGTCAGAATCCATGATAGTGTGCAAACGATGGGCAATGGTCATCACAGTACAGTGAGCAAATTTGTCTCGAATTGTGTCCTGAATGAAGAGATCAGTTCTATTGCAAAGTGAGACAATTAGTCAATTAGGCTATACAGCAATGATCATGGGGACTTACTTGTGATCAACATTAGCAGTGGCCTCGTCCAACACCAAAATTCGGTTATCCTTGAGAATGGCACGAGCGAGACAAAAGAGTTGTCGCTGGCCAACACTGAGATTGCTACCACCTTCGGCAATGGCAGAGTCAAGTCCACCAGCCAGTTCCATAACAACATTCTTCAGTTGAACCTCTTCCAAAACTTGCCACAATCTTTTGTCGGTGTGTTGATTGAATGGGTCAATATTACGACGAACCGGACCAGCAAAGATGATCGGATCTTGAGGAATGATCGACAGTTTGTCTCGCAGTTCAGTAAGAGAAATGGTCGAGGTGTCAAGGCCGTCAATGGTGATTGTGCCAGTTGGAGGCAACATGCGGAAAAGAGTGGAAATCATTGACGACTTGCCAGCACCAGTTCGACCGACAATGCCAATCTTCTCGCATGGCTTAACATCGAAAGTCAAGTTCTTCAATACAGGTGGCGCACCTTCTGCGTAAGCGAGACTAACATTGTCCAGCGAGATGGCTCCATTCTGTGGCCAGCCCTTGGGTGGCTTTCGATTTTCGGGCAACTCAAGATTCTTCTCACTCTCAATGTGACTATACTCGTCCACTCGTTCCACTGAGGTCATTTGACTTTCCAATTCGGCAGACTGACGCACACCCCACTGGAACATGCCACTGAGGGTAATTGCATACGAAATGGTCAGGCCGACTTCACTAGGAGTTTTGTCGTTGTGTGTGAGCGACATTGCCACAGTCACACAAATGAGGTAGACTACACAAAGCCAATCGAGCACAATACCGAACCAACGAGTGGCAGCAATGAACAGAAACCAAGCAGCAGTGTGACAGTCTTGGTACTCGTCAAACTTCTTCTCGAAAGTTGACTGCACCCGAAAAGCTCGTACTGTGGAGAGACCGTACAGGGAGTTGGCAAGATGAGAAAAGACAGGACTACGACAAATTCCTTCCAAACGTTTGATACTTCTAGCACTGGTAATGTAGTACTTGCGAACCCAATAGAAGATAAATATTAAGATCACAGTTGGAATGGTGATCCAGTAGTTGAGTATAGAGACTAGGATAAGAATACCGAGAAGCTGAACAAATATTTCGACTGCATCGAATGCAGTGGGAGGCACTTGGTCGTCGATGATGCCTATGTCTCGGGAAAATCTGTTGAGCAAAACACCAATTGGGTTGCTGTCAAAGAAGGTGATTGGTGCACGGATGAGACTTTCAAACAGAGCATTGTGCAAAGTGATCGAACTGAGTGAAGTGATCGAGAAAAAGGTAGTCGTACGCACCAGCGAAAAGACAAAGAGTGCCACAACCATGCCAGTGAAAATGTAAATGCATTGGTCGCGAGTTAGGTCGGTCAGAATGTTTTGGAAGTTGCTTTCCTTGTCGGTCCAGAGTGAGAGAAAGTAGTCACTTCCGTTAAAAAGAAGTTGAGTAATCAAATTACTAAGAATGAGCAGTGTCAAAAGAATAATTCCAGCACCGGACTTGACGTAAACCCAAAAGACTCGAGCCTTCACAGAGCCAGAAGTGGCCAATTCACCGGAGGTCTGTTGCAGTGTTTCGCCTGTGATGAAATTGGACAATTCATCGCCGCCAACTGAAGAACTAAGCGAATGTAGTGACGAGTGGTGTGTCGTTGAGTGGTTCAATGATTCATGCGAACTTCGGCGCAACGAACCAGACTCAAGCGTTTCCTGTGCCAATTGTTTCTGTTGTTGCTTCTCCTCGTCAGCAGCTTGTACAAAGTCAATGCCCATCTTCATCAATTCGGGATAGGTGCCCATTGCTTGTGTAGAGCCATCCTTGAGTACTAAGATCTTGTGAGCTTGTCGAATGAATTGAAGCTGATGCGTTACCAAAAGGACTGTTTTGTTTTTCAAATAGCCACGAATGCACTTCTCGAAGATGTGCTTCGACACAGCTGCGTCCACGGCACTAGATAAAACATTGGTTAGATGACAAATTCAATAGTAAGTGCAACTGCCAAATACCTAAGAGGGTCGTCCAACAGGTAAATGTCAGCATCACAGTACAGAGCACGAGCAAGGTTAATTCGAGCACGTTGACCACCACTGAGCGAAACACCTCTGTCACCAACAATGGTCTTGTCACCAAAAGGAAACAATTCCAAGTCCTTCTCGAGAGCACACACGTGCAATACTTTCTTGTATCTTTCTTCGTCGAATGTACTGCCAAAGAGGACATTCTCTCGTACAGTACCAGCAAAAGTCCAAGCTTGTTGACTATTTAAAAAAAAATAAATCATTGACCATTTCGAAAGAGAAGTTGCAATCACTCACCTTGCATAGGCCACTTTACCACGAACTTTCACTTCTCCCTTGTAAACGGGAATTTCCGAGAGAACAGTCATCAATATAGAGCTTTTTCCCGAGCCAACAGGTCCTGATAAATAATTAGCATTAATAGATGAAATAAATAATTGTATTTCTTACCGATGATGACAATCAATTCGCCGGGAGTAACACCAAATGAAATGTTATTCAGAGTGGGTTCCTGTTCAGTGCTATTCCACGAAGCAATCGTGTTGGTCAGCCACACTCCGCAGTCCTGTGGCTTGGCCATTGTTACCTTGTCAATGTGCTCAGAGTCTAGTTCTTTTTCTTCAAGCATCAAAAATTGTTCCAAACGGGAAATGGAAATCAATGCTTCAGAGCCTTGTGAAATGCCGTAAGGGAAGTAGAGAGTGAGACAGGTTCGGAAGTTGTTGAACAGTGCAATGGCAACGAACACATGTTGGGCAGTAAAGTCATTGCCATCTTGTAGGATGAATACAACGAAGCAAACAAAGATGATCACTTTGGAGGAAACAAAGAAGAGGGCCATGTTGACACCTCGCAGGAGAGCAGTGCGCTTGATGACGCTCACTTCGCGACGACGAGCCCATTCGACCAACTTGGCAAAGGGCTTCTCCCAGGTGTACATCTTGATGACTCGCATGGCTGGAATGAGTTCGTTCATGAGACGAATTCGTTCATCGGTTAGAATGGCAGTTTCGCCTCGCAACTTGGAGAATAACGTGCCCATGTACATCTGGAAGGGAAGGTACACCACCAAAACGGAACATCCGACAAAGACAGACCAACCAAAGTTGAAATAGTACAGGTAGATTATGGTGATGACCGTTTGCAGTGGGGCAGTGATGATGAAAGGCACGAAAATTAACGAGTAATCGAATCGATTCACATCGTTGGACAGTAGATTCACCATCTGTCCAACTGTGGTCTGGCCAAGGGCACGTTGACTGAGCCTAAGTGCTTTGCGGTATATCAAATTGCAACAAGCTATTCGAAGTTGCATTCCTTTTCGGGTCATTTTAAAGAAATATGGATGGTACAGGAAGACATAGATTACACCCAGCCCGACAATTCCTCCACCACAGTAGTAGAAATTATTAATATGCTTCTGTTCATTGCTGAGTCGATATTCTTGGAGGTAGTAAATCATGAGACCCATCACTATTGGCTGTACCACTCGAAGTATAGCTTCCTGTGAATGAAACAAAACAAAAGATTTAACAAAATGACTAACTATGCGCCAAGCAGTTACTCACCGACAGAATGGACAGCGAACCGGCCATAAAGTACCAGAAACCAAAGGCCCGAATCACAGCACTGAGAAGACTTGGCTTCTTCTCTTTGTTCTTTAGTTCTTTGTCCCATTCTCTAAAAAGTGGAAAAATCCCAAACAGTGTGATTAGTACAAGGAAGACAACAACACGACAAATCAACAAAAACAAATGGAAGATTGGTTCATCCACACATCAACAAAGAGGACCATTTGAAGGCCATGGGGAAATACTAGCCAAACATTAAGCAATGGAAAAACAAACAAAACTCGTTAATATCACAACGAACGATCAAAGAGTCCTCTTGATTATTGCATCCTCTTAATAGTAATTCAATGCACGTCTTGTCTCGATATATTTCGTCACATGTTTACATGGATTGCATCCCTTTACTGTCAGATAAGTGTCAATACCACGTGAGACTGTCCAATGTAACTAATCGATTGGATGTCGAGAGATTGAGTGGGGTACATGTTACCAACCACGATTGTAATTAAACTGTCACTGGGGCAGTTTTGACAAGTGAACATTAAAGAAGTCATTTCACTAAAGATAAGCCAGCCCGATGAGAACTATGGTGCGTATTAGTGAAGCACAACCAGCCGAACAAATGGCACTTAGTGTAAAGAAAACAGTGAACGATTGAATGAGCGAACAATGCACACGACTATTTACCGTGCCAAGAGTGGAGCATCACTAAACAAGCAAACAATTCACCAGTGAACGAGTCGACGATCGATAAAATTGACTCGAAGCGAACCAAACAAAAGCAAAAGTGTACATTTATAGAAAGAACAAAATGTGTTCAATTCTCACAAGGAAGATTAAGACTCGACGATAAGTCGACAACTAGTGAAGATGACTCGGTTGAGTCATTTGAGTGGATTGATGGGTGGAGGTGCAGTTGCTCGCTGAGTGATTTAGAGCAATTAAGTCTAGCTAAATAAGGTTCATATCAACTAGGAAATTCAAATTCAAATGGAGACAAATTATCCGACTTAATCTCGAGTGAGTGAACAAATGTAACAAACAACATTTCCTCAAAGGTCATCTGCCATACAAACAAACAAACAAACAGACATATCAACAAGCAAACGGCACCATGCTGCACCAGAAATGTCAAGTACAGCCGAGGTCACACTCGTCAAGGGTGTCATCATCACACTATTACACTAATACACTGGCCAATTGGAACTCGCGTGGCACACAACCTATCCTTTTGGTGGCCTCGGTCAATATATGATCGGTCAATTATGGCGGCATGATTTATGCAGTGCCATGTGCACAATGGCACACACTCGACACTCGTCACGACAACGGTCGCACTGAAATGCACTGAAGACGCGGCACTGAACTGTAACACTAGAGCAAGAGAACTATCAAAAACGTATCATATTTGCCCGATAATCACATGGTTAGTGTGTAATCGTTTTATGGTGCATTATTTTGCCATTACTACTTTGCATTACTTAGTTAGGCGATGCTTCTGCAAGTCGATCTTGATGATGGCAAGGGATGATGTTCAGTCGAATTAAGCTTCAGTAGTAATAAATTCGTCTATGTGTAATGAATCTAACTCGACCGTGTGTGTGTTCGTTTGTTCAATTGTTTCCTGGTCACATGTTGCAGTGATGAATATACAGACAAATATACAGACAGTCACAGACAGACAAACAGCACAATTCCGTGCAATATAATGCAATTATCGCACAGCATCACTAATATATCGAGCAGTGAAGTGCAAGTGCCTTTGCCTGTTTGGTGTTGTGTCACAGAGTGGTGCAGAGAGATGCACTACAAACCGAGATTAATCTGCCTGATTGGACTGCACACACAATGATAATGCGCGTCGCTAAAGTACTTGTGGCCGTGCTATTGTGGCCAATCAAATGGTCTCAATCAGTGAGCGGGAATACCTTTCAGAGTTGATTACCTCGCGGCATTACAACAGTCGAATTGAACAGATGAACAATCGCCAATTGGTCATTTGAGTGTGTGCGGGTGTCAGTGGAATCGTATCACTTGTAAACTATATCTATCTCTAATGGCGATGTCCTCACACAACAGCACACACACATACCAGTGCACCAATGGAAATGGCAACAGTAATGGCAATGGGTGATTAGAGTGAAGACACACAAAGGGTTCACCACATCAACACTGGATCGAACCAGTGAAAGTGCACATGCCGGCCAGCCACTCACACACACCAAGGCGGACAGATAATGGGACCATTTGAGAAGTGGCCCTACTGTGCGCCATGCACTGACGCCAAAATAGACACACTCACATGCACTAACTTGTATCGCCTTACAAACAATCATTCGTTGTTCATTCAATCCGACCATAATCGACTACTACGCACCGACAAATGTAAAGTGAAATGAAAAATATGAAAATTGCTGGGAAAGTATTCCGATGGCCAGTTTTGAAGGAAGGAGATGGCTGGTGAGATAGTACACACTCGAGAGCGTGCAAATCAATCAGTGCAATCTCACACCTTGCCATATCGAGTGAACCAATTGCAGACAGACAGACAGACAAGACCGATTCCATCCATCCATCAAGCATCGCATCTCACATGCCTCGTTACTGTCCATCAGGAATGTCAACAGGTTGATGAGATTCTTTCGGGTGTACGATTAAGGTGCACACACTGGCACTAATACAAACATATCCCCTGTATAAATAGCAACTAATAGACCGCAAGTCTGTGTGTGTGTGCATTAAGTAGACAGAAGACACCCGGTGGAACGTCCACTATAAATAGTGATTCGATGATGAGGCTGAGAATGTGTGATGCTGCTGATGCTAAACATGAGAAACAATGCAATAGCTCAGTGTGCCACCCGACAGGCGACACTCGATCAGACATTAAGGTGGTGGACATGTGAGCCCATCGCCAATATATGCAATACACCAGTGATGATTTACGGTCTCAGTTTGGCAGTGTAACTATTGAGTAGCTGTGGCCAACAATACCGCACACACTCACTAATCGACCGTCCAGCGATAGTTCCGTTTTCTCATCTCATCATCACCGGCATCAGCCTCATCGTCGTCCAGTGTCTTGTTGCATGCCAATTTGTCAGTGCACAAGTCGCATCTCATCGAGCAATTATGTGCAATTGGACAGTGTGCGACAGAGTGACAGTCGACAGTGTCATTGCGCGCCCACAGTGGACAGATCTAGAAAGGCATCGAGATGACACTAAATTGGACAGATTGGCCACAATGCGACAAACACGCCGAGCGCGTTATCGTTGGGAAAGGAAGAGAGAGAAAGTGCGCCTGAGATTACTTTCGAATATTTGGGTCTGTCCGGCATTATGAACAACATTCATAATTGCACTCTGCCACAACGAACACAATGCACCTGACAAGAGGCGTTCCACTCAAGTCATAACTGACCACTGAACGAGTTGTGCAGTGTAGCTGTAGAGCAGCGACCAAATCGCATTTCGATGTGTTGCTGACAAGCGAATAATTAATTCAATTGGCACGCTTTAATTGATCAAACAGACTCGGCCAGGAACCGACAAACTGGTGGCCAAGTGGCAAACAGCACCGAAAGACCGACCAGACAATAAATAAGCCCAACAAAACCGACAAACAATCCTAGCAGTAGCAGCAGTCAGTGGCAAACATGACAATTAGTGCAATAGAACACATTCACTTTTAATTACAGTCGGTGGTGGCACAACCGCTGTGCGAAGTACCGACAGTGCAACAGCATGCACTGACAGACATAGCTAGTCTGTATTTATAGATACGGTTAATTGAATAATCAGCACTGCTAATTATTAGCTCGTTACAATGGCGCACCGTTAATGTGGTGAAATGTGGCCGTTTACGGTCGGGACAAGAGATGCGCGAGACGAGATGAGCCATCAAATGTGCACCAAGTGACACCAATTGGACTGGACAATCTCATACAAATTCAGTGTCTCACCAGAAAGTGGGATGCACTCAACATGATGCGGAATAGAGCGTGCGATGTGTGAGCAACATTGTCCCACACTCTACCCTCATGCACGAACGACACAATCAGTGCACTTAGGTGTGCTACATTGATATACGTGATATAATTAACCGGACCACTTACTCTTGTAGTCGACTACCAAGTCGATCGGATGCGTCCACTTTGGGATTCTTCCACAGGTCGTTCACCTCCAAATCCTTGCTGTAGCCTTTATTGAACAAGGGTATAATCCAACTGATGAGATGAGATGAGAATTAGGCAGACCGAGAAAAAATAGAAGAAAGAGAAATGACAAATTAAGTCGAGGTAAAGCAAGTCGGAGACAAGCAACACTAATGTGCTTACTGGACAACTACTGCACTACACTGCACTGCACTGACCAACAAGTGCATACCGCAGCACAAAGTGGTCCACTAGAACAACAACAGTTATACTTACGAGAAAAAGTTACGACTGATCAAATTGGCCCGGTCGTACGGGTTCGGTTCGGTAATTAGCTTGCTCAAGTCCATCCTTGTCACTTGTCGCAAGCAGAATTAGGTGTGATGTGTCCGCTTTGGAGAGGTGAGGCACAGACGGTGAGAAATTAGGCCACAAATTGGTCCAATCACAGAGTTATATAGTTTGCGAAACAATCGAGATCATTTGGCATTCAGGGCAGACATGAGATGTGTCTTCCAGCAGTGATAAACACTGAGAATCACTCGGCGAGCACGTTTCTGTGCAGACCACGATTATCAAAACAGACGGACTTTCTTAGATTGAGATGCGGCTTGGCTTGCTTCTTCTGTCAATGGACAAGCACAAAAAAGACGAGTCCGCCACCAAAACGTGAATCCACAGATGCACGCTACCAAGGAACCAACAAAACAAACGACAACATCAACGGCAGACGATAACCCTACGGAGGGAAGTATGAGAAGATGAGATGTTGTTTATAAATAGAGAGTCGCGATGCAGAGGTGCGATGGTGATGCGACCGGGTGCAAGTGCTGAAGAATCGCAAGTGGCATCAGTGCCACCGACTATATACAAAATACTAAGTAACATAGTCTATGTACCACTCACTTATGGAACAACACACTGCTACGAGCGGGTAGGCCAGTGTGTTGGGTTGTGAGTTGTATGTGACGCCTGGCGTCTGTTCGGCACCACGAATCGGCCCCGAACAGACAGACTCGAACCATGTGAGTGTGGTGTCGATGCACACAAGCAGACACACAGGCAAAGATAACATATCGATTCACATGCGCAACGTTGGTCAACTTCAAAGGCCTTCTCGAGCACAACACACAACACATCATATTCACTGAGTGTCGCAATCGAGCCGAGCCATTCATTCGACATGTCGCTGCACCGAGCAGTAATCAATGAAGCGACTCATGCAAATACTGACAAGGATAAAGTTCACACCGACTCGAAGTGAACTACGACTGTATCGAAGTGTAACCGATACTAAATGAATGAATACTTTGGCTTAATCTACTCGGGACGATCAGATCAGAGATGAAGATAGGGCTGAGAACGTTTTCGGAATATATTGGTTGGTTAATTGACCAATATTTACTGAAAGACAGTGGAGCTGTGGATGGATGAGGCAATGAGACATTACTTACTGGACTGCAGTGCGCTTATATACCGGATTGAACGGTTCGGGTAATGCAAGGATGCACCATCAGACCAGATAAGGCAGCTTAGCCAGTGAACGAGGCACGATTGGGGCTAGTCTAGTTGTCGCCAGTGGCTGGCACCAGTGCCCACCGCGCCGGCACCACTATCGAGTCTAATCTCAACCGAATTCGCCTTTGGTCGATATCGAATGGCGCTCTCAAACCACCATCACCACCATCTGTATCAACACGAGTGCACAGAGTGTTGCACAGTGCAATACGAACTGGCCACAAAGCGAGTCCGATTTTATGGATTTATGACAATGATAATATTTGCATAGAACACACACAACGCAAAGCACGGAAACTAACCAAAAGGCGCAAAAGTCCAACAAGTCCGAGTGAATCCTTTAAAGTGTAACTAGCAACACTTGTCGGCTGTTATCACCAACTCGGATCAACTCCCTCACAGTACAACACACAATAGACAATCGTCATAATATTTGCACGGACTTAGACTAAAAAAAGTAATACTACTCACACAGTGTTATCTTAAAGTCAATTAGGTGGAATTGACAATTGTCATCAAGTGTGTCACTAATGTCAAAACGGTTCAAGGTTCTAATCAGATGGACAGACTGACACAAAATGTGCCTAATGATGGTGCAGGTGAATTTTTATAACTGATAGATTAGCGACTCGATTAGACAATGGTGTTGCTATATCATACTGTTGAGAATTTAGAGATTCACTAGAATTTGAAGAATTTCTGGTGCGAAACGTGTGTTGAAGTGTCACTGTGCCAATGAATGTGTCAAAGGCAATGAAAATGGTGTTTGACTTGTGCAATGAGTGGTAAAAACAAATCAGTGAGTGAGTCAATAGAAGAGAGGCGAGCGCGAAATGACGTCAAATGGAGGTATGAGCGTTAATTGCGGCAATAAAGGAGTGCACACCACTTTACCCCTTGTGTATTGCCAATGGAGGGAGTGATTTCCCTACTGGAGTGTAGTGATGCGGTAATAATTACGTTCTGGACCGAGTCAGACAGACAGGCAGACGATCTGATAGTGTCTGACAATAGTCTGTCAATGCCAAAATCCAGTGTGATTCGTGTCTCACTGTCTCTGTGTGGATAGGTGCTTTCTGGTGATGGCGATTGTGGCTGCTCAGTGATGATTGACTTTTATGGCTTACACATGAGACGGTACTGGTGCGACACAAACTGCAGTGAACCAAAATGGAGATTGAGGGATTAACAGTGAACAGGCTGAATGGTAGCCAATTAGTTGGATGGTTATTGGCTTGCTGGTCGGCCTTAAACTTTGATATTGTCAGTTAAGTGTTAATTAGCACACACACATGGCACTTGGGTACGTGTTGGCACTACTCGACATGACAAGTACATACCTGTGAGTAGGTGTATTCGAGGAAGGATTTAGGACCAGGGACTTTTGCACCGAACACACACAAAAACAAGTAAAAATACTTGAGTAAGATAAATGACACGGTAGAGGAATCCTTGTCAATGGCGACAGTAGTGCGAGTGGACATGTGAGGACACTGGTGCACTGGTGTAGTGAGGCACGAGGTGAAATGGTCGATTGGACAGGGCACAATTGGTACAACTCGAGTGGCCGGGAAAGGGCGAGCGCGAGGATAGTAAACTGATGACTGGATCACTCATAGCGACCAAGACCGGAACCAACCAAAGCCTGACTCAATGAGTAACTGCTCGAAGTGATGATGCTACACTGTTCAAACTGAAGCGATGCTCGCAAATTAGTGTCAACGCACAAGCACATACACACACAAACAAATGGCAATGAATTAGTGACTGTGGATGTATATACTCTGTATTGGTGACACGAGTGGGCCTTCGAGCCTCGACTCGACCAGACTATTGCAATGGCACAGCAAGTGGAATTGTTATTGCACCACACACCACACACACCAAAGTTCACTTGTTTGCATATTTGAATATATTTTGGTGCAAAGCATTTTGGGTGACATCAACAAATCAATCAATCAAGTGGGAGCCAGCCACCAGCCACCGACCAGGGCACACAATATCGCACATAATCTCGCCTAAAGGCACATGAGAAGTACCAAACTATCAACAGCGAAACTATGTGCTCAAGTGGAGTGAACAAAATATGTTCGACCAGATATGTTGGTCGATGTATGTGCGCTTTGTGCACACACACAACACCTCACACACATGCACACGGACATATGTATCATCGCACTACGCCACACTAATCAGGCCTAGCGAATAAACAAAGTAATCGAGCCAACAATATCGAGCAATATATCGCAACACTCAATCGGTGATCAATGATCGCTCACTGTTGCGTATCCTGAGCAATGTGTGATTAATTGAATATGCGTATTTAGATTAATTCTCTCTAACCAGTCCATGGGAAACACTCGTTGCTCAATCTGCTAGCATGCTATCGGCCTCATTCCTGAATGCTTTTCTTCATTTCGGTTGTGGTGGTGGCCTCTTCACTCGTCTGACGGGAATGTCCACCAAATTGATTTGGTACAGATGGTGCCAGTAGACATTGCCAGTGACACAAGCAATAGACATCACGGCCGAGACACTTATCACATCAGTGTGGTCACCTCTGGCTTAACTTAAAACGTGCATCCAGTGAGCGCTAGCTGTTGACATGTGTCACCTCTCAATGACACTCATCTTATCACTAAACACATATATCGGATAATTGCCAAATGAAAACATTCCACTCGACTCGATAATCAATCGATCCGATGGACAACGGCAGTTGCATGTGTCCGCACCGACAGTAGTCCAAAGTTTATAAACAAACGCCAATCGATCATGATGTGATATATGCTAATCAGGATGTGTTCACTCTCACTCACACACACACAATCGAACACTTGTTTGCTCAACACACAATCAATAATCGATCAATAATTAATCAATTCCAATTCATTAGCGTTCGATCACCCAAACAAACGAACGCACCTACGAGTGCACTGCATGCACAGCACCTATTGAGCACGTACACCAAATGTTGCCGATTCGACATTTCTCGAATTGCCTTGTGGGAAGAAATCAGAAGAAAATACTGAAGATATATATTGAAGATAAAGCAATACATTGAACAGTGATTTATCAATCGAGAGTGCAGCTTGTCAATGCGCGCATAAGTTCGATGGTAGATTTCAAGTTTAGTTGCATAGGAAATAAGTAAAGTAGAGTAAAATGAGAGCAAAAGTCAATAAGCGATAATATGCATTGCGAATTGTCTGCTGACAAGCCATGTTCATTGGTGGGTTATCGAGCGAGTAAAGTAAATAAACAATACATCTGCTCGATAGTGAACAACATTTGCATGATCGATCAGACCAGCTATAGCTTGGCCTAAATATAGCATCATCAGGTGTCTCACCGCTCTCACGGCCAGTAATTAGTGTGTCTTAATGATTTTCCAATTGGGTTCTCCCCAAGCAGTAATTCTCCTCGTTTTATGCAAATATTGTTTTATTGCAGTGATCTGCTGGTCTCAATTGGTGTCATCACCGACATGATCACGTCATTACTATTATTGATGGCAATGGCTCCCAGTCCAAAGTGTGACCACCGCTAGACGTGTCTAATTGTGTTCTCGCTTGTTTGTAGAACCTAGATCGGACTGATAGTCTGTCTGAGTCTGTGTAAAGTTCCATTGGCAATTAATTTGGTTGTACTATTGCACTGCATTACCATCGAGTGTGATCGTTGGCCATCACCGGTTGTCATCGAGGGATATTACGATGTACAAAGTACTATTGAAGCAAAGGGGGATGCATTGATGCGCCATGAGTGAAAGGAAGTCTGTCCCAGTCGGTAGCAGTAGAGTGTCCTCTGTGCAGTGCAGTGGCGATGAGACCATTCAACTCCCACCAACTGCATACACTTCAACTCAAATCAAGCCAATCGAACAATCACCTCTCTCACAATCTACTTGTCGAAAAGAGGTGCAATTTGCAGCTCGTTTCGTGTTTGTGCACTGTGCAGACTGCCAGACTGTCAATTCATAACTCCTGAAATCACACAAAAAGCGAGCAAATTTGATAATTGAAAATAAGGAAAATTCACACTAAACGGAGAGAATTCAATTGAATTATGTCCGTTTTGGTGAGTTTCAATGAGGCCTCAAGTGGTAAACAAAGCACACACTCACAGTCAATGCTTGACCTAAGTGGCTTGGCCCTGTCTGTCTGTTGACCCTAGGACCTAGCAGTCACGTGCTCAAGTGGCACTAATAAGACCAATTGTGATTATCACTAAAATAGCAGTTAGCAGTAGGGCGGTGCACAGGCTTTTGATCATAAAGGGAACTCAATGGCTATCACTTACCACTAATTGAGAGGTCCATTCGGCAGTGTCCATGTCAGTGTCAGTGTGCATATCCTTGCTCGGCGTCATGTTTCGTTCCAGCGTCGAGCCAAACAAGCTCATCTCGATCATTAATTCATGCGATAGTCCATTTAGTCAGGATTGACATCTGTCAACACCATTTTGTCCAGGCAAGCCGATCAATTGCTCGCAAGTAGCCAGGCAAACCTGCCGAATGCTTCCTTTGTGTGTCACACACATCGAATTTGCATTTCTTTGAATGATGTCCAAATGGAGACACGATTGGAAATGAATAAACTGGAAGAACTTGAAAAAACATTTAAAACTGATTCTGTCCAAGTGGCACATTGAAGAACCTGATTGAATGCGACTGACAAACTGAATAGAAAAGGGATGGTTGATTAATAATTGATAATTCACTAGGCGACATCGGAGAGGGCACACAGGCAAGTGACAAGTTCGCACTTAGTACCATTCAATGAATTATTGATCACAGGCGCTATTAAGTCAATTTACACAGGCAGTTCTCAATTTTACAAGCAAAATCAATCAAATCACCAATGTGCAACTGCAAACAATACCAACCATGGGTCCATCCAATGAGTTTGTAAGTGGTAAGTGCGGCCGAGTGCCAGCCCGAAAGAGGCCTTGCTCTACTATAGGCCAATGGAATATGCCGGACAGAATTCGGGGGTGACAATGACACGTAGGCAAAAAAAGGCAGCATTACATTACGTTCAGCGTAAAGCAAGAATCAACCAATCACTTTCGATTGCAATCGAACCGCCTGTGCCATGATTGGTCACTGGGCTCGACTATATACCACCGATCCAAAAAGACCCTTTCTGGAACAAGCCAAACGTGATATAAACCATCAAGTGGAGATGATGATATTCATAGTGACCAGATTAACACTTCTTTCGGTGCAACAACTTTCGGGGCAAATCGAGAAAAATTGAATCTCAACTTAGACGCAGAATGGGACGAACATTGCCGGTCCCAGTGATGTGCCAAGTCTGTGGCGACAAGTCTTACGGGTAAGTCACGAGTCAGTTTTGCTTAATGATATTGCCTGGACATTATTCTGAATAAACCCTTTTTTGACATGCAACAGCAAACACTATGGCGTCTATTGCTGCGATGGATGTAGCTGCTTCTTCAAGCGTAGCATTCGTAAGAATGTCCAGTACAGGTGCATATGTAAGTGAGACAACAATCAACAGTAAAGCACAAATCGTGTGCTATTTTAGAACAAAGAAATGTGTGTGCTTTACATAAAATATATAGAAATGTAGTGAGACAATTTCGCATCACCAAAAGTAACTTTTCCTAACCAATTTCGATCACCAACCATCGGCAGCATCGAGCAATGGCTGCCCAATCGACAAGGCTCGTCGCAATTGGTGTCCCTCCTGTCGGCTGCAAAAGTGTTTCTCCGTTCACATGAATCCGTACGGTAAGTCAAACTGACCAATTGGTAATCGACAAAACTAACCAACGAGCAATCTGACACACACACACACACACACAATCGAGCAATCCATTGTACTAGCTATAATTAGATGGACATGTCGTGTGTAAAGTGCAGCTAGAAGTAGCAGTAACACTGTCTGTTTGCTTTAAGGTGAGCAATTCATCAATCGAACGCACACGACCGAATGAATCCTAATTTGGCACACAGCTCTAATTGAGCGCCACACAATTAGCCTCGGTGGTGGTCACTGGCAATCGTGAGCACACACTGAACACACACAAGCAAACCAACTGAAAAGCTAATAAATCTAGTTAACTCTCGTAAAGTGTCGAGCAGACACACGAATCGAACAAAACAATATCGAACACAGACAGAATGAGGCAGATCAAATGAGACTGGTAGACTGCGGAACAACACTGAAGTACTACACACATTAAAGTGCATGTAAATTCCTATCAAAGAATGCACTATCACACTTGATAGCACACTATCAGACACACACAGGAATTGAACACAGTGCAACACAATGAAGAATAGTGAGAAAATATGCACACACGCAATCATGGCGAGATAATGCAACAGTGCCACACAGCACACACACAATTGCACTCCACTTGCCGATTGAATTCGCATTCGTGTGTGTGTGTGTGCGGATGGATGCATGTGCAGATGAGCGCCGACACGTGAGATAGATCATGTCACAGATTGAAACACACTCGGCGTCTTATCTAAATTTGCCCATTCTTCCTTATGTGTGTAATGAATTGCTTAATTGCATCCAGCTACATTATTTTCCTTGAAGGAAAAAAAACAAGACAAAATGGCAACAAAACACACATTACGACATTGGCAGAATTTATCGATTCGAATCTAATCGAATCAAGTCAAACAGATCACCGAATATATTTTTTGTTTTGTTTGTTTGCATGCTAACTGCATGGCAGGCGGTGCATTTCGTAATTGTACGAAACAGTTCAAAGGTAATTTGCAAGCACTTCGTAAACAGTAGTCGCGCTAAACTCAAGCCAAATAAATGAATTCAATTCCAATTAAAAATAATTACAATTTAAGGGATAAAAAATTATAGTTTAAAAGTCAAAATGTTCACCTCGAATGTTTTGAGACGAGATTGTAAGTTGTGGCTGATGAAAAAATGTTTAGTTAACTGCACAGAACATCCACTCACCGGTCAATACAATTATTACATTAATATCTGTCAATATCAAAATGGCAATTAATGCGATAATTGGTGGCGCATTATTAGTATTATTTATGATTATTATTGAGCATCGTAATTCGAAACATTAAACTTGAGATTCTGACAATTCTGTCAATTCTTGTGTGCAGAGAGAAGAGAAAAGACTGGTTCGGTCTGACATCTAATTAAGACAAATTGAGCCAAGTCAGACTCATTAGAGGATGACCGAGTCGTGATTCGATGATTTGTACTATTAGATGAGTGAGCACAAGTGGGGACAATGGTCACCGGCCACTTGACTGTTCACGTTCAGTATGTGCAGTACCCAATTAGAGCACTGCGAGCAATATTACATTATCGTAGTGCAATTATAGCTCTTTTGTTTCGCGGTACACATTTAATTAATGGTCCGAACAGACAACATACAAGAATACATGCAAATTCTTGCATTGCCCGCACACTGCACACTAAATGAATTGCAAAATTAGGAATTAATTCCATTTAAATGCTTTCATTTCCTTGAAGCTGTCCAGGAAGAGCGAGGACCACGCAAGAAGAAGACACAGTCACAGTCAGGGCAACAGAAGCGCTATCTGCAGACAACGAAACAGAAGTCGACAAGCGGCGAAAGTGTTGCAATGGCATCACCGTCGGTCACTTCGGCGGCCTCAGACAGTGGCGGTGGTGTTGGTGGTTCACTTTCCACGATGGACACGGCTTGTCCATTAAGGGGGCCCATCATCGATAGCACCGGGCACAATCGACCAGCTACGGCATCGCATCATCGAACATGTCCAAACACGTCATTATCGTGCGCCTCATCGATGGCCGACATTTGCACCAATTTAGTGAGTCCCGCACTACTGATGGAACAGATCTATGCATGCATGTCCATCAACTCGAGACAAATCAATCACATCACTGGCTCGTCGTCTGGCCAAACCGATTTGCTCGCTACTAATCTCAACCCGGCCAACGCTATTAGCACCTCCGCACTGTCACTCGCGACACCGAATCTCACTCAAATGATGCGAATGACTTCAATGATGAAGTTATTTATTGAACAACAACAACAGCAGCAGCAGCAGCAGCACAGCAGCTCTAAACAAACAACGAAGACTACCTATGACCAGACACCACGCACGAATCACGAAGCGGCCAAACAGCAGCAACAAGTGGCCCTCCTCAAGTGCATCAGTGAATTACCGCATCGAAGCCAATTAGTGGTGCCGCCAACGAAATCACCTTACCAATTGGCCAGTGGCCCACTAATGATGCCCGGTAATGGAGTCTCCAAACGGCCAGAGCAAACAATGCTGAACAGTTTTGGCTATGGCAGTTATCCAGTGCACTCGCAGCCGACCACTTCTTCATCAGCAGGCACATCGTCACTGAGCCCAGCTGGGCGAGTCAGTAAATCCCAATGCCGAGACCAATCCCCAATCAACAGCTATTCTCAGCTACTGGCAGGCACCAATCCCTGGAGCAGTAAGCCAAACTATGGCCGAGTAGAATATCAGCAGCACTATTATTACTACTACCAGTACTATCGTCTACTGCTGCAGCACTTGCAGCAACAGCAACTGTCACCAGTGGTAACCAGAAAGGATTAGCCAAACCAACGAATAATAGAATGCATACTGTATTAATACATTACATTTGTCCTCGGTCCACAAATCGCCGTGGTCAATTAGAAACAGTGAGCGTAAATTAGCAATCGCCACTACTAGTGGAAACAATTAAACACGCTATTCGTTGTGTTGGTAGGCTAACTGCAATGGACATATTCTATAAATAGTGCACCACACAATGCCACTGCAGTGACAATCATCGTAATAAAATTAGCTTATGATTAGTGCCACTCACTCACTTACTGCACTCAGCTCATCCCTACTATACACTGAACTCATCTCCGAGTGACATAAGCACGACAAATATAAATGCAAACAGATTTCGAATTTATGGTGTGAGAATACTACTGACCACATTGATGCTTCCCTGAAACGATCCCACAAGGATGAAATTCCACTTGCAAACGTTTACTACATTGACTACTACACTGACCACAGAGCATTGTTCGCTAAGTAACTTTAAAGTATAACAGTACATACACAAATCCATTATACAATTTCGAATGATCATTCAATAATAATGTTCCTCTTTTGTGACGGGAATTTGTTGAACTGTCTTTACGAATTATTATTAGTAGTAGTGGTGCTACACTAATATGCCAATTTGACATCGTCCAGGTGAATGCTGAGAACGAAGCAAAGGCGAGATGACACATCCGAGATCAGTAAATCGATAGTGACTCGTAATTGAGCTGTTTGTGTGTGTGTGTGTGTGTGTTTGAGAGTGAGAATAGAAAGTTGGTAGTGGCAGTTATAAATAAAGCCAAACAAAACAAAGAGTGAGTGAGACAGTGGTCGATTGACCAGTGGCCAATGTAATGACCAGTCCGGCACATGCACACACGCATTTACCGGTCAATAATGGCGTCCATTAGAGCGAGACAATTCCGTGCCATTATGTGTGTGTGTGTGTGTGTGCGTATATATAGACACGCTAATTGTGGCTAATTAATTTACCAAACAAGTGGTGCCACTGAGTGCATCACCATCATCATCAGTGCTAATTGTTGAATGGTTAATTAATTTTGCACACAAACAACACACACACACACACACACACACACACACACACACACACACACACACACACACACCGACTACAATGTGCTACCTCACCAGTCGTGGAAATGTGCCCTCCATTAGTGCGGCGTGTCACCGTTCGGGCCTTATCTACCGGAGATAGCACAACTGAACATGAGCAACAGTGGACGATAAATAAACAGAAAAGGTTAAGACTGTCGACACAACGAGAGCAAATTGCGCCATTTGCACCATTTTGGCTCATCGTGGTCGTGTCTGCACTGAACAACAATCGACACAGTGCTTTGTTTGAAATAAATCAAGACGAGTCTGCACTCGAGTCCCGTAGGAAAGGCAGTTAAAGTTCACAAGTGAGTGTCCACTTGAGAAAAAATGTGAAAATCCCTTCACAAAGAATCTATTTCGCAAACGAGCGAACCTGCTGCTTTGTGTTGTTGTGTGGTTTATCTTTCAGTGGCGGCGGCAGCAATTGAGCCATTTACAACTGGGCAAATGGCATTCGATTAGTGCGACCGACCGAGTTAGTGAGTATATTCTCGTAAACTAAATTGGCACCTTCAACTTTATGTGTGTGCAATCACCATCACACGAACATCTCAATGAACGGACACATTGAACAAATGACCGCCATTTAATGGTCAAGTGTGCACTATATCATATATATAAGGTTCGCGGTAATTAACGGGCCAATGGGACATTCGTCACTGATGTGTCAATCACACCAAAAGGGTCGAAGTGGCTGATTCGCCACTGATGTACACGATGCACTACATGCATGTCTATCTATGTGACAATCTTAGTGGCTAGTGGGCAATAAACTAGATGAGCACCCACGGAGAGTTCACAGAGCGCCGAAATGTACTTTACGAGACAACACATTAATTAGCCGGTGGTGACATTAGCCATGTGCTACATTACAGATATATCTATAGGAGGCTAGTGTTGGTCTAACAAATGAAATTAGAACTGACTCAAGTCACAATGGAGTGTAAGTGAGTCAGTGTGACACTGTCCAGACAGAGTGCACATTAGTTGGCCTATCCAAAATAGTCCTCTTTATTCAGTGTTATTAGTGCGCCCTCAGTGGCACATCTCGGTTATTCCACATCTCACCTGTGTGTGTGTGTGTGTGTGTGCACATGAGCGATTAAGTGTTTGCACTAATAATAACACCAATGCATAATATGTCATAATATACACTACGCGAGACAAACATGCCATTTGGTGTAATGCCACATAATTGGACTGTTCGTACATGAATTGAGTTCAATGCAAGCTAATTCTGTGTGTCTTGCGCCAGTGTCAGTGAGAGTCACTATGCAGGCAAGCAACAAGCATTGAATAATCATTGCACACAAGAACATACATCAGCTGCCATTGGACAATGAAAGGACTAGTAGTAATGGACTGTAATTATCGGTTATGCATAAATATGAAAATATATCGATTCGGTACCAGAACAGTGAAGAACATCGATGCAAATCGAAACTCTAAAAATACATACATAGGTAAGCTGCAAATTGATTATGTCCATTTGTGTGTGACTGTCTGTGTGTGTGATAGGGCGATCACTTTTAATAGAACGGACAAGCACCATTCGGTTAATAACAATTAAAAGACATGCAAACTCCTCATCAAACACACTCACGAGACTAGTCAGCTGCCAGTTGTGGCAGGTAGTCACACCACACTCGGTCAAACTGTAAATTATCAAAGTGATGATAACCGTGTGTAACCTACAAAAAAAGTGAGATGACCAAAGTCGGCCAGCAAGATTCAAGTGTGCGATACGATTCGTGGTTGTGTGTGTGTCGCACATTGACGGACAATCACAACGAGCCGCAGCGAATAAATCTATATTTGTCCGATGGGCCAATAATGGTGGACAATTACGAGGCGATATGATCTATTTGCATATACGATTCGATTTGTAGACAAACATAATGTCTCTGTGTGTGTGGGTACTGGACGGCATTATCGGTTGATGAATCAAACTGCGAAATGTCAATGTGTGGTACGAGTAGAAGACAAAGAGGTCGAACCATTTGATTGAGCCATCAAAGTAATCATTTGCGAATAACGACTTTAAGTAAACAGACTATCAACCATCAGCTCAGCATCTCTGCAATACATAATAATAAGTCAGTGCCAGTAAGTCTCAATTGATTTGTCCGCCTTCGAGTGGCTCATCACACAAATGTCAAGCAGAGATTAGTTTGCATTGGTTTAAAATCTATCAATTCGAAACTTCCCAATGTAGTCCATCGCGGTGATTTGAAAGCTAAAGCTATTGAGCTACAAATTAAAATGTTAACTCGTTAATGACCAAAACAACTAAATGTTCAGTTTACACACAGAAACAGAGTGAAGTGTTGTTGTGTTGCTAATAAGTAATTACTCACTTAATGTGAACAACTAATCAGTTGTTGTTTTGGGAAAGTGAAAAGATTAGGTCACATAGGTAGTGAGTAGTGTCGTGTGCATCTAATGACATCGATGCGAAAAGATGCGACACATTATGACACTGTACAGTGGTCATGACAAAGTACTTCCTTGCACTGCCTGGAAGTGCAGTGCAACAGACGCACACAATGCAATCTTCTCAATCAAATCACCTCTCCAGTGGCCGCACACACACACGAACTGTGAAATCGGATTCGAGGTATCGGTTTGCAAGTGAGTGACAAGTCACAGTTCCCACCGCAGAGCTGTCAATCATCTCAATGCATCCATCGATTGTTCATTATCGTTTGCTGTTTGCTCGCTGGTCAATTGTCACTAATGCCGAGTTTGATTTGTCAATGCAAATGCAAACAATACACTCGCGCTACTGGCCCTACCATCACACTTTGACCACACTGACCAGACATGTTTGGGCGCTAATTCGAGTGATCATGTGGTCGATGGCTCGTCTTACACCTCCCGAGCCGTCAATTCATCACACGCGAGTGGCATCTCCAAATTGGAATGTCTACAAGAGTGTGCGCAAACAGACACGATTTTGCACCAAAAAAAGTGGTGAACAGAACCGAGAGAGTGGAGAAAGACAAAGCCACTGTACCAGGACACTATCATCATGGTTATTAATCATAATAGGCATGCCAGTTAATGGGCACGATAATATACACTTGTGCACACTGAGTGAGTGTCCCGTTGGAGGATGAGTTCCAGTTTTAAGTTTTTGAGTCCCGATGGCGCGAGCTAGCGATTCTCCTGCAATGCACTCTTACGAGTTACCGACGCATCCATCATCAACGCATCACTAGCCATTGTTCGGGACTGTTCTCATTTAGTCCGAGCTATTGTCATTACCCGATGAGGACGATGCGACGGCGACGACGAGGACGGAGGCAACAAGTGAATCGACCACGAACGAAACGTCGAACGCGCAAGGGGACGCAACGGATCGACCTGCCCGACCGTTCGTGGTGATGCGGTGCGGTGTGCCAGTGAGAGAGAAATTAGCTTCGGAAGGATGGTTCGCTGTCTCTGAGACGGACGAGGTGCGAGGAAGAGATAACTCCAGGCTGAGTCAAAAGTGAAAGAAGAAAGTTTACTTGCGATGTGATCGAGAATGGCACTCTACTATATAAACCCGAGCACGGACTCACACACCGCTCATTACTACTGTTTGTCGCGGACCATAGACCACGTTCTGTGTTTGTGTTTTATCTTGTGTCCAGTGCAATCGTCATTAAACAATGGACACTTAATTGTTCATTTGTCCAGTTAAAGTTTCAATCAATCGAATCGCGGCTCACAATTTTATTTTTCCGTTGGTCCCGCTCAGCCCGCACCCAACATGAAACCCACAGTCTGGTCATCTGCGATAGTTTACTGTGCCATTGGCCTGTGCCTCTGTCCAACCACCTTGTCAGCTCAACTTTTGTTTTCCTCCCCGTCCAACATCCAACAACAGTACCAACCACTGATTAATGTGGCCTTCCCTCAGAATGAGACTCAATCCTCCAGTCGATCACTGCATGGCTGGACACCTGTGCCAGCAAGCAGAAGTGGTTCGACCTCACTGAATTCGGTCTACACAGCAGTGAACCCATCATCTTCAGTGCCAGTGTCTCAAATGGGCTCACAATCATATGGCTCGTCAAGCAAGTACACTGTCCCAGTGGCAGCTAGTCTGTCGAAGGCATCACCAGTGTCATCTACCAACCCCAACTCGACATATGTATTCTCCGAGTCCATTTCTCGAAGTAGCTACCAAAAGCCTCAAAGCACCTACATGATCCAACCAGCCAAGTACCGACAAGCATTTACTAGCACAAGAAACTCAACCAAAAGTCGCAAGTTGAGCAAGAGCAGCAAATTGATCAAGTCCGAAGTTATGCCAATTCCAATGATCAAACCACATCGACATGGTGCCACACTAGGATTCAACTTGCCCGATCAAGGACTTACCCTGTACCTAGATATCAATGAACTGGCCACCAAACCAATGGCACAGAACATTGGCCTCAAGGTGGTTTCACACGGCAAAAATGGGGAGGAAGATGAAGACAAAAATTCGAGCACCGAAAATAGTATTGAAAGTTTGAACGAAGTCAAACCGCAGAATGGCTCTTCGCCTAAATCGTTGCGCAAACGAGTCACAAAAGTAGTGAAGAAAATCAGAGACAACTTTAAGAATGTTACCATTGCCACCGCAAGTAAATCAGTCAGTCAGTCAGTAAGTCAGCCAGTCAAAAGTTTGAGACAGCAAAACATCACTAAAACGACCACTGCACCACTTCCTGGTACAACCAAAAGAATAAAATTTGGAACAAAAACAAAGACAAGTTCGGGAGGCAACAAATTGAACATTCCCTCACCAGCCCAAGCCAACAAGGCAAAGCAAGTGATCGAGATTCCTAGTCTCAATCACGAGGTGAACATTAACCCAAACAAAATCTTCGATGATGTAGACCTGGTGAAAGTATCGGCACCGAATGTGACCCGAAGCGATATTCCACCAACTGCTTCACGTATTCCTGCCACTTATGTTAGTCAGGTAGAGTACAAAGATGGAGAGGAAGATATCGAACAGAAAGACGTTACCACACAGAAGAAGGAAAGTGAAAGTTCAGAGGAAAATGAGAACAACGAGACCGATTCGACGAAGGAGACAGTCTCGAGTGGCGAAGCACTCAGCGAAGCGATTCGAGAGGACGAAATCGAACGGGAGAAGAGACCGGTGATGACCGACGAGCCTGAGGAAGACGAAATCGATAATGAAACTGACTCGAATGGAGCGGAGAATATTGCCGCGGTAAACAGCAATGAGGAACCAGAAGAGGAAGAAGTGGAGGAGGATGATGCCGCATTCACCACAACTGTCACTCCATCGGTGGACGAATTCGAAGGCACTACCACGGTGGCACCAAGTACAAACACTCAAACAGTGTTGCCGGTTGAGGAAGCGTTCAAGGTAGCCACAACGACAATTCCTCTCGAAGTGGTGACCGAATCGGCAGTGAATGCCACAACTGTAAAGAAACAAGAACTGATGGATAATCAATTTGTGCAAAAAATGCAGTCACTAATCGAGAAGAGTGCCAAACTGTTGGACCAGTCCTCTCAAACGTGCTCCATTGCAGTGGAGAAGTGCAAAAGAAACACCTGTGAGCCTAACTTCAAGTCGGTGACTGCCGAGTCTGCCACAACTGTTCGCGAAATTGCTCAACAACTGGACGCAAATCTAATTCTGAATGAAGTTGCGAATACTTTCGAGAACGAACTACAGGACTCAATGGACTTCTCCACATCGGGTTACACAATCATTCTGCCATCGAACAATGCAGTTCGCCGGCTGCCACCAAGTCTGCTGAGGAAATGGAAACAGACCGGCGATGGTCTTTCACTCGATGTATACCTGCTTGAGGGGGCTCAATCATTGGAATCGTTGGCTGCCAAACAAATGATCGAAACTCGGGGCAAGGTAAAACTGCACATTGGCAATCCACACAACGAGACATACACGATCAATGGACAACGAGTGGTGCATGCCAATCAGAAGGCACCAAGTGGTGGCATTGTGCACGTAATCGATGGTTTGCTTTACCCACACTCGGACAAGGACATCGTCGAAACACTCAAGTCGTGCGGTCGTTTGGATGGATTTGTCACGCTGGCCGAGGGAACAGGCTTTGCTCAGACACTCAAAAAGGGTAACGCACAATACGATTGATTGAGATTAATCGATGACTGATCAAACATTTCTCTCTCACACACAGATGGACCATTCACGGTGTTTGTGCCAAGCAACGATGCATTGCAAAAAGTGCCCGACAACGACCTCGAGTTAATTCGTCGAAACATGACCGCACTGCGAGGTTAGTCCGAACACAAAAAAAACTCAATCGAAACTATTAATAGAATCGATTTTGTGAAATCGCCTAATTGGTGTCTAATTGTTGCTGCCTCTCTGTGTTTAGAATTCCTCAAGTATCATGTAGCGCAAGGAATATACTATAGTCAAGACTTGATCGATGGACAGTTTATGCCTTCTCTACTGGAGGGAGAATTTCTACAGGCAGGTGTCCGAGTGGATGGATGTACTCGTAAGTTATTGTCTAATTGATGTCATTCACAAATGCCAATAATAATTGACACTAACCTTTCTTTTTTGTAGGTCGTTTGGTGGAGGTGAACGTGTCTCCACTGTACCGAGCGGACATTCCCGCTTCAAACGGAGTCATTCATGTGGTGGACTGGATTCTCAAGCCAGACGATCGAGACTGGTGCAATGGAGTGATACTGCCGCGTCGAAGATAGATCAGTCACACATACCACTCAACCAAGCCAAACATGTCACCTGTGAATCCTGTGAGAACGAGAACGGCTCAAAGAGGTCGTCAATTAGCAATTGAATATATCAAATGATCATCATCTTTCACTTCACACATTTGCTTTCTTTCCCATTTCCCCTCATCATCGTCCATTCTCTCTTCTCTTCATTGTATAGTATTTTTTCTTCTTATCAGCAAAGTTGATAATAATTCTCAAATAATAAAAGTCGATAATAATATTAACCAATTTTATTTATAATGGTTCAAATGACAACTAGGGGACATTTTAAGTACATCAATTGTCAGTGAACTAGCACTTGAATGCCGTTAAAACAATGAACAAACAAGTTATTGTAAACTTAATTTATTTTAAAAAAGCACGCAAATGCAATTTAGTGGTAATTGATTGAATTGTAATGAAAAATTCATTTAACCAGTTCTCAGTAACTCAATTTCACTTTGTCTTTCTCAAAATGCATTCGATTTGTTACTGTTGCAAGCTGGCACACCAGATGACGCAATATATGCCAAATCCGAACTACAGCTGACTATATAGCTATGTTTTGTCAGACCGGCACTTTAAATTTGCTCACTCAGTGCCAGTGTGTGTTATTGCGCCCCTCGAGTGATCACTACCCCGCAGTCTTCCTTGCTCGCTATATCATTGGCGTCTGTCTGTGCATGTGTTGATTCATCACCTTCAAAGTGAACTGTCAGCCAACCTCAGCATCACGTACCGTTCGGCATCATCACGAAGTGCGGAATCGTCTCTTCAGTCCGAGTGTTGTTTGGTGCAACGTTTGGAAGAGCAAGTCTTCTTAGTCGATTTTCCCTTGACCAGCCGTCGTTAAACCGAATCCCTGTGCAAAAGGTACTGAGTACATTGCTGTCTTAGTTGGTCGGCTGTTATGACCTTCACGTTGCATTGAAGTGACATTCTGTCTGTTCACTGTCATTTGTTCACTCACGTTTCGCACTACTCCTACCAAACTGATTTTTCTCTATTCCGCACAGGCAAATTCGCTCAGTTCTTACCACTCCCGGTGTATTCTCAGTCAGTCATCCTTCAAACTGCCTTCCAAGCAGACACCAGCGCCGAAGTGTAACGTTATCGTCAAGTCAAATAGGACAAAAACAAGCAAAATGTCAGATTCACAAAATGTGCTCGCAAGTAAACTGTCAATTGACAAAGTGGACATCAGGGACAAACGTGTCCTTATTCGGTAATTGTTATTTTTTTATTGTGGGATAATATTAACTTTCAGTGTAAAATTTTGACAGTGTTGACTTTAATGTCCCAATGAAGGATGGTAAAATCACTAACAACCAACGTATCGTTGCCGCACTTCCGACTATCCGATATGCCCTTGAGAAGGGAGCCAAGTCGGTTGTTCTCATGAGTCACCTTGGTCGTCCCGATGGTTCTAAGATTGCAAAGTACTCGCTGAGACCAGTGGCCGAAGAAGTTGGTCGTCTACTGAACAAGAATGTCACTTTCCTTAGTGACTGTGTTGGTCCCGAAATTGAGAGCTCCTGTTCCAATCCCAACGTTGGCACTATCATTTTGCTGGAGAATCTTCGTTTTCATCTTGAAGAAGAAGGCAAAGGAGTGAAACCCGACACTGGTGAGAAGGTAAAAGCCTCCCCACAAGATGTTGAGGCTTTCCGTGCTTCTTTGACTCGTTTGGGTGACGTCTACGTGAACGATGCTTTCGGTACTGCTCATCGGGCCCATTCTTCAATTTCGGGTGTCGCTTTGCCCCAACGTGCTTGTGGCTTCTTAATGAAGAAAGAACTAGACTACTTCTCCAAGGTCCTTTACTCGCCCGACCGACCACTTCTTGCCATTCTCGGCGGTGCCAAGGTCAAAGACAAGATTCAGTTGATTGAAAACTTGCTAGACAAAGTGAACGAAATGATCATCGTCGGTGGCATGGCATTCACCTTTCTCAAGGTGCTTAATGGAATGACTATTGGTGGCTCACTGTTTGATGCTGAAGGCGCCACTATTGTGCAAAAGTTAGTCGACAAGGCTAAGGCAAACGGAGTGCAAATTCACTTCCCGGTGGATTTTGTCACTGCTGACAAGTTTGCAGAGGCTGCTGCTGTCGGTCAGGCCACCGTTGAATCTGGCATTCCTGATGGTTGGATGGGCCTCGACTGTGGTCCGGCTTCAGTTGAAGCATTCAATGCACCTCTTTCGCGGGCCAAGACTATTATCTGGAACGGGTATGTTATAATACCTGTTATCCTGACAACGATGTTTACAATATTATTTTCTTTAAAGACCTGTGGGTGTGTTTGAATTTGACAACTTCTCGAAAGGCACTAAAGCAGTGATGGATGCCGTGGTGGCTGCCACCGAACGAGGAGCTACTACCATCATCGGTGGAGGTGATACCGCCACTTGTTGCGCCAAATGGGGCACTGAAGACAAGGTGAGCCATGTCAGTACAGGTGGTGGGGCCAGTCTCGAGCTACTCGAAGGCAAACTATTGCCAGGAATCTCTGCTCTGTCCGATGTGTAAGTGGACACCTTAGGTTTACTGTTCCAAGCGCACCTTTGTCTGTGCTATTCAAATTAATTCTAATTCTCACATGCATTTTAAATGATCGAGTCCAAACTCTGCATTTCAGTTTCACTTAGTCATCCCAACTATATTGCGAATATAGCTTGGCAATTACAATAAAATACAGATGAATGTACAAACATCGATTTTGCAATTCATTGCGATCTGCTCACGATGCATTGCGCTATTTCCCAAAGTGCCATTCCCCCTTGTTTACTCTGGTTTGTAGTTGTTGATTGGGTAGTTGTCTTTGTACATCTTCAAGTGTTCTACCAGATCGCTGGCCTGGTCCTTGAGGACTTGTGGCAGGTCGTCGTACACGTCATTGAACAGTTCCATATAATTTGGCTTGGGCAACTTCTCCGCCTGCATGAATGCGGTCATCACCTTTCGCTTGGCCTCGTCCTTCCAGGTCTTCTCTTCCTCCTCGTTCCACCACTCTTTGCGTTCCATGTACTTTCGCAAGCGAGATATTGGATGGTCCTTCTGGTCCCAATTGCGAACCTCATCAACACTTCGATAGGCACTCGAATCATCTGAGGTGGAGTGGTGGCCAATTCGGTAAGTCATTGCCTCGATTAAAACAGGCCGAGATTCTTCGAGACAAATGTTGCGTGCTGCAGCCGTGGCATTGTAAACTGCAAGAATATCGTTGCCATCGACTCTAATTGAGGGAATGCCCAGTGCGGGACCTCGACTAGCAATACCATCACCTCGATACTGATCTTGGGTGGGTGTGGAGATGGCATATCCGTTGTTGCGACTGTGCAAACGATTATATCAGTTAGTTGACTCACAAGATAACCACTGTGTCCACTCTTACCAGAAGAAGATAATCGGTGCCGAGAGTGTGGCAGCAAAGTTGAACGCGGCATGTGCATCACCCTCAGACGCGGCACCTTCTCCGAAATAACAAATCACTACTCGGTTTTTGCCTTCTCGTTTGAGAGAATAAGCCGCACCAACTGCTTGAGGCATTTGAGTGGCCAAAGGTGACGAAATGGACACAAAATGGTGTTCTCTGGAACCGTAATGCACTGGCATTGAGCGTCCTTTCTGCAAGTCGATACAGTTGCCATAGCACTGAGCCATGAAATGGTCCAATTTGAAGCCGCGCCACATGAGAACACCTTGAGATAATGTTTCATTATTAGACATATAAAATAGTAGCTAAAGTGGTCTTTACCTGCTTCTCGGTACTGTCCAAAGACCATGTCGTTGTTGGCCAGAGCTGCAGCTGAGCCAAAATGAGTGCCCTCCTCGCCATAGTTGGTCATGTAAAATGAGATTCTGCCTTGTCGTTGTGACTCATACAGCACTCGGTCCATGAAGTTGAGCAGGGTCATGCCTTTGTACATTTTAGTTATCATTTCCCGGTTCAGGTTTGGGTCTTGTTCAGAGCTGAGCACCACTCCATCTCGATTCATGACTCTATAAACGGGAATACCTTCATACTGCTCCGGATCGATGAATTGCAGTTGATCACTGAACTGCGACCGAGAACCGGGAAATTCTGGTTTCTCGGTAAAACCACCGGGCACTTGATGTGACTGTTGAAGGGTTTGTTGTGATTCGTTTGAGAGTGATCGATGCGAGACATTGTTTATGGCGATTCTGTTGGGGACATGTAGGGGCGTGCAAGATGAATTGAGAACACTTGTTGATGCACTCCTGAATGTGTGTGGTACACTGCACCGAAAGGCATTACTGACATGTGATGAGCTCAACGAGGATGTGAGTCGAGTGAACAGTCGATTGACGATTGGCATTTTATGGACTAAGGCAAACAGGACTGGCAGAAGAGCCAAATGAATCAATGGTCACTGAGAGGAATTGCCATACAGACACAAGATGCGACGTCAAGGCAATTGATCAGACCATTGAGTAACGATGAAGATGATGATGATGATGATCAGGTGATGATAAGCCACGAGGGATTGCCGCGATCGGTAACACACCGAACAGATGCGTTCGGAGTGCAAGGTGAAGTGCAGTGAGAGCGCCAACCACGTCGAGGAAGACTCGAAATGATAATGCTGCCTTGATGATGATGGAAGCATTGCCGAACAGTGCAACCATTGCAGTTGCTGACCGAACTACATTCACATTCGATGGGATCATCATCATCGACTCTCAGTGAGCCATGTCAGCAACAGGCCAACGGCAAAAGGCAGATCGAACATCAGTGAAACTCGCTCCCGGCAGAAGAGATGAACAAACACAGTATACAGTGTTGGGGGCTAACACAGGCCAAGACTGTACGAGCGTACATGTGTGAAACACTACAAGGCCGAACTTCGATCCGTGAGATAAGATTGAGCAAGTGACAATGTCGATGTGCTGTTGGCACATTGCGAGTCTGTTTACTTAACTTATAGTGTATGAGCTGACCGAATGGAAACCCCACAAGTGGAAACAACCTACTTGTACACCGACTACATTCTAACAGACATGGAATTCGTGGAAAAAAGAAAAGTTATTTTCACGAACACATTGCTAATTAATTCGTTTGTTTATGATCATGCCACATTAACCATTTAATTTTGTAATCGATTTGTTTGAATCAATACTACTGATCACTTGTGTGCTGTCAAGATTAGACTCGGTTTAAGCTTGAAACGAACTTTCATAACCTCTCTCGTTCTGTATTGAATTACATTTGCGGTATCCTGAGACGTGAGTAGGGCAAGTACGATTTGGAGGACAAGTGCGTGCATTAGCGCTGATAAGAGCGAACACCTCGATAAGGCAATGTACATCGACGCAGGTGGATTAACTCGACTCGAGTGAGAAACGCTCGTCGACCTTTGTTGGAGCTCAAGTGGACTTGGCTTTGAATCAAATCAGTCCTTAAGTGGACCAGATTCGATTGATACATTCCTTCGGGCACTTTATTTGTCTGTGTTGTTTTGTGTTTATCGAATGAAATCAGTCAATTCCCACGGTCCAAAATGGTCTTGTCAGTGGCAATGTTCGAAAGTGGCCATAAGTCACACAATCACTATAGTCAATCGATCGCACACGGAGAAAATATTTATTTGATAATAATATAAAACTAAATAGATTATAACAAAATAATCATAATAATAAATTAATTAAACTATTTTGTCAATATAAATTAATTGAAAATAACAATGGCAATCGTCCATTGGTGGTTCAATAAGAAAAAGGCACTCACTGGCCAAATGGTCCCTTCACAGTGGAATACGAAGGACGCGAGTATGTTTTCCAGTGGAGGAACTCGGTAATGTGACTAATAGTGATAGTCAATTGACTATAGCGGCAAAATGAGAATTATTTGCTTATTGTAACACAGTTCAATGGTTGGGTTGGGCTAATGTTGCGAGTGACGCAACTCTGAGACTGTTCGCTTGATGTCATAGTGATTCTTGACAAGCACCGCTTCAGCCTCCTCCTTCCTGAGAGTGTGGTCATTGACAATCATCATGGTGATTCGCAATGCCCGATCTCGTAGTTTCTCGTTGACTGGCATCAGGTCTACCATCAAATTCTCGAGACACTTGCCATAGCTCACCATCGACAGAGTGGTCAACATGTTGAGTACGCATTTGGTGGCAGTGCCAGCTTTGAGTCGAGTGCTGCCAGTCAACACCTCGGGCCCGGTGTTGACCGTGATCATAAGATCTAAGTTGAGTTGTGGCTTCAGGTGAGGGTTAAAGGTGAGCATGCACGTGTAAGCCCCCCGACGAAGTGACTCATAAAGGGCGCCCCATACGAACGGAGTTCGGCCACATGCGGCAATGCCTAATCGAGAGAAGAGATGGTCAGAGGTGAAGGTGACAAATGAATGAACCGAACAACTAACCCAATACAACATCCTTGTCACAGACATCTTTGTCGATAACACTCGACACACCATCTTCCACTGAATCTTCGGCTCCTTCAATTGAAGATTGGATAGCTTTAGTGCCTCCGGCAATGATTCCTGAAGAAATAAATTTGTACAAAATTCACATTCAGACCAAACCAACCTTGCACCCAGTGAGGAGGTGCCTTGAACGTAGGTGGACATTCGCTAGCGTCGAGAATGCCCAATCGGCCACTTGTGCCAGCACCAACGTAAAACAGACGACCGCCACAGCGGAAAGCGGAAGTTACCTTTTCCACCAAAGTAACGAGACTGGACACGTGTTCCTGAAGACTGCGATTGCCTCGAGCCTCTTCCTCAATCATCAACTCGACCGCTTCAGCCAGATCCATTGAACTCAAATTCATTGAACGTATATTTCGTTTTTCGGTTTCAGCCAAACCAGTCGCAATTGGCAGTATTTTTTCTCGCAATGACTTGCTTGGGTCGCTTTGTACATCTTCATCCTCGTCGGTGTCCAATTCCTCGCCATCGATTTTAAGAATGGACAATCTTCGTTTGTTCAGATCAAGTATCTTCTTGAGAGCACCCAGCACAGTGTCAGTCAGAATGGTAATGTCCGCAAAGCATCCTTTCTCTCGTATTTTCCTAATTGTCATTTCGGTGTAGGACGAATGGTTTTGAGTGAATACACTTCCGGTTAGACCGAGGCAAATTCGTTTGTCTGGAATGTCTCGACCAGCTTTGAGCTAAACAATCGACAGTAAGAATCGCACTATTTAACTGAACAGGACAAATACCTTATTGATGAGACAGATAATATCGTCAGCAATTTCATTGGTGGCTTCGTCAATCACTGTGCGGGCCACTTCATTGCCGCACTGAGCGGCACGAATCACAACTCTGGCCAGATCTGAAACTTCACTTTTGCTAGCAACCAAACTCCAACTGACCAGTTCATAAATTGCCACCATGTTTAGTTGGCTTAGAAAAAGTTTCAACAAGGCAGTGGAACTTGCCGTCTCCTCCAAGTCAAAGTGCTCCACCTGTTTGACCCCATTTGTACCTCCGTTGGTGTACGCTTCGGTATCTTCGTGGTTATGCTCGTAATCGCGCAAAGCTAATCGCAATGCACGATAAGCAATCGCATAACCAGATCCACGGTCACCTGACAATGAGAAAGGATTGAATGGCGCAATCGATAAGACCAGGGATAACATCACTTTCACTCACCAATCACATGGCCATAACCACCTATCTTCCTGAAACGTTCTCCATCGGTGCCATAGCAACAGGAGCCAGTGCCCGAGATGGTCACCGATCGAATGAGATAGTCCTTGTTGGGCAGTCGGGCAAGGGATGACTCGAGATCGTTGCCAACCCAAATTGGCCTGTCCAGGTTAGTCCAAATTTTAGAGAGAACATTCCGCAGTGTCTAAAAGCAAATTGTCATTAATGGTCATTGAACGAATTAGCAATGCTGAGCGCGCATGGCGCGCATGGGAGCACGAACCTTTCTATCAGTATCGTTGAGCACCCCCGGCATGGCAACAGCCAAAGCAGTGACATCTTTCTGCTCAACAGCGAGGTAGATGTTTTTGAAATACTTCTCCAACTCAATCGGCTTGAGCAGTTTAAAGTTGGCCGGGCCAAAGTGGTACCGAATGGTCTTCTCGAACTCGATCTCAATTTGGTCTTCGCTCACATAGACTGCCACCGAATTTGTGGCCCCACACTCAATTGCCAGAGCCATCGCTGTTGTTGTTGGGCTAAAGTGTGGTACACTGGCACACTTTGATTATTCTCGATTGTGCGAATATATTGTCCAGAGTATTAGGTTTCCACTACTGATGAGTGAACACTTTGTCAGACTTGTAGTATAAAGTGTGCGGCACAACAAGCACAGACATACACACACCGGCACAATAAAAATAGACACAGCCAGACGCTAAGACACACCAAGCCAGATATCGACCAGAGAGAGAGGCTGGCAAATTATCGTATAGATCGGTTATATGACATTCGTCGAGTAGAGGTATTCCAACACAAGGTGCACACAAGCACTGATTACAGCTGAGACTAGTTGAGACAATGACTGGTGGGTCAATGCGGTGGGTTGAGCAGTGAAAAGTGTGCCAACGGTTATGGATTACTTGCTCACTTAATGTGATTTCGGCTGTTCGGACGACACTCGCATTTAAATTAGTTTGTGTTTGAGACTGTAGTCGAGTGGATAAAGCACGAGGCGAAGCGATTGATTACTTTTGATTGCTGACGATTGGAGTGAAAGTGTGTACTGCTAGGCTTGAGGATGCGGCTGGTTATGCCAATGCACAGACATGTGGAAGTGAGTGTGAAGCACTTTGTGTGCAGGAGCGCAAGCAAGGACACAACCATGCAAGTTGCAAGTGCCAACCAATTGGTGATGCTGACGACCACCACCAGACCGACCACCGACGACAAGACCACCGATAAGACAAACAAATCAAATCAAATCCATTGAGAGGCTTGTGCGTGCGAGTGAAGTCAGTCGAAGGCTACCAAATTATGTGTGGCACTGTGTGTGTGTGTGCGGGTGAGTGCAAACCACTGGCGAGAGGTTCGTTGTGAGACGCAAACACCTAATGATTCACCGCCGGAGAGTGAAGTCCGCTTTTATGGGCCAACAAACAACCAACAGCCAAACAACCAGACCAAATGGCTCATGCACTCGTTATCGATCGATCGAGAGTGTAAAGCTAATTATAATCGTAATTAACGACACACACAACAACACGACAACAGTCAAATCAAATTGTCCCATAGAGCCATAAACAATTAATTGTAAGCGATTCGCAGATAAACAGATAAGCAATCTAATGATAGGCAACACACACACACTACTGGTCTATTGACAGGCGAACTTGAAAAGTGTCAAAATTAAATGGAGAACACAATACAATATACTGTTTGGAATTTTAATATATTCGAGTGATCGATTGACAAGCATTAACGATTGGCTCCATTTGGCCGCAACACAAATTAGATCGATTTCACTCATTAACTTAAAGCAGTAAATCATTAAATGCTTTCTGACGACCAGTCAGATTTGCATTCCATTTGATCATTTCCTAATTGAAATTTGTCATTTTCATTTATCGTGTATTACATTTGTATGCATTTCGCTTAGCCAATCACACAGTGACATTGCCTCATCTGGTTGGTTAGGCAAACATATGCGATGTTGACCAAACACTCAATGTGACCCGTTTGGAAATATATAACATCGATGCAACAAATCAATCAACCTAACGTATATACACATTTGCACATTCAAAAGGTTTCTCTATATTTTGGAATCAAAGTAGAGATAACAACAAGCCAATCTCACTACGTTGAAATTTGATATGAATATTTAACAAAACATATGTTGACATAGAAGAATTACTAATACTATTAGCCATTGAGAATGACTAGATTGCGCATGAGGTCGAATCTATTGCCATCCGGCTTGAGAGTGATCAACTCGCCGCTAAGCACATCTTCGGCCAGCAAATATCCGTCATCGTTGATGCCACAAATCCTGGCTTGTTTGTGCATCTCGGGGTCTGTGTTGTCGTGCACGTCAATGATTGCGTCCGAGTGAATCCATCGGTCGAGATACATCTGCTTGATCTCGGGCAGTCGTGTCTTACCCTCAGCCAACATGTCGATCAGTCGTTCTAGGTTGTTCAATATTTTGGCAATCAAAGTCTCTTTGGGAATGAGCTCCACTTTGGTGCCACTTTCAGGAAGTCGACTATTGTACAGTTCGATGACATCATCGAGACAAACACTTGGTTGCCGGTTGGACAGGTTGATGCCCATACCGATTTGGACGTTGATTTGATTGCCGTGACAGTATGAACGGGTGAGGATGCCAGCCAACTTGGACATTGACTCGCCAAACAGAATGTCATTTGGCCATTTGATTTTGACGTTTAGCTCAGTGCTGGGCAGCGCCAGAATGACTGACAATGAAGCGAGGTGCTGAATCAGTGGCAGCCTGGCCATCATTGTACTGCTGCTGGCCAATTGGAGGCTTATCGTAAACATGGCACAACCCTTCGGTGATAGCCACTTGTTGGCATTCCTCCCAATGCCCGCGGTTTGATAGTTGGCAGTGGCCACAATTCCGTTCACTTGCTTGAACCGAGTGACCAAGTCCATGGTGGTGGACACTTTATCGGCAAACACCAACGTTCTCCCAAGGTAATTGGTCTCGAGGTTGTTGAAATAGCGCTTTGCATTGAAGCCTTCCAGTTTCACTTGCCCGCCACTTTGGTGCCAATAGATAAAGGACACATCGTTCGGATCAAGGTTCGCTTGAGGTAGATTGCTCTGGTACTCCACCAGATTGGTTTGCTTATCGTGCAAATGCATTTTCAGCCATGTGTCAAAGGTTCGCTTAGAGTCGAATAAATAGACAGGCGTGTCATCGTAGATGCTCGACTCGGCCACTGTCAATGGCTTATCAGTGGCAATGCATTTCTGTATTTGTTCGGCAAAGTAATCTCCATCGAAGTGATCGATTCCTTTGGGACAAAGCTGTTCAAGTGATAGAACAAGATGAGGTATTTTGCTTTTCGATAAGTTCGGGGAAGGTTCATTTCGATCGTGCACAACGAGTAAGGCCGACGCGGAATAAGTCCGTGAATCTCCAATTAGTTCATCGTCTTGAACTTTGTAGACCACAAAACGGTCAACTCCATAAAGTGAGTCAATTGATTTAGCCATGTGTTTCAGTATTGATTGTTGCTCAGTTGCATTGTAAACATCAACAAAGTGCACCAAAATATTTGGCAAAGCTTTCTGTGCCAAGAAGGCAGAACTATTCCGAACACTTGTCGAGGTCATTTTGTTGTTATGGTGATATATGAAAGACTTACTCAAAACAAGACGATAATTGAGTGAGCCAACACTAGAACATGGCTTCTGTCTTCCTTGGGTACTTTTACCGAAATGAGCGATTGAATGTAGTCGATTTGCTTGACTGAATGAGGAGGCAGCACGAAGACTTAGCCACTGTGACAATAGACATTCTTGCTTACGGTCGTACTTTTTCCACCAAAAGGATAAACATGTGCTGATTGGTTGTGGTGTGGGCAGACGTAAACAGCTTCGATGATAACAAGTGCCGAACATGTTCGGTGCGAACGTTGTCAATAACAACGAAAGGACACATTTGCACGTGCATTTGTAAGTAAAGTAGTAAAGCGGACAGTAAGTAGCCAATTCCACTCACATTCGGCACTTATCGGCCCATTGAGCGAGAGATAAAAAGAAAGATCGGACGATCTTTTCTTCCACTGATGCGATTGTCAATGTTGATTGCGTCACTCAATAAAGCAATACTGTACGCTACTGTCAGGTGGTTGATTCGCCCCAGTTATTATTCACAGTACCGGGGCCCCTTTATACTCTACTTTAACGACAAAAGAAGACTTTAGTTAAATAAACTTAAATAAACTTAAATAATAATTAATTAAAAGTATCATTACCGCACGCTCCGACTACATCCAAATGGCAATGAAATTCCATGCCATTGGGATCATTATGATGTTAATTTAACGCAATAAATCACCAATATTTTTATACTTACATCAAAACAACGAATTATCACTTGGCCCTTAGAGGAAATGTCAGACAGTGTCAATGTCCAATGGGCCATTTGGAAATTTTTGATGATTCACGGTAACGCCATCTCGTGCTTGACAATTGCACAATCGACTATGAGTGAGCATATGACAACAAACACAAATGCAAACAAACCGATCATGCATGACAGGGTGTCAACAAAAGTACAATAACATTGTACAATAAATGTCTTATCTTATCTGTTTTTTGGTAATTTTCCATTCTCCAAAAGGTCCTCCAATTTGAATATATTTCAAGTTGGCCTTTATGTGTCAATCGACAGACCAATTCATTCTTCTCTGCATCGCTGCTTCGTTCGTTTTGACTTGGTATCAAGCTCTGCTCTTCTCTGTTCAAGCCGAGTTCAATACTCTTTGATTTTGGGTGGAAGGAAGGAATAACCACAAACCGAGCAACGCAATACGTTATGATTGAACCATCTTCACTGCTGCACAGTGGATCATCAAAATAATGTTAAGAATTTGACATTAACATTGACTGTGAAAGGCGATAAACATCGAGTGGCGAAAAACAAGAATACGACGAAGAGAAAGAGGAGCGAGGGGGAGAGAAGATGAAGTACTTGTCTGCTGAGTGTGATGTGAACTCGGCAGGGCGTTCATTAAATTAGCAACACTGAACTGTGGCACTAAACAGAATCGCTTCTCTCGACCGCCAGACTGAAGAAGCTGCTGATTAGATTGATGAAAATGAAATAAGAAAAAAAGAAGCACAACGCGCGAAAGAAACGAACCGAACCAGTGAACGAATTTAAAACTATTTGATTTGCCACAGTGACAGACAAGTTTCACTTTAAATTCAAGTGTACTGTTTTGTCCGTGATGATAGAAACAACGTTGCGCGTGTGAGAAGTTAACTCTTTCTAGTTCGAGGAATTTTTTTGACGACAAAGTGGGTAAGTGTTGTATTACGTAAGGCACTGGTGTGTGTATAGTAAACTGCGGCCAACAAAATAACCTAACCACATGTGTTTGCCAATAAAACAATCAACTGATCGCATTTTTCTATTTGCAGACATCGTCCCGTTTTTCTCCATTTAAGACGATTACGGTCCCGTCAATACGACCAACTTGGATGATGTCTGTTGTGAAGTGAGAACATCGCTTTGTTTGTATATATTCTCCCTCGTCGGAACGGAAAATTGTTTTTTATTTTGTCTGCTCAAGCTCAAATGTATCCAATACAATCTTGTTAGACTTGTTAGGCGCACACTGCAATTAACCGAATCACCACATTCAATCGATTGTTTCCAAACATAAATTACCATCCACCTCGACCATTCTGCCAAGTATTTTTCCCAACACAACTACAAATCTCTTTTTGCCTCAATCTCATTCCGCGATCTCACTTTTGCTGTGTTTGTTTATTTTTGGTAAAGAAGCCTAAACTTGTGGACTCTTCGGGACTATTACATCTCTACTGCGCGAACATTTCGTTTTCTTGTGAGATTTAAAACTTTTTCTCTGTTCACTACTTTCAACCCGGATATTTTGGTAAATCTCCCGTGCTTCACTACCAACAACATACGTACGACCATAATTTTTCTCTTTCATTTTGCTGCAATCGCAATTCTGTATTTTTGACTCTTCTGTTTGCTTCGGTGCATTTGTGTGCTACTGTATACATCACTTTCTTCCTTTTTTCTTAACCATTTTGAATTTGACGTTAAATTTCGCTGAATTTTTATGATGATGACGATGATGATATCGCTCCATTTTTGTTAAGACTTTACTCCATATAGACAAAGATTTTATTATTTTACCGAGGTGAACGGCGAAGTGTGCCAATGTGTGTATAATGCGATTTGCAAAATATCGACGTATTATTGCCACCGCAACCAAAGCTAAGCTAACCTGGCAACCGTTCCCTGCTGACAAATGACAACAACAACCAAGACAAGGTTACGAGCAACAATTAAGGAAAAGCTAAGAAAAACATTTGCCCCCACTCTTCAGGCAATATAAAAGACTGAAATTTTCCAATTGGCCAACTCTTTTAACGAAACGAGCTTTACACTTTTTTGATTATCCACTTTCTCTTACTAACTCAGTTTACCTAATTCTCTCTCGTGCTTGACTTTGAATTTGAATGTAAAATTTTCAATTTCCCAGCTAGTCTACTTTGTTTCTACTTCTACTTTGCCTACATTCGAACCAATCTGGCAATTCTCTCTGCCAAGTAAAGTTAACATAACACATCAGCATCATCTCCGCCATTCGTTTCGTACCGAAACATTCCAATTTTTCTGTGCTAATTCGAACTCCATTCAATATTGAAATATACATATACGAACACTGCCAGTGTTACTGTCTCTAGTTTATCTATTCTGTGACAATGTTTGCTTTTCGTAATGTGACTGACAATTTGAGTTAATTCCAACAAATTTGACAGCACGCGATTAATATCGGGAAATTTATTTGCTTCAGCAATTATATTCAGATTTTTCATTTTTGTCTGCACAAGTTTGATTGAGCAGCGGAAAAATGATTCCAATTAATCAGCAAGCACAGTCCACGTCGTTGCAAGACAAAAGTGTTCCACTTCAACAGAACGACATGAGCACAAGTCAGAATCGATCTCCGCCAATGGAATTTTCACCCGACTCGATCAGACGAATGTTTGTCTGTCTGTCAGATGAGTCAGATGACGTTGAACGGTGTTGTCAATATTTGAATGGCACATCCGACCTTTTCCAGGATGAATTCGATCTTAATGAATTGGTCAACACTCCCGGATCTTCTCCGCCACTGAATGGATTCAACTGGAGCAATGGCATCACCGGCAAACGGGCAAGTGTTAAAAGAAGGAAGAACAGCAAACTTGTCCACAAGGTCGATGGCAGTCTCAACAACGGAGGTAAATATTGAATTGTAATGATAAATTTTATCAATTAAACATTAACAGAAATCGAATCCGAAGAATCGATTCATGTTTACCATGACGACCAAAATGGCCAAACTCCGACAACAAAGAAAAAGACAAATTCACCAAGCCCTCAGCAACAGTTTGACTCAGCGCTGTCAATTCTGGGCTCTCATCTTATGGTAAGTCTCAAATTGACATTCGGGCGAATGGAGTGTGAACATTTGTGATTGAACTTGCAAACACACAAAGTTACTTAAAGCGTTAAATCTTGATGACTATGCCTGCTATGTGGACTATGTGTTTGCTTGTTTTGGGTGAGATTGGCTCAGTGATAAATGCACTCTTTCACTCTGCCTTGCCCATTTTGCAAACTCAATTCTCACTAACTGACTGTTTGTCTTTGATCTATATTATTAATAGTCACTGCAAGATGAGGTTGACAAAGTCGTTAATGGTTCGGTGGAGCAGACAAGTGACAAGAAGCCAACCAAACACGAGAACAACAATTCCATCCTTTCACTTTTGCAACAAATCTTTCGTGATCTCAACAAGGTGAAACGTTTTCTCACCATCAAGTCGGCGGCTCGCAGGAGAAAAGGCTCTCAAGATGAGTCATCGTCGGTTCCTAATTCGCCAATCGCATCATCTCCGTCTTTGTACAATAACAACATGGATCGATTGTTACAGAATCGATTTGTGGTCTTGCAATTGCTTCACTTGGAGTGCACCATTTTGCGTTATTTGAGACTGCTCGAACAGTCGCTAAATCGGGAAGCCGGTGCCATTCTGTCATCAGACGAGTACGCCACTGTTCAACTCCGACTGGAGGATATCTCTCGAGCGTACTATGCACTGCTCTCTAAACTCTCCTACGGTATGTGTCTCGATCACAGGACAAAACAGCTTTTCACTGTTTGGTTTTGGATTACAATCACAATCTCGCTAATGACTTTGTTTGTTCCTTATCTGATGTGTAGAGCCAAGTTTCCTCAAGGTTGTCAGTCTGGTACATCGTAGCACTCCCACGAATGGCTCCTGTTTACTGCTTATTATTTTTCGGTCGTTGGCTATGAGAAATGGCGAAACGATTCCACTCAAGCAGGATGATGACTCCGCGATGATGATGATGCTCGAAGAGGAGAAAAACATTCTGACGGTGGAACACGATTCCGAGAAGGAAAAGCTTGACATTAAATTAGTGGGAGAAGTGCAAGCAGGACACAAGACAAATGACATCAGTGACAACAAACCTGGAATTGCCAATAACAGAACAATTGTTCTCATTCTCACATTTCTGCAGAATTTAGCTAAAAATGGTTTGTCGCTAATTAGGCTCAACGACACAAATAACAAACATTTAATTTTACAGATGTTTTTCCATTTTCTCAATTTTCTTCGGACCCTGACATGGGAGAAATGCTTGATAAAATCAAGTCAAAAACTGATGGCCCTAGCTTTGTGGCAGTTTGTCGTGAGATTTTGGCACACATTTGTCCACTAAATTTGCCCGAGAACAATTTTCCGTTAAAGTCCACTGTCCGCCAACATGCAATAGAAACACTGGCTCACCTCTGTCTAACCAGTAAGCCATTTCCCAAAATGTATTTTCAGTAACATTCTCTTTTGTTCATTTGTAGAAGACGGCCTGTATGACGCAATCCAGTTGGGTTCATCCTTACTGCAAACTGTACTGGCTTTGTTGTCCCAATGTGCAACTGCTCACACCAAGGTGGTTTGCAGCAAATCATTCCTGGATGCCCAATCGATCACTCCAACTAATGGCGGCAACCACATGAAGCAGTGCAATTTCTCCGACCAAAAGATGTACATTGCCATACTGCGTGACATCTACGGTTTACTTTCCATTTTGATCAGTCTGACAGAGTTCAAGTCAGGTCGAGAGTATCTTCTATTTCACAATGTAGCCACTAGTCTGTATCAAATGTTTATGTTGCCCTTTATTGAGACACTAAACGGGACTGAAAGTGCCGATCCTCACCACTTGAGTGATTGTTCCATTGAGGATGCTCTCGGTGGCCATATTGGTGACAGAGCACAGGCCTACATGCACCTTCGAGTCATGTTTGCCTCTGACCAAAAGACACAACGGTACTTGGACCGAATTGTTGGTATTTGCAGCATCATAGTTCAACGATTGCTCGATCCATTGGTAATTCCATTGGAAGGTGTAGAGCAGAATCCTTTTGTGTTTGACTTGCCTTTGCTCTCGACCAACGGCAATGAGCTCGATCAGTTACAATCGATTGAAAATGTCAACGAAATAAGTACGCCAAACGAACTGACCGACGACCCCGAGAAGAGCCATTTCGCTAAATTTGATAGTGATCTCGATGAGGACGAAAACGACAATGAAGACGATGATAGCGATGAAGAAGATTCGTTCATACAGAACGGAGAGTCGTCCAACGATAATATTCAAATGACTGATGATTCGTTCGAGGCAAAAGTTGATGCCACTGCCACTAAACATGTCATGACCGCCGAACAAGACGAAGAAAAGCTGTTGCAATCTTATTTGAGATTCTTCCCGGAGATGAAACAATTCAAATGGGACTCGTTCGATATTAATGGCATGTCCTCTTGTGATGTATTGGCTTGCGAGTGTGGGGCCGAGGTGGGAGAGTTCATTGCCCGAAACGATTTCACTCAATCCACCAACATTACAAAGTCCACTCCTCAACCTGCACCGTTCGAGTGGTCTCAAGTTTACGAAAGCCAATCTCGCAGCACGGCCAGCGTTATGCCTCGTCTGTCACTTGCATTGCCCGAATTGAACTTTATCAACCAGTTGAGTGAACGTAACGAAATGTCCCAACCGATGACATATCCATTCTTGGACCGAGTTGTTCGTCGCAAGAATTACCATCACATTAAAATGCTTGACCACGTCAAGGAGCGACTGTGCTCTAGAGAAAGCAAACCCACGTACCAGGTTGTGTACGACATCGAGAGTGAGCTCAATCAAGCAGATGGCCATCTTCAGTTTGACTCCAAGTTCGAGTGCGGCAATCTTCGCAAAGTGTTTGTGAAGAAAGCCAATCCTTCAACTTCGACCCAGTCCGATGAAGAAGAGTACTTGTTGCTACTCAACTCTGACGTCAACTCCTCCATTCACACTCAGTGGTTCTACTTTTCGGTGCGTGCAATGCAACCAAACAAGAGATATCGATTCAAGATCATCAACATGCAGAAGAAGAGCATTCTCTACAATTCAGGCCAACAACCGCTATTCTACTCGCAACGCGACTTTGAACAGTCTCGCAAGCAATGGCAACGAATTGGAGTGGACGAACAGAAGCGCAACATTGTCGCTTATTACCGGAATCACTATGCTCACAGCAATTCGATCGGCGGTCTCTTCTCGGACAGACCTTTCTATACACTTGAGTTTACCTTTGTCTTTACGCACGAGCATGATGTTTGCTACTTTGCATACAACATCCCATTTAGTCACACATTCCTCAAGACGAATCTATCTTACTGGGCCAACTTGGTACAACAACACAACAGTCACCAGACAGACGACAGCGAGGCAATCTACTTTAATACACAAACACTGTGCACAACACTAAAGGGCAACGATCTGCCTGTAATGACGATCACTTCGAATGCTCACGTGGGCAAGCCTCACTACATCCTTCTCACCGCTCGTGTTCATCCATCGGAATCGAATTCTTCCTGGATTCTCAAAGGTTTTGTCGACTTTCTCCTAAGCCAATCAGTGGACCCATCTAGCGAACAATTGAGACGAAAGTTGCTGCAAAACTATGTGTTCAAGATAGTGCCCATGCTCAACCCTGATGGAGTGATCAATGGATGGTAAGTTGTGTCCCTAATTTCTCATTGATGTTTATTCCATGTCTCACAGCACCAGAACAGATCTTCAAAAAGATGATCTCAACCGTTACTGGCACGACCCACACCCACTACTGCACCCAACCATCTACCACTCTCGAATGATGCTTAAATGTCTGCACAAATTCTCCTCGGGTCGCAATCCGGTGGCCTTCATTGACCTGCATGGCCACTCTCGTCGAAAGAACATCTTCTCATACAGCTGTTCGCCGTTGCTTTCGTGGAAAAAGTCCGACCGAATGAACTATCGCAAACAGACCACGCAGAATCACTTTTGTGTTTGTGCTCCCAAGAACAGTTCTGCTTGCCAGTTGAAGGACCAAATGGCACAACTCAAGCAAATAAGCGAGAGTGACACGTGCACCAATCAGGAGAATGGCATCTACCTGATGCCTTCATTCGTCACCTTGCCAGTACTTTTGCATCTACAACGAGCGCCAAGTTTCAACCTAGAGAATTGTTCCTTTGTGGTGCAGAAAGACCGTGAACACACAGCACGAATAGTAGGCTGGCGCGAGTTTGACATATCGCTCAGCTATACGATCGAATGCACCGCGTCTGGTTGCAACGATGGTCCATACGCTGGTCAGCACCTCAACATCAATCATCTCGAGGAGATGGGCCTGTTCATTGCCTGCTCTTTTGGCTATCTCGACTTTCTTTACTGCTCTCGTCGACATGTGCCCCTCATTGTGATGCCCAAAAGTATTCAAAATAGATTGATTGCCCAGCAGACTAGCTCGCCCATTCGACATCCAGGCAATGACGATTATCTCAAGTGAGTATTTCGGTAAGGTGCCTTTTGCACGATACTTATTTTATTGCATTTGATAGAAACCTTCTGATGAAGTGCACCAAACGATACCGTCGAGCCAACTGCGAGCAGAATCGTGTTCAAATGCGCAAACTGATCCAAATGTACCCCGATCTCAACATGTTGTCCGGTTCGGTGGCATCCTCTTCCTCTTCGTCACTGTCTTCATCAGCCACATCACTTGCCAGCCAGCCATCCTCACCCAAGAAAATGAGTCCTAGTTCGAATGCACCTAATTAGCCCACATTTCTGTGATATGGCACAGCAATCAAAATGCAATGCACAATTTCCTTCCAAGTAATAATTTACAAAATTCCACTTATTTATAATATAATGTGTATAAATAATTTAATTAGAAAAAAACACTTACATTAAAATGGAAAAGGGAAACACTTTCTAAGTTAGAGCTCATTTCGTGTAGAAAATCGTGTTTGTGCCTGGCTGGATTGAAGGGTCAAGGGGTGATTCAAAGTTATGACGAGACTGATTGGAGATTGTTCGCTTCGATACCTATTGTTTCCTCATATTCGGCTCGGTTCTTGCTATTCTTACTCTTTGATTTCTTGGTTGTTTTCTTAGAAGACTTTTTCTCACTGTCCTCGGGTTTTACTTTTACATCTTTCTTCTTCGTTTTAATTGGCGCTTCGCTTTCCTCTACAGGCTTTGCTGTGGATTTCTTAAGTTTAATGTTGTTGGCTTCCACAACTGTCTCGCCTGTAATTAAATCGTTGACAGTTTTTGTTGCTTTCGAAGAAGTCTTTTTCTTTTTGCCTTTCACTTCGCCATCAGGTTGAGCGTCACTTTTAGATTTCGTCTTTTTAGTTGTCTTTTTCGGTTGTTTTAGAACCTTGTGATTGTTACGGGGCTCCTCGAGAATATCCTCCAGTGATACTTTGGCAAGTGCCCTGTGGGGGTCAAGCTTGGCACTGTTCAAATAATCGTCGTCGTCGTCGTTCTCATTCAGATCGGCTCCTTCTGGCATTTCAAGTGCACGAATGGTTACCTTTGGAGATTCTTCCTCTTCCTCTTCCTCGGGTTCGATTTCTTTCGATTTCTTCTTTTTTCCTTTTGTTGGTTTCACTTTTGATTTTTTGTTTGTCGCGATCGATTGTTTCATGTTCAACAAGAATCGATCAGACGAGACAAGACCAGGAATTGATGTTTGCTTTTTGTTAGAAGTGTTAGAAGTGGCAGGATATTCGGTCAACACTTCAGTTGCCTCTTCCACATTCTCAGTCAATTCTTCCACTGAATCGATAACATTTGCAATCTTTTTGGCTTTCTTGCCAGTAGATTTCTTAGAAGATTTCTTACTCTTCAAGTAATGAGGATTATTTTCCTGTTCAAATCGACGAGACTCGTTTGCATCACTTCGCCGTTTCTCCTCATCTTCGTCCAGTTCGGAAGAAGCATCTTCCTCATCGACCAGATGAATTCCTTGATCGTCAACAGTTTCTTCAGCCTCTTCGTCGTCGCTGTCCTCTTCCAGGAAGGCAATATCCAACTCGAGACCAGCAGGTACAGGTACTTTTCGTTGCGCTTTAGCTGCCACCGGGTTAAGTGGGTATGCGTAGAAGTATGCTTCAAAGTTTATTGCTTCTTTATTGCTCTCATCCTGTGGGACTATTGCCTCTGTTTGTAGATCATCGTCTCCATTCAGATTATCACCGTCCAACAAAATATTATTCTTCTTATCTAGTGACTCAGTTTTGACTGATTTAAAAATGGAAATAATCTGAGACAAGCTTGTGGCACGTTCTTGAATTTCCAAATTTTGACTCTTCAAGTAAGGAAGTAACATTTCTTCAATCTCTGAACAAAGTGTGATAAATTGGCGATCGTCCGTTTCGGGATTAGATGCAATTTTGGATAAAATTTTGGATGCATTCTGAATAAACACTGCCGTTATGTGAGGCGGGAAACTAAATATTGACAAAAGGTTGTAGATGGTGCTTTCCTGGTCCGGCAAATAACTAGATGGGAAATACAAACAATGAGCATATGGCAATATAGAGTGGGTGAGATGTTTACTCTGCAAATTCTCCACATATCCAAGCAGCTGCATACAGTACTTCAGATACTGATGAATTGTTGAGAAATAAAGACGAGTTTTCCAATAAAATGGACTATGCAAAGAAATAATAACAATCAATAACAAACAAAATTTATTTGCATTGCATTGCAGGAAAAAGCACAAAAACTTTACTTACCATTTGTTCGGTAGCAAACTGCCGAATGGCGTCAACACGAATGGCAACATCTAGAATTTGTTGCGCAATAAGCGTTCCATGAATAGTTCCGCCTTCAACCCGGGCAAGTTCAATCAGTACACTTAAATACCTAGATGCAAATACAAATGTTAGACTCAATCAATATAACGCAACTTTCATTAAACGAACCATTCAAAGTTAACAATATACTGATAATCATTTTGAGAACAAATGTCAACCAATTTTAGTATGAGTTCATCGCGGAATTTGTTTCCAATCTGTCCTTCGGTAACATTCTTTACCAACCTCTGGACAATTTCCATCAAATTCTTTTTAGTGACCATGCCATAGAGTAAATCAAGTGCCCGCAGCCTAATCGACTCGTCCTTGTCATCCAAACAGGACAGAACCAGATCTTTGTGTGCTTGTACACTTTTAGGATGAGTTTTGAGTATCTTGCTCATCGCCAACAAGCCCAAGTATTTCAGATTTTGGTCAGAGTCTTCAATCAAAATTCTCAACTTCTGAACACAAAGCTGAATTGACGCATTGTGATTAGGCAAACCTGACGATATCGAAATGAGTACAGCAATCACCGTGTTGATGCACTCGTAAAGAAGAGACATTGCTGAGGTGCTGTTGAGGGAACAACTATTAGTTGCAAATATAAATGACAAAAGACACAAAAAATGAATAGACAAAACAAAACAAAAATCAAAAACAAAACACACAAAACAAATCATACCTGTGAATTAAATTAGTTAAAGGCTCTATCAACTTTTTGCCTAATCTAGGCTCAAGTGGTGTGAGTGCACCAAACTAAAAATTAAAATCAAAAATAAATTAAGTACTTAAAATTGTGCATAGCTAAGTAAGACGGATTATTGATATTTAATTGATATGAATATTCTTTAGCATCTTAGAAATTAAAAATGGTTACGATATTTAGATATATGATAAAAAGAAACGAAAGAAAAAAAGGTGTCAATTTCAGTGAAAGTTTGTCAATAGATACCTTCGAATAAGTGATATTAGTGGGTTGCTGAGTTTAATGCCAAGCAATGGTTCGTACTTGGTCATTACTCCAAACTGTTATTTGAGATATCAACAGTTCAGTTGATAACATTGAATTAGGATAATAGAGGAAATATAAATTATTAGTAGTTGTTAGTTTGAAATAAAGCAAGTAATCGATAACTACAAACTAAATTTACAACTAAACTACAAAACTACAAACTCAATTAAATATCAAACAATCATATCTATACTCAACTAATTAAGCAAACTACGCAAATATATACCAATTTGATGATTTTTATCAACATCCAGTTGTTCGTGGAATTGGTCATCAATTTAAAAAAGACCGGTGCAAGCGAGAGATAATTTTTCGGATTCTTTCGTGCTAACTCACAGATCACATTCACAGCTGCTGATTGAACACCTAAATAAAAAAACTATGTTTAGTAAATAAAGCAAAATAGATTCAAATAGTAACCTGGATCAGGATCTTCAAGTTTCTCCTTCAGTCGAGGAAAAGCAGGCTTTAAGGCATCGGGAAATTTAAGAAATATTTTGTACAACAATAAGACTGCTTTCTTTCGAAGATAAGGTTTGGTCGAATTGAGAAGAGTCAACACGTCGTTAGCTAGATCACGGCTAATGTCTGTAGTGACAAAGCAAGCTAAGCCACTCATTGCACAACCCGCATCGTACATGTTTTGAGAATTCAAATCCTGAAATTGATTAAATTGTAATTTAAACAAAATTAAAAAATAAATGAATACTTTTCTGATCATATTTGTCGTAAGCATCATCACTTCGGTATTTTCGTGGAAACATTGAGATGCAGCTAAATAACCAATTCTCTGCAAATCAAAATATCATGAATCAAAATAATTTATATTAATCAACATTACCTTATGGGAGAATTTGGTAGAGCTCATTACTTCGATAACGTTGAAAGATGACCAGCTAATGTCATAGCCAAGCATTTGTATCTATAGAAATACGATAAAACATTAATCAATATTAGATGCAAACATGAGAAGCAAAATTACATATGTCAGCTTGGCTATGGCATTTGCTTTCACGAATAGACTATCATGACGTAGTTCCTCTTTGATCTCTTCTACACATTGAGCAATATATTTTGGCTATAAATAAAATATAAAATATACATTAGTAAACAAAAAGTCGACAATAAACTCCCAACTACCTCAGTTTCTTTATTGTTCCGAATGCCACGAACCAGGTCGGTAAGTGTCTTGTCAAATATACGATCAAAATTGCCTTTCACTTTGCGGAGACTCATCTTGGAAGGAATGCTTCAAATTGATGGAATATTATAATAAGAAATTCATTGGAAATTGAATCAAATCACAAGTAGATCACGTCGATATACCATCAAACAAGAATGGAACCGAAAAAGCTGAATCAAACTCTATAGACAGTTAGCAGCGAGGAAACTTTCTTGCTATCGACTATATTCAACAAAGATGGCAAAAAGCGAAGACAGCACACCATCGAGGGACGTATATTTTGAATATGTTATCGACACGGGTGGATGGTGGTGTTAGGCGTTGATTAGGACATGCACAGCTAATTGAACTGATATCGACAGATGGAATACATGGACTGAGGGAGAGAGAGACTGTGTGACGCTGAGGATTGCTCTGCTCGGACACAAATTAGGCACCGAAATGATTGCAAACAATGGAAGGGATGGACGATAATGAGGGATCGTATCCCCGTTGGAGACCGTGCATTACGAGATCACACCGACGACCAGTCTCGGGCGCTGGATCGAGATGGCACTTGACGAGACCGAGATTTGGGAAAGCCAGTCAGAGCAAAACAGACAGCCAAAACACGAAGACAACTTGGCAGATGATGCACACAGAGTGCAGTTGCATCACTGGACACGCCTTCCCAACACACTGCCATAGCTAGCGAGGAGGCGTGATTTGAGCAAGTTGACAGATTTGCCAAACAGAATTGTCGATAGTCACAATAGTCGTTGAAAAAATGATTGAGATTGAAATAGTCGAATAGTTATATATAATAAACAATGGAATGGCTCGCTTTTGAAACCAATGGTATTTATTAAGTCGATTCATTAGCAAAATATATACAAACAGGTAAAACGCACCACAACAAACTACCGAACAGTCTTACTAATATTGGAATATCCAATACCAATGCAGGCAGCGACAATTTTTCTGGAACCCGTCTTCAGTTTGCCATCCTCATCGTCATCCTCGTCAATATCCATCTCCTCGCCATTTTCGTCTACCCTCTTGTACGGGTCCAGTTTGAATGTTAACGCAGTGAATTCCTTCAAATGCCTCAACAGTTGAATTGTGTAAGGAGACAAAGGACCAAGAATTGTTTTCGATAAATCACGCTCACCAAAAGCCATCCACAGAACGGTAAGTCCTTGATTCATGGTGGACACAGAGCCCCCACGATAAATATCGTTGAGTAGTGCATGAGCACCATTTTTGGCAACTTCTTCCGGAGTCGTTACACCTTGATCTGACTTGGCTGGATTGGATATCGCTTCACCCACATAAAAGATACCTTCGTTAGTTTCCGCCACTAATGAAATACCAAAACCTGGTGATTTGCCACTTTTGTCTTTTCTTGGTTGGTCATTATAGATGTAAATATCAGGAATAAAATTCAACAAAATGCCTTTAGCTGTGTCCACCATTCTGTTGACCATGGCAGGTGATACTAAGGTGGAGTATGCTACTCCACGAATTCGTTTCACCTTTCCAGGCGTGAGCAGCTGGATAGGTTTGAGTACCCGGCGTGTGGGACATTTGAACAGAACTTGACCTCCTCCGTCAGGTTTTAGTCCTCGTGATATAATTTTGATTTGTAGCATTTCATCGTCAACATAGCCAAGAAAGTGTTTCATCATAGACAGTGTTGTTAGCCGAAAGGCGTCCACTGAAGGATCAATTGCATCATTCGTGACACCATGCAGGTTCGCCACGATAGGTTGTTTGCAGAATGGTGCAAGTGGTAAAAGAACTTCTAGATAATACCCAATTGATCGACGCATATGACAATGATGCTTTATATCACCGCCGTACATAAGTCCGGGCTTGAAACTGATCCGAGTGCCATTCTGGTCGATCACAATGTTCGATCCGTTAGTGACCTTCTCCACCAGCTTCAGCAGACTGATCTCGTAATCTTGAATGCCATAATCGGTGCCAGTTTTGTCACGAAAGCGAGTGATCACAATAGGCTTGCCGGTCAGTGTGGCAAGAATGATGCGCTGACGGAAGCAATTGCTTCCTTCGAAGGTGAAACTTGATGACATTCGGGGCAGGTCGACTCGATTCGGGAAAGTTCCAATTGTCTAATGTCCAACTGATAGCGAGTGTGCAAAATCGATAAAATCAATACTTGACGATCATAAACACAAATACATATGTGCTTTGCGTCACTTTACCATGTGGTTATTGTATCACGTGACACTTGAGACTATTCATAGAGTACGTATTGTATCCAGTTGTGTTCATGAACTTTAATTTTATAAATTTTATTGGATTTGGTTGTTGTTGGTTTTAATTTAAATTAAACTGAGTTTGTTGAGACAAATTTTATGATCAATAATTTGAGCGCAATCGAAATTTTGAGATCATTCCGGGGCAGAATTTTCTAGAAGCGTCCCGCTGTTTGTGGATTACTCCGTACTCAGTGACATGCCTGCTGGTAGCCTTTTACAGGCTCGAACATGTGAATCAAGTCGCAGTGCAGTACCAAAGCACATCGCACACCACACCGTCGTCATTACATCAGACACATCTCGCCGTTCGGCTCTGTCCTTCTCGTCGGCTTTTTGAACTTCACTTTCTCTTTTACTGAACATTCAGTTTCCAGTCCAAATTACTGTAAAGTACCAAAATGAACACAATCCTAAACGCATCCCGACTCTTCACCAAGAGTGCCATCTCCTCGGTTGTGTCCAAGTCCGTAACCGGCACCTCTTCACCATGTCGTCAGATGTCCATGCTGACCAAACCAAATGTAAGTGAATGTACCCCAGAATGTACCAATACTAATCTATTTTATCTGCGTTTGTAGAACACATTTTTGAATAGATATTACCGAAATGACATAGTTGAGTCTAAAAGATGGTTGTCAGAACAAGTGAGAGGTGTCGTGATTGGTATCGATTTGGGTACTACCAATTCTTGTGTCGCCGTTATGGAAGGCAAAACACCTAAAGTTATTGAGAATGCAGAGGGTGCAAGAACTACTCCATCTGTGGTGGCTTTTACCGCTGACGGCGAACGCCTGGTTGGTATGCCGGCTAGACGACAAGCTGTAACCAATGCCGCAAACACTTTCTATGCAACCAAACGTCTGATTGGCAGAAGATTTGATGACAATGAAGTGCAAAAGGACATGAAAATTGTTTCATACAAAATTGTTAAGGCCTCTAACGGTGATGCCTGGGTACAAGCACATGGTAAAGTGTATTCTCCATCTCAAATTGGCGCTTTCATTTTGACCAAAATGAAGGAAACCGCTGAAGCTTATCTTAACACTCCTGTCAAGAATGCAGTCGTTACTGTCCCTGCTTACTTCAACGATTCTCAACGTCAGGCCACCAAAGACGCCGGTCAAATTGCTGGACTTAATGTATTACGTGTTATCAACGAGCCTACTGCTGCCGCTATCGCTTATGGCATGGACAAGACCGAAGATAAGGTTGTGGCTGTTTATGATTTGGGTGGTGGTACCTTTGATATTTCCATTCTCGAAATTCAAAAGGGAGTTTTTGAAGTTAAGTCCACCAACGGTGACACTTTCCTTGGCGGTGAGGATTTTGACAACACTTTGGTATCACACTTGGCCAAAGAATTCAAAAAGGATCAAGGTGTCGATGTCACTAAAGATATCATGGCTATGCAGCGATTAAAGGAAGCAGCTGAAAAGGCCAAAATCGAATTGTCCTCTTCTCTCCAGACCGATATCAATCTACCCTACCTTACCATGGACGCTTCTGGACCCAAGCACTTGAATATTAAGTTGACTCGATCCAAATTTGAATCGCTTGTGGCAGATCTCATTAAGCGAACAATTGAGCCATGCAAGAAAGCTATTTCCGATGCGGAAGTGCAAAAGTCTGATATCAAGGAAGTGATCTTAGTTGGTGGTATGTCCCGAATGCCAAAAGTACAAGAATTGGTCCAGGAAATTTTCGGTCGTGCCCCAAGCAAGGCTGTCAATCCCGATGAAGCTGTTGCAGTTGGTGCCGCTGTTCAAGGTGGTGTCCTCTCGGGTAATGTCACTGAAATTTTGCTTTTGGACGTCACTCCTCTTTCTTTGGGTATCGAGACCTTGGGTGGTGTGATGACCAAACTGATAAACCGAAACACTACCATCCCCACTAAAAAGTCGCAAGTTTTCTCCACCGCTGCTGACGGTCAAACTCAGGTCGAAATTAAGGTTTACCAAGGCGAACGAGAGATGGCCTTGAACAATAAATTGCTTGGTCAATTTTCTTTGGTCGGTGTTCCCCCAGCACCGCGTGGTGTTCCACAAATTGAGGTTACCTTTGATATTGATGCCAACGGTATTGTGAATGTGTCTGCTCGAGACAAGGGAACTGGCAAAGAACAACAAATTGTGATTCAATCTTCTGGTGGTCTTTCCAAGGACGACATTGAAAATATGATTAAGAATGCCGAAAAGTTTGCTGAAGAAGACAAGAAGAGACGAGAAACTGTTGAGACTGTGAACCAAGCCGAAGGTATTATCCACGACACAGAATCCAAGATGGACGAATTCAAAGATCAACTTCCATCTGAGGAATATGAAAAATTGAAGGAAAAAATCAGCAAGACTCGTGAGGTTTTGGCCAACAAGGACAACGAAACTCCTGAAAAGATTAAGGAAGTCTGCAATGATTTGCAACAGTCCTCATTGAAACTGTTCGAGATGGCATATAAAAAGGTAAGCACTCAAGTACACTTGAACCGAATTGCAATTGTAAATTCTTTATTTTAATTTCTTTAGATGGCCGCAGACCGTGAGGCTGCATCATCTTCCTCGTCTTCGTCTTCATCAACAGAAGAGGAAAAGAAAGAAGACAAAAAGGAAGACAAGAACTAAATAGAAATAATAAAAGAAGAATGCCATATTTGTGAATATAAACATCGCTTACTTGGAACTTATTTGAACTAGATCTGTGTTCTATTTTCTGTAGATTATATTATTGTTTGGTTGGTCTTGTTTGGTAGACCTAATTGAATTATTGTAATTAAGTAGTTATTATGTTTCATTTTTTATGTTTATCTCACTGCACATAATTTCTCTTCACAACACAAACACATTCATCATATTCAGAATAACTAAATTGAAATTTTCATATACACAGCCGAACGTCATTGCCCTCATAATAAAACCCTTTAGATATACTTAAAAAAAGATGACGTTGATTGAGAGCCACTTGTGGGCAAACAGTGCTGCGATCCACACCGGTGATACATTCTATCGTCTACCGTGAAAGTGCAAGGCAAAGTGAATAGCAATTTAAAACATTTGTCTGCTTAGAATGGACATGTCACTGACTGGCTGTTTCACTGGCAGTGGAGTCCAAGTGTCAAACATCTGTGCCTCACAGTCAAGACAAGTGCAATTCTGCCAGCAAAAATTAGGAATGTTAATTTAGTATAATATAATATAGAAGTGGCCTCGAATGGTTCCATTGCAATTTGCCGAGTGCAGAGGAATATTCTTAATTTGTTCAACACTAATGTAAAAAGTGACTCCTCCATGGAAAAGTATAAAATAGTTATTTGCTCAATGCTACTGCTGAGCGAATGCAAGTGAAGGTGGAGATATTTACTGAATGGACAGTGAGTCCAACTGAATGTCGTACATAATTAGACAGACAAAACAGAACAAAGCAATGCAAGAAATGTTTAAATTTATTGAATTAACATTGCCATTGAGATAATTGAATTGAAAGGAAGCGAATACAAACATGGAGAATTGCAGTAATGGAGGAGAAAATGAAAGTTGAGATTGAGCCATTTTGTGTCGATCTTGTGTGAGTGTCCTCTCTGTTCTGTATGCAATGCCACCAAAGACCAGAGAGTTGCAAACAGAGTGCACTCAAATGGACAATACAAACCTGAATGTCCTGGCCTGGTCAGTGGCCACTGCAAATAGAAAACACCCCGTGGAGTGGTCAAAAGGGAAACTAATAATAATTAATGCAATTAGATCAGATTGCACTGTGCTTGGGAGGTGGAGGAGGAGTGGGCTAGTAAAGGATCAATCAAACTAGAAATCGATATCGCACCAACTCGGGACTCCACTTGCAAATGACAAACTGAACAGTACTTGGATCGATTCGTGAAATTCTCTCAACATTTTCTTTGAAAGTTTCTCCACAAATCTGCAATAAAGAATAGCGAATCATTAGTAAGTTCATTTTTAAGCCAACCAAAACATATTACCCAACTTTATTAAAAATTAAACCAATCAATTTTTGCTCTCCAACAAAAATCGATTGAGAAATATGAGATTTGCAGCGCCGTTACAAGTAATACAAGTCAATCTGCACTAATTCAGTCTGTAATTATTGGCAGTGAATGCATGCATATGTAATTCGAATGCAAACACCCTAATCAAAGCGTACATTCATTATTATTATTATGCCGTGTTTGGTTTGGTTTGTTATTTAGCAAAGCCGGCGGTAGCGAGGTAAATTGGAGTCAATCAGCGGCAGTGAACGATTGGCAATCGCATTGATTTGAACTCGATCGAGCTAGCGCGGGCGGTACAGTAAATAATAATCGATAACGAAGCAATGTGTTTGTGTTTGTGTGTTTGCATTGCCTTGCACTGTTTAATTCTATTAGATCTCTGTTTGGAATATATGGAAAAAATTATTAACGATAAAAAGAAAAATATAGATTGGCAATGTGTGGAAGGAAAGGCAATGGAGGGGAAAACGAAAATTGGTCTGTTTGTGTGTGAGGGACAAATTGTTGAAGCGATAAATTCGAAAGCTATAAATTTTATCCTATCACCAGTGAAGAACATATGAGTTCCAATCAGAACCGAGTAATAACTCATATTACCAGTCACATGTGGGCTAATACTAGTCACGGGTGCTGCTGCTTATTAATAAAATGGACCAAAATAGGCAAAACAAAAACAAAAATGCAATCAAAATGCAAGACAGGAGAGTGGACAAATCTATCGGAATCTAGAGTCAGTCGGTGTCCACAATCGGTAGCTGGACCACGCAAAATTGGTCACCCAAATTGGAAATGTTCAATAAATTTTTCCACACTTAGCCAAATGATTATCTTCAATAACGAGATGGCAAACAAAAGTTTGCAGAAAGTGAGATTCGAAAAATAACTCCAACTCTATATAGCCATAAATCACATCGATATTTAATAATATTCGTAATAATTATGGCATTTCCAAATGATGACTGACAGGCCACAGACAAACAAACACTCGAAACTTGAGAATTGAGAAACGAGAGGAAAATATTTTGCATTTCATATTTGGCGCTTGACTTGAGGGTAGAAAAGTTGAGTGGCTCAATATTCAGCATTTGGTCAGGTCGAACGAGAGAGAGAATTTCATAATCTTCAGACAGAAAACAGACAAAAATTATTAATGACATTAATAAATAAAAATTTATGTTTGTGTATTGAGGAAATAGTAAAGTGTAAATCAAAAAGCGAGTCAAGCTGGTCAGAATCAGCAAATAGACTTTGAAAGTAGAGATAAAACAGAATGGAATTCCAAATTCTAAACAATTCCAACTTGCCATTTCTTGTTGTTTGCCATAAATTTGCAATTATATCACCATTGTCTGTCTAAAGTTTAACGAAAAGGCCAAAGAAGAGGCGAGATAGTGCAAAACTATTAATAAATACCATTCGAATTTCGACTAAACAAAAGAAAAAGAAGAAGGAATGAGTGTAAGGTTATAATTTAGATCTATTTCTCACTATCTATTACCGAACTGTATTAATAAAGATAAATGCCATTCGGTGAGATAAGAGATTAAGATAATGGCAATCTTGTTATCAGAATTGAGTTGAGGCTTGACGGTTGTTGAAAAATGGCGAAATGAGACAAAAGAAGAAAAGGAGGAAGAGAGAAGAGAGAAATGAGGCAAAGTGAGAAATATTGCACAACACAAAGGAAATAATAAAATATATGTTTTGTTCGCCTGAAGAGAGATGTGCTTGGGAGAATTTGATCATTTCCAAATGTGCAAACACCAAAACTAACACTTGAACAAGAATAATAATAATTTTTCCAACAATATTCTGAAAATAAATATAAAAGTGTAATTACTAACAGAAATAGATTTAACATTTACAAAGAAGAACTCACTTGGTGTCGATTATTGGGAACAATATTCTGAGAAGAACTCATTCGTTCGGAAGAATGTCACTTCTTGTACTCGATGGGGAGGTAATGGCCAATGTCAACACATGCACACCGTTTGTAGTACAAATCGAATTCACATTGTTCATTGCTTTACACATTGCACACAACACAACACAATCAGTAATGTAAATAATGTCAATTTTCCGATAGACCGAACTTTCTCTGGGACGAAATCGTTGTCTAGGATCGATACGAGAGAAACATTTAAATTTATAAATAAAGCATGTCGTGTTCGTATATGCATGCAGAGTCTCTGGTCGTGCATATGTTAGTGTCAATTGGAACACAATTGGTGGCTTTGTTGTACGGGCCAATGTAATATTAATCATCACTCCGAGTAATGCACCTGTGTGATAATGTCCACTTGGTTGTTGCACAACAATAACAACAACTTTACTCGTCCATTCGTCGTGTTCACTTGCCGTTGTCCATTAATAACAATCGAGTTGAGTCGGGAGAGATTTTCAATTTTGAGCATTTCAAAGCGGCACTCACCAAAAGCTTAGTTGTTGTTTTTTTTATTGTTGGCAGTTTTGATTTATGTTCCGTTTAATGTCCGTAAGTCAGAATTAGGCAACACGAATAAAGCCCACACAAGCACATACTTCGCAACACCGATTCTTCATTTACGCAGTAAATCCCATTGAAAAGTCATATTTCAATGCACGAACGAGACAAACAACGAAAAAAGTGCCACTCCACTTTGGTTCATTGAAAATGGCGAAAATTTTAATTTGATTAATTGCAAAAACATGTGAAGGGAAAAATTGTTGACGAAAATAAAAAGCAAGCAAGCACTTTTACCTTCGAATGGTTCGTGTTAATAAAGTTGTTACCAGCCACATCGAATGTGGAGATATCAATTATAGATAATGTGTACTGGATAGACACAGAAAAATGAGTTTAAAGAGAAATCACATTTTGACAATGGAAAGTGCCATAAATTGCAGTCGTGTTGCGGTGATGGAAAAGTTATTGTCAAGTTCAATTACCTAGAAAGTGCATCTTGAAATGAAAACATTCATTAATTATTGATCAGCCATAAGATGACCATACCTTGCAGCAATAAAACCTGGGAGACGGCTAAATTAATGGAACAATTCATTATAATGCCAAACGGGTGTTCATTGCAATTTGTGGGAGCCTATGGATTGGACCGTTTCGAGATGACGTTGACAAGGCAGATGACTCAATGAAAGAAGGCAAAAACAAATGGTCGATGAACACTGAATACTGCTCTACTCACTGTCAGTTACTGAGTCTCAGTAACGTCGTTAATTGACGGACTTGAACTTTGACAGAACCATGGTTCTTGCAAAGCTTCTTGGTTCTTCTTATGTTTATTTATGGCTGAGAATTTTATTGTTGGCTTGTTTTTATGTTGCGTTCATTTATCTCATCATAGCATTTTTGGTTTATTTGCATTTGAAACTGCTTTACTGATATCATCATGGATGGTCGATCTACGAATAAACCAGCAGGCGGGCCTGCTCAACAGAATATCGAATCTCAACAAGTTGGCCATTTTAGTACTCCGCTACCTCCTCTTTCTATTGATCAATCTTATGCAAAATCTCCACAATATGCACTTCAATTGAACATCCTGAAACATAATAAGCCCGACCACAAGCAAATTTGTATAAGAATATTTACAAGCGTTACAATAAGAATTGAGGTTCGACTCGTTGAATGAAGCTCTCGGAAATATCTCCAGAGATCTCTCCCAACAGGAGTCCCAAGTAATATCTCATATATGTTATATAACACGAGATTCATAGTCTTTTTAAGTGGTTAACGGTGTCGAATATTCAGAAGCCGACAATAATTCTCTGAAGCTAAAGGTGAAACATCAAAAGACATGTAAAAAACTATGGGTTGCATTCGAAAGAATTCTTTAGGAGTGAGAATCAATGACATTTGATTCAATGTTTAGTAGAGTTTTCAATTATTAGATTTTATTTTATTTTATTTTATTATGAACACCCAGACACATTTAGTCGCATTTTCAAATGTTACACTACAAGCCACATTGATTCATGCATATTGCTAGCAATCTATTTTAATAGATATCCTTTGCATGCTGAGTTGTTGGCATCAATTGGTGGCTTGTCTAGTAGTAATTTAATTGATCAATTATCATTAAAGTCAAACAGGATATGTATGACATTTATGAATGAAAATCAAAATGACCTTCAAATTTAGATGACATTGTCATATATGAATGACTCATTGACCAGCTGTGAACAGTTTAAATGAAAACAACGCAATGTGATGTGCCATTCATCACAAATGGTCTGTGACAAATCGGTGGCATTTTGATGTGTTCGTTCAAAAGTAGCACTCTCATCTATTTATCTATTGACTCAATTTGTAGTAACCTTTTACAAACTTCACCATTTAATTATAATTTTTCATTTTAGTATTTGTGCCCTTCGTGAACATTCCATCATTTAAGTTTGAACTTACCCAACAGGCAAGTAAATATCATATTTCATCTTTTATATTCGATTTTACTATTGCTTCATTTTATTCATTACAGTTCTTTGAAATACCATCATCATGCAGAATCCAAAGAAACAGCCGCATTTAGCGCCGACTCCACAAAATGTCCTAACTCAACTGCGTGCTCAATCGATTCAACAGTCTTCTTTGCCTCCTTTACGTCCCAATCAAAGTGCACAATCGCCTCATCTTCTGCAAGCTTTTGTAGGCCAGCCCTTGCAAATTGCACGACCTTTGCAGCTTTCACAGCAATTGCGATCTCAACAACCTTCACCACAATCTGCTACACCATCACAAGTGTTGGCATTGTTATTAGAATCTCAACCTCAATTGCGCCCACAAGTTTCCTCCCAACGTCCACAACTCTTACCTCAACAACCACAGCTTCCTTCACAGCGTTCTCAGCAAGTCAACCAATTTGTCCAGCTTTTACAGCCATCTCAACCTCCACAATTGATACAACCTGTACAGCCTGTACAACATCAAGAGCGTTCGCCTGTGAATGACTTGAATTTGACTTCGGAACAAATTGAAATAATCTTACAACGAAAGAAAGATATATACGAAAGATTTTACACGTCAATAAAATTGTTAGAACGCTTGATCCTGAACGCTGGTAAAAATAAACCAATTTCCCAACAGAGTCGAGTTGAACAAAGCCATAAAGTGCTGGTGGACTTCTTTAACTCTAACGCTGCTCCTGTTCCTGGTACTGATAAAATGTTGGACAGATATGAGGCACATCTGAACAGGTTGATGGACCAAGCTCCTGGGTGGTGCGAGAAGTTGAAGCTATTTGAAAAAGAACTTGAAAAACAACGACCTGAAAAAGAACGACTCGAGAGAGAACGATTCGAGGGAGAACGATTCGAGAGAGAACGACTTGAGGTAGAACGAATTGAAAAAATACGACTTGTAAAAGAACGACTTGTAAAAGAGCGACTTGAAAAGGAACGACTGGCCAAGTCAGAAAAATCACTAGACTCTAGTTTTGGCAAGTTGATATCTGCTATCGAAAATGCCACTAGTCCAAAGAATGCGCCAATGTATGCTCAAAACGTGAAATTTATTTCAGATGCTATGGCAGTGCTCATTCCTGAGCCATATCAATTGCCCAAAAGCACAAATGTTACAAGCAGAAAAGAACCTCTGAGAAACCGAGCCGTACGAATCCTTGACAATCGATTCGCTTTTAAGTCAGTCTCAATTCGAAAAGTATATTCGCCCAACCAACCACTCGACCCTCCATTCAGCTTGTCTGTTCGGCTGTCCGACTATCATCCATTTGATTTTGTTTTGCCAAACTTGCCCACCGCACTTCTTCACATTCCAATCGATTACAATGATCGAAGAAATGCTCGACTAACCTTTGATGATAGTTGGACTGTAACTCCGTTGTTTATAAAGGTTCGTCAACGATATGAACAGAATAGGATGCAGATTAACAATCAAGACTTTCATTCGTTACTCGAAAATTTTTATCAGGCCGTATTGCAAACGTGCCTCGGTGGCACCCAGCTGTAAGTCATAAGTAGGATTTTAATGAATTGTAAAAGTGTACAAGTCTTTATTATTATATTACAAATGTGATTGATTGAGAGCTCTGTTTGAGTATAAAATAAATTAATGCTTCTTTGATGGATTATACACCTGGCTTTACTGATTTTTCACTCACAATGTTCATTCCTGTCGACCGAAGGTAGAAAGTAACACTGGTGGCTTGGTAAATGATAATCGTGTTAAGGTGGCCACACTGGAACTGCTGTTGCCGGGCTGTAGTGCCACTTTCGATTGACTGTGGTCATTAATCAAGTGGTTCGATGCAGCCGTCGACTGAGCGCCATTAACCGTTAACGAACTCATGGACGTGTTTGCGGTCGATGAGGAGATTTTACGGTTTGGAGAGTTTACCTTTATTGGCAAGGTTCGAAACACTGCTGATTGCTGTTGTTGCACTTCTAATGATCGGCGATACGAGCTGGAGGAGGTGTTGTTGGATGTGGCGCCCAATTGGGCTGCATTGCTCGATTCCGCCGGATTGACACTTTGGCACTTAATGTTCGCCTCACCAATCGACGTTTCCACTTTGGTAGCAAACGAGCCACTCGCTGAGTGGGCCATCAACGGCTGGGCATAGTCATAGTAGTCAATCTCCAATGATTGCTGTTCCAGGCAAAATGATCCCAACGAATCGTGCCTTTGGCCATTAGTTGCAGCTTCCTCAGTGCGACCACTCCCACTGGGCGCCATCAGTGAACAGTCTGCAGAGTTCTCTAGTTCGTTGATCTCTTCGGGTGTACGAATTTGCACTACTCGAGAACGTTGACTGGTGTCATGTCCACGGACAGCTATCACAGCATAAATGATGAGGGTAGTTACGATGAACAGGGAAAGCAGCATTGAGGTAATGTGGAAAGGGGTGAGATGCGACTGGGCTGATCCATCCTGTTGGTTGTAGCTGAACACTTGATGAGCTATGTACGAGATGGTACGATCCATAAGTGAATGAACAGTGTCCACCACTGACCATTGGTCATTGTCACCATTTGGTTTATGCATCAATCGGTGATGATGCTCGCGCACTGCAGAAGCAGACCGACGAAAGCGAAGTGTGACGTTGATGGAGGAGAGTGCTTCGAATCGAAGGTGTCCCGAACGAAGGTAGTGAGTTTGGGATCGATTTTCGATGTTCATTTGTGGATCGATCGAAAGTTGTCCGTTACGGACCACCAGGAAAGGAAACTTGTGCAGATAATCGATTAGATCGATGGTGGATGAAAAGTCAATGCCACCGAACTGATGGTCCGACACTGGCCACTCCATGCTGGGCTCGATGCTGTCCAGCTTGAAGCTGTACTCGGATGGATTGTCGATCGAGAGAATGCACACGGTCGGGGGCGATGTGGAAGACTCGGCTGAGCTGGTGCTGGTCGAGCTGGTCGAACTGCTCGGGGATGCTGTGCTCAATGTGCTCCAAGTGGAAGACTGTTGGGCTTGTTCTGTGCTTGTTTCGGTCACTTCCTTCTCTTTCACTTTGCCTTTTGCTTTTTTGCCCTTTTTCCGTTTCTTCGTTGGCTGCTGTTTACTCAACTTGACATTCTTCTGTTTGTTCGGCGACTTCTTATCAGTCTTGGAACTGTCAAAGCCCTCCTCGGTGTTATCAGACTTGGCCGAATCGGTAGCGGAGTGATTGGTGGCGTTGAGCACTTCCGAGTTGTCGTCCGCAGTGTAATGCAATGTCTCGTTGCTGTCTGAGTAATTAGCGTGCATCTCTCGACTGTCATCGGACAGCTCATCAGTGGCAGCCGGACATGAGGTAATTATCAAGTGGAGCACTATGGTCTCACTGGTAGTCAGGTTGATGCGGACCAAACTGTGCTGAAGCGAGTCAGCCTTTGATGGAGTCAAGCTGGAGTGCACTGGCTGGCTGCTGGCACAGTAACACGACCTTGTTTGAATCAACACTTTTTTGCGTCGTCTCGCGGCACTACTTCGCTTTCTGTCGACATCATAATCGGATTGGTCGGCACTCTTCAACGCAAATTGCCGAATGTTGGCATCTTTCTCGGTGGAATCCATCGGTTGGCCATTCTCCGGCTCACTAATGGGATCCACGTAATCGCTCTCTAGCAAAGGATTGGCTTCTTTACTCGAGCGGCCATATGCCGGTCCAGGTGGCAGGATCATAGAACGGATTTGCTCGAGTTCGCCTCGCTCTTGTCCATTCGGTGGAATATTGGCATTCATCTTGCTGAATGGACTCATCCTTTCGTGTTCACGATTCATTTGGCCGTGGTCGTCGTTCAAATATTTCCGAGTGGATTCATTTGCCTTGCCACCCAGAATGTCCATGTCCGCGATTAGACCGTCCGAATTGTTCGGGCCAATCAATTTGGGATAAGCAGCAGCAATAGGTCTTTGATTGATCTCGTTAATCTTGTCACTCGCCACTTCGGGCTGATCAGTGAGTGTGGTCGGCACACAGTATGGCAAACTCTCGAAACGGACGGCATGCCGGTGTAGGATTACGTAGATGAAGCAGTAATAGATGGACTCCTTTGGCTCGAATATATCACACCGCATTCGGACCAATTGACTCTTCAGCGGCAACATATACTCGCGAACGTAATTGAGCTGTCTTAGCTCGATCAACATCGAGGGCCTTTGTGCATGCAGATGATGGCCATTGTGGTGATGCTTCCACTGGTGATGCTGCTGATGGCCGTGATGATGGTGCTGGTGCTGATAATGATGATGGCTTGGGTACAGGCGGTCAGTGGACATGTGTTGAGCAGTGGCAGACACTATCCGGTCTACCACATCTTTGGTGGCCCAATAGACACGCACCAATTGGCGAGTTTGATTATTATTATTATTATTGTGGCTGTCCTCTTCGGCCACAACAAGGTCGTCTTTCACTTTTGGCTGGTCTGTTTGCGGTTGACCATCCGACGAACGCATCAGAATGACATCAAAAGTGTCAAGGCAAGGGTAAATTGACTCGGCGGTGATAAGCTCATTGAAGGTCATCAGTGAGGAGAGAATTGATGATTTGTGTTTCGAATGGTAGTGACTGGAGTGGTGAGGCTGCCGTTGGGCTGCATTCTCACTGCTGGAACCTATGAAAGACAAAAAAAGAAAGAAGTTAATGATGGAAAATAGTTGGCTTGAAATGAAAGCTAGAGTTAGGCAGTTTAATACAATTTGTAAATCATCGAATCACTTCGTTAAGAAAAATGTTCATTTATTCACTGTTTACATTGGATTGCACACATGTAGTCGTTAAGGCACACAATTCGGGACACTAATTGAATTCTAATAGTCCGATCGACAGTCATTACAATCGAGCGCTCATTATTCATCTACCCAGTGCAGTGCACTCAGTGACAGTGTTGCTCCAAATGACAAATGCCAAAATATGGCTCATTAAACACTGGAACATTCTTATTACTACTAAGTTATTAGTTCATTCGGCACTTGAACTTGTATGCGCGCTTAGTGTTTGGGTTGAAAAAATTCATTAACTTTTGAACCATGTGCGACCCATCGAGCATTGAACGAATAATGAAGCCAATAGATATTCAATTGGACACAATCTAGCAATGCCATAGTAATTATGGCTTATTGAGACCTTATGCAATTGCGCCAATATTGAGTGTATTCCACTCGATTAGCCCCAACAGTGGTTTGCTGCCATATGGCTCTAATTACGACTTGATCCAGGTCTGCTCGGTGCTTTGATATCTGTCAGTAATGTGCACTAGTCATGCGATATCATCAGAAAGCAAAACAAAATTATTGACATTCGAGAGAGGTAGAATGAAAAGCCAAAAAACGGAATGACACTCGAAAGGACATGACAAAAGAGAAGATCGAGTGATGAATTATTGATTCGATTGGAGTATATACTGCTGCTGCTGTCCATTATGGCCATTTGAGCGGCTTTATTGACACTGCCGCATTAAAGCTTTGAGTGCAAATTGGAAGAAAGCACTTAATTTAAAAGAATCGAGTAACATGAAACCAAGACCACAAAAGCTTTCGAGGATAAACCAAAAATTTTTGAAAAAAAGATGCTAACGTTGTCATGGCATTTATGAACAGAACCAAACTATAGGTTCACTTGTCTTGAGTCTCGTTCTGCTGTTTTGTTTTTTTCTTGATCTTCATCATGGATTTGGTTCGTTTTATTACTTTGTTGAATATTTAAGTTGTATTAATTCTAAATCTTACCTATCCCTCTTAGAAACGTTAATTAATCGTACTAATTGGTTGTAGTATTTCACACTCCATACGAAACAATTGGATATCTCGAAGTAAGTAACCTTTGTCTTGCTATAATTTAAGCATTTCTTTTCCTCTTTTAATTCTTGCTAATTAGACAATTTACTCGCCTAGTTCGCTAGATGTTGTTACAGCGAATAGACAATTTACTCATTGCTTATTCATCAGCACATCCATTTGAACGTTCACCAATACCAACAGGAAAACACTAGTTTAGTAATTTGTGTATATGCTGGGGCTTATTTCTTTCCTCCTGAATGTGCATATTTTATGATTACTGACTTTAACGAATAGCAAATAGCTGACCAAATTTATTCACAAGCACATTGTTAATGTATGAACCCACAATGTCATTTGTGCTACCGAGCAGGCTTGACCGAATTGTCTCGTTTGTCACTCGCGCCAGTGTCAATTTTTCCTCTCACTGGGTTGCATGTAGATTGTATAACCATTTTTGTTTGGTGTCGATTCCATCAATTCTAATTTAATTTCAACACCCCACACCGTACGGCATGCAATCCGCTATTATCGGCTATCTCGATCAGTCTAACCATTAATAATGGCACATTATCATCAACACCATCGCGTTGCACTGCAACATTTCAGTGACAATAAGTGATTCTGTGTTTTGTGTGTGTGTTGGTTGTATTATTAGCTTGACACCATTGGCCTGACCACCATCAGCTGTCTCATCTGGCAGTGACATCTTTCCCGTGCTTCACTAATTGCTAATTGCACACCGCACATTACTCTAAATTGCCTGCCATTATCTAATATGGTCAATTAACCAAATACTTGTGCCCCAACACGGAACATGTTTCGTTTGCTTTTTATCTTTATTTTTTTATTTCTGTTTTCCGTGGACCGTTCTTTCTAATCATTCACTGTATTTTCCATTCATCGATATATCCATTGCGCAAATAGTCCGTCCCGTAGAAAATAAACTTTTCGGACCTTTTCTGCTTCTGTTTTTAATCAGGAACAAATTTGATTGTACTAATTTAGTGAATTCATTTCCGTTTTTTTACTTTTGCAATAGTTTGTATTGTCTTCAAATGTCTACTCCAATCGATATTTTGCCTTCATCTCTTTCAATACTTAACGAGAAGGGACTTAAGACGATTTTGCTACCGATTCTGCTAATTACCCTTAGCTCTTTCATCGAGAGTATTTTTGCTTTCTATCCTCAACACTCTTCTCCTTTTACATCATCATTAGTCTATCATTAAATATTTAATGGCTCAATCGGACGTCTTTACTACTGTATACATAGTGGCTAGTGTCTTTGTTAGTTGATCGGTGTACTTATTTACTGTCAAAATCTACTGCTTTTTCTTTTTCGCTTTAAAACACGATTGGCTCATTAAAATTCTATCACATACACGCACATCCTCATATACAGTTGCAGTATATATTCCAAACTAATTTGTCGTACACTATCGATGTGTTTGCACACACACTTGTGAAGCGGTAATTAGTGTCAAACACAGCCGAACAAGCATTCGATTTGAGCAACCAAACCAAACCCTGGCCAATCTTGCCCATTTCTGGTGTGTGTTCACTTTCCCAATTATTGCCATTATTTATTTATCATCGCCATTTTAAACTTTCCCTGCACAAGTGCGCGTTAATCCATTTCGGGGGAAGCCTCTCCTCTCTAATTACGATCCACTCGATCGTGTCGGTTGTTTGCTCGTTCTCGTCCCTTTCGCTAATCAACCACTGCCGCCACAGTCACCACTTCGATCCGTAACATTGCACTTGAAAATTGAGTTTCGCCACTAAACTTTTTGCTTGTTTTCTCTCTATTTGTTGTGCGTTTTGGTTCATATTTAAATCCTAGGCATGTCTCGTGAAATGAGAGTGGGAGAGGACACCCAGTGAATGGAACCGCACTTAAGCACACTAACTCAATTCCCATCTGACAGTTTATCTATACGTTTGTCCCTATGCGAGAAGTTGCTATTTGAAATTACGGCCTTCAACAAGAAGCAAATATAGCCTGATAGACACGGACAACTTTTTCTATTATTTCTCCCATGGATTGGGTTTATTTTTATTTTTATTTAATTTGCTCATTAGAATGGCCACACAAATAAAGACTCGCATCGATTTGATGAATTTGCTGATGTGTGTTGTGTCTGGCTTGGCTTTGGCAAATTTAGCCAATTGAATAAATGAATTACCGATCTTGGAATGTGTGACTTTGAGCAAACTTTGTCTGCTTCTAATTTGAACTGCAAACTTTAACTTTTTTCTCGCTCGCCTACAATGACAATCGACTAGTTGTCAATAGCGTTCGATTCGTTTGGATATGTGGACACACACAACAAGCAGCTAATACATTGCCAACTAGATCAAGCCACACTGGTCTTCACGTTAATGTCACGCCTTTCAGCCATAGGAAAATTACTTTATTTCATCAAGCAATCTGTGATTCTTTCTTACTGACCATTCCTTCTGTTTGATTATATTTTGGTCGAATATTTTCTTCAATCATAGATTTAGGAGACTTTTGCAGACTAAGTTGCATTATTATATTCGACCCAAAACATACTAAATGTGTGTGTGTGTGTGTCTGTTTCGATTATTTGATTTGGTTTGGCAGTGCCAACCAGAAATGCCAGATTTATGAGATGAGCTGATGCATGCACCAGCAAAGGAGAGGTACCTCGCCATTGGTTTACTAGTGCATTGCCCTTCATGACATTCCTACTGGGCCCATAAGCAAACAATGTCTCCCAATTGCCTTACGATTGTTTTCGGCTTGTACAGTGTGCACTCCTATACCAACAACAGTCGATAATCATAATTCGTGTGCATGTAAAGATGCTTTTTATTACTCGTGACAGAATGCATTCTCTTGCCATTTGGATTGTAATTAAATTGTCCTCATTTGTAGCAACGTTTTATTTTATTGCTCACAATGATCTAATGAGACATTTGATCATTATTGATACATTAGTTATGTTCATACTTGAGTTTATACTTTTACTGCTTTGATCAGGCTCGGAAAATTTTGTTCAAATTGAATTTTGCGTTTATTTTATCTCTCGAATAGTGGCGTTTGCCTTTTTAAGCTTGGATTTTAAATTAAAATTATTTTTTACACTTGGAATCCAATATTTGAAAAGTAATTACTTTTCGTTATTAAACTGCTTTTTTATAGATTTCACCGGGAGATTGTGTTGTACTGACGTATGTGCCCCATGTCTAAGTTTCCGAATCAATTGAGTTGAGTTGTTTTCAATTTTCTATCTTCTGTTTTCTATTGCTCACTTTAGTTGCTTTATTTTAGCTATAGATTATTTCTAATTTTATCGCTCAAGTATTTTTAGTTTTAGTTTTTCATTTATACAGAACCTAAATGATGTGCACTCCTTTTGTCTGTTCGGTTCTGTTCCGAATTGATCTCTCAATTCTCTCACTGGGCCGCATTCGATGTTACTAATTTACTATATTTTGTGTGAATGCGCATTGGTGTGTTTTTCTTTCTTCGCTATCTTTTCAAAAAGCTTTGATTGCCCACGCTTCAGCGTTTTGTTAGCTTAAGTGAGCAATGCAATGCAATGCTCACAGTGAGATATTTTTTGCTGTTTGGTCGATATAATTGCTATCATAATGGTCAGTCATAAAGTCTATCATAGATGTGTCGGTGTCTTCGAAATGTTTCTCAACAGCTAAAAGTCGCTTCCCTGCAGTGCTTTTGTATGGCATTTGAATTGTTTGAAATTTATGTTTGTTCCGCTTTTGTTGTATCGATTCTCTAGATGACTTGGCTCGATTTAAAAACGCACTCACTTACTGCATGTTGCTGCTTTATTTATTGCCATCACAAATAGATGAATGATCGAATGAGTGACACAGACCCAAGCCAACACAGACACACACACGAGTGAGGAGACAATGGTTTTGTTGGCGACAATCCATTGCACGATGATGATTTATATCGAGTGATCAATATGGGTGAGTGTCTGTCTGGACATACTGGTGACACTGGCAGCTCACTCGTCGATTGTCTCTCAATCCCACTGCTGCTCACTTTCTATCTCTCTCCGTTCGTTCACTTTGCCTCACTCAGTCGACTCTTGGATCCAATCTGTAGTATCAAACTGTGCGCGCTCTTTTAATATTTAATGCCCATTCTGTGTGTGTCTGTTCGATTAGAAAACACAATTAGGCCCTATCGACTGAGCTACTGTCAAAGCAGTTGACAATCAGTCGGCTGAGTATATCGATCTGTGGGGAAAGTAGCAGCCACCAGACCCTAGTCGACAGTCGATTGCAATCGTATCGCATTGTGCAGTGTGGCAATGTGCACAATGGCATGCACGCACACCCGATAGGTCGATATGTTTAATTGTTTTGCTTTTGACTCGTCTAATTAAATACGACTTGGCCAAATCTGTTCCACAGTTGTTCACGTTTTGTGTGCTAATCCCGTTTTGCTGCTGCAATAATTAATGTGCGCATTGATTGGTGTGTGCCATTTTAGTGAGATAGGCAAGTGCCGCAAGACACACGCTGTGAGTGGCCATATTTCCTAATGTATTCACTGTACCTGCTGTTTATTGGCGGCACTTTCGATTGTCATTTCGAGTGTATCGCTTTGATTGCATTGCGCTCCTTGACACCGGACCTATAAGTGCGGAACTATTGGCTATCGCACTAATGTCCACCAACATCGCATAGCTTTCAGGGCTATAATCTATTATTAATTATTAATAATCGAGTCCTTTCCTCAACTGTCCATTAATTATTGACTTCTCTCCCTTCTTTCCCTTCAATTCCTTACTCTTTCCTCCAGATCGCTATTGGCTATTTCCACTTTTCCACACATCTAATGGCCAATTGATTGGATCGATTTTGTCATTCTCTACTTTGTCAGTTTGTCTGGCTTTGCCGTCCTCCCAATTCGATCCATCTCTAATCATCACACTCGTTCCTACTGTTTCTTAATTAATGCCTCTTTCGACATTGATCTCTTGTCGTTGATCTTTTCTTAGGCTGAGACAAAGACTCATTATCAATTCTCCACTATTGTAGTGGTGTTGACACAATTTGTCATAACTAAACACTAAGCACTGTATGACGATTATAATTGGAATTTACTTTTAAACTTTAATTTAATTGGTTTTCATTTTTTCATAATTTCACCAAATGGCTTTTGCCATTTGCCATGTTATTATTCTCTCATTTAGCGTGGGACTTTGGGGCCGTTCACTCTCTGTGCTAACAAGCAAATAGTTTAATTGTGAATTGTGAATTGAATATATCACTCCTTCGTTATTCTTGCTCCTTTATTACATTACCATTCTGTCCTTAATTTATTTATATAAATTTGAATTTCCATTCGCACACATTCTCATTCTGTTTGTACAACTTTTTAGTCAGGTTCGTCTTCGCCTTTGCCTTACTATTTTACTAAGTTGGAACTTCAACTTTTCTTTGGCGAATCAGTTCCATCGCCATCATCAGAGCAAGCACCTTTATTTGCACACTATGCTTTTCCTATTGTTATTTTTGTCGTTACTCTTCAACTTTATTCTATCAGCCTCTTCCTCTTTTTCTTTTGTGTGTACGCGAGCCTAACTTGTGCTCAATCACAGCAACGCGTAACGTTGGGAGAATATTCACTCGTATTGGACTGTGCCCTGTGACTGTCAAAGACAACGTTTCTCAATCTTCGGTTCGTTTCACATTAGCACACGTATTTTCCGTTTGCGAAACGCTTTGTACTCTGTCTCAATCTTTTACTTTGTTTACAATACAGTTGGATTGCACGGGCCAAAGAACGTGTGAGGAATTTTAAATTTTTCTTATTCTTTATTTTTTTTGTTCTCAGGATTGGTCGCTATTACTACTACTATGTAACACAATGTACTGTGAACTACTGCTTCAAGTCAAATAGAAGAAAGAAGTTATAATTTTAAAACTGACGCTCACTCTACGACAAATACATTTGAGCGCGTGTGTACTCGTTTGGCATACGAATATGACGTTTTTATTATCGTCAACGGCAGTGAAATCACGGACAACGAACTTTGGTGAACTCGAGATAAAAACTGTAAGTTAATTTAAACTTATTTGATTGAGTTTAAATCATTTCTGTGCCTTCTTAAAACATGTGCAAACTATGCTTGGCAGTATAGCCCTCTGTGCTCTCTATTGATTCGACCCCGATTAGGCTTGTGTTTGCACTGATAAGCTCACTACATTTTGTCTACTTGATGTGTTCGTTAGCTTGACTGATTGGTTGCTCTTTTATTGGGCTACTAGTCTGACAGTCGTTTTGATGAATTACTAAAGCCAGAATGGCTTAGTTCTCTATTATTCGTGTTCACTGAACTGCCATTTGGTTTGGCGGCCACTTTACTAGCGACATAGTTTGGTGGCGTGTCCCCCTTCTCTCTCAATAGAGACAGCCATATTTCCATGTCCTTATTATTGTCATCATCATCATCATTGTGTTGTATTGTGTTAGTTGATTTAAATCGGCAAACTGCGACAAATCAAGCTGAATCAATCTTTGCCACTGTCCGCACTGCCACCACCACTAAATGATGTGCACTCTCCGGCAGTGTACTCCCCGGTCGGGTCCCTCCCGACCGATTTATTCACAATTCCGTCATCATTTCCATGCACCATCCATTCACAGCTATTGTCAGCCATGCCTCATTTTTATTGTTCTGTCTTATTTTCAAATGGCAATTTCTGACTATAACTGTCTTATCATGGAAAGTGAACGCTTCAATTAGGGGCGAAAGTTTTGTGTCGCTGCTGCCCTGCTTTCCCATTGACTTGTCTCGCATGGATTGTTTACCCCGCCAAAACACAATCGCCACAGTATAAATATGTTAATTTAATTTACAATTCAACTTGCCTGCCACTAACCGACCAATTGAAACAATAACATCGCTTTTCCTCCTCTCCCCAGTCGGCAACTAAAGGCAATCAACAATACATTAATATAATATATTTGCCTGAACAGCGAAAAAAGATAATTTCCAATTCGAATTATGACAACCGAACAGGAAAACACAGGATGTGAATAGAGGGCGGCTTTTGGTGGCTTTTGCCGGTGAGGCTTCTTTCTGGCAAACCAAACCGAGACTCACTTTGCCCTTACACTAGATTTAACTTTGTCCCTTCTAATCTAATTAACAGAATCGAAGCATGGCTGCCTAGCCAAGTCAAACCAATTGGAATCGATTCCTCGATTACAGTAATTAATATACAACAGGAAATTATTTTTGCCGGAATTACAAATTATTATTCGCTCGCTCGCATTGCACAGAGATAGAGATACAGATTCCATCGGTAGAAGGAGGAGGGATAGAATGTCTAATTATCGTGTGTGTGCCAGCAGAAGCAGCACAAAAAGATAACACTTGCATGTGCCTGGATTATTACTGCTCAATGTTTTACTCTCTTATTGGACTATATTCGTAATAATGGTCAAGGGATTAATTTAAATTGCAAAATCATATTTTTTGTGTTTGCACTCGCTCGCTTGCTTGGCGCCAATTGTTAAGCAGATTGATCGAAGACGCGGGGAATGAATGGTGCAACCAAATTTGCTTGTTTATAGCCAAATTGGATCGAATCCATAAATCTGCTTTTGTACGGTGTGCACATACTGCACACACTTTGTTCATTTTTCTTCATTCTTGCCGCTCCATTCTCCCACAGTGTCTCTCCATTATTTGCATTGGAGTGACATGTCAACCTGCTTTGCACTAACGCGATTACTTTGCACGATCGTGTGTGAGTGAGTGAGTGTGTTCATGCATTTTTTGTTTCCCTGGTCTTGCATGTCCCAATCGAATCAGTTATTGTTCATGCTTGTGTGTGTTCGATTAATTTTGTCTGCAATTTTGTGCTTTCTAATTATATAATCTCATCATTTCAATTAGCACTATAATGCGCTTATTGTTATGAATTTATTAGACAGTTCACTAGTTGGTTTACTTTAATTGAATTATATACATTTTCATTTTAATGTTAATTTGTATTTAGTCTGAGCATCTGTGTACACACTTTTCTGTTCGATTCGAAACAGTTTTCAATTATTGTAATTGTTGATTAATAATTCGCTCTCCATGAAGTGTCCAATTTGTGTTGTCAATTGTGTGTGCAAGTCCTTATATATTTTTTTTTCGCTACGTGAGCAAATATTTGACCATAAGCATAAATAACTCAGCATTAGTGATGTGATAGCATTAGTCCGCTGTATTTGTCAAGTGGTCTATCGTTGCAATTTGTGCAATTTCCAATTTGGAGACCGGAGAGCGATGGCTTCTTCGAGTGGCTCACACACGCGATCCAAAACGGAACCTGTGTATGTCTGTGGTGTGCACATTAGTCGGACAGAGCGTTTCGGAATCAATTTGCAAATAGAAATATAAATTTGTCAACTGATGACTAGCTCAAATTCATCATCTCTCGAGGCTTTTAGTTCGGTTGGGCTCAGTGGCAATCTTTCATTCTAGCACTTGCTCTCCCTCACAAAGTGACAGGCTTCTTTCATATAATAAGCCCCCGCTTGGTAGAGTCCAAGTGATGTTTTGCCCCAGACCACATGGCCATAACTGAGTTAGCCACTGCCACTGTACCCATTCTCACAGAGAGGAGTCGAGGCCCAAACCGGTGGAGTGGTAATTTGTTTGATGAAAAATAAATAGATTTCCAGCAGTAGTATTTGCCTAGATTGCCCGTAGTCCAAACAGTCATGGTGTTGGTGTTCACGGTCGGTCGATGTACTGGACGCAAATTTAATTTGTGCAAATGCAACCTTTTAGCCAAGGTCCACAGAACTTACAATCGACCACCGTGTCAAACAGTGTAACAGTCATGTTTTGAGCACGAGCACACATTTCTCGAAGTGTGCACTTGATTCACTTGATTCTGATTAAACCCCAGACCATTGGTTCGCAAGTTTGCAATATATTTTTAATTGCCTCTAACTTGTTTGCCGTATTCGAAAGTCTGAGTTTTAAATTGAAGTTTAAGTTATTATTACACGGACAAGTGCAATTTATTGCTGGCCATTGAAATAAATTTTCGATGCAAACTAAACCAAACCACTGGTCTTGAATTACTTTGTGCAGTGCAAATGAATCTCACCAGACTTGCACACACTTGGCCATAATGGGTTACAGTGAAATTGCATTTTAAAATTTATGATTCGTGCAAGGATTTTGCATATTAAAATTTTAATTTCATTATGCTTAGTGAATTGAGTTAATGAATTGATTTAATTTATGAATTTGGTTTTTGGTTTTCTTAATTAATTAACATTTTAAATTTATCGTTGCCGGAAATTTTATTTATTTTTAAATTATCTTAGAAATTTCAATTCTGACAAATCATTTATTATCTGGATGATTTTGTACTTTCTTTGTTACTCGGACGTGTTTACTAATGGTGCGCTGTCTATCTGTCTGTGTGATCCGGGGGCTGGCTCGATTAGTGAAATAAATAGCAAAATGTTAATAACCTTGTAAGTGGTGATTGCTTGGCTTGTGTGCTTGTGTGTTTAATTAATTAAACAACACCAACAACTCGATTAGTAGTGAGGCCACCGAGGGCACAGTGCACCCAGTGCACCAATCATCTCGAAGATCGATGATTTATGAGACGACAAAGTTGAAGGCTGTGCTGTGTTGGGCCACACAATGTTCGCTCTTTGGCTCATCTGTCTCAATTGAATTTTAATGTTTCACGGAGGCCATTCGAGAAGTCCTCGGTGACTGATTCTCTCTTTGCGCATTTGTTTAGTGTCTCAGTGAAATAGATTGTTCCTCCAGCTAGTTCAATTAATTAACGCCAAATGTCAATTTCGCTTTGACTCTCCTTGAGACTTTGCTCGCAACTTCTCTGCAATGATTTTTGTTGCGTCTCGATGCATTGCGCGCGAGCCAAAAGAAAAGTTCATTTTCGCGGTTGAGTAATGTTGAAATGAACACTACACTCTCTATCTGACATTATTTGTCAGTTTGACTCAACCAAGTTGGGCGTAAAGTGTAATTTTGTATTTCAAATTCACTATCTCTCTCACTTGATTCTATTTGAATTTGTAATTAAGCCCGCATTTAATGATGCTCACACGACCGCGGAAGGTTCAATTACAATTCGAATGAGATGAGCAAGCAGAACGACCAATTCGAGTTCATAATTACTGTCAGTTGACTGGTTCTGCCTCATAGGTGCACCTCATGATCATGTCAGTCCACTGTTCCGGCCCGAAATTACACTCCGAACTGCACCGGAACATTCTCATTGAACTTTATTGCAGTTAATTTCCGTTTCCTTTATTTATTTATGTATTTTTATCATTTTAAAGTTCCGAATAGATCCATAGATCAGTTCAATTCAATGCTTTAGTGGTGGCACCTCTCGTTTTCTCATATTTTAAAATATTAATTCGAATTTTTCCATTATAATAGTCAAGTTTGAACTTTTTTCAACTCTTTTTTCTTGTTTTAGTACAATAGTTCAACGCCAAGCTCCCAAAATGCTAATGCATGCCAATGTGGATGGGAAAGTAGAAGAATGTGATATTAGGCCATTCTGGTCCCGGACCGTACATTGCCTACTACACATCCCAATTGGCCGCTGTATTTCATTTCTCGATAATTTATTCGTCTACCAGTCTAACCTTTCCCATGTATCTTTGGTTATTAGTGAGAATTCATACAGTAAAGCGAGAATTTAGAATAAATCTACTATGCGATGCACTGTTGTGCATGTATGTAGCATTCCATTACAGTAATTATTCATATGTTCAATTATTTGGTGTATTGCCGAATTGGCCTTTGCATATTTGCGCTATTGTCATTTCTTGTCTTCATTTTTTGAGCTATACTTTTTGTTTCTGTCCGACTCACTAATGCATCAGTGCAATTGGCGAATTGTTCACATTTCTGCTTGTAATGATTATTATCTTGTTTAGTGCTCATATGCATTGCATTGCACACGTTTCTCTCGTGTGTGCTCTTTAGATTCTCATTAGCTCGATGCACACTGTTCGTGCATTTTTTAGTTATTTAGTTGTAGTGCATTTGAAATTATTATTATTAATACTAACTCGGTGTCAATTTAGTTGAAATGGAAAAATGAAAAGGAATGAGACAAAAAAAAACGAAAGTTTGCCGATAATGGCGCGCTGCAGTTGTGTGTGTCTGTCTGAATGGGACAGAATTCGAATGCTACAATTGCTATCGTGACAAACGTGAAGAGCACTTTTATTACTCAAAATTGCATTTCCATCTCGTATCGTTTGCTAGTTTTGCATTGAAGTGCATTTTGTTGAAATTATATTATTATTTCTATGCTTCCGAAACTAGATCAGTTTCACTACTATGTTTTATTATTGCTCTTGTTCACAATGTATTTATTGTTTAATGGTTTAATGTGTATTGGGATTTATAGTAATAACATTTACTGTCGTTATTTCATATGCTTTCTATAAGAATAAATAAGTGACAGACACAAGTTTTGATTAGAACTGATTGGATGATTGAACTGATTAATATCGAGTTTAATATTGAGGTTATTTGATAAAGTTTTCGGTTAGTGGAGACGTGGCTAATTATCAACTCGAAAACTTTCCAATTTACCTGGTAATAATTATTATTGTTTTGCTCTAGATTCGTTAGTTTCAAATTGCATTGCAATGTTCCGTAATTCCAGTAATTCTAACAAATTTCAACTTGATCGCCCTTTACTAATTGCCAATTTATGGTTATCTATTCTTGGAATATTTTAATTCGGATGATATTCGAGACTATATTTGTGTAATTTAATATATTTTCTTATAATTTACAGATGGTACATGTTTTGTGAAGTTTTTTATTCAATTTTGCGTGAAAATGTTTTTTTTAAAGCTATGCATTATTTATGGACGACTCAATATTAGTAAATTGTCCGCATTCGTTTTGTATGCCACTTGTTATTCTCTCTCTTTCTATGCGTTTTGGAATTCAATTTTGCAAACATTCGTAAGTGCCCGTTTTCATCTTGAGAATATTCTCGATTGCCTTTTCTAATTTTTATGGCTACTTCGGTTCTAGTATGCTTTCTAGCGTAAGATGCATTAACATTCTAGTCCACAAAGGCATTTGAATCGATCCAAGTTTACTTTTCAATTTGATCGTAAACTTAAGTTGTGTCGCTCGTGTTAATTGGTGTGCCACCACAGTCACTTTCGATTGGCAATATTTATTTTGCCCATTTGCTTATTTGCATACATCCTCGACGAGTGAATTTATTATTTATTTGTCTAGAGTCTATTTCGGTCTTAATTTCTGTTCTCTCCCCTCGCCATCTTCCCTCATTTGGTCTGTGCATTTCTTGAAAGCTTTTCTTGAGATTCTTTATTTGCTTTAGTTCTCTGTGATTTGAGTGTTTGCTTTGCAATCAAACGCCAAACCAAAAAGCTGTTGTCTTTAAAGCGTTTCTAATGCACTAATGTGCAAATTCGATCAAATTGTGTATTGCCCGTTTGAGGGTGATAAATTGTCATCTGGTCTGATTGCTCAGGGCTCATGCTTGTGAAAACGCGCACTATAATTGACTGTGATTGTAATTAGCTCGAATGTTCAATTGTATGGCAATGTGTGTGATTTATCGACTCAATGATGGATGACATCTATTTATCTGTGTGAATTATCGTGTATGATTACCTCCTCTGCCAAATGATGGTTGAATGCAGACGGCGGTGAAAAGACAGCAAGTCAGCAGAATTGTTGCGATATGTCTTAGGTGGTGATGATGATGATGATTCTTGTGACGATTTACTGAACCGAATGGAAGGGATGAAACATTTAAATGTTGTTTGCAAGTGGCAGTGACTGTTGCAGGATTATGATCGATCACTGCGGTGCAATTCGGGTGCACTCGAGTGTGATCACTTGCATGGTAATGGGACTCGATTGAACTCGGTGGAGGTAGTCGAAGATTGTTAGGTACCGGGCAGGCCGAACAGAAGTCGATTTTGTTTCGCACTCGATTTATTTTGCCGGCACTTTTTGTGTGGCTCCATTCGGATGTCCTCACTGAGCAATGTCGTTGCACTGAGCCACTTGCATTTGTAGTTGAAGTATGTGCATGGTAATTAATACACTTCACTTCACAATCGGTTCGATTCATTGTAGTCGATTTAGATGGTCGTTCAATTCTCTAGTTGACATTGGCACACACTCCACTTTTAATTGCCCAATAATTGGTTAATTAGTTCGTATTATTAAATATTCACTTTAATTACCATGGCATAATTATATGATAACACACACACACACACACTGCAACACAAATTACACAAGCAACAATGTTTGGATTACCCAATGATCGATTGATAGTAGTCGTTGTTTGTTGAGATCACAATTGATGTCATGTGTTCATCAGTGGTGTCACGTTTAGCTGACCACCAGCAAACATGTTCCTTCCCGCGAACTGTTTTCCCGCCAAGCACGAATCTGTCAGTTGAGCATGTTATATTCGGCTCCCTCACTCTCTCGGCTCGACTGTCTGACTGATCTGTCAAACATTCAATGCCTCGACGGAATGCATTTTTCTCGGCTGTCAGTGGGAGTAGTGGCTACTAGACACCAAATAGTGGCATTAGACTGATTCACTGTATATAGCCCTCGACCGTACACCACACTGGTGAATGAACTAGAGAACAGTTCAGTGTATCCAGTCTCGCATCTCCTTTCGTTCCATATGTGTTGCGCCCAAGTGCCAAAACAGCGTGATCTGTTTGGACATAGAACAATTTCGATTAGAGCCATCTAATTAGCCTCGCCTCTAATTGGACCATACTTGGTTGCCTGTGTGTGTGTGTGTCTGTGCAACACGACAATGACATTGTCGAAACAAAGTTTTAATTACCGAGAGAGATGATGACAAGCAGCTGTCCAGTGGAGACGACTGTTCGATAGCATCGTTGTGGGCCAAATTGGCCTAGACATCGGTGAACAGTTGCGTGCCTGGTGATGTTTGAATTTCGCTTGCTGGATGATGATGCTTTCCCATGGGAGAGATGGATCGTGCCATTCGAGACATGGACAAACATCAAATTGACCAGTACACACAAACACTCAGACATAAAGCGCGAGATTTGATCCTAAAAGCCACCTGTCTGTTCGCAGGTTGCCTCACTCTCAGTTTGGGTCGCTAACTTATCGGTCGAACCGTAATTCGGTCTTGGCACGAAAATGTCTACTGCTCTCTCCTCATTGCTCCACCGGTGACTATTTGGCTTTATTCACTGTCTCTAGGCATTGGTGATGTCTTCTCTAATTAATTGCTGTTTATATAAGCTTCTCGACTCAAACCATCATTTGCATCTGTTAGTAATTGATTTGTGCATATACCACATTATTGATTGATTATGTTTTATGTTTTTATAATAGATATTAATTTTTCCATTCTTTAAATGTAGAATCTACATTGTAGATCGATTTAAAATCGATCGATTGATTTAAGGTGAATGAGAGTTACTTTCGTACTTGAGGAACCGGCGAGGAATCGAGGCGAAATTGATCTGTCAGTCATTGGGCCTGATGTGCATATGTGCAAATTCTCATCAAATGGAACTATGCCTGATCGAGTCCATTCATACATTCGTTCATACTAAATCCATTTGTGGTGGTGTGCTGTGTGTTGCATGTGGCCAGGCAGATGTGCCAAATTGAGTCCATCATCGATTGGCCACTGTTTTGATTAATGCAACTGGACACTGATGCATTGGATTGGCCATCGAATGGACATGCAGCCACATTCATAAATAGGAAGCCTGCCAAATGGTCTCTCTATTTGCTTTGCATGTTATTAAGTGAGCAATGAAAGGACACAGCGAAATTAAAACTTTCCAAATAGTCCAAGTACTCAGTGGTACTGCACTTTGTTGATATTTTATTTATATTTTATGCAAAAACAAAGCACCACAAGATGAGTAGTGTCTGTCTATCTCATCTCGTCTCACACTGTCCATCTAAGTCTATTGGCTCCTTTGTGTGTTTGTCTTAATACGGTCCCTCTTCATGCTTGATCGTGTGTGCTTTATTTACACTAATGTCGAGTAAACTTTACAGTGTTGATGATGATGCTTGCACAAATTAAGATCCATTCTCCGGCTGTCGAGGATTCCTTGTTGTTTAGTCTCTAAATAATGCATACAGTATGAGTTATCCTCGATGAGGTGGCTGGTGCTGGTGATGATGTTCCTCCCGGTACTGTTCATTCGGAGTCAGTCCTCTTTGTTCCAAAGTCTTATTTGTAGCTTTTTACAGGCAATTGACGATATCACTTGACTGGTGAGTGACTTTTGGAACGAGGGGAATTCGGTTAGTGAGTGAATGAATGTTGCCATGAATGGACGAACACGAAGACAAATGGTCTTGTCTTGACAGAGGCTGCCATATGGAGCACTTGCACTGCTGCCAATGGGTCGTGTGCGTGTGTATGTTGTGCAAAAGAGTGGTCCGAATTCAATCATCGACATCATTAGGTGGCACTGGTGATATACCAGCAGAGGGTTCATCTTGCAGTAAATTCAAATGGCCATAAGTCAATTCTCGAGCTGTTGCTGCGTTCGCGCTTGATGATGGCTTAATTCGCCGATATTGACCCATGTCTTAACACTTTGGCCAGTGATTGCCTTTATTAGTGGCACAATGATTTGCCATATTGCGAGACAAGGCCAGTGGTTGTGTCTCCCTGTGGTGCACTAACAACCACACTCTGCTGACCATCATTGCACACTCTTAGTGCTTGTTGTTGTTTATGACTATTATTATCTCATTTAAAGTGCACTTGCACTTCACAGCAGATCATTAACACAACACAAACCCTCAGACTGATGCAGATGATCAAATATTTATAAACAAATGGACTCGTTCTGGTTAGGGGTCAGTGAGAATACGAACTGGCCTGTCAAACGCGTTCTCAGACGATAAACAAACTCACTAGTCAGGACACGAATAGAAGACGAGCCACACGAGGTCTACGGACCAAATGGAGAGAATTAATTAAACGAACCAATGGACGCCTCCGAGTGTGACATGTGCTCAAACTTGTGCTTCGATGGCTTACCACCATAATCGAGTGAATACTTTGGTACTGTTCAAGTTGTCTGTTCCAAAAGTCACTCAACCAGATTAGCTGGAAATAATCGATGTGGCATACATTTCTACAATTTGCGCTCTCACTTTACTTGATTGTTGTCTTTTGGGTGTTGTAATTTGTTTGACATGGAATTTGTGTTGCATGCTTGTGAATAAGCATGCCCACTGAAGGGAGAGACTTTCTGAACGAATTAGCGAATTAGCAAGTGTGGATCGGTGTGGATGGTGAGTTTTAATTTGTTTACAGCACAATGGCGCGACATGGCAAAAACAACGAACAACGTAGAGCCATGTCAGTGCGATGACACATTCTGCCTGAATACATCTCGGCCCGTTATGTGTTGGTTGCATGCAATCTGCCTCTACTTAGGCTCGTACGAATCTTCTCTCCGTCCAAGTGAGGCTCCATCTCGGTCGGTGTCATCAATAGAGCACATCTAATTGCTGTCAAAAGTCAACGTCAACGGCGATCTCGTGTGCCTTTCACTGTGGCACAGTCACTTTCAATTAGTTGATCTATTTTTCAAATTTCTACCCACCAAGTGTAGACCAGATTGTGCATGCAAATTAATTCCTTGCCTCAAGAGTTGCCTTGAATTAATCTTCAATCTGAGGCAAAGTGAAGAAAAGTGAAAATTGAATTATTCCTTGTGCCTTGCATGTCATTGGCGCGCAGTGCATTGTGCCGCGCGCCGTGTTCCTTCAACTAATAGAGCGGAGGAGTCTTTATCGTTGGGTACAATTTGCACCAGTGCAAAGATAAATGAATTCTTTATTAGTTGATTGAGAGGAGGCACAGAAGGATTCAATTTAATATTTGATTAGGTACTGGTGGCAATGGGCACAATAGGTTAAATGCAAACTGCATGCCTAAGTGCACTCACCATCCCTTGCACTGAATGTTCTTCACTTGGGACACACACCGTCCACCATTTGAATCGATTTCGTACTTTGTGCAATTCCATTTGTCTATGTCAGTGGAGTCACCGTAAATTACTCTGAACGAAGCAATCAATGCCAAAATGGAGAATGGCACCCAATGAATGCAGTGCGGGCCAATAAGGAACTATTGCCCGGTCCTTTGTCTCTCTTTCACTGGGCCTGCATCCAATTTGAATAATGCTCAGTGCAGGTAAATGACTTGCGAAAAGGAATCGATTCCGATGAGGTGCTTGATTAATTAAGATTAATGCACTCCACTGTTATGGAGAAGTCTTTCTTTTTGTCTCTATTTGTCATTGACTACATTGTTTTCTATTTTTTTGTTTCTTCTTGAGGTATCACATTGAACGCATTGAATGCATCTAGTAGTACAACTTGCGAATGACATTACGTGCCGATAGTATCTCACTCACTTGTGCATGTTTGTGGTCTGGCTGGTTTAATTCAATAATACACTCGGCACATCTATTATCCATTAGTGAGCTAGTGTTTATGTGTGGGCATGTGTGTCTGTTTGTGTTTGTGGCTTAAAACAATATCTAATTCTTTGTGTTTGCAGATAACGAAGACACCGATCTTGCCTGACATGTCAATGTAATGTGTCTGTGTGCATGTGCATGCGGGTGGATTCGCTCCAATGAAGTCAAGCACAACTGCCATGCACCACTGTCATCGACAATACAGGAAATCTGCAATGCATCGTCAATTAGTCAATACACTAAATCGCAAATAGAAAGAAGCGTTCAGTAAGTTGCTTTCCTACTTTTCATTCGAATTATAACAGAAGCATATATGGCACCTTTTTAATGAAGGCACTTGTTTCATATGGACAAGCATTCGTTTGTGCGCTTTTGCTTTTTGCCTGTGCTAAGCCAAAAAATGTCAAATAGAGCGCAATCGATTTAATTGAATTTCACTTATTGAACACACAAAGTGGCATTAGTTTTAATTAATTGTCGTCTCTGGCACTGATCTGGCGATTTTGATAATCAAGCACATTTGCTCGATAGTGTTACTATAAACAAAACACGGTCCAGGGTTATTGGCACAGGCATGTGCCATGCCAAATTGCGCTTACGTTCACAAAATAGTGCCACTGACAGGAGAGGCTTACTTGCTTTATTGAAAAACGCTTTCACTGAATGTTTGCTTTTGTGTTGCTTTCAGATTTACATTTTACACTTTCGAAATTCTTAGGTAAGTAGTGCTACTGTGTTTCTTCTCACTTGACTATTTGGTCAAATTTTTCAAATTGTAAATTCTTGCAATTTTGCAATCTCACCACTTTTTATTTCTTAGACTATTCCCAAGACTATTGGTCACATGTCTCAAGCTTTAGTGACACTTTTACTTGTCAAATACATTCATACAATGTATGTTGTGGACTAATTCAGCACTGACGGTCTCTGCAGGATACAGGTATACTTTATAGTCGTGCTTCACGACTTCCCTCAGCTTGATTGATTTAACTTGTCACGCGAATTATGATTGGAATCAAGTTCTTTTTCTAATTGATTACAACTTTAGTTTTATGTGATTTATCCACTTTTATCTCTATCATTAATGAACAGGAACGAGAACGCCTTGTTCTTCAGCAAACTTGTCAATCAAGTATTGCATTGATGTTATGTTTTGTTCTACTTTGAAGTATTATTTGTTTTATTTCGTTTACACATTAATGTCACAAATGAACACAAGTGGCCGCCGTTAGCATCAACTCTTTTGCATTACGTCAATGAACATCGAAACGTAATGCAAAGAGTGTGATTGCTACTGGAGGCCGCCATTGACCTGCATGTGACATTTTATATATTTGACTATATTCTGAAGTTTATTTGTGTTTTTTACTTTTTCTAATTCTGTCTGGAATTATTCTTGGTTGGTACATTGAATGATTACTTGATAAATTCTTTAGTTTGAAATGCAAATTTTTGAATTCATTTGCCACTCTTATACAAAGGTAACTATTTTAAGTTGAAAAGATGAATAGATCATTTCTTTTCATACATTTTCTCTTTTCATAGGATTTGATTTATCTATTTCTAGATTCGGTTGATGCTGCATTTTATGGTGACCACTCAATTGCTGTACGTACGTACCATACTTCTTCATGATGTAGTGTACGAATTGTCCATAAATCCACATGATTTAGTGGACGACGACGATGAGGTTCTTTTCAAATGGGCAACGAGCCTACTTCTAATTCTAATAACGATTACAGTAAAGCTAAAGTCCCAAGAAGATGTTCAACGGTTCATTTCTGTTCGAAGAGGAAACTAGGAATCTGCCTTTACCTTTATATAAAGATAAAGAAGTGCTCACCTTCAACTTGCTATTCAAAATCGAACCGAGCCATCATGCTGTCAAACAGTTTTTATTCGTCCGATCAAATCGCCAAAATGGTCCAATCTGTTCTGCACTTTCCACTCAGGTTTACATTATACTCAAAGGTCTGTGACTTTATTATGTGAATTTTACATGTAAAATATACATAATAAATCAGTCAAATCGCAAAACATTACATATATTATAATTTCTTTGATTCATAGCGGTTTCTTTGAACAAAATCTAAACAAATTCCTTATGCGATTTTTATGTGTAACTTGAATTGGTTGTAAAGTTGATGGGACAGATGATGAGACCATGTCCATTTGCTTACATGTAATACAGTCAGTCCTCCACTTTACCTCTTAGTAGCAAGTTGGAGGTAAAGTGAAAGGCACAGAGTAGTTGTCTGCCTTTAACAGTGCATTTGTTGAGGGGACCTCTCTGTACTCTGTGGTCCCTGTCTCGGTGACATTGGAGACAACACGTTCGGTCTTACTCTCCCTTTGCCTGTGAGATAACGCGCGTTAAGTTTGTCTACAATAGAAGTAAGGGCCCGATTCTGACCAACTTAACGCAAATAGACAACAACAAACTTTAAACTTTATTTTTATCATAAACATTCATTAGAGAATTAAGCGAATAATCTTACTTTATTTACCTTGATATCATCTTCATTAGTGACCGAGTTGTGTGGCATTTAATATTCTGACAGTACTCGAAATATTTAATTAATCTTCATTTATGCTGTGCTGTAGAGAGAGAGAGTTTTGTCGTGTACTTTTTTCATTAGTTGTGCTGTATAGCTGAATTTGTAATGTGGCATTAAGGTATTGCGCTCATAGTGTTCACTATTTATGACAGAATTTTGTTTGGTCTGAGTTTGTCCATCTCCAGACGGCTGTTGATGTAATAATTCAAATATTTCATCATATACCAAAATAGTTGTGTGCTAATACTTTGAACATTTTCTACTTTTTGTGCATAGATTAAATAATTTGCCTTTCCTCTCAGGGGATTTTGTATTGTAAATATGAAAATGATGACAAGCATTGATGGCAATGAAATGGCAGAGGAGAGCGAGGACGGAAAACCAGTTGACCAAACTGGCGGCGAATGTCTCAATGGAATGCAAGCCCATTCCATCACTGTAACTATTTTATAGTAGCTGTTCACATTAACGACGAATTAAATCGCTTTTTGTCTTCAATTTCTCTTTTCGGTAACAATAAATTGTCCACACCAAAGTGTGTACGCTTTGTGTTGTTTTAAAATGTAAATAGCACAGCTGCATTGTTTGTGTGTGTGCAATGATTGAATTGGCCAATATATCAAACTCGACTCGGCTGGGCAGGGACGAGTCCCGGACGAACCAAACGTACACTACCTTGAATGGACTGGTAAAATGTAATGACCGGAACGATTTATTGCAAAGGCCAAGGAATGCAAATGTTTTGATTCAAAATTGATTGCTTTCTTTATTTCAGGCTAAAGAGTATCCAATTGGATTTATTCTGTTGGCAAACTGGTATAAAAAATAATCGATTTATATTTCTAGGATATCATTTAACAACTTATTAAATTATTTTCTCTTCTAATCTAGATCAATTTGGATTAATCATATTTAAATTTCTGCAACAATCGCGACTTAATTTGTAAAAATCTCGGATGATTTTACACCAAAACATTTGTCTACCTGTACATTGATCGCAAAACAGTATAGCACAGAATAAGCCTGTGTCATCTTTGATGCCGCATCTCTCAATCAACTCACTATTGCCACCCCGACCGTCCAACTCCCACACATTAAATCGTTAAATGATTGTCTTGGGTGCAAATAGTCGCTCACATAGTTCTGTGAACTGAACTCTCTGGTTGGGATAGAGCCGTGCAGAAGCTCTCTCTCTATTTTGTCAGTTTGATTTAAATTTTCTCCTTCCTTTTTTGTTTATGAGGCATTTTGTTTTGAGTTGTCTTATTTTAGTTTATGGTTAAGCTGTTTACTTGAGTGATTCTGTGTATGTGTGAACACCAGTTGGGAAGTGACAATCATGACCACCAGTTTGAGTCCTATGACCAACACGACGGGCAAAACGTTGTGCTTCTTCGATATAACCGTCGGAGGCGAACCAGGTATGGCTTTGAATGACAACCACACAGAAGCATTTTATCACTTAATTACTATATTTCTTTGTTTAGCTGGTCGCATTCTTTTTGAATTGTTTCCTCAAGTTGCTCCTAAGACGTGTGAAAACTTTCGTGCTTTATGCACTGGTGAGAAAGGCATTAGTAGTATCAGTGGGAAACCATTGTGGTACAAGGGATCATGGATACATCGAGGTATGTTTTTACTTGTTTTAGTGAATTTATTAGATTACTAAATGATCTTTGTTTTGACAGTGATTCGCGATTTTATGATTCAGGGTGGTGATTTTACCAACTTCAACGGAAGCGGCGGAGAAAGTATCTACGGTGAACGTTTTGACGATGAGACATTTGCGTTGAGACATGACAAGCCTGGTTTGCTCAGTATGGCCAATGCCGGATCGAACACGAATGGATCTCAATTCTTTATAACAACGGTGTCTACGCCTCATCTCGATGACAAGCATGTTGTCTTTGGCCAGGTGTACAAAGGCATGGGTGTTGTCAAATACGTCGAACATCTACAAACTGGCAATGGAGATGTTCCTATGGAGGTAAACTATTATTAACATATGATAATTTATAAACTTTCTTTATCTACAGAAAGTGGTGATTGTTAATAGTGGTCAAATTAATCCCAATGAACCACTGTGTTTGACTGATATGGATGGAACACATGATGTCTTTCCCATCTTTCCTGATGACACAGAATTTGATTTCACAAATGTGAGTATTGATATTTGTTTTAATTCATTTCTTTATTCAAATTGGATATTAACTAAATACCTCAAAACAGATCAACCATATTTATCCTATTGTGGAAATAATCAAAAATGCGGGAAATATTCTCTTTAAGCAGGAACATTATAAACAGGCAAATGTAAAATATGAAAAGGCGTTGCGTTATTTGAACAAAATGCATGAAAGTGATATCACTCCCGAGACTGAACAAAAATTGACGACTCTCGAGATTCCTTGCTTGCTTAATCGGTAGCGTTTTTGTTTTCCTAATTGCTTTTTATGTGATCTTTATGTTTTTGATTTGCCTTTTAGCGCGGCGTGTAATCTCAAATTGAAACAGTACGACAAAGCAATTGAGGTCTTGGACGAGACATTAGAAATTGCACCCGACAATGCCAAGGCATTGTATAGACGAGGTCAGGCTTATCATGGCAAACGCGAATACCAGAAAAGCGTTCAAGACTTGAAAAAGGCGCTGCAATATGCCCCAAACGATAAATCGATCATCTCCGAGTTGGTTGCGGTCAAAGGCGAGATCCAGGCGTATCACGCAAAGGAGAAGCAAATGTTTTCCAAGTTCTTTTCTTCTTCCTAAGGTGTGTCTCACTGGTGTCTTCACTAGTTTTGCACTTTTCCCCTCTAAGGTTAACTACTTTATACACTCCGAGGCAATTACTTTACTTTTCCTATGGACAATGCATTATGTTCTTTATTATTTTCTCTAACACATTTCAATTTTCACACATAATATAATAAAGTTATGCGTTAGCAGTGAAGCTTAACTGTAGACTGAGGAGATACTCATATATCACTTGAAAGCAATACTTTAGTGCAATAGATTTAGACTTGACATTTGATTGTGATATTTGACTGAACGACACGCAGTGTAGTTAATACTCATCCTGAAAGGTAGTACTCTAACACTCCATCCGATATGGTCTAGTGGCTAGGATAGCTGGCTTTCACCCAGCAGGCTCGGGTTCGATTCCCGGTATCGGAGTAACTTTTTGTTTTTTAATTTTTTGTCACTTGTTATTATCACAACAAAATGTAAAGAGAAACCTTTGCACACTACTTAACGATATAATGTTATTTATAGAAATAGCAATACAAATATTAAAGAAATTTTCCGTTGCACTGTTTATATCTGTGGTTATTTTTTGCTTATGTATCAGCACTTTTGACAGGGATTGCAATTGTTGATCGATTGCAATTCACTCATAATCAAGCGAAAACAGCATCGGCTTATCGGCAATGTCCACGGTGGCCTTCTCCGACTTTTGGTCAAACTCTTGTGATGTGCTGATAAACTTGCCGAATTCAAGCGTATCCTTGTTGAGATTCCACCGAAAGCCAGTGGTAGTCAGGGTGACCGGTCCATTCAAAGGCACCAGTGAACACCATTTGGCGGTCTTCACGGACGGAATCTGATGTTTGCCCTGTGTCGCGAAATAACAATAGCCATTAGTGTCACTATTAGACTGATCGGCGGTGCGAGACCAACCTTGGTCAGGAGAAAGCTGATTGAACTAGCCAAATCTAGCAAAATCAACTGCGGCACTGTGTTGTTGTCCATGTCCTTGCCGAATTTGTAGAGCGTGTTATAGATGGAGAGAACGTGATCTAATCTGCCACAACTAGTGTAGAACACTACAATTGATTTCACTGGATTCTCGCCCAGCTTTTTCTTCGACAGCTCTTGTATTGCCTTTGTGAAGTCAGTGTGATCCTGGTCTGGAGTTTCCACCACGTCAACCTCCTTGATGCCTTTGTAGTGTGTTAATAATTCGGGACGGATCGAGTCCATATCGCCAGTTAGCAAATGAGGATCCTTCAGTTGTTCGTCAGTGCCTCGTGATTTTGCCAATTGTTGAAGATCAAACAAGTAGTTTGCACCTCCATCCACAATATGACGAATGTTTGCTGTTCAAATTGAAATTAGTGCTTTTACAAAAATCATAGCACAAGTGACAAACCATTGTTCCACAGTTTGGTGAATTTTTGAATCTTCTTGTTGTCCAAAACAGATTCATCAAGTTTGTATTTCAATCCAGGCGAATCGAAACAGTGATTCAACACCATTGCAGCATAGCTCAACTTTTGATCTATTAAATCAAATTATACTCAGTTGCAAACAAATAAACAAAATAATTACCTGTCGAATCCTCAAGCAAGTGTTCCAAATGAACCTTCCAATCATGAGGCTCCATCCTCTGCCAAATAGAACTGAACCAATTAGTAATGTCCATTTGGAATTGATTTCAAAACAAAATGCGTTGCAAAAATGAAATCTTCCAGTGTTTACCACCAACTCAAGACGTGAATTGAAACGAACAAGCTCACCTTATCGTTTTAAATACTTCTTAAAGGCACTTTTATCATCGTCATCATCAGCTCTGGTGAAAAATAGCATCACTCTGCCCTTTGTCACAGCGGCATTGTGGCAAGTTTGGGCATTGAGCATTTCTTCCTAGTGGACTTTTTGTTATTTATGATGATCGGCTGGTAGGCTTCCGTAAACATGTCGACTGCCTCAGTACGAGCTTGGCACAAATCGCATTACTGAGTCTGATTAACCAATAACAACCAAATGGCTTATAGAGACTTATCAATAGGATAACAACAAAACAAATCCAACCACCCAAACAAGGTCTTTTCGGACAACACGTGACGCAATAATAGGTCGTATCGATGGTATCGCCTTAGTCGCACCTCACCGCACCATCGATGTATTGTTATTGTGTACAGTGTACACGCGTTCAGCGTTGGAGATCCGACCAAGCATCCCACATTTAAACTTCCCTTTGCATTGCCAGCTGCATCCCAGCATTGCATCACACGCGTCACTTCGTCGTCGTCTCGTCGTTCCATTTGGAGCCCCACCAAAACAATAAATGATCGACTCCTAACAGAGAATACCTCAAATAGAGCTAATTTGAGCTTTCAAAGCTCTCATTTGTTGCCGGAGCACGTTTTTTAGCGTTTTTCCATTACACGCAATACAAAGCTCGTTTATTTTCCTTAATTTATTTCTTGCTCTATCTGTGATCTTCGTTATTTTACATATATTAATTTTATACACAAATTCATCATGACTCAAGTGGATTCATTGTTCGTTGGCAATGTTGCCGAACTTGCCGGCAACCACGAATTGGTGCAGGTAACTCACGTGGAAAGTCCGGTTTTGTTTTATTGCCGTTTGGTGGCTGACGAGGAACAATTCCGAATGCTGCAGGACAAGATTGGCCAACACGTCCAGTCGGAAAAAGCATTTGTGCCTGACTTGAACTCTCTCGATGGGCCCAACAAGTATGTCCTGGTCTACTCCATCATTCGCGATCGGTGGTGCCGAGGTAAAGTCTTGTCCTACCAACGCAATTCGGACCGAAAGCCTATTAACGCTAAGGTATTTGAAATTGTTTGTTTCTTTAGAACCATTTATTAATTTATTTGTTTATTTAAGGTTTGTCTGATCGATTATGGCTCGATTGAGATTGTCTTGTGGAATAGCAAGTACGTCCGACCCTCTGATGCCGAAATTAATGCCTTCAACGATGGTCATGGTTTTTGCTTCCCCTGTTCCCTTGGCAATATCAAGCCTTTTGATGAAGGAAAATCCTCTACTGCTCATCAATGGAGCAGCTATGCCAATTTTTTGATCGAAAAGGAAACCAAAAGCCGTAAATTTTTGTTGCACCTGTTGAAGCAAAGCCAACAAATCCGTAACATCGTCATCTGTGATTTGTTGCCCTTTTCGGATATTACCATCGAGAACGAAGCACAATCTATGTCCTGCTACCTGGTCAATTCAAACGTGGCACGGTTTGTTGACCAAGAAAACGAACAAAATCAATCCGACGATGAGAAAGAAAATCTTTTCATCGCCAACAATTGTTAGCATGTTGCTCAATCAAGCCATTTTATATTCAATTGGTTATTATTATGATTTTTTGAATTATTCTGTTTTAATAATTATTTGATATTTCAATTAAAATCAACTGTTAACAATCTTGAAGTGAAAAAGTCAGTTTAATTACAGTATCATCATATGCTAACGTTGACTAATTTATAAACAAAACCTAAGGGGTGTTGAGTGTATTGCAGAGTTAGTTAAAGTTTTGGTTCATATAGTTGTTTGAACCAGGTTGCTGCATTCGGCACTGTTTCAGGGCTTCATTGAATCCTTCACAGAGGCTGAGGTCGTAGCTTTGAGTGCAGTCCAAGAACTGTTTCAACTCGAATTGGCAAGCATTTTGCTGAGGAGCTTGTTGGTAAGGTTGTTGTTCATACTGTTGCTGTGGTTGTTGAGTGGCGGCCTCAGAGTTTTTGTCGCCAGAAAAACCGCCAGTGAGAGCATGACCGATGGTGTGACCCACAGCAGAACCAATGGCAACACCGCCAGCAGTAGCGGCCATCTGACCAAGAAGACCAGGGCCTTGCGAGGGCATTGGAGAGCCAACGGCAGTTGGTGGAGCAGCAGCTGGAACATTGCGAGATGGTGCTGGTGGAGGGGCTGCACGAGCTGGTTGTGGAGCAGCTCGGGCTGGAGCAGCTCGGGCCGGAGCACGTGACGGACCAAAAGAAGATCGAGTTGGCGATGGAGAAGAACGTCCACGACGAGCCATGATGTTACAATTGACTTGGGAAAACTTACGACACCAAATTATTTAAATATAACAGGTCAGTGATTGTAAACTTTAAATTGAAATATACCTGAAAACGTAGAAAGAACAAATAGCGAATTAAACACGAAGGTGAAGGAAGACGAGTACGTCTGAACGACGGAAAGAACGAGAGTAATGTGCTCACTTCTCGAATATGTTTGCCTTTTGCCTTTGAGAGTACAGTCATTGCAGTGTGGTACGCGTGCGCACAGTGAATGTCGTACTTTCGAGATTGGTCGCTTTGCGCCAGTTGCTCTTGTCTAGTGTCACAATCGGATGGCTACTAATTGTCATGTGACCTTCATGGTGCCAAACTAGTGCATCTTGCTTGACAATTGCATCAAGACTGTCGTTTGATTCATTCTTGCCAAGAATCGCAGTAGTCCAAGTTTTGTACCGTAAATTCAACTTTGGCAACGATTCAAAGTGCAAATTGTATTTATTGAATGTGATGCAATACATGAGACATATAATACAGACAATACAGATGTAGTGCAATGTACCTAATTGCGTTATTTACACTCGTGATGTTTACAATGGTGGAGAGAAACATGCGGACAGTTGTCTAAAATGTCATAAAATGCACAAAATATACAAAATAGCAGTCAATTCATAAGATAAGTGAAGGACCTATTCCTTTCCTAATGATGCCTAATAAAGTCGTTCCATTTATTCTTCACCTCGAGAATGCGTTTCATCTGAGCATCATAGTCCTGAAATCTAGGCTTCTTCCATCGTGAAGGTTCGATATCGCGAAGACCGCCAATAATTTCCTAATGAATAGTAAGTGTTAGAATATATTCATAATACAAACGAGAAAATCAAATTAATTGATAATAAAATCACCTTGCCAAAGTCTTTATGAAAGTAGTCTTCGTCCTCAATTACGTGAGCAAATCCATTAAAGTTGGCCCCAAAACTAACCCAAAAGTAAGGCAGACCTTTCGGTATCTATAAAAACAAATAAAGACAATTTAGAATACGACCAAGTAAATAATCAATATATTTACCTTATTATTGACAGGCTTTCCTTCTAGTTTGATCAGTTTTTTATTCATAGACCACTCTTCTTCGCATTCCATGATTGCTTTCTGTTAACGAATATTATTAATGACATGATGCATTTGTATTTACAATGCAATACTTACGTGAAAGTATATCCGCGCATCTGCTTCGAGTTTTTCTTTGATTGGCACACAATCGATGACAAAATGTCGTCTGGAATAATTTTGTGATCGTTTCTGTTGCATGAAGTGAGTCTCCATAAAGATGACACCGCACTTGTATGATTGAGCAAAGAACGATGTCAAAAGTCGCATCACCTGTCGCAATTCGGTCCAACATTCTTCGTCTGCTGCAACTGAACAGTTGGAAGAATGAGATCGACTTCGAATTTGACAATAGTTGGCCGTGAAAGGTTCATACGGAGTGAAACATACAAAACAGTGCTTCAGTTCGGTGGCAAACTTGAGCGCCAAATGCTTTCCAAGCTGTTCGATGCAATCACCGCACTTTTCTGCCATATGACCCTCATTTGACCGAAGTTTCTCAAAGTTTGCATCGTAGGTTTTAATTTTCTTCTTCTTTCCTCTCACTTCATCGTATTCATCATCGTTTTTACGAAGTTTCGAGGACGAGGCAACGAATCTCATTGCCTCCTCTCGACTGGAGATTTTCTTTGTCTGGAAATACATCTCTTTAACAGACATTTTCTCTTCATTTGCCTGTTGTTCGGCCTTTGATGTTCTCTTGGCATAATACTGAACATCTTCATTAGATTCTGTTGCATTATCGTCGTGGTCCTTCAATTTTGCCTTTAACTCATTCACAAGATCAGTATCGCCTAATATTTCAGCTTTAATTATTTTGGCGTTTATTGCGTTTCGTTCTGCATCAGTAAGCTTAGGAATAGCTAAGGAAGATAATAATTTATAATTGCAATAAAAACAAAATTATAAACAACTTACATTTGCTTGCTTCAGGCTTGTCATTTTGTGCCTCTGTATCAGACTGTTCGCTTGAATCGTTTTCACTTTCACTTTCGAGAGCCAATTTAGCCTCCTTTTTAGCCTTCCAATAATTATCGGGATCATCAATAAACTTTTTAGTAGTATCATCTCGATAATAAGAATTCAATTCACGAGCATAACGAATTTTATTCTGAGCAGTTTCGCTTTCTCTCTTCAGTATGTCCCGCTTGATGTGTGCCCGTTTCACATTGCCTTTTGAAGATTTTTCTATGACACCCAACCAATCATGTTCCTCCTCCTTAGCCTCATTCGATTTATCACCATCGCTGTCATCTGCAAAAATATCTTCTGTTTTAGTAGTTTTAGTTTCGGTATTACTTGCCGGTAATATTGATTCGGCAGCACCACTTTCGGTCCAAACAATTTCCTCGTTTGAACTGTCTGAAGCATTCGATTCCGAATCGTGACGAGATCGTTTAGATCTTTTTTCCTTTTTACTGTGCTTCTTCGATTTCTTTGCTTTATCTTCTTTATGTTTGCCCATTGTGGCAAGCAAAATACAAATTCAAAACAAATGTCACACAGGCAAAACAGTAAACACGCTCCACTGTAGGACACTATATGCACCCAAGTGGCACGTGTCTATTTCGAGTCGCTACCACCGATTGTACGTCCGTTACTACAATCGATTCTTTCCCTCAGCGTGTTCTTTCTTTCCTCGAGCTCACGAGTGCCACATCCGTGCTGTGCTTTGGAAACCTATTTTTGTGTCATCTGCGTTCCAAATGCCTGGACTCCAGAATAAAGCTCTCATCATCGACGGCCGAGGCCATCTTCTTGGTCGTCTGGCATCCATCGTCGCCAAGACCTTGTTGCAAGGCCAGAAAGTGGTGATTGTTCGCTGCGAAGGTATCAACATCTCTGGCAGTTTCTACCGGAACAAGCTGAAGTATCTTTCTTTCCTCCGAAAGAAATGTAATGTGAACCCAGCCCGTGGTGTGTACCATTACCGTGCACCATCTAAGATTTTTTGGCGAACCGTCCGTGGTATGATGCCCCACAAGACCCGACGGGGTGATGCTGCACTCGACAATTTGCGTGTTGTGGAAGGTATCCCACCTCCATTTGACAAGAAGAAGCGCCTGGTGGTCCCCGCCGCTCTGCGAACTTTGCGTCTTAACCCACGCCGAAAGTACTGTGAGCTCGGCCGTCTGTCTCACGAAGTTGGCTGGAAATACCAGAATGTCATCCAAACCTTGGAACTGAAACGAAAGGCTAAGGCCAATGTTCACTACGCCAAGAAATTGAACGAAGCCAAATTGCGAGAACAGGCTAAGAAGTTGGTGGAAAGCAAGACCGAAGGTCTCCGAAATGTCATCACTTCTTATGGCTATACCGTTTAAATATTTTTATTTTGTCGTAATAAATAAATCCTGTTCATCCTAAGCGTTTTTATTTGTTTGTTTATTGATGTTTGGTTAATATTTCCTTTGTCCTTATTATTCACAATTTTATTTTTAATGGGTATAATAATAATATAATAAGCTATTTAGTTATACAATTTTTAGCAAATCTGTGATCTTTACTTTCTTGAGACCATTTCTATTCTGTTCAACCGGCACGTGGGTGCTGGCTCTGTACACTGTACAGCAACTCAACATTTCACTAACATTGTTGTTATCATCAAAACAGTCTTCTATTAATATTAGCCACATTTTCTTCAAGAAAAATCTTTGGATGAAATATTCTACTTTAAATATATATAATAGTTAAATTCTGACTGAAGAATAATCAACTATTCCAGAAAGTAAATACAATAACAATGTATCGTGTTTGGATTCGGTATAAAACACGACAATGAAATATGTATGCCAAATAGTTCATAGATACAAGAGTTTTATTTTGAAATAATAGCAAAAAACAGTTTAAGAAGATTCCATTGCCACGGATTCTTCAGTATGTTTGCCCTTGGCCTTGCCTTCTGAAAGTCGCTTGCCGGCTGCTCTTCTGTCCAAAATTTGCTTTCGGTCCTTGTCCATCTTCAGCTTGACAATAACAGTCTAAATAAATAATAGTTGCCACATTAGTTAACTAAAAATAAATGTTGATCATATTTACCTTTGATGGATGAATGCCGACGTAGACGGTGGCACCGTTGGCCTTTTCACGTTGGACACGTTCGATGTAGCAAACGTATTTGGATCGGTACACGGTGACGACCTTGCCATACTGTGGTCCTTTGAAGTGGCCTCGAACAACCTTTACAAAATAGACAAAATAAATCAATAAATGAACACTTAATCTTGCATTGTATGATGCAAAGCACGTGTGACACTTACCTGAACTTCGTCGTCCTTTCGGATGGGCATAGAACGGACACCGTACTTTTGACGAAGATCCTTGCTGAGTGGGGCACTCATGATGCGTCGTCGAATGTGGGATGGAGCGTTAAAATGACGCTTGCGGGCCTTCCTTCGGGAAGAAGAAACCAATTTGTTCATTTTAGCCATTTCGGTGATGTTTTTACAGGTATACTGTGTGGCCAAAATAACTGTGGAAACAAAACAGTGGTGATTAGTCTACAGTGGACACTAGTCGATTCGATCCAGGATCGACAGGCAAGGATATTAGGCAGAAGTAGAAAATATTCAAGAAATGTAAAAACTTACCAACACGTGATACACAGGAGAAGGGAGACGGGAAAAGGAAAGCTTCAGCTTGTAAACATGCCGCCCATTCACAGACGACGTTGCGTGTTATGTCATCTGTGGATAGGCCTGTGCATGTTTGTGTTTTGAAAATCGCGAATTGAGTAATTTGTTGGTATTTATCTAATATTTTAATTAATAATTCTATTATATTCTAATTATAATTTATTTTTAAACTTTAGAAAAAATGCTTGTCAAAAACAATAAAATCATTTGGTTTTGGAATGTTGTGCTTGAATTTTGCCATTGGCCAAATGAACAAACTTGACCAATTGCGTTTACTTTTCCACCAGAAGATCAATGATCTCAAGTCGGAGTTTGTGTCCGACTTTTTGTGGGTACAAGAAGTAGCCAAACATGAGATATTTTTCCATGTCGTCAAACAGTTCATCACTCGTGGCAATGAACTACCGACGACTAGTCTGATTGATGTAATTGTGGCTCAACATGAGGATTTTTTGCTTCAAGTTATTGGTTTGTTACATCTCTCAGTGAGTATTTGGCGTTTGGATTACAGTATTTTTAATAATTTATTACTTAGGATCAATTCAGAGGATTGCCATCATTGACCAAAGCCGATTTAGTTATATTTACAAATTTCCTCTTAGCCAATTACAACGGTATCTTTGTGATTGGCAATGATCTTGTCCGACTTGCAGACGAGTCCTGTATGCCTGATTTAGAAACATTCTACAAGCACAAATACTTCATTGATCATACTATGGTTACTGTACGTTTTTTTAATATTATTTTTTATCATTTTAATTAATTTATAATTTATAATTTAAAGGAAATGTATGCCCATTTAATTTTGCAAAGGAGAAACTCTTCTTTCGATTCGAATAACCAACATTACGGTAGTTTTTACCGAATGGTAGAAGCTGATGAAGAGCGATCTAAACTGGCTCAAGCTTACATGGCCACTTTTGCCGAGCGTGTCGATGCTGCACTTTATGAATGTCAAAAAGACGAATTAGAAGGTCAATTGGATCGACAATTAGCCCAAGCTAAACTGATGCGTCAATCGTTGTGGAAGGAGGCTAAACCCAAACTTCAAGCTCTCAACAAGAATCATGCCAATAGAGCTAAAGGTCCCAATCGGTTCGCTCCGAAATCTAAACCTGATCCCAAGACGAGCTCATTCCAAAAGCTATTTTCCAATTCACCTGGAAAAGATTCGCACATCAAAGGAGACCGAGTACAGAATGATTCCAACAAGTCGAAAGAGCAATTCATCAAGTCTACTATCAAGACCAAAACCAAAACATTTTCTCCTAGCTGCGGCAGTAAATGAACATTTCTCCGTTTTGTGCTTTGTATGGCACTTTTAATTTCAATTTACATTTGTGTAGATAATAAATTATGATTCTTGCTTATTACTGTTTTGTTTTATTGTAAAAAGTGAAAGTGAATTGCTTTAAAGCAAATTGAATTGTTTCAAAAATTATTTGGCGCTGTCAACATTGAAAAATGCAATACTCAGTCACGTCATCTGTGAATGGTGCCTCTGTGAATCAGCATAAATTCGTACGTCTGTTTGTGTTATGCTTTGTTGAGGTTTGCTGTGACTTGCTTTTGTGATTCGAACTTTTTTGCTTTTATTTGTGCCCTAAATCAAGACTTGGTCTTTTTTTGCTTGAAAATAATCTAACGAAAAAGTCAAAATGGTCTTGGAAAGCACCATCATATGGTAAGTGTGGTTTGCATTTTGGTATTCTCTTATTTCAATGTTTCTTTTTTGACAGCGTTGATAACAGCGAGTTTATGCGAAACGGAGATTTCATTCCATCTCGTCTCCAGGCCCAGCAAGATGCAGTGTCTTTGGTTTGCCACGCCAAGCTTCGTTCTAATCCTGAGAACAATGTTGCCTTGCTAACGCTCGGTGGTCGTCCCGAAGTGTTGGCCACCCTAACTACTGATGTTGGCCGTGTTCTAGGCAAACTTCACCTTGTGCAAACCACTGGTGAAATGAACTTTCTCACCGGTATTCGAATTGCTCATCTTGCACTCAAACACCGACAAGGAAAAAACCACAAAATGCGAATTGTGGCTTTTGTTGGCTCGCCAGTAGACACTGATGAGAAGGAGATGATCAAACTTGCCAAGAAGCTGAAAAAAGAGAAGGTTAATGTGGATATTGTCAACTTCGGAGAGGAGGTGATTAACACCGAGAAATTGGCATCCTTTGTCAAAATTCTTGATGGAACCACTTCACACATGGTCACTGTTCCTTCTGGGTCGCTTCTGTCCGATGCGCTGTTTAGTTCACCGGTTGTTTTGGGCGAAGATGGTGCTGCCGCTGCTGCTGGTTTAGGCAGTGGCTTTGAGTTTGGCATCGATCCCAACGAGGATCCCGAATTGGCTTTGGCACTGCGTGTTTCGATGGAAGAACAACGCCAACGTCAAGAGGAAGAAGCCCGGGCCGCGGCTACTTCTTCAGGCGCTTCAGCAACTACCACTGAACCTGCTAGTGCCTCTCAGGAAGCAGGTCCATCGACCAGTGCTTCTGCTGCTGCTGCCCCAGAGGAATCTACTCCCACTGCTGGCACCACCGAAGAAGAGATGCTCGAGAAGGCGTTGGCCATGTCCCTCGAGACCGAATTTTCTGGTGGCAACGTTGACATCGCTGCAATGACCGAAGACGAACAGATTCAGTATGCATTGCAAATGAGTCTTCAGGCTGCAGCCAGTGGCAAAGATGAGCCTATGGAAACAGACGATACCAGCGAGAAAGGTGACACCAAGAAGTGACATGTTTGTAACTAGGCTCATCAATTTTATTATTATCTCTCGTCGCGTTCTTCATAAACGCGATTATGTAAATGTCAAATTTTCTACTTGCGATTTATTAATTCTCACAGCCAATAAAATATTGTAAAGATTTTGTGTTCTCTTGTGATTGTCTCGGTTAATCGCTGAAAACAATGCACATCGAACCGCAGCAATTAATTGTTATAACTTCTCTATTCGAATGCACAACAATTGTCCGATTCGATACAAAAAGACCAGCACTTGTTTGTGCTCAATGACCTGACCTGACTGACAGAACGATGGCTACTACAACTATCTTTTGGTATGTTCTTTATGGTGTAACTAAATCGATATATGTTGCTAAATGTTTTTTTAATTTCTAGCATCGACAACAGCGATTCTGTTCGAAATGGTGACTTGTATCCCACTCGTTTATCCGCTCTGCAAGAAGCTGTGAATCAAATTGCTCTAGGGAAAATTCGTTCAAACCCAGAGAGCGACATCGCCTTGTTGGGTATGGCTGGCAAGCGACCCGTGGTATTGGTCCCGCGTTGTCGTGACGTGGTCCAATTTCAGAGAAAACTATTTGACGTGCAACCTTCAGGATCTATTGATCTGGTCACCTCTCTTCGTATTGCTGTCATGCTACACAGAACTCGGCGAAATCGAGGCCAATTTCGAATTATGGTCTTTATTGGATCACTCATTGCCGAACAACTGATCGGTAACACTGCGGCCCAACTAACTGAACTGGCCAAAGATATCCAAAAGAACAACTTATCTGTAGATATTGTCGTGTTCGGCTCGATGGGCGAAGTTGAGCAAATGCACGATTTGCTGGTGTCATTCGTGGCCTCGATCGGAGATGGCTCACAACTCATCTCAGTGCCCAGCAGTAATGAGGACCTAATTGACTTGTCCTCTGCAATTTTTATGAAACTCAACTCACTTGGTGGTACTGGCACTACTCCTGGATTGATCGATTATGATCCTGATGACCATCAACTCGAAGAAGCCATTCGACTCTCGTTATTGGATCAGAGAGCGGACCGAGAGACTAGACCGGCTAGACCTGAAAGTCCTCCTACACCTGCTGGTCCTGCTGGTTCTGCTGGTTCTACTGGTTCGGCTAGTCCTGCAAGTCCTGCAAGTTCTGCTAGTTCTTCTAGTCCCAGTGCCGGTACCAGTAACGTTCCAAGTCCTGGTGAAGGCAATACTACTCCCGACACTAGTCTCGCCAAAGCAATGCCTGTCAAAGTATCAGTGCCAGGAAAGGTGACCTTGGCTCAGGATGATAATTCACAGTCGCCTCTTGCCAAATTGCTCAAATTGGATGCATTCAAACAGAAGCGCCAATCCAGTCAATCCGGATCGACTCATCGTGGTAAGCAATCTATTGAATAATCCATTCTTCACTAACCATCACTTCAAATTTATGTTTAGTTCGCGAGCCCTCAGTCACATTTAGCCCGCTTCAATCTAAGAGCAAAACATTGAAAGTCACCAGCGTTCCTCAAGACCCACCTAAAGGCACAATCTTTAAGCAAATTAATTCTAGTCCAGATACTAGTCCAACTCTGAGTAGAGAGAGAATTCAGGAGGATTTAGTACGACGAATTACTAAAATGGAATCTAAATTGGGTCAAGGTAAGTTCGGTTGCAAAGTGTTGACAAATTTAAATTTAAATTCTGACGAACCTGTAGTTTTAAGCCAATCTAAACGAAGCCATTCGATCACAAAAGTGACCACAACGAATTCTAACGAATTTATGAATCCGAACATGTACCCAAGTTTAGCCAATGTGGCGAGTGTTGAGCCAACTACCAAACCAGTCATTCGCAGTATTGTCAAAAAGCAATGCGAAACTATCGACTCGAAACTGCGACTGTTGAGTCAAGACCAAAGCAGCAAGGTTCTATTGACTGGGGTTGGTGAAGATAGACGTGAGGAAGTTGTCTCCACAGCTCCAGACAAACCCATTCCACCAATCAGTCAAACAATCAAAACTGTTGAATTGACGAACCAATTTCGTACCAAGCAAGACTCGAACAAAAATCAAGCTGGAAAAGCCTTTACTACTACCGACAACTTAGCCGCTGTCACACGATCGCCCAAGCCACTGACTAAGGCAACTCGAACTTCGCCATCTCGTGATACCAAAAAATTTAGCAAACTCGAGGGCGGCAAGCCACCAACCACAAGCAAATCTCCTAAGCCCAAGGCAGTACGGCCCAAATTTACGCCTGTGAACCTGTCGGAACCTAGAGCCCGCAAGTCTCCCAAAGTGTCTACCCCACCTGGGTCGCTCAAAGTGAAACAAACTCCAACCAGTAAAACTGAGGACAGTGCCAGCCAAAACAAGTCGAGCAAAAAGAGTGACCAGAGTCAGGCCAAAAAGGATCCCAAACAGGACGACAAAAAGGTCGACAAAAAGGATGCAAAAAAAGATGGCAAAAAGGATCCGAAAAAGGACGGAAAAAAGGATGGCAACACCAAAGATCAGTAAACCATTATTAAAATGCTTTTATTACTAAGCTTTTATCGAACCGGGTATTATTATTATTATTATTTGATCCATATTTGGCCAGTTGACATTTGTCAATAAGTTGATTTGCAAGAGACTTTTTTGTCAAACGATTTGGCACATCTTTCCATAATGGCGCGACTATTAGATCGAATGTTTTCGCTAATTATAATTTCAGTGATGGTTTGTTTACATTTTGGTGGACAAACATGGACAGTTTTGTTTGACCACTCTCGACACGTGGACTGTTCGCGACCTCTGCTTGATTGTCATTCAGCGCACACACACAGAAGCACTCAAGTTCAGTTGAGTTTGTTTTGGCAGGCATAATTGAATCACCACTTTGTTTGTAACACTTTGATTCCGTATTCCAATCTGCACTCATTCACTCACGCTCAACTCGCAAGTCTATTTACCGTTGGCTGCGTCCCTCTGTGCAAGGGATCGTTTCCAATTACCAGTGCCAATTGGAACAAATTAAATTAATTTAAACAAAACGCTATTTGATCAACTGTTTGCCCTCTCTCCATTGGACATTTTGGCTCTCTCCCCAAGTCTGGCGTTCCAGCCATTCTAGCTTTCCATTCGGTTCGTAGTAATGAATTCAATTGCACTTTGATTTTTTTACTTTATTATTATTCTCATTGCTTTTAACCATTGCAGTTTGTTCTATTTGCTATTTACACTTTCGAGTCGAAATTGAATATTACACCAAGTTTAATGAAAACACACGGCCAGACTGTACTGTACACTCTTTTTCTTTATCTTTGGTAATTTGACACTTTGCTTTGGTGTGCCCACTAAATTGGCAAGTTACTTTTCACTTATATAAAACAGTTATATACCACAGTGAAAATATAAAGCAAATTAAATTATTAAACTTTTGATTTGTGCTATTGGTGGCGGTGACATTGCGGAAATTAATGACTCTCACCGACAGCAACCACAGAAATTGACTTTCGGGACGAACCAGTGATATCGACACTTGGGATGGCCTTGTCCGATGGACACCGCGGTCTTGCTCGGACAAAAGATAAACATTTCAACTGTCAGCTCGACTGGCAGCAACAACAACAACATCTCAACACTTAACTTGACCACTGCATTTGTTTGCTTTAATTGAATTGTTTAATTGAACTCTGCTGTTTCTGTTCAGGCCCTAACCTTTATAAAACAAAACTTTGAATTTATTAAATAAATGAATTGATACATGAGTTTCTTAGCTTTTTAACTTAAGAGTTGGAAGTAAAACAATGATTGAGGAAGTAGGAGATAAGAGTTCAATTTCGAGATTGGCTTCGGTTTACGCCAATTGGGAAAAGGAACAGTTGTTAGCCAATATTGACCTTGAGAAATAAAATGTTACATTTAAATTGCTTTACACTTTAAGTACATTATCACTTACATTACAATCCATAAAAATCAAATTGACAATCCAATTAAAAGAGATTAGGCGGTTACAAATTAGAAATATATCGTAGTTGTACGGGCAATTGATTGATTTATTGATTGAAACGATTGTTTGATTGAAATGATTTTCAGCTTTGAACAATTTGAGAATTGACATTGCTCATTTCAAGTGAATAGCGCATTAAGATTCGAGTTCAAGTTTGAGCCAAGAACCAAAAGAAAAGGGCTATACCTCAGCACAATCAGTCCAAGCCAATCTAATAATCACGAAATCCTCATCATCATGGCTAAACTTTGCCTTAGCCGAAAAGTATCGAATTTGAGCGATTGTTTCAATCGACATACAAATAATCGACAGCACTGTTTGATGTCCTTTCTCTCGAGGAGAACAACTTGAGCGATCAGTGGTTTTCTGAAGTACGATTCGATACTCGATTGTTGATTGAGTGCAGAACACAGTAGAGCAATTGGGGTTTGTAAAAGGCCAAACGTTCCAAGATGAGCATCATTCTTGAAGGGTCAATGCCGTTAATGAGCATGAAAGAAAGTATCTCGGCTCTAATAAGACGTCATTGAATTGAATTCTGATTTGTAATGTATTTTGACTGTCAATTGATTGAATTATTATTCAGACAGTTCAATTTTAATTGACAAACAAATGAATAACTAAGAGGAAGGATCGTTCTTCTTTGTCGGAGTGTAATCGATTCTCGCTCGTGTTTTGTTTGCCAAAGTGATGTGACAGGCAAGGCCATCGTAATGTGCCATCGCCGATGCTATAGACAAACCGCGCACTTATCAAGCGAAATTCATTTTGACTAGTTAGCTATGTATGACTAAGGTGATGGTGCGTTGCAAAATGTTTCTGTACTGCAATCTAGATTGAAAGACTTTGACTGAAAGTGCACAGTTTGTCGAAAAACTTTGGCGCCAATCAATTGAATGATGCACTCGCCTTCCTCATGCCATTGCATTGTGTATGTTGTCAATGCAATTATTTATCATCTGCTTAAGTGGCGAGTGAGTCCCTCGCACTCGCTGCTCGTGCCATTAATCTATCTCTCGGCCCGGGCACACAACTCATACTCACATACGTTCATGCTTGTTATAAGTTGGCCGAGAAGGTCTTATTCTGTCCTCTATTCTGTTCTCAATTTTCCTAATTCTTATTTCGTATTAGTTAAACTCACCGGCAAGTCCAAACATCTGCTCCCCATTTTCGGTGTGGTGTTTGCAGAGTGACACCAATTGTGTGTTAGTCCAAGTGTGTGTTGCCCGTTAGCCACTTGAGGCAAGACAAACACACAACACACACACTCACACTCCATGACAGTAACGATTCCATAATTCCACACGTAATTCCACTTCGTTCGCCTCTAAATGCCTTCTTCATCCCTCGGCTCTCTAGTTTCCATTGCCTTCATCTGCTGTCAACCGTGCACATGTCCACAGTGTGACACGTGTCAATACCGATCGGTCTTCAGTTGACTCGGTGACAATGGCAACACCATCAACACCACCACCACCACCAACCAGTCAACCAACACCAAAGACAGTGCAAATGCAATGCATTCAGCCAAATTGGGACAAACTACTACACTACAAGTGCAAATCAATCGGTCTCACACCACTTGTCACTATTTTCAATTCGATTAATTACAATGTAGTTATGTGACGATGAGCCACTTCTCGACCGTTTCCTTTTGCAATAATTTATTCTCGATTTTGTTTTGTCCACACACTCACACACACACACAAACACGCACACCAAAGACGCACTTTTGAAGTGCCGAAAACCAGAGCAAAGCGATCTGTTTCATAAAGTGTCATTACAGTTCAAATATGACACTTTCTCACTCACTGTTCCTTTCAATACAACACAAACCATTACTAAACCAACTGTGGAGAGATTTACTTTCCCACAGACGTACTTTAATATTATAAATGAGTTACTGTTATCAGTTGGGAAGGCGCATTTGGAAATATAAGTAATTACTTCAAAGCAAAGACAAAAGACAAAGGCCCTAGTTCCAGTGCACATGTGTCAATAGGCAACTCAATCTACCGTTTATGTCTTATCACGTTTCACTTCGAACAGTTCGAATTCAATTTTTCATAAGCGTCCATTTGGCACTCCACAAATATTCCATCATCATTGCATTCTGTCCGAGTAGATTGATTCGATTCAGTTTCGCTCTCGAAACTGTATTTTGCATTCATCTTTCACTTTTTGCATCATTCATCACGTTCTCATGCACACACAAATCAAATGTTGTTTGTGTTATTGTTGGTTTGGTTTGTGTCTGTTTGGCAATCGCCATTTAGACATTTACTCACATTCTCACATATATTGACAATTGGTACGTCGTAGAAATTAAGAATAAGAATAATGAAATGGAATCGATTTATAATATTGCTCCAGGTGAAGGAACGTGTCTCTTGTTATTGCACCTTTTTTGCTTTGTTGTTGTTATCGGATTGTTTTTGTTTTTGCTCTAAGATTTATATATTCTAAGAGTGGAAAGCTTATATGATTTAATGTTTTGGTTACTATGATTTAGGTATATTTTGAAAATGAAGATACATTCAATGATGAATCCACAATTGATCCAGCTTTTGGATGATATTTTATCAGTCACCCAATAGTAGACCAAAGTAATAGTTGAATGGCATTTAATCGTGCTCTCCTCGCCACACGCACAACTTGGAACTGTCAAAAATTTTCCCGCGCTATCAACACGCACGAGACAAAAAGTGATTGCAATAGAATCGAAATTAATTGATTGCACTGGAAAGAGAGTGGCACACACACTCGATCCATAGTTATAAGCCTGCTAAGTGTGCACATTAATTATGTTGATAATTAATCGAGAGAATAGACAGAACAGAACAGAGAGATATACATCGATTCGGTAGTGTGTAATGAGCGCCACTGAATGAGGATTTGTTTGCTTTACTGGGGGAAGAGAGCAAACTGCTCAAAACGGAACCAAGTGTCAGTGTGGAATGGCAATCCTCCGGACCGACCAGAACAGAACACAGCCATTAGCCACTCTAATGTGTCCGGTTTAATGATTTGTTCAACTAGCCGAGCAAGTGAATCACTTTACATTTGCCTCTTCTCTTTCACTCCCCGTTTATGTTTTGTATGTTCTCGGTTCAGTGTCGAACTGTGGCTATTGTACATTGTGAGTATTGAGTATTGACAGACAGATGTGCCAATATGGCATATACACATTCATAAATTATCAAACTGTGTTTGTGTCTCATTCTGTTAATTAGTGCAATCGATCCCTTTCACTGCCCCCTTCCTTGTGTAATTTATAATTTCATCGTGCCATATTAACTCGAACATAATAGTTGAAGCATTCTGTTAGTCCTGGTCCTGGTTACAATGGCTAGTGAGGTCCTCGTGGCCAATGATGGATTGGCACTAACCGATTGCGTTGGTCTAGGCTGGTGTGTATGTGTCCAAATATTCCACTCAATCGCTCACAGTTATTTATCCTTTGCATCTGCCTTTGTCCCATTCTTCAGAATATATTTCCTCTCCCACATGCATTTGTGTGTGTGTGTCTCCTTTTCATTCGATTCACTGTAAATATTTTCGAAATTAACTTTTGCATTTAAATAATGTTCACGTAGTATAATGCTGAATGACTCTCTCCGCTCGATACGAGACCAGATGCTGTGCTCTGCTGCTCTGTGTGTGTGCTCGATTGTTTTTGTTACCAAACTGGCCAAATTACCGATGGAATAGTACACACATGCATTTAAAATTGTCCCACAGTGCGAGCAGTGCAACCAGACACAAATTAAAATGAGCCAATTTGCCAATTGAATCACGACGACAGACAATCAATGGGACAGCAGCGGAGTCAAGGTGGCAATTTGTCTCGGTGGGACGCGCGCGCACTCGTTCACTAAATTACTCCACGGTGCAATTGATATTTGGTCTAAATGATTTGTCAACTTGCTGGTGGTCAAACAGTATTTGTAAAACGCACTTTATTTCTCCCATGATGTCTTTAATTATTGCTTTAATTAACGCAAATTCATTTGAAGTCATCAATTGACACGTGTATGCACTTTAATGTGCGTTAGTTTGTTGGCCACTTTAGTCTATTATTGCCCTTTTTGATTTAATGTTGAATTGACTTTGTGAACAAGCTCCAACCCTACTGGGACATCTTGATTATCGATTGGTCCATGGAATGTGATCTCTTGGATGGCCTTTCAATTAGCCACTTACTGGCGAGTGACTTGATCGTAATTGAATTAACTCATTTTAATTAACGCGCTCGCTGCATCCCTTTCTCGCACATTGCCCTTCAAACGATTCAATCAGGCCAAATTGGCATAACTCAATCGGACGAGCACTGAGCCAAACTTTCAGGGGACTGAACTGCGTAGAATATTCAAAGTGTGTTCTAATTGTTATTGTTATGGTTATGATGGAATTTGCCCGATGTGAGGCCAACTGAGGAACAAGGCCAACACGGAGGCCTTTTCGGTGGCGTGTGAGTGAATTGTGTGAGAGCGTGTTGTGTGCCACTGACGATGTTATGTCAACTCGTGGAAAAGACCCTGAAAGAAAGGAACAAACGAACGAATCACACACTAAAAGGAGATCGAATGCAACCAAATGGATGGGCAGAACGGACACAAGGCAATGGCAAGTCCGGCAAGTCGATCTGCCCACCACTCTCGGTAATAATAGACCAGCTGCACACTACCCGTTCACGTGTTCCATCGTGTGTGTTGCAATCGTGCCACTCACTTGGCAGTTACATGTTTTGCCCATTATTAGGTCGATTATGAAGGAAATGCCCGTGTATGTATTGCATTCAATGTATTGTGTGTGCTGTACACTGTACAATAAAATAGCTCCACACAATCAAACTACTATTGATCATATACATTTGATGTATGACTTGGTGGTGGAGAGATTTTCTGGGGTTGAGTTGCCATATTGAGCTGTGTGCTGATTGATGGAAGAGGCGCGAGAAGAATAATAAGACGAATTTGGTGGAAACTTTGCCGGTTAGCGGAAAGTTGGTTTGTGTTGTTTGGTCGGACTCTTGCACTCGCTCCGCTCCACCAGTCACTCAATCAATCAATCAATCAATCAACAGATAAGAGAGCGACATTGTCGACAAGATCGATTCGGTGAGAAGAATCGAAGTTCGAACAGAATCGTGCACCGTCCACAAATGGCGTCCATGGCTCGTGTCATCGTGTGGCTCGGTGGCAGTGTTGTGGCCTGTCACTTGGTGTCTTGTTGTTGTGTTGAGTTGGTTTGTGTGTTTGGCATTGTCCTCGACATTGTCACAAGTCACACACCACCACACCAAGTGGAATATTCTCTGATTGAAAGTGGATTATTTTGCAATTATTTATTTATTACACTGGATGTAACTTGAGGAAGAAAAGTTGTGTATGTGTATGTCTTGTGCTCTGGCACTGTGTGCAGACCGATTATTGTTGCTCGGGCCCAGTAATTACGCTCGATTGCGTCTTTTGTTGTGTGAATGGCAATCGATTGGTCGATGACATTATCGTCCAGGCTCTGACACGAGCACACGAGACGAGATGAGACCATCACCGATCACTGACCAGATCGGGACCATTCACGAGACCGACCAAATTGGCTCTATCAAAAGGGGGATGATGAGCAGAGATCGTTTTAATGATGATTAATTAATTTATACATTTATTTTGCAATTATAATGAGTCGCCACTTATGACATTTTAATACAGGAATTTCATTACTCACACACTTTCTTCTAATAGAATATTTCGAACTTTTTGAACTTCCATCAATATAATTCTGCTTGGATATCAAAGTATGATATATCATGATGTGTAATCTATAGTTTGCATGACACGGTTTGCTATTTGATTAGCTACGCAGTCTTTTTTGCTAAACCAAATATTATTATATTATACTAAATGTGTTACCCCTCTCGATTGTGATTTAATGCGATGAGTTGGTGGAGAGGGCTCGCACGGAATTGTTCGATATATTGGTCTGCATGTGCACCTCAATGTATTGCCATATTTCAAATATTGAAATTCACTTTAAATTTACCTGCACACTTTGTGGTTAAAACCAGAGAATGCTTTTCAAGAAGAATGTCCACACTGTTTGTTCTCACAATTTAGAGAACACTCTATTTTGAATGTATACACTTTCCACTCTCGGTTATTTTCATAACACAAAGCCCTTTTCGAGCCTGGAAGCGGTTCAAAATAAGATTTGATGCATGAACTCACTATTATTACTTTGTTGTGAGGCCGCACATCATCGCTCTGGGTGAAGTCAATTGTAAAATGAAATACACACACAATCAATGCCAAAAAGTGCTTTCACATATTTGTCTACTCTCTTTTGTTTGTGTCTCTCATTCGAATCGACCCAACAAAGCCCCAAGTTCGCCGTCTTAACTTAAAAGTAGCGAAACTTATTGAAGTTTACAAATAGAATATTTTGGTTTGTGTAATTTGAAAAGTGTCCGCACCACAGTCGAGAGTGCCTATCAGTGCGAGCCATCCATCTAGGAAAATTAATTCCAACCAAACAACAACTTAGTGAAACAATCGACTTGAGGGGAGGCAGAAGAATTGTGCTGAGTGAGTGACTGACTGAGTGTGTAGAACGGTTGTGGCATAGCAAAATATATAAGACAATTAAAACGAAATAAGCACAGAAAATTCCGTTCAGGGAGAAGAAGAAAGAAGAAGAACCGAACTGGCGATTAGTTTTGCTTTGTCGAATTGGTCCGTCCGATGGGTCCGTGCCATCACAAAAGCAAAACATCACCACTACCATTGCCATTGCCAGTTTGATAATTTCGATTATGGCTATAATGCAATAATAATGCGATTGGCACAGAATATATGGCATTACTGCATTATTTCAATATTGCAATATTCAATTTGCAAAGTGCCCCAGCCAAAGCATCATCATCAACTGTGCACATAGAAATTAATTGCAAAGAGCAACACATTACGGTTATTGCCGTCAGTTGGAATTTTCTCTCATTGTGTACTGTTGAGTGTGTAGTGGAAAGCAACCGAAGAGTGCGGATGCTTAATGTGTTTATGTGTGTGTATGTGTGTGTGCAAGTGTGAAGGCACGATTAATGACAATAGGAACTAAATAGACAAGGTCAGAGGTCAACAAATGGTGGCGTGAAGAGTGGAAATGTTATATAGCCCTCCTTTGATGGCATGCCGCGATTTGGGTCATTGCTTGGACACGTGCTTGAGATGGAAGGTTTGCTTACGGTGTAGTCATGCTTCTTAGGTAAATGAGCAAAAGAAACACTTAAGACCAAAGGTTAAGTGGTGTTATTGTGCCGTGTGGGGTGAAGGACTTCTCCTTCCGACAGATGGTTCTTGGCATGTCAACATTTGGCTGCTGCTGTTTAATAAACAGTGTTTATGAACCAAAAGCAAACTTCTCCCAGAAGGACGTCAGCCTCATTGCACAGTGCAAATCAATTGCGAAATTAATTGAACACACAATTGGTAAGCCATTATTAAGCGTGTTTGTGCATTTGTCACTCATCACAATGTCTATTCTTGGCAATAATATTCAAGTGCCGAGCAATATGCCCCCGAAATGACTTATTTGTGGTGCTTGTTTGTGTTGTGTGTTGATCATTATCACTTCGAGCACATAACACATCACCAGAGCAATGGTCGAATCAGTGTGGAATCGGTGAATGAATTGAGTGTTGAGTTCATTAGCACACACGTGCACTACACGTACATCGAACGTGTAGATGTACAACTGCAAACAGTAGTGCACTGCTGTGGAGAGGTCCATTGCACTCGAGTCCACTGAGATTGGTTCTGCAGTCTGGTCTGGTCTCTCAGTGCACAGCCCAATGAATGCATTTGCAGTGAATCGACTCGTCAATTGATTAGCTAATTCGATCGAGTGGATGTGCCATTAATTGATTGCCACACTGTTGCCACTGTGTTAATTAATTAATTGCACTCGGCACTGTCCATTGCACTGTGTGCAGTGTCACTTTCGCCATTCAGCCATTTTGTCTTCTTTGGTGCCATTTTGGCTTGCGATCTCGTTCTTTCTTTCTTTGGTTTGGCTTCTGCATTCACGCTCCATCAGAAACAATTGAGGCATGCCTTTGCAGTAGTCTCCAGTTGACGACTAAAATAGAAATTAAATTGAAAAGTCCCTCTCTACAAGTTTTATTTCTAAAAATATTTTGTAACCAAACTGACAATGCAAATAATTTGTTGAAGGTGGTCCAAGACTTATTGAAACACACACAAATAGTTGGATGTAATTTGCATTGCTCTGTGTGTGCTGACGAGATCGTATCGGACAGTGTGCTCAGTGTCGTTGGTGAGTCGATTGTCTTCCGCAGAACTGCTCGGAACACGCCACTCTGTCAAGGGGTGATGGGTGATGACGCCCACTTCACGTGTTCTACTAGGCGCCATGTGTTTGTGTGTGTGTGTGTGATGTTATGTGTGTATGGCACCATTGAGTTTGCTATTGTCGTTTGAAGGTCTTCCCGTCCGAGTGTCATTTGAGGCAAGGAAGCCAAACGTGTGTGTGGTGTGCATTGGCTAATTGCAAAAGGAGGTCAATTGGTGGCGTCGATTGGCCTTTGCTCCCTTGCCTGCCTCGGTGGCCACTGGTTTGCCTGTTTGCCATTTGTGCCCAACTCGCCATGTGTGCGATACAAATTGCAAATTAATCCTTTAATGGCTCAGGCACAACACAACACACCAGGCTCCAACCGATTAATTCGACTACCACTGCAAGTCACTCCACAGTGAAATGTTTGACTGTTTCAATTTGAATTACAATAGAAATGAGTGTCAATTGGCCTGGTGGGACACTTAATGAACGGACCCGATAATCTATTAAGTCGTAGTGATGGATGCACACAGTTGGATGGGTGAGAAGGAGAGGGGAAAAAGATGGCAGCGCAATTAGGCGATCACATGGCCAATGTGACCCGCGGTAGGTGATTATGACAGACCGATGACAGGCCTGACAGTGCCAGGACAATTGCCCTCGCCGCGGACCATTCCGCCACTGACAGCAGTGAGAATCGGACGCCATTTGCCCCTCAAAGATCGATGGCTCCCACCACCGCCATCACCACCAAACAGCTCTGTTTTCGGTTATTGTTGGTGTCACTAATTTGCAGCTATTTGGCAATGAGACCAAAGAAAAATGGCCACACGTGAAACTGTTATTAGCTGGTAACGAGGATATGGCCATCACTGGCTGATCCATCATCTGCCAATTGCCAGTCACTCTCACTGGCATAATCATGTTCAGTAAGTGTCTCCACTGTTGCCATGCATGCTGTTGTGGTTCAATCCAATTTGATCATTGAGTCTATTTGAATGTCTCAAATTATATCGATTAGTCCGTCAGTTTGTCAGTGACAGAATGTGTACCCGCGTGATGGCAGCTCGATATCGGTACGACTGATCAGTACGGACTGAAAGTACCGAGCGTGATTGGTCCAGTCGAGTATGAACGATGGTCTTGGCGCGCGCCATTCATTCAGTCCAGAATGTTCTTTTTCCCATGACTGGTGACTGGCCACTGTTGCCACACACACTCACACACTCACTTACACCACACACACACAACATTACGGTAAATATGGAGTGAAAGTGAACGTACAAAAGCACAACTCACACGACCAGACAATCGAAGTTGTGGCTGACACGTGTCGGTCGTGGAGCGGTGGGAGGAGGGAGTGAGTGAGCTGCCAAGTGAGGCAAACTGATCGGCAGCGATGGTGATTGGCCAAGGAAGGCGAGTGAGGCGTTTTGTGGACAGTGGGAGATGGTGGCGAAGTGGATGTCGAGTGTGGTGATGGTGTCACGGTGGTCCAATCTAGGTGAGACCACAACAATCATACGACGCACTAACATTTACATAAGCCACAGTAGACCGTTCACTAAGTTGTGGACAGGATCACTTTGGCCATGGGTGGACCCTTTCCCGGAATTGAGTTCAACTCGGACAATGTAACCTTCAGGAAGTATGTCAATCACTAAAATGGAACATTGAAGGAAGGAGGAACTTAGTGAACACGTCCATTTAGTTGCACTGGGACACGTGAACGGATCATTGGTTCGAGCACTTCTTTTAGTGGACACCCTCGCACCCAGTTGGCGCCCACTACTCTCAGCACTCTAATCTTAGTACGCCTTGTGCGTCTTCTTGGACCTGTGTGCCGCAACACTTGTGCATGCATGTGGCACCAAATACTCCGTCGCACGTCACGTCTTGGACACGTTTCTGGTTGGAGGGTAGTCTATATGGCCAGTCATATTACATGCTTTTCTCATTTATGAAACTGAAACTCACTCCGAGTATGGATTCAATGTGCCAGAAGGGTGCATATTTGATGAAGTGTGCTGATGGCTCAGTTTGAATTCATTTAAATTAATTCCTCGAAAGGACACTTGAGCAGTGGCAATGACACCATGCATCGACTTTGTCCTTGGTCTAAAGTGGGATTAAAGTAGGACAAACACAATGTTACAATGTTGGGTTAAACACAGCAATGCAGACCAATGCCATTGGCAGTGGACATGTCAACTCATAACTTTAGTGACAATGTTCAATTGTAAGTTTTAGTGCAGAAAATGAAACATTCTAAGGATTGACACAATTTCGGAGATCATCTTCAACAAAATTGATCAATAGTCAGTCAGCAAAAGGCAACTCTTTTTGTATCTTGATTCAAGATAAACTTAAACAGACAGGATTGATCACTTTGATACGAATGATGCAATTCGAAAAAAAACACAATTATTCCCAAATGAGCAACACACAATCGACACAATTAATCGAACAGTTCAATACAATTTGTATGTTAATTGTTTATAATTAATTGGATAAACACGATATAAAGTATAATTATTTTTTTGTTAATGATTTGATTTAATCTCATTTTCACGAATTTCTACTAATGTGTCTCACCTTTACCGATTTGATGTAGAAAGAATTGAACTTGTCCATCGGTGACATTCACCTTTAATAATTCAACATTCATGTAAAACTAAATGTAATATGCAATAAAATTGTTAGGCAAATTTGATTTATTTTCAATTTGATTATATATAAAGTTCACCGAACACCGAACCAAATTGGCGGCACTTTGCACCGTCTAGAATCAAGTGCGCGTGATGCCATTAAGCCCCACCAGATGGAGCGCCAATCGAAACAGAGTAACTTTCCATTGAATTCATGTTTTGTGCGCTGAACAAATGGTGTTGTTGTTGGTTGTGAGCGAAACATTAGCACCCTGTGTGTGTGCCAAGTCGTAAATGTAATAATCATAAAAAATGTTATAATAAATCACACAACTAATAAGTAATAAATGGAGAACAGTGCAACATTGTACATTGACCAAATGGATCGATTGTTGTCAATAGTGTCAATGTGTGTGCATTGACGACAATGGTTGCATTGATTCCATTTGGCCATTCAACTCATCATTGCATCACACATTACATAAATTATACATTGTGTCCTAACATATGGACTCGGGACAGTGTGCGGTCATAGGCCAATTTGTTCAATTGGATCATCAAGTCTGTCAATCATCAGTGTGCAGTCTGTTTATCTGGGGACCACCAATTGTGGTGAAATATTTCCACTCGGTAGAGGTACATGGTCGGATGTGGAAATGGACGCGCGGTGATGGTAAATTCCCGTGCTCGGTAACTAACTCGATAGCTCAATGAGACACTGTGTGTGTGTGGTGCATCAATGGAAATGGTCTTGTTGCCATGCAGTGAGAGGATGCCATGCAATTGGCTGCCACTTGGCTGCTCTCCCCTAACTCGCACCTCCACTGTCACAGTCCACCAGCTGAACCGAACAGATGCACAACCGAGCAAAACAAACAGACACGAACTGGATCAAACTGATCGACTTGGTCATGCGTGCTCCAACTGAACAGTTGGCCCTTGGCAACAGCGATTGCCACCTTGACCACCACCACACAACACACAGACACACTCATGCGTTCCTGGATCGGTCCAATGGCGACAGACGGTGGAGGGTGGTGGGGTGGAAGGAGTGAGGATCAAAGTTGATCTGCTCACGTCATCGCACGCACCGACGCACAGCAGCACACAATCCTGTGCTGTGTGTTTCCCATCGAGTGGAGGTTTGTTTGTAAATAAAATCACATGACTCACCAGAGAACTGGTTGGCGGAGTGTGAGTGAGTGGGGATCAGCTGGTGGCACGCATGCGTGCACTGGTCTGTTTTTGTTGTGACTTTGTCCGTAGCACCACCCCCGGACCAGCTTTTAAAGCACCAGAGCTGCACCACTGACGCATGCACCCTGAATGACAGGACTGGAGACTGTAAACAAACTCGTTCGTGCTGTGACACACATGCGCACTCATAGATGGCACACAGTGATAGATCATGCGATTGTGAGCATAGAGACACCGTCCCCACTGCTCCAACTCAACTCGGACAACTACTGGTCAACAAGGACCCAACAGACCCAACTGCTTCAAGTCAAGTCAAGTCAATTCAACTTCAACTTGTGTCAATTCAAGTGATCAATTCCAGTCAATTCAAGCTCTTGTCAACTTGTACTTCAGTGCGGTATCGATTAGCACCATTATCAGCGAAGAGTCCAGTGCAGGCCAGGACCGATCCAGGACAGCTCGACACTCTCACCTGACTCACCTGTGTCTCTCCTGTGTTGGAACTTGTTTTCCCTCCGCATTCCTCCCCTCGTGGCTGTCTTCCCACTCTTTGCACTTTCTTTCCTCGTTTGATTGCACACTTCACTAGCACTGGCACTATCATCTCCTCATCCTCGTTTGTTCCCCACTCTTCTCTCACTCCAATCTGTGTCGCCCCTTTGCCTCGACACAGGCCAACTCTTGGGCAATTGCATCACCACTGTAACCGTGCACCATCCAGTCCGTCAGTTTGTGAAACTAGTTGAAACACTGAGGACAACTTGTGCCACTCGACACAACAACCACCAAGCAGTTTGTGAGCTTGTCCCTCTTACTGGTGACTGGTCACCTCAATTTGCCTCAATTGGACCAATCGAATGGCAAGTGGACAAGAATCGGATCACCGTTTATCAACTTTGCTCGTCAATTCGAATGAGCCTTGAACCCAAACAGACTCACAGTGTATGATCGAAGTGTGATTGTGTTGTGGCTTTGTACTTTTCCATCACTCGCTCATTGTTTGGTATTGTGCCACCAGTTTATGTGACTGTGCTCTACTCGAACCGAGTTTGATTCCCCCGGACCTTTGGTTCGACTATTCGACTGGCCTTGTCCGTCAATTCAATCGTTAATTAGTGGACAGGAGGGAAAGTGAATTCGACAACAACAACAACAACAATCGTTGACAGGCAGTACCGCCAGTGTATGATCAACTTCTGTACTGGAAGAAAAGGCCCACTTGGAGGGCACTTTTATTAACGTAGCCAGTGACTCTGTTTGCAAGTTGCATTCACTGGGCGCCATCCACGTTGGCGATTTCATCACCCATCATCCTCTCTCGGCAACCCAAAAACAACATCTCGCGAAGTACCAACAGCAGTGGCACGAAAACAGCCAAAACGATTGCAAGCGAGCCATCTGAGGCAGTGTACAGGCCAGTCCTACGACTACCATCTCAATTTGATTTGGCCATTTATTGTGTTGTTGTGTGAGTGTGTGTAGAGCCTTTACAAAACAACACACAACGCCAAGTGCTAGCCAAACCAAACGGATCTACTACCACTTGTGTGAAGCTCCACTAATGTCACAGTGCCACGACTCTGTCCACGAGTGTTTCTGTACCCAAGAGTGTCTTGATTTGCTTTGCCCCACTATACATTGGCATGCTTCTTACAGCTGTCGAGTCGACAGTCGACAGTCTGATCGTGAACCTCCAATCGAGCCTAACCGACAACCAAACAAGCCAAGCTTAATGCCAACAGAAGACATTCACTTATTTGGTTGGCAAGGCTGAAGCGGCTTGCCATCGTCAACTTCAACCAACTTGAAGCAACTTCCTCTCTAAATATAGAGTGACTAATATCGGCAATTAGAGTCGATCCATGCCAGTGTTGAATGCATATGTTCGAAGCATATATCTCGTGCAGTGCACATCTACTCGCCGTGTCTGTCTCAATGTTCACCACTGTTCACCACTCACCACATTCATTCACTCTTCATTTCGACTTTTTGGGCGCCAGCAAGCAGCAGTAGTGCAAGCCAGTGCCCCAACCGACAGTACCAATTGGACTATTTGTGTGTATTCCGCATGAATCGATATTGCCAACAGCTTGATTATTAATAAATGATCATCATTTGGCCTCTGCACGGAACTGCACCGACAGCACCCAAGAATATTTGCTTCATTCATCATCATTGCTTGTGTTGCTGTGAGCCATATCAGCACCGTTTAGTCTTACGAGCAACATCTCTGCCTGCACACACACACAGCAATCAACTCGTATCTGTACTCGGAATTGCTTGATCTCTCCGATCACCGTATCACCATTCAGCTGGACTACCTCTACCGAGCGAGGATCACCTTCCCCTCTGTCAAGCACATGACCGCCATCACGGGCAGCCATAGCACCCGTGTGTACATGTCTCGATAAGTCAGCTGAGTCCCAAGTCTGGAGTATTCAATACAATTGTGGTAATGTGTGGATGAAAACATCGCTCACACACACATCTACACCAATTGAGCAGTCACTCACTCGACTATTCGAGTGTAATTAATTGAAGCTGCCAATCGAGCCCAGCCGAATACTGTACTGTTGTACTGAGACAGTGCTGAGAAAACATCTGAGAAGCAATAGGCATCCGACAAATATCGACAAGTCCTGCACAACACCACCACCGAAACTGTAAGTGACTCGTACATTGTACAGTACACTAGAGCAGATGACTAAATGTGGAAGGCATGGGCACACTGTTTGTTGATGCTGGCGCGCACAGGTTGATTTGAGACATGTTTGCAACCACCGAACGCAACAATTCGAGTTATTCTAATTAATCGGTCCATTCAGTGAGTGAGCAGATTGTCAGCCAGTTGCTCACTTTTTGTTGTCAGTATCATTAGCATCGTCACTAGTGGCTCAAGTTCTGGCCCAGTTGAGAGTCTGTGCTCGAATATATCAATCGGTGGTGGTGCAGCGGTGGTGGACTCACCTGACAGGTCTCCTCAATGGATTCGAGCCTGTGTGAGCCTTGGTTCGACCATCGATTCACGTTCGAAACCATTTGCATTGAATCGGCTCGAATGGATATTTTGAACACATATCGATTGGCCAGCACTACCGAATCGGCAAATTATCTTCATTACTGTGCGTCCGCTCATTTCACTGTTGCCAATATTATTACAATTACAATATTATTATTACAATATATTATTATTATTACTGTCGTTGCCTACTGCATGCAGTGGCAGTTGTACGACTACAGGTGGGCTGTTCACTAAGTAATTGCCACATGAATGTGTTGACAGTGAAGACTCGAAACTTTTGACCTTACTCCACTACACTCCACTATTAATGCCCTACTAATGCACTTGTCGTACTGGTCGATCGGTTCTTTGTGTGCAGTAGAATGGAGTGCACTGAGTGAGCCACTTTGAGACAAATTAAAGTGAACTGCAAAATTGACTTTTAATGTGCACAAGTGCAGTGGCGTCATTCTGCCATTGGATTGGCTCAATTGGCCTCACTCGATTCTTTGTGTGTTGTCTGTCTGTCTAGTGCAAACACAACACAACACACGAACAACAACTTACGCCACTGTCCTTTGCCCCACACAAGCGAACAGTTATGAATTATGCGATTGGCAGCACTCGAGTTTTGCAGTTGCCGTCGCTACTGAGGATTCACTGGCGTTTTGCCTTGTAATGCAATTAACTTGTCGATTCTGTTTGTTTTGCCTTGTTCTGTGCGCTCTTCCCCTTTCGCGTCTCGATTGCATTCGTTTCGTATCATTTAATGAACAAGTTGAGTATTTAATTTCTGCTCTGCAATAAACAAATGCACTTTTATTGCCTGCCGATAATACATGAGACCAATGTGCTCTGTGTGTTGTGTGTTGTGTGGTGGCTGTGTGCACGCATGCAACAACATGTGTCTGGTCTGACATGTTGATTGTGTTGATTGTTGATTGAACATTATTACAGGCAGCAGCAGCAGCCAGTCTGAGGATCGTCTTGTTGGTTGTCTGCTGCTATCGGACAGAGACATTGTCAGGGGGAAGAGTTGATTCGATTCAATTGGTGCTGACGGGGATACACTTGTCCCTCCGAACAATGACACTGGGCCGCCATTAGTGCACTCCATAAGTGAGACTAACTGTGCGGTGAGCAGTGCCATATCGAATGATGATGTTATCGTTGAACACTTCATTAGTGGTGACTGCTCATGTTGTGATGTGGCACTGGTCCACTCCTGGTGCACACCACTCGAGTCACTGTCCAAGGTGCACCACACCGCCACTGACTCTCTCTCCAAATGAGATTCATTCATTGACTCGGCAAATATGAAAGTATGAATATATTTGCACTGGCGCTCATTCATTAATTTCCTCTACTTTATATTCAATGAATGGTCCTGTTTGGTGTGCAGGAATTGATGAATATGACAGGGCAAAACAGAATGCACTCGCATTGTTGGCAATTAAGTCGAGGAGGACAGTCACTGGTCTAATGGTGGCTAATCCCTCGGTAATGATTGTGAAGAACAAAGCAGTGCCGCGCACATGACCACTCGGGATAGATCACCGCCACCAGTGAGGCACACACTGCATTAGGCTCGACTCGAGTGTACAACTGGCGGAATGTGGCCAATCGAGTGGCCATTGTGTTGGTCTCGATATTAATTGCCTTTATTACCGAGCACACACCCGATCCCGTTGTGCAGAATCAATGAGAATGCAAAAAGAGTGCGCCTGTGTGTGTGTGTCCATTTGTCAAGTTCATCCATTCAGTGCATTGTCCATTGTTTGCCTCTGTCCGCATCGATTCGTCCTCGGCCAGTGGTTGACCACCACTCAGTCACTCACATTTGGTCTAAACTCGTTCTGCTCGTGCAGTTCCGAGATCGAATCTGTTCACCAATGGCGCCAATAGGCCAAAGTGCATTTGTGTGCCAATTGTTGGACCAGTGGGAGGCATTAGTTGACTTGTCTCTCGCCAAATTGTGCCATTACCGAGAATGACTGGTGCTCCTCAGTAATGACCGTCCCCAATCGAAGTGTTATATTTTGCCAATTAACTGCCTGTCAACTCTAATTAATCTAATTTGCCTGTGCCATCGATAGAGTGCAATTCCCTGTTAATGGTCTGAGTGAGTGTGTGTGTGACAGTACAAGGCTGTCAGCTATGGTCACTTTATGGCACATGGCCAAGTGAGAGAATAGAGCAGAATGGAATTGAAACTTTATAATACATTTGGCCTGCCATATCGAGACGGATATTAACGCCAAACTATTTATAGCAGGCCCAATCCTCAGCCGCGCACACAATGACCAAATGACCGATCTCGAGGGCCGATAGTGTGGCACATTGTAATTTATGAAACTGAACTGAACTGTGCACTTGCCGTAAATATAGAAAGGAGTTAAGTGTGCACCAATTGGCGTGCACCACTGGCTACAACACTTTCTCCAACGAACGAACAACATCAACTCACTGACCACCACTGTCCACAACGAGCCTCTGTTCACAGTTGCAAAGCATTCATCAATCGATCTTTGCATGTGCACCTTTGCACCGAACTGGTTTGTCTTGTCACTTGGTCAAGCCTTAATTAATAGATGCACTAATTTGTTGATTGATCTTTCTGTTTGGCAGACGGAATTGACTCTCATTTGGCTAACGAGTAAAAGCAAATGAGACTGTAGAGACAGTCCTGTCTTGTTTGCACTGACCAATTGAACTCGTGTGTTTGTTCGTTGGTGGAATCGAGTCGAAATCGATTGCTTGCATGGCATAACCGAACCCTAGCCAAGGCCGAGCACAGTGTTGACATTATTGAGACACTTGTGACAAGCAGGCACTATCGATACTCGATCTCAACACTATCACTCGGTTCTATTCCACACTCTGGTTGGTTGGTTGGTTGGTTGGTTGGCCAGTGAAGCTTTCCATGTTTGTTCAATGGAAACCTTTGACCATGTATGTTGCGTTTATGGCATTTGCACTGGTGGAGGTGTACAGTGGCAACACGTACAGACACTCCTCGACATTGCCTCCACTTGCCATTCCACTGCATGATCATGCTCGAGCATCGATAACAATAGCACAAGTTGGCCACTTCAATGGGGAGAATACTGAAGACACAGATGTCTTGAGTTTGGTGAGGAGAGATGAATGACGAGGTGGACATGTGCCGCACTGGAGCATTGCCATGTTTGGTCTGATCGGTCACCATGTTGTTTATCGCGTAATCGATGTGTTCGATTAGCTGCAGGTCCATTGTCTGTCTATTGTTTGTTTGTCTGTCCAATTGATCACTAAAGTGTGGTCAATTGGCCAATTTGTAGGTCAGTCCGAGTGAGTAATGTCTGTACCCACCTCGCTTCTGTGCACTGTATTTGCCTACTGTGTCGAGCCCAATGTCAAAGCAAACAAGAGTGCTCGCTGGTGAAGTGCCTTCTGGCGTGCCTGTCATTTGACTTGAGCCACTTGTTTCATCTGTACATTTGCCTTTTCTTCTCGTGTTGGTTTATCTCTCGTTGAGGCAATTGCGCGCGTTATTTAAATCAAACTTTCCATTCCTTTTAAGTGAGCACATAAATACAGCTCTGCCATGCATGGGGCAGTAGAAGTACCTCTCTGCCAGTTGATTTGGTTTGGCCTTTTGCTCGAGTGCCAGACTCGCTGAGGCAATGAATCGGTTGTATGGCTCTTGTTTGTGGAACAAACATGTGATTCAGTGCACTAGCGAGTGAAACAATTTATATATTTTAATGTTGATCGTTTGTTTAATAAGAGAGTGTGCATTGGCTGGGCCATACACCGCGAGCCGAGTCGTGCACTCAGGCAGAAGCATTGTGGCCCACAACACAGCAGCAGTTCGTCATTGCCTACACCAAAGTGCAGTGCAATGCAAACAAATCACTCTAAATTAGATTAATTTCCATGTAGTCGTACTGTGGGTCTACTGCTCGCTGGGATCCTCGCTCTGTTTGGTTCAATGGCTGCCTGGCTGCCTGTCTGTTTAACTCTGCATGCACTCACTAGTCGAATGCATCGATTGGCCTCACTGTGGTGCTCGACTTGCTGGCTTTTGGGCGCCATCGGTCACACAAGCCACAATAAATGGCTAATTCTGGTGCAATGCGAATGGCGGGCGAATGCATTCGATCCGATCACTGATTAGCGGACTCGAACTGTGAGCCACGAGCCATCTTCCCGATGGTTTAATTAATTTATTCAATCCGTTCAGTGGAACTTTACTCGATTGATCATTTGGCTGGGTCTGTCCACATTGATTGTGCATCCACACGGGTGCTTGCTTGCCTTGCTTGAGCTTATTGGTGTAATCTGCTGGCAGCACATTCTAGGAAGTGTGTACAATGGTGTGCTGTGTTTGCATTGCACTGTCAGTGATAAAGCAGACAAGGCAATTGAACCTGTAAAGTGGTAAAGTGCCATTTAACCGGTTATTGATTGCACTCACTGTCTCCAACTGACAGACAACACACATTCACACACTCACAATACACAAACCTGTCGCCTGCTTGTCAGTTGCGTTGGTGTGTCGCGAGACGCCACTCTACAGTTACACCCTGTACTGCACTGAACATGCCAGGCAATAGCCAAAGGGGTCGAGAAGTCGGTGCGGAATTGTGCAAAGAACGAGAGATGGCATCCTCACGGAATGGACCATTCTGTCGAGTGTCGAGACAAATGGAGCCCAGAACTGCTGCACTGAACTCTCTTCCTAGAGGGCACAGGATTGAGTGAGTCAGAGGAGAATCAGTGACAAAGTGAAAATATGCTTGTGTGTGGTGATTTATGGCGCCACGGGAGAGAGAGACCACTGGCAAAGGCACAGCACACATGCTCGCTCACATTTGTCTTCATTTGGAATCTAATTTCCAAGAGCATTGATTTGTGTGATCGCTTCTGTTCGCTTCGTGCTGGTGAGGTTAATTTTATCGCTTTATTACTGCTTGAGCTCGTTCAATAAGTGATTCCTCACAGAGCCAACATAATGCAATGCAATGAAGTGATCATCTCATGCACACACAGGCGGACACTGGTGCAATGCCACTTAATGAACCAAAAGCCTAGGGCTGAGTGAGTTAGTGTGTTGTTGTTTGTGTGTTACAGTTTTGATTCAATTTACACTGCAACATTTCGAATGCAACTCACAGTCGGTTGAGCAAGACTAGGCCATGTGTGTGAGTGGTGCAGCATTCAGTGCATCCCAATCATATGCACCGTCAATTGTCATCCAAGTGACATTTGTTCATAATTTATCTATTTGCCCTCGCCAAGCGCGCACACTGTCCAGGCATAATTAACCAACTGCTGTCGTTTTGTTTGTGTTTGGTGTGCTCGATCCGAGGATGACTTGTCGCTATTTATGAGTATGGCCCATCACCTTTCCATAAACGATGCCACACTTACCACTAAAGGGTTATAATGCCACTCTTGGGCGCGCAGTGATTTACACTAATTGATTGGCGTGAATGGTTGGAAGGGCCTGTCCACTAGAGACTACTTGTCCTACTAAAGTGGAACAAGTTCTGGCTGGTGCTTGGTGTTTGTCACCAGGATTGAGTGTCGATTTGCAATGCAAATTGAATCACACACTCGAATCGAGACCTTTTCCCAGCAGAATATTGCACTCTCACTCTTGGCTCCATGCAGATGTTTTGCTGTTCTGGCTCAGTTCACTCGCTCTCTACTTCTTTGTTTGCTTTTTACAACAAATGTAAATTGACTAGTCCCGACTTGGATCGTTTCGACATTAGTTTTTATGCCTGCAGTTGAAATTAATAATTTATTATTCGCTGCATTTAGCAATCGACAGCATTAGACACTTTTCACCGATCGATCTCGTGACTCATTCACTTGACTGAGCGTGCCATTTGCAAAACGCGTCGTCTTCTTCTTTGGCATCGTGTTTTGTGTTGTGTGTGTGTGTCCTCTCACTGTGCGGCATGTAAAGCTAATTAATTGAATTAACATTTGGACAAGCATTCGATGAGTTGGTGAGTGTTGTGGTGGACAGTGGACAGTGGAAGATGTTCACGACGGTTGTGATGTGCTCGTGTGTGTGCTAATCAAATGGCGTTACACTTGTTACAAGCCCGTTGAGTGAGGTGCACAGTTGGTCATGTTGTTAGCATGCTAATTGGCACGGTCCACCTCGCGCTCTACTCACAGCCACTTGTTCTGTCTAATCACGGTACTGCACAACTGCTAATGGTCCGCAATGATTGTCCATTGTGTTAAGTGAACAAGTGATATACTTTGCACTTTACACCGAACACACAACACACACATTCATCTGCTCACTGCCATTGTCATTGGGCCAAGGCACATGTCGAAACATGTTTGTTCACAAAGTCTCACCTCGCATTCGAAGCTTTTCTTTTTGCAAACTTTACTCTAACGGTTGTTTAGACAATTTAGATATAAATGAGAGCTTTTTCGAATTATTGCACATTTATAAATCTTATCAATTCGAGCACACACACCAGTGCAATTGTGTGTTTAATTGTGACAATTGCATTATTATCACTTGTTATCAAAGTAATGCTCACAATATTGTCATTGCACACAGGAATGAAGTGGTGAGCTATTTGGTGAATGCTTTGTGTGTTCGGCTCAGTGCCCTTTACGTTATGGTCGCATCATTGTTATTACATGTCCATTATCACAGTGCAGTGCATTGTGTCGAATGGCATCTGTGCAATCTATCTTGTAATCTGACCACTCGATTGCGCACTGACCACAATGGCCCAGTGGGCATCAGTGCACATTCAAAGCAGCCCATTGAATTGCCACAGTGTAACACACACTTGTTGCACTTTGTTTGTTCTGTTCATTCTGTGTGCCTCGAGTCTCCATTCGAGTGATCACCATTAGAGTGGCCATCTGTTTGAATGTCATTCTCATTTGCATTGCAGCGAATCGCGCTTTCACCACTCTCCCCCCCTCCACAGCCACTGTCTGCCCCTCTCTGTGCAATTTTGTAGTGTCGATTGCGAAAGTGTTACAAGTGTTTGAGTATGATCTGATTGAGTGAATCTGCCAATGCCTGTCACTTGTCGGGCGAACTCGATATATTCTTGAGTGTCAATTGAATTTAGTTTCCAATCGTTCACCTGTCCGGCTCTGTCATTACTCAACTCAACCCGACAGACAATGGTCAATGGTGTGACACTGCTCCACTAATCTGTGTGCCAACTCAAGCAAATCGTGTGACAGTGTCGAGTGTGTCCGCTCGTAGTGTCAAAGCATGTCCGGAAGAGGAGCCTGTTTGTTGGCCACTTTGTAGCAAACATACAAATGTACAGTGCCACCATTGCCACACTCATGTGTGCTGCACTTGGCAGTTATTTAGGTCTGTTTGCAGTTGGCACACTTGGTCAGGTAGAGTGCAAGAAGCAGTCTGTTCTGTTTATTGTCCATTGTGGTACTGTCCATTTGGTTTGTCCGTGTCGATCAATCAATCCAAGCCAAATCGACCACAAATGTACGACCGTTCCTGTTCGGTACCGTTTCAGCTCGACTCCTCTGCTAACGGTGCACCACCAGCAGCCTCGCATCAATTTGGTGACCACCTTCGACTAGTGTCTCGAGGCAATTAGCCAATTAATCACGAATCGTGTGTCTGTGTGTGTCCGTGTTTGCCCCTTGAATCAGTCTAGTTAGACTCGATGATTTATCCTTTGTGTGCAATCGATGTTCATCTCGTGTCCACCTGACAGATGCCTGTGATTGGCCCTGCAGTGCACTTCTCTTCACTGATTTCACTCTCTCCAGTCTCCACTCGAACGCACTCCACTTTGTCTGGGTAATGTATTGACTATTAGTAATAGTATTGCTTCTTAGTATTAGTGGCCATTATTGAGTGGATTGAGTGGATGATCCATCTCCACTCGAATGATTACTCGCCAATTGGTCATAATCGGTCTCGATTGTGCGCTACAACTCTGTCAATCAGTGTGCTCTTCTGCCAAGTGTCTGTCAGTCTGTCTCGCCACTGAGTGAGTGGTCGCTTGTCTGCCACCAGTGTTGGTCAGTGCTCGGTCTACTGACCAATCGAAAGCCGATTAAATGGTCTAATTTGAGCCTTGAGCGCTCCATTCATTCCATTCAAGCGCTGAGCCCCAGTCTGTGTCGAATGGAGTGATGAATGTGCTCGCTTTACAATTGACGCTAATCAGTGGCTCTACTCAGTGCTGCACTATCATGCCGAACTATCCTGCATCGATACCTGTTGGTAGCTCTGTTTGTCCATTCGGACAAGTGCATCAGTGCAGTCTCAATCTGCTCTCCGAGTGGTCAATTGGGCTAATAATGGTTTGTCTGTGTGTATGACTCGATCCACTACAGTCACTCGTCCACAATTCGGCGCGATCACTCGCCCCTTCCTGCCCTCCCCCAAGCGTCACTATCGATCGATGTGTGTGTTGTGGCCATGACAATAGTCAATAGCTGGTGCACAGAGCAAATCGGTGCAAAGCAAATATATCAATCAGTTGAATCACTTCAATCATATCAATCACCTGTGAAGGGTTTTCCCTCACACAGTTCTGCATCTCATCTTTGTCTATCTCGAATGTGCCATCTCTGCACAAATGCAATGATTTGCCGTTTAGATTAGACATTACACATTGCACAGAGTGAGTGAATATACCATGTGAGCCATTGGCACTCACTCACTTGTGGGCATTGATTTATTAGTACGAGCACATTGGTTCGTGGAAATGGATATCGAAAAGAAGTGAGCACGGACTGGGCTGATGCTCCATTAGTGCACCATTACTCAGCGCTACTGCGATAATTACGGCTGTCGGGCGCGTTTGTGAATCGGCAGAATTGTTCCCGTGGTGCACTGAGCACGCACATTGCGTCTGCACTCGATTCTGCTCGAATGGAGCCATTGCATTGGCTCACTCGTTCACTAATTCAATCGGCTCAATTACCTCGATTGGTCATTTCACCTTTTTGACCACGTCCTGTACTGTACAACATGCAACAAGTGGTCGCATTCGTCTCCATCCAAATTGCCCTCTTTAAAATGTTGCTCGTTTGTGTGTTGCCTCTCTCATTTTGCTCACAATTTGCACTGTTGAGAGTGTGTGTGTTGTATTATCGTTTTCTCAATATTTAGCCAACAAATGACAGCTTGTGTGGCATAATGGAGCACACAGGATAATTTACCACTTAGGTGGCAAATCTAAGTAGATCTCCAAATGATTATCTCCACAAACCACAAATTGGAGGATTATGCACAGTGTACAGTGAAAATGTGCCCAATCCGATTGTCCGGTTACTTGTCCGGGACAATGCCGTTCAACAACTAAGTCCACTGTACAAATATATGTGTCTAGTGTCGATTCGTTTCGAGTGAGCAGTTTGCATTTGCATTACTCTCCCCACTAATGAGCTATATTTCACTATTATTTCACCGTTTGGACGTCTTCAAACGGTCTCAGTGATGATGATGATCTTTTCTTGTGGCATTCATGGTCGTGGTGCTTGCAAAAAATATATTTCATCATTTACCATGAAAACGGCCATAGTCCATTGTCACGTCCCATATTAGCAAAGTTGGTAATGGTGCACTGTCGAATCGGTGGCGAATCTCGTGCATGTAATAGGAATGCCACTCACTAATCAGTTTGGCACCGCTGGTCAGTGTGGTCAAGACAATCACAATCACATTCACAATCACATTTCTCGACAGTGTTTCGAGTCGCAATTTGCCTAATTCAATTTGTGTGCGTGTCATTGCGGTGATGACATGATGAATGGCCCATTTGTCCCGTTCGAGTTCTCCTTGGTTTGTCTTCTTCTTCTTGCTCGTTGCCTCATCTGTTTGCGTCTCTTTTCACTCCACTTATTCCCCTTCTGTTGACCATTCGATTAGTTTGCCAAAGCCGATTTGTGTGTCTCTGTCTAATTGTGATCACCTTTCAGCCATTTCACACACTCATCGAGTCTCATCTTGTAAAGCTTATTCGCTGTACGGTTGTTGTGTGTTCGTGTTATTATTTCTCCTATTGGATGCACTGGCACAGAAGAAGAAACACACACACAACAGCACAGAGACACTGAGACGCTAACGCGAGCGAATTTAATGGCAATTTAATTGTGGCCATCCCAATTACAACACTCGCACTGAGTGTGCATACAAAGGCCGAGTGCCACAGTGGCAAGTGTCAGGCCGAACAGTGCGTGTCTTATTGTCCTATCACCTCGTCCTGTCCACTATCAATGCTTTCTTTCATATTTCATTTTTTTGCTAAGCCTTTTCATATTTTTATCCGCTCAATGTCTTTCACTGTATTAAGTTTTATTCTTCCTTTTCATTTTGTTGTCCTAATCGATGCACATCGTTTGTCTGTATGCAACACAGTTACGACAGCAGAACAAACCACACAAACCATTACACTCCACACTGTACAACACACACAAGACAATGCAATGGGAATGGTTAATTAATTAATTCCATCTAATTAAATGCCAATTAGAGGCATTAATCACTAGACACTAGTCATTCACACTCATCCGAGTGGTATTCACATTGCTCAAGTTCAGTTCGCCAGCATCACCAAAATGTTGCCTTTTGATTGTTTGATCACACAATACGCCCTAGCCGATGTTTATTATTATTACTAGTGGGGTGAGACAAATCTGATAAGAAAGTTTGAGTTGAGTTCGTTTGAGTGCGCCTTATCTGTGTGTTGATATGTTAGCACCTAATGCAAACAGAGGTTTGTTGGTCAATTTGCACAGTGCAAATGGTCACTATTACTACTGGCACATTATTACATATTCGTGTGTATAACGACATAATCGCATTTAAATCCCGCCATATCGAGCTTATCGCCAATTTACCTCGAGCGCACAGACAACAATGGCCAAAGCACATTTCGCCATCGTCCCTTGATGATTGTTTCATCTCATCGCTCGATTAATAATAGCCGAAATATATGTCCGTCGGTGGTAATGTGGCTCACGATGGACACGAGAACGATCGTTGTGTGGTGCGTGTGTGCGGTACGATCGGTGAGTTGGCCAGCAGCAGCAAGTGGCACGGGTGCAGTAGTGAGGTGCATGTTGGAATTAGTGCACTGCAACCAGTCACACCGTCCGCACGACTCACCGTGTCATAACGGTGGTGCACTGGCCAATGGCCATTACCTTGCCTTCAGTGCTTGCATTATGGCTCATTGCTTCATTACACTGAATTACTGTTATGTTGTTGTTGTTGTTGTTTTGTTGTGTGTTGTCTGTTGGTTGCCTTCTGTTTGTTGCGCTCGGTGATCCCTCTCACCGATTACGTCATCGAATATATTAGCAACATTAACAACAAATGATTATATCAACACACTGGCAGTCTCTAGTGTTCTCCAGTTCTCCGCTAATTAGGGTCTGCCGAAATGGCTCGAAAGAGTTGAGTGAGAGAGGGAGAGAGAGACTTGTCAGCTTGAATGTTGTGTGCTCTCATTGTGCACTGTGTTTGTGCAACATACTGCCACTGACAAGTACGACACTGAGACATTGGGCAATACTAGTAATTGTCCAGAGAAAGACACTCGATTGACAGTGAAGATTAGTTAACAGACTGAACACAGTCTCGCATCGATCGATCTAATCCTTTGCTCTGTGCTGGTATTGCTTTGTACAGTTCGGTGCCAGACTGAAACCGAATGAGCTGTGTGTGAGCTATCTCGTTGAAACGGGATTAAGTTGACATTCGATAAGTCCCATGTGGACATTGGTTTGCATGTTGAGTGCTGTGTGCCTGATGTGCCGCTGATTGCTGATGTGCAATTGGGCTCACTTCCTCGACTTTTTGTTGTTCTTGATTTGGACTAAATTCGTAATGACAAATGCAGGCACTAGACGACACACTCGATTGTGAAATAATAATTTGGGTACGGCTTGTGTTTACCGAACCAGTAGGTGTACACTTTGGTTAGGTCTTGATTGTGTGTCTAATCAGTCATTCAGTGCAAAGTACATTTGGCCAACTTGACAGCCTCTCACTCTGGCCTCTATCGAACTAGATCGAGTGCCAAATTGAGAGGCTTCACTTGAAGTGACTCACTTGTGTGTCAGTCCCAATTATTATGATCTCTGGTTTCATGCTCATTACTTCATTTTGACTATAATTAGTTGGGACGAGTGTAATCGAACCCTTTACGGACTCGCAATGAAGTGTGCTAAGTTATAACTTTGTCGGGCTTGACTCACACTCGATTGCTTTATCTCATCATAGGCCACTGTTGTGTCTGTGCCATTGTTTGTGTATGTCTGACTCTGTGACTGTGTGATTCAACTCGATTAGCCCAGAAGAGCACAGTAGAATTGCACTGGTACAGTGAGTCAAGTGATAAGACACGTGATCGGTTTGGTATGTGTTGGATGAGTGGCCTTTGTGAGATTGCATTACTACTATTATTACTATTGCTACTATTGTCAGTCCATTACCCAAATGAGCAGTAATTGCATTCGAACACAAACAAACACATTACCACTGATACCATCACGGTGTGTCGACTGACTGAGTGAGAGATGTTATCGTCCATTGTGTGACCTGTTCCCTATGTATTGACACTCTGTTCTGCAGATCAATTGTCGGTGGAGGTACTTTCTGAACAGTGCAGCAGTATCAGTTGTTTGTTTAAATTTGTCTGTTTATTGTTATCGTCGAGGGTTGTAATGTTGTTCCGTGTTTGTGTTTGTATACTGCACGGTCGGTTTGTCGGCACGTTTACTCTCTCCTGGGAGAGCAGCAACATGCCTTCCTCAGTGTCTCCCCGTGATTCGAGTGAGGCCATTTAAATCCTGTCGATGTCATATCGTCACCAAGTGGTCTAATCAATTCGCCACAAGGCTCGTCTCTCATTTGCTTGGTGTTTGGTGGTCGTGCTGGAACACTTGACTGGCCACAGCATAGCTACTGGTTGTTCGACCATAGATCTAGAGCAAGTTTGTCCCATTGAGGTCGACAAAGTCGACTGAGGTTGTCGCAGTGCGATTTCCGCCATTCTTGGTTTATTGACATTAGCCGATTATCATCGTTCAGCGATGTACACTTTTGTGTGTGTGTGCATGTGTGTTTGTATGCACTGGCAGGTTGGCACTCTACTCGTGCTGTTCAGTAATGTGAGCAGCCGACAAGAGCACATCACCGCACTCGTTACACCTTGCTAAATAGAAAGGCTTTCATTATTTGCTTCTCTTCTCACTGTTGGCTATAGTGTTTGCATGCAAACACACCGACCGAATGTAATGTCAATTAAAACTAAATATATTATAAATCTTGTGCTGTTTGATGCTGGCAGCAATAAGGAGCGCAACATGTGTAACACTGCACTGCACACAGCACGGCACAGAGCGCACTGTGTTTGCCGAGGGCAGTCAATTTCCTGGTCCACTCTCAATAAATCGATTGTGTCGATTGTGTTTGGAACGCTTCACAATCACCTCATGCTTGATTATCGCCTTATCGGCCAGTCAATGTTGGCTGTGCCTTTTCCAAAAGTTGCTCCACTTGGGTAATTGAATGAATTGAAGCAACCAACATTGGCCTAGCCTAAGATATGACTCACCCAAATGACATTCACCATTTGGATTGCTTTTCTGCGAATGTGTTTCTCTAACAAATGAACTTGATTCATCAAAATCGATTTGAGTCGTTTTCTCGCTAAATTGAATTGAATCTCACTTTTATGACTTCCAGTGAATGACTCTTCTTTGTATTATATTTTAATTCAATTTAGTTATCATGGCTACCCGTGTGTTGTGATACTTTATGAAGTGGTGCAAAGGCATAGACCAGTGTGAGTGGCAGTGTCTAGGCCGTGTCCCACCTTCGTTTGATTGTCTAGGTGTGTGTGTGTGTGTGTGTGTGTGTGTGTGTGGAGTCACCCTGTCCGACAGTGTTTGTCCAGCAGATTAGCATCGATTTGATGGCACAACACCTAACTGTAACTGTCCACTGCTCACACCTCGACAAGTGTTGGTTTGGTTCCATTTAAAGTGGAACGAATTCACACGCCTCGATTGGTCGTCTTTCAAGGTGACCACTGGCGCACAGTCTCACTCACTTGATCAACTGAGCGATCATCATTGGGGGAATATCTGTTCGAAGCATCAGCTGTGTGATGATGATGATGGTGCTGATGTCTGTGGCAGAGTGACCGTCACAGCAGTGGTCGTCTCATCCAATATGGGTCAATGTCTGTGGGGCGAATTGGCGGCATGGACACACGAGCGGCACCGCCGCACCGCAGACCACTGCCGCCACCACCTTTGATGTCAATTGGCAATTATGCCGGCACTAGTGCACGGTGCCAGTGGTGATGCCCATTTGCAACTCACTCATCTATCAGTGATTTCCAACTGACTGTTGATTCGATTTATGTGCACTGATTGAATCGCTTTCGTTTGTCCATTCGAAAGTGCACTTTAAAAGCTCACCCTGTTTACATCTTTTGTGTCCAGTGAAAGTGACTGAAGCACTGTCTGTTTGGTCTGTTTGTTCGCTTGTCAATTGGTGATGCAGCACTTGTGTTGTGTTGTGGTGCTTTGTGCAAATGCCAAACACTGATTGATGGCTGAACAGCTGACTGATTGACTCACTGACGGAATGGTTGTGCTCTCGTGCTCACTGCACTTGTGAGACCTTGTCCAACGGGTTAGCAATTGTGACAGGCCGATAATTGGACAATCATGAATCGATTCGGTCCGAGATTGGATTACGATGAACCGATTGCTCCCTTTGTACTGCTGCTGTTGGAATATTTGGGCGCCAAACACTAATTTATTGCCATTGTTGCTGTGTTGGATCGAGACAGATTTATGCACTGTGCCACTGTATATAGACTGCCCACAGTGTTCGAATGCATCCACATGTTGTCAGTGGAGTGTGTGTGTGGTAGTGTGTTTGTGGCACAAGGCAATTCACTCAGGCACCGATGCAGTCACACTCACACTCACATTCACCTTATTACACTTACGACGGTAACCTTGATTTTGCTTACTTTTCGAGGACGCTCTCGCTCACTGCAAGCCAAGTCCGTCTGTTGTGGTAATTTGTTTGACAAACGAGTGTCAAATTGCATGGTAACCATTAGTCACCAGTGAGCAGACACTGGTCTCACTCGCTTGTACAATGTACAGCGACATTAATCCCGAACGACAATGTCACACTGTGTCAATCTCGCTCTCTCGCCCAGTGACCACTAACTAGCTAGTGTCACTGTTTGGCTCGATTAGCCATGTCACTGGCGGAGTGCACTAATTAGTGACCATACTGTACGGGTCAATTAATATACACAACACACCAATTAATCGATTGACACACCAAACAAAGACTAATTGTATCAATTATGAATCAATTTATCACGAATATTACATTAATTTATATTTGCATTTACAGAGTATAACTTTGTGAACTTGATCACTTTGCTCTCATATGATCAGTTGGCAATAATGAGACAAAGTGTTGCAACTTTTGAATCCGTCCATGCACTTTCCTTCACTCTGTCAGTGTTTTGCAACAGTCTGTGCTCAGCTGCTACACTCACTCGCAATGACGGAATGTCTATTCATTTCACACTGCACTCTTAGTCTACTACACTCCCACAATGGCACAAGAATGAATTCTGGCGCCAATGTGTCGCCCGACGTGTGTGTTATATTTAGTTTTGTTTTCGTATGCTCAACAACATCGTCTGGTCTGTCTCAAATGTACTGTTGGTGAACTTTTCCATTGCAATTGAGTTGTGAGTTTGTTCACAATCGACCAGAACGGAACAACACAGTGTGGAGGACACCACAGCCGAACATAAGAGAACAGTCGACAAGTGAGTCCAGATGCAGTCCAATGGATTGTCTATTTATAAATGTAACGAATCAACTGGTCGGATATGGCAGAGTGCAACAGCAGTAGAACACACTGGCCAATTCAAGTTGACTCAATCGGCGGTAATGCAATGTGCTGTGTGTTGTGTTGTGTGCCACTGCCCGCACACCATTGACCAGTTGCCTTCAACTTGTTCCCGTTTCCCGTTCGCCTCCAATAGGTGTCCCAATGGCCTACTGATACAGTTTGCACTGTTTCCTCTCTCGCATTGCTTCACGTTTCGCTATCCGGCACTAGCATCACTCTCACTTGCATTGACATACACTGCACACACCACACACACTCACACTCGCACACTTCCCGCATTGGTCTCATTTCCATTCTGATTAGAGCGGCAATCGTCTGCCAGCATAAATCATCTCCATTAGCAGTGTGTTAGTGCCATTTGGCACGGCCTCGCTCCCGCACTCTTTCGCTCGTTCTCACACGGCCAGTGTCACTCGGTGCTCTCTCACTCGGTGATGCATGTGCACTCTCACTTTCTGTTCGGTTTGCCTTCGACCGGCACTTGACTCGACTACTATACTAATTACTACACAACTACGAGAGACACAATCTAATTACACCATACACACATGTGAGCCGTTCACTAAGTCACTCCATTAAATGACCATTGATCAATGGACAATCAATTTACTTTTTATTTGATCTTCAAATGTGTGCACTTTATTATATAATCGCGCAACTTTGACCTTTTGCTTTGTGTCCCCACACACACACCAATGACGCATTCGTTAGTTTGAATTGAGTTGATTTTGTTTGTTTTCTGTTGATTTGTTATATCGAGCATTGAGCAATTGAGTTTGAAGAGAAGAGTGAGAAAGGGAATGTGAAATGTAGCATGGAATGTAATCAATTGTGCAATTACTTGTTGAGGGATTTGTTGAACATTAGTCACTCAGGGGGAAAGTGAGCTCACACTTGTGTCACTTGTGCTGTTCACAGCTTAGAGCTTAATAAGTGTCGACTGCATTAATTGTCGAGTGGCGCGCAAAGGGTTGCTCCACTTGTCCTTCTTTTGTTTGTGCTTCCTTTCGCCTAATTTCTCACCTTCCCCAACGTGTTAGATGATTCGTTAACCTAAAAATAGACTCGTTCATCTCATCACAGTGAAGTGCTGTCCCCATGTGTGCTATACATACACAGAGTGGTGACAGTTGTACAATGTACAGGTGACGACTGTCTTGTGGGCAGAGTACATTAAAGTGCAGTGGAGAGCAATTAGCCATAATTAGGTTCGAATTAATATAAATCTCACCTTATCGCAGTGTCAATCTGAGCAGTGCTCGATTAGCTGGTCATGTGTAATGACTCGACTCTTGTCGTCTCACGCCGTCGAGGAAGTGCACACATCCTCTAATTGACTTTGTGCTGATCTCACTCGCACTGGCCACTTCACTCACTCGCATACTCGTCACACATCGATTCCACTCATCCATTCGATTGCCATTTCGTGTTGATCGTCTTTCTCTCTCGCACTTCTATTGTCTTGTGCTGTGTTGATCATTAGCTCTCACTAACAAAAGTAATCAATTAGCAATAGACATGTGCCGCAATGGCCAGTGGTGGTGTTGTGTTGACTACGATGTTGTACAAACTATAGACATGTGTACGTCTGTGTTCAATAAGTAATGTAATGTTTGTTGTACTTATTGAATAATAACATTTTAACAATCATTAAACAATTATCGAATTAGTAGAGTTTAATTAACTTTGTCTAAATCTCCTTTTCAGGTGCACTCATTTCACCAATGCTCATTTGGCCACTCATCCTGCCCTCCTGCATCATCACACGGATACAACAGGCTCAACTCGTTGTTATCTTCGTGGCTGCATCTGTTGAATGCTAATCTAGGTAAGTGATCTCGTCCTGTGTGTGTGTTCTAATAATAGAGCACTTTGATTAGTTTTAAATTTAATGACTCTCTGTTTGTGTGTGTTAATGCAAATTGTTTTGCAATTCTGTCAAACCGGCTTTGTGTGGTAGCGATGCGAACGAGAAATGCAATGCAGGAAAGCCAACATTGGCCAGTTGAGCTCACTTTGTTGTGGCTGTGATGTGATAATAATGGTAATAATGCTAATGATGATGCAGATGAACATGGCAAATGGCGATCCATTTGTGTCACTGTGCAGTCGTTAATTGTCCAAATGGAACCTATCCAAAAGTCATTAATCAGGCAGTGTTGTGTGTGTTGTGTGTGTTGTGTTGTCGTTAGTGTCTAGTGCAGTCGAGTCAGTAGTGCTCACGCTCGTCTCGTGTCGTTATTGTTTCTTACATTGTCCGACCGAGAATGGAATATTCTTTAATTGTTGTCTTTGCCAATTGTTGTCCTCGTTCAATTTGAGCAGCCACTGCCACTGACACATCCTCACACAACACTCGGTTCCACACTTAATTACTTTGATTTTTTATACTTTGTCCGTGCCATCTATCTGTCTTTCCTAATTGACTATTATTCTCCCTAGCCGCCATTCTCACTGAATATATTTTGACAGCAATTCGATATGGCCAAATTGCGACTCTGGGCAATTCTGTTGTGTGTGTTGGCTTTCAAAAAGTTTTTGCCATTATTCTTATCACATTACATTAGCCTAGTTGAGAGTTGATCACTAAAATAGAAATTCATTAGGATTAACACACAAACACAGAGTGAGGCAGATTATTTAGTGTAAGTGTGTGTTTATTGAATTACTTAATGAACAGCATCATTAGTTCACAGCTAATAGTGCAGCTAATGTTTGGACCACTTGGTCGGTAATTAATCATCGCTGTGTGTGTCTGTGTGAATCGAAACACTCAAACTGTGACTCTCTGCTCGGGTGTTGAGTGTTTCACCTCTCAACAGTCCACTCAATAACTCGTCTAATGACGTCTAATGGCTCACACTGTAATCTAATCTAATTTCGATTGCCAATTGATAAAGCCTAATTATTATTTGCCTGTGTGGTAATCATTTTCGAATACATTTTGCCCTGTCAATGTGTCTCGGCATGTGCCGGTGGCAACGGGCGACAACCTTCGACAACCTACGTACGTTGACGTACCTCACTGAGTACCACTGTTATGCTTAAATATACAGACAAAGAAAGAAAGAAAGCCATACGATGATCGTACCGGGTGGTCTGTGTTGTATTGGTCATTCAATTAGTATACTTGAGCACTTGTATGGTCATTCGATAGATTTAAATTGACCGCTCCAGGTTGTGCAGGTGCAAATGGTTCGGTTGGGTTGTTGATCTGTGTCCACAGAGCGAGAGTTAGCTCGCGTGTGTCTTACTCGTTCAGACAAATTCGAATGTGGCTCACGTTAACGTTGTTGTTGTTGTGTTTGTCTCACGCATGTTACCGTTGAATGTTGCAATTCATTTGTCATTTGTGTCCGTGTGTCACATCGCAACAACACTCTAAATGTTCCTCTGTCTATCTGTTAAAGCGATTATTCGATTTTTAAATTTGCTTAGTCTGCCTCACAACTCGTACATTAGCAAAAATGTGATTCCATCTTGACTCGTTTCGGCAGTGAGCTGTCTGTATATTAATCGACCAATGTCTTATTCGGCAGTGCACTCAATTGGGCTCTGGATAGAACTTACAATTCTGTCTTTGTGAACCACACCAATGGAAGAAACACCACAAACAGCGTGGAAACTTCTCTCTGTAAGAGATCCAATTTGTTTGTGTTCAGTTAATAGATTGCAATTGGCGTTGATCAAGTGAACTTTAATTACAGCGTGACACACTCGTGCCACCAATGATTTGTTGGTTGGTTCTGTGTCGAGTGAGTGTCGGTGAGTGCTTTAAACCTATTTGGTCAATTATTCATTTCTTGTATTAATTTGCAATCGTCCTCTGACTGTCATTGACTGTTGTGTCCATTGCACTCCACCAATCGGTCTTCTCTCACTGCAGTCACTGCACACTCAACATTTCCTATTGCAATATTGGTTAGTGTCACCGAGGTGGTGTCTCTCGGTGTGTGTGTGAGTGAGTGTCATTTGGCTGGTTCGTTAGTTGGTCCTTCATAACTTGCCATCACACACAGGAAATTAATTATAATTTACAAAACTGCTGTCATTATTGGTCCAGGCTGATGGTTAAGGGGTTAATGAGCAGCGGTGGCACTGACAAGTGTGCCACACTATCTGCTCGGACAGGGACACAAGCCAACTGACAATGTATATATGGCCATGTGACTCGCCTGGCGCACCACCAGACGAATCCATTACCGAGCAAGAGAGGAAAAATCTCATAATGATGACATTTTAGAGAAATTAAAACGTGACACACCACCAATAGGAGAAGGAATGCACTGACTCGAGTGCACAATGCTAATGTGGCCACTGTCCCAACACTGGCCGAGGACTTGACACTGCCACTGGACACACACTGACAGTGCTACACCGAAGCTACACAAAAGTGTGGAAACTTTTGGGTGATCCATTTTGTGTGTGCCAGTCACTCGGACACACCAAACCAATGGCCGCTCCTAAGAGACCGAGCACATTAGCTTGGAGTGCAAGACAGTAATGCATGCAGTATTAGACCCTAATCGGTCGGTGCTGTGCAGACTTGATTCACTTATTAATTGGAAACACATTCATTTCGATTAGTGGCCACTGTGGGCTCAACACTATCTCAAAAAGGGCCGAGCATAATTCTACTGTTCAATAATTCAATCTGTACTTAACTGGCCAAATTTGCCATTCAATCGATAATTATGGAAATTGAACTTTTGTTCAAATCTCTTCAATTTGTACGTTGGCAAATTTACTGAACTGAACTGCATGTCTGTGCGTGTGTGTGTTTGCCTCTCATCGATAAAGTGATCGATAGACACTTGCACATGACACATCTGTGTGGGAAATATTAGAATTATTAGTCATTTGGAGCCAATAATAGATGGCTTGTGTGTGTGGTTGTGTGCGGTGGCATAGTGGCAACTGAGACCGACTCGGTTCGTGTGTGTGTCTGTCCTGGATCGATGTATTAATTGAAATTGCCTTTAAATACCGATACTTGCAAACATTCGATATTGCCATGCTCGGGGTGTCTTGTCTAATTTGTACTTTCCTTGGACGGATTTCGTTTTCTTTGTGTTTTTCTTTGCCTCGTGCTTGTCTCCTTGTTGGCATACAGCGCGCGATGGTGGCTGTGTGTTGTGTGTTGTGTGTGTTGCCCTGTCAGCACGATGATGTTGATGCCGATGATGTGTGGTTGATTGTGATGTGATTGGGTGCTATTTTGGGAACAATCAAACACGAATCAATTGGAATAATAAATACTACTCCTCTACTACTGCTACTGTTGCTGTCTCAGTCTGCCTGCTCGATCAAAGTGTTGTCCTTTCCGATGATCAAACATCGAAAGTTTAATGAAAAATTGGTTGATATGGTTTTTTCCTTTGCTTTCCAAACTCGGATACACACCAAGTTTGTTGCCTTTCTCAACTGTTATCCTTCATCAAGGGGGAGAGCAGCAGGCAGTAGGGGTGGTGGGCCGGGAATGATACAATGCCCTTGCTTGTGTGACTACTTGGCCACAGTGTCGCGTTACCATCCACTGGAGACATGAAATAATGCATTAATAGGCGGCTAATTGCCTGCAAGTGTCCGCGCACAAGTGCCAACACTAGTGTGTGCCTTGTTCCATAATGTGGTCCATTCATCATCATAGTGCACTAATGAGTGGTGTGGCGGTGTGTTGTGGCAGGGTCACAGTGGCCATTTGTCTCAATTCCGATTGCTTTGCCTCTCCATCACCATCATGCACACGAGCACACAATGGAATGGTCATTTTGTCATGTGGTCATTTGGTTGGTGGTTGAGCATTGCTCTCATCACATGCCAGCTCTTGGCCTTGCCTCATTCCACTCATCCAATTGAGTGATTCATTTGCATCCACAGTAACACACACACTCACTCACATTCTCTCGCTGATCGACTCACTCGAACACATCAATTACTGCAAAGTGTTCGTTTAGAATGGACAATCACCACACACTAGTATTAGATAATAATGATGATATATGTGACCACCCTAATTGAGGTCTTTATCGATGTGCCATTCACAATTGAGCGTTCACTGTTTCTATACTTTGAGTTCTTTGTCAATTGGTTTCGGTTCTGTCTCGAGAATTATTGCTGTTGTTGTTATGCCTGATTTGCTCTTGAACTTTGTTTTATTTTGTAACATTTTCTACGAGGATTACCTTGAAAGTGTTTATTTATAGTTGCACTTTGTAGAATGTACGAATGAATCAGATTGGCAGAGTTCACCATCGATGCATTACCATACATCAACATTGTATTGGGCAAACAGACCGATTGATCACATCAAGTACGGAAATATTTGCAAGTGTTTTGTAATACCCAAAGGATTAGTGTGAGTTGTGTGTTTGGTCGGTGGTGCACCTTCACTTGACGCCTCACACATCACCTACAGTGTAATCCGTGTGTCAGTGTTGTGTGTTTGTGTTATGTTCAGTCCGCTCAGTGCACACAGCAACTTGCCACTTTACTCAAGTGCCAATCGTGCAGAGGAAATTTGAATTTGAAAATGGCGCCCAAGTCATTATCTGTCCAATTGTAATGCAACTGGATTGTGCACTGCAATGTGCAGTGTGTGTGTGTGCATCTGTCCGGCACAGAGCACCAGCATCGCTATTTTTCAATGCATTGCCATTAGCGTTGCCACTATCTCGTCTACTTCGGCTGTGTTCAGCAGCAGGACAACTCAGTCACGAGCAAGTCAAACTCCGAGAATGGAAAGTTACCTAAATTGAAGCATGTGCCAGGGAGCACCGTACCACCGACCAGCATCATCGCCATCAGCAACACTAACAGTGGGCCAATTAGCGGACCATAGCTGTGCGTCTAATCCATTCTGGCAATCCATCTGCCCTGTTACTGTCCTTAGCCACTGCTTTACTTGTCATTGGGCAATGAATGGCCACTGTGACTCCACTTGACAAGTCTCACTCGACTATTCGAGTCCTTCAATGGCCAATTGGACTGTTTGCATTTGAATGGTTTGTCTTGACGCTCTTGAATGGCACTGCACTGTGATGGGCACAAGGAATCTGTGATCACAGTAATGCATTTATTCTTACCAGAAAGATTCCACAGTTTTTATTTATCTTACTGACTTTGCCTGCCACTCACAGTGGAAGGAGTAGAGGAGAACTGCTTCAATGGCTGAACACTCGTCGAGTTGAATAATTGTGATTGTGAACATTTGCATTATTGTGTCGAGTGTTGCTTTCTACTTTTCCATTCTCCATTTTCATAACTCGATGGAAGACTTACGGCTAAGACAGACTCGAGTGCAGTGGGGGGAAGGCTTAAGAAGGCTAAGGCTAAGGCGATCTTAGTAGGCTAACCAGGCGTCAAGTGAGCACACACAATTACAATTCGCCATTCTCAAGGCGATGAATTCTCTCAGTGACACAGATCTCAGAAGTGAGAACCGATCAGCGGGATGATGACGGTGAATGGTGTTGATGGTGGTGTTGATGTGATGATGCTGGTTAGTGGCCATACTGATGGCCAGGATGAGTGCAGTGAAAACACCGAAGGTTGCAAGACAAGGCCAGGCACAGACATCACCAGACGAGACACGAGGCTGCACTCGGCCACTGCAGCATTGCGCCACACCGTTCTTTGTGTTGTGGCCCGTTCGGTGATTTAGTTGTCCGAGCCAGCCTGTCTGCCTATCTATCACCGCGGATCACAACGAATCGAGTGAATCGAGTTGAATTGGTGGAAAATTAGCTCGATTATAGCATCGCACAATGCCATTAGTGGGACGAGGCACTACTGGCGGACCATTGAAGGCATTCATGCACTGGCCCGGCCATACCGAGTCGATCTGATGTGATCTCACCGATCTGATGACGATGCAAATGATGCTTGGCCAGTCGATCTATTCTCGATTCGAGTCCTGCTTCCTGTCCTGCCGGGATGCATCCAACCTTGCATGCCTCCTCACGAGCTAATTCCAAGTGGAGCCATCAAGCCAATCTCGTGACACACTACCAAAGCCTTCGTCCCGTAAGTGTCTGTCTGGCCATTGGACTGTGGTGTGATGCACCAAAGCCATGTCCAATCGATGATCGAGACCACGAGACCGATTGTGCCCCTCTCTGTGCTATATCTCCAATTGCCGATATGTCCTACTGTATGCAAATTATGCCAGAACGGCACTGTATTTTGCATCATTCTGAACTAATTTAATTTCGATTAACGTAACCATGCACACACACCACACACACACACACACACACACATTCACTTTGTATCGACCGAACGGGACGCATCTTGATGGCTGCCATGCAAACATGTGAACACAGAAATGGAGAAGAGTAGAGGTAGAAAAATGATGGCAGCAGGGATGAACAAAAAGTATACAAACAGGTCGATGACAGGGAGAAACATTGGAGACTCGATTCGTTTCGGTGTCTCGAATAGTTTGCATTCTGTGTGTGTTCGATGCCGACTGGCACAATTTGCACCGATTAATTGCACTCGACGACTGCATGCTCACATACCGACCAGGACTGATTCCGTTGGAGTAATACGAATAGAGGCTTGATTTATGGCAAGTGCCACTGATGCGAGTGATTCAGTGAATCAGTCAGACAGTGTGTGTGCACACGAAATGGTCCTCAATGTTTATGCAATTGGTGGTAAATCAGTTGATTCGAATGCACTACCGATGTACCTGTCACGCCTCAGTACCGGTACATCACCGTTCAGTCGCGCATCTTATGACACGCATTTCGACATCTTCATTCGTTCACTCACACACAATGACAACATCTGTACTTGTCTTTATTTGTTCACTCCTTTATTGCCTCACAAAACCTCGTGCTCGAACAGCACCAGCACCAACAGCATCATTTGCACCAAGCACCGGTACCTCTTGTTCAAAGTCAACCATTTTCGTACGATATTTCCGTGATAATCAGCCCACTTGCAGTGGCGAGGCTGTTGTTATTAATGTGTCCCACTGGTGACAATGGAAATGTATGCCGGTGGTGAAGGTGTGTGAGTTGGCTTGCGGTGAACTGATTTGATCTGTCTAGGCTGTGTCAGTCATATTTCACTTTAATTCAATTGGCCCACCACACATTAACAGTCCGATCCGGTCCCGGGAGCTTAATTTCGAATTAGCTTGCCTCTCTTCGCTCTATCTGTCTCGAGAGTTGCATGTTCTACCTGTGTGGGTTCGATTCCTCTTTTAGGACTTACTCGTGTCATGTCGTGTGGCGAGCAACAAAACTTCCGATCTTTGCTTTGTGTTGCATTTTAATTTAATTTCTATTTCATTTCGATTTGATCGGTACTTTTCCAAACACAATCACAACCGAGCAAACACACAAACCAAGGCTTACTCACCAGTGGACAGTGAGCTTTTTAGCCTCACACCGAGCAATTAGTGGAATAGTAGAATAGCCAGAACAGAGCCAAAAGTGGTCAGTGGCCACCTACGGTCAAGCTAACTGACTGTTTACACTCGATCGAGCCTCGTACCGAATCGAATCGGTAATGAATGCAAATCGACCCAACTAGTCCATTGGTGTGGGTGTTCACTAAATTCTGCTGTGATCACTGGCACTACTATTGTTTCAGTGTATACTTCAACCCTTAAAGAATATTCAATGCTTTAATAGAGTTACAATCTAACAAATGTATGATCGCTTGAACCCCAAGTTGAGCGACCTCCGAAAGCGATTACTCCGAGTCGGTCATGTTCAAGATCGAGGCCAGTGCATTGATAAATGGTAGTACAACTTATCGAACACCTAACGCCCTCTTTGTCTACACTTGTCTGTTTGTATTTGTGTTGTGCTCAATCGAGTTCAGCCCAATTCGTATTGATAAATGGAGCTTCTAATGGAACGAGTAATTGGTGGTCACTGCTACACTTCTGCACATCTTTGGTGGTTTGCTGTGTCTATTGCCACCAATTAGTCTCGGCCTAATGGACCTAGTGTTGTGGCAGCAGTGGCATTGCTGCTCATCCTCACACCGATCAAACCATCTCCGCCGAACCCTAAAAGCCTTTGTTTGCCTATGTATGGCACATTATCTCGACTCAAATTGATTCTATTTGGTAGGTCTTGTGACCGATCGACCGACTGCTCTTGCCAGTCTTGTCAGTGCTGGCTCAATCGAATTTAAACTCGACCAAACTGTACGGTTAGTCAGTAGAGCAATACATCACTGCACCCTAGCCACCACTAATGCACTTCTAATCAGTCATCAGTGAGTTATCAGTGCAACTCGGCTTGCCATTCGACTTTGGCTTACTTTGTCACTGATGCTATTGATGGTTGAGGTGCTATTTGGTTTGTCTAATCAGATGTACTCTACTGAGTGTATCGATTCCATTGACCATCGATTTGATTGGTCATTGAGCCTGGTGGCCTTCAGTTGGCCATCTAAAATCAGGTGAGTGTGTCCACTGGTAATGGCTTAGCCTCGTGATTGGTCTCACTGGACTGTACTTCGGTGCAGTGTCATTCCACTCGGTTCATCCGATAGAGTGCCATTGTGCTTACGTGTAGAAACGTAGGTCTAACGTCGATCTATACACGGATGCATTTGTGCCACTCGACGATGTAAACATTTCTTGGTTGAGATATGTCTTGTAGTTGATTACTGCACTGGTGTACTGTTTTTATTGCACTCCAAGCAGCGTCAAGCAGTCTAACGTCGTCAAAAACATTGTCGATTGTGTTATGATCGAATAGCACTGATGACAACAGATACAATCTGCGTCTAAAGTCTCCTGCAGTAGATAAGAGCGATGGTCAGATGACACATTGGTCTAATTATAATTGCGGAATGGTGAGTGGTGAGGGAGGACAGGGAGGCAATTGTCCTGGTGGGTTGCATCACTGCTCACTGCACCCACTGAGTCACTCGCTCACTCTCTGGTGTGACACTTAATTAAATGCGTCCATCCAGGTGATTAGTGTGCATTGATAGTGTGTGACACTACTGGCCCATTGCGCAAATGGACACCTCGCGCTCGCCTTACGCATTGTTGAGCGCTTCTTATGGCCCATTAAGACCCGATTGGCCAATCGTTGTCTTTGTGTTCGTTCTGCTGGTTGGCCATGTGAAGTGCCATTATCGTCAGTGGAGGTGTACCACAACACAACACAACAACAACAGCACCACACTAATGGCAGTCATTAGGTGTTGTGTTTGTTTGTGTGCGCTTTGTCTCCTCAACGGAACAGTTGGCGACAAGCTGGTTGGTGAGCTCAGACGCACTCAACTCTGTTTGTATCCGTTTGACCGATTATCGCTTGCCTAATCGACTTATCTGCCAAGTAACACCAAACTTAGTGCACAGCCCACCAATGTAGGCAACCAAATCGGATTGCAATGGATTGCCCAATGTGATCGACTAGCTGAGTGAGTGGCAATGAATAGGCAACATTGCTTCAGTGTCTGGCCTCAGCCTCCGAACTCGACCAGATCGGTGCAATGGCAATGTGTCTCGCACCGATGGCTAATATCGATGATCACTGACTGGCCAATGTGTTACACTTCGCGATCACGTGCGCGCGTTTGTGTTTACATTCGAGCGGTGGTCGGTTGGCGCCATCGAGCGCTGCTGCCTCTGCCTATTCTGTCCTGTGTCCGCAGACACACTGAATCGACAGTTGCCTGGGCGCGAATACGTAAACTTGCTTATGTAAGACAGGCGAATGTAACTGAGGGGAGTGGGCGCCATCGAAATGGTAGAGGTACAGACAAACAGATGAGCTCGGTGCGCGCGCTTCGCTCTTCACACTTGCACGAACAACACTGACACTGGACAATATAGCATGTGTCGAGTATATAAGCCCAGTGCCAGGTTCGAGCGATTCACTCGTAATAAGGCACACCAGAAGGACACACCGCACCGAACTGACACTTGCAGTGTGACCATTTGCCACAGTGACCTATCCAGTGACCTTTCACACAGGTGTAGTGACCACAGTGAGTGACCGTACAGTGACGCCTGAGGACTCCTTGTCCGTGCAATGGCCATCATCACCTTTGTGCAGCACGTTTCGATGAGCACGCACCAGTTGCGCTCGACCTCGCCACCAACAGCACCACCGCCACCAGTGATCTCCTCACCTGTGACACGTTAATTGTTGCGCTAATTGGCCCAGGCCAGTGAGACCTTATTTGCTCAGTGACAAGTGAGCCAACCGCTTGACTTGACAGTGTTCAGTGAACTTGTCCACTCTACTCATTCCGCAATGGTAATGCACCGAGGTTCTCACTTGTTGGCATTGTGTTTGCCTGTTGTTTGCTACTGCTGCTTACCTTAATTGCGCGTAACGGCTCGTGATTACACCAACAATGCGACAACACAGCACAGAGAGCACACAAACAGACCGACCGTACTACTCCAGTTATCGTTAATTAATTCCTGTTCGTATGTCTTATCGTGTCTTCGTCAGCATTCATTCAATCCGATCGCAAGCCAATTAGCGAGTGCACACTTGTGTCCTGTCCTGTCCTCTCTGTCCTATCGGCCCGTTATCGCCTTTCCTTGCCTCTTTCGGTTTCGCTTCCAAGTGTGACATGTGACATCTCACTTCAGTCAGTATAGAGCAGTCAGAGCACTCAACACTAGCACACAACCCGCACGATCGTTCCCTTGAAATGATAAAGCAAGTCTTCTCACTCTCTTCCTCCTTTGGCGCGCACCATTTGCAATGCGATCCCATTAGTCAGCTGATGAGAGATAGCTCCACTGCTTGGTGCACACATATCGCATGAGATAAGATCACACAAGGCAAACATCTATCAAATGGCCAATTCGGACCGCTTTTGAGGGGTACAAAGGATTCGCTTTGAATATGGCTTAATATTGATTGGCCAAATGATGGCACTGATCTTGGCTCTTGGCTCGGTCCGTGCTCAGTCTGGACGTGATTGATGAACGAGCGGCCAGTGGGAACTTTCCACTCATCAATTGGCGTGGATCACCTTCTGAGAGGCCCATCTCAGTGCTTTCCAGTGTCATTCATCATGGTGAGCCACTCGGCTCATCAGACTATCTATTTATTTCCATTTGGTCCAATTTGATTTACGTCACCACCTCAGTTTCTCTTAGACAATCTTTGTTTTGGTCTGTATTTAAATTGATTTATATTTAAATTGAATTCGGTCGCTCGCTCGCTAATGCATCGATTGGGCCGAATCAATTATTGTGCCGGTCTCGATTCCGTTTGGTAATTAGTGTCGTTCGATGGTCGTTCGAACAGAATTGGTCGATTGGCGACGGGGACAGAGGCAAATGATAGTCAGCGACGATGGTCTGTTCGGGATTATTATTATTAATGGACAGTTCAATTATGGCAATGTGGATCACGAGACGGCACGGCACCGCTCACACCACTCGTGTATGGCCTAATGGTGTAGTCGAGTTGAGCTACTTCGATTTATTCCTTTATTGGCATGTCAGTGTGTGAGAATGTAAATATCGCCACTCGGAAGGATACATTACGAGACATTGTGGCCAGTGGTGGTGCACCGAATGCAGCCAAGTCCTGTGCCCTCTCGCTTGCTCTTCCTCAGTGGCAGCATTGCGGATCGACCATAATTGAGCGTGCCACTATCAATCGTAACTTTTTATTGCCGTCATTACCGGCTTATTCTGCAGCTTGATGGCGATTCCTCGAAGCTGTTGCTATTATCCCCACTGGTGGCGATGCCTTTGGTCACCACCGAGTGGAGATGGTGCACTGGTGGCGGTGTAGTTGGCCCAATTGGGGCTAATGGCGAGTACACTTGCTTGAGTGGTCACCAGCACCACAGTCGCCAGCAGCATCATCAACACAATTCCGAACTACTTTCGGTGGCAGCTAATGGTCTGATAATAAAGCATTGGCCAGATTGATATTAATCTTTAATGAATTCTGCTGTGTCTGTCTGTGTGGCCAAATTGAATTCGGTTCCACCATTTTCTCAGATGGATCCTTCATTTGTTTCGTCTCTCTCTCCCTTTGTTTGTGTTTGTCTTGTTGAGGGCACTCGATTGTTTCACTTCACTGTCGTGGTGGTTGTGTTGTTATCGTTGTCGTTGTTGTCCTACAATTGGGTTAATTCGATTTGCTGGCTTAGTGTGGATGGATGTGTTGTGTCGGTGCAAGTGTCAACAGTGTGGCTGTGGCTACAGTGGTCGTGCTGAGAGGCGAAACATGCGCCCAATTGACAATTGCCAGTGCGGCATTGCTCGAATCGAGTGTCATTTGCATGTTGTCACTTCAATTTGCACGGCCAATTGCGGCACTAAAGTACAACACTAGACGCCAGTGATCGTCTGTCTTGTGTCTACTGGCGGCTATCCTCATATTGGCCAGATGGCCACCCAACTGGGATCCACTGGCAGCAGGCCAAAGTGATCCATCTCTCGTTTGTTCCCTCCACTGGATATATTCATTGCCATTGGTTCTATTTAATTTGTTTGCATCGCATCGGTGTGTGCAAGTGCAAATACACTCATTCCAGTCCGAGCCGTAATAATAAATAACCAATTTTCACTCGGAAAAGTACTGTTCACCATCTTTTGCTGCCAGTCCACATTGAGCGAGTCTCAATCACTCAACATCGAAACCATTTGTCTGCAATGGTCCTTCACTTGGGAGCCACTGGGACTATGTTTACCTCACATAGTATCTCTCTCTGTGTCTGGTTGCATTTCGCCTAAAGAGTTGGCTTAATAATAATTTGTGTTTGTTTGGTTAGTTGAGTTGACTTTGCATCGGATGTGTCTGTTTAATTATTAAGAGTCCTCCATTTGGCTGATGAATTGCTCTCACTGGTATAGAGCAGAGCAGTCATTGCACCGGCACGAGTCTGTCTGTGTGTGCCAGTGGCAACATGTCAAATGACTCGTTCGTTCGTTCATTAGGTTACTTTTCCGTTATGGCCCGTTCATGTTGTGTCGTGTTGTGCGTTATTAATTATGACTCATCACACTACATCAACAAGCAACAAACAAAGCAGTCGACACGAACAGACGACATTTCCTCGTTTGTATATTGAGCCATTCGCACCGAGTATTGTGTCTCGTGTTATTGCCTTTCCTGTGAGCATAAACATTCGCCTTCGCCCAATTTGGCCAAATCAATAACCAAATCCACCAAACACTTGACACATTGAGCTAATTAGGTCAAAGTGACTATGTGCCACCATTGGTTTGGGTTCGATCTGCCTGAAAGGTAACGGAAAGTATTTTCCCAGGCAAAGTATTGGCTTTAGGTGTGTTGAGTGAGACTTTTCCGTTGGTGTATTGAGTTGAGTGAGTTGCTTTATGGTGGTAGTCATGTTATTAATTATGGCTCACTTGTAGACAAATAAACCGCCGGCTCCCATTTCCTTCATTTGAGCTTCTGTGTGTGTGTGCATGTGCCGCACCATTCGGCCCATGCCGCATTCCAAGTATTTCCAAGTATTCCATCTATTCTGCATGAATATTTCAGCAGTACATTGTTTCATTGTCTCGCCATTCAGTCAGTCATCTATTTGTCTTGCCAATTTATCTCTCACATGTCCATAATTACAGCCTGGCACACACCAAGTGGAGTCTGTCATCGATGGCAGAGCACTGTAGTGTGTGTGTAGTGGCCTGCAATAAAGTGCACTGTTGCAGTGTCGTGTGGCACTGGGTTATAAATCGCGAATGTACTCACTCAGTAATTGGCATGTGCAATAATTGGACCCTGCAAATTAAAATGTTCTTCTCTCAGGGACTGATTGGCCAACAGAGTACGGCCCAAATTGTAGTGCCTCGTGCTGTGCATCCTCATGCGGCCCAATGCGGTCGTGTTGCCACTAAGCCGAATACATTATTGATTGGCGCCAATTGGCGATCTCCATTTTGGTGCTTATTAGCTGCAATGCCAGCACACTAAGTTGGTCAATTTATGGCTCTTACTAATTGGTCTTGTTGTGGTTCCATTTGTAGCTTCATCAAATCAATTTGTCTGTGGAAAGTAACCACTGGGGTGGCCTGCTAAGAAGCTACCGCCGCACCAGCCAGTCCACCGTCCCCTCGTCTTCAGTTTTGGTCTCATTCGTGTCCCACAACCAGACAAGTGATGATCATCGAGACGAAGACCACCTCCATCACCATTGACCACCACAGCACGTCCCTGCCCTCTGTCCCCAATGAAATATTTCTCACCTCTCTAAGCACGTGCACTCCTAAGTCGGAAGAGCTCGTTGACGAGATTGAGATCTTTCAGACGAGGTCCCCGACACCGCTCCTCGTCAAGTCCACTATAAGTCCCTTGTCTCCGGACCAGATCGAGCCTGCTGCCAAACGCTCGGACAACCTTGGTCAGGTGTCGTCGTCCTCGCCTTGTTCGCCTTTGCCAGTAAATGATCTCGCGGCTCAAGGCTTGACGATCCCAACCAAAGCCTCCACCGCCTTGTCCACGTGCGAGACGCGTTCAACTGAGACCTCATTGGCGAGTCCACATCCCGAGCAATCGCCTCCCAACCAACCCGATGATCTCACCACCACCGAGCCATTGACCAGATCGCCACCTGTGGAAATCACCTCGCCACCAGTCCCAGCACCTTTGTGCTCAACCAAATCTCAAACTTTCGGTAAGTTGTTGAACTTGTCTTTTGAGTTGTCGTTGTCGTTAGTGGAGTCCTCTTTAGTACTTCTACCGCTTTGAGTAATCCGCGCGCCGAGCATTTCACCTATGCACATGCATTGGCAGAGCTAGTTATCGGGCTGGAGTCATTGACTCTGTGTTTACCACTTGTGTTTATGTTCGTACGATTGGTTGTCCATTTTGGGTGTCCACCGCGGTGGTGGCATTAGGCTCGTCACCGTGTGGCTATTTGCAGGTTCGATTATTTGCCTTTGTGCTCATTGTGGTGTGAATGGTGTGAATGTGAGCAATTGATTCGGACATTCGTCCTAGTGCAATCGCCTCCGCTTGCTCGTCTCTATTTGCATTAGGCGCGCACATGTGCACTGCAATTCCTATCACGTGGTCCCATCTTCCTTATTGTTATTGTTGACTTGTTATTGTTGCTCCTCACTGCTAATGGTCTTGGCCTTCATCCTCAGGAGTCTTTATCCTCACCGAACAGTCCGCACAGTGACTATATAACACATCGATGGGATCACAGGCACAACCAACTCAACGACAGCTTCAAGGTGAAGCGAACAGCCAAGAGGAGAGTGCTCCTTTGGTGCTCTTGGTTCTCATGTTGGTTGTAATGGCTGTTGTGTTCTGGTGCTTCTGCCCCTGCACTACACACATCGACCTTTGTGACTATATATAACGAGCAGCTGAATGGAAGCAATCTGGGCACACTATTTCGAAATGTGTTCACTCGATTAGTGCCAGCAAATATGTACCAAATGGCGAGCTGTCCATTACAAAGTCTTTTGTCTTTGGATGGCTTTCCTTTCCGATTGATGCATTACCACTGAGTGGTGAAATGTTGATAATGATCGAACAGGTCGAATATCAGTCTCAGTGGTTGTTTTGTTTACATGTTCGCACATGATCATGAGCTAATCATAGCCTGGTTATCGTCGAATGTCCCCCAAATGTCCCTTTGTCTGTCTGACAAGCCACTTTCAGTTGGGTTGCATTGCACAATCGTACCCCTCTCGCGTCAGTACTTCGTCAGTGATTGTGTGTCCGTCTGTCCGCAGCATTCATCGATTGCACACCAATCGATGGTTGTGACACTTGGAGGACAGAACAAACGGACAGGCATAACTTGTTCAGATGTGCTAAAAATCAAATACATATTGGCATTATTGCTAAACAATGTGAATACTTTTATTCAATAGATCAGTGACTAATTACAGTGCAGTTTCGTACTGCATTTGGGATGAATGCATTCAAGTCAATTGTGAGCATTGCATTCCATTGCAATACTCACTAACCAGCAGGTGACTTCTGGTAGGTTCTGGCACGGCTCGACCTAAGTACTCGAACTTTGGTGTACTTCGCTAATAATAATAATTAAGTGCTACACATGTACAAATTGAATTGCTCGATGTTTGATTGAGATTAATCTCAAGGAAGAACGCGATTGGCGGAGTAGAGAGTGGGTCGAGTCGATCGCTAATTGGTACATTGTTGCAAGCCACCACGAGGCAATACCATCGACAAAGCCACGTTATCGGAATTTTCACTGTTCACTTGGTGTGTTTACCGATCGAGTGGAATCGAGTGACAGTGAGCGAATTGATATCTGTCTCGGTTGCCCGCTGCATCGCTCGCACCACCTCATCTGGGCCAATCTATGCATCGGTAATTGGTAATTAATGTCAACAGTGCACTGCACACACAGTTACACTCGGCCAGACAGTGCATGCACTGCTCTGTGCTGCCACATTCATGGCCAAATTAGCTTTTCCGCGTACAGAACTTCTGTGTTTTTCCTTGATTTTGTCTTGTTCGTTTCGTTTCGGTGGTTCGTTACTTTGTGAGAATTCTAATTGGATGAACGAATAAATCGCTCAACGAGAATGATTAATTGAGGTAATGGAGATGGTCAGGTGATTGTTTCGGTGCGGCAATGTGTACGGACACAATTGAATATATTCACTCGGTCACCGATGGCACAATTAATGAGTGACTGGCCAGTGCGAACCAGTGCACACTTTCCTTGTTTGGCCAATTGCGCCACTGTCAGTGACCAGTGAGGAGTGATGCCCTCTCGGCAAGGTCATTGCTCACAGGTTCCTACACCAGTTGGGTTCTTCACTTGCGCGGACAACTTGTGCAGAGTGCCTCGTTGGGCATTAGTGTGGCAGTGGCAGTGAGTGTCATATCATTATCGTCCCACACGTCCACTGCATATTATCCATTAGTATTGGCATTACCGAGGACATCCCTGTCCGGGCTCATTGCCTCTTCCGTGCCTTTGCACTCTCTTGGCTGCTTTGCAATCTTTGCCTGCAAGTCTTAACCCGTGCAGGCTAATTCCGTTAGTGTGATCCAATTGTAAATTCGAATGGAAAACTTTGTTTGTGTGTGATGGTTTGTGTTGTGATGCTTGTGGCAGCAATGAATTTGCTGTGGCGAAACACTGGTGCAGTATTGCACAAGCACTGGTTCACTGTCTCCGCCTGGGAACTAGGATAATGTCCTCTGCTCACTGGTTTGCATTGTCTGGCCAGGCCACTCTCCACTCTGTTTACTTCCTCCCAGAGTGCCCCACTCAGTGTCACTCAGTGTTTGCTCGTAAATGTGTGCAGAATCGTAAAACATCACTTTATGCTTGTGGTGCTCGATGAACCCTGGGTGAGCTTGATTGCTCCTTTAGAGCTTTGTTTGCACTGTGCACTTTGTCCAGCTCTACCCGAATTGAGACATCCATTGGCTGCCCCACCACCTTTGGCCACCATCGTCACAACCGAATTCTTTGCACACTCGATTGCAACACCCAAAGTGTTTCAAAGTTTCACTTGGTGTAGTGCGTGCAGTGGCACAAAAGCTTGCGCAATCATTTCCCCCTCGCTCTATCTCGATTGACTTCCTCGATTGGCCAAAGGGGCAATCGAGTGCGAATGATCACTCACATGCCCCACCATTGGTTTGCAAATGGTTGAGTTATAGAAGATTGGGTAGAGGTACAGATGTAGATGAATGGCCATTTGGTGGGAATGGCCCGATGGCTGTTTTGCCTTGGCAACACTTCAGGCTCATGTTGTCCATTGTGCCAGTTCATGCTCACCTTGTCGAACCTTGCACGGTGCAATCGTCATCGTGCAGTAGCGAATCGTCAGGCTGAGGCTCATTACCTCTTTCCACCGGAATGCAATCGACAAGGCACACTAATTGGCATTAGTCATCTGTGTAAGCACAATTGGCTCATCGATTCAATTAAGGCTCACTTCACTCCCGTGCACAAGTGTCAACTTGTGCTGGGGATCGAATAAATTTTACACTTTTATTAGCCCACTTGATGTGTTGCTTTATTCTGCTCGGGGTTCAACGTTCGGTGTTTTTCTCACTGGCGCTCGTGGTGTATTGCCTCCTGGCTCAATCCAGTTCGGTGCGGTGTGCGGATGATGATGCCGTGTGTCGGAACTATCCATTCATTGCCTCCACATGATTCCTACTTTGAATTCCGCAAACAACTCGAGACAGCACACGACGAGCTTATCGACCGATGGCCAAGTGATTGGCATGCAGGTGTGAGCCAATTGGTGTAGGTGTGCCTGATCATTGACCAGCACTGTGCCACTAAGGTTTCTGTGTCTATGGTGGTCTCCCTATCTTGGTTGTTATATCTGGTGCATTGTCACTTGCCATTTGGCACTGCTCACGGCAAACAAGTCAAAACAAGCAAAACACCAAAACAAGCCAAACAGACTTTCTCAGCCCTCTCTGCCTCACCGTTCACTACCCCCAGTGCAGAAATCCTTGACATTTGCAGGGGCAGTTTGGTGGTGGTGGTGCTGGTGGTTGTGAGTCGGGCTAAGTGGCCGCGTCTTGGTGGTGGCCCGTGGTGGTCGTCGTTGCGGATTTGCAACATCCTCCATGTGTGTATCAATGGCCTCATCACTATATACTCGATGTACTGGTACGACGGCATGTGTACATGTGTCTGCATGTGTGCCAGTGCACTGTCACTCCTCAGTCCACTCACTGCTCCAGATCGGTGTACGAGTAATCTTGCATTCCATGTGCTGCCTCTGGTTCGATGTCTTGGCTGGTTCACTAACCCAACTAGAATTTTCTGGCTCCCTCCTTAGCACCCATACATTGGCAGTGTCCCTTCTTTATGGTCATGATTAGGCAATCGACCAAAGCGCCAAAAGGACTGAGCCATAATGTACAGATCATGATCAGGCTGAGACTGACAAACTTGTGAGACTGCAGCAGACTCGAGCAAGGCCATCCATTTCATTGGATTCACATGCTCTCTATTGAGTCTATTATCCCCAAAGGATATTTACAATTGCCACAAGGTTACTCACACTAGTCGATTTACGCGGGTATTTTGGCGCGCAATTCTTCAGACTTCTTCTCTGAGCGCCACTGTGCTCGATCCACGGTGATGATCGACAGTATCGCACAAACACTCAGTGAACGCCCTTGGACAGATTCGCGACTTGCAAGTGTGGTGGCAAGGAGGCTGCAGAACCGAGTGATTGTTCTTTTCGGTTCAAAGGCACCGAGCTCGGCGCCATGTAGAGGCAGTGAACTACATTTACACGATGGTTGGTTGTCGTCATCCACTCGAGCTCATTACACCTTTGCATGTGTTGCCCTGTACAATGTGCATGGAATTACATTGAACTCCTCAAGTGATGGATGGCGAGAGTGAGCCCGAGCACATGCCTCGGCACCAGTACACACAAACTTGGGCAACCAGTGCACTCGGGCCACCGATCACAACCAGTTTGGCTCGGTCGGACTTGCCACACTGGCACATCTCGCTTTGTTCGCTATTTCAGTCATCCATTGCGTAACGCAATCACACGCAACCCTTTGTTGTGGTCGTCACCTTGACTCTGGTCCAACGATCGAGTCACTTTATCGGCAGTGCACACAAGTCATTGACTACTCTGCCCGATAGTGCTTGTTCGACCACTGTGACTACTGACAAGACAACACCGACTTTACTGCCTGGCAATTAATTTACTGGAGGCCACTTAATGAGTTTAAAATTGAATTCACTTGACTTAGATCGGATACGATTGAGACCACTCTAATGACGACACTCGGCAATGTCACATGAGCCAAGTGGAACTGGTGCATTGGGTTACCAACGACCAGCGATCGTTCCCACAAGTAATCACAGTGGCACGCATTGGGACGTGTTTTGACTGGCCGTTGGGTGATTGTGCCTTGGCGATGAACTCGGTTGCCATATCGTGGAGCCTGGTCCGGCACTATCGCACTCGATCCACTATCGCCATCACTATGTGGTAACAGAGCTCTTTCTGTATCGGCTCTGCATCCGATCAGCAGCAGCTCGACCCACCACGTGACTCGGCACAACACCAAACAACAACACAACCAGCTGTAATCTGACTGACATTACGATGCGATTACGATTGCTGTCGTTGCCATCTAGCTAGTGAATGATAGAATGGTTAATGGCTCGATAAGGAGCAAGCAGCCAAGCAAGCAGTGAAACCGTCAACCAGCAAACGATCACAAGAACATTGCCCGTGAGTCATTGGGTGTGCTGCCCCTGCCTGCCCACCTTGCAATGACACTTTATCGTTCACCTTATCTGTCAGTCAGGCACTGGTTGGATCATTGAGTCGGCAAAGAGGCAGTCAACCCACCTCTGTCTGTCAGTCTGTTGTGGAATGGCCTCTAATCGCACACCCATCTCGCTTGTATTATTTATATCTCGTTTCATTCGAGCACCTAGTGAACCTTTCACTGGTTTCGGGCTAATTCTGTTTGCACTGACAAGTGACAATCATGTGCCATCTCATGTGCCACTCACCACGAGAACATTCACCAAGACACATTCACTTCTCGGTACTTCTCAAGAACTTTGTGTGTTGTTTGGTCGGGGCACTGTGGCCCACCGTTTTATTTATAACTCAACATGGAAGGGATGCTTGTGAGCATGGTTTGGTTGCGACTGGTGTCTTGGAGTGGTGACTGACTCCACAGCATACTAATTGACTATGCGAGAGATGATAAGGATGACTTTGCACTTCTCCGGTTGTTGTTGTGTTGATGCAATCGAGCAGTGTGATTAGTTAACCTCGCTGGTGCTGGTACTGGTACCGAGGTACAGTGCCATGCAAGCATCTCACCAACGATCTCATCTCGGGCCAGTCATGTGTGTATGTGTCACTCAGTGCCTGTACAATGTACTGTACACTCTACACTGTACACTACATTGTATAGTGCACCGTGGAGCATCTCTCCAGCACCGTACACTGCCACAGTGCACCTTCACCACACAGAATCCACTGCACCTCTATCAGTGGCTCACTCTGACAAGTGCCTCTCGCTGTCACTACAGCTGTACTCTCCTATCTGTCCGTGTTGGTCGAGCGAGTTCATATTCGATCATATTCTCGAGCTCTCATCCATTCACCAGTTACACCTCGACGAGTAAACATCGTCTCCGCAAGCTGCCTCACTCGGCGCACTACACTTTGCGACTTAGTCACTCGTGCTCGACCATCATCGGCTCACACCTAGCCAATTACGATTACCTTGGTTGAGTGTCAGTGCAACCGGTCACCAGTACATTACCCAAAGTGCCTCCACGGCTGCCAACTCAAGTAGGAAAGTGTCCACCACATTCGCCCAATCAACATTTCAATGTCTTGTCCCGTGTTAAGTGTTTGGCCAGTGTAGTTCACTTCTTGAAGGCCTACCAAACAGTCTGAGCACCTCGACCGTGGACATAGTCTCGGTATATCCTCACACACACACTCACACACACATACACTGGGTATGTGTATTCTTTGGTGGTGATAGCACTCTATTGATGCCGGCCACAACAAGCTAGCCCCCTTAGACGATGTTCTACGTTGGTAACAAGCAGCAGCAGCCACAGCACCGATTGTCTTGTGAGCAGCCGAATCTGCCTCCCTCCCAAACGAGGGCCATCTCAATTGTTATGATTGCTCAGATGGTACCGACCATCCTCGCTCACACTTTCTCTCCGATACTCGACGCTGGTGGTGGATAGTTTCAATAGTGCCTCCAGTGCCACTCTTTGACTCGTTGACATTCTGTACTGCAACAAATCCACTATTTTGTTGATCGATTGAATCAACATGTGCACCCAGTGATATCGCCATACTCCTCTCTCTCTCTCTCTTTCTCTCTCACTCTCCTTGTGATTCATCTAGTCCTCCTACTACTGCACTTTGTTTGCCTTTGTGATAAGCCAATCGGTCAAACATATTCTCACTCTGCCTGACTCGATCGATCCGAGTGGATTTCCCCCGACTGATTGATTCTTGACGCGTTCTCAATTTATCAGCTTCTCAACTGTTTTTGGTCCACTCCCCCACTGAACGGTAACGTGATCATCATTATCCTACTCCCCCACAATAACAAATAATCGATTAATTAGCACTTTCGGTTCAATTTATGTACTTTCATTGCATTTGATTGGGCTCAGTCATGTTTGGCGCACTTTGGCTAGACTTGGGTCGAGTATTGCATTTTCCTAAGTTGCCACACTTTGCACCAACCGACAGCAGTCCGTGGTCCGGGCAAATTAAATTAATTGAACCCAATTAATTGGCGTGCAAAAAGGCAACTGTGCACACAATGTGTTCACTGTCTGTGTAATGTATTCATCTAGCTAATAGTTAATGTTTAGCTCCATTAGCTGGCAATATTTTATTAGCTCAAACACATTGGCGCATTAGCTTTTGTCTTTCATTCCTTCATTGGCTCGTTCACTCGTTCACTCTCTCACACACTTTCATTCTCCTGTTTGGCTTGGGTAATAGCCCAGAGTCATCGATTAGTGAGTGTTGTGGCCATTTCTGGCTCAGCCGTACAGTGCACACAGACAAAGTGGCATTTGTGCTGGCAATTACATCCGCGGATGACACTACAGTGACTCCACTAGACCACATCACTTGTGCCAATGCAGTGGATTGCTTTGCACCGGAGCACTTTAGCTGCACTTTGCTTGTCAGTCTTTTCCTAACGCCAAGGTCCATCTGTAGGCGTCGATGATATCGTTTAGGTGACCTTTTCCTTATTTAAGGAATTTATTTATAAACATTACGTCCGTGTGGAAAGAGTGCATGCAATGTGACAGATTAGACAAAGTGGCTAGTGCCAGTGTCAGTGCTAGTGGCCAAGTGGCCATCCCCATCCCACTCATTGCCAATCACTGGATTAGATCATTACGGTTCTATTTGCCTCTGTCCTGGCGCTCGATTGTCTCACTCACTCGTCCCTCTGTTTACGTTTTCCCTACGACCGGGACTCACTCTCTCACTGTGTTTGTTCTGTTTGCTTGGCTCGGTGTACTCGCAGTCCAATTACATCGCGGTTACGTCATTGAGTGGCAATACCTTGCCAAATGGCTGTTGTTCATTGCGGACAAATTGTCAATTGAGAATTGCCTGTGTTTATTCACATTTCCATGCTTTGCCAACAGTGGAATACACTCTCACACACTGACAAGTACACTTACATAAGCGATTCATTGGTTACATCTCGGCCCGATCAAGGGTAGACATGACGGTCTGTCTTGGTGATCTATGTTTGTGTTGTGTTACATTCATAATTGCGCTCATTCCATTCAGTTACTTTCCACTCGCTGGAGGATGTTTCTAATGGGCACACAGACCTGGACAGATCACACCGGTGATAATGTCGATGTTGTTGTTCGGCGCTGGTTGCGTGATGCTTGACATAACGCGTGTTTAGGGCAGTGGCAGGTTCGGCTAATTGCACTTGTCGGGATTAGATTGCCACTCGCCATTATGTGCAGTGTACACTGGTGGTGCTGTGCTAGTGCTGATGACGACGACCACTGCCAAGGTGAGACTCCATGATCGAGTCTTTCCTCATGATCACTTGGACTCATATGACTGGCACGACGATCATGATGTGACGGTACGTGCACGAGACATCGACACTTATCAACTGTGCCCATGCACTGGCACGAACACTACGAATACAACGAAGTTCAACTGGCCGTGTGATCGATTGCTCTGAACACCTGACTGGGTGTTGGTTGGTGCTGGTGCTGGTCCTGGTGGAGTGGCCCTGCCCGGTTCGGTCTTGCATGGCGCCATTAATCGAGTCTCCCTCGGTAGTGGTAGTGCACTGGCATCGATGTACTCAGTTCCACTCACCACTGCACTCAATTGTCACTGATTGCTTGCTCGCAGCAAAACAATGATGATTCAATGCAAGGTGCATTTCGGCTATCCCATTTCGAGCCATTTTGCTTGATTGCTTGCAATTGATTTGGAACCGTTCAATGTGTTGTGTTGTGTGTTGTGCTGTGTTTGTGGCCCGACTCTATGACATTTTGTCCCTTTTGTGCAATGGCAATCAATTAATTAATAGTGATGATGATCACAGTCATTGAGTGTGCCTTTGCATTGCTCATCGCCGTCATCGTCGTCATCGGTGCTTTTGTGGACTTGTCCTTTGGCGCAAATATATATAAATAGCCTCGATTATTGATTTATAATTGGAAAAATCGACCGTACGATCATCGTGATCGTGATTACTATACTATTACTGAATATTACCGACTTATTACTTATTACAGGCACATTAGTGTTCATTATCTGGCAAGCGAGAGTGACAGTCGGCGGTGTTGTTTTTCCTACTGCACAGGTATGCAAATGTGTCTTGAACATATCGAGTGGAGTCATATTTGCAATGGCATTTCTTCACGTGTGTGTCACTCAATCCTGGCACTGACACTGCTCGTCATCATCATCGAGGGCGACTGTGCTGTCTTTCATTGTCATTGTCATTGCCATCGTTCAGTGTCTTGCCTCCAACATCTACACTACTTCAGTTCAATTCGCCTCCAATTGATGCCTTCTGTGCTACTACAGCTGTGTGCACTGATACAACTGAGCCAAATGTTTGAATATTGCAATTTGTCAACAGACAAACACTGAGCGTGCCAGGCAACACTTGTTAGCTTATACATTGATATATTCGAACATTCATACTACCATGGACACCGAACGCGATAATCGCCACTGGAATAATGCACACAATGACTCGATGACTGCTTGATGGTGGTGGTGTTCGATTAATTTGGCAAATGCACTTTCACAGTCTCACTGTTGCCTGTGTCGAGTCAGTTCGAGCTTGTTGCAACACCCGACTTGTGTGTCTTGCCCCCTTATGTCTACTTCTGTATAGAACGTTGTTCTGTCTCGCATCGATTCAGCACGAGCTCTTACAACTACAGAAGAAGGATATTAGCGACAATGAAAGTGCAACACAAGTGAGTGAGACTAAGTAACAAGACAACAAGCAGCAGCCGCCTATGAGACTACTGTAAGGTTAAGGAGAAGGTTAAGGCACAAAACGATTGATGATGCAAAACTAGTGCCTCCGTGCTTCAGTGTTGACTGGCGTAATGAATGCTGACACGAGCAGCAGCTCACAACACTATCCACCAGTTGGATTGGTTTGCATTGTGGCAAGTCCCCACCAGGCATGCAAGTACTTACGTTTATCGGTTACTACTTGTTTTCATCACTTCGAATGAAGGTGAAGTGCCCGTGGTGTAATGTGTTGCTCCTAATGGTTTCGATGGTGTTGTTGATGCTGCTGCTGATGGTGGTGCGCGCGCGGTGTTTGTTTGTAAACAAACTAGCCCCTCCATTATCGCTATCACCTTCATCCCTATCATTGCACCCAGTGCGGAATCTATTTTCATATCCTTGTTTGTCGGTTCGCGTCAATGTTGCTACTCCACCGAGAGAGTTACACTCTGATGGTTCACCACTGGTGATCACTCTCGAGCAGTCTTGACGGTGTCTAACCAGTAAAGATGACTAACATGAGTTCTGGTGTGTGTGATGTAAGCGCGAGGAAATGAAGTGAATCACAAGCGAGATCAGATGTTACTCGACAATACTTTCACTATTAATAGCTGGAGCATTGTGGTTGTATGAAACCAGCAGCAGCAGCAGCCACCAGCTAGTGCAACCTTATCCCCCTCAGTGGGTCATATGATCATACTACCATCCACCGTCAGTCAGTCATTCCCCGCTCGGCACCATCGACACTCGAGTCGATCAACAATAGACGTTTCGCGTCATCGTATAGTAATTATTAATTAAGTCACTCGAATTGACTTGCCACTGCTCAAATTGCATTATTAACCTGTGTATGTGCCTCAATTGCTCAATGAACGAACAACAGAGTCCAGGTATTTATGGAAATGTGAGTGCTTGTTGTGCACTCTATTCTACACGGTATTATTGTGATTGATAATTGCAAACAATCTCGTACATTTAATAATCCGGCCAAATTAATGACTTTATAATTGCGCGCACGACCCATTAGACCATTAGGCGACCAACAAGCACATGATGATGTGATGGGCATGGGCGCCATTGCAACAACACACACTCACACACACACTCACCGACCCATAGACCTTAGAACCAGTGATTTGCATTTCAGTAATGAGACATTGAGTGGACAGACAATGGTCGAGTCGATCGGTGGTAATGGCCAGTGTTGCAGACTCGATCCCTTCTGTCCACATATCAATTGCACTGTCTCATTTGGCTCGATTCGAGTTGTGTTGATTGATTCGGTTAGGCCTGTCGAGTCTTTCATTTGAGATCGAATGGAAAATTTCCATAAACGTTTGCTTTTCCGCTGAGGCCTCACTCGAAATCGGCAATTTTCGTTTTGGTTGGTGCAGTAGTTGCCGCTCATTGCCTCATCATCATCATTGTTTGCTGGTGGTGATGACTCGGTGTACTGTGCACTAGTGCAGTCACACTAGTCAACACTAGTGGGCAATAGAGTCTAAACCACCAATGCACTCAGTACCGATTGAAACGTTGACGTTTTGTGGTCGATTTAAAGTGCTTTCCATGTTCTTTGCTTTATGCTCTCTTTTTCGCCTTTGCCATTTGTCGTTCCACAAAGTCCAAGTTGGCCTTCCAACTGATTCAGATGTGAGTGAGATCGGAAATTTTCACTTGGTGGCTTAGCCCACAAATGAAGACATCCACAAAGTAAACTCACCCGACAATTGACAAGTTTGACAGCTATATTTAGAGATTCGATTCTAGTACTCGGGCGGGCATGTCCCACTCGGCCTTATTACTCGAATCGATTGGTGGTGGTGTGTGTGTGTGTGTCTTGTGATTGACTTCCTGATGTTCGTTCATATCGAATGGACCGAAAGAATGGATCGACTGGAAACATTCCAGTATGAATCGGTAATGGCTCACTTGTAATCTCGTCTCATCAACCACAGCAGTCGTCATCGAGTTCTTGTGTCTTTTGTCTTGTATTAATGATAGATCGGTGGCACGAATGACAATGCAATTACCGATGATGACTATTAACACGTTGTGCATTGTGATCTGGCCAATTGGCCATCGAGTGCCCAATGACCACCACCATTATTATTATTATTATTACTATTACTATTACCATTATGGCAACTCAACAATGGCCAATACCTGCTAGTGTGCTAATTGGCCTCGCTCGAAGTTTAAGGCCTTCCACGATTGCCATTGGTGTTGTCTCTCGCCACGCACTGCTACACACTTGACGCGATGGTCAAGAGAGTGTCAGTGAGTGAGTATGCATTGTGTGGCAGTGCTGTGCAGTGGACGGGCAATGTGTTGCATGTGAGTGTTGTGTGTTTGTATCCTCTGGCTCGACTGACACAGTCTCCAGCACATCCTGTTCACCTTGCTGCCAGTCACTTGCATCCTTCAGGTATCCACCATTGCTGGTGGTATGGCTTGCTTCCTCTGCACTACTAATTGCGCCCAGTACCTATCGATTCGGTTTGCCGCTCTCACACTTCACGAGAAATGTTTCACTTTTGTGCTCTTTCCATGGAACACATGTAGAGTGTCGTGTTGTGCCAGAAGGGAAGCACAGCCAAACTAGTGAATTACTTCTGGTGGATGAGTTGTACAGTGCATGGCTGTACTCTCAGTGCACTCGCCATGTTTTACATTCTCGGAACTATTCTTTTTGTTTCACCCAAAGTGGAATATTTGATTGTATTGAGCCGATAATTATGGTCAAGAGTAATTAAAGCATTGATGGCGCCTGATTGACACATTGGAACTAATCGACTTTTTTGTTTGTCTTTACAGAACATTTGGAAGAGTGCATCATATCTTCATCGGTGGAAGATCACCACTACTGTTCACTGACCGAACTCTCCCAAGACACGACTCCCAGTAAAGTTCTTGACAGTGTTCCTTCACCTCGGCTTGAGTGCCCAGCAGGGCCATCCATAAGCAAACCACTAACTAATCCCGCAAATAGCAAACGATCTAAATTCAAGTCGACAAAGCCTCCGAGCAGTAAAAAATCCAAAAGTCCTAACTCAAAAGTAACTTCCACTCGAGCGACTAAAGCAAAAAGCGCCAACTCGAGTGATTCGATCCAGCTCGGCAACGACTGCTTCAAGCGGTTCTACCTGCAACGTCAATTGGACGGCACATTCGTGATTGTACCTTTCGGTGCACCAAGCAAGTCAGTGAAAGCACTCAAAACGTTCACTTTGGCCAGCACCAGTGCCAGTGAGTTGTGCCACAAATCGCCGGTGATCATTCTCAATGAGCACAGCCTCAAGCTCAACCCAACCGAGCTGACCATTCAAATCGACAAGTCGAATCTGCTCACCCAACTCTCCTTGACTGACTCGAAAGAATCACCCGCCACCATGTCTGCCCTAGTGAACAACAAAGCCTCTCAGTTTGGCCCACTCCGGCCAAGCGCAAATCACTTCCAGCAATCCACCCCCCAGAATCGTGCCATTCTGTCCGCACTCAAGCACGACCACCTCATTGCCTCGTCAATGGCCCAACTGACCTCACCACCACCGGTGGTTACCTCGTCCTCCTTCAAAATGGAAGAAGTGGACAATTACCAAATTGGCCAGAACGGTAACGCCAACTACCTGGTCCAGAATCAGCAGAATATGATCGACCAGAACATGTTGGTGGCCTCACTACCTCCGGTGGAAACGATCTTTCCTGGTGATCGAAGCATAATGAACGGCTCCTTGGCCAATCTGCAGCAATCCGAGGAGAATGACCAGATGGGCAACACATTTGCGCCTACCACGATCATCAACGATCATCACATCGACTTCTACGACCACGGTAAGTCAATGAGTCTGTCCTGTTGACTCAGTCCCAATTGATTTCTCCTTTGCCCACAGTCGATTCCACAGTGGACGAAGACGACGAACTGTTGTCTAACCCGAAATACCTGCCATTCGGCTACTACTACGACGATGACAAAGTATTCAACCAACTTCAAATGATCTCCTCCTCGCTGCCATCCTCAACCACTTCATCGCCAGTTCTGGACGGATTCGATCCGTTGAATGATCTCTTCGGTTCTTCCACTGACAAGTCGGAAGAGAATATGTTCATCAACAATGAGGATTTCATTTCCTACCCGAACGAGATGGCATTTGAGTTGGACCAATCGTTCGGCATGCAGTCTTCTAATCGCCGGACCTCGCCACTCTGTCAGACAAATGCGCAATCGATGATGCTGACCTGTGATAATGACCCTCTGATCAGTGGCAGCGACCTTGGCAACAGCAACTCTACCAAGAATGTCACTTATCTCAAGTCGGTCGGTCTGCCTTCCAATGGCACTGCCCCCGTCATGCTCGCACGTGGCAAGGGCATTTCGCAAAATACGTTCTCTCCCATGCCTGACCTCAATGGACAACTGTTCAACTCAAATCAACTGACTGGCGATAATGGAGAAACTCTTTTGGTGGAAAATGGACATTTGTACGCAAAGAAGTCCTCTCCAATGATCATCAGAACTGCTGCTGACCCAACTCTTGCACAACTCAACTTGCAGCTTCCCATGAAGGAGGAGGATGAGGACTTGTTGAACTGGGCCACCAGCAACCAGAATGGCTTTGCCAATGTGACACTACCTCGCAACTCGTCCTTGCTCGCCTGCGGCAATGTGGTCGACCTGAATGGACAACAGCACAATATGATTTCCTCTACTTCCTCACCCACCGCGAAGACCAACCCAATGGCTATCACAAATGACAAAAACTTTTGGTTCCAGACTGGAATGAACGGAAATTTGAACTCGGTGGTGAACGGTGGTAATGTTTTGACCAGCAACGGAGTTACCTCGACCATGTTGGAGGAGTTGTGTGTTTCCGAGATGGATGACACCTCACTTGAGATTGAGGCAATTCTGCAGCAATCACAAATGCAAATGAATGGATATGGTTCTCAGTCCAACTTGGCATCGCCACCCAAATTGTCATCTAGTCTGCACATGGCCAACTTCAAATCTCCATCGGTGCATAAACAAAAGATTAAAAAGCCTAACTTTGTGATGCCTCGCAATGGTGACCAGAAGACATTGCTTGGTGAATTGCTTTCGAGCAACAACCCGAATGTGAGTGAAATTCTTCGCTCCAACTCAAATCCAATGGTGATCAACGTCAACCAATTGAATCTAGTCCCCAAGTCGAACCAAATGTCCTCAATGAGCGCCACCAGTCCTCAGAACGGTATGGCCAACTTCCCAAAGGTCAACCGTGGCAAGTCAATGTTCAACTGTCCCACATTGACTGCATTGATTACCAGTCCAAACGTCAACGCAAACATGAGTCCAATGTTGAGCTCTACTGCTCTCATGAACACCAACATCTCGAACGGGCCCAACATGGCAACCATTTTGGCTCATAATAATCGAATTCGAAACAACTCAATGAGCACTGACTATTCAGTCTCTTCACACGACGAAGGATTTGCCAGTCAGCCAGACGAGGAGTCTGAAGAGTCTGATGACAACTCTGAGGAGATGATGCTCATAAATGACGGTACCGATGACCTCATCGACAGTGACCTGTTCTACCTCGACAACACAGTTGGCAACAGTTTGCTCAACACGGCCCTCACTAACAATTCGGATGACAATAACGTTGCAATGAACAGCAACAACAACAACAGCAACTCACAGGAACTTCTCACCAATTCCAATGTGGCACTTGTGAGCGCAATGGCGAACGCTGTCTCAGCTGACATGTTGACCACTGTCAAGCAAGAGGATGAGCCTGTTTTGTGGAGTTCGGCTCCTGCAAATCTCAACCAGATGCAAATTAAATCTGAACATTATCAACAGTCAAAAGCTTCAACTTCGAGTGCAATCGACGACAACGAAAGTATCGGTTCGGACGAAGAAGATGACGATGATGAGTCTTTTTATGGCGACTATGATGCTTCAGATTTGCTTGGAGCCACAACTTCGGACGATATGAATAACAAGTGGTCTCTCAATATGGGCCGATCCCGAAAGGGTAGTGAGAAGCGATATTTCTGGCAGTACAACGTGCAGTCCAAGGGACCAAAAGGTCCACGCTTCAATGGCCCAGCTTCGTCGTTCGAGAACGAGGATGAAGATCCACACGTGTTCAACGAAATTGCTGACCCCGTCTTTGCTCCAGACTGCCAGGTGGAAGGTGTGAAGCACTCGGGCAAGGCTAGACGAGGTGACGGAAACGACTTGACTCCGAACCCAAAGAAATTGCTTATGATTGGTCTCGAGTTGAAGAAACTGAGCAAAACCATCAACGACCTCACTCCGGTCACTGATGTGCCATTCACTTGCCGAAACAAGTCCCGCAAGGAGAAAAACAAACTCGCCTCGCGAGCTTGTCGACTGAAGAAGAAAGCACAACACGAGGCAAACAAGATCAAACTACATGGTCTACAACGAGAACACATGAAGCTGAATAAAATGATCGAAGAGGTGCGCAAAATTGTTGACATTGGCATGAAGATGAAAGATGTGAAGAAGCCAATGCTGCTGTCGATCGATGGCGTGACATACCAACTCACCTCAGAGGCCAACATCGGCTCACTGATGGACGAGATCGTCAACCGACACAAGCCCAACTTTGAAGTGTCAGGCCGTACAGCCGAGTTCGTGAACCACATTCTCGACAATGTCAGTTCTGGCGTGAGCAATGGCGGCATCGAAGGCGTCTAACTCTACACTAGCTAGCCACAATAGATCACCACTAGCAGGCCTAGATGTTCTGGCCAGTCTTCATCATTACAATAGCTGCCTCTTTCATACTGCTGTCTCATCGCCTCAAATAAAATGCAACCAACCACCCAACCAATGCCGCCACTGTCATATCAACTCGGTGAATGTTCAAAGCACTTGCAAACACGAGGACACAACACAACACAACTGCAACCAATCGGTCTCACTGCAACAATCACTCCAGCCAATCACCGATGTCCCTAATTCGTTCGTCTAAATCGCCACTAAATTGTGCAAGTATGTATCATCCGTAGTGTCCATTCTCTCGTCACATGGCACTCGTTCGATATGTTAATTCACATACAGCTATATTGCTATATATTCACTACTATCAATTATAATCGAACACATTATACTCATCAAAAAGCTACAAAAAATATATTCAAAAATTCATCTAAATTCAAATCACAAACACTAGTTTTGTACACTTTGACATTTAGTTTTGCTATATCAACTTTATTATTCACTTTATAAGGCAAACCACACAGAATTAGTCTCGATATGCACAGACACAACTCTAACCACCTACTCGAGGTTGATGTCTCTATTCAAATTATTTATCTCCTTTACGACGATTACACATTAATGATCACACTATTTGCTATTCACATACACCGATAAGCTATTCATATATAAAACGTTACCTATATTACGAACAATTTATGATATTACCCATTTATGCACACCTGTATTGTCTCTCCGTTTCTCACTGACCCTCTCGATAGTCCCAATAGTCACCAAATTGTTCTCGAATTCATATTCTACACATTTACCCAATTTGCCACACATTGACACAATGCTAGAACGAAGAGGTAGATGTACTCAGTATATACATTCGATACGATTATACCCAGCCCGGTTAGAGACTCGCCTTGTGCTCGAAAGCCAATTTGACTTGTTTGTTTGTTTACGTTGACTGTTTGTGTTGTTGCCTTTATTATTTTGTTTTGCCTCTTTTGAGTTTCTATTTGCGTTCTCTCCCTATTGTTCTCCCTGTTCTGGATCGTTTGTTGTTGTTATCCTCTGTTGTCTGACCCGTGCAATCGTTGAGTGCGAGCCTAATATTCTCTTCTCTCCCCCTTTTTGTTTCGTTACTTAATTCGAACACTACTGCTACTACTGCTCCAATGTGGAATGAGTGCCCCCAAATGTGATAAAAGCCAGACTGTGAGTGACGAACCACTCATGATCGGACTCTGCATTATCTGGTGCAGTCCGCGGCGTGTCTCTAAGCCCAGGCACACACACACACCAGCACAGTACTACACACCGAATACTTCGATTCCTCACATTCTGTTCCAACTCTCTTCTCGAGCAGATCTCTTCGAATAGATTCCTACTCGGGCCTAGCATGGCCACCGAGCAGCACATTTATTATATACATACACCTGTTCACACTCACACGCATACAGCCCCACTCAATACACTCCCCGACTGTGATAAAACTGTTGCATCCGCATCCCTTTCGTTATTATGTTCTGTTCTGTTCTGTTCTTTCAGTTATCCGTTTTGTTTTGCTTGCTTTCGTTCTGTAACCCACAGTTATTTTCTCCTCAGACTCGGTCCGTTAGTGGTACGTGCTCTGCTCGTGCCCTATCGACTGATCGGAAGTGACTTTCTCTTCAAAGTATTCCTCACCGACACACACACTCACACACACACATCGTGATAGGTTGCCATCTAGAGAGATTTAAGTATGGCCAATCGTTATTAGATTGATCTATTTTTGTATGTAGACCCTGTAGTGAGCTCTTAGACTGAACCAACCCAGCACTCTAGTACCGACCTGCACAATGCCATGCCTCCGCAATACTCAATATACTCCGACTATGTCTCTAGCTTTGGTAGGATAACACTATTCTTGTGACTCGACCAATGGCACCACCACCACCACTGTATACCACCAAGTAAGCCTCACCGAGCACTAATCTCGCTCGGTCGGTTAGTCTCTCTCAACTGGTTCCTTTATCGGTTATTCTCAATGGTTTTGTTTCCTCAGTTTGGTCAAGCCGAAATGTGATCGTGTTAGTGCAGTTACCCCCTCCAAGTACTACACAGCATTGCTATTTTTCTACACTAGAGCTGCTATACCGACACACAACACACTGACACTGACACCACTGACACCGTTGCCCGACGGTGCTCCAGACACTTGGTGCAGTGCACACACATCTACTACTGCAGTTATTATTGAATAATTCATTGCTTCACATTACGATTATGTTTATTATTACGATGCATTCTCGACGCAATTCGTTTTACACAGATCTATGCCCGACACACCACACACCACGACCACTCATCTACCTCTTCTCAGTAGGCCAATCACCACTCACCCTCGCCCAATCATCTCCATTTTAATTGACACATTCACTCACTCCATTCAGTCACATTCTATTTGGCTGAACTATTTAATTGCCTTCCGTTTGGCGGTGCTTTTCGGTCTCGATCGAAATGCCATTTGTCGGACACAACACATACACCACAAAGGCTATGCGAGTGCAGTCCAGTAGCGTCATGCCCATCTGAAGCGATGTCCATAAAGTCCATCACACTAGACTCCATCTCGGCAGGAGTTTATCACGATATTACGAACCACATAACACCCAGACATACACCACACATGCACAGCACACACATTCATCGCCAATTTTTACTGTCATCCTGTTTTTACTCGCCTCATCCATTACTGCTGTATGTCAATACCTGATTATTATTCTCTGTATTCCATTCGTTTTCAACTACAACTACTATTGCTCTATTACCTATTGATACGAACATTTTTGACGATATAAAGCGATTATTATATTATTACTGAATAAATCGATTTATCCAAACAAAGCCAATTCAATTCGTTATTATTCCTTATAGCCTTACAGGACGGGACCACCTTCACTATACTTTTCTTTGGCAGCAATTGTTCACTATATACAATGTTTACACATCGTCTGCCTAGACCGGCATCATCATCATCATCACCATCAAAAACGTCGTCAAAGCAAATGGGCATAATTCGTGAGTATGTGTTTGATGATGTACCTGTGCAGTACACTGCTTACGGTGCGGACAAGTGGCAATATTTGCATTGATCGTCAAAGGACAATACTCAGTCAATTGTCTCCCGTGTGTCTATGTTTATGTGGTGTCATTCAATTGCACTGGAATATTCTTCACGTCGGTTGGTTAAATGGTAACAATTTAAATAGAATGTAAATACAATAAATTGGTGACAATCGTGCCAAGTGAGGACTAAGTAAACTAATGGTTGCTAGACTGGCTAGCCGGCAGTGGTCATTTCCAATACAATCGTCGCATCACAACGTAGATTACACATCCATAGAAGAATGCCATTGCCAGAGCAATCAACACTTTGTCCGTCAATTCACGGCGACCATATTTGTTCAGCAATGTCTTTGAGTTTGATATATAGTTGGACATTGTTTTAAATTCTTCCGACGTTTCGGTGACCAATGCAGAAGAGGACACCAATGAATCGAGATTTGCTCCAGATCTTTCCACTTCGCTGGCCAACATTCGGTTTACCGATTGAAGACTGTCAGTAAGGTTAGCTGTCTGGTTGGCCACCAATTCTTCGCTTGGTTGCGAATCGTCAGCTTGATTGAATCGATTACGCAATTCGGTAGAGTACTGGAATAGTTGAGTTCGGGTTTTCTGATTAATCTTTCGCTGACTCGATATCACAGCCTTTTGAAGCACAACCATATTGACCTCAAATTGATTCTGCATTGAATCAAGCTGACTCTTAAGCGTCGACAACATATCACTATCTTCAATTGTTTTGATCAATCTTTTAAAGTCCTATAAAATCAAAAATAAATTTAGTACATGAATGAGCTTAAAAAAGAATGGAACTACCGCCAAATCTTGCCTAGTTTGATTGATCCGTTTCGATATGTCTAGATTAAATTTATTCAAAGTCTGAATATCTGACTCGCATTCCCAAATGTCCTAAAGAAACAACAACAGGAAATAAATTAAATTGAACACGCAACCAAATGTAATTCACGAATAATGATAGTTACCTTGAGTAAATTTTTAATAACAATGTCATTACGGTTGATATTTTCTTTGATCACTTTGATTTGCAGGACGGTTTCCATGGTGAACTGTTTGGTCTGGTTGGCTTGGTTGAAAACGAATGAAGAATAGGCACAAATAAAAGAAGAGAACACAATAAAATCACAGAATTGAGAATGCAAAATGCAACTGCACAACACCAAGGCAAAACCAAAACAACCACACGTAAACAATCGACAATCGTGTGGCGAGTGATGAACGACACTATCGAACAGTGGCAATATGTTTGACAGTAGAGACTCCACTCGCCGAACCGCGACTGCTCGCATTGCGACACAGCACGAGATTGCACTGGAATCGATTCTGCAACGTATGTTTGCCTGATGCGGGATATCCGATTGGGCACTGGTGCGGGCTGAATCGAGCCGATAAGCCACAAAATGCGGATGTAACGAACAAACCACCGATTCCTTCCTTGTGATATCACTCTAGTCAACACTACTACTCATTCCACTCTAGTCATTTATTCTCGTGATCTCAGCCCTCAATGATCTACTCAGTCTATTTGGCTCGATTCTTGCCTTAGTGCACTGTCCAATCGAACCATATTTTACAATGCTCTCAAACAATTGGTCATTTTTTCGTTCTCATTTTCATCTCAATTTGTTTTTGCGGTTGTTTATTGTTGCTCTCTTTTGTTTTGGTTCAATCAAGACAGACCAATTGCCTACTTGTAAAGCGGTAAATAATTTTGGTTCATTCCATATGTTCGCCACAATAATAATGCGACTTTATGCCTAGGACGAGTACAAATATGATTTCACCGAGTGCGATTCGTTTGGTGGACGATGGAGAGTTTCGGTTCCAGTTTTGCCGGGAAAATGCACTTTTGGAGCACAGAATGCTCCTATCCGTGTAAACAAGTGCTGTATGTTTTGCTTGTTTATTTTGCTATTTTGCATTGATCAATCTTTCTTTTGCAGATACATCATGTGAAGGAGGACAGTTCTTCAATATGTCCAGTTTACTCTGTCAAGCATGCACCCCTGGACATTATTCACTTGGTGGAGGAATCATTATTGACTCTTTCAATGAATCCTCTGGTCTACTTCCTAACGGTTTTCGAATCTCTACCGAATCTACCAAACATACACCTGATTTAGACAAAAAGTGCATTGGTATTTTGTTGAGATTATGCTTATTGTCGTTGCTAAATGATATTTTTTAGGGTGGTATGTCGATCCGGCTAGTAATCTGATCTCCAATATGCAAACTGTGTCAAAGGACGAAAACGATCTATCTGATTTTGGCTCTGGCTGTGTTTCGGTGGTTACCTATACCGTAAAAGTAGTGAAAAGTGGTCGACTTCGATTTACTTATCATTATCAAATTCCTGACGATGTCTCTTCTTCACTTTTGTTCACATTTCATTACCGACTTTATGCAAATGGCGATAGCAATGTGATTGAAGACGAATCAAACTCCAACATTCGTTTCCCTTTGCCTACGATTGAGCAAAATTTTGACACCGTGGAAGTTCACTTTGATCGACCTGGACTTTATGTGTTTAGTTGGAAAAGTGTTCTTATTGGCAACCTGCGGGGTCTGACTGCGACCAGCAGAAACTCGGGAATTTCTGGAAAGTTTGGGAGTTTTGTAGGAAACAATGATGATAATAAAGGAGAAGAAAAATCTAATGAAGCAAATTTGTTTCAAAACCGAATATCGTCTGGATTGATTCGAATCAAGAAGATTGTCATTGAAGGTGTTGCCTATGCTTCGGAGTGCACTCCGTGTGAGCCTGGAACTTTTGCCTCAAATTCAGCAATGCGCGAGTGCGAACCTTGTCCTCCGAACACAGCTTTTGCCGCAATTGGCGCAAGCAAATGTCAGCAATGTGACCAGGCTACAGAATACTCTTCGCGTGGTTCTACTCGTTGTCGCAAGCGTCCCATTTGTGGTGCAAACGATTTCTACAGTGAACCAATTGGAAAATGCGATCCTAAGACGAAACAACAAAAAGTTCAGTACAAATGGATTGAGCCTCGCATTTGCACTGACAACAATCACGTTTTCCCAAGTCAAGATGGCCTAGTCAACTGCACTGAATCGACCAACGAGGACAACAGTTCATGTGACTTGGGCATGGAGATGAAAGTAGATGGCGTGAGTGAGTTTTGTCAGTTTTGCCCAAAAAGCTATTATCGATGCGAGAAGTCGAAGAATTGCCTGCCTTGTCCTCCGTTCACATCCCCTTACTACGCCCTTTCCGTTTTTCTGTGGAACAATTCTCTTCCTGCTTGGTCAAATTCGCACACTTCTTGGAATTACTCATCAGTGCTGAGCGAGGACTACTTTGCGGATAATCCTCAGTACTTGAATTCCTTCTTTTCTCGGCAGTGCATTCGTACTGATGACACCGATAACACCGAGGTGGATGGAGAAAAGCGTGATCAAAAGAGCTATTACTACAAAAGTGATACCGACGACAATGACGAAAGTTATTCGAAAATTGACGAATGTGATGCTCGTATTGCGTGGCAACCATTTCACGATCACATCCGAACCGGTGCTTCTGCTCTTTTGGATTCATACTTAATTTTGTCGGTTAATGTTGCTGGATTTCGATCGATTGTTGGCGGAGAAATTAGCTTTGTATTTGAAACTCACTGTGAGCATGGTGATCGATGTGTGTTACTCTTTGTGGAAACCAAAACTGACGAAAGTGACTTGCAACTGCAAGAATTGACAGGAAATGCCGTAGTCAAAGATACAGCAGAGGCGTCTAGAGCCAAGAAAAAATTTCTTTCTCAACAATCGGTGAATGTGATCGTGAAGGAGTGGACACAGTCCAGCAATAGCAGACTGAGCTATCGTTACAAGATTGACCGAAACATGTCGGCCAGCTACAGTTGGGTCTTCAAAAGGTCCACCAGTTTTCAGTCATACGCCAAGATACATTCTCTCCTGCTGACCAACTCGTTGATTGGCGCAGCAATAGAGTGCAAGAGTTGTCCCTACCAGTCTCAGTCCACACCAAACCAATGTGTCACTTGTCCCGAAGGCAAATACCTCGATGTTTCCAATACAAATGTGGACTTAAATTCTTCTCATCTAATCAGCTCACTGACCGCTGGCAATTATCATTGCGAGCACTGTCCCCCAAACCATGTTCTGAACAAAAGTGTTGCCTTGCCACTCGGTATCCAATCATGCCTTGCCTGTGGTCCCAATCTCATTACTGAGGAAAAGGATGACATTTGTTATAGCAACTGCAGTGTCCAATTTGGTGTGGACTCTTATGACCTTCGAGAATTGCAACAACCACTGCACTACCGAGGTGGCAATTTGTTTACGGCTGGGGGCACTCAGTACATGCACTTGTTCAAGATTAGTTTGTGTGACGACCCCAAGCACTCTCCATTGTCAACTTGTTTGAACAACATCACTGCGTTTGCCGATGAACCGTCGGGTTCTTCGGGTGTTCGCTCTTATATTTGCCGGTCCACAATTATCCCCGATGGATCGCAACTCTACGCAACCCAATCAGTCAGTTTAGGTGAGTTTCTTGGTTTGGTTGTTTTTATTGAAATTGACTTTCTATTTTCAGGTGATGAACTTATTGGCATATCACGCGACAAAACTTTTCAGAACATATCTGTTCACGAAGACTTTCTCAAGCCTTCTCCCAAGCCTTATAATACGGACACGGACTATCACTTGTTCTACTCTACCAAGACGGCTACAAGTGCTTGTCCCAATGGTCGTCGAATGACTATGACCATGCGATGTTCTCCAGAAGTAGAGAAGTCGTACCCAGGAAAAGCTGTCGTCTCCACACCTAAGTCATGTCCTGATGGAACTTGTGATGGATGCAATTTCCACTTATTGATCGAAACAGGCACTGCTGCTGCTTGTCGAGTTTGTCGTTCATTTTCGGAAGATTATGATACTTTGGTTGGTGAATGTGTTGATGGAGTGCAACAGGTGCACTACATCAACCCAAAAGGATGTGTCATTAAGAAGCAACATGACTTGCTCAGTGGCAAAACTATCGACATTCAAACTCGACCTTGCACTGTTTTGTTGCCGCGTCAGGTTCAAATTGGAATTGCCATTGTCACTGCACTTGGCCTGCTCTTGTTGTTGTTGGTATTCCACTTCTGGAACCAAAACCGATCCCTTGAGTACAAATATAGCAAGTTAATCGAAGGCTCTGGTGATGGAAAAGGAGATGACCTCTCACTGGACAACTGTTGCGTAGAGGAACAAGACGAGGAAGAGATGGACAACCAGCAGACTGTGGTCTCCTCGCATCAGTTGATGTTTTCCAGCGACTTCGACAAGAACTCGCAAGATCGAAATATTCCTAAGGAGAGTAGAAACAAACAAAACAACCGAATCGACAAGAAAAAGAACTCTGCATTGGGTTCTTCACGAGAGATGCAACAACTGTTTGCGAGTAAGCCAGACCAATCGACATCGTTGCTGGGAGGCGGTACAGGCAATCGAGTTGACGACGAAGGCTACGAAACAATCCATTTGACCTCGGCCAATGCACCAGATCAATTGGTGTGAAAGGACAAATCCTAACCGAATGTTCAACGAGACTAATCAAACCAAACCAAACCCTAATTCTAGTCATTATATAACGAACCAATCGAGCTCATTTCATTTGTGAACAATTTGTTTTGTCTTTTGGGCACAGTCTCTGCTGAGTCACTGGTGTAATCACTTGGCCTGTGATCGATCGCGGCACGTGCAATCAATCGTCCACTCAGTGACAGATCAGCTCGATTGTGGAGCACTATTATTTTTCTAATATATCGCATTTACTCGCTTTACTTGATCCTCTCTGGACTAAATCACATCGAACCAATCTGCATTTGACATACATCGATTTATTTTTGTGACAACCAAGTGTAACAGTTTGTCTTGTTGTTTACACAGAATGTAACGAATAAATTCATTGCATCGGACACTGAATGGGCCTCCTCCGAGTATGATTTATTACCTCGCGCGGTGCACCTGTCCCACTGTTTGACTTTCTCGATTTCAATTGAACTAAACGAAACCGTTAAACGGATTAGCGCGATATTAATTACGATTGTCTCCTGTGAGTGGTGCAGGCGGGTGTTGAAAGACTGCCACAACAGACACTCAACACTGTCCACTCGACATTGAGACACTTTGCATTCGACTCACTGCAAATGTTCACCTGTGACCTTACAACTGTGTGCAATGCAATGCATTGATCTTGTCACCGACATGCAACAGAATCGATTGTGTCTTATTCAATTAGCACAACAATCGAGCACATTTGACTACCGAGTGGAATGGATCAAGCGAATTCGAATGCTCTCTCACTGTGCCACAATGAACAGTTTGTACAGTTAGTTGCTGTCCACTTTGTTCGCCTCGCGCCAAACGGTCAATGTGAGCGTCACTCATTGGCAGTGACAGTCACCAATTTGTAGAGTGTCACACCGATCAGTTGTGCTTGTCGTCGTGTGTAGTATTGCAGTGTCGCAACACATTATCGCACCGAGCAGAGGAAAACTGATCGAAATGGCAACAAACAGAACATTCTGCAACAAGCCCAGTCAACTGAGCGGAGACAGTTGACACAGCGAGAGAATTGGCTCAACTCGCCTTTCTCTTTGCCCGCATTTATGGCAAATCGACACGCAACTCAGTGGACAAGGTAAGAATTGTCATAACTTGCAGCAGCAATTGCGTCACCAAAGGCGAGAAGCAAAAAAGGAATGCAACGGACAGAAGTGTTGTCACTCGAGTGTTGCACTGCGCATTATTCATTTCTTCCCGCTGGATCGATCGCCACACTCTAATTGGTCATCCCACTAATTAGAGCCAATCAAGTGCATTTAGTGCAACATAAACTGCATGCAGTGTACGTATTTAATCTATTCTCCTGCTCGAGGTTGACTTCACTTGACTCACGAGATATAAACTCTTGACTTAACGTGATCACTGAAATAGATTTGAGTGATTTGAATGAATGACAAACAGGCGAATTCGAACAGATAGTGCACTGACAAGTCAGTCATAATCAGATGTGCATATTCGAAGCATTTGCATAATATACTCGTTAACGGTACGTTCTACAGGCACCTTTACAATTAATAATCGATTAGACGGTGAGGTGCTCCACAGACACAGCACAGAATTGAGTTCTACTTCTGCTCAATTGATGCCGAAGATGATTTGGCTCGATGTTTAGAGAAACACGTCGCATATGAATACCTAGTATTGTAATAGTATTGTTCAGTTGTGCCGTCCTGGGTGTGATTGATGTATTAAACCATATTTGCATTGCACTGACGGACTCATTACTGCACGAGGAATATTCTGACAGGAATGCATTGTGTTGAATTTAAATTATGACAGCCTGTCATGGTGTACTTGTCTGCTTGCTTACCGGCCTTCCTCTGCACACAGCTGTGAAGATGACTAATGTGCCTGTGGACGTATACATGATGTCTCAATGCTAATTAATTGTACTTCGATCATATATTCGATGTGGCCCAGTCATAATCAATAATAATGAACTTGTGCACGGTTAATCACTCTGCCCAACGGTGTTAATTGTCCGAACTAATCGATCCAAACACACATACAATCGATACTTCCTTCTTTATCGCTTTGTGGCAGTATTCAAGTATTTTGACTAAATTGAAAATAGATCTACCAAAGCTGCTAGTGTGACGATTAATCAGTGCCAATACTCGAATTTAAATTAAATCCAACAGAAATGACACACATTTGACAAACTTGTGCAACTTATATTTCAACCTAATTTGCATTAAATTTGTATTTAATTTAATCTATTGCGTAAACCAACTGCTAGCAAAAATTTGAGAGATTCGAATTGATCTGTTCAATTGAGATTTTGTCAGTTCAACTGGACATTGGACATTTGCATAAAGCTAATTAATTACTCAAATGGTGTAATGTAATACATCTTTGTGGATATAATTAATTTGTATTGTTCCAAATGCAAAATGTGCGTGACAATTTTATGTATGAAACATATCGCCTCAAAAGATCTCAAGTTGATGCTACAATTTTGGTGAAATAAAATGAATTTGTGACTTGTGCCAAAATTGGCCCTGCCAATGCATGCAAAGAAAGATGCAACTATTGAGAAGTTGACAATGCCAAATTGCACAATTGGCAATTCGATCAGGAAACTAATCAAAAAGTAGACTTTGAAATTCTGTGAGAATCGATTTGTCGACGAAAATATGAATGTAAAATGTTTATTTGAGTGGAGAAATACTCGCAGTTATTTTCTCTTTTGAAATGGAATTTTTCTCTTAATTGCTTGGAAACAAATTTAAATGATTCAATTTATAAATTACTTTCTTGCTAATTATTGCTTTAATAGAACTAATCAGATTGGTAATTGGTAACTTTCTATTTATATTTTCTGGAATTTTCGGCTAAATTAGCCATTAGCTAAATTATAAATTCCGTTTGGAAGTAAATTAGAAATTAATGAAAAACGTCAATTTTGAATTAGCCCAGGCGTTTCGTTTGGCAGTTTTGTAAGACAAGACTTGTCCTTATTTTTTTGACTCAGAAATTTGAACGTTTCGAATGAAAATAGCAAATTCACGATGGCCATAATTTTCATGCTGTCAATTTTGTGCACTTCAATAGGCATATCAAACACTCGACAATTACCTGCAGTATTTGCAGACTTCTCACCGAATCGTCGTGGATTGCAATGTTGACACAATATTGGCTATTTGTGTATTGCCTTTGTTTTGTCTAATTTGTCTATGTAAACACATTACAGCTGTATTTGCTTCTATTTGACCACTCGGAGGTGAAGCCAATTATTTTGGGTGATGTGTTTCACTTTGCCTTTGCCCGCAATAACCCGTGCATATGCAATATTGTGATAAATATTTTACTCGTCTTGACAGTGGCCATTTACTATTTATTCTATTTGAGGACTGATCCGCAACTCAACAAATTGACGAATTAATCTTTGAAGATGTGACAAAGTTTTTCGTAGAACCATGCGTTAAAGCAATTGCCATAACGTTTGATCATTCGAAGAATTGCTTATTTGATCCCAAATCTGTTCCAACTGTTGAAACTTTCAACCATTCATGGTTATCATTTGTAAATAATTTTATTGCATTTGTTTTAATCTTATCTATCTATCTAGATTAATTATTAATCTATTTTAATTTGCTCTTTGTATCTTCAATATTACAAGCAGTTTGAATACTTTTCCATTGCCCAATTGGTTATCTAATGTTCTTGATTCATTGCTTTCACCTCATTTTGGTGGACATTTGCACCCTGGCTTTTGTGCACGTATGTTTTCACACATCTGAAAATGGTTCACCTCGTTGGTCGTTGTGAACATTGGAATCAATCAAAACGTCTATATTGTCCACTGGAAATATATTAATCACAAATGATATCCCCACATTTCAATTGATTTTTCTGGAACACTAGGAAGAATATTCTTGCTAAGTATTTGGATTTGTTGTCCAATAAATGCTTTCGAAGTAATGGTTGTATTGCTGGACAAAGGCAAACAATGTACTCATTTTGTCTTCTATTCGATGGCATTCGTGCAAGTGCCCATTCTATTCGTATTTCATCTTTTCCTTGCCAACTTCAGCAAACATCTTCACCGGTGTAACTTCCCGTGCTTTTGGCTCGTAATCAACATAAAGTGGAAAACTTGGGCTCGGAGTCCGACTGCACCGGACAGTGACACGGTTGCATATGAACAATCGGTACGGATTATGGTACAGTGGGACTGGTCTCGATTGACACATTCACCAAGGTATGTGGGCCATTGGTGCTATTTTCGATGACATTTCCACCTAATTGTTACCTTGTTTTGCATGTCACCTGTCCGTTTTAGTGTCTATTTTTCTGCGGGAAATTTCTAATTTTCTCATACAAATTAGTGCAACACACATTTGATTGATTGAAATTGTTGTTCGCCGGTGTGACCCTTCACTCTGATCGCTCCTTTAACTCCTTCAGCCATTCACTTGTTTAACAAGTGAGACAATAAATCTCTGCCAGTGCAATTACAATTATAACGGCAATCTTGCCTGTGCACACTCGGACACTCACACACCAATTAATTAGCGAGACATTCATTATTGAGCCACGATTAGAGGCAAATGTGCTTGTTCTTGTTGTTGGCTTGATCTATAATTTATAGCGCGCATTTCAGTATTTATCTCTACTTACCGCTTGATAGCGATCTTGGCGAATATGTCTGCATCAGATATTGTTTGTTTTGCTAGTGGCACCGAGGTGCGCATCCAAGCGGTTGCTTCATTTCACTAAATCAAACACTCGTTTGAGTTGCCATTTTGATCAGCATCCGATTGTGGCCGTGTCTCGTATTATGCCTATGTCCACTGCTTAATGTGCCATGTGTGCACCACTAATGGCTTATGATGGATGAATGTGCTCCAGTTCGAATAGCATCGACTTGCATAAATCACTTGTTGCCCATTTTACAGCAGTGTCTTCGTCTCTGCAGCCCTTTTGGATCATTCGGTGATGATGATTACACTGTGGCACGACCAACAGCTCTAACAGCACACAGTCTCATGACAGTTTATATTTCTCAGTCACACTTCACTGCCACCAACACTATAAGGACGCCTCAAGAGACACTAACAGTCTGCTTATAGTGATGGCGCGAGTTATTAATTATGACTTCACTCTGCATATGCCTAAATGTGCCCACTGTCTTGTGCTTAGTGTCTGTGTAATTAATAATGAATTACTAATTGGACACAGAACACCATTTTGTGGCCATTTAGCCATCCACCAAGTGGACAATCGCACTGTGATTGGCTTGAAGCATACCTGTCACTGGCAATAATCTCTCGATCCACCCGTGCATGGCCAATCTCGAGTCTTATCTTTACGATCATGGAATGGTTTGCATTGTTGTCTCCATTTAGGCATGTTTGCATTCGCTCCATTCTACTCACCTCACATCAGCTCACTCGAGCCCAATTCGAGCCTCACCAACCAAACATTAGTTCTCGGTCAAGTGGCCTTGTTGTTGTTGTAATCTTCTTTAATTAGTATCTCACTCAACTACAGCACACACACACACACACTTCACTGTGAGTTGTCAAATTAATTTAAAAATAATTATCTCTCCAAGTGTAAAATATATTTGACAATTACTAACGAGTGAGGCCCAGAGCCAACCGAGTGGCCATTACAGTGATAGTAAATTGTGTCCGCAGCAAGCCTTCCTCCAGTGGCTCCCTTTGTGGTGGTCAGAGGTGCCGCACTTTATCGCGCCACTGGAATCTGCCAATTGCGGCACATTTCGCTCCCTTTCGTGGTTGCATTATTATTGGCTTAATTGAATTTTATAATTTATTAATTGCCCGAGTCAGGCGAACCAATGCCAACAGCTCCAGCTATAGCTCGATTCGTTCGGTAGATTTCAATTTGATTTTATTGAATTCCTTTGCACAGCACCGAGCACACACACACAAACACACAAACCCTTGCCACTTGGGCCATTGTCCCTGAATGCGCCTGTTTGTTACCTTTTTGGCAAGATTTATTATTTGCCCTCTCATTAGCTCATTACAGGCATAAAATGTGACGCGCACAGCACAAAATTGACTTCTCTTATTGCTACTGCTGCTGCTGTGGCCTGCCTTTGTCTTGACTATGTGTCTCTCCGAACTGATGCAATGCCGACAATGCATCACTTTGCCTTCATTAACAGTTTTAATTGCCACCCTATATATCTCTAATGGTCGACACGAGAGAACGAAATGGACACAAGAAAGAGAGCTGCTGTTGATCCGAACAAGATTTAGGGATCTCGGTTGGATAGATGCACAAATGGACAAATAAATTGACAAACAAATGGACGGATAAATGGAGACGGATAGATGATGGCTGATTGGGCAGGATGGATTGGCTAGTGGGACTGCTGTTTGCCAAAACACAGACAAATCACTGAACACACACAAACAAACTTGTCATTCGGCTTGATTGGTCTACTGATTGGCCTTGTGGCAGTGGTGTACAGTGGCACAGACACCACGAAACAACAACAAAATATGGCAAGCACAAACATCGTTTGTACGGTTATTAACGTCTGTAAAGATTATCATTGTAACTCTATACCTGACAGGTTTGCGGTGCACGATGTCTAAATGCATGCAAAATGTTTGCATTGCAAACAGGCTCGCAAGTTTGCTTCACTGCATTACGTTATCTGACTGTTCGAATGGTTCGAATTGCTGGACAAGAATCGCAATTTTTGCATAGAATAATTTCGCGTAGCATTTTTGTGAATCATTTGGAGTCACTCTGTACGAATGTACGTGCAACATCTCCACTACACAAGTTGTGTCTTTTACGAGCTGTCTATCTGTCTGCTCGATCTGCTCACTCTTCGCTCACCAGATGAAATCAGAATTAATTTGTTTACACTTTCACTAAAACATCGTCGCGATTTCTATAGGTTTTGGTTTTTGTTGCAATGTTGTTGTTGTTGTTCATCTTTGCACTTAGTGTTTGGGTTGGCATTTTTGTACATTTTTTTTGTCGGCCTTCAAAAGCAAATTCCGTTATGCATTGTGTTGAATTGATTAGCATTAATTTGTCATCTTCAGTAAATCAATCAAATTCAAATGCCACCGAACTTGTTTGTATGTCAATTTGTCGTCAGTGTCACTGTCGTCGAATCTTCACCTTTTCCTATTGGTGGACAGATGAGGCACAGACAAGAGGCAACACACATCGAAGAGAACATGTGGTGATTGATAGTGTCTCCACGCTTTATACGACATTCTCGGTGATGCAACAGTACTCGATTTGTTCGGCAATGACACTTCATTAAGTCGACTAATTACTTTCCTATACGGACACACTGTCCGACAGGGCAAACATTCATTTCAACAAAGTCAATGGCGAAATGTTTGCAAGTTTGTGGCAAAGTTTCGATAAATATCGAAAAACTACTCTGGAATCTAGGCCTTGGAGTAAAGAGTGGAGAACTATCGAGGCAAGCTCATCGCCAATCTCGTTTTGCCCAATCTAATCTACCAGACTCATCCCTGAGAGACGAGATAGATAAGATGTGTTCGTTCAATAGAGATTAGAGAGGATCTTCCTTTGATTTGATAGTGCTGGATTGAACTGATTTACGGTGTGAGATTGAACACTGATTGGGTCTGTCTGTCTGACTTACAGAAGGATATTTCGCAACAATTCATGTGAAGTACAGTACAGTCGCACTGGGACAAGTAGTGTTCGGTGTTGATGCGATTTCAATGTTTTGGTCATGCCTCAAATGGTGCACATTTGCCTGGTCGGTCGCGTGCTGTGTCGATTGGCACGTACTTGTTGACTACTCAAGTACAATCTTGTAGTCACAAGATCACGCAGATCATCAATATAGTGCACAAAACAAAGCGATTGCTCATTAAAAATGCATCAGCAAAATAGACAAAATACATGAGTTGATCATTGATCAATGAACATTGATATTTTGTTACTTGTTACAAGTAAATGTAATTTCGAGAATGATTAGTGAAGTGTGAAGGAAGTTAACGAATTCCTTGTGACAGTAGTGGAAAAGTACTAATCAAATGTAGATCGAACCAATCTGCACTATGCCATCTTTGCTCGAATGCAAAGCCATCCGATAACGTAGTCGACAGTGTGCACACACGCAAATTCACAAATGCACAAATGTCGATAGGCTCGTGTGAGTGAATCGAGAGAAAGGTGATCGAAGACGACTCCTTCGAACGTTATCTTCTTTATGTTGCTCGACACTTTCATTGCAACTTTCATTTTAGTTGGCGCGTTGAATGCTCGTTCTGACCAGTGACGATGGTGATCGTCTCCGATATGGCCGAGAGGGAAAAGGCTTTGTGTGCCGATGGTGTCGCACTGAGCAGTGATTCAGTCATTTCACTCATTTCACTCATTTGCGCCTGGCTCGATCTATCATCGCGTCATATGACGGTGCTGGGCCAGTGATGGGACATGCCTCAACAGTTGTGAGATGCGCTAACGAGTTGGTCATTCCTGTGCGCCTAGTCACACTAATTCAGACTAACTCACTGTAATTTCCTCTGCATTTTGTGGTTTTGTGTGCCATCTCGTCTATGTCGCAATAGAACTGAGTAGAGTGAGGAGAGTGAGTGCCAATCTGGGGATGAGTTGCATCAATAGCATCAATTGGTAGTGTTGTCACACTGCACCCGTTATCTGTCGGCGAGTGTGTGTGTCTGCAGTGAGAGCAACAAACAGACCGAGTGCCACTCACTGAGACTGTCCACTGTCTCAGTGGTCCAGTAGTGTCGATGTTATCAATTCAAATCGAGTCTCGTCGGTGTGCTTCTTGTCTATGACGATGTTACATTGAAATTAGCTTGCCAAATAAGCCTTTGCAGTGTCTGCTGGTGGTGCTGGTGGTGGTGTGATCGTTTGGAGCAGTCACCAGTGGCACTACTCAATGGCCACTCGATATCTTTACGGTTATTGCTGGCCACTGACCACCATGAGCTGTGATGATATTGTTTGTTGTTGTGTCGTCGCACTCGATGTTCGATAATTAGTTAATGCAACTGACGTCGTTTATAAATGGAAATGCAAACTATTGCCTAAACTGAAGTGCTCCAAGGTAGTGATGAAACGATGACACGTTGGCTCAGTGTTCTTGTGCTCGCATTCGAATCGATTTGTCGATTATTGCCAGTGCCAGAGCTTGTCAGCTCGTCACTGTCAGTGTCTGTCAGTGGAGGCGCAAAGTGCACTCAAGTGCCATTTAGTTCTAATTTGCACAATTGAACACGATCCGAATAATCCTGCCTCGATGTCTTCGTTAGTGGTGGTCGAAGGTCCCGAACTAATCGACAACCACAGCGACAAGCACGAGCAAAGACAAACACAATCCAGCAGTGAACCATTACAATAAATTACCGGATTATACTATGATCAGCGAGATCACTTGCCTCGTAGTCTACTGAGCCAGTGGTGACTGAGTGGTACGAGAGTGTGCCAGCTCATTGTGCAATAGCCAATGCAACATATTAAATTGGATTTAGTGCTACAAACTGGCCATTAGTGGCTCGGTGGTCATGTTTACAATGCTCACAGAGTGTCCATTGGTTCTTTACTTGCCGCCTGCTCTAATCGGTCCTTTTACCGTTTCGTGGTGTAAAGAAGACATCGTCCACTGTGGCTGACATTGCAATCATTGGCAGACATTGAGTGAGGCCTTGTGTCTGACATAATGAATTGTGTCTGACAAGGATCACGTGCTCAGGTGAAACGACAATCAACTCAGATGCATTACTTGGTTGGTTAGTTTGTTGGTTAGACGGTGAGGTAACCTCAGTTCGAGGAAAGATCGTAAAATTCACTTACCAACTCGCCTAAATCACCGAACGATTGTCCGGGTGACATCCGACAAGCAATATCTCCAGGCACTGCATCACACACCATTCCCTCTTTGAGCACAGACAAATCGACATTTGCCGACTATTTGTGTTTCGTAAATGACCACTATAAACATTGTCCGTTCTGGCATTAATTGGCAATGGCAATTAGCATTCTTGTGCCACAGACTCACAATAGAACAGTGACCATTATGAGCATTGACAGTGATTTGTCAACAAGACAGTGTATACAGTGTGTATTACAGGTATGCAGTGTTGTAATTGATTCGATCATACTTGATTGTGCACACTCATAATTATAATCATTAGCACAATCACAAGGCACGCTAATTCAGTAATCAGGCAAATGTTTGCACATCCATTTGTGTAATAGTCATAGTAATATATACTCTTTATGCCATAACGTTCCAGTCAATGCACAATCCATTCAACCGAACAACACTAGGAATGCACTATATTACGGTTGTATTGCACAATGCCACTTGTTCGTTATAGTGCATTCGATCAAATGACGAATTATTGCGAATCGCGAGCAACCGACTGACCGACCGACACATGTGATATCACTGAATTGTGAAGCAATGGACTGGACAAGAGTGACAACACACACGCGTGCAGAATGAACCGTGCAATGGCCAATTTGTCCTTAAGCACAATTAGTCGTTAATTAATTGCCATCACTGCTCGAGTTTGTTTTATTGACTTCACTCGTTGTATTCTGCAGTGGATCCACTCGAGTGAGCGTCTAGACTCACCTGTGCGACTGTGTGACCAAGAATTAGAGCTCAATCCAACGAGCACTGGACGAGCCGCGCGCGCTCGCGATTCTACCGATTCTGTCTGGCCACATGCAATTCTTATCTTATCTCACTTGAGTTTGATGCAAACTTGTCATTTGGCAGTGTAATGTTTGGCCATAATAAAAGGGCAACTAAGCCAAATGACCAAATAAACGAGCCATTCTTTCAGTGTGTTGTCTCAGTCTCTGTCGGTGACCATTAAATCTGCACAAGTTCTCATGCATCTCTCCACACATTCACTGGTTAGTTGGTCTCTCTGTTCGTGAATTACTTTGTAATAATGGAAAGTAAAGTCGCCTCGGTCAAATGTCATTTGTAGTTTGTATTTCATTTAATTCACTCATTACACCGACCATTAGACACACAAAAGACAAACATCTCATAAACATTATATCGACTCAACAAGTGTCTGGGAAAGTAGCATCAACATGTGAGTGCATTCGGGTGAAGCGCAACAGGTGAATCTTGACTGCATGTGTAGCTATCATCAATTCAGTATTGGCAACTCTTTTCAAGGCAAATGTTTGAATGCGCTCGCTAATCTATTTTATTGGAAATAAATCAATTGTATTTAAGGAGAATATTGTTCGATAGTGTCCAGAAATGAAGAATGATTTTATGTTGTTCGGTAGGAGCGAATGCGTCTGTGTGTCGGTGCACTAGAGCGGCGCACAGTAATGCAGTGCAAACTTGCACGACCAATAAATCGGCAATCGCCATAAATCATCCGTCGACCACCTAATAGAAAAGCAGAAGAGTAGAGATTATCGCTTTACTTTGGGAGGAGGAGAACTAAAAGAACTCGAGGAATTTTCATCTTTGAGTCGAGTTAATCATTTCAAATGTGTGCAAATTGACATGATCACAGTGATCACACCGAAAGGGTTAATCTGTGTCCAGTGGAAAGAATGCCGAATAATGCATTATGACTTGTGTTGAGTACTGGCTCGGTGGCATATCCTGTTGTGTCTTGTTATGTCGTGTTGTGACCACTGAGCAATTAATAATGTCAATTGACAATAATTTATTCAATCCAGGGTGTCCATAAATTAGCCATAAATTACATTTTGCTATATTATTTTCAACTTGATGATCTACTAGTGTCGATGTGCATGTGTGTGCAGACCACCATTGCTCACACCGATCAGCATTGAGACCACCTTGTAGTTTAATGTATTGACTCACTGAATCGAATTGATTAACCTTTTTGTTTACTCTTTCTCAACTTGTTTGCTTTATTTACTTTTTTGTGTTCGACTTTGGCTCGAGAATGTGCGTACGAGAACTTATTTATATTGATGGAATTGAGGCAAATAGATTGGGCGCTGCACACACTCGTGAGGACAATCGTAAATACTGCTTGACTGATTCAATTGAGGATGACACACACGCACACATTGAACTATATAGTTCGATTAGTTTCGTTAGGCATGAGTTGGAGAAGGTCGATTCTGTAGGTTCGATTCGATTGCTTTCTCGTTCGGCTTGTTCCACTAATGTTGCATGCGAGCCGTTGACTGTGAGTGAGTTCATCAGAGCAATTGATTCGATTCTGTGTCAATTAGTCTTGTTTGATTGGAGTGTGGCAGTGAGTGGCCAAGACAAATGTGACCATCTCGTCATCATGTTCGAAGCGTCATCTATCGTGTCGATCTTCCTTGGACATAATAAATGTTATTTAATTAAAAATGTAATTACAAACAAGCGCGCGGCACACTCACAGAGACGAGCACACACACTCAATCAGAAGTGTGAATGTACTCTAAGGTCTAAATGCAAACGAAATGTTAAATAATTTAATTCGAATTTAAATTGATTGCTCAAGTCTGACCGGCCGGTCGGAGGACGGATGTGCCACCAATTACGACATCGACCGGTGCAAATCCAGGTCGATTGAAACCGTTATCGGTTTCGTTCTCTGCTCTCTGCCAGCAACAAAGCCGACAAGTTGCTGGTTGCTGTGCACTTTGGTTGTGGTGCGCACCTAATTAGTCATGCAAATCTGGTCACATTAATTTAGTGTTGCATTGATTCGTTCGCTAATAGAGCAGCTAATCTCACTCCATTCACACACACTCATACAAGTGTAATGTATCAAATGTATCGAGCGTGTCGCATCTTTCGTTTAGTGTGCACTTTGCACTGGTCTGGTGGCATTATCATAATTTGCACATAGCGAACTATATCGAGCTACAGCTGAGCAGTTGTGCACTGTTGCCAGTGCCGTACGCACTCGCGGTGGCATCAATTACCGATCTACTCGACGAGACACGTCCTGGGCCATCTCACTCGACTGATCACTAGATGCAATCTGTCTCAGCTTGCCATCGAGTGGCAAGCGTTGACCTATTTTGATTTAATTTGTAGATATAATTTCCATTTTTCTCAACCAAGTAACTCGCATTTATTTGCAATTGCTCCCAACTGGCAACATCTCGATTGACTGTTTGATTTGGCCATTTACGCGACATTTGACTTTGTCAATGAGCTCTCGTCTCAGCAAAACGAGACTAGACTTGACAACGAGTGGCGAAGTGCAACTCGATCGGAGAGATATGATCGAGTGTGGTGGTGGTGTCGCAGTGGCCACTGCCACTGCTTCGATGACCGATAGCCTTTTGCATCGTTTTGGTCTAAATTGCCTTGTTTAAATGCTAATTTGTTGTGTCTGCAATCGAACAAGCAAACAAACATTATATTACCAAAGACAACAAAACAAATGACCAATGGCGGCCTATGCTAATGGACACACGATGAGACGAATTAATAAATTAAATTAATGAATATTGCCGCGGTCAGTGGACATTTCGAAACATATGCAAAACACGTGAATATCTATATCGCCCTGCACATTAGACTAATGCAACCACGATAGATCACTGAGAATTGCATTGAGCAGTAGAGGACATAACGAGGAAGCACACACTCACAGACACATAAATGTCCTCAACGTGCGGTCATTTACATCGAGTAATGAGCATCACCAACAAAAGTCTAATTGATTGCAATGGGCCATTGGCCAAAAAAGCAACAAACACCTGTTGGCATAAACTAAATTTAAATTCCTTTCTTGTTACTTTCTTGTTTTAATGTTTGATTACGTCCAAAATAGGTTTCGTCATCGAACAGGTTAATTAAAGTCATTTGGAGAGATAAGCTGGAAAGATGGTCACTCTTTGTGCACATGTGAGTGTGTGTGTGTACCCCTTTGGAATGTGACCTTTGACAAATGGACATAATTCAGTGTAGACCAGTTTGTTCATTTTATGGTTTCCTCATTGCCGATAGTGCAAATAGAATTTCGGAGTTGATACGAAACAAACAAAACAGCAAAAGCGCAAGTCTCTCTCTTTGAGTGCACAGTGCACATTATCACCACTATCACCATTATCACCATCACCGAGACATGTTCAGCCATGGTTGAGGTGTCTGTCGCCTGTCTGGTGTGTCAGTCTGTTTCCCAGTGAACGTTAGACAACATTCAACAAGTTGCCATTTGCTCATTTTATTCTTCATTTTTTGTTCCCTCGCCATTTTGTTTTTCATCTTTTTTTACTACTTTTCCACACACATACACATACAGAGTATGGTGAGTGATCGGACTTGGGAGTCGAATCACATCGCTTTGGGATCTCAGTGGCAGTGGCAATATATTTAGATGACAGTGTGAGTGCGAGTGCCGGGGGAGTTGAGGGCAACTTGGGGGCCAAGAAGAACTGAGCAAAAAGTAAATTAATTAGTCTGATAATTGCCTACGAACTCGAACGGTAGAACGAGAGGCATCAGCAGCAGCAGCAAAAGGCTTCCTTCATTGGTTTGGCCAAGTGGATGGACGATTTTATTGCCACACATGTTCGTAACGCATTGACATTCTGAGAAAATGTGCTCCGTGTGTTGGCAGTTGAGGACTATTCGTCCTTCGAGCGCTCGTTCCGATCAACTACACGACCATCATCTCAATGCGATCAGTTACACTGCTGCTGCTCAGTTAAGTTGCCACTTGACTGCTCTAAATGCACAACACCAAACAGATCTAATTTTCCCGCAAAAGAAAATGATTTTTTCACTGATTTCCCAACTCCAAAATAGTGAAGTGCAGTGTGTACGATTTATTTAAAATGTACACATGCAGTCACACAGTAAGTGAGTTAGTGAGTGGAACAGTCCAACCGGACAGATCGAGATAAATTAATTAGATTGAACATTTTAGACCAACCAGCCACAAGTGGATTTACGATTAGCACCGTTTGTTTGGCTGTTGCACTGACTGTGCACTGGGCTTGTGACCTTTGCCGTGTCACTTTGCCACTGAACATGTCCGACGATGTTCGATATCAAAGCGGAATCAGCGAAACCACTCATTCGTCTATTGACTGGCTATACAGTCGGTGCAAACACGGCTTGTCTCGTCTCACTCCATTGGTGGAATGATCACGAGCGTTCACTGTTTTCCAGTGTTTCACCGAGTCACACCGAGCAACAAGTGACCACTCGATCGTTATCGTTCACCACAGCCGATTAACCACCAAACGATCGTCCACACGATTAATTGGAGCAATGTACCAATCGGACTGACCAAAAGAGGCAATAACGATCGACCCGGTCTGTGGCGCGATGTGCCACCAAGCCGAAACGATACGTTAAGCTTGTCTCCTAAATCCTCAACTGGTCAGATTATCGATCAATCTTGACTAAATCTCCACGGATCGACAAAGTTACAAAGTTAAAGTAAAACTGCCGACTGTGTGTACTGCTCGAGAAGTAATAACGGTAACGTGGTAGGTGATCGCACACTGCTCGGCATTGCCACTTGGCATATTGCAAATTCCCACCGAAAAGGGTTTCAATTGACATAGATTTCACTCATTTCCAGGCTCACAACGTCAATCAACATTAAAGCGACCAATCAATTTAGCCTGTTTGTTTGTGCATCGAGAAGATATTAATCAAAATACGGCCAAACTGATTAGAGATCTACCACATCGAAATGCCATTAGCGTTATGATCTGATATGTCTAATATGAAAGTATCATCTCGCATATAAGGATAAGTGGCAGCCGTGTCGAGGCGACTGTTGACATTAGGGCAAAGGTCGGCATCTCGGCATCATTGAAGCAGGTGACACTGAGCCCTATTAGGGCACTGATGAATTGTTGGTTTGGTTCGAGTGAGAATTAGCGAGAAATAGTTTTGATTTGACAATTGCCACTGACGACAAGCACAACAATAGTGTTGTTGTTTAATTATCGACAATCGAGACTAATGCTTTGAGGCTTAGTGCCCGCCACAATGATCCTGTCTCCGCCATTGGATGTGTCGCTGGTAGAGAATTTCAATTTCTTTTTGCAATTTGGCTCGAAATTGTCGACTGTTTCGGCTGAGTGGACTCATCCATTGGCAGTGATGTTATAAATTAAAGGATTAAATGGAATGTGTTGTGGACGAGCCGTGGCTGATGTATACCTTGATGTAGGGTTATTGTGCACTGACAGTGATACACTCGGCCACAAGTGACACCGACCAGTGATGCATTGTGTGGAAGGTGACTGGTGCAATCCAATAGCGCAATCGAAGCAAGCAGCAGCATTCGAATTCGACTGCTGGTGGCCGTGTGTCTTGATTTATTCCTGCTGCCTCATCTGTGCCCTCGCTCTATCAGTCTCGATACATCTTCTATTACTATTTCTATTACTCGATCGAGCTCGCCACCACCACCACCACCACCGAGTAGAGTTGAAGCATAAAAAGTCAATTTAATAGAAAACACATTAAACGAGTAAATAATGCTCGAACTGCTCGTAAATGTACAGAATGATGCGGAATGTCCATTCGAGTGACTCAATGTGAGGTCATCGGTATATACTCGATCGAGACCTATTGCCACCACCGGAGATGTGTCAGTGTGAATAGCACCTCTTAATCCAACAATGGACAACTAGGACCACTCGATCGGATCGGTCTGTGTCGGTAGCCTTTGGTGGTGGCACATCGATTGTGATCACCATCATAAGTGGTGCACCAGTGCTTAACAAGTGCCACCGATCATTGGCACCGAATCTATCCGATTGAGCCACCGAGAAGATCCGTTTCAATGACAACGATCACACACTTTGACCAGTTCACTTTCTTCTTCAGGCCGGTCATTATCGTTTTATGTGAGCCCTCGTGTGTGCCTTTATCTCTCGGCTTAACTCGACACTTCACCAGGCACACACACACAACACACAACACATATTCCAATCAACTAGATCACTCACCACCGACTGAGCCAACACTACACACAACACTCGACCAAATGCAATCGTTCGGTTTGGTTGTGTTGTTGTGTTGTCTAAAAAATAATTTACTCTGCTCACAATTTACGATCGCACACACAGTCACACACACACTCGGACAAGGTTATTGGAAATATAATTTAAACTGGACTCGAGTCAACTCTACTGCATGGCAGCAGCAGCAAACAATCCCACTGGACTCCTCACGGCTTGAGCGACATTTAATGTTCCGACGGCTGAGAGGTTAATTGAAATTGAAAATTCTTGTCTCGCTAATTACGAACACAAGCGCACACATGAGAAGACAAACTGACAACTGCGTAGGAATCCATAAATCGATGAGTTCAATGGTGAATGCACCAGTGCAATAGTAAGTAGACTAAGTGCAATTAGTGCACCATTGTCCAGTAGTGCCTGTCCAGTGCCGACACATGCATGCACACACTAAATCCTGACAAATATTTACACTTACCTGGTCGGTCACCCTCGTGGGAACCGATCGCAACCAATAAAACTGTCCCCCACTGCCAACCTGGTCTAATCCAAATAGAATTGATAAATCAAGTGGCGCTTAATTGATTTGGGATTGTTTGTGTTGCTCTCGAGTCACTCGTTGACTTGTCCGGCGCAATGGCGCAAATCGATTCTGGTGGCCCAGCGGCGCAGCATCGAATCGTGCGTCAGTCGTTATGCCACTGGACTCGATTTAATTGCCATGCAAATCGACTCGGTGGGCTAATTGTGGGCCACTCAACCGAATGTACTCACTCACTACTGTGCAGTGACAATTGCACTGTCTCACTCTTTCCCATTGCATTCGTGTTTGGCCATGTGTTCGAGTGTTGTCATGGCGGCACTCAGTTCCTCACTTGACCATTCGTGCTGTCCTATGCAAATTGTTCTTGCTCACATCGCGCCGAGCCATTAAGTGCACATTTGTCATGTCATGCCGGTCCGTTAATTGTGTCCGTAATTGGCTAATTACCGCTCGCACAGTCGTCATTTGACTTAATTTGCAAGCGTCACATTAGACCACCTCGACCACCCCCTTAATCCAATTCTCACATTGTCCATTCTACTGTCAATTCGACATCTACTTTGCTCTATTTGCATAACCGAGTCAGTCAGTTTAACCACTCATTGTAAGTGCATGCATCCAATGTGACTCCCCCAATGTCTATTCTGCATTGTCAATGAAGTAACGAGTAGTACTATTGCCATTGCAGTAGACACGAGACTTAACGCAACAACAAGACCGGCTTAGTAGTAGAGAGCATCACGAGAGAGAGCAAGACGAGACACAACACGAGAGCCTTGAACTTGAAATGAACGAACTGGCTCAATGTGAGTGATGCTCACAACACTCGACACCGGCACACGTGTCTGTGTCGAACTGGCCAAACGATCACTAGCCGGTCCGGTGGAGAGGGAAAAGAATCTGCTCTACACCTCGTCTCCAGAACGAACGTCACTTTCCACTCGGTGCACTTTGCTTTCACCTTTGCTTCAGCTGAAGCCTTATCACATTCGTTATCTGCACAATGGACAGAACGGAGTGAGAGATGATCGAGTGAGAGACGAGCATCGATGCAATTCGTGGATGCCACTGCAGTGAGCACTGGAGACAAGTGTTGGTGATTGTTGGTCGACTGGTTGGGCACTACACTCGAATTGGACCTGTCACTGGCACACTACACCGAACACTGATTGCCCCGATATGGCGCCAGTGGAATTGAGTGAAGTGGCAATTGCTCGCCACAGCAATAGACCTCGCCTTAAGCCACCTCTAATCTGACTAATGCGATTACACCAGAGTCGTGAATAAATCAACATTCGACCGGATGGTGATCGGACTGGACACCAGGGCCGGAGGAACGCTGCGTGAACTGCGTGAAATCACGCAGGCCGCAAGTTGGAGGCGGCCCCAAATAGGAAAAAAACTAAAAATTTCTGTAAGAGAGGAGTAAGGTAAAAATTTGAAAAATGTAAATTGACAAAATCAAAAATAAAATGTTTAATTGATGTGTTTTTTAACAACCCACAATAGGTTAGTTTGTTCATAACCCACAATTGGTTAGTTTGTTATTATCCCACAATTGGTTAGTTTGTTCATAACCCACAATTGTTTAGTTTTTTCTTATCCCACAATTGGTTAGTTTGTTCATAACCCACAATTGTTTAGTTTTTTCTTAACCCACAATTGGTTAATTTGTTCTTATCCCACAATTGCTGAACCGTTTCTTATCCTACTATTGGCCATTGTCCATTTGCGCATCCAGTCCCTAATTCCGAAAGTCTCCTATTTTGAATAAAATTGTCTAAGATTGGTAATTTGAAACAGATGTGAGATTATAGAAACCAATTAATAAAATAAGTAATGTTTTGGGATAAAAACAGATTCATCATTTGAGAGATAAGTACAGACGAACCAATTGGGGGATAAGAACAAACTAACCAATTGTGGGTTAAGAACAGACTAAACAATTTTGGGTTATGAACAGACTATCCAATTGTGAGATAAGAACAAACTAACCAATTGTGGGATAAGAACAAACTAACCAATTGTGGGATAAGAACAAACTAACCAATTGTGGGATAAAAACTAAATCCCTAACTGTCATCACCCCAATCACCCTTTAAAATATGATTGCTGATTTTTGTGAAAAACGTATAAGGGGGGGCCCTTATACAAAAAATAGCGGCCCCAAAATATTTTTCACGCAGGCCCCACCAAGGCTCCCTCCGGCCCTGCTGGACACACAAGCACGGAATCGACACTCGACACAAAGACTCAATCCCACGAATCGATGTTCTCACGTCGATCTGTTCGCATTTGGATCGAATCGAATCGAGTGAACATTCTCGACTCACCTCCAATGACTGTTCTGACTCGTCATTGGCTGTGTCAATCTCGATTTGTGTCGCTTTGGCCAAATCAATTCCGGACAGAATATTCTCTACTCAGTCCAATTTGACTTTACAATTGCAAGTGCACTTTGCTTTAGTTGCTCGATTTGTTCTGTTTGCTTTGGCTCACTTTGTCTTGCACCATCCATTTGCTGTTGTCTGTCTGTTCGAATCTATTTATACTTCACTTTGGTTTGTATTTAATTTAAATTCGTGAAACGGCCTGGGACGAGCCAAACAGGCTAAGTGATCGGTCAGTACACCTCGCTCGAGTAGTTCAATTCGGAATTTAATTAAACACTATTAGACAAATTGCCTGCAAAAGAGCAAAAGTTAATTAGAAGAGACGTTGGTCCACTCGGCACTAATAGGACTGATGCTAATGGTGAGGTGATTTATTCCGTGCCAGCCAGAATCGAGTGGATCCAGTGCCAGTGCCTCGCCACTTAGCGCTTTTCAGTTGCATTCTCGTACGACGTCTTGTCGGCTTGGCATCTAATCTAATCGACTGGCAATGAAGACATTTCTCGTCCGAACGTATCTCACGCCACAAATCAGTCTACATTTGCATACACAATCGAACGCTATTTCCATCTGCCCCTCTCTGTCTCTCACCTCTATCAGCCCTAATCTCTCACCCTTGCAGAATATTCTCTCCACACAAAATTGTAAAACATTTTCTAAATTGCCAATTTGTCACTGTCACCTGTCCTCTCCGTTGTGTGATGCAATGGCACTGCAGACTCGCTGCCTGGCCACCAATCTCCCAATGCCAAACAAACACTCAAATGCACTCTCATCGATAAGCCGAACACAAGCCAAACTATTTGGACCTGCCAACTCCTCGTTGATAGTGAAATATTATATCAAATTCTCTAATAAATTCTTCAATTAATTTAATTAGTAGAATTTTAAATTAATTAAATCATTATGTTTATTATTGAATTAAATAAATAAATAAATCTGATTTTACATATAATCCAATTTTTCTCTTTGAAATTCCTTGAACAGAATTTCTCCCGCTTCTTGTTGAGTAGACTAAAAATTGTAGCGCACGTCATTTATGACGGGCTTGGCTCATGTTGATTCACCTTGTGTTTTGGCTTGTGTCGACTGTTGTTTTGTTTAGCGGCGTTTGTCTTGTCTGCCTTTGGCTTATCTCCACAATCATAATCCAATCTAATCATTGACAAGATTACAAGGGTGGTCTGCCCAATTGCAATTTAGCTATTCACACCACCGAATTGAGTCGAGCACTACAATAGCCAAGCCAAACACAGTGTCTTTCCTTTGTTGTCGTGGCGTGTTTATGTTTTGGTTTTTCCCATTGAACTTTTGAAACGAATCGATCGTCAACTCATTTCATCTCTCCTTCTTTGTGACAATCGAATTATCTTCTTTTGCCACATTCAATCGTTGACAATTTGCTTGGTATATCGCTTGGCAACCATACAAACCAGCGTTAAGACCCATTTGTGCGTGTATGTTGGTTGGACAGCGACAACAACAAGCACGAAGTGCACACTCCGAGACAACAAATCAGCAATTTGTCCTTTTGCAAAGTGGCTAAATGAATGTCACATTACATGAGAGCTACTGGAGCTGTTAGCTACCGAGTGTGATGCACTAGCAAATTGCCTTCTTGTTGGTGTCTTATTCAATCGAGTCATTGGCGTTCAGTTCATTTGTGCGTCGTCATTGGACCATTTTGTGTCTATTTTGCATTTTACATTCACCACTTGCTCTAACGAATCGCCAACACCAAAAGTAGCGCCTTACAGAATATATAAATTGGACTCGAAACGGAACGCGTGGGATTGAGGTGCACTTCTCTACCCGCCAAGCCAGACAGGTATTGTATTCAATTGATGCCTTTTTAGTGATGCATTCTCAGTGTAATTGCATGTTTCAAACTTAATTATCACACTCACTTACAGGCAATTTACATTTCCGTGTGCGATTCTATTCTACTTTCATTCCGGACGCAGTTGTCAACTTTTAGTTTAAACTTGGAAACTCGTTCAAATTAGCATCTTCAGTGATATAGAAACACACAATCAATATTGCAATAATCGGTCACAACGAAGTTCAATTGGTTTTGATCGGACAGCGCGGAATTATTCCATGAAGAAGTGCGAATCTATTATCGCGATTGTATCGACATAAATCTTCGAGGTGTTAGCACACGAACAGACAGTTCACTATAACGGCATCACTCAGTTAGCGAGTGGAAGTGCATACTTCGACACGCACAATCGATGCATTAGCTCATCGCATCACCACAGCAGCCAACGAAAGTAACAGTTAGATTTGTGGCTCATCTTATCAGACTCATCTCGCATCGATCGCATCGCTCACATCACACACTGCTCAACGTTGCCAATGGTGGTGTGAAGAAGCTACGAACTCAACTGCACACTTTCAAGCACACTGTCAGTAACGAATGCAAACAATCTAACAGACCAATCAGGCATCACCGAATTTGTTAATAATTCCCCTTCGAACGCTCATCATCGCCCACGTTGTGTGCCCGAACACAATACAAAACGCCGATCGGAGGAATATAGCTAACGGAGGAAAGTAAATATATTATATTCGAGCGTGCCTCAGAATCGGTGCCTTCTTCGCCTCCTAGACCAATTTGCAGTGTGCTCATTCAAATTACCGAGTGTGTGTGCTCTTGTGCTCGTATCAGAATTGACCGATCAGCTGACCGATTTGCATTGAATCATGTCTTGTTTGTTTGTGTTTGCATAGATTGATCATTTGCTCAGTTCGGTACCAATTGGACTCTCACTGACACTGGACACAAGTCTCAAGTAGTGCTCACTTCGTCCATTCGTGATTGCAGTCTCAATCCTGTCTAATTACCACTTCTCGCGCTATCGTCTGTCTGTGCACGATAACCCTTGATTGACCAAGAGCAGCGGCAACAGCATCGCCATCACCGTCACCATTATCGTCTCGGTCGATTCTTCATTCTATCGTATTCTGGCCAATGTGCACTTAGTATTCATCTATTATCATTATCGTCCCCATTAGAAGAACAATCTCAATTCAGTCCACACAACACCTAACAATCAACAGTCGACTAGACACGAGTTGACTTGTGTTGTATTCATCTCAATTACGCTGCGAACATATCTCAATATACCCGAACTCTACTTTGTCTGGCATCTTTTTGGTAAGTTTATTATTACAACTTTCGGCTCGTTTCATTATATAATTGAACATTATTAATAAGTCAATTAGACCTCACGCCACTGACTGGCGCGCTGCTCTATTGAGTCTATTCTTCTGGCGCTATGTTTTGACTAATTGCCGCTTCTGCTGTCTCGACATGTGATGTTCATTTATCTCAATGTTAACTATGTTGGTTTCATTTCACCAACTCACGACCTGAACAAACCATTAACACACTACCGTTATTCTTGTTGTACCAATGTACATTGCTCAACACACACAAACACACACACACACACACAGACCGACTCATTCTTACTCGATTCTTTGTGTTCTAATTGGACACGGTTGGTTGTACTGCCCAATTAGAACTGTCCATGCTAATCACATTCTCATTGTGAGTCGGCAATTCTGTGCAGTGCTAATGTTCGCATCGATCGATACCCGACCAATTTGAACTGACTGACTCACTATTGTCAGTATACTATCGACTTGTGTCGATGCTCAATTACATTCGTCATGATGATCCGCATAATGATCTCCCATGTTGGAATGTATTAATATGACCGGCTCCTTTCCACCAATTAGCCCCCTTTACTTTATGAATGTTTCATTTTCATAAATATCCTCCTCATCAGTGTGCCCTCATCTGTCTGCTAACTGTCCAGTCCATAATTAACCTTATCTCTGCGCTATCTCACACAATTAGCACGTGCCAATTAAGCATCTCGTCAACTTTGAACCGAACAGAACAGAAAGCACAATTTTCTGCCAAATTTGTTGGTCCTCTTCAGTGTGACACGTTCGAGTGTGCCCAATGGCCATTTCACTGTCAAATGTCAAGAATATTCTCTCAGTCTGTTGTTGTAAGAATGCTGTTCGTGTTGAGGCTTTATAATATTTACATTGGTGTAATGTGACTGCCTAGAGATAGCTTGTGGTCCTGTGTGTTGTGGTGTGTTTGCATTCTGTCCGATTCTGTCTTAATCTAAGCAAGATTAATTAGACAAACTTGTTGCCTGTCCGCTTGTGGCTGTGAGATATTATAAAGATGTCTGTCACAGTGTGTTTCGAATTAATAGAATGGTGGCGCCAATTTGATTTATACAATTCATAATGGTGACATTTGCCAGTGCTGCCACTGCCACCTGCAGCACACACGCCACCACGGCCTGGCTATTTCGTTTGTCTTGTGCCTCGTCCCTCGCCACTAATCTGTCTATTCTGTCTGAATGGTTGCTAAATTGAATTTTTATTTCTCCATTTATCTAACTCTTTGCTTTGTGGCACTCAGAGAAGGAATCAAATTAATTATGAACTCGACTTGGCTCGATTCCACTCAATCGAATGGCCCAACAATGTCACTCACTCGACCGGTGCTGTGCTGTGCCAATGGTCTAATGGCTTATGTTTAATCTCTACTTGGCCTTTCTGTGGGGCCAGTAGGTAATCCAATCCAATCGAATCCAATTGAATTCACTCTGAACTAGTTTGCCCCATCGATCAGTGAAGTGAGTTCAATCTGTCCACTCAGTGCCATCTTCACTGGCATCCATACTGGCTTGTGCCTGTGCCAGTGCCAGTAGAAGTGGTCGGGGGAATGTAGCCAATGGATTGTTGTCGAATGTCACAGTCGCGCCAGATGATCGAATACTGGCGATGATCGTGCTCCCAGCGATAAGGCAACAGGTGGAGAGGGATGAGCACGGTGATGAGCACTGCTCAGGCCAGTGATGCATTTGGCTGTCCTTGTGTTTGATGCCGCCAATTGTCTCTGCTCTGCTCAGTTCGCTCTCCCGATTGGTTCTATTGCTATTCTATCGTTATCAGTGTTATCTCTTGTTGCCTGTTGAGTGTTCACTACTGGACTCACTAGTTCACTACCTCACTGTCCTCTCACCCTCTAGCCCTTAACCCTTTTATAGCGAAATCATAATCTCACCTCTACGGTTGACTTTTATTCGAGCAGGCAATTTATTTCAATTCTCTCCTTTCTCTCTGGCCGGTCTCGCTTTGCACCGAAGGTTCTTGTGCGACTTTTATTGCCAATGTCGCTTTTCATTGGCCTCATCGGGCTCACTGATCAGGCTTGCAGATATGCACGTGCCAAAGGTTGATCCTTTGAGCACTTAATGGGCCTGGTTAATGTCTCCTGTCCTCTACCATTCGCTAATTAATAGACTGACTGCATTGGGCTTGATTAACAAGCACGACAACAGCAGTAACCCTATTAGTGCTCCCTTACGGGTATGTGCCATTGGCCTGTATGCGTAATATTGCCTGTGTGTCTATTGGCAGTGTAATGGCCAAATGGCACTCGGTCACTTAATTGATTTGCCATTCGATTGGCCATATAGACCAGTGATGACTGCCACCAGACACAATCGCTTTTGAGTCCACTTCGGTGTCCTTCACTGCATCGTGCTTTTTACGACTTTGAGTAAATGTTCGTCTGTCGCGTTTGCGTGTCTGGCCAAAATATAGTTCGATGCTTTGATACCTTTAATGCCTTGATTGGGATGGCTAAGTGCTCCTGTCTCGGGCACCGAAGTGCGAGAATGCGATGAAGCCGTTCATAGGCCAATTACGATCTAATTATCTTTTATGACAACGCACCGTACGGAGCGAATGGCCACTTACTGACAGTGAGCGCGGCAGGCCTAGGACCACCAACGAGTGCTGCTCAATTCTATTCTATGGTGTCACTGTAAAGTGATGCGTCAAATCTATTGTTTATTGGCATAATTCTCCGATAATGGTACTCATTTGATTAGCTTATTATTGGTGTGTGTTTGTGGAGTACCGAATGGGCCACAATTCACTCACTCAAACAAGCATTCATCAATTGAGCTACACTAGAATGTTGATTGCCACCGAGTGGAATGACTATTTTTGGAGTAGACCGAACTAATTAAGCATGCAATCAACTAGCGATCATTAATTTGTTGGCATTTATCACCAGGCAATTCTCACTATTCCACTGGTCGTTCACTTTAGAGTTGGCATGAGCACTGGTTTGGTTTGTTTGTTTTTGCCTCTTGCCACTTGTTCGTGTTGCGATGGCCACTACCAACTGTAATATATTATAGACTTGGCCGACTACAGGCAGAGAGAGATCAGAACCAGTGAGTGGCTCATCGCACAATTAGGCTCAATTTATCTGCAGCAATTTCATAAATAACCATCTTTGTTAATTCGCCATCGGTTAGTTAGTTAATTGTGAGGCCAATAATTCATCGAATTCGCCATATCAATCGGACCAACATTGTGTACAGTGTGTGTGACCACAATCACAAAGACTTGAGTGAGATTGCGTCATTATGGCGAGATGCAACTTCTGTGTGAAGTGTGTGCTGTGCTGTGTTGTGTGCATTGGCGATTATGCCGTTCGAACTGACAGGAACAGAGCGGTAACGAGCTAGTTAGTAGTGCCGAGGCCAGTGTCCCGTCCTGTCGTACATCGCAATTTGCTGTTTTATTCAAATTTCCATTTGGGCCACTTTGCATGCAGTCCACTTATGCACTACTTAAGGCATCAGTGCAATAGCACACACGATCATGTTCGTTATTTATCATGATCACCATCATCAAGTCATCTCGCATGGCCACAAAGTATCACTCCGTATTGAACCATGCCGACATTGGACTGCACTTGATCGCACCTTTGCCAGTCGTACCGCCAACTGGCCAAACTCGGTCGATCGTAATAGATCGGCACTGTGGCAATGTTGTTACTGTTGGACCATCGGCGGATGTCTCAATTGAGTTGCCAACTTTATGTCTTCATTGGGCGCCATACTAATATGGGACACTTTGCCAGCAGGCTCATACATTCGCCGCTCACAGGTGATTGAGGTGCTGATGCTTTTGTTGGTTTTGTGTTTCGTTCCTCTTTGGCGCCATTACGCGACCAAGTTGCCATTGGTGTTGATGGTGATGCTGCTTGTGGTGATGATCTGCGACGATCACTGCCGATCTGAGATGATGGGCCGATGATGGCCAATGGTGACCACTTCTCGAGTTGGTGAACATAACAAAATTAGAGTTGCAAATGAAAAGCACTCCTGGCCAACAAGAACAAACATAACGATGCCATTCACAGACGTGGTGACCAGGTTTATTGCCTGTTACATGCAACGGATTTGTTCAATATGACGGTGAAGCATGTCAATAGTGCGGCTGGTGAGGTTTACCTGTTGCGCGCTCACTTGAGATGCCACCTAATTAATGAGGCAATTTGTGTGCCGATGATGCTCTTGCAGATGACTTGCGAGTGGCAAAGTTCGGACAGAGTTGCAACTTGGACCACTGGTGGCACGATTTATGGTCCCTTCCACTTGACCTCTGACACCGGTGCGCGCACTCTTTGCTCAGTAGAAGCTCTTTTCTGGTTGTTGCCGATGGCGTACCGTGCACAGTCACGCTCTCTCAGTACCTCTATAGACTTGTAAGTGTATTACACCTGTGAATGGACATTTCCCAGCATCATGTAATCGATATCTCCGCTGACCAATACAAACAACACTCAACAGGTGAAATATCTACTCGAATGCCATTTGTGTGTTTACCATTCCGAGATGACTGTTCGTTTGCCAATTGCCATTGGCCAACCAGAGTGGAAAGTGCTCACTTTTGTCCAATGTGGTCTTCTCACTGGCCTCGCCAATTGGGATTCTTCCAATGGTTGGGAACGCTTGAGAGAAGCCAAGTGATGGTTGATTTTACCTGAGCTTGGCTGACTTGAAATGGTCTACTGAGTGATGATCATGTTTCATGTTTCATGTTGTTCCCTCTTGCCTCAGTGTCCTTTTCACTCTCTTCAGTATTCATTTGGCGCGCACCTTTGCACGTCGCAGTCGAATGTTTTATGGCACATTTGGCTCGGTGCGAATTCCTCCTGGCCTGGCTCATCTCTACTTGTGTCGATTTCGAGTGGCACTTGTAATCTCACTGACTCGTTCATTAGCCAACACGAAAGTAAGCCAAAGATCGCCTCGTGGCTCATTTGAAAGGGTCTGTGCAAAGTCTGCCAGGGTGAAATAGCAATAGCTCCAGTTTGTTCGCCGGCAACGAGGCAATCGTTGAGTGATGGAGAGTGGCTGGTGGTTAGTCACTAGTGATCAGTAGAACTGTCCTGTCTGCCACGAGAGGGTTTGCATTGCAAATGGTGAATGGCAATGCCATTGCAGTTGGTCGAATCGGCTCTCGAAGTGCTCTGTCTGTGTTACCCGTTCGGCGCGTAACACTGGCACAAGATCACTCGGCCTGATAAGACACTCGTAGTGATAGAGCACCACCGAGAGAGTGCGAGAATACGTACCTGCAGCACATGAGGAGTGTGAGTGCAGGTAAACATGGCAGACTGACTGACTGACACAATCACAGTTAGGTCAGTGCGAGCCGAACGAGGCTCACTCACTCACTTCACTGCTCGATAGCCGCATCCTCTTTCTTGCACTCTTTCTTCTGCTCACTGCCGCAGTGGCTAACTGTCTCATTGCCTGCTGCACTACTCATCACCTCAGTTTTAGTTTTTAGGCAACGAGGAGAGACTGAGTGACTGAGTGAGGCAAGCACGCGGCCACAACCGCAACAGGCGCACAAACGCGCGCACAGTCACAGACCGACAGGCACGACACACACCTATGGCACTATCCTGGCGTTTGGACTGTCCACACTCAGTGACATTCAGTGGTCCAGTGCGAGGAGACAAGAATCGGCGAACGCGTGCCGCGACAGTGCTCAAGCCCAATGGCCAATGGCGAGTCACCACCACCAGTAGTGCTCCACTTGTGACTCGATTCTGTGTGCCACAGTGACTGTGCCTCTGTTCAGTGAATACATGTGCCTGGTGAGTGTTGCATTCGGTGAGCCACCTCTCCATTCTCCTGTGCCTTGCATCACTCTCAACCCTTTGCATGGTGCTTCAGTGGTGAGGCCGCTTTTTATGCGATCGTCCAACTTGAACTTGTGCTGCAGCATCTCACATTCTTGATTCGGTGATTTGATTCGATACTGTGACTGTGCTGCCCATTGCCAGGCCATACCAAGCCAAACGGGCAGCACGAAGACACACGAGTAGGCACTGGTCGGCCGAACGATAACGATTCTGCATGATGGCCGGCGAAGCACCGATCGACTGCCACTGACGGTGCCATCACTTGACGTTCTCCTCGTGTCGAGCTCACAACTCCACTCGATTCTTGCCATTCGCTTTGTACTAGCTTGTACTTTGCCAGAATTACGCAATTCGACTGTTAAACTCGATCGCCTGATTGACTTTTGGCTAAATCGATCGGCACACGTGAATTGCATTTGCTCTCGATCTGTTTACGTTTGTTCGCCCCAACCGAGTGCTCCCAACCCAACCGATCCAGTACTCTGCACCGTTACTCGGTCACGTGTGTGCTGTGTTTATGTGTTGCACTTGAAACGTTCGATTCGTGCTTCATCACTGCACAAGTTGCACTGTCGAATATTATTGAGGTGCAATTTGTGAGAATCGACATCGACTGATTAGATGAGTGAGAGTGCATCCAACTGTTGCCTTGTCGAGTGAAAGTGGCGTCGTTGCCTGTGGCTTGCTTCCTCACCAGTTGACTCCATTCTCTACCCGTGTTGATGTAACAGTGTCGAATTGAGACGCACCACTGAGTGTCACTCGATTCCCGAGCGAGGTGATGTCACTTGTGTACAGTGCCACTGCCTCCACTACCAGAAGTGTAGAATTGTGATTCCGCGCCACTTGCCAGTGCTTGTGTCAGTGGTGTATCCCCTGGTTGAGTGTCCCTGTGTAGTGCCACTCTGCAGCAGCAGCAGCAACCACCACCAGCAGAATCAAACCGAACCGTGCACTGTGGCACACGTACACAGGTTGATATCTGCTCTAATGGGCGATATTAAAGGGCGCCAAGTGAATGAACGCACAATTGAGTGGAAAGCGCACAAGTGCATCTCGCATTGACGGTGACAATTGAACTTGACAACTGTGCTCTGTCGAGTGAGTGCTCTGCCCGGTTAGGTGTTCGCTCTGGGAACGACACCAGAATCACTTGGTAGAATCGGTTGGGCTCATCGAGTTTGTACTTGTTTCGGTGATCGCAGTCCGCCAAGACGCAGTACGCGTACATCTCCGTTCACCGTGTTTACTGTGCTCGTGTTCGACTTGACTGCCTGGTCGATTGTATCGGCGATCGAGTGAATCACTACTCGTGTTATCATCATCGGCCAAGCATCACCACCACTGAGCCATTCTCACCACTGTCCATAGTCTAATTGGCTTCGGCAAATTGTACAACCGATGCTTGAATCCTCTGGTTGGCAGCAGGCACGAGCACTTTCTGGAGCGATGCTCTCACGCTCCGCGCCGCAGCACCTCAACCCGACTGTTCATTACCGTTGTTGGTTGGTGTGTCGAGACAACGTGCGCACTGTTCAGTGCACCGTGCAGAAGCATCACATGTGATGTGCTGATCATTGCCTGTCTGTGCTACGCATCAACTCGAATCGCTATCTCCTCGATCGTGTTGCTCCCTCTGATGTGTGCGGAATCCTGGTGATCACACTCACTTGACACTCGCCTGACACGAACTCCACTCGACACTGCACTCGACCACTCACCAATCACTGATCGAGTCACCATGGCCCATCTCTGTGCTCCACTCTCCAGCTCAACTCAACTCCCAACTTCAACCAACTCGTTCCACTGAGTCTCACTCAACCTGAGTCACAACCCTTCTTTGTCTTTTGTTCATTTCTACGTTTCCCTCACCCACAATTCCCTATGAAACTATTCAGTCCAATGGAACCTAGCTCTGCTTGTTCCTATGTTGCCACTCAGCGTGGCGGTGTCGCTCTTCTATTCGAGGGGCACCGTTACAACAAGGTACGCGATGGCAAGGACGGCACCGTCTATTGGCGTTGCTCTCGAGACCGGCAATGTCCGGGCCGAGCAGTGACAGTCAACAATCGAGTGAAAAAGTCAAACAACAAGCACAACCACCCACCGGAAGCGTCCTTGTTGATGCGAAACGGAGGCAATGGACACTCAAACTCGGCCCACCATTCTGTGGGCCACCACCATTCCAACTCATCCAATTCGGCCTCTGCCGCTGCAGCTGCGGCGGCAGCGGCCATGGCATACGCCTCCTTCCTGCAAGGTTCGAACAACTCGAATCACCTCAACAGTGGCTCCAAGTCTTCCAGTCAGCAGGCCCACTCGCCACTGGTGGCCACCTCTGCTCAAAGTCGCCCACCGCCTCACAACTCACCTTCCACCGCATCTTCTTCCTCACCATCTCCGCTGGGTCTCGCTGCCAGTCTTGGTTCAGTGCCAGGCAACAACGCCTTCTCCTCAGCCTTTTCTTTTTTACATAATCTCGCTGCCAACGCGGGCTCGCCCAACGCCAATCACCTGTTGAGCAATTCGTTGTTGACAAACCACTCGAACGACAACGGGCGTCAGGCCCTGAACTTGTCGAACCACGGGTCAAACAACAACAACAACTCCGACACCTCCCCCTCCAATACTCGATTGCCATTCAATCACCTGAGCAACTTCAACTTGTTCAATCACCGAAATGCTCTAGACACACCAGCCAAGCTGACTCCCAACTCACCTCCACCCACACCCACCACAAACCAAAGTGCCATGTTTGCCAAATCACTGCACAGTCAGTACAGCTCATTACTCAAGAATCCGTTCAACCACACCACCAGCAATAGTACCAACAGTAGCAACAGTACCCTTGACCTCTCTCCTCGGTCCTTCACCTTTGGTCAGTCTGCACACGTGCCTTCCAACTTATCCACGACGGGTCTCAACCTCAAATCTGAACCCTCAGCCACTCCGCCACCAGCCACTTCCAACCACGATCACATGGCGGCCTTTATGTTGCAAGATGCACTTCAAGAAGCCCAGGCCGCGGCTGTGGCAGCCGCGGCATTTCCATCCCTTTTGACGGAAACCTTCAAGTACCTAGCTGCTGCGGCAGCCACCAATCCTCAAATGGCAGCAGCCCTAGCGGCTAATCTGTCCAGTCCGACCATGTTGAAGAACTTTGATCTGACGATGGCCACTGCAGCAGCAGCCGCAGTGGCCGCAGCAGCGAACCAAAACAATAATGGCGCCAGCAACGGGGACTCTGTTGACAACAGCAAATCGTTGGGCGCCAACCTCGACTTGGGCGATCATTCGCCTTTTGGAGCACTACGCGAACTAGCCGGAGGTAGTGTAATAGTGTTGTGTTGTGTTGTGTTGGTAGTGTTGGTGTTCTGCTCTACCGTCACTGTTCCGGCTGAGTGAGAATGGCTGCTTGCGGTTAATTGGTCGATTTCACAAGTCACCAACTCCTACTTGTTGGAACCTTGAAATGCGTAGCTCACCATTCGGTGAACATTTCCCAACCTCACACCGAGAAGTGAGATGCCAATTTTGGCTGTCACTCGGCTTGTGCCTGGTTCGGTGCTGGTTCGGTTCGCTTTCTTCCTCTCTCGTCAATTAGTCTTCTTCTCTACTGCCAGTGGAGTTCCTCTTTCCGCGTCACATTCTCGCAACATTCTGTCGTGTTGGTTGTGCAATGCCCGTTCGCTCATTTGTTGTCGGTGGTAGGCCTCGATTGTCTCCGTGGCAATCGACAGCACCCAACCACTCTGCGGTCGTTCGCAGTGCCATAACTCATCACCCATTACCCATCATACATTACCCGACCCCCAATCATAAGTCATCATTCTCGTTCTTTATTACCCTTTTATGTCTTTGCATATTCTCACTTTCCTTTCTTTCTTCTCCATCCATTTTCCATTTCACAATGTCACTTTGGTTCAATTCCTAGTCATTATCTCAGTGTAGCTCACTCTGCGCACGCGTCTCTAAAAGCTTTTTATCACCAGTAAAGTACACGTACGTGTCGGTCTTGTCAGTGGAGTAGTCAGCGATTACCCGAGTGAAGCACTTGTCAGTGTTGACAGACAGACACTGCACAGTCGTGCTCACTGTTGTCTTGCTCATTGGTCATTGGCTAATCCTCTCTCCGTCTGTTCACTTTTAGGTCCAAGTCTCCGCAACGATCTCGACAACTCTTTCCACACACACGACGAGCAGCCACTGAACATGGCCCTGAACGATCGAGGCAACATTCTCAAACTGCTGCGCACCTTGATGCGAGCAGGTGGCATTCCACCCCGATTCGGCTCTGAACCAGTCGGTGAGCCATTCCATGCACTGGTCGTACCCACTGCGGACGCACACGGTTCCGAATATATCGCGCCCTGTGATGCTAGGCGTGAATTCCTCTCCAGCTTTACTGGTTCTGCCGGCACTGCTGTGGTCACATTGAAGGAAGCAGCTCTCTGGACCGATGGACGATACTTCTTGCAGGCAGACGCACAACTGGACAAGTCGAGTTGGGTGCTGATGAAAGACCGTCAGCCGGGCACACTCACCATCGGCGAATGGCTCAACAAGGTTCTTGCTTCCGGTTCGCGAGTTGGTGCCGATCCGTACACAATGTCCTGGGAGGGTTGGCGCCGTCTGGAGCAAGAGCTAAGTCAGTATGGCAATCAACTGGTGCAAACACCTCTTAACCTGATCGACGAAGTCTGGACTCGAAGACCGCCTCGTCCCACCGAACCCATTGTGCCCCTTGATCTGTCTTTCACTGGCTCTTCCTGGCAAGACAAGGTCGAGGACATTCGCAAAGAAATGACCAAGAAGGAAGCCACTGTGTTGGTTCTCACCGCACTCGACGACATTGCTTGGTTACTCAATCTACGAGGCTCTGACATTGAGTTTAATCCTGTCTTCTTTGCTTACACCATCATCACCATGGAAAAGACCTAGTGAGTATTGGTTCTGACCTTGACAATTTTTCCGTAGACCAATCCATTCGAACCTAACCTAACCTAACCCATAGTCTCTTCGTCGACGACTCTAAACTTTCTCCTGGAGCGTTGAGTCAGCTGCAAGCAACAAACGGTCTCGGAGACCCGATGGACACGATGTCATCACCCTCGGACAGGTCAACTCCAAGTGCGTCATCGGTGACCGGCAATGGGTCTGCCTTTTCGCCCCAATCATTAACAACCGGTGCCAACAGCAATTCGCGCACCTCCAACGAGATCGAAGTCCGTCCGTACGAACTGGTGGCAGACTTCATTCGCTCATTCATCAGCAAAAACGGCAACGGTCGAGTTTGGGTAAGTGTCACTACTGTTGTTGGTGTTGTTCGCTCTTTTATTGGCCAATTAATACTATGGCGAGGGTGACCTTTACCACGGCGCTAATTACAATGATCCTGCTGATAGGCCTAATTGTGCTCTCTTGATGTCTTTCTAATTTGTCTAATTATCCTTTTGACGCCCGGACTTGTCTCCTCTCTCTCGAGGCAGTTGTAATGACTCTTCCGAGTTATCTCACACCGAACTGGGCGTCAGTTGGTGTGCTGTCCTGACGGTATGCTCTGTACCTGTACAGCTGTATGGCCAAGTGAACCCTTTTCTTGTCGTCCATTAGTTCGGTGTAATGAAGGCTGGTCGAGCCATTTAAATACAAATTGTATTGTGTCCGTGTTATTAACTTGTCATTTAATTTCATTACATCGTCCTTTGTCCACGCGGTGAGAGAAAAAGCGCGCCGTTTGGTCATTACCACAGAACGACGCTCTTTAGTGGCGATTCTTTCCGCGAATTAGCCTGCCGCACAATTGTCTCCATAAGTCTTGATGTACACAATTCTTGTCGAATTGAGTGCTGCACTGCTTTGCAGACACAGTCCAGTGTTGGTGTGCATGCATAGACTTTGGTCACTGGCCTGATTCATTGCACCTTGCTCAGAACGAATTGTATTGTGCGGCTAATTTGCGCCACTAATTAGGCAGTCAAGCACGGCCATTAACGTCAATTCTTGTCTACTTAGAATGCCATTTTCCCAATTCACTTAGCTTGTCAGCATTTGGACTATTTCGAGTCATTCTCCTCTCTCAGAGAATTAGCAACTTGATGCAATCGCGCCTTTATACCTGGCGAGCACACAGCTCGAGCTGTTTATTAGTCAAATTCCTGGCCACATTTGCATGTCTCGGCTGGAGTTGTCCTAATGCCCAGGTTGATAGCCGTAATTACACATTATATATTCTGTCGAACAATGAGCCTATGGCCATTTCGATTGCCCACTGCATCCTCTACTTGCCGATTGGCATTCGCTCATTGCCATTCATGGCTATATTCTGTTGGACAAATGGACAAGGGCTATTGGTCGATTCTCTCTTCCTCACCTCACGTAACTCTCCTCCACCCGTTCGGTAGGCATCGACAGAATGGTCCATTTGTCTCGCTAATGACCGCCGACGAGTGACCGGTCGATTCGTGTTGGTCGCATTTATGCATCTTCACCTCTTCTCCCTGGCACTCGCTCACTGCTATCAGCACAATTAATGGCGCCGATCTATCATTTCTAGCCACTCCAATAGACGAACAGAATCGCTCTTGCGCGCTCTCGATTAGGCGCTGCTCGATTCTGCATGCCACCTAATGAATAATCCACGATTGTGCCCGTCGTTGGCCAATGAGTTATGGCCACTTGAGAATGGACCATTTGATTTAGATGACTCGTCATGGCGCCTTAGACGCCATGGACGCCTTAGACGCCTCTCAGTCCGTCATGAATGTTCAATGAAGTGATGGCCAATTCTGGTAATGTGTCGATATAAATTAGTGACTGATTGGATGGATGGACCAATTAGAGGGCCATTGATTACATTGCATTACCTACCGCCGTAGATCATACCTCTCTCTCTTGGCTCCATCGACACGCACATCGGTTCATCTCTACTAATGGCCACTCATTATCGTTAGGCAAATGGTTGCCCGAGTGGCTCACTCACTCAGTGCACAATTCTGTCTGTTGGTTATTAATTTATATTGTTACTGCCTCGTTACTCGGGCTCGCGCTCGCGCGCGCCTTTATTAGATGGCCATTACCTATGGACTACTGCCACAGTCGACGACGACCAGTTGGAGTACATAAAACAAATGACTCCCATAAATCATAACACTCAGTAATGGCCGTTCTCATTAATACACTGCTTGTTTGCTTTGTTGTAATGTTCATTTAATTTGAGCACATTTGTCGACACGAAATGGTTGCGAAGGAGGCCTTGGCCACACACAAACTCTGGTGCGATATTAATTGGCCTGATAGGCATTAGGCGATAAGGCACCAGACACCTCATTAAGTGACCACAAATTAAGCTGCCTGTTGGTGTATGTTGTCTATTTGTTTTGTAACGTTTTGTTTTGTTTATTTGCATGTCAATCACCACCATCATCGATCATCACCACTCGCCACCAACCCGAACAGATCAGCAACAAGTCGAGTTATGCACTAGTCAACCTAATCCCGGAATCTCGTCGTATCCTGACCGCTGTTAGTCCGGTGACCTGCAAGAAGGCTATCAAGAATGCAGTGGAAATCAACGGAATGCGTCGTGCTCACGTAAGTCACCTGTGTGCCTCTATTTGCTAATTTGCTTACCTCGCGCACACAATCGTCGATCGAATGGTTCGATTGGTGTGAGTGACTCGACCAGAGTTCGGTTCTATTCTATTCTAATTGGTTCTCCATCGCTCGAGAATCGAATAGATAATTGATGACTGTGTGTGGTGCAGTGCGAAGATGATCGATTCGCGCACTAGAATTGCATTACGGCGAGTGAGAATTGCATTAGCGGTGGTGGTGTAACGGTGCTGGGGAGGACATTGCCTGGTGCAATCAGACATCGCCACCAGACGGGCACACACCACGAGTGCACTCTATCTGTGAGTGACCATCTTCCCAATCTCGGCACTCATTCATGTCTCTGTCTCTTGTCTTCATTTATCATAATCGGATTTGCTTTGTTGTGTCTGGCTCAGTCCGATTAATCGACCAGGCCGAGTGTTGTGATCGGAGCCGTCAACTCGGCGCGGGTCACTTTGGTGGTCGTTAGTGGCACATTAGCTCCATTATGTTTGCTGCACACGTAGTTCTGTGCAGTGCAGTGCTGTGTGGTCATTGGGCAGTGTTTGTCCACTGGTCAGTCACTTGTTGTATCACTGCAGTGGTAATCGAACAATGCTCCATCCAGCCTGTGTCGATGATGAATTATTCGTGAATGGCGAATTTGCCCATTCCGCATTGCATTCTGCACTACTGGACGCAACCTAGGCGGCTAATCTATGACCAACATCTCGTCTGCAGCTCGATTATCTCTGGTGGCCGGCATGGCCAAGAGCATCGCCAATCAGACTGTCCGTAATGGTTCCAATTAAGCGGGCCTAACAAACCCTATTTCGTATTTCGTTGCGCTTTGCAAATTCTGTCCAATTCTGTTGCCCGTCTGTGTGTCTGTCCGTCTGTCATCTATTATTAATATCAACGCTTCATTATCGGACTCATCATTAGAGCGTCTGCCAGTGTGAGTCTCGTCATAATTCGTGATTATGAATATTATTTGCCGTAATGCAAGCCTATCTCGCTGGCCACTAATCGAAATCGATTCCTCTAGTCATTGGCCATTGGCCGCGCGGCCAAGAGCAAACCGAACACAAACCCCTCACCGAGCCACTTAATGGAACGATTTATTGCGATTGCACTTCGATTGCGCCGAGCTACCTTTTGCACTTTTGGTTGGCTGGTTTCCCTTGCCTCCACTACACTACACTCACTAATCCCAATATGTCGCTATTTATAGTCAATCTTGAGCCGTGAAGCGATTATCGTTCGATTCTGTCGTGGCCAATTCTGCATTTTAATTGTCTCTCTTCCTGATTCCTTGTGAGCGCAATTATATGACTGCATCGGGCCACACACTCGATTCGATTCTCGACTCGATCTGTCCGACTGTCTCGACCACTGAATGCACTGCCAACTGATTGTCCAAGTGAACATTACCGAGTTGGTGTCTTTGCCGACTCGCTCCTAACGATGCAACAGTTGTGTTGCCCTGTCCGTTGTGTCCATTCTTTGGCTCGACTGTTGCATTCTGTGCAGTGCTGTGCCCATGCACGGTGGCATCAATAGACCAGACCGACACGAGATATAATTACTCGACGGTCGACCTTTCCACCAGACGATAGACGATTGCCCCCTTTACACGTGTGCCGGGTTGGCCTGAGTGAGTGAGTGTGAGTGCAAGTGACTCGATGCACAGAATGCATTGGTCCGAATGGCTAGTTGGCTGGTTGGTTGGTTGCCTCGTTCTCATTATTATCGGAATTGACTTAGTGAAATGATGAATTGCTCGATGACCGGCCAGTGCATCGGCTCGCAGTGACGAAGACGAATTGTTTTAGCGCCAGCACCTCTCACTCCTTCGCTAATGTCTCGCGCAGCTTGATTATCCCTCGAACTGGTCGACCAGTTGATTATCATAGACTATTAGTCGACCGATGATACCGACCGAACGTGATGCACAACTCGATTCGGTCACTTGCCTAATGGTCAGAATCGAGTGGAATGGAGCGGACAGAATCGAATCGAACCGACTAACCCTTCTGTCTGCTGGTCAGCTCTATTGTGCACCACAATTTGCATGATTAATGATCTATTTGAGCAAGCCGTCCGTGGTGTGTTGTCCTGTGCTGTGTGTTGAGTTGTACGCTCGGTTCGATGCATCACTCGCCTCCTCACCGGCGGCACACATCGCACATGTTCAGCTCTACTCGATAGCATCACTGCCGACTTGAGAGTCACTTGAGTGAAGATGACTTCACTTCACATTCTCATTACCATCGGTGTGCGTTAGTATCGGCCCTGATTGGCGTCATTAGGAGCGATCACGTACTGCTGTGGCATAGTTGGAGCACGACTGGCCACTACAGCGGCACAGGTATGTCCTGTGGATGTCCTCTCCACGGACCACTCGTGTCGCCTTTGACTACTGTGCACGGTGCATCATGCACTACTGTACTGTTCTGTGCTCATCAGGACACAGCGCGCTCCAACCTATTGACAAACGTTCTCTCTCTCACTCACTCACTGCTAGAGTTGATTTATTCCTCTCGATAGCGGACATGTTTGCAGCAGTTTAATTCGATTTCGTTTTTACTTGCATTTTGATTAACCTTCCTCCAAAGCATCAGTTGAACATCAGGGCCACTAATGGAAAATGTTCGATCAGCATAGGTGACTAACTCATACACGTGTGGCACTCTGCCCAGTTGACCACCTCGTCACCGATAGATCTACCGAGTGGCTCACTCACTCACTCACCTGGGCGAGATTGTTCCTCTCGATTGTTGCCCACTGACGACATTCCGTGTGACCATTCCGTGGGTTCTTTACTCGACCGAGTTGGTTTGTTTGTTGCGTCGATGTGTTTTGGAGCTACTGGCCGATGTGGTCACTCATTAATCATTCTGCATTCGTGGAGCAAGCCACAGCACCACCACAACACACACATCACTCAATGAGTGAAGTGAGTCTGTGTTGCCAATCGAATCGCACCTCAATCTGAGCACAGAACTCAGTCTGCACACTCACCGCGACAGTCTCACCACTAATAGGCGATAATATATCTATAATTATTGCGGTAAATGAATATTATTAAGGCTAATTAATTTAGAGTGTGAGCAGAGAGTTGGCCTGTGTGAGTGCTCTCTCTCTAATCTAATTACCAAGTGCAATTCACTAATGGACAAACAGATATCGAATGTGGAATCGATTGCACTGACAGAATCGACAGAATTGCCTCCAATAGACCTTGTCTGCCTGGCAACAACACATTCACTAATGATTCTTGCCGAACGAGACACACAGTTGGATGAACCTCAATTTAAAGTTTGTTTGCAAATGTGCTTTGACATCTACTGATGAGTGAGTGAGTGGCCACTGGCCAGTGTGTTCAGTGCACTAAATGGCTCTAAATGAGCAGTACTGGCGAGATGCATAGATGGTAATTAATTACCGACAAGCCATAATGTGATCAGCTGGCTCACTCTCATATGTCTAATTATTAATGATCGATTCTGTGCGATTGCACCTTGATTGATTCGCCTGTTGCCACCACTTGATCATTGCAATTGAATTCTGTCGAGAGTAGAGTTGCATTCTGTGCCTGCAGAATTTGATTGTTATCCACACACACACACACATGCACATAGGGTGATTAATTTGAATGCTCCACTTGTGGTCTGAGTTGTCATTGGCCCCGGCCACTGGCACATCCATCTCCGTGCACTCCACCGAGTCGATTACTTTGGCCACATTCATTATCTAATCTCTCGGTGCTATTTTGCTACAAAAGTAGCTAAAATGGATGAACAAACTGATCGAGAGAGTGTGTTGGCCGATGTTGTGTTGATGCTGTTGGCGCACACTTGGTGGATTTAGTTTGGATTTGGCCTTTAATTCGATTAGCATCACTGTTCGATTCTGTTTGTTTAATTGAAAGTGGCTTGCAGCCTTAATTGTTGAGACATGTGCTCGGTGCTACTGCTGGTGACTGTGTGGTCAATGTGGCCACCGCACTGCACCACGCAAAATGCAATCGAACTCGAATAATTGGCACTTTTTTTTTGCTATTGGGCAAGCCAATTTGATTTGCTGCTGCTTCCTCGGTGCACTGTCCACTGTGACGTGTGTTTCAGTGCACTAACTCATTCCATTCTGGCAGAATTAGACAAGAATTTTAATTAACTTTTAGCACAAGCCCCTCACTGAGCGAGTGAGTGAGTGAGCGCTTATCGAGATGAATGCTCAGTTTTGTTTAACTCCTAATCACTGGACATTTGACTCGTTACTGCTCATCTCCAATTTATTATATATCTTACTGCTGCATGCACTTGCTTTTCCATTCTGCATGAATTTGTGATTGAACCACACTTTGTCTGCTTTGATTTGGTCAGAATTTGATTTTGACTAATTTTCCGTTATTTCAGTTAACTTGAGAGAATGGTTGGCCCAATGATAAATTCCTGGGGAGAATCGCTCTGTCGGTGACGTAACCGATTGTATTTGTATTATCATTTGGTGACTGGTTGATTTATTTGTTTTGTATTTGTTCGGTGTGAATTGTTGAGTAGCTGTTTTGTTTGTTTGTTTGTCCAATGTGCTCAACCACCCTAATCATTGCCCAATCGTGTCTGTATTTGGTCAGAAGCGATACTCGTGGACTCGCACTCCTTATCACACACTCACTCCACTACACACACAAATGTAAACTCACCTGTAGATTGTTCCAATTGCGATAGGCTCATTTCACTCGGTCCACTCACCAACTGGGCGATTGTGCTCCCTTGCCGGGACACTCACTAACAAGCCTGTCGTTATGCCAATTTTGCGCAAACGGTTGGTCTTCTTTTTAGTTGCACTTTGTTTTTTCTTCCTCTTTTCGTCTAACCTTGTGCGCGTTTTGTTGTGTCGTGCTGCTGCTTGTCTCGTTAATTTGTCTACCCACAAGTGTGATTTGCATATAGTCCAGTAGTGATTGCGCGCTGGGCCTACGATTGTACGACTAACCAGTGTCTCTCAGTGTATGTTGTGTTGTGTGCTATGCATTGCATTAGCAAATAGTCTAATTTAAATTTAAATGTCAAATCATTATCAAATGAATGTATTGGGCATTGGAGTGAAAGAGATAGGCAACTTTAGTAATGTGCTTTAGTAGTGAGTGTGGCCCTGTTGAGGATTGCCTAATGCAAACAGTGCGCGACACTCTATGCGGTTAGCTTGTCGCCAAGTTGTGTATGTGTGTGTTGTCTCCGGCCAGCATACTTTATTTGGACTAATTAGAGCACATTTCGTGCTAATTATTTTGTTGCTCTTTGTGCTGTGCCCGTCCATTGATCGACCGGCAAATTGCACTCCGTGTGTAATGCTTGTGCGCCAAGTCATAACTGTTCACTCAGAATCGTTGCAGCCCAAATGGACAATTATTACAACACTATCGAGTGTGTGCCAGGTCGAACTGATTTTGCAGAATTAGTCTCGACTTAGTGGCCATTAATTACTGTGCGATTTAGATTTAGTGGCTACGAGGGAGGGAGGAGAGAGTACAGCGATATTATTATTGCGCCAGTTGATGATTGTAGCGCATATTAATTATGAATAATTACTGCACTTGATGAGTTCATCAATCGATCATCGGTGATGGTGTGCCATTTGATCGGATGCCATCAATTAGAGACGCATCCTAATATAGTGGAAGTAGTGGAGTAGTAGATGCCCTCGCCGCCACTCACCACTCACCACCCGACCGCTCGCTCTGTCCGTGTGAGTTGACTCGATTATCGGTGTTTGCCTTTGTGTTATCTCGCACAGTAGTGACCATTTGCATGTATCGGCCGGGCCGAATCTCTACTGTCTCTATTGTCCGCACTCGCTCATTTGTAGTCTGTTTGTCTTGGCACCTTTCTTCCTGACAATTAGTTGTCTAGTGAAACAATCGTATCGATATCGAGATTGGCGCGCGCGAATAGGCGATTGATGTTGTGTCAATTGTGAGGACAGAAGCCATGAACTGTGTGAGCAGAGCAGAGTCTTTGTGCACTTCAAACACCAAACGTGTCTTGTTGGGTGCTCTTGGTGGAGTGTCTGTGTGTGAGGTGATAACAATGGTGAGGTCGTAAATGGTGGAGGACTGCACTGAAGTGAGTGCACTCAGTGCTTCATGATGATCATAATTGGCATTGTGGTCTGTGTGATGCGATGTGAGAAGAGGTGAGAGGTGATGCCAGTTGACTAGTCTGCTCACCGATCCAATCGAGCAATAAACGGCAAATAATCAATAAATTTAATTTGGAATTGTTGACGCCACTTATCGGCGCCATTGCATCTGTCTGCTGGGCGAGAGAGAGAGAGAGAGGGCCAGCGGTGATCTGTGGGCCAGTCTGGCCAAATTGGCCATTATTTATTGATACTCGAACATGGCCAACTCAAACAATGGCCAATATAAACCAAAAGAGGCGCCCAGATTTTATCATGCCAAGACTTTACGAGCATTACATGCCAACTCTGCCTACTCGATAGGCATGCAACTGTTTTATTGTCAATCGAGATTGATTCCTTTCGATTAGTGCCAACTGCAAATTGGCCTAACTCGTGTGTGCACATGTGAGCATTACTGCAAATTAGATTTGCTGTTGGATTGATGGGCACCGAACACGACTGTGCCCTCTAGGAATGGAGCGAGCACACTGAAATTGATGACCACTGGTGTGATGTGTGTAATGTAACTGTAGCACTGTCCGAGTGCTACAACTGTGTCTACACTCGCCACTAATTCACTCGATTGTGCAATGGGCCAAGTGACATTTATGCCTGTGTGCGCACTCGGTGCAATCCTCGATGCTCGATGCTGTGTGTGCATTAGATCTAAACCACTGATACTGTTGCGCGTTGGGGTTTTCGAAAATTTATCTATCATTCGGTAATTTATTCAAATGAACGAGGTTTCCATTTTGTTGTGTCGTTTGGTAGTAACGTTTCATCATGCTAATTATTAGCATTCACTGATGCTTGCATTGCCTTGTGCGCATCATGTTCCCGTCTAGACATTGGTGGCCAGTGGCTTGCTGCTATGCTCTGTCTTCTCACTTCCCAATATTTACAGTTGCAAAATGTTGTCCAATTCATCACCTCGATATTATCGCTAAGGTGCTCGTTCCTGTTCTCTCTCTGTCGATGGCAATCAAAACTGAGTTGAATTAGAAGAGAATGTGTTCAATTCCGCGAGTGCAGGCCAATTGATTGGATCAGTGGACTGACCGTGCGTGTCTCTTGATTGCTCGATTGCCCGTTGGCCAGTGATCGAATCAGTGCAATACCAACACTCGGTTGGTCACTAATTGCATCGCTGATTTATGTGTGTTTATGTGTGAGCACTTGTAGGTGATGAAACGAGCCGTTCGTCTGTTCATTTGTCGACTGGACACGCCAACTGTTGATTGTGCCAGTGCCAATTGGCAGACCACAACACCTGCACTGTGCCAACCAGGTACTTGTGTAATTGATTGCTTCTAATTAAATTACGCCACTAGCTCAGTCCACTGGTTCACACAAACACTCCACAGTGGAGTGTTTCCTTTTTAGTTGGTCTCACAATATTAGCACAGTTGCACACGATTTGATTAGTACGTGGTGTGCGTGGTGTGTGTTTGTGCATGTAACCGTGTACCGGCACTTGTTGCACATATTATTCTGTTAATGGTGTGTGTCTATCGAGATTGTCACTCTTGCCCGCCACTCATGCCATTACGAGAATGAGCAACTGTACATAGACTGCCTGGAATCGAAGTGTGCACTTATCACTCTGTCACTCACTTATCGACATCGCGTAATGAGTCATTGCGCAATGCTCACGTTCAATTCAATTCGACCATCGTTCCAATGGTTCATCTTGTTCTGCCTGGCAATTGATCACATTCTCAATGTAATCGAATGCAATATCATCTACACACATGCAAACTAAGGCCGTCTCTGTGATGGCTTCATTGACCGAATTAGAAATTGTGGCAAAAGTTTTCAATTTTAAAATTCTACTCAATTCAAACAGTAGCTGTTGGCAAACTTGTTGAACACACACACACTTTGATAGCGTTGAGTGTGTGCACTAATTAGACTCTCTCACTCTTATCTTAATGGTCACTTTGAATTTAGCATCGTTATTTAATAATTAATTTATAAATGTGCCTTTTGCTGTCAATTATGGCAGAACTGGCCAGTGTGACAGTGAATGTGTCCACCAGTGAGCTGCTTGCAAGTGACAAATTAGTTCTCGCCAGTGCAGTGTTCACTTTCATTGGGGAACGCGCGTTGAGTTGTGCACAAATGGCCAAGTATAACGCCAATTGGAATCGCTCACAGCCACACAAAAGGGACCATTTGGCGCGAAGTGGCAATGGCGTGCTGTGGTGTCCGCCTTGACTGGCCACAATGTATCTCACCGCATGCAAAACAGTACACCACTCACATGGTGCACTCACTTTCCATATCGGCAATCGATCTGCCATTTTCGATGTCACATGTGTGTGCATTAATTTGTGGACTGCACAGACACACGCACATTTGTTCGTTGCCTGTAACCTCCAGTCGAAGTCGAATTGAATTGAATGCATCCGATTGCACACTCGACCATTGCCATAATGTCACGTTAGCATCGCAATTTACGGTTACGTCCTCTGTGTCACTCTTCACTCACACTCTTTGGCATATTCAAGCCTCGTTAGTGTAGGCAGACTAATTAAGTGCAGACGCGCAGCTTAGTCTTTCTCAGAAGTTTCATTTTATTTTTGTCTATTTAGGACAGAAATCAATTTTGTCATTTGAGATAACCGTCGACGAGGACGAGCAATTGGGCATTTTGTTGATTGACTCGTGTTTGCCTCTGTCAAATGGTGGGACGATCGAAACGAATTGGGTCTCGAATAAATCATCACTCGCACTAATTAATTAAGCTTGAAATTGCCCCACCGAGTAGGTCTCTAATTGCCTGTCTCGTGACATGATCTGTCCGATGTGTCATTTGGCCGGTTGGTCTGTTGGCTCGATGACTGATCCCGAGTTAGCCTAGATTAGTGGATTATTCGTTGGCCAGGTGAGAACGGGAACGACCTTTACGCGATGAGGTGCCTTAATAGACACCGCCGCTGTGCCGCCAATCGATGCCACTCGAGTGTTGTTATTATTTGTCTGCTCGTTTCCTACTCTGCCTTCGATTGATTCGTATTTGCTCAACTATTGACGGATTATGATCGATAAGGCGAACTAAGTGGATTACTGCCAGCGTTTGTATCGATTCGTCTCGATTGGCCCTCAATTACCGATTAATCCTGTGCTAATAGACTTGTCCTGTGCGGCACTGGCACTCGCACTCGCAATCGATTTGTGATTGTTTGTGTTTGTTTTTACTTCAATTTCACTAATTGTTTCACTTTCCCTCCGTGTAGATCAAGGATGCAGTGGCACTCTGTGAGTTCTTCGCCTGGCTCGAGGACGAAGTGGTGCACCATTCTCGAGGCAGAAAAGGCTCAAACCCTGGCGCCTCGCCTTCCTCATCGTCTTCGTCGTCGTCACTGTCTTCGGGCACCTCAACCACCGTAATCGACGAACTTTGCGTCGACGCCAAACTCGAAGAATTTCGGAGGTAAGAGAATTGTCATTGGCCACTTACAGACAGACAGTTTGAGTAGTGAGAGTGGTCGACCAATTGTCTCCCACAATTGTCTCGATGCAGAATTAGCAAAACGAAGTGAAGTGAAGTGAATTTATTGAATTTAGTGCTTAATGGGTTAGACCACCCAATCTAGCAGTGTTCGGTTTGAGTGTGTTACACAATAAAGCACAAACAAACCAATACGAGACAATGGCGACAAGCAAATTACATTCGAGTGCGATTGTCGCCATTACGATTGGCCACTTATTAAATTGCGATTAGACATTCACTGAATCGAGCATCGACACATTGAGACCATGCCAGGCACTTTGTTTGGTTGTCTGCTTTGATTGACCATTGTGCTTAGGCACTTTATGGCACTCGTTAATTGTGTCACTCTTTTGCTCAAGTGTAACAATTAGTGACCGATCGAGACAATCGATTGACTGAATGGATTGAGAGTGGCCCAGTGCAAGTCAACTCGGCCAGATGATGTCGATAATGTGTGATGCTCCATTGTTGTGGTGTCCATTGACGGACGGGGTCCACTGTGGACTGCACCTCACAGTCTGTTGTATCGCACATTTCTCACGATATGGAAATTCCCATGATCGATTCTGTCTGGTGCAGAATCGAGTCCAGTACTGTTTTCTCCTCTGTTTTTGTTTTCCCATAGAATCGATTCTCTCTTTTATGATTGACATTTTATGAGCCATCGATGATTAAACAAATGCGCTCAGTGCAATCAATGGCTGTGTCTACCTGCTGGTAGTGAGGTGGCGAGGTGGTCACTTGTCCACCGCGGACTGTCACCACTCACCACTCGCATAATAATCGGATCTGTCGCTCACTTAATGGTTGTCTTTATGTGCATGGCAATTAATTGACAATTAGCCATTTTATTATCAGGCCGATCATCGATGTGTCTATTGTCTGCTATCTGGTACTATTAATTTAATTACATTGCAATATGTTCACCCGTTGACCTGTCTGTTCTGTTTATCACCACGAGTGTCTTTACATTAGATCACTCTGTCGTTCGCTTTAATCGAGCAAATGTCACTAACGAATCTCATTTTCCCACAGACAACAAGACGACTACATTGGACCAAGTTTCCAGTCAATTCCTGGCTCTGGTCCGAACGGAGCGGTCATTCACTACCACTGCACTGAGGAGACCAATCGACCGATAACCACCGAGGAGATGTTCCTCCTGGACACAGGTGCTCAGTTTCGGGACGGTACCACCGACATTACCCGCACTGTTCATCTGGGCACTCCTACTGCCCACGAGCGAGAATGCTTCACCCGAGTGGTGAAGGGTCACATATCACTGGCCACGGCCCGCTTTCCACGTCTGGTCAAGGGCGAGTTCTTGGACTCATTTGCCCGTCGAGCTCTGTGGGACGCTGGTCTGGACTACAACCACGGCACCGGACACGGCGTGGGCAGCTACCTGAACGTGCACGAAGGGCCGAGTGGCATCGCCAACCGAGTCAATCCAGATGATCCAGGCATTGTGGAAGATATGATCTTCTCGAACGAACCTGGTTACTACGAACCGGGAAAGTTTGGCATTCGCATCGAGAGTCTAGTGGTAACTAAGAAGATCGACCTTAAGGTAAGTGATCCCACTTGTGACATTCCGAACATTCGATTAGCATACCGACAATGGTTGGGCTGATAAGTACTTTAGTACTGGGCTGGTGACAAAGGCGTGAGATCTATGACACTGCTGTCCACTTTCCATTAGATGGCCATCTTGCTATTTAGGTCGTATTAGGACAGTTCTCAGTGCCAGCCAATCTGACCATCAGTGCATTCCTGCATTAGGACAGCAACAGGTGATGAAGAATGGCCTCACTCATGGTAATGAGACTCGGTTCTGCAGTGCTGTGCCTTACTTAGTCCATTTGTTTGCTTGCCCTATCGAGTGCACAGTGCACTCTTCACTTCGATTCTTCTTCCTACCGAGCCAATCCTCAGTGTTGTGTTGTGTCGTTCGGTGCGAGTGATTCAATTTAAAATGTACACTTGTCCATTTATTACTGCCCAGTGCTATCTGTCTGTCCGAACTAGATTGTGCTCCGTAGTGGAATGTTCTGTTCGTTTGTGTCTTTGCTCGGTGCCATTCTGTTGCATTAATCACTGGCCAATATCGGACGAATGTTATAATTAATATCTGGCAAGTGTCAGTCACTTAGTGAGGCCCATTCCATTCATCTCGCCCGTATGGTAATGTCCGACCGACGACCGTTCACTGGTTTGCCTGCCATCCTAATGGCACGCCATTGCCATCTCAATGCCTCCTCTCATTGTTGTCTGTTCATCAGTGTTATGATTGCTTTGTGGCATTATTTATGCCACTCTTAGGTGATTAATCGGTGCTAAGATGGAGCTGCCGAAAGGGGAAAGCTCACTGACCGGCCACTGGACCGGTGAATGCACCCACAACCTTAGTCACATGCCAATCGGTAGTGCACCAATCAATCGAATAGCTTTACTTGTACTTTTGTTGGGGAAGTGCCGTTATTATTGATTAACACATTCGAAAGTGTGGCTCGAGTGTTGTCAGTGGGAGCACACATCACCTACTGCTAGCTCATCTCCCGACTCGCTGTCTAGCACCACTTGTTGCATTGTGCCAGTGCAAAGGGCAATTGCCATAATTCAAATTGAAACGAGATTAGATTGTGTGCCACACTGCACCGGCACACTTAATGACGAGTTAATCATCCTCGAACACGGCTATTAAGTGCAATAGTTGGCGCAAGGCTCATTGGACATATCGCTCGGTTTGGTGGCAGGTCTGTTCGTCAGCAGTGCACTCTCGTAACCTTGGCTCCATGTGCACATCGCTCGATGTGCCCGATAAGTTGTGCTGTGCAGTGAATGTTCGCTCGTTTGGTGCATTTGCGCGCTTTCGCATTACATTTCGCATCATCAGCAGTTCTGTTGGTGCCTCTCGTTGATTTATATTGCTGCCTGTATGGCTCAGTGCACTGTTTGCCTCGGTCTAGTCTCCAGACCGAGTGTTAGTGTAGTGTTAATTTATTTTATTTACTTTTGATTTGATTTGATCTGTCCGATTTGTCCAGTCAGTCAGTTATTTTGTTAGTTAGTTAACTCTAACGGAAACCTTTAATTAGAATTTGCCTTTCAAATGAGATGATCGGTTTGTATCGTTACATTTAGCGTAATTTGTTGCAGTCACAGGTTCGAAAGTTGTCTGCTTCGGTGCAGTGTTTTCCTAGTGATGACCACTGATCACACTGATCACACTGACCACATGGTATCTATCTCCCAAAGATGAATTGATGAATTTTAATTTTGGTCGAGAAGAGCACTGCATGGGGTGACATATCCTAGACGGGCTGCGGACAGTCTCGCCAGGTCGAACATCCTAGACGGACTGCCACTTATCGGGAACAGGTGACACATTTGCACTTGCCGCGCACGATGTGCGGATGAATATGTTCACATTAGCATGCATGTGGGTCTGCAGTGGCACTGACTAGATCGAACTCGATAAGGACCTTAATTGGAGCAAACCCAAGACGGCACCAATTATTCCTCGAGCCTCCCAACAGATCGAATATATCACTGTGCACTTGTCCCTAATCGATGTAATGTTGTACCACCTTGTGCTAACACTAATATGCCTCACCGGCGATTGAGCCAACTGCCACTGGCACAATTCTGTCCTGACCACTGAGCACTCACTCACTCACTCACTCACTCATCCACTTGCCCCTAACTGGTCTACGCACCGACCGATTCGTTAACCTCTTCTGGCAGCACCGATTCTGTGGATTAATTACCGCGCGCACTTGTCACGAATCTGACAGGCCAATTGAAATATGATGCTCTAATTGATTTATAATCGATTTGGCCACACCAGCCAGTCAGCCAGTCCGCCAACTGACCAATGCTCACTCTGATGATCGGTGTGCCAATCGATTATCTACTGCACGCCTAGTCGACCATCTAAATTGATTCCATGTCTTCTTTGCTTTTTCACAGTTTAACTTCAACGATCGTGGCTATCTCAGCTTTGAAACAATCAGTCTGGTCCCGATACAGACAAAACTGTTGGATCCTTCCTTGATGACCGCTGAAGAGGTTTGTGTTTTGTGTTAATTGTTTGCTAATTGTTTGAATGTTGTCCGGTCATTAACCACTGTCTTACTCTCTTACCCACAGATTGAATGGATCGACCAGTATCATCAACAGTGTCGTGACCTGGTGGGCCGAGAACTCGAACAACAGGGTCGCACACGAGCTATGCAGTGGCTGTTGAAGGAGACCGAATCAATTGGCTAGAGCCACTGAGCCACTCGGCACACGCCCCGCGCGCAGCACCAGCAAGTGTGAAAACACGTGACAGCTCTTTGTCCACTAATATCCTCGCCCACTTGCATCACCAACAACTAATCGAATCATCAGCAGCGGACTTTCGTGCTCGCGTTCTCTCCTTTCTTCTATCTTTATTGCCAATTGATAATAAATGCAAGAATTGCACTGTCCACTGTGTATTGTGCAAAAGCTATCAATCAACGAGCCAATTGAATTGAACAGTTGCTCACAGTTGCTCGTCGTCAATTATCATAATCGACCACTAACTGGATTTAGCAATACGAATGGACTGTGTCAGTGTGTGATAGTGCGCCACTCAATGGAGAGATTGTCTGCCAAGGTGCACACCACGCCACTCGAGTCCGCCATTATTGCACTTCCACTGAGTTAGTCCATTGGTGTGCTGGACTAGTGTTACTGTCGATTTCAATTCGATCGCCCCTAACTGACTCAACACACAAAACTCAAAATGCGTCTCTAGCCCTAAGAATTGGAACGCATTCAAATGAAGCCGAAATTAAACAAGTACGAATCGATTAGATGCACCTCTCGATGAGAACTCATTTGCCAATTATCTCTCACCGTGCCACCGACAGTTAGGCCAACCCAGTGCCATTCGGCGAATTGACACTCACAATTGGGATCGATTCCACTGGCCGAGGTGACCTTTCTTCATATCCTTTTCTCTCTGTATTATAGTCCATCATTAGCCTAAACTAACTAACTCTAGCGCAATTTTCTATTGAATGTATTTTTCTTATTATTATTATTCTTAGTACAAATTTCATTGATTGATTCAAAATCATCGAGTTTTTAGGGGAAGCAAATGTGGCTGTCCTAGCCGTGTTTGTTTGTATTTTGAGCTTGTACTCCTTGGTGCTGCACTTGTTTACTATGCACAATGCACTCGAATGCAATGTATTGAATGTATTGGAATAGTGCACTATATTGATTATGTCACAATATGGTCTATTGCTCGGTGATCGACATTACGACTACTGCAAGTATTAATGCCAATTTGATTCGCCAATGCATCACTCTCCCATCTGTTCGGAACAGGGTTCATCACTGTAAGGGTGCCAATCACACTCACCATTTCATCCATTGACCATCATCACTATTGATTGAATTTGACTCTTTGATTGTCACCATACTCAGCCAAACACCACCACGCACAGCCATTAAGCCATTTAGTGTTTGTTGCATTTGTGCCCAATGGCCACTCACACACACGCACACGAGCACACTGCAATTGTCTATCTATCGAATCTATTCATTCAACCCAAACCTTCTTTTCCCTTCATTGTCATTTGCATTTTGTATTGCCTCTCGCAGGCACACCACGGAATTGTCCACACGGATGCCGCATTGGCCGGCGCAATTGTTAATTTCTCCTTGATATGTTTGTCCCCTCTCTTTTATCCCATCCACAAATCTGCTCACTCTCCCCAAATGTCCAGCCCGACACCAAATGTGTTTTATATATATATATTCCTTACTAATAAATTCAATATTTAATTAAACGCTTTAGTTTAATTTTATTCAATGAACTTAAGTTGTTTTGTTCAATTATTTTACAAGAATAGTGAAAGGTCCGCCATCTACCGGGAAGCGACAAAGTTGATATCGCATGGTGAGCTATTTATTGAGTCTGTCCATTCATCTTTTTGCTCTCGTTCAACAAGTGCCTTAAATTAAATTAAACCTCAATTATTTGACCGGGTTTGGACATTTCTTGATCTTTTGGAATACACAAAGAAACAGCCACCAACGACCAATATCCTTCATCATCTTCACAGATGCTTTTGTTGTAGACCTTTAACAACCAACTGACTTAATAACAATTGTTCTAATTTGTTTTCAGTGACACAAAAATAATCCTGTTGGTCTTGGTGCATTCGATAAATGCATCTGTTCCTTTCATCGGAAGCATCATCTTTTTAACTTTTACTTTTATATGACGCTGTACTCTATGGCCGGACAATTACACTGAAGAAATCCAACAGACTGATCCTTGACTGAATTCGAAGTTGCATGTTGTAAACTTGACCAAACAATCTAATTGTATGGCTATTAGTATTCTTTCTGAGGGCACCCATAAGCAATTGTGACAAACTGAAAATTGAGGTAAGGTCTTATTTATTTTTAAATTATTAGAGTTTAAAGAGATACTAGAGTAATTTACTAAAATAAAAAACAATAATGCTGTAATCAGTATATCGTGCTGCGATGTGAAAACTTCGAACGAAGTTATTTGGCAGTAAGCTCTTGACGAAATGACCAGAATAACAGTTCCACTGGCTACAATTATGCGTACACTTCATTCGAGTAGACATTGATGTACTCTTGGAACTTCACCCGAGGAGTGTTTCGAATGCCTTTTATGATATCAGCTGCCTTTTCGCCGATCATGATAGTTGCCGCATTTGTGTTGCCACTAACCACTTCGGGCATGACCGATGCATCCACCACCCGTAATCGTTTCACTCCCTTAACACGCAATTCGGTATCTACGACTGTAGTTGGGTCATTGGCGGAACCCATTTTGCATGTTCCCACAGGGTGATACATAGTACCAGTGAATGTTAGCACCAGACATCTCATGTAGCCGTGACTATACAATGGAAATGCTTCACAGCCTGTAAACCAAATATATCTTACTGTCAATAGTCATGAATGACCTAACTTACCTGGTACTACAATATCACTTGGCACTGCGTCAAAATGTTTGTCTCTGAACGGCGCCGAAGTTGCCAATCGAAAGCTTAGGGTCATTGCTTCGGCCATTGCTTCGAGGTCTTCAAAACGTGCGAAATAATTTGGATCAATTATAGGATGTTCATATGGATCGACGGTGCGAAGTTGCACATAGCCCCTACTTAAGGGTTTGAGCAGTACAGGGAAAATGGTGTAACAATGGCGACCGACGAATGGCTTGTACACTCTTTCCCACATAAAGTCAGTCAAACCTGTTGCATTTGGAATTCTTCGTCCAGCGTCTAACAAAGCGATTATCAAAAAGTTGCTTCAATTCAAAGAATGTGACTTACCTGAAGAGAGACAACCGGCCAAAAAGGCGAGTTGTATGTCTGGTAGGTCTGGTCGCTTTTTGTTAGCCCAACTCGTTCGAATAAAGCCAGCCACATCAAGACCACCGTTACTGGAGAGTGGTCCTTTGCCAAGTATTATTTCGGCCAATACATTTGGTAAAGTTTGAATTTGCGCTTGAATGTGAGTCCAAAACTCGTCTTTTGGCTTCTTAGCCAAGGCAACAAAGTTGAGACCAAATGCAATAGGATGGTCATGTAGATTCTTGCCAACAGGCAAGTCAGCTAGCACCGGAATGCCATGCTTTTCCAGATGGCTTCTTGGTCCAATTCCTATTGATGATTGTTACGCATTTAAAAAATGTGACATTACATTACCTGAAAGCATTAGCAGTTGTGGAGTATTTATGGTTCCACCCGAAACGATAACCTCTTTACGAGCAAATACTCGATGCTGCGAACCAAAACGATCAAAAACGACACCAATCGCTTCCTTCCGGTTGTTGAACAAAATTTTGGTCACATAAGCAAAGGTTACAACATGAAGATTCTTTCTTTCTCGAATGCTGTAGAGATATGCTTTAGCCGTTGAACAGCGACCACCTCGACGGGTTGTTAGTTGTGATAGTTGAAAGCCAATTTGAGTTGGTCCATTCACGTCAACGAGGGGATAGCCTTCAAGAATTTGCTTGGTCATAGTTTCCTTTTTGTGAACATACATTACATACCAAACATTTTGACTGCTTCGAGGAAAGCGTAACTCAACTTGCTAACCCAAGTTATTCGCTCCACAGTCAGTGGCCCTCCTCGGCCATGATATCCATTGAAAGCAACGCTCTTGTCTCGATTATCCTCAGATTTAATGAAGTATGGCAACACATCCTCATAGGACCAACCATAAGCACCACTTTCTTGCCAAATGTCAAAATCGTGTCGATTACCTAAAAGAGCGAAATGTCATAAATTTAAAGAAAGCTCTACTAAAAAAGGTACTCTTACCTCGAACATAATTCATAAAATTAAGAGTCGAACCTCCACCGAGCACTTTCCCGCGTGGCCAAGGCAGTCGCCTTTCTTGTATGCCAAAACATGACCTCTTCTGAGGCTCAATACGGTATTGCCAGTCTATTGGAGTCTTCTGGATCATGAATACACTTTGGGGAACATCGGTGATGACACTTTCTGAGCCACCTGCTTCCAAGAGTAATACTTTGACGTTTTCATTTTCCGTCAGTCGATTTGCAAGCACACAACCAGCCGAGCCACCGCCGACGATGATATAATCGTAGTGCTGATGGGTGAGAAAAATGAAGTAATTATTTATTTATTAGTTAGACTGTTTGCAATTTGACCTTTCCGAAAGAATTTTATTCTTTGTGGTTAATTGAATCATTCAATTTGAATGTTAATGATTGAACAACTGCTCTCATAAATGACGTTACAGGCCTCATTTTGTCACAAATTGACTAAATATTTTTTGTTTTATTTGTGATTCCCAAATTTGATTTGCTCTAATTTAATTCAGATGAATGTGTTTCCATACCAAATCGAGTTATCATTTCAGCATCATCAAATAAACCAACATTTTCTATCAGTGATATCACCAAAACTAGCAACTAGCAACAGTTATCTTCCGCATGCTTACTTTTGAATATTTTCGTTCATAAATTAGTTATTTCTAGCTTTCCTCATCAAGTGATTTTTATCGTAAAATTAAATCGTATATATGAACATTACCATTTTGTTTATTTTGTTAATGTTGTGTGCTCATGTGTGTGTGTGGTGTAGAGGCACTTTGAAATTGTATCTCTGTTTGCCTTTGGCATTTGTGCTCTCCGTTCATTGGCAAGATTAACAATTTTGTTAATTAACGATTGTTTTATTGGTGTTGCTGCTAGCTGAACAGTGTATAATGTGCAAAAGGCAATTCCCGGAGGCGATCAATAGGCTTGACCAGTTCCACTGTATTTGCTATAAATAACAGTAAAGGAAGTAAAAACAAACGAAAGTGCTCAACTGGTTTGAAAGTTTGTTATCAGTTGCTAAGGTGTTTATGTTCACATTACTTGGCAAGCTTAGGTCAAGCTTGTCTTGGCAATCAATGGACTCACCGAATCCCAAGTTCCTCTTGAAATGGAAATGCTGTGGTCTGCTGCTCGATATAGGAGAAAAGTGACCCATGGAATAATTGCTGGCAAAGTGGCCACTACGAGATTCACTGGAGATATCATTCTCACTTTATTCAATGGAATCGCATTGGGTCGAGTCAATAATTCTGCATAGTTAATGGTCAAGTATCACACGCACAAACTAATTGTCACAGTTAAAGATGAAGTTTATTGTTTTAATTAGACAGTATTTTCAAAAAGCAACCACTTGTAAACCACTTGTTGAACAGACTGTTGGTTGAGCAATGGAAGCCAATTGAAGCATTCAATATAAGATATTATTTTTGCAAACTATCTCTCACTGAACATGCAACTTCAGCATCAGCAGTGAGCATCAATTGCTCATTACTATGCTTACTCCTATAAGGCAAAACGAACGAACAAATAGGATTAGGACGTGGCCAAGGTATTGGCATTTATTGAGAGAAAAATATTATATTAGAAAACAACATTTGCAAGGCGGGCTGATTTGACAAGAATTTTGGTACTCGCATGTTCTTTTCTCGGAATTGGTCAACTATCACTTGTTTTATTCTTGCCCAGATTTTCTATGCTTTTAATCGACTATTCCAACTACATTGGCATTTCCGATTTCACAAAGTTTCTCTTAGATCAAAATGAGAGATCAATTTGATATGTGAATCAAAAATCGCACTCAAACAATATTAATTGATGATTGCTAAGTTTTTATAGAAATCAATCAAACTGGTAGCTTCTCTGGTGCCTGACCGAAAAGCGCCATCGGTGGTGGAGTAGTGCACTCGATCTGTGGCCTCTCCGGCGAACAGCACCAAAGGGCAATTATTGTTTTGTTCGTTATTGCACGGAAGAGCGTCCTTCACCCGAATTGGTTTCGCCAAAATGTCGACGTTGTACTCGGCCTTGAGTTTCAAGTGCTGATATGCGATAGTTCGATTGCTGTATGAGCCACAGACATATGGATGACTATGCCATCGACTAGCATACACCTGGGTTGGATTGTCAATGTGCGTGGCCTGTCGAGACTTGGGAACAATCTGCCGAAGTACATCACCACAAATGAGTCCAATCTCCTGGTCTGAATAGTTTTCCATCTGTTTGGCTCCGTATGAACCAACCCAGGCCATTAGTACATTCGAATGACCTCGAACAGGATCAAAGCCTTGAATGCAGTAAGTCCACTTTGGCAGTTTTGTTCGCTGGTTTGCCTTGGTGGACAAAACAATTTCCCCACTCGAATGGCTGTGCTGGTCGTCAACATTGTTCCACAATATTTGAAAGCCTTTCTCGTCTTCAAACCAAAAAGGTTTCTTGAAATAGAGAAAGATCTTATTAATGGTGCCAAAGCCAAGGGCACGAATGACATCTATCTTTTCTTGTGGAAGAGCAAACCCAAAAAAGTCAGTTTCAAGGTTTGCCTTGAGAAACCCAACGGAACTGGTCACAATGACATGATCGAATATGAGATCTTCATTGAGTGGGACAACATTGAACACAGTCCTAGAATGATTACCCACATCACAAGACAATTTGGCAGTAAACAATTTGACCTTCACTCGACTAGATTTCTCACACTGAACAGGGACTATTTTGGTCACAGCTGTTTGCAGACGAATAAGTTTGTCCATTGGAAATTCATTGGAAATTTCGTTCAAAATTGAGCGATATCCACTTTTGAGGTTGATTAAATCTACATCTCCCTCACACTCCTCCCATTCGGTGTAGGACAAAGGTGATATTTCCCGCAAATCGTCGGTCGAGTTGTCGATGGCTTCGAAGACGATAAACCAGCGAAATGCACGCTTCAATAAATTTATAGTTTCATTGGACAAGTTCGGTTTTGTTTCGAGAAATTGGTCAAAGTGGGCTTTGAAATAGTCAAACATGTTTTGGTCAGCAGTACATTGATCCATTTCTTTAGCCTGATCTAGTGATGCAATTAGTTGTTCCAAAATATCACAGTTGAGGAGAGTTCCATCTTCACTGCAAAATGACCCAGTGCCTTCGATGCCGAAGTCACTAAATAGATCAGCCACAAGGTCCTTCTCGAGTGCATACTCATACAGAACATTATCCTCTTGACCATGAATCCATTGTGCACCCATTTCAATAAATCCATCACCTAGAAATAATAATAAAAAATGTTATCAACATGAATTAACACAAAATTAGCAGACATGCCTAATGAGACAGTGTTGATGCGACCACCTATCCTCGAAGATGCCTCAAATATGTGGATGTCTTCAAATCCATTTGTGTACAATGTCTTGGCTGCAGACAGGCCTGCTATACCTGCCCCGATGATGGCAATCTTGGGCTTCGAGTTGAATGCCATTGGAAAGTTCTCAATTATAAACGATTATTCCTTGAGTATTACAACAGAGACAACTTAGACAGTCAATGGAGAGCATTATGATTAAATCAGACTAATTATCAGAGTAACTTGTATTATCATATCATTCTTCTTATGCCCATCATCTTCCAGCTTGTGAAGAGAAAGTAGGAACACACAACATCGATCGATTTATTTATGAAGGTGAACTGCCGCATGGCATGTTCAGCTCTATTTAGATGTAAACATTGGTTATTGCTTCTGTTGAAAATGACGCTCACTAGATGGCGATAAATTATTAATTGCTTTTTTACTAAATTACAATCCACCATTCGTGTAAGCGATTATTGACGATTAAAGATAAATATATTAAATCTGTGATATTGCTATTTATTTGTTTATTTATTTATTTATTGTGATTTATTAAAGAGTGTTAATTTATTAATCAATATAATTTTAACTTATAAAGATTTCAAAGATATCAATTTGTTGAGATCTATTCTTCAGCTTGAGGGAGTTGGGTGGTGTCATGGTTGGGCGGTGTGGTGCGGGCACTGTTGTTCGACAGACTGGTCATCGAAGTCATCTCTGACTCGGTGGAGTATGCGGGTCGTGCTGAGGCAATGATGTTATTGCTCGATCCATTGTGATGGCTCTTGACGAAGGTTCCTCCATGGAGTGATCCACCGATGTGTCCGCCATTGGCACTGCCATTGTGGTATCCATTGGTGGCAATCAAGCTGCCATTGGTCAGTGCAAACACACTGAGTGGGGTGGAGCGCGTCGGGGCGTACTTGTAGTTGGTGAAGTGCTCAAGGGTGCCACTGTCCACATTGCCCGCTTTCTCCATGATTGCTATCTGAGTGGTTCGGACCTAAAGACACACAAACCGAAAGTGGCAAGTTAATTGACGATGCGAATTGTTCGATCGATCAGCAAACCGTACATGGAAGGGAAAATTCTTGTTGGCCCTCGACGGACGTGTTAGGTACTGTGCGGACAGAAAGACAAATGTGAACAAGGGTCACTGGTGGTCAATGGGTACGTACGAAAAAGATGAGATGTGCTTTGAATGCGATCGCAAGCTCAACCGCGTTGATAATCTTCTCGCGCATCCATTTGGGAATGACAAATGAAGCCACCATGATGACGATTGGTGCTGAGATGAACCTGAACGGGCAAGTAGCCAATGATTAATGAGTGCATTATGCCTTTCCCTCACTGAACAGTACCAGATGCTGTACACGAGAAATAGTTTTGCGAAGAAAGCTGATTTTTGAGGGTAGTGAATGAGGGTGAAGACAATCGCGTACGAGAACCACGACCAGGCCAACAGTCGAAGGGACACCAGCAAGTAGCCAAAGAAGCTCTCGTAGATGTAGAGCACTTCGCCCGGGTCAAAGGCGTACTGCTCGTGGTAAAAGATGATCACATAGGCCACGGTGGACATCACCATGAAGGCGGTGAACTTGGTCACCGTTTTTGGTTTGAGTCGTGCTCGAGTGATTGTGTACCCTTTCGAGAGTAGCAACAGAAGAAGCAAAAACACCAAGGTGCTCGCTGCTTCGAATCCTTTGCCTGTCGGGCCAGTAAAAATAATGCAATCAATTATGGAAGGCCATTAGTGTGATGGTCATTGGGCAATGAATGGCCAATGATGATGCACTCACCGATCAGGCGAAACCAGACATTGGCATAGCCGTACTGAGCATAGATGCCGTAATAGATGCACAGGAAGAGCAATCCAATGCACTCTGCAATGCAGATTGGTTGGTTAATTATTGATTGGGCAGCCATTGATTGTACATTACCGGCAAACAGGGATGCAATGTAGAGCTTGTATGTCTTGTGGAACAAATGTCGAGTGTACAGAGCATCTGGTCAAGAAGAAGCATATTAGGTGAATGAGGTGAAAGAGTGTTTAGTGCCATTAATGAATTAAGTATTATCTTAATACTTACAGGCCTCGAAGGTTGTGGCAATGAGGAGAACGTAGAAAAGAACGCACATGATCACGTCGGTGTGCAAAATGTCTGCTCAGAGGTGAATGGAGACTATCAATAATGAATCACATTTGGTCACTGGTTGCAGTGTCTTACAGAACTGATCCGCCGAGAAGTGTCGCAGCCACTGGTTAGTCTGACTGTTGGTCATGGTGATGCTGTACTGAAGGTTCATGCCCTGCCTGGTGTCACAGTTGTCCACTGCAATGTACCACCACCGTTCGCGGTACGACTGGAAGGTCCGATGGTGCACACACCGGTACCAGGTCTGATTGTACTGGTCCGGCTCGGGGTCGAGCTTGCAGCCCGATGCAGTGGTCGCTCGATACTCCTTGCGATACTCGGTCAGATTGATCACTTGATTGAAGTCATCGATCAGCACCATGTGTTTCTCTTTGCAAGTCTGCACTCCATCGGAGTGAATTAATCAATCGGTCTAATTAAGCACACATCGATCATACTTTGTTTTGCTTGTAGACCGCCGACCACTGGGACTTGGCATCGAAGTATAGAAGCAAGTTTTGTGGTGCGTAGTTCTGTACGAAGACACGATCGTCCCAACGATCTCCTAATTAACAGGCTTCATCGATTATGGATGGAAACTTACCGAAGGATAGGAGACATTGTACTCAAAGATGCCTTCCCGGGACAGGAAACAAAAACGAGTTAAAAAGACCCAGTTCTGGTTGAACGATCAAAAGTCATTAGGCCATACTCGTTGCACTCGATACATACCTTGTCTGTGATCAGTTCGCCTTGGATTATTTTGGCCTGCACGGAGGCATTTGTGTGACTCGAAATGGTCACAAGCAGGCACAAAAAGGTAATCAATACATGACTGGTAGTAATGACGAACACCATTGGACAAATCATTTGCAGATGAAATTGCCTGAGAAGGCTCATCTTGCTGTCCAAATGATTGCTTCACTCAGACTTGGTTGAGCCGTATAATACGCAACCAGAATGACGCGTCTCACACACAAAGTCACATTTCAATTTGTTTCTTTTAGTTTGTCAAAACATGGCTCAGTATCGAGTAATTGAAGCGAATGATGCGAGTCCGAGGGTGAGTGTTCAATTATTCAAGATACGTCGAGTCGAGTCCAATCCAGACCAGATCGAATTGAATTCTTTCTCACCAAATGAGACCGACTGCGGCAGAGAGCGAATCGAAAGATTCGAGAACCGTGGAGACAATCCAATCGACCACTTGGTTGCCGTGCGACCGCTTTGTTTTGATTACCTCTCGCGCTATTTCTCTCGGTATATCCAGTGACACTGACATATACCTGCACTTGGTCGTTACCGGCACTGTCACACCACACTCGCTTGCCACCAAACACTGCAATTGGCTCGGGCAATTGTCAGTGGAATGTTCTTGTCCCGGAAATTGTTGCTGACTGTGTCGTCACTAGTGTCACACGACTCAGTTAATCTAATTGTTGCCCTCCAACTTACAGTGATAGTAACATCTCCAATAGCACTCGAACACGCTTCAATGTTTTGGTCTATTTAAGTCGATAATCAGATTGTTTTAAATAATTCAATTATTAGTTGAATGCATTTTATGTGTGTGCATATGTAGCAATGTTTGTACCGTCAGGAAGAGTAGAGTGGTCCGATATGGCCAAATGTGTTGGATCGAACGTAACCGAATCGATTTTGGTAGTCAGTAGTGTGGCAATTGAACACAATTGGTCACGGGAACAGTAATGAACTCGTTGACGATGTTAATGACGACCATAATGACCCACTACAATGCAATCAAGTGCCATTTGGCCGGTGCCAGTGTTGTCTGTGGCCCTACTGATATACATCGTAATGCCAGGGCAATGTACCGCTATTGTGTGGCACCATTGTTGCTGTCATGGCCAACTATGCAAATAGTTTGAGATTTTGTTTTGTTTTGATTGCCGCTTGGAAAAGTCCGACTGGGACTGTGCTTTGCCCGAGAGAGATTCAACTTGCTCTCGATCATGATGCACTGTTACATTGGCTCAGTGTTTGGACACAATCGAACGGCATCTTGGCGTGTCAGTGATGTGCAGTGGCAATTAGTCTCGTTAGCAATGCCATGCATCACTGCACACCAACAACGATCATCTCGAGGCTCATCAATTCGGGTACAGACGAACGGGCAAATGTTCATTTCCTTTTGTGCTGACGCTGATCCAAGTGCTGACGTTCGATCGACTCCTCAGTGGGGGTGTGTGACGAGTGTAATTAGTGCGCACTTATGTACTTGTGTATATAGTCAATGCTCGATATATCAATTATGTAATTGTCCACTGACTAATATTAGCGGTCTGTTTGTGGCACGAGTGTTCTACACTTGTGGTACACTAAATAGATAGTACACTACACTACACAAGTGGTTGCAGTTGTGTTGGTGTGGTCACTGATCAATACAAATAAACAAAACGATTATTGAGCAAAATTGCGATATATTTAGAAAGATGAGCGTTCAATTAAAACACGCATGACAGTGCATTGACGCAATTTGAGTGCAAATGGCAATGTTCGAACAATCCATTTGGTTCACTTGGACTTGCCCTTGGCCATCGCTTGCTGTGACTTGGGCATCAGGTCAGGAATGGTCGAATAGCCCGCCTCAAACTTTTCCGTCTCGTATTCCTTGATCGACGTGTTGGACTTGAGTGTGTCGATGCTGAGATCATTAGCATTCGAGGACAGGTGGCTCTTGATCTTCGAAGCAGGACCGGGACTGACGCCCTTCGATACCTTGCCGACCTTTGCCTTGGTGACATTCTTCACCGAAGTGGCCTGCTTCGGTTGAGTGACCAACACGCCCTTCAGGGAGACCTTCGAATCCTTTGGGACTGGGCCAACCTGCTTCTTCTGTTCGGCCATCTTCTTTGCCAACAATTCAGGCGTAATCTTTCCATCGCTGGTGGTCTTGAGATTTTGCTTGCTTGGCGCCGAGGGGCCAAGACCCATCATGTCTTTGCTTAGTTGGAGGTCAGCACACATGACCAAACCGATAACGATACTGATCAAGATCACGACAAAGAAGAGACAGCCAAGAATGAACATGACCAGCGAGGATTAAAAGAGCAAGCTCGTTTGCAAATAAAATGCAAAGGATGCATGAACACTGTTAATATGTGGCATTTGTTCGATTTGACAGACGTTCTAATGATAATTGTAGAGCTTGCTTTAATATTTTGATTCAATTGTTATTTATAAAATTTACATCAATCTTTAATTGCACTAATATTGTATCTTCTATTATTAGTGCTTACCACTTCGAAGTTCGAACTAATTTATGAAAGTTGAAAAAATCTATCTGACGATTAAAACACTAATATGTGTCAGTAGGCAATTAGCGTGCCAGACTGTCAAGTGTGACATTTGACGATCACTCAAATGCCGCCAAACGATAATGTCCAAATGAAAACTGTGATCAGCTCAGTGAGTTGTTGTGACATCGATAACGAATTTCGCTTTAAGCAACCTGTTCGATGTTGCGAGTACGTGTAATCCTAAGACAACATCAACAGCAATGTACATCATTTGGCAGAAATCGATCGAGATGGCATCGATTGTTGTGTGCTGTGTTGCCAATGGTCTAGTGTTTCGTGTCTATTCATCATCAGGCCGCAATGGCCATGTGTGTCTGTGTTGTTCGTTCAGTAAATAAGCAATAGACCAATCAGTTCCACTTTCATTCGTAGTAGTACATTTAGGCAAGCAACGGCAATTCATCAATCAGTCCGAGTTGATCATTGCCTATTTCGGTCTCATTCTTTCCGCGTTGTGCATGGCGCAATCAGTTTGTGTGTGTGTCTTTCTGTCCATCTGTTAGCTCGGTGGTGTGTTTTCATGTTTTTTAAAACGAAGTGCCTCGGTGGATAACACTCGAAAGTCACGGTCGATTTTGTCGCCATCGCCACTACTAGCAAGCCATCACCGCCACCATTACCATCCTCGTCAGTAGTAATTAAGCCGGCCATTCGTCAGTGTGGAGAGTTATTCGTGGTGCACTTGTCGAGCCTGTGAACGGAATCCTCCACCAGCAGCACCGTCGTCACTGTTTTTCACATTCGAAACAGCTCGACCATATATTCTGCCATTGGCCACTGCATTAACCAGCACGCACTGACATTGACCATCATTGGGTGCTTGAATCGAGTTGTGTTTTACAGTGTTGACTTTACTCGCCAGTTATCGTGCACCGAATATTCGGTGAGTGTTTGTTTGAGTGCATCAAACGGAACGACCGACTCACCGAAGCATTGATTTTAATAAGTGCAATATCAATATGGCTTGATTCAGTGCAAGTGTCAGTAGAAGAAAGGCAACTGAGTGACACCACAAGTGCACCAGCCGAATCAACAGCACCGAGACCGACCAAGAGTGCACAGTGGCAATATGTGCCCTATCGCCTAATTTATGGGCCACTCATTTTTCACCGATGATTGATTTCGTTTTGTGTTGCTCTTCAACTCTTCCACTGTTGTGTCGATCTGTCTGTCTACATTGGTTTAACTCGGTCTCGCTTTGATTTTCTCCGTGAGTGTTTGTAAACAGTATACTGCGATGTAAAATGTAGAATTGCAAACCTTCCAAAAGTGGATACGTTTTGTTTATTTCTGTTTCTGCCTGACTCACTTGCCAATCATCGGCCAATCTTGTAGTTGCTCACTATCTGACCGAGTGCACAAGCAGCCACCGACTGGAGACAGACAATTTGGCGTATCTGTGTGCCATGGTGGTTGTGGTGGCAATTTTGCCTCCTTCTGGTTTGACTCGACTCGAGTCTATCTCGCATCTGGATCGAAAGGGCAAATTGCTTCGGTGCTCCACTGTCAAATATTCCGAACGAATTCGATTAGATTGACTCGCATGCATCGTGTGTGTCAGTGTGCTCGAGTTCACTCCTGTTGGGTGATCGAACGCACAATCTATTAGCCAACTGAATTGACTGCAAATCTTTGTGCCCGAGTGACATATTGTCGTGCTCTCGTATCTCACTCCACACCACATCACATTCTGCCCTCACAGTGATATTGCCATATTCAATTGCACTTGTTCTCAGTTTAATCGATTGCACTGAACCAACAAATCGACTCATATTCGATGCATATCTACACCTTTGCACACAATGTGACCTACAGCCAGACAATATACGTAGACATACTGCAAGCAAGTAGACCTTACAAATGAGACTTTGCATTGCAAGTGCTTATGTGCCACACTAGCAGACAATTTCACTTTCTCACTGAGAATTCTCAAATGCATTGAGCCACAAAGCAAACAATGGACCTGACTGAGCGAGTAAAAAGGAATCGACACAATTGAAACGAAGCCAAACTTGCCACTTATCTATCGCACGTCGTTGTCAGTTCAGCAAATTTTCACTGATCTAAGTTCGGATGCATCGGCAACTCAGCCACCGCGGAAATGCATCTGCATTATGTTTGATATTTTGTATGTGTACTCAATGTATTGTATTCACACTTTCAGCTTGTTCAAACAACTAAACACTCAATGTCAGTTATTTAAGTCAACATCACACTTCCTACCGACCTCGCACAAACGAGCAGGGTCGAGACAAGACAATGCTCTGCTCACAGTCACTGATTGTCTTGTCAGTGATTGAATTCTTATTTCATTGATTGTAAAGTTGCTGATTAATTTGCAACAAATGGTGGGCACAATTCAAGTCTAATTGACTTTCAATTAAGACGTCAAATTACATTTTGGCAGTAAAGAGGCAAAGTGTCACAAGTGTTTGCGGGTGAGTCATTAAAGACACTTTTCCTGAACCAAACAATAGTTTGTCTTTGTATCATCATCATCATTAGTTTGGTTAGTCAATTTGTCACGTCACTTTTTCTTCCACTTTTCCACAATGTCAACATATCATCAATGTCAAATTGCGCGTATTCAAAGCAAATCTCGATTCGTTTACGATGGAAAATTCCTCGCGGTCATCGTGTTAAACATTAGGTGTACAATGTACATTAGGACTGTACACGATTTCCTTATGTTCTACATTTCCTTAATGATTCTTCACTGTTGGAGCATTGCATAGTCTAAACATAGACGTTGTATGCATGTCAATGTTGAACTTTAGCACACACACAATTCCGTGGTCGAATTGATCAATGTTTTTTCTTCTGCCGTCGCCGCATCTCACTTGATATCGATTAGTGTCCAGTGAGTGTGTCAGCAATGTCCTTCAAATGATCGGCTGCTTTGCTTGTGTGCTTGTCTGCCACTGACATTCTCCAGTGCAAATGTCCTGCTCGAGTCTAAATATATCACTCAATGTAGCCTCCAACCATAATTAACTTGTGTGCATTGTTTATTTATTGACGTTGCATTGCTCAGTACATCTGCTTGTGTATGTGTATGTATGTATACCATTGAATTGTGCAAAATGAATTATTCCCGGGAATTCGCTTCGGAATGAAAGGAATCTCTCAATTTTGTAAGCCTCTTATATGACACATAACTTATGTAATATATTTGGCCATCTCATCGACATTTTGAATTTACACATTTTCCCACTTAGAATCGTGGACCCTATAATCGCATTGCTCAATCTAAATTGGAAAGCATTGACAAAAGGAGCGAAGAGATGCGAATAGTTGAGATACTTTCGAGATGGTCATTTAGCCAAAGTGTCCACCGTTGGACAACGGAAATAGATTAGCTTTGTTGTGTTGTTGTTGGATTGAGTTTATTTAAAGTTTACTTTACTGAACGCTAAGCTGTGTGTAAAGTTTAAATTGACCAAAATTGTGGATTGAATATTTCAATTGAAAAGCAGATCCTGTTTGGGTTGGTGCGTTCGTTGATGCAGTGCAACTAATGCCACTCCACTCCATTGCACTCACAGATGGTCCAGATTCAATTTGGAATCGATTTTGTCCGTTTCGATATGTGTTGTCGAATTCGGTGTGGAATGTCTTCTCATTAGTGAACAATGGCCTTCCACCACCAGCAGGAGTTTAGCCCGTTTTGGGTACACACAGGCACGAGAAGGAGTGCAACTTTACCTTCTTTTCTCTTGCAATTGCAATCACATTTGCTCAATTAAGAACTCAATTCACTCGGTGCAGTAAAATGAGAAAATGGAGAACTCAGGAGAAACGAAAGAATTTGGTGACATTTTAAACTTTGCTTTAATAATATATTTGGTTCTATTGAAAGTGGAACATCATCAAGCACAATAACAACAACAAACACACTCAACTCGATGGCTAACTCGAATATGTCAAGTTGCATTTTGCTTCCAACTTGGGACGTATCCGTGTTCATTGTGTTGAGTGCCTTTTCCTACTTTTCCACGACAATCAATTTTATTATTATCATTGCTCTCTGGACACATTGTTAAGTTAATACATTTCCAAAGTGAAATTTATCTTTTGTTTTTATTAAAGAATATTCTTTTTTAATATTAATAACCAAGCAAGCACCTGCACACACACACAAAGTTTCCATTCTTGAACGGTGTAGATTGCTTCTGAGAAATTGTCCACCGAAAGTGTGTTCATCTCGAGGGTTGATCATGAGTTTCGATTTATTTTTAGGTTAAAAAGTTTAGATTTGTTTTTGCTTTGTATAAAGTGCATTTAAATATAGAATTGCTCAATGGCCCAGTGAGTGGTCGGTAAATTACGTTTTTGACTATTTTAATTTGCATAATGTCGCTCAGGCTGACATTGACAGTGAGGCAAGCACTTTAGTAACGCTATTAATAATCGAGCAGTTCAGCAGAGAGGAATACATGAGAAAACATGCAAATCGTTGAATTGGTTTCGTGTCGAGTCGTGTCACTTGTATTTGGTGTCTTCCCAATAAATCAAATTGAAAGTGTTCCTCTCTGTCTTTCCCGTCAACAAGTTTGTCCAATGTTGCACTGATAGTGTGTTCGTGTTCGTTCGCTCAAATGGTCTGCTCGATTGGTGTGACAATTTGGCAGCTTGCCGCGCACTTAACAATAATTCCTGTGATCGAATCCTCGTGACATTTGTGCATTTGTTGCCACTCGATAGTATGCCAGCAAACTTGTCCAATGTCAATGTGATTGAGTCCCGGTGGTATTTGCAAATCCAATTGCACATTGTGACATTGCTTTTGCTCAATCTTTGCTTAGTCCCCGTTGGCCTAACGAACTAATGTCAAACTTTTCTTGAATGGAGTCATCACTTTCGCGTGTCTCAATTGAGCATGAATAATCTGTTGGTCAATGGACCAAGTTGATGAGGCAGCTGTCATGAATCTAAGACAATATGTCTTCATATGCAAACAAATTTTGGTCCGCTCTAAAAAGCATATGCCTCCCGAGCAAGTTGTTCATTTGTTAAAGTGACCTTTTCAATATGAATTGCATTGTGCCTTGTGAGTGTGGACAGTGTTGTGTAGCATCAATAATTCGGGTCCATCCCTGGCTGGCACTAATCTCCCCCGAGTCTGCACACCGTCCACAGTCAAATGTTTTGCTTCGATAATTGGGCTGTACGTTTCAATATATCCACATATCTCTCGGTTGGTTTGGCGCTTGAAATTTTTCCAAATGCCGAATAGGAGACGTGAGTGATTTTGTGTAGCAGAACATCTCGTACCATCCTCAGCACCGGCTGCACTGGCACTGGCTTAGTTGCCGTTTGGTTTGGTTCCACATGCTCTCTCACATGGCGCCAGCTCGAGCATTGCCTGGTGGCAGTCAACTGGCAAGTCAACGGCTAGTACAGCTACAGTCTTGGTGGTAGTGGTTCAATGCATTGTGCCTAGGCACAGCCTGAAACGGCACAAGATCCTTTACGTAACCAGTGTGGTGTGAATGAGGCGCACTGGTGGATGGTGGTCGAAGTGGTCGACGTCTTAGCGCGCTCAATTCGAACCTCGTCGAGTTAGGCTCATTCGGCTGGCAGTTGTGATCGATGAGTGGCACAGTGACCAAACCAACCTTCCAAGCAACCATTCCATTCAGTCATTGAGCAGCGTTGAACTCGAACTGGCTCCAAAGCACGGTCCATTAACAATTTCATTTGAATGCATCAGTTTCACTCGACACTCGCAACCAAATCTGTGTTGTTCACCTGTTTGATATGTCAGAACTGAGTGTGTTTTGCACTGAGCAGCTCGTCACAAGGTGCAACAACAACCCCCACCATGATGATCATGTGAGCACCTGTTTGTCTTTCTCAGGAGAATCGGCTAGTTTAGAGCTTTGCTTGCTCGCACTTTGACTTAACCAGTTAGCACTCGTTACATTCGCCGGGCACTGTCACTGTCAGTGTGCACAAAGTGTTTCTCCAGTGTTGTAACCCTCGTGGGAGGACACGAGAAGCAACAACTTGGAGACAAGAAGACTGTCCCCAATGACGATGCCTCTCGCCGATGCATTTCCTTGATCATTTTATTATGATTTAGTACGTTTCTATTAATAGCACTTGCTGACACAGTCACACTCGTACTGACAGCAACGATAATGTCAATGCGAATTTATGCTAATCCATTTGGATGGCTCTGATCCGATCTGATCGACGCATCGACTCGACAATTTTCTGCTTGTTATTTTGGTGATCGATAATCTAGTGATAATCACATTCGCTCACACATTCACTCAGCCGACTTTGGCTCACTACCGAGTTTGCATTCCTCGCCGATTACATTGGCTAATTAGCAAGCCCTTTGAATCAATTAATTGACGTTGACTCTTGTAATCTCTTGCAGTTTCGCAACCTCAGTCCAAGTATAAATGGTTGAGCAATCGGTCTCGTCGATCACCACACCGGACCGTCCTGTCTCGACCACTGTCTCAGCCACTGAACCTCGTGTGATGTGAGAAAGTGGCAGATCGCAGATCGCATTCACATGCTCGAGACCGTACCTGATGCACATAGTAATGATCGCCCGTGTCCATCCGATTAGTTCCACATCTTTGTCATTGCTCGCTTGTTTGCCATTGCACCACAGACCACTAACATGAGCACAGCACACCACCAAGTGCCCTCGATCCCTCGAAACAGTGTTTCAGTCGCGCCATAGGCATCGACATCGACATCATCACTCGTACTCACCTTCGCTTCAAATGTTCAAATCGATTTCTCGTTCATCAATCGAAGTGCCATCGAGTGCACCATCGCCATCAACGGTAGCACAACAGTAAGCAATTAGCAATTAGCCTCATCACCGACGGCTCATGTCCGACGGCAATATCTCGATTGAGTAGAGCGCGCGTCGCGATCGTCCACCGATTAACACTGGCCACTCGGTGTCACTTATCACTTTGTCGGCGATACGTTCTCGTGTGTCGCTTTCTGTGTACAACTAGTCGTTGTGACAACTTATTCCAGCTGCCCTACTCTACCCATAATGACAGTGCTCATTACCTACACCAGCAGCAGCAGCATAATCCAATGAGTGCGGCACAGCAGTAGCACACAGCCACTTACCCAATCCATTTGTCGCCGTCTAAGCAAATTAGCATTGAGAATTGTTCTAATTAGCTCACCGCTGGTTCACTCAATGGTGAGACAAGCAACATCAACAGCATCAAAAGCACCAGCACACTTCTCCACATTTGAGCATCGCCAACATAATTTGTGTGCATAATTCGCTGTGATCGGCAACTTTTATTGTCACCACACTGCATGTCATCATCATTAGTGCATTGTCATAAACATTTATGCAGAATATGAGTTGAGTCGGCTTGTTGATTACCGCAGACGAGACATAATCGTGATCGCTTGTCCGCGTCTGTTCGGGTTAATCCTTCACTTAACGCAACCCAATTAGTGCACATGTTCTTGTTTCTCTGTTTCACATTATGAAATATGTCTGCGAAATGTCTTGGCCATCGTTATCGTCCGTTTCACTAATTGCAGACATAACAATACTCATCTAAGTGACCCTTGTTGTTTTTGTTGTTGTTTCTTCTTATTGCTTCTTGTGCCTGACTTGAATTGTTCGCCATCTCTCTGCACGCCATTCCTTGCAGAACCCATTTGTCAGGTCTCGTTGTCTGTGAGCGACACCATGAGAAACATCTGCCAATAAATTCTCATCTCCAAGTAAGCCAACAAGCATGTGCATTCTACATTGAATTGCACAGTGAAAGTGTTGTGCATCATTGACTCATCCTGTGTGCCTCAATTGTCGATCAATTACCGCACTTTATGAGAATTTATTTATGTGCTCGTTATTTAAATTTAGTGTCGCACACACCAAAACTCACAATTGTCAGCGCATCACTGCAATTGGTCGTTGAGATAATTTGAAACTTTCTGGTCCTCTTTCAAATTTCACCGTTTTGTTTGCAATTGTTTGTTGTTTTATCAGCAATTCTGCACCGAACTCGTCCACTTTGTCTGTTTCGTAATCGCATTTGAATTGTGCTTGGATTGTTCACTCTTTTGACAATTACCCACTACGCTCTATCTCCACCGGAATGGAAACTAATTAACCCTGCCTGTGAGTCACCATTGCCTTTGTTTTCATTATTCAAATTCGCCATTTTCTCTCTGTGGCCCTAATTTTGAATTTTTCCACATCTGCCCAATTTGGTCTTCCAATTTGGCATCTTAATTATTACAGTCGACTGTTTTGTTAATTTATCTTCTGCCATTTTTGGTTTGCCCTTGTTGCCACTGACACACAGAACAATAATTCCAAATTGGCTAATCAAGTGTTTGGCGCATCGTCTTTGGTTGAGTTGCTTCATTAGAGGCACAACTTCTCATTGGGCGCGTTCCGTCATTGCTTCGGTAAGTTGGCAACTTGAGTTTGCTTTGCTTTTGGTCGCTTTGATATTTAATTTTTGATTGCAATTTCACTCCAAACTCCATTCAGACAGTGTCTCTGCTGTCTGTGCTTGTGTTTACAGTGGAGCTTAGCTGTGCCTCAGTCCGGCAGCATTATAATAAATAAAGATTAAACGTTGGCAAAATCCAATTAGCTACACATGTTTAGACCAAATTAGCTGACTGACTGACTTCACTTCACTTGGTGTCTTCTTTAGTTTTTAGATTTTGACTCGACTTGGTCTTTTGGTCGAAACTAATTTATTTACTTCCTCCACTTGCGTCTCTCCGCTGCCTTATGTTTATTTATTTATTACAAAATTAAATAATTTTCCATTAGCTTAATAATAATGCAAACAGTGTTTTACTACTATTTGCTTACCGTTTTGCTTGGCGCAACTTTACTCTGACTTTTCGTTGAGTTTTGTTTGGTTTGTTTGAATTTTCCTATGTTCTTTAGGTTGGCTCGCGAGTTCTTGGATTAATATTTCAGAAAGTTGCAAGTGGCACAACACACACTCGCCAAGTTGGAATGCATCTGACAAAACACTTCATTTGCTGAGTGCTTCTTAATTACTACTGCACCTGACTATTAATAACCGGACCGAGTGTTGTGTGTTGTGGCAGAGGTGGTCGGGTTCACTGTATTACACTTTGTAACCAGGCGAACTTTTTATGATTGATGCTTGCTCATTTGTGGTGCTTTTAATTGAGTTAGCTAGCCAAGTGAGTGGCTCACTTTCTTGTGGCTGTGTGTGCAGACTCTGTGCACACTTATGTGCTGTGTTGTCCAACTGTCGACAATGTCCACCACTGAACAAATGGCCATTCAGTTGCTTAATCTAATTGAATTTGCCTAATTTACTTTTTGTCCATTCACTCGTTCACTTTATTTATTATATTTAATATATTTCTCAGTAATTTTCCAGTTATAATAAGTTTTTTTGTGCTCTCGTTCAAAAGAATGTTTCCTCCCGTTTGATTTAAACCGAACCCATTCGGAATAGGAATTTATTGGCTTGACATTTATGAATTGTTGTGTAGTGTTTGAATTGTGCTTGTGCTTTGATATATGGATGGGTGAATATGTCGAATATGTAATGTATCGAATGCATATACGATTGCAGGCGTATACCCATTAATGACACATCTCAATAGATGCAAATTCAATGTACGCAAATGTTCGGGATTAACCATAATGTGAGCCACCGAATAAATGACAGTGTAATTAGCTATACTTGTGCACACAAGTTGCTCCATAGATTCTTTATAATTTAATGATTAAATCTCGTGGAGGAATGCTAATTTCGAGTGCAAGTGCATTTGCTGTCCACCCTGTGCATTGTACAAGACAGTAATCTATCATCGCATCCTAATGGACTCGAACACTAATTGGCCAAGTTGGCACTGCTCCAGTTGGTATTGTGTGTATCTGTGTATTTGCCAAATTGATTGAGCCCGACCGAATAGTAATAATAATTCTTTTGGCGACAATTGCTGATCTCGCTTGCTGACAGAGAAGAGTTACAATTGGATCACAGTCTCGACTCGATCTTTTATGCGTGAGTCTCACCAAACATGAGCCAAGCCAATTTGTCATTTGTCTGTGTCGAACTGGAATTATGATTAGAGAAGCAATTTCACTTTCACTCGTGCTAGTTTTGCTTTGTGCACTTTCAAAGATGAATTTGTGTGTTCTGTCAATTGATCAACCAAGTGGTGACGTTCGCTGTGCTCACTTCGATCGGTTCGTGTTGATTTGTGCCTGTCTGCCGGGCGCTCACTAATTCACATAATGACTTGGAAAGTACAACTAATTGATGGTCTGTTAAACTCAGCCTCTGCCCAACCGATTTCGCCGAACGGTTGCACAGTTGTATGCATGCGAGACTAAATTATTTCAGGTGAAAATTTTGTAGGACATTTTCTCGGTACATTACCAAAAGTGAATCATCACCAGGGCAAAGCCATTCCGCCCAACTTCAATCAGAATGATCCGTGAAATAGTCACTCAAGACAGGTGAACTGGCGCACAGCAATTAGTGAGTCTACCTGACAAATATTTGAGTATAAACAGTAGGCGAATGTATTGTTTGTGTGAGCATTGCCTAATTGTCGGGTTGATTGTGCACACGTTCCGATCGGCAATGTCACTCTGTGAATGTGTGTCTGTTGATAATTAATTAGTGCGCACACCAGGGCAATGTGTGATTTGAGCTCGGTGCTCAAATTGGATTGTCTCTCCCATCTCTCTCACTATGCTTTTCAGCCCCTAATGTCTATTAATGACAGCAATAAATGTCACTTCACCGCACTAATAACTGTTCAAATGGTAATGACAGAACAGGACTCGATAAGACAAAGGTGGTGCCCTCCACCGAATTGTGCTGATGTGTGCGGTACAGTGCCACACAATTGGTGCAGCCCGAAATGAGGCTGGTGATTAATTGCCGATTGCAAAATATGTCTCAACTGGAGAAGATACGCTCACTCGCCAGTGGCACTCGGTGGCCCAGTGACAGTGCTCGTGCACAATTGACTCCGAGTGGTGTGCAAACAGAGCTTGGCCAGGTTAGGGCAGCGCCCGAATTGTTGCTTCGGATCGTCTTTGCATGTGATTGTTTGCTTCTTCTCGATCTTTCTATTTGATCGTCATCGGCATCAGCATGTTCTGTTGTTGTTCCATCTGCCATCTATCATCTCGGTGGCAGTGCCCAAGCAGTATGTGCGCCATTGTCCCGCACGGCACAGTGCATTGCACCACACTGCATCGGGCCATATCCCTTCGCCACGTTTAATATCCGAAAGACGAATCCAAATTGTGTTCGGCTCGTTTGATCATTTTCATTCATTTCCCTTTGCCAATTTATTAGTATTTCGCTTGTTGGCCTTTTTTCAATTTGGTTGCAGTTGTGAGAGGACAATGATCGGCAGTGAAGCAACTGGCACGGGACAGAACAAGCAAATGTATTCTGTTTGCGCTGACAAACATCACATTTGCAACTAAGCCAAACTACCTTTCGATTGGCAAGTTGCACCACAGCCCCAACTCTGTGCCACAGCTTGTCTTGTTAATTGTAATTTAGGATTTTTCCTTTGATTATAAATTTATTATGTTGCGTTGTACTAGTCATATCGTCGAAGTCGCCAATTGCCTTTGTTACCCATCATATCGCGCTTGGTCTGTCCGCTTCTCGTTATAATTTATCTTTTTGTCTTTGGTGACAATTAAAATATAGCTACAACAATTGAAGAGAGAAGTGATCTAGTGGAGCCCTAATGAGCGCACACTTTAGACATATAGCCACTCTGGACTAACGAGCACGTTGGCCAACTGAGTTGCATTAATTGTGGCTAATTAAACGAGCCATCAGAATTGATTCACTTGGCTCCACCCAGATTAGATCGTCTACTGGCGTTGTCTGATGGCATAAATCAATTACCAAAATTATTTTACTACTTACGGAATTCTCCAATAGAGGCTTGATTGCATGCTCTCACTCGCTCACTTTCTGACCACGTCAGATTCATTCAGGCACATTTTGGACAAACAGTTCGTGCAAGAGCATTGATTTGCATGACTTGATTGCGATAAGACGATTTGCACTCGAATTAGCTATTTATAAGCTTTCGCTGGCGATCGGGTGGTGAGTGAGTGAATATGAATTAGCTTGAATATGAATATGAATTTAATATGACCAATGACGTACAACGTCATGCCAATAATGTAATTAATGGACAGGCAATGCAACATTCAAATGTAAATTCTCATATTTTTGCTTTTGTCGTTCTAACAAACATTGAACAAATTGAACATTCCGAATTGGGAATTTTTATCGAATACAATTGCATCACCTTGAATTAGCCCTACTCAGAGTGGTTACATAATAGCATGATTATATTGGGCAAAGTGTTACAAAACAGAATGCAGACTTGCTCGAATTTCGACTCGAGTGCACCGGTTTTTGAAGTGGAAAGATTTACTTTCAATTAGCCATTACAAAAGAAAGACTGTGTGCACTTAAATACACTCAAATTGAAAGCAAAGGTGACTGACTGGCAGATTTGCATGCTAAAATTGACTTGACACAGGCAGATTGATTGTTTCACTTTACACAACAATGCGATGCGACATGTTGATGCACTGAAAAGTGCCATTTGGCTGTCCTCCTAATGCAATTATAGTGCGCACACAGGGGATTGATCCATTAATTGGTCGATTATTGGTGCGCTTTGAACATTTTCACAGTCGATTGAATTGAATTGAGAAATAATGCAATTGCTTTAAAGTGTTGCACACCCAGTAGGTCGTTGCAGTGTGCCATCAATCAGCATTTCTCTAATGGAGCGTATGTTCAATGTCCTCTCACCACGACCACGACATTCATCCAGTGAGCTAACTGTCTAACGCCGTTAACACTCGCACTGGTCTTATCTGCCACTGTTCACCTAATCCTCACATCATCGCCATCATCAGCCACGGTTATCTCGAATCATTTTGTCTGTAACGAATTTTTCCACTCTCGATTAGATTGAACTGCACTTTTGTGATAAATTAGCGAAATTCGATTAATCTTGGCTCAAATGTTCATTTGGCCGTTTGACTCGTACTGCTCGCTCCCTCAATCGATATATATAATTTCATTATTGTAAAGCTCAACTTTACACACAAAATAAATGACTTTTCACTTTGCTTGTTGTGCTTAATTAATTATTTATTATCCCTTGGTGGACTCAATTGGCGAACTATTAATCTCGCCCGTTTAAATTCGGTTGTCCGTTTGTCTGTGTGTGTGTGCTCTTTGTTGACTGTGTTTTTATTTGATTTCGACAATAGATGGGAAGTGACATTCCCTGGCCGGATATCTAGGATTGAATTCGGATCGAACGAGGTGTTGCTCGTTGAATGGACCAACAGTCGGACAGTTGGCCGGACCAGTACTGACAAATCCAATTCTGTCAAGCGCACACACTTGTTCTAATTAAGGCTTGAAGTGGCAAACACGATTTTGGTGTGTATGTATGTTGCATTTAATTAAATTTACAATAATTAGTAAATACATTCGAGGTGAGGCTGTGCAATGGGGAGAGTGTGCATTCAAGGAAGAATTTCCGCTGCATTATTAATAGAATGCACTAATATAATATTAATCTCGAATATTTACATATTGTCAGTTGAGTGGTGGCAGTGTCTGTTTGCGTTTCTATTGGCCGAGTACTGAAGCTGTCATGATCGGTAGACCACCGAACCAGCAGGACATGTACAGTGCACATTCAATCTGTGCCATTATTTACCTTGCTTGTATGTATGTGCACTGTTTTAAAATGCAAATTCTCTCCTGTTGTTTTGCGATATGTGTTCGAATATATTGAGTTTACCGGTGATGCAGATGGCGATGCACACGAGATGACAAGCACACTACTTGTGATCGTTTCGGTTTGGTTGTCCTCCATTGGCCAGTCCACAAGCACCACCACAGCACTAACCCAATAACCCTCTTTCAAGCCAAATTTGGAAATTTTCCAATAAAGATTGCTTTGTGTTGGCTGGCTTGTTCTCGACTGTGTTGTGTCTTGTGTGCCATTATGTTTACAGTGTTCAGTTGTACTGCTGCCTCTGCAAACACCACCACCATCTTGGCCATCTATCAATTTCCACTAATAATATCATTAGTAAATTTATTATAAGATATTTATTATCAGAGCCAAAGGGACAAAGCATTAGATAGGGAACACGACAAGAGACAACAAATTGCATTTGGTTCGTTCTTCATTGGTTAGCCATTGTCTCTGCAGACACAAACACACACACTCACTTTATTATTCTAATGCACTTTTGAGAGGAGATAGCATCACTCGCAAATTAGATGTGTGATGACCACCGCCAATGTGCAACCTTCCCGATTGGTCAGTTCGTTTGTTTGTTGTTGTTTGTTGTCGTTTGTTTGTTTGTTTGTCTAGTGGCCTAGTAGTGCACCATCGGCCCATTCGATTGTTTCCCAATCAAACGACCATAAACGCATTCCTTTTCCATTTTGGCTTCGTTTTGCCATTTTGCCAGATTGATTTTATTTTGTTTTTATCCTTCAAAGTCGTTTTGCATGTTTTTGTTTTTGTTTTAATTCTGCGCGTCGAGACTGAAAAAGTTACTTTTTAATAATAAATTGAGAGAAATAATAAATAATTTATTGGTATGTGTCGGCAGTGAGCCAGTGGACTATACTACACAGTGCATCATGATGCTCTTGCTCGAGTATAAAGCACAAATTGAAAAAGCAAAATGTCGTCGACGGCAAAGATCACATGAGCCGAAACGATGCACCCCCCGTAATCCCTAATAGATCTATTTTGGCGAGACATTACCAGGCAATAATCGAAATCTATTACTCACACAGACGACCGATGATTTGCTTGTTTAGTTGTAGCTGGGTCTTGTTGGATTGAGCCAAACGGAACATATGTACATACACACCAAACGATTACGATGGCTTGCTCATTGGCTAACTCGTTTGTAGTTAGCTGCATTAGTTCGGTCAATGATTCGAAGATGATGCTGTCGATGGAGAGCGATGGCTCTGTGTGTGTGTGTGTGTGTTGCACTTGTCCACTTGACCCTCTCCACTCATTACTAAGCCTTCTAATTACCAGTAATCTCTTTAATAATGCATCGACCCATGCACTTAATTCGTATGTCTTCTTTCGCCTCTCTCGTTCTTGTCCTTTTTGTCATTGGTAACTTTGAACCGAATCGTCAGTATGTTCACCCTGCAAGCAAACTATATCGCCACATTCGCCAATAATATTGCTCGTTAATAATGCCAATCTGTGGTTTTCTTTTTTCAATTAATCGTACATATATTGGCTTGGTCTTCAAATGCAATGGTAACATATTTTATACTTTGGCTTGATGTTATTTGATTATCTTACATTGCGCGCACACCTTGTGGTCATGAGTTTGCATGTTGCCCTTATGGCGCATTACAACGGTGTTTTCCAAATCATTGCTTGCCAATATATATTCTTGGCAATCAAGTTTGCCCTCATTATTATTGCATGTCCAAGTCTAATGGATCTAAACTTTTGTAAAGTTGTTTTTCAAAGCCAACTTTTGGTAAAATCGATTCTGCTCATATTTGTTACTTTACTTTAGCTATAGCCAACTTTACACGTGTAATCATTTATGCACTAGAGCACAATTTATGATCAAATATCGAATAACACGAACAAACTTTGCTAATAGTTTGCTGATGATAGAAGGGCCAAAGTAATGTCTTTCTTCATAGCCACCTTGATGATGATAAATGGAGGCAAAGTGTTGAATTAATTGGCAAGTATTTGGTCTGGCCCATTGCATTTGCATTCACAATTTTGTTTCATTCACTTGCACTCACTGTGCCTTTGCGTCTGCCCAATTTGGCCAAACTTTGCTTTGGTAATATTTTGTTTCATCTTCCCAATTGAACATTTTATATGCTAATAGAATATTCAATTTAGTGCATTACATTTATTAGTAGCTAGAAGCATCTACAAAATGTATCTCGAATATTTGTCCAATTTAGTCTTAAATTCACGTGTTTGTCAGTGCATGTGTGTGTGTGCATGTGTGTGCGGCGAGTCTCGCTCCATTTGGGTAACTCGCTTTTAATGGGCCTAATGATGGAATTTCACTGCAAAGTTGTCTGATTTATTCTGCCTCACTTGAATCGGCTGATTCGTCTGGTGGCTCTCGTCTCTTCAGCCACTCACCACTCACCAGCTCACTTCACTTGAGCTCTCACTCGGTTGAGTAGAGTGCTGGTCACTGTCCAGCCAATAGAATGAGCGATGAGACTAATCAAAATAGCATTTTACAATGTATTGATGCTATTATTACCGCCATTAGGGCCATTAGATTGTTATTCAAATTATGGTCGAACAATGCAATGCAGGGCAGCCTCACTGCAACACACTGACACACATGAAAATAGTTTCCAACTTAGTCTCCATGTATTATTTATTTTAATTTCCTAATTCCACCATACGAACAATGTGCACTGAACGAATAATATGCTTTTGTCCGGTTTAAATTTTACATAAAGCTGGACCATTTTAAAATATTTATGCTCGATTGGCTTTGTATGTGGAGCACTATCTACTCGAGATTGCCTCATCCACTCGACAGATAGGTCGGGTAATTAGGTCAGCAGAATAGACTCAATCATTCGGGCTGAATTGTTGCTCTGTGTGTGTGACTGCATTCACATGGTCAGTGCAGAGCTGACATTGAAAAGACTTTGTCCTGACAAATGGTCTTTTCTTGGCTCGCTTCTTGATTTGTCCTCTTGTGAATAATTGCTCGTTGTGGTGTGAGTAGGGACATATCGAGTGGCACTGCCAACCACCATCACCGCACTCGTTTCACTCACTCGGCACAGTATTAAGTGTGCACTCTTGTAGTAAATCTAATTTACAATTCGTATTGTCCAGTTGGCCCCCGTCTCGTTTTTCCCTTTGTTTTTATTGCAGTGCTCTCTAGTCAACAGTGTCAATTGTGTGCCATCGGTTGCTTTTGCTTTTAGGCTTTCCTTATTGGCCACGTCAAAATTGGCGCCAACTCGACAATTGGTGAATGTGTCACTGTGTTTCTGTCTCGCCCCCTTGTGTCTCTCTGCTTTTATTGCCAGCAGCTCATAATTTATTCTGCACTCTGTCCGGCATATTCGCTCTGCCTGTTTCATTCACCATCTCACCACAAATACCCAATGTCTGAAAAAGGCAAATGCATCCCCTCATGCCACATCACAGCACACACATGGACAGCAGACCCGACCGACATCACCGCACATTTTAAATTCCGAGCATAAAGCATCTTTGATTATCATTAAGTGCACACAGTTCACACTTGTCCGCCTGTATCCCTTTCTCAGTAGTGGAATTAATCAAATTAATTCGAGTCGATTCAAATGGCGACGTGCTCAGAATGAGTGCAAGGTGAGAGCAGTGCATTTTGCGTCAATGTGCACCACCACAAGCAAACCATCGATCGGACGGCATTGCTCCATTTGGTCACCTCAATGGCGCAATCATGACATGCACACTTACTGCTGTTTGCTGTTTACAGGCAAATCTTGCACTAACCAGACAGGTGTAGATTGATTTCACTGCATTTCGTTTCAAACTTGCAACTTTACCACTTTCGCTTGATTGCTGTGCGCGCCAATAACGTTCATCTACAGTGTGCTACTGTGTGAATGGACAACTTCCTTCCGTTGCACAAGCTTGTCACTAACACTCGACTTCGTATTACTCAGAGCGCATTCAGTAAAATCCACTCTGGTCGAGGCACCAATTCAAATTGGTCCGGTCGAGTCCATTCAAAGTTGCAAATGCTGCCAGTGACTGCAAATTGAAATTGAATTGAATTTGGTTGTGTGTGCAATCCGAAACATCCGAAACGTCTTAACACAGTCACACTCTTTCAATCCATTTCAGTGATGCCTCACATTTGCATTTGATAACTTTCATTTTTGATCTCAACTTTGAAATTCAATTTAATTAGCCTGTTCAATGTCACATCTTACTTTCTACCAAGAATTTCGTTCAATCGAGTCTAACCGGGTGTGTGTGTATGCATGTTTGGGTTGCAATCTGAATCGTCAAACAAAACTAAACCGTTTCAAAAGTATTTGTTTGATTTGATTTTGAGAATTAATTTTGTGCTTATAACTTTCCATGTACGATTTGGCAATAGTGTTCGTCTGTCTAAATCGCGTCTGTCTGTCCGCTCCACGATTTCACTTTCCACTCATCTGCGACTGCAGTCTACCTACGGTGGCTCGGTAATTAATCCTCTCACTGGTTCGGTCTCGTTAGTGTTCATCCACTCGAAAAGTAATAAACTTTATTTTATATATCGAAATTATTATATTAATTCACAGATGAAGAAGAAGGAACATTCGATTTGAACTGTACAATTTATTGCTAACCAGAAACTGCTTTACTTTACTCAGTGCTGGTCTGCCCTGCAAAAAGCTAATCAAATCAGTCTTAGCACAGTGGTGCACGCAGATCTAATCCCGATTTAATTAATATAATGAAAATTTTCATTTTAAATTATTGCCTTCATTGCTGGTGCTTGTGTTGAGCAAGTCTGGTGAGCAACATCGATCGAGTGTAGTGTGTATTTAACCCCCAACCGAACCAGTTTAATGGACACTTGATTGGTGAACATTTATATTTAGCCCGCAGTGAACAGTTATGGACTGCAGTATGGCTGTGTGCTTTAACTGCGGAATATAATACGAGTGCTCGCCAAATTGATTTAGCTGGGATTGTGCCCGACTCAGTATAATTATGTTTTCTTATAATCTTAAGTCACGGTTGTCTCTGTACTGTGCACAATTGTACACTATAATTTACAGTTACACACATTGGGGATGTATGTTGTTGTAGGGTGCTGTGAGAAAAATTGAACTTAAAAGTGAACAACAAAAAAGAACCTAAACATAGAACCACTCATTACCAGGACATTAACGGTGCTATTCAATGGCTGGTCGGTGCACATGATGATGATACTGGAGGAAGAAATTTAAAATTTAAAATAAAGCCATTCACAAACATTCTTAGCGTGGATATAAGAGACGGATAAAAGAAATGCTTCCTGATGATGATGCTGCTGCTGGTGGGTAGACAAATTAATTCCTCAAAGGTATTATACAAATTTATGTGTGGACTTGGCTAATGATCATTGCCTGTTTAGTTGCACCGAATGGCAACGTTAATGTCACCGTTTATTAAATTATTAGCACTAATATGGTTGGCTTTCTTCGGGACTGACTGCATGTGCAAGTGCAGTGCCGTATTGGGCCCGATAACGACATGTCGGTGGTGCACTGCACACTGTCATCATCACATTCACTCGTACACCACACACCAACAATAATGTCGACTCGACACGCATAAATGAGTCGTGTGTTGCTGCGATGTGTTGCCTTTAATTAAGCACCGCATCAATTGAAACTGTTTATATGTGTGTGCGAGTGTGTGAGTGTACATTTGCACTGATAGCTGGCCGCACATTCGACTGTCAGATGGTGAGTGTGTGGTCCGATGTGTTAGACGTTGTGTGTCGAGATGGATATTAATGTGAATGAGTCCGAATGAGTCACATTGCTGCTGCCATGTGCTGTGGACACATACTTTCACTCACTAATTAAAGCATTAACAGTGATCACTTGATTGCGACTGTCTCCTTCGGTGGTCACTTCTAATGGCTGCAGTGTGGCCAGTGAGGCTAGTGATGATGCTCATTACTCCTTCGCCGGACTGCAGTCTGATAACAGCACCACACTGTCCACTGATGTCTAATTAAATTCAATATAATTTTAATTGCAAAATGACCAATGAGCATGTTATGAGTGACTTATCGAGAATTGGTCCATTTGGTGACATAAGCAGGATGTCTTGGCCCACTTCGATCGACTCATGAACATTTGCTTGCATCCTTACTGTCTCACTTAATGACACGGAAATAGGAACAACTTGTTTTGTTATTGTTCCTCGCTCAATTCTCCAGCGACACTAGCCCAATGACCATTGCTGGTTGTGTGTGTGATCTTTGGGTTTGGTACTGCACTGGCACTCATTTCTCCATCTAATCCAACGTATACGATTCATTGGTACAGTGTCGCACAGACTAAACGATCCCACTGCGGACTTAACCCGTCTGATAGGACCCAAGTCGGACCATCGATTGCAGCCTGATCGAGTCATCTATTATCCTGGTGAGAGTGGCTGTCCATTGAATTTCGATTAGTCTTGGCGTGCACAGACACTGCACACGATTGCCCTTTGCTCAGCAACAAATTGCGAATCGACCATCCCGGAACGCTTTTGCCTTTTGCCTTTCGCGTTGTCTTATCTATCGGATATGTCCTTATTTCAATTGGCAATGTCACTTTGGCTTCTTTTGTTGAGTCTATTTTGTCCTCCTTTCGCACAGTCAGTAATTGCCCACAATTAACTACCGACAGTCAGAATGGATGGCTAATTTGAGCACATACTGTTTTGAGTTCACTGTTAGTGTGTCTCTTTCCTCTTCACCGATTGGTGGTTCTTAGCACTATTGCACCACTGCAGTGTAGCCCATAATCCATTTGGCCTAATGTCGTTGTTTTGAATGGCAAACAGGCTTAATACACTCATTAGGGCGCCATTACCGTGTGAGCATCGTAATAGATTGTTTCCGTACAATATTTCATTGAGGCATTATTGGCATTATTGGCATTAGTGCCGTTGCTGCTGTAGTGCACATCATGATGTCTCCATGCTCAATTATCGGACCGATTCATGATTTACTTAAATGAGCAAAGTGCAGTCATTAAAATATTACTCGATCTGTAAGTGAACGGTGGAATTTTTCACAAATCGAAATGAAATGGAAAATCAAAGTAGCTACTTGTCCACTTGAGTACGTCTCGATTGGGCCAAATCAAGTGAATAGTATCGCTTTGGAGCGAGGCACACTTCAATTGGCATTTGCAAGTTGCATTCATAACTGTCGAAACTGTTATGACTTGTCTGAGCGGACCGATTTCATTCAATCCGATGGGAGGAATGTCATTTGAATGTTGCATTGTCACTTTGGCCATATTTCCTGTGTTCACTAGTAAATATTTATATGTCTGCTCGCAGTGAAATTAAATGAGCCTTGTCTTGTTAATGGATGAGATGGCAAAATGGTCAACAACAGTGCACCAAAGTGCGATTGGCCTCACACAAAACTAAGAACGAATGGAACAAAGATAATTTAGGCAAAGTCGGGCCAGACAGACCAAAGTCGTGTGACACATTGTGCCGAGGCAGTACCGACCGAATCGACTTGCTTGTTTATGTTTTTCAATTTTGTTGCTAACCCATTTTGTTGCTTTCCTCCTTTTGCTCTTGTTAATATTCCAGTCTTGAACTAGTCGCGGTAACTTACGCAAACACTTTTCTCGGTAATCTAGATCAGATTGCACTGTCCAGCCTGGCCTGTTCCCTGTTCCTGTGTCTGTGTCTGTAGGCCAGTCTGGTCAGTCTGCTCGGAACAGGTTCGGTAATTCCACTTTGTGGCTGTCTAATGCCTCGCTGGTAATAGCAAATCCACATAAAAGGCACATCATCGCATAGTGCATCATCGCCATCAAATTCTGCGGCATTGTGTATTGCCGTATTTGTCGATTCAATTCTTTCCAAATGGTTATTAAGTTACGGAATTTTTATTAATTCAATATTGATTGGTCATTTGTGGAAAGTGGACACCACCAATGGCTCAATAGCTCAATGGCTCAATGGCAGTCACTGGCGGAAAGTGCCGTTTCGCACATATTCTGTGGAACAATTAATAAGTGCACTTTGATTGCCTGGTCTCTCCTTTCATTCGGTGTGATGTAACACATTGCCAAAACACATTCTCTCGGTGCTAATAGTTTGGTAGTACTTGGCGCTCATTGTTCACTCTTGATGGTCATTGATTGGCGCTACAGCAAATTACTTGTGAATGGCAATCAACTCACGATGAGCACACTAGCACTATTAGTGTGCGCCCAGTGATTCTGTCTGCCGGTGCACTCATGTCTCGAGTGCTTGCAAACATATCGCGGCCCAATCATCACAACTCTCATCTTTCCTCGATTGGCCTCATCGATGAGTGATTGACTCTTTGCCTATAGTAATGCCGAGTGCAGTGAGTGGTGAGCAAAGTGATGATTGCCTCAAATTTGTAACCATACAAGTACCACCACTAATGACCACTCCATCACAAGTGTTGTTGGTGTTACCAACTCTCGAAATATTCAAGTTTGTGTGTCTTGTTTTGTGTGTGTGTGCTCGATGTGTCTTCGCACTGTCTGTTTACAACTATTTATAGATGGCCTTGGCATTTTTGTTGGGATTTTTCTGAATCGTTAATTAATTTATCTAGATTGTTCAAAAGGAACGCGACAGAATGAATTACATTTTGAAATGGCCAATGTGTGATCATCACTGTTGGGCACGTTCGGGGACTGGTCCCTTCGAGCCAGTGCACCACTCCACCAATGCAATGCTCCGCCACAGTTGGTGATTAGTTCGTTTGCTGTTTCAACACTGAACTCCATTCGAACGTGTTCACCACGAACGAGTGACGACCACGACGACGATTGTCAATAATAATAATTGCATAGCAAGATATAGCTCGATAGTGGACAATTCAAAACAGATGCATCGATGTTCGATGATCGATCCGATGATAACATGCTCAATCATGTCTTGCCAATAACTTGAGGCACATTTGCATTTCATCATTAGTGCGAATGACCAAAAGTTGTCCTCTCTCATTGTGGCCAAACACTGTTGCATAGTTCGAATGGTTTGTCTGTGCACTTAATTCGCAATTGCAATAGTTTGATTGGTAAATTCTGGTTCGTGCCATCCACCTGTTAGGCATTAATCTTGTCACTATGGTGAGTAATACTAATGTGAGTGATTGCACCACTTTTGTACCAAATCAGCACTAATGCCTTATCTCATATTATCTCACAGTTCACCCACCGGTGGCCACATCTATTTAAAGCATTAATTAAAAAAGTACTAACTTATCTACCCTGTGAGACTATTTATAGCACCATCGGAGGAATGTCATGTAGGCAAACTATGATTGATCGAAGTACCCCCCAAAAATGTATTCGATCTTGAATGCGATATTTGTGGGTCACAATGATGCCTATGCACTCCTAAGTACACTTGAGTGACGCCAAATTGGCAATTCAGATTGGTCCTCTTGATGCGTACTGTTTGTCGATCAGATCACAATTGATCGTATTCAAATGAATTATAGCTTTGTCCACCAGTTATAAATAGCCACCAGCCAAGCATAACAATAACAATCGAGTGCAATGTTTGTTCACCAAATTGTGTCCAATCAAATTGGTTCAATGTTTTGTTGTTTTGTTATTGTTTTCGTTTTGAGTCATTTCACTTTTCACCCCATTCACTGTCCATTGTGTGTACAGTGTCTTGATCAGTCCATTTTGATTGTCATAATTCAATGGCAATTTTAAATATCTCTATTAAAGTTGACATCTATCTTTCCGGTTTGTTTCAGTTTTGCAGTGACAATGTCGTTTGCTTTGCAACGTCTTTTCTTGTTGGTATTGTTGTTAGCACTTGATTCACAATTCGATTGTGTTCCAACTCGGCGCCTGTCAACGAGTCTTGCCCGGTCCGGACCAGTCAAGTGCCACTCTCTCCACTTAACTTGCCATCTCAAGCCAAATTGAAATCTCTTCTCTGGAGAACAATTCTAAATTCGTATTTCCAACAAATTGAATTATAACTTAATTATGGAAATTACTTTTTTGGTGATTAATTAATTTGCAATTTTGGCTGCCTCACTTGCACGCTATTAATCGATTCGAATTGGACTCGAATTTCGAGTGCTCGTGTTTAATTTCATTCATGCAAATGTCAAGAATTAATTACCCCGCCAGTATTGGAACGTTATAATTTTGGGTTTGGTCCACAATGGAAATGAATGAGCTTTCGTTTGTGTGTGTGCACATCTATCTGTCTATATTGATTTATTTCACCGATTAGCTTCAGTGCGCGCAGTCATCATTTCAGTGTGTTAGCCAACAAACATTATGATCACTATCGCCATTATGGCCTTATAATGGGCAGTTTTATTATTTCACCCGCGTTTAATGATCAAACTTTTTTGTTGTTTCTCCCCTCTGTTTGCGGGTGCCATAATCATAATAATTCGCTAACCCTTTGGTTTTTATTGTTAATTTCAATTCTATAATATATGCAGAAAGAGCAGCAATTTGGACTATAACGGGTATTATAAACTTTAAAGCGCGCACTTCATAATTCTCTCTCGTCCACATAGTCATTTTGCATGTGTAATCAAACACCAAAACTGGCCAGAGTAAACAAACAAAATATTCCATCAGTAATGAATATATCGAATAGAGTTTGGTATATTTCTTAATTAAGTCACCAGCAACCATTAAATGCACTAAACGATAAGCAAAGCTGTGTGAGTGGTGGCCAATTCATTTGGCAGAGACAGTGCGCTGGGAGGAATGTGCAAATCGAAATATATTTCCATTTGGTTTTATTGTTTTCGTTTATTAATCGAAAACGAGCAATAATAACACACAGACAAACAGTGGCGGTGATTGCATTCCTGTAAATGAAGCACTTTGTTTGTTTTTGTGAGGGCACATCGCCACTGGGCCATTCCAGTTCCGAATTGGCCTAATCCATAAATTATTGCCAGTTAAGTGCCGTAGACTTTGCATTGAGATTCCATTCGATCTATTTCCATTTGAGTTTGATTCGATTCTGCGAATTTGTTTTCTCCACGGTTTGATTGACTTCACTATTTACTGCTTCATGCTGCATGTCATCTGAGCCTCGTCCCTGGTTTCTCTCGTACACTTTGCATAATTTATTTATCTGTGCGATTTATTCGATGCCTCTAAAAATAAATCTGCCCTAATGTATCCATCGTTTGGTGCAACAATGCCGTACTAATGGGAAATATTGTTTCCATTATCAGATTGAATGTATAATTCAATAATTGTTATGCGTTGCAGTGCAGTTCATCAGAGTGCACCGTAATGGCCACTGCATGAACTAACACACGCACTACACTGCACACTGTCTTATGGGTGCGTGTCTGGTGAGGTTGATCATTTCTTGTGTATGTGTTTTCTTTATGTTTGCACCATTCTTTGGTGACTCTAATTATTCTAATTGTGCCCTGTTGTTATGTGTTATGGGCACTATTTATTTATATCATCGTTTGCATTATGGCTCGAGTCACTTTGAAGAATTTATTTAAATTATCACTGCATGCAGAAGTGGCCAACACACGGAGCGAGACAAGAGAAAGAAAGACCACTTTGGCTTGGCATGTTTTGGTGTGCAATGAGACACTTCACTTTGTTGCATTACAGTGTCCATTGTACGTGTGCTTGTGTGCATGCAGTCTCTAAGTGAGTTAATCTAAGCTAATGTGCTCTTTCTTGCTTGTTTGGCTCGTTTCTGCTCACTTGAGCCAAGCCGCTCAATGTCCTGTCCGAAGTGATCCACTTGTGTAATAACCTCCATTTCTCTGCTCGTTCTACTTTGCTGGTTGGCAACTATCATCGCTCCCTCAAAGTAATGCCATTCTCGGTGCGAAACATGCAACTTACTTGCCCCTGTCACTGTCTCAGGCCTTGCTCTTTTTGTAATGAATCCTCGATTGTTATGTGATGAAAATTTTATTATTCAAATCCAACACACACAAGACGCATTATATATTCGGCTTTATTTCACTCGCCATCCTCAATTGTACCACAATTCTGCAATTCTACATTCACAGTCATTTGTGTAATTATGATTCTTCTTGTTCTGTGTTTGTGTGTTTGTGGAAAAGTTTTCCTTCTTTGACCGACAAAACAATGAAGGAAGGAAATAACTAAATAAATATTCGTTTACTTCTTTATTTTGCATGATTTATTCTATTTGGCATCATTCATTGGGCTCTGTTTGCCTGGGCTCAGTCCGTATCATTTCGCCATTTCACTTGTCCACAATTTGCTTATTTATTTCTCGCTAATGTATTTGTGTATTTTAATATTTGCTCGTTGAGTTATCATCGCAGCTTCAGCCATTCAGTCAGTCAGTAATATTGTTGAGATATTGTCTTGGCCTAGTTCACTGTTTATTACAATAGATTACATTGCCGCCAGTTTGTCATTTAACTTTTTGTGACAGTTTGCTGCTTCGATGCTTTCGTTCGTTCGTTGGTTGATCAGTCCTGGTCGGTGTTTCAGTGTCCATTTGGCCAACTTGCCCATGATCATCATCACAATCATCGGTGCTTTGTGTTTGGTTCACAATGTTTTGCACTGGTCCACTCACCCGTCCATAATTGTCTCGTTGGTTCACTAATAAAGCGAAATTAAAATCCAAACCAAAACAAATAGACTCCAAGTGAAGCTGTACTTTGGTTAATTTGTCCTTGGTCACAGCTTTGCTTGTCTGCTCTCATTTGGCTGCGTCACTTTACAATCGAGTGCACCCGCTCATTCGTTCAGTAGAATCGGTGTGTCGAGATTTAATAATTTTTGCTTTGTTCGGTGATTAGTGCTTGCCTTCCCCTGGCTCGGTATGTTCGGTGGCTTGTTGTCCCCCCTGTTGCCCATTCGCCTTTCGCACACTAATTCACATTCTCCACGTTTTCCACTTGGCTCATTCATTATTTCTTTTGGTTTGTTTGTTTTCTTGCTCAATTGGAGCTGAAGAGCAGACAAACGTGCCATTGCGAGGTGCCCCATTGAACAGTATGTCTCTCTCTCGACTTGTTCAGCATTATCTTTTGGTTTATAATTTGATTAATTTGCTCCAATCTATTACCCAGTGAATCGATATTATTTTACACTTTGCTCATTTATCAATTGGCTATTATTAGTCTTCATTCATGCGCTTGTAAAGCGAATTCATTGCCAACAAGAAGGTAACCGTAGTATTCATAATAGGCCAATTTGGTGCCTTCCTTCTCTTGCTCTTCGATCACTGCATTGTCTTGGTGCACGAACACACACACAGACCCAAGTCCGAACTGAGGCACTCAGTCACTTTTGGCTCAATAATTTGTCATGTCACGATCATTAGAATAGTGCACTGATTGCATTCACTAGTAAGCCTTAACAGAGAATGATTTATTCTTTTGGTGTGCACTTCCTTTTGGTCCAAGACGAATAGCATGCACCAGACCAGACCGAGGCCGTCATCCCGCTCTGGACCAAACAAGAAGAGCTCACTCATTCTGCTGTTTGGTTATTAATTATATGATTGACTCCATTTGCATTTGCCTCCTATTCTATTTCGCATTGCTGCACGCCAAATTCATCCCCCAATTTTCAATAAATTCCTGGAACAACGCAAGAGACTTATGGCCGAGCTAGCAGCGAGAGAGTTATGTACGGCACAAAGCTCACTTGGTGGCGTGAATTATCGATTGTTCAGTGGCACTGAGAATGTAAATCGAACCCCAACCAGACCGATCACTGTTTGCCTAAACTATAAACTTCAACTGGCAATAATTCAAATGCCTAATTGTGCCAGAGCCACTGGCATTGTACTATTCTTATCATAACTCGCCTTAATCAATTAATCTCTAACATTCAAATTGGCCATATTGAGTTTTTCAGTGTGTGCAGTAAAATGCCAAAGAGTTGCCTCAATACTAGAACAATAAATTTACAGCAATAAAAGTCATCCTATTGCCGCTAATACCAGGAATAACACACACACGCACAAATAAGCTCTTAATATATAATACATATATCACAAATGCCACCAGCCAATGGGAAAATTGTTTGATGCCACCGATTGCTGTTGTTGCTTCTTGTAATGCAAGGATTAGCGTTTGTATGCCAAATATATCAAGCGAATTAATTTGATTGACTCAATTGGGTTAATTAATTATAATTAATTACTCCCAAGGTGTACGTGATTGGGCCAGCACAGTGTTTTGATTCACGGAAAAGGGTTAAATGTTATTTAAAATGTCGCCAGTTTCAATTAGGATCGCCCATTTCATTGCATTGATCAGGTGCACACTAACCAATATTGATGACTGCATTATTAATGAACAGTGGAAAAGTCCACCTAATTAAGCAGACTTAAGCAGCAGACTTGGTTTGAAGCCAACCACCGAGCAATACTACGTATTATGTACAGTGCAAGACTTTCCACTCGCTCACTAACCCTTTTGACATTGAACGTTATTTTCGGATTTTGGAATCTAATAATAGTTTTTGATCTTGTCATTAAGTCATCTAACAATTGTGGAATTTTCCCAAATCGATTTGTAATAATTTAAATTGCAAATTATTACAAACATATATTGTGTTGTTGTGTTTATGCAAGGAAGTTTTGTTGTGTTTAATTGTGATCATTCGATCATTAAATCGATATCGATATATATCGACAGATCTGTATTGATTATGAATTAGGAGTACTCAATGACACCCAATGACATTTCGTCTTGCTCCTTAGATGTTGATGTTGCCTCGCGAAGAAAGCAACCAACCTGACCGTAGTGGCCGTACCTAATCGGTCACGACCGTGTTTGTCTGTGCCTTGCGAAATGGCTGCCACTTATCAGATGTCGGCAGTGACTTTGACTTTGACAGCAGTCTGCCCTGGGTCGAGTGTCTATATAGTGTCCCAGCGGCAAATAGAATCAACCACTGTTGTGTGTGTGTTGGTCGATTATCGCGGTGTCTCTCTCGTCACTGGACGGTGGTCCAATCACAGTTCGCCATCTGTGCCACTGTTTGAATCACTTCGAATGGTTCGTTATCGAACTTTCCAAATTATCACCACTTAGCCACTGTTTCGCCATTGACTCGCATCGTTGCTCGGCACTATAGCTCCACAGTTTAGTGAGCGAGCTAGCCATCGGCTCACCACCTCTATTCTAATATTAGCACTCGATGGTGTGTTGCACTTGGCATCACTCGAATCGTGTGTATGTGTGCTTAATATTCAATTAATGTGACTGGATTATTTTGGTTGGTGCGATTATTAATGAATGTTGCTTGCTAAATTCGATTAATTAACTCTGACATCGGACAAGCTCGTTTATTGCCTCACTGGCTCATTTGCCCAGCCAATTTGGCTCGATCGCCACTGGTCGTTGTGCCCCACTGTCGAGTACTCGACCTGTCCCTCGTTCCTCTCAGTTCATATTTGATTATTTAATTAACAAAACCATAAATCACTTAACGTGCCAATATTGAACACGCTTTGTACTCAATCAATTAAATCAATTTGGTTTTTTATTTATTTAACGTTTGTGTGTGTTGTTGTTTTTGCACAGGAAATTTCCCTTTCATCCGTTACCTTATGATCCCGAGTGATATGTTCACGTGCAGCTTGAATCACCGCAAGTCATTTGCCAACTACAAGTCCACCAGATGACAAGGTGAAGAGTGTCCCAGCGAGGTGCAACAGGAATCGATCATTGGCGATTGCATCTGCTGACAGTCACTCGGCCAGTCAGTCAGTCAGTCATGCACTTCACTCGTAGTGAGTTTGTGTGACACCACCGATCGAGCACTCCACCATCAACGCGAGAATGGTCTCTCAATGTGAGTGCATGGGTGGAGAGGACCCGTGTGCTCAGGCGGACATCTACTTACCGAGTGCAGTGCTGTCTCGGTTGGCTAGCCCTTTGATGGGCACTCCCAGTGGGGCCAGCCGCACCTGCACCTGCACCACCACCTCTACCACCTTGGAATGTTCGATCTATTCTCGAGGCATTCGGCCAGCAGTATTCTGCGTCAGGAATGTCCTCCATCATCACCACCACCTCCATCACTACCATCGCCAGCATCATCTCCACCACCACCAAAGAGTGTCGCACCAATGGAACGAGTACGATCACAACTTTAGATCTTCGCGCATCGATCATTGCTCATCTACATCTGCCGGCAAACTTTCACTCACATGTTCACCAGCATTAGTGTCATCGAGTAATTCGACTGGTCAGCAGCAGCAGCCCACGAGCGAACAAAGTGAAACAGTCAGTTCAGTCGCTTCAGTCATGTCGTTTCCTCCAGTGATCACCTCTACTTACGGCCAGTGCCAAGCATCACTACATCGCCCATCCTCATCGAGTTTGTCTTTATTAGCTTCAATCTGCCAGCCATTAGCAGTAATGGCACCGAGCAGTTGCTTTTTATGGCTGCCACGTGTTTATCCACACTTCTTCATTTGGGTGAGTTTGTTTTGATGTTCTCCGTGTCGAAAGTGCAAATTGCTTTATTGCTTTTGACCGTAATTGATCAATAACATTGACACGAAAGAGTTTAGAGATGAAACGATGTGGCCATTGGCTGTGTCTGGCTCGGCACACAATCCCAATGGCCACTGACCATGGCCACAGACAGGGACGCATTACTTGATGGCATTTTAATAATTGATACCACTCCGATGTTTGGCATCTGCCAGCATCAATTGGCCAAGTCTGTTTGCCCTGCACTATTTGCATTGCTCGGTCTGTTTTCAATTGCTTTCATTTGTTTACACTGTATGCATTTCTGCAGTGAAGTAGTCATCCTCGCGGTCTCCTAGCGGAAAACTTTGCCGCCGAGTATATTAAAATGTGCCATTGTCTTTGGTGTGATGACAGTAATATTGTGCGCCACCGAGTGACACTTGACAGTTTTGTCATTTAGGTTATGAACTAATACCGAATGTGATTTATCCAACAGGCCAAATTGTTCAATCAATTGACAATTGCACTGTTGGTTGTTTAGTGCCTATAATATGATTGCCTCAAATGGATGCGTTTCGGTATCCTGTCAAAGTGTCACCAGCTCAATGCAATGGCCAATGTGTAGCCATAGCCAAACATTGTCGACCACCAGCCGGAGTAATTCATTATCTTACTCGGCGACGACAAACCACGAGAGAGATTGAGCGAATGTTAATGTTAGCACGGCACAATTAATGCGCAAAGTGTCGCAGGCTGCAATTAGTCACAATGTTCACTTGTCCAATTGTGCTAATGTGTTTTCGTTTGTTTGTTCTGCCCCGTGCCAGTTATTGTTGTGGGTCTGTCTGTCAAGTGGGTCTGCCGACGGTTCGCCCAGCCAGCACCGTCACTTCCAGTCGTTCGGCTCCTTTCCATCCATATCTGCGGTATCGTTCATCAAACGCTCGCCCAGAACTGATGACAGCACACCATATATGAAGCCTTCTCAATTCTTCAATCGGTACTTTTTCTGTCGGTACGAACTCAAACAACCGAACCGTCCCATCATTGAAGACATTCTCGAGTCAGTGCCCGATGGAGAGGAGGACACCACTGGCACCATCACCAATCCAATCGACAAGCCACCACAAGTGTGGCAACAAGCGTCAACGTCTTCGACCACCAACTCGACCACGTGGCGTCATTCGAAACGTCAAAATCGTATTCGCAAGAAACAGAAACTGTCCTGTCCTGTGGAGTGCGATGGCATCACCAAGTGGCCCGAAACTAGCGCCACCTCGGTGCAACAGATCTCTTGCTTGGATGTGCTCAACAGTTTCCGAGCGATGCCTTCCATTATGAGTGCAGAGGTTGAGATGTCTAGCGGTGCGGGACAACTTGACGTGGACGCAGATGGGACAGAGGAGACCACTCAGTCAGATATCAACAAAGTGGATTCATCCTTGGACGAGCCTGTCTCGATCGAAAGTTACATGCTCAGTGGTAACGAACAATTGGCCCATTTGTCCATTCACTCACCAATTGTCAACTTAACAGAGAAAAAACTTGCTTCTGCCAATGCAACTCGTCGATGCTCGGTCGATGGTGTTTGGGAGTTACAGGCAGATTACTCAAAGTGTGGTCTCGAGTCGAGTCGTCTGGTGAGTTTTGTTTGTGTTGCAAAGTTTGTCTCGATTAATGTTTTATTTTTCAGTTTGTGCTCACTCCACATCAACTCGATAAAATATACGACATGCGAGAGAAGATGATTAACTCAAGGTATATCAAGCTGGACCAAACGGAGCAAGCATTTGTGGGCTGTGTGGACAATGTCCTGTCACAGCCACCGAGTCGATGTAAGTGCACTCTAGTTAGCTGAGCTAATTGGCTAATTCCAAAGCGTTTTACTCTCTATTAATTGGATGGAATTTTCCTTGCTCATTCAACATTCCAGTGCCCGAGCCTTTCTGCGAACGAACCTTTGATGGATGGACCTGTTTCAACGACACACCTGCCAGTCACGTTGTCTACTTCAAGTGTCCCAATTTCATTTACGGCTTCAATCCACAAAGTATGTATCACTGAATTTGGTTGCTATTATTTATTAATAATTAATTGTTATGTTCTTTTGTCTGTGTATCTGTGTCTGATGTTTTGCTTGTCACTCACTGTACCAAATCACAAATCACCTCGACCAGACGAAGCTCACAAAACATGCACTCTGGATGGCAAGTGGAAAGTGCACTTGGAGACACAAGTCCCATGGACCAATTACACTTCGTGCGTTGACATTCCTGACTTCCATGTAAGTTCAACTAGTCAGTCAGTGCACTTCCCTCTCATATATCACTGCCGTGAAGACATTTGTGCAGTACGATTCCATGATAGATCGGCGAGGCTCTGCTTGCTTCACCGGACAAAACAGAACCATTTAATAATTAAGCCAAACGAATAGATTGTCAGTGGTCGATATTATTACGGGTCTTGTCCCTCTAATGGCAATGTAATGGCAACGGTACATCAGCGATCGTATGTAATCGAATCTGCAATGGAAAATGGCACACAACGCTGCAATAATTATCAATAATAGATAAATAAATGAATGTCCATTCCGGTCGGTCTTCGAATCGGTGATTGAATTCACTTTGGCACCTCTCTTTGGTGCACATGCCGCACACACGTAATTATTTATTTTTAATTGCCTTTTAACTCATTTGAAAGTGCACTTTTGTGTGTGGGGGAATGGACTTTCAGTCATGGCCAATCACACCAACAAACAGTGAATGTGTGTGTGTGTGTGCACTTGTATGCACTTGCACTACACCGTCCATTACTGTCATGAATTATTTAATTTAATTACTACAAGTGAGGCTAAACAGTTGGTTTGTTGCCATGCAGCCATACGCTTGCTTTGGCTTGATTCATTCAAAATATAGCCACTCTTATGATAAGCTAATATTTTCAATTCGCTTATACTAACTATAGCAATTTCCGCGCAGTTACATTTTCGAATATTTAATTTGCCTTCACAATGAGTTTTGACTGTTTGTTTGGGCCAAAAATTCATTAGCAGCTGTGCAGCAGAGCTTAATGACATAAAACTAGAGGCAAAGGCTATTGTTTAGTGAAAGTGCATCGGACGAATATAACGAGGAATAGATCCATTTTCGGATTCTAATTAACGTGTGTAGAGCAAGATTTTAAAATTGTCTACTTTAGTGTTTAGTGACATGACTGAAGAGTAGATGACAGAGAACAGCGAGAGGTGAAGATGGAAAATTCTGTGATTCATAATAACAGCCCGAGAGAAGATGTGTTCTATTAGTCTATTAGTTTGCTAGTTAGTTGTCGTCGTTGATGATTTGCCATGGACCCAGACATACTTTGATATTTTGCCAATGGAGTGATGATTGCCACTGCCGGCCACTGTACACCAAACTAACTAGTTTGTTTTAATAGTTTCTTTTCGATTGGTTGTTGTTGGGTAGTATGTAATACTAAATTAAACAGCAAAACAAATAGCAAACACACAAGTTTGTTACAATTTATCAGACTAAAAGCTACTGCCAAACAAGTGTACAGTGATAAATCAAGTGCGATGATAGCACAACCGTACACGATGATGCACCGATGTGGTGGTGTGTTCGGCGCGCCAAATTATACACTCGGTACTGCTCAATTATTGATCACCACCGAGAGAGCTTTTCGCTATTTCGATTTTGGCTATGTTTTTTTCTATTATCGTTCGAGCTTTTTATTAATAGAAAACCAAAGGAATGAAGTGGAATACAAGTGAAAACTGTGGAGCGTCACTTGAGCGCAATTAATAATAATAGCATGCTGTACTGCAGTGTAGTGCCAGTGCTGAATGACACTTTGGACAGGCATCGATGGCTCTCATGTCGTGCACATTGTACGGCTTTGTACTGATCGGCCATTAGTTGGCCATATCTTTGTCCCAGACACATTCTTCTCTGGTTTGACAATTTCAATTTCTTTCCATTTGTCTAGTTTCGAAACATGATTATCAAATTACACATCATTGGCTACTCGATATCGCTGTTGGCATTGCTAATCTCGTTGGTCATCTTCTTCGCCTTCAAGTAAGTGTGGCAGTGTATTTTCTTCTTTATTGTTTCATTTGTTGACATTCGATTCCTTGTGTGTTGCATTCTTCACAGAACAATGTCATCCCAAACGCGCATTCGAATCCACAAGAACTTTTTCGTGAGCTTCATCATCAACAACTTCATGTGGTGGGTGCATTTGCCTTGTGGTCATTGTGTTGTTCAAAGCTGTCACTTTCGCACACTGAGCCACATCTCGTTAATTGCCACTTTGATTCGAGCACTTGTTCCCTTTTCCCAGGATAATTTGGTACTTTGCAATCACCGACCAGAATATGCTGTTTGAGAATGGCGTAAGTAGTGTTGTACTGCTGTTGGGTTTACTTTGTAACCAAGACCCGTTTTGTTATTTCTTCCCTTCTGCTCTGTGCCGACTCGATCCATTGACCCCTGGCAACTGATGACAGCTGTACTGCCAAGCGCTGCACGTTCTGCTGCACTACTTCTTAGTGTGCAACTACTTCTGGATGTTCTGCGAGGGTCTCTATTTGCACACCATTCTTGTGGTTGCCTTTGTGTCCGAGGAGAAAATCCTCAAGTGGTTCTACTTAATTGGCTGGGGAATTCCGATTCTCTTTGCCTCAGCGTACGCGATCCTGCGAGCCAACTCACCCGAAACGCAGAAGTAAGCAAACATTGAAGTAATCAAGCAGTAGTGCCACTCAGGCCTAGTTCCCATTCTGACCGAACCCTGATTTTGCATTCCATTCCACTTATGGAGCCATTCAAATGGATAACTTTCTGTGTGTGTCTGTTGTTTGATTGAGTACTTTTCCCTCCTCAGTTGCTGGATTGACGAGAGCAAATATACCTGGATTCTTAACGTGCCCGTGTTGCTTTCCTTTGTGGTGAGTTTGTGTTAGCATTCATGTTTGTCCATCTTGTTTCAATTAGTCTCATCTCTGTTTACTTTTTTTTTCGTGTGCAGTTGAACATATTCTTTCTGATCAACATCGTCCGAGTGTTGGTCACCAAACTACAGGCTGTCAACACTGCCGATACCCACCAAACTAGGTGAGTTGCCATTTCGTTCTCATCAAACACTAAATTTACTCAATTTGCATTGCAGGAAAGCAGTCCGTGCCACCTTAATACTCATTCCTTTGTTGGGCCTTCACTTTATTCTCACTCCCTTCCGACCGGAATCGAACAGTTCTGCCGCCCAGGCATACGAAGTCTTCTCTGCCGTCGTTTCCTCTTTACAAGTAAAGTCCAGTTCCGTGACAATTCTCGTTTGCACAGAGACAAAACAAAAAGAGCGACATTTACAATGCCAAAATGGGCAACATTCCTTTGAGTTTGCCCACTTTTGTTATGCAATGCAGAGAAAGTGCACACAGTCAACACGCACTCGCTAAGGACTAATCTGTCGTTGTGAATTATATTCGAGAGAATTGAGTTACTCGTGTTTTATTACCGAGAAAGAGAATTATGCCAGAGAGATAAATCATAAAGTTTTAATTAATTACTTGACAAGCTAATGAGATTATTTAATAATTTATCTGTTTATTTTACAGGGATTTTGTGTTGCAATGCTGTTTTGCTTCTTCAACGGCGAGGTATGTCGACACGTCTGTCAGTCCTTCCCCCTGTCCCACCACTCCCCATGCCCTTTCTCTCTATTGCTCTGTCAAGTCTTACTTTTTGTGTGCATGCAAATGAAATGTTTTATTTGCTTCTTCACTTTGCAAAACTTTAAACTCGTCATCGTAACTTATTTTGGTAATGAACACATTTTGGAACATCTAAACTTTCTCAAATGTCACTCCACACTGAATTGGCCACCTAATGCACTGCCAAACGAATGAGAGCTCTACTCTACTCTCCTCAGTGAATATCTAATTAGCTAATTACCCTTGTGCGCTATTGCACCCAAGTCAATAGATCGGGCCTGGCTCATTATGTTGCCTCTTCTCTTGGTCGTGTTGACCTTTTGTGCGAAAGTTAGTCTCTTAAATATAATTGCACACACTCCTAGACCACTTCTTGGTATAAGTTTAATTAAAAATTTATTTATAATTTAACTTTAAATTAATTATGAGTGATAATATTGATTGCACTCGACAAGTCTTGCACAGTGCAATTGCCTGGATAACGGTCCAAATTGAGATGAGTGCCTGTGCTGTGCTTTAAAGAGATCTATTTCGGGAATGACGACATAACTCAATCCAACGGCAATTGAGTTTGTATTATCTGCGAATGGGGGCGGAGAGCGAATTAATATTGCAACTAAACTCGCATGGGAAATACTAGCTATGGCGGCCAATTCAATCGAGAGACCTAATAGAATGATTTAATTTCGCTTCCAAATGTCGTCGTCTGTTGACGTCTCAGAAGTGAAATGATGCATTGGCCCTCATAAAAGTGAAACTACTGGGTTAAGGTCAAACCGATTGGAAGGAATATGGATCGATTGCCTATGTCTAATGTCCCTAATGGTGTTGCATTGCACTGACTAGTGAGGTGAGCTGCTTAATAATTGAACACCTTCATTACGGTACGGAAGTGTTTGTGTGAATTTTGCCAAACGCTGACAAGTTTTATGCTGAAAGGTGAAATGGCAGGCTGGCTTAGGTGCCACTTCAGCTTACTCTAGCAATCATTATCCAAGGGAGTTTGTCAGCTCGAGATGTCATCGAGCTGTCATGAATCTGCACAAACAGTCCATACTCTACCAATGTCTCAGTTCTCGGAAGCGAGCATCACTGCATTAGTGTTTAGCTGTAATTGCACTAATAAGTGAGCGCACTTGTGTGCATTACAAATCTCACCATGTTCGCTTGTAATCGTTAAAAGACTAATTTATGTAAAAGTGCGGGATTAACTGACAACTTTGCCTGTCACAGTCGTCCATGTTGGACTGCACGGATCATTTGGCCACTGTTGATTTTGCTGTTATTCGGTTTGCCTCTTGATTATCAGTTCCATTTGACTGAAGTGTCATCCTGTCGAGCTCGACCTTCGAGATTAACGTGTGCCATCCAAGTGCCCGGAATACCCGGAAAATCACTTCTCAGAATTGTGTTTTGTGTCTTGCAATTGGGCCAATTACCGAAGATTTACAACTGTCGGTTTGTTGACTACTAGTGAGACAGAGAGGCCAGAGGGGTGAGACTGTGCCTATTAGTAATGGACCATTAGAATGGCCAATGGCCAATGTTTGCTCTTTTGATTTATCATTGTCGGGTCAGTTGAAGTGACCAGTGCTCTGCTCCACTGGCTAAATAGGTGACATTGACATTGGCTGGTCGCCAGACTGATGGTAAGGTTGCCGGTGGTGTGTTGCAGATCGATTGGCCAGTGTTGGTATGTACTCCTTTCTGGCAGTGTACTGCTGTGTCGTGTTGATTTGTTTGGTGAGGCACAATGAGTGAAGTCGATCGCACTCGACACCACTTGGCCATCGCACCGCATCGCATCACTCACCACCATTGGTCTGTGTTTGCTTCTTTAAATTGCCATTTTCTATCGATCTCTACCATATTTCCTCGTGGAAATGATTTTATTTTATTTATTTTTAATATCTTTTAAAATTTTATTTCCATTTGGCAACTTTTATTATTTTTCTTTGTGTTTGATTTATATTCTCCAAATTTTTTCTTTTTTCATTTGCACCCAGTCAGTCATTCTGTCTTTGCACACAATGCAGAGTCGTGGCGACATTGCCATTGGACGTATTTGGGGGGATGTGTGGCTTGGTGTGGTGTGGTGGCACACTGCTTCATTGCTGCTTTATTGCTTCACATTCAAAATGAAATAATCGATTCAAATATTTCGCCAACATTTGACCCAATTTGGGTGAGAATGAATGAATGAATGAACGAATGAGTGTGTGTGCCAGAAATGAACAAATTGCACATCGGAACATTTGGTCATAAATGCGACACAGGGAATAGACATTAGTTTGGCAATGCGCAATTAAAAAGTGAATATTCTCTTGGAATATGATAGAATATGGAATGGCACAATGGATATTGCCGTGTGGACAGATTGTGTGCAGTGAGCGATGTATTACCAAATTAGCTGATGACACACTTCGGCACTGTCCATTTTATTGTTGCTTCGACCACTTGCGTCTAACTGTGCAGAACAGTGCTCACTTATTCTCAGTTGTATCGTACCGATGGTGATTTATTTAAATTTAGCCAATACATCCACTGGATAATGTGCTGGTGCTGGCGTCTGGCTGGCATTGCTTCACTGCCGACATGACTTGGTGGCTTGTTCAATTAACGCCAAGACTGAAACAGATTTGTGATTGCTAATTCAATTAGCCACGGCACCGAGTTGGCCCGTCTCGGAACACAACAGACACACTCTCTCATTGTGTGTGTGCCTTGTTTCGTTTCGTTTCGCCTCAATGTGAAGCTCATTTTAATTTAAATTTTATCCAAATCACAAATTGCTAATTTATTCTTGCTTCAATCTGCTGGCTTGTCATTATTTGAAACTTGTGTGGGGGAAGGCAATGGGAATATGTGAAATTGACGGCTCACAGGATGGAATTTGTGATATGAACGGGTGCAAGTTTAAAAATATGAAACAACACACGTCAACACGACATGGACACCACTCTGCGCTTGTCAACTCAACAAAGAATGTTACACTCGTGCACATTTTAATTACCAAACACAAGGCAAATTGAATTTGCCAACATGGCTCGTCATTAGGCCCGGGCCAATTGTTCTTTGTGCCTGTGGATGTTGTTCATTTGCGCAACATAACTTTATTATATTGTTCGACCATTTCGTTTGACGGGTTAAATTTGACATTTCAATTTAGTTATTGTTGGATCATCTGGCCCAACAGGAAAAGACATTCTCTTTCTTCCTCTTCTTCGTGTGTTTCAATTTGGCCGCAATCTTCCCCAAGCCAAGGCATATAACAAATGCTTTTGGTCGTTTTCTGGTGATTTAATCTGATCAATAAAACCAACTCGCACTAAATTAATATCACAACAACAACAAAGCTATTCAGACACATGCAAGATGAAGTTTCAAGTTTTGGCATCGCCCAGTCAATTTGATTGTGCACATTTCAGTACATTGTGATCGGAAGTGCTCGGTCCCGGGATTTGATTTAAAGAGATTGCGCAATCAATAAGCAAACTCAAATGTGAATCTTATTAATAATGAATGGCAATCTCAAGTGATTGAACTTTGCCATGGCCTAGGTCAATGTTTGCTTGTACTCTCCCTCTCTCCCTCTTCTTGCCTCATGCATTTGTCCTAATTGAATTATCCATCAAATGATCATTGACCATTTGTTCTTTTCTACCCCATTTAGGTTTTGTCGCACATCCGAAAACGATGGAATCAATTTCTACTGGTGCACGGCTACGGGTCTAATCGTCGAATGTCGTACGGCGGTACGACCGTTTCGGTAAGTGTGTAGATTGACTGCAACTTTAATTCGATTACACTGAGTCAGTGTTAGTAGTGTACCCCCACTGTGGCCAATCACCACTCATTTACTGATCAGCCAACTGGTAATTGGTAATTTGAGATAAGTGGCCAAATGGCCCGATTCGATCCACTCGATAACAAAGTGTAGTGTAGATTGCATCACCGGATCGATCGAGCCTCATTAAAGTTAGTTCAAATTGGAGCTTCACTGTGAAATGTACCAAATTAGCATGCTGCTCATATTAACACACACAACATACACTCCACTCAGAACTGGGAACAGACTGGTGAATTATTAATGCCACAAATTGGCGGATAAATTTAATTCGGAACTGAACAAACTGAGCAAACGGACGGGACAGATTCAGTTGCGAGTTTGTTTGTCCAATTTGTGAGAAAGCTAGTTTTATATTGAGTTTATAGCGAAGCTATCAAACTAATAGATTGCCAATAGACAGCACTGGAGTGAGCTCAATTTGGCACAGATTGCAACAGGGACAAGACAGACAAATTGTTTCACTTTGCAAATTTAACCAGATACGATGGCCAAAGTGGCGCGCACTACGACTTCCTATAATTTGATCTCTCCAAATGTCAAAGTCTAACTATAGCCAGAAGAAAGTTTAGCAGGAAACCAATGCAAAATGCCACTTGTCCGGAAATTCCTTTTTACTTTTTAAATTGGAAAACTTTCAACATTTATTCCTGTTAATTCCATTCTAAACACACAAAACACAGCTTTGACATTGTGGAAAGATGAAAGTTGTCAATTGCAAAATGGATTTAATCAATGTTCATTGTGCAAATTGTAAAGCTTTAGTTGCAGTGCAAGTGAATTACATGGGATTAGTGGTAACAATCACCAAAAGTGCTTTATGCTTCGCTATTTGCTTATATATTTGCTTGTCTTATCGAATCGCACTAAGCAAATGTTATTTCAATGTTTTCCCTCATCCTCACACGATCAGTTCGCATTGTGATTGACTCAATATCACTACCTCACCTCAGCACCAATGACGGACTTGACTCAGGGCGCTTTGTATCGCAGTAATATTCGAATAAATTAATTGCTAATAATAACACCACAGACACACGATAATACAACACAGACATTGTCGCTCACTTCTTGTAAGAATTGTCTCGATTGTCCACTAGTGAGTCCATATTGCATTAGTTACACGGGACACTTCATGTCAGTGGAAACATTCATTCTGTGATCAATGTGGTTGTTGTCGTCGGGCCGATTAGTGTGTACAACGTGTCTGTGTATGTGCGATTAGAGTTGCATTTTGATCGGTTTAATCAGAACACTCACTCGCACTATTTGTCTCTCCTTGTGCCCATCGAATCTTCCATCACCATCTACACGACAACAATCTTGACTTGTATTGTCCTTTGTGTTGGTGCGTGCGATAATTGATTTTGTTCTGGTCGTTTAATTATTGGAATCAATCAACTCGAATCGAATGTAACATTCACTGACTGATTGAATCACCATTGGCTCACTCACTCACTCGCCCTGCTCCGTCGTCACATTCATTTGGTACTGTCTCTTCCAATGTGGACGTTGTTAATTAGATTCGTCTGTCGAATTACAATTTGAATTCGGGCCATGTCGGGACCAACCAGAGCAGTGTCAACCACGTCAGCCCTATCAACACGAACGGCAACAGCACCAGCAATGGCGCCAACGGTTCGAACAACAACAATAACAACATCGAGGACGACGACTACCACTGGAAAAGCCCTAACGACAATCACATGGTGTCTAATAACCATGCCGATGATAAATTGCACTACGAACACTTGATACAGAAAAGTTAGCATTAGGCACACACTTGTCATCAGTGACCACTTAGGCGCGTTCCATTTCTTGCCTGACTGTCTGTGACCAGTGCTCGTGACCGGCCTTAATGGGCCCACACGACACACTCACTTTGTGTGACTCAATGACTAATCTAATTTAAATACACCGCTCGTGCCACTCTCACGTTGATTTGTGTTGTTGTTGTTGTTGGTGCCTCCTTTCATGGTCAAGTGAACACGTCAAACATCGCGGTGACCGTCCGACGCCATTGGCCGCGACTAACTCACAGGCCTAATCCGAGCTGTTTGGTGATGGGACTTTCCACTCACGCTATTTTCACTGGCCACAGGTATTTCACAATCCTTGCCTCATTGTCCTCTTGTTCTTTCCTCTCCCGTACGGTCTACCCGCTTATTCTTTTTGTTATTTATTTTGGTGTGTTTTGTGTTTGTTTGCCCTTTCGTTCCTTTATGTTGCTTTGTTTGTTTGTGTTTATTGCTTTTGTGTTTTCCATTATTTGAAGCGAAAGTAATAATAATAGCGAGCTTTAGTGTTGGTGTCAGTGCAGTAACCGATCGATCCAGTTTGACTAACTAATCTGTTTTAGTTTTTCTCATCTTCTAGGAGAGATTCGATAAGGTCGAATCGAAGAGGTTCATCGGTGAGCACGGCTAACCGGAAAAAGTCATCTATTCTGCCCAATACCTCTACAAACTCACTCTCAGCTGGACAATCTTCGCCAACTATATCAACAACAGAACTGCCTCCGAACGGTTACATGCCGATAACGAGCTCGACCAAGACGGTGCCAGTTGACAGTTGGACCGAACTTTCTGAATGCTCGAAACCACAGTCAGATGATCATCGAGATGAGACGAGCACAGCAAACAGTCAGCAAAATATTCTCAAGTTTTGGAATTCGAAAAAGTGGCGGCACAATGACAATGGAAATAGCCACCGGACTGGCATCTCAAATGGACTGCTGACAAGCGGCAGACAAACTCGCATGCCAAACTGCAACAACAACATCAACAACAACAACAAGGATACTGATGAAACGGAAGCCATGTTGGCTGTCTGAGGGAATGACTGTCACAGAATGGCAGTGGAATCAGATTTCACTAGAGCCAATTTCACATTGACCCAATTGAATCGACCCGCAGAGATTCGGCTTGTCGATTGGCCTGGCAATTAGTTTGAAATGCTTTTTCAACTTATTCCTCCCTGCTGCCCCCTCAGTCTCCCACTTTCTCTTCAATCGATTACTTACACACTTAAACTCGTTCAACATTACCGTCGTTATTTATTACCAAGTTCAAGTGTAAAATTGACTTTGACAATTTGCAATCTCAACACGACCCGACACACACACACAACACACTCATTCACTCGCCTGTGATATTTTGATAGATTCTCTCTCTTTCTCACTCACTCGCCCAGAATTGTCCGAATTCGCAACCTCTCCAACAAACTGCAACTCAACTCGAGTCCCCAACAACTCGACTCCATCAACAGCCACAATCATCATCATTCACAGTAAGCAGTTGAAAGCATCATCACTCACATTCTCTCTCATATCTGTTCTCGATCATAAATCACTTTTATACATTTTGTTACATTGTAAATTGTAATAATCGACATTCATTCAAATAAATGTTATTATTTATTGTTATTATTCATGTTTACTTTCTTCCTTGCTCGCTTGAACCTTGATTATCACGGAAATTATTAATGCTACTATTTTGCTATAAATAACTTTACTAACGTGCTGCTCTTCTAAACGATTTGCAATCCAAGATCAACTTCACAGTTCTGACAAGTTCAAGTTGATTTCGGTCTGTCTGCCTGTCTGTACGGACGTCGGTGAGTCGCCCACTTCTTGGATAAATGTTCATTTATTCATTAACTTGAGCCGCTTTGTAAGTAAGTTGCATTGGCCATTTTCCTTTGGCAATTTCCAGTCGAGTTGTGGTGCTCGCACCACCGTTTGGCATGCTTCAATCAAGCATCTAGGTTGCACTTGCACTGGACTGCAAACTACACCAACAAAAAAGTACTACCGAACAGTTAGACCACAACGTTTCACGGTTTATCTATTTTTATCAGTGACTCAACAGTATCAACTCACTCTCTCCACTCAGTCAAGTAGAAGACATTTTCCTTTTTTCTCTTTCGATTGCTCTTTCCACTTTGCGAGTGACCGGAAATTATGGCTTGCCAGGCGGAGAGACAGGCGTAAGGCAAGTTATTTAGTGAACAAGTCAAGCACGACCGGTGGCTCATTGTAGCCACTGCTCACTGTACGGTCTCGCTTAATTCGAGGAGAATTTGTCGTTTTAGGTTTTAGTAGTTTCCTTGGTGGTTTGGCTCACTTTGTTGCCTTACATCTGTATAGACTTACATTGAGTTGCCTTCTCGAGGTATAATTAAATCTACCGCCAATGTATTGTCTGGTAATGCAACTGTGCAGTATCGCTGGTGGTCACTATCATGCCAAAGTCGCGCTTTAAACAACAAATTGCCTTTTGCTCATTCGATTCACCTTCAATGACTGCTTGTGGACTAATTTAGTTATCCAATAGAACAACAACCTTATCTGACTGAGTGGTGTAATGAGTGTTGTCCAGATGTGAAGTGGCCAAAGTGAAGTAATCGAGCTTAGCACAATGGCATCGAAGTGTTTGGTCAATTTGTGTGTGTTGCTGTGTATGCTGGTTTGGACCTCACTTGTGCTCACTCAACAGGACCCAAACCAATTCGATCAAATTCTACGAGACCTCGATATTCTCACCCGCCAGCAATTGCAAGCCCAGGCCAATGTTGAGTCAAGCACTGGCTCGAGCAGTGGCAGATCACCAACCACTACCAGCACCACCACGAGTTCATCAATTCCCAAGAAGTTGCCCACTTCATTGGTGAAATCGCGCCTCGACTCAACTGAGAGTGGAAGCAGCAGTAGCAGTTCAAATAACCAGAAAGTGTTTCGACTGCCATCTAGTTACGACCCAAACAAACTGCCCCGATTCAGTCGAATCAAGCCAATGATGGTCACTGTGAACATGACAATTCTGCATGTGAACGTAGACAAACACGAGGTAAGTGCTTATAAGTTTCGAATTGTTTGTTTCAATTGTGTGAGTGCAGAACACTGTCAACATGGACGTGGAAATGATCGAATGTTGGAAAGATAAACGACTGAGAATTCGGAAAAGCACCGACAAGAACGATTCCGAGGACGACTTCAGTGTCGAGGAAGAGGAAGAGGACATTGATGGAAACAGACAACGCAAAAGTGAAAGTTACTTGCTCGAGCCTGTGTGGGCCTCGAAGATATGGCACCCAGTCAGTCGATTACAAGGAAATGCTCAGGTGATGGCCTCCTTCACTGTTGTTCCATCAAAGGAGACAGAGCCAAACAGCAGCAGCAGTGGAAGTACAAACTTGGTAAAGCAGAAAACAATTGAACACGAGAACTCAATTCAGAGCATCCTTGTGGTTAGCAATGAAACGTCTGCATATGTTTGGCTGTCACTCAAGGTGCGCATCAAGATTCCCATGTATGAGTGTTCTCGGGACGAGTCGAGTCTGTACCCTTTCGACAAAGTCAAGTGCACTCTCAACATTGCCAACGGTATGCAGTTGCAGTGTGCAAATGTCAAACAGACAAATTAACCTTTCTCGGTGTAGTGATGTACGACAGGCGCAACTTGGTGTACAGTTGGCAGAACATCAATTGGTTGCACAATGGCTACCAGACCGGAGAATTCTATCTACGCGATTTACTCAGCTCAATCACCAGTGAGCCGCTGCTAGACTTAGGTGAGTAATCCACAGTAAGAGACACGATGACACATTGTCCAATCAATAGACAAGGACCACAGTGATCACTCTACAATGCGAATGGAAATGTTGCTCAAAAGACAGATTGGCGATTATGTGCTCAACGTGTACTTGCTGCACATGTTCCTGTTGGCGCTGTGTGTGGCCAGCTTTTGGATTTCAATCGATAACATCGTCATTCGAATGTCACTGTCCATCATTGTGCTCATCATCATCAAGTTCCAGACCATCCAGACTCTGAAGGACGATCGGCACATTGTGTCCGCACTGAGCATATGGACATTTGGATTAAGCTGTCTGGTCATTCTAAGTCTGCTGTGTCACATTCTGTCGTACTACAGTGTGCAACACAAGTGGAACGACAAAATACTGAATCGATTGGTCAAGAACAAGAGTGATCGACCTCAACGAGGAAATCTTGCGCCTGGAGGAGGTGTGGCAGGCAGTCGAGGTGTGTACAACATATCCAGACGAGACGCCGAACACAACACATCCACACCAACAACGCCTACCACCCCAAGGCCAGTAGAATCGATAGTGACGGCAATAGTGACACAGCCCGAACCTCAAGCGAACACTCACCGAACCGAGAGCATCCCAATTCCCACTCCAATTCTGTTGCCCGAAGAACAAAAGAGCAGCGCATTCGACCAAAAATGGACCAAAGTGAAGCAGAACAGCTTGGTGTGGCTCAATTCGATCATTCTGAACCACTCTCGCAAGGACGAAGGCTACGACCGAATAAACCTGGTCGACATTATCTCCAGGGTCGTCTTGTTGATCATCTATCTGCTTTTTGTTCTTATTTATTTCTGTACATATGTTTTCTAGCTGCTGCATATATACTATACATTTTATTTCATAAAGTGCACAATTTTTGGTTTTAATAGTTTGTATTCTGATTCACTAGATGGCAGTAGTGGCTTCGGTGTCGCCATTTGCTTTTCTTTCATTTCTTTCAAATTGCTGCGCTCGACTGCCAGTCGCAGACTGCAAGCAACTGCAGCTTACTCTTGGTAGTTCAATTCTGGCTTATTCTCAGAACTAGACCAATGTCAACAAATGATTCAATTAATTAATTAATTTAATTTGCCTCGATCGGTGCCCTTCAAATAGCATTCACAGTGATTGCTTAATCATTTCGTGTGTATCATTGGCCCAGATGTAATATTCAGTATTCTGGGACCTGGTTAAATGAATACTTACAAGAAAAAAATCCATTTACTCAAGACTGAACAATTTGAATGATGAAAAAAAGTGTTGACATTGAAATTTGAATTACGCAAGCAAAGACTGTGTGATTTGAATTTCATAACACCTCAATTCTGCATACATGTGTGACTATTTAGAAATAGCTAACAGCACTAACGCAGAATTGACTATAGCCCCAAACGAGAGGCAATCCTGGCCAAGCCATACAAGCAGATCACATTTTCATTAGAAAACGTAAACACGGCAACACAAATTTGTCCCTCAGTTCAATTAAATGTCGATTGGTCAATGGCGACCTTGTCGTTTTCAATCCTAGAACATAAAAAACGCGCGTTTCGACATGAGCCTCGTTTTCGCTGTGTGGCTAATAAGGAAAACAATAACAAGAGAGGCGAGAGAAGTGCATTTGGCAATGCAAACACACTGACAAACACGGAAAGCACGGATAATATTGAAATAGGAAAATGCACAAAGGAAGGATATTCGTTATCGGCAGGGTACAGAATATCACTGGAAGGATGTATGAGGATACATCAGAATGGACGAGGATAGAGTCACTCACTCAAATTGGAGCTCGTGCCGTCGATTGTCCAACTCAAGACTCAAGCCTTTGTGTCATTTTGGTTTGTGATCTCGAGTTTGACACAAGCCAAAACATCAACTCACTGCAATGAAACTGTCTGTGTGGATGGTGCCTCTGTTGAGTGCACTGCTGGTGGCAGGTCTGCTAACAAGTCACGCGTTCGCTCAAAGTAAGCACCATTGAACGTGTCACGCAATTATCACCTAACCAATTTGTCTTTGTTCCATTTGAGCACAGAATCACAGAAGGAATGTGACGATGAGAACGAATTCTGGGGCTGTCAGTCACCGACCAGGGAATGTCAACGACTGTGTGAGAACAAAAGGTATGTGTTGCATAATGTGACTTACAATAGACAACTGTGTCACCAAAGTGACCTCAATTGTAATCATTCACGCACTCTAAATTCATTTTCTTTGTGTCCCCACAAGACATAAGCCAGACATTCCTTGCAAAGTAACTTGCGAACAAGCATGTGTCTGCGAGGCTGGATATCTACGCAACGGAACCGAGGGCGAATGCATTCATGTGGCCGAATGTCCCAAGGACGAAAGTGAACAGAGCGAAGTCAAACTGATAGAGCAAAATAGAATGGACAAGGCGAGAGATAAAGAGAATTCCTTCTGAACAGATTACTAATGCAAACACAAGCACTCAAATTGACAGAACAAACAGTCATTCTTAGTGCATCATTCCGAGTGGGTGTGATTCAACAAACAAACAAACTGCTTCACATTGACAGGAACATCCACACAACTGTCCATGCCAACAGAGACAAATTACACTTCACACATACCGTGCATTCATTCATTTGGTTTGCCAACACACACATCTCAATGTACACAAAGGTCACTAATTACTCAATCAATTGAGTCAAATTTAGCGCACATTATTTACACACCAAATTCCGGAAGTTAATTTTTGGAAAATTATTACCCAATTAAAGTGCATTTCAAGTTCATTTTCATTTTTGTTTGCACTTTCGTTTGCTTTTGGCGATACTTTGTTATCATTTCGAATTCGAGATGAAGCCATGTCACAAATGTGTCAAACTAATTTGACAATTTAATTTAATTATCATTTAGAGACAAATGAATTATTGGCGTGCATAAGTAAAGTTGTGAAATACTATTCTCAGACTGTACACTCGATTGACACATTCAATTGTACAAGTTTCGTGATAGGTCAACGGTCACTTAATTTCAATTGGGTTTCTCTGTGCCAAATATGTTAAATTATAACGTGTCAAGAAGTTCCAAATTGAGTATTCAATTAATCTTTTGATTGATTCTAAAGTATAGAATTCTTGATAATTTGACCTCATGTGAACTCATATGACCCCAACCCAGACAAAACGTCTTTCAGTGCGATTTGTCAAGATATTTTCCACTGAGTGGTCTAGTCACCAGACCAAACAGTCTCACCTGACACGTTCACCTAACACCCCAGCGACACTCAACACCGAACACGGGTCGACAATTTAAATGTGCCAATTGGCTTCATCGCGCATTCCAGTGGCAAATGATCCCAAAGTGATTTATGACACTCGGCTGGTCTGTTCTCGCTACATTTGTGCTAAATCAGCTTATTTTGGCTCGAAACTCTTCTGTGCCACTGTGCTGTCGCATTAATAATATCCAACGGTGATTTATCCAATAAGCCAGAGAAACGATACTTTCGATATATATAAACTTATTTGGGCTCTCAAAGTTTCGATTAATAAATAATGCCGAATTGGTCAAAAGTTAACTAAAATTGCACTTTCTTGCCCAAAAGTGCTGTCACTTGACTTTCTGGTTTAGCTGGAATGGACCTCACAAATCAAGGTCAATTGCCTCGCAAGTCAGCCCATCTGCTAATTATCTCATTAATCTCACTAATCTAGTAATATACGCTAAATTAATGAAACAAGATGGTAAATTATGAGCCAGAGCGAGAGGACCACCAGCACAAGGATCACCTAAAAAAATCAGGTCAAAGTGATCACACCGAGCATGGCAATTAATATTAATTAGTTGTAATGCAATTAAACTGCATTTTACGGTTTGAAGGCAGACAAAAGTTTTGATCGTACAGCGAACAAATTGATTGGAGCATTTGTCGGCCTGGTTCGGCATGTATCCCGGTTTAGGTGCATGTCGTACTCAATATAGAATCGATCTATTATGGAACCTCTAATTGCATTATCACAGTCTGCTTGTTTGTCTGCCTGTCTGTCTGTCTGTGCACATGAGCATGGAGTAATGCATTCACAATCACACACATTTGCTCCATGTGTCCATATTGACCATATCTTCGTGGATAGTAATCAATTTCGTTCATCAAGCACCAACAACAAATTACACACAGCAGAGCAGAACACAGTTATCTTGGCTGTGTCGGTACTCCTCAATCTTTGTGCCGAAGCACCTCAAGTAGAATGCTCGAACCGATCGCACACAGGCAACAATAATGCAATACTTCGCCAGTAGAATCATCTCTCACTTGGAAAAGCAAATAAATCTCCCTTCGCCTAACGAACTAAGGTGTCGAACCGAAAGGCAAAGCGCAAAGCGCAGAGAAAGCAACGCGATTTATTGCCTCTCACTTTCATACAAATTGTGTCGATTCGTTCGACTCACTTCTCTACACACCAAAATGTTACCTGCCAAGGCATCACGTAACTTTCTGTTCTATTAGATCAAGACAAAAACTCAAAAAAGAAAAGGAAAGAAGAACAACAGCAAAAGAAGGAAGTGCCATAATCAAAGTATGGCGGCGGCGATATTTTGATTGGAATTTGCCAACACTTTCACTGACAAAATCAAGCAAACACATACAACACACAATTGCGACACACAACTCACCCAACTTAGCCGAATTGAGTCGAGTGCAATAAATTACCTCACTTGATTGTGCCTCTCTGTCTATTGAGCAGGCCACTCGATTGCAATTGCACCCAAAAACCGACAATTGAATCAACACAACACACTAACAAATTCACTTTTAATCTATAATCGAGAAAGAATAATCATTGGTGTGTTATTATTTATTTAAAGTGTTACTTTAAATTGTGCTTATCGAGTGCAATGCACATGTGGTGCGGCCAATACGACAATCTATTTTCTGTTCAAATGAATACAAAGTTTCGATTGCAAATTGCACTTGAGCACGCTATGCCCAAAATGGAAACACATCGGTAAAATCAAACTACCGCACAAATAGATTGTAATTTATTACTGAACAATTGGGCCTATTGAAACACTGTCAACTTTCATCATCGAAACTGCTTTTCAGCTGAGAATATTTCCACTGAAGCTTGCAATAAATTTTAATTATTAATTTAATATATTTCACTGGATCGATTAATTCCATGAAATATATTTTCGATTGAATCAACAGAATTTTTAATTTAATAATTTAAAATCAAAAATACATCTCACGAGAAGATGAAAAAAATACGCCAACTCAGTTTGTCCAGCAACAAAGTCCGATTCTACTTGTCCATTGAATTACACATTGAAATGTCCGCCTTTGAAATACTCGCCACCGAGAATAGCATTTGTCCATTAGAGAAAGTTTCCATTGCAAATCAAACTTTGCCATTAGTTACAGGAGTGAGAGTATAGCCAATACCCACATTACCTGCCATTGCCAACAGTGAAGATGACTGGTGTCACACAAAGCGTTCATTACTGACACATAAAAACTACAAGTGAACAGAATATGAGCCATATTGTTGAGTCGCAGTGCAATCGCACTCGTACACTCGAAAGCTTACAATTATACCAAGACAAACAAGAGCGAACATTGCCCGCAAAAGGTCACAAATGACTGAAATACCACAAACCGAAATTGTCATTCTTTACTAAATTAGTGTGTAGTGAATAGCCACAACAATGCAAACAAAGTATTGATTGTAATTAATGACGTTTGTCCATTAACTAGCCACAATCATCGATGATTCATTTGTAGTAGTGAAAGTAACTAAAAATGTTGAGTCACACAGAAAATCGCTACTACCCAAAACTAAAATAGAAAATTAAATTCCCACAAGTACAAATACTAATGGAATAAACGAGACCATAAATTGGACAGCAAATGAAAGAGAATGTTAACACACATGATTGTTAGCTCTTGTTCGCTATAGTAGACTGGCTAATTACACTGAATTAGCATGTCTCTCGAAAGTGCCACTTATTGTCACACTCGTGGGAAAATACCTACAAATTTGCATGAATCGACACGTGTGGCCCACTGTAATTGATTAGTGCAAAGTGAAGTGTACAGTATGATTGACAGTATGGCGGTGAGGTGAGTGAACTTGGTCGAGTGATCGATTCGATTTAGATTCGATTTAACGAGCCAAAAAAGAAAAAACGGACATGTTGAACAAGACAATATACAAACAAAACTTTGGTCTAGTCTATTTCCGGTTAGGGGATTTTGTTTGTTTCATTTTGAAATTGAATGTAAATGTGTGTGAGAATCAGTGCACACCAAGTGCACTGGATCGGATGCAATTAATATTGCCATTGGGTTTAGTCTGCAATGGCCACAGCGAAACACACAAACACAATTTGTAAAAGAGCGCACACAATTTAACAATAAATTATTGCTTTAAAATTTTCCGTTGTGGTTTATAATAATTTGTAGTGCTTTAAGTAGACTTGTTCATTGAGTTAATTATCACACAGTGTAGTAGAGTGTTGTAATGCTATTCCGAATTTATCATCGTCCCACACGCGTATACATACACAAAACATGGTGCAACTATTATTACACTTGTAGTACGCGTGAGACCATTACGGCAGCGCATAATGGTGTCTTGGTAATAGATTATTGCCAGCCCATAGAGGAAATCTCATTTAAATTTTGGCTTGTTTCGAACGCAATTATTCATGTATGTGTGATGTACGCCGGCGATGGCACAACAAGAGGGACCCAAATGTCCCAGTGTGTGTACTGGGTGCACTGCTTCTGCACTGTTCTACCGCCGGCATTTTGATTTATATTATCAGCGAAAATTAAAGTCATTCACTCAGTGCTTAGGAAAGTGTAAAAATAATTAACATAAACAGGCTTAGTTGTGTGGTTGCGGTGGTGTTTGGTGTGTTTGGTTGTGATGGTGGTGCCGGTGCCGGTCCGACTGGTTATGCATGCAACTGACAGCATCGTCTTCGTGCAAACTTGGTACCCACCAATTTAGGGATCGACAAGTAACCACCAACTTGCAAGCCAAAGAGAGACCAAACAAACCCGAACCGAATGCACACTCAACACTTTGCTTTGTGGACACTTTAAATGGCAAAGTACATTTCCTAGGATGGCACTTGAGCAGCACCAAGCTGGCTCGAAATCATTCTTCATCTTCACACTCGATCGTCCTCCAATAGATTCATTGAACGTGTGTGCATGCTTAACAGTGCAACAGCAAAAGTAACTAGTCGCCGTTATTTTCACTTTGCCGCATAACAAATGATCTCTCGGTCTATCCATTCTACTGTGCGATGCAACGATAGCACAAGTTAAGGAAATAATAAAAATAATAAAAATAAGACACAGAAAAGAGAAGAGAGTGCCTTGCTGATATATTCGCTCGCTTCAAAATGCATTATTGTGACAAATCTAGTCTGTTGGTCTAGTCGGCTTTTATTAATATTCTTCTTATTTGGCACATTCACCACTCAGTGCACACATCGGCACACAATCATCACACCGAGAAGGTCGTTTAGTCGATCTAATGATTCTAATCGCAGTGCAGTGCAGCACGCCACACTTGTCCAGACATTGCAAATAGAATATTAATTACAGGCTTAGTAGACAAAGAATTTCCATTTTTAATTTATTATATTGCTCCATATCGCCGGTCTGTCATCGGTCGACGCTTCTCGTTGATTGCTCATTTCAATTTATCACACGACCACATCTAAAGGTCGTGCAATAATTAGTAGAGTAATGTGTCCTGACCATGCGCCAGATCGATCACTTCAATTTATGGGTAGACCAATTCGCATCGATACCTTTTGCAGGGTAAATTTGTGCTTATCGTTTTAATTAAGGAGAGTCTCTGTATGACGTCTTTGTTGTGTCAAATTTCAAGTGAATTACATTAAGTTAGTCAATTGCTTTCCAATTATAATGTACGGCCCGATAAAAACCATTACTGGAGAGACATCAACCTTTGACATAAACCAGTGAAGACACCGAAATAGATTGACTCCAGTTGATAATAATAGAAAATGTTTTGGGACATTTTATTAATAGAACAATAAGAAAGAACAGCAATAACGCAACAATAATAAATTAAAAAGAATAGCAAAAGTGACATTGAAGTCGAGGGGACGTTGAGAGGAGGGGGACAAAGTGGTCCATGGTAATGACAAAGTGGCAAAGATGAAAGGGACGATGAGCGTGAGCGTGAGCGACGACGACTTACGAGTTGACGATTAACGTTAGCGCCAGATTAGACCAGCCGACAAGACACCATTCGGCACAATTGACAATTGCTTCTGTGTGCGTGCTGCTGCTGAGGACACAAGTCCAATGGAAATGTACGGCGACAAATGCAAATGCGGAGACAACAACAACAGCACCACTTGGCCACATGCCATCGAGTGAGTGAGTGGCACTAACCTTTGGTCAAACATTGGTCCATTCAATTAGGCCATGTCCTCACTTAATGGCATTCTTACTATGTTTACTGTTCAGTACATGTATATGCAGAATGTTGTTGGCCAGTGGCAATTCATTGTTTTTATTATTGCTGCTATTGTTGTTGGCCATTGTATCACAATTTGCATTGCTATTTGCATTGTTCGACTGTTCAACCGGTGAGGTCAGCTGACTAGGGTGCGGACTACCATTGGCATTCTTGCTCGAGTCACTCCTACACTGGTTGTTATTGTTGTTGTTGTTGTTGTTGTTGGTCTCCTCCGCCTGTTGTTGCTGCTGCAAGTTGGCCTTCAATTTAGCCACTAAGCAATTGGAATTGTTGCTGAGCTTGGCTGACTGTGTCTGCTTGCAATTGGTTTCCGAGTCAAAATTGAAGTGGTCCGCGTTGTTGGTGTCCCGTTTCACTTTGGACTTGTAGTAATAGTTGTATCGATTGTGCGGTGCTTTGTAGATTCGATTCCGGTTGTAGCTCAGATTGGAGCTCGAGATAAAACATGAGCAGAGAAGTTTGCGGAAAGCTCGTCTAAAGTCCTTGGACCAGCAGGCGTAGATTATTGGATTCATTGCACTATTGATCCAACCTTGGTAGGGACAGGAACAAAACAGGAAATGAGATTAGATTGTACTCGAGCAGTGATCGGCAAATTTGCAATTACGATCTGATGATGATAGTGCATAGACTTACCAAGCCAAGTTACCACCGAGAACACGAGATCCGGCTCGAGAATACACGTTTCCGGACAAATTCCCATTAGGATGTTTGTCACAAAGAAGGGCAGCCTATTGGCCAATTGTAAAAACAGGGAGAAAGGAGAGAATTACCAAAAATGCAAAAAGGTTCGATCGAGATGCAAATGCAAAACAAAACGAGCCAATGCGTGCGTGCCAAGCAAAATAATAAAGTGAATTGATGCACTCACCAGCAAAGGATGAATACTCCCATCACGATTCCCAACGTTTTCGCTGCCTTCCGTTCTGTCAATTGGACAAATTGAAAAATGAACAAATCACAAATTGATAGTAAAAACTTTGTATAAATCATTGGAGAATGCAAAGAAAAGTGAAGTGAAATGAAGTGCACTGAAGTGACCAGTCAAGGACTGCAAGCAAGCAAAACTCATAATCACTGTCATCGTGTGTGTGTGTGTGCACTGCTATAATAAATATTTTATTATGCACAGAAAGAGCCAGTTATTTATGACCAGTCGGTGAATATGGTGCACTGTGAATTGATTTGGGACAGATAGAAATGCTCTCACAGATGAATTATGTCCTCTCCACCAGAGACGCTGACACGGACCTAAGGGAAGCGTGCACAAAAATGGCCAAATGGTCAAACAATTGAGCCATTCGTGTCAGCAAAGCTGCCGCCGAGTGTGTGAGAGAATGTTGTCCAATTTGCCAGTGGCAGTGATAAACACAAACCAAGTGGCTTCATATATCATCTCACTCACTGGCACAAATTGTCACAAGCAAAATGTGAGCAAAATTGAATTTTCCCACACACGCACAACTGGCCATTACATCTGTCCATTCAGTGGGAGACAATATCACCACTCATTAGAACAATAATAATATTCTTTGCCAGATTGCATTAATATGCACTGGTTCGGCCAGTGATCGCACTTCAATAGCACTTCACTGACAGGCGCATAAATAAACAAAAGTATAGACCAAATTATTAATTAAACGCAAAACATTTTCATTTGGAAAATTAATTCAATTTAGTCGAATAGCCTTAATAATAATAATAATAATTTCATTAATTCATTAAATAAATTAAATTCGCCGCAAATCAAGCAAAATCAAATCCAAATTTATATTATTATTATTAAATTAAACAATTTCGTTCACATTTAATAATAATAATAAAAAATTTTAAAATCATAAATCGAGAACATTAATAAAATTTATTGAAGGAGAAAGATGTTGAGTGTTGGAATGGAGTGAGTTCACAACTGTGCTCCAAAGTATATTAGAAATGCATTCAATGCACTGATAATATGCAGACGGAGGCAATGGTTGGGCCTTGATGGCCATTGGAAATATTTAATGAAAATGTATGCAGGCAACAAAACAGAGAGACCTGCAAATCACTGAGAAGAGTCTCTTGCCGAATTGTGACAAAATGCAAATATTATTGAAATGGCTCAGTGAAAACATATTAGATTTATTCGATTGCAAGTTAAGTGGTTTCACCGATTTAGCGATCTACCGAACAATCGATAACAATCGAGCAACAACAATAAGAAGAAAGAGAGGAGAAGAGGCAATAGTCAATAAAGCGGTAAAAATAGTTTGCGTGGGTAAGGAGTGAGGCAGAGAGTGTAGCAATACACAATGAGGTCGCAAATTGAGGCTTGCAAAAAGATCAGATGTTTCGGGTTCGGTCCAGGAAAATAAAACAGTTTGCAGCCGTTTAATAAGATTTGAATGGAACACTCAGCAAAATGTACAGACAAATGGTCAAACAATACAAATCGATTTGTTGCCACACTGAGGCAAACCAGTGCAATCTATCCTTTCCAATTTGCCAGTGCTCACACACACACAGACACACACTCACACAAGTCAGTGAATTATTTTGCAATTCCGGCCAAGCAGATTGGTGTTGTCGTCTTTGGGGAGATTTCACTACCGAAAAGGATCGACTTGGAGATTTCTCTCACTGGCTGCTCACTGTCCGGGTGCAATTAACCTTGGCGACCTTTCTCCCTGGTTTGGGTGTTGTTTGCTTGATTGATGATTAGTCCGGATAATTAATCGTACACAAAAGTAGCGGAGAGAGACAAGAAGAAATAAATTAAGTGATTAATCGTGCCATTACCGCCGACAACAGCGACAACACACCGACCGTCATCAACAAGCTCACCGAACAGCATCGGGAGCATCATCGCCAGTAATGACCATACAGCACCACAGAGCACTAAAGAGTAAAAACAAATGTCGAAAACATTCTCAATCGAGCAAATGATGTGAGAATAAATCAAACTTACGTAAACCCCCACACTCACGCACACACACACCCGAAAGACACTTTTTGGTTGCTATAGCCCAATGCCACTTGAACAAAAAAATGAAAGTCAAGGACGGTGAGAGATAACTCGTGTGACCAGGCGGACAAACAAAACAGAAAACAGTGACGATTGATTCAGAGGACTTGAATCGAATTATTAAAAGTAAATGTTTGCTTGTTTGTTTGTTTGTTTTGTGTCGAGCAAAGTGCAATCTATTATTCATATATCCACAGATGCGTGTAAATACATTATTAATAGACTCTGGTCCTATCACAAGAGTGAGAGTGACTGTGTGAGTGATATAACCAGAGGAAAACACATCGATTGCTCCTCTCAAGTGCGTATAAATATTTAATAAGATGGCAATTAATGGACGATGTTTGCAGCGAGAGAGCAATTGATATTGTGTGCTGGTGTGCATCACTTCCAGCCACACACATGATGAGAGTGATGCTGCAAGTTTTCCGGTGACAATCGCACCGCGCATTTGTTGTCGCTGCTTGTCTGTCTCCTTCAGTAATAATATATCCCCGATTGATCATCATTGGAGGCAATAGTCGATAATTGGCCCATCATCGCCATCATGTGATTTGGCAATGAGTCCATAGTGGCAAATAATAAAGCGCACAACCAATTCGCCCCAGAAGAGCAACTTTAATACTAACTGACTGGCAATAAACAAATAATCGGCCAATTCAAGGGAGAGAACGAAGGGTTAATTCACTCACTGTGTGTAGACACAGAGTAACAGTAAACAAGGAAGACAAAGTAAAGTCATTAAAAAGTGATTAGCCCCACTGCAGTGAACAGTGAAGTGAGCACTAATTGGGTTGTTGTCCTCTCAACAGGAACAACTAATTTGATTTGAGCCAATTCCGTTCACGTTCTGTGTGGTGCTCACTTTAAAGACGCTCGGTGCCGATCGAGACCGAGACAATTTGCTCTAATTGAATCAAACAACAAGAAAACTGCCAACAGTTTCCCTTTGAATCAATTGCTCTCTGGACTGTCATTTTGGTGCAAAGCAATGACCACAGACCAATTTGGCAACGTGATTGCACCAAATGGACAGCGACACTCCTCATTCCATCAATCAGTAATATTTCATCAATATTTATCGTTCAAGCAAGGCAATTTGCTAATATAGCATTCACTTCTGTATTGAGTCAGTGCAATATCGCCTAATTGAAGTCTGCGAATTGAAATCGAGTGCCACACGGGACGAAACCAAATTAGACACAAAGCACCGAGATGGATCGAGCTTGAGGAGAGAAATGTCTAATAAGTCTAAAATGGCTTCCACTCACTGTCTCTACGTCCGCATGCCTGTCTCCTCCTGGACTGAATGAAATAAATCAAAGTGATTATTAGGCAATTTAAAAGACACAGTTACAGTTTGGGTACAGGGCTCGATCGTCCATTATTATTAATAGATTGGTAATGCAGGCAGAAGGCTCAATTATAGAGATAAGTTATAATTTAACATGCACAGAAAAAAGATGCACACAGGCACAATGACGAACTATGGAATTAAGTGCCACCAGCGAAGCGATGACTTGCCCTGGCCTGTGTGTGTGTGCCATTTCGCTGTCCATTAGCCAGTAATCGAGTTAAATCGGGGCCCAGGGTCGGATCTGTGACCAATCCCGACGCAAAACTAACCATCATAATCGTTAGTTGTATTTAGATTTATGCCAAATGGCCTTCCCGGGACTTTACTACTTTGTGCACAAGTACCAACACAAAGAAGCGATCTAGCGAGAGAAAAGGCAAATAACCCAACAAAAACGAGTCAGCAATTGAATCAATATAAACGGCCATTAAGTCACATTTAGTGGAATAACTGAACACTGACTAACTGAGTACTGCCGCTGAGCAAATAGTTTTGCGGACAAAAATTTCCGGTAGTTTTAAAATTAATTCTCACAATAAAATAAATCAACTCAGTGAGCATTCAATAGTGTGGTCATAAGAATAACTCTGGCCGAGTCCAGTCAAGAAGTGCACAAAAGTACACAGCACGACAATTGGACAGATTTATTCAATGCAATTTACAAGTGACGATTACAATGATCAAAACGTAGATTGATTCCATTCGGATTGCATTGTGAGATTCATGCTGGGATTCGCTGCTCTCAATGGCTAATATATCATTGGTCAAGCTAATTGGTGGCATTGCACTCGCTTTCCCTATCGATTGGCTTGCCTGCATTACATTTCATAATAATTCATTGCATGTCGGCGTGAGTTGTCTGTGTGCATGTAGATAATGCTCATCACCGAGCGGCAAATCATCCACAAATTCATTATCGAACTTTGAATAATTGATTTGCTTGCAAACTGGCTCGCAACGCCAATATATCGATTAGCTCGTGTGAACAGTTCGTTTGGCGTTGTGCCAAATTGGTGTGAGAGAATGTGCAAAGTGGCTCGTTTGCACAATGGTTTGCGTGTGCGGTGTCAATGTGCAACTGACAAATGACACCAAATGGGACTCAATAGCAATCGAATCAATTCAGTATCGGCTAATCTGCCTTGTCCAATCGATTGTGCATCCCGGACACGGAGCAGATAGATTCACCGATGGCAAGGACGACTGTGGCCATAATTCCGGGCAACAAATCATTTAGCGTTAAATCTGGAATATTTCCAAAATGTTTTGTTTTAGCAAACAAAGAAAAATGCAAACAAGCAATGTTTGCAATTGTCAAATCATCCGCACACATTGTGCTGCCTGTTGTGCCTTGTGCACTGAATGAGCGCCATTAGCAAGCAATTAGACTGTTTGTCGGTATCATCACATTTTCCATTCGACCGAATTGTTCGCCCCATTCAGTGGGTCTCTGCTTTGGCAGACGTCAAATCACATTGTGTCATCTAATTAGCATTTGGTTTGTGTTGTCAGCAGTGCCTTCATTTCCTTCACTTCATTTCAATTCAACTCATCACGAATCGACTTACCTTTGGCGAGTTTGGCTAGTCTTCTGCCCACCGACCAATTGGCTTTGTGATTTCGCATGTTTCGAGTTGCCTGGCTGGTGGAGTCAAGATGGGATCGATCTCCGTTGGTTTCGTAGTCCGCATATTCGGCATGACCCACTGGAGGCAGTTGCTCCACACTGGCCTTGATGTCATAGGACTCACTCTTGGAGAGGGACAGTGCGTCGTGTGACACCGAGTGATAGTTGAGCGTGTTGTGCTTGTTCGGTGGATGTGAGTTGCTGATTTGATAGCCACCTCGGTGCATCCGCAGTGTGAATCCACCAGTGTGGTAATCACCTGATGAGCTGCCACCATCGGTGATGGAAGACATTTCGATCTGTTTCACGCCCAACTTGAGACTTCGAGTCTGCTTCGAGGCTATCACATAAATGCGGTAGTAGGTGAACACCATGATGGTCAGTGGCCCGTAGAAGGAGATGGTCGACGAGAAGACTAGATAGCCCACGTCGTCCGTGAACAGACATCGGAAGGGGGCGACGGGTTCCTATTGGGTGAGACATGTGATTAGTACATTGTATTAGTTACATTGTAATACTACAATGATAATGCTAGCAATATAATTAATTACGGGCACAATTTGATCGTGCACAAGCGAGCCCAATTAAGCGATTAATAATTAAGCAAACATTTGTCCGACTAACCAAACTGGATCTATTCTAATTAGTCAAAGTTAGACATGACCGGACCAGTGACCAAACTGTGCCTCTGTCGTACGCTATCGCTCGACACTGGGAATGCCATATAAATGTAAACAAACATTGCCAATTGGCCTGTAGCCAAACAAACGATCGGCCAAGTTAATTATGGCGCGCACAAGACATTTTGTGCATTTTAATCATTGGCCAGACATGCGAGCAGTGAACAGTGAAACAAGCAGACCGAACACATCGATACACATTAACACATTGCATTGCCATTTAATTAAGTGCCAGGTTTGGCCGAGTATGCTTTGGCTCGGTGTATGGCTCTGTTTGCTTATGTCCGCCAAATCGAATGGCCACAAAGAATGGCACATCGTTCTCATTAGACAGAGTGGCATGTCCAGCCTGGCAGATGCACTCGTTGGCCAGTGCAAATCACACTTGCACCCAAGTGAAAGTCACACAAACAGATGCCACCGCGGCATAGACACACACACACACACACACACACACACTAAACCCAAGGGCCTCAATGAGTAAGTGAACATACTGCAAGTGAATATAGCCATAAACATTTAAAACGAGGCATCAACTCGCTTCACTTGTTCGGGTGTGAGTGAGCCAAGATGGCCACCATGAATGAATGCGAGTCACACTATAAAAGGGCTAATAAATTCGCCATTACCAATGGAGATGTGCATTGCGAGAAGGATGCACATTGCAGATTGAGGTCGAAATGGGTCCGATGCTACTGATGCCACTGATGCCGCCTCATCATCATCATCATCATGGCGATGCCCTTTGATGCGAATAGATCATTTGCCACGGTACTGCTGCATAATGACCAGTAGGAGGGCAAGCCAATCAGCGAGAAATAGCTCTTGCTTGATCCAGCAAGTTCAGCCATTGGCACCAAGACGCCAACGCATCACCAGGACACCACCGTACAGAATGCACACACACAATCCCTCTCGTGATCTCATCTAACTTGCAAGTCACATTATTAGTTACCATAAAAGTCCAAATTTAGGGGAAAACAATGACAAAAAAACTCAGTAAAATGGGACACATGAATGAGCGGATGGAACCAAAGACAAAAGGACAGGAAGAGACATTTTGCGAGCATTATTCTCACTGATGCGAATCATCCCCAATGTATTTGTCCAAGAGAGGAAACACACAATAATTACAACACAATTAGTCGCCCTTACTTGCAATATTTTGTGCTTACTTGACTTTCATTGTATTCGTTTTATGCATTCAGTGCATTCGGTGCATGTCTTGTCGCAATTTTATTGCTTCTTGCCATACTGCCATACAAATATCATAGCTGACGCCAATGGTGGCACCAACAGACTCTCAGGCTACTTAAATAGCCCGACACAATATATAATTGTCTTAATGCAAATGAACACAAAACGACCAAACACAGTGACAGAAAAAAACAAATATGAAAATGCATGCCCGAACCAAATGAACAGACAAAAGAATGGATTCGTTCTAAGAAGATCAAATGGAACACATGAGAGAAAAAAGGCAACTAAGGTTCTAATTTCATTTTAAGGTTTAGATGATTATATGAATATAGTGAAGTGTGCCATTAGTGGTGTACTTCACAGCAACACAGACAACTTGTTCAACAATAATGCTCGGACATGGTGTGCAAGTAGGAAAATTTGCCAGACAATAATAATTGGTACTCTCGGTGTAATGCGTCCACAATGGTGTGTGAGGACAAAGAGTGCATCGCTCTTTTTGTTCCACCATTCGAATGTTCTGCACTTCTTCCGCACTTGGCCAAACTATTTCGTGCACGATTCTACGAAATTGTTGTTTTATGCGTATGTAAACGGATAAATTACGAATTATTATTACGACAACCAGTGACCATTCGTTCATTCATCCATCCATACACCAATGAGACGCTAAATATAATACATTCCAAATGAACATTCCTATTGAGAGTCATTGCAGAAAAGTGTCACATTAACACACTAAAGTACATTACTCTACAGGGCGAACGAGTCATTTTCTGATTAATTCGACTCTATTTGGGTTAATAAAACTAAATCCCAATGATCTCACCACCCGGTGCTCTAAGTACACTACACGTGTGTACAGTGCATTCAGTGTGTTGCACTGTTCCGATCTGGTATTACACTGTTTGTCGAATGTTCGAGGTATTATTTGCATATTACCGAAACGATGAGCAGACAACAAACCTGAAAATATAAGTGAATTGGGAGACATTTAGTCGGAGAGAAGAGTAGCAGAGACAAATACCAAGGAATAAATTAGTAAATGGACTCGACAGGACAGATCAATCAAAGCACTGTAAACGAACACTAGCACTAAGGAACATTGGAATAAGCGATGCTTGAAGATGTTGCTGATGGTGAAGATGCGGATGGTGAAGTGTACGAACACTCAACACAGATGGCCCACCAAATAGAAATTCAAATCAAACAACTGTGAGTGCGAGTGTGGGACACAATAAGAATCAAACGAGCAAATGGACATTATCGAATAATTACAAGGCAATGCCGAATTGATCAAACAAATACAACACAATTCAGTAGTACTACTACAATTGTCTTTGGTGCAATTGTCAAATTCTCAACGAGCAACAACAAAACAAACAAAATACAAACAAAACACTACAGTACAGGTAGTGCTCGATTCATTGCACTTTTAGTGACTTTCAAAAATGACGAACAGTACCATAATTTGGACTCGAAAGTTGTACAAATAAATAATTTAAAATGTACATAAATTGAACTTGAGTAGAGAGAAAGTGATGAAGGTTGTGAGCTGACTTGCAAGTCAAGCGAGTACCACCTGTACGAGTGAGTAGTATACAATTGCAAACAGTCCAAGCCGAATGACAATGCAATACAGACGAATGTTAACATTGTGCCTGGCCAATTGAATGGAACCGGCAGTGGCACTGTTTGTGCCAAATTGTGTGCACCAACTGCACTGTCACCCTCTGTAGTGTGAGCCAACTCGAAATTAGCGATTCGTTATTCGCTTTCAAGTGTCATTCCTTGTTATTGGCTTGGATTTATTCCAATTGCACTTTTCTTTGCTTTTCTTTTTCTTCTCTTTGCTGGGGACTTTTCGTACTTTCGCCCAATCAAGTGGGGCAAACGTTATAATTGACAACGATGGAAAGGAGAGAACGGAGAATGGCGCCATATCCGATGTGATGCGATTTGGACAATGGCTGGGATATTGGCTGAAACAAAGTCTGGCTTGAGACTTGGTCGACATTAGCACACCAGCAGACCATCCATCATTGCCAGTGGCACAGACACACACAAGCTACCAAACTGTGTGACACTTTGCAACGAATGTTTCAGCTGAATAGAAAAACTTTGAGAAATAAACTAAAACCAACAAAACAACACAAAAGACATTTCTCAACAGTTAAGCCAAGTTTAAGTGGTTTTAAAATCAACAGACAACAGGAGCGACTCAATTTGACAGCAATTTGTGTGAGTGTTGTCTCCAGTGCATGCACACACACATCTTCTTTCACATATGCACCGAAAAGAGATAAGCGCATTTTGCAATGGCATTATCAAAGACATCTGCACCAGTGTATGGTCAACGCTAGTGGAATTAAGACGAAACACATCATTTATTATAATTATATATAAGCACACAAAAAACAGATTCCACAACACGCAACAGCACAATTGAGCAGATTGCTCACTCACTCCTCACTGGTTAGTTCACAAGTGAACAGACTTGGTGCACTTGGTGACTTTTGTGGGCCATTTGCAGGTTCATTTGCATTTGTAATAATTAAACGAGTAATTGTGGTTGCTTCCCTATCCCTAGCCCACCTCACTACCCAAGTGAGAAGGCAATAATACATATTTGCATATTGACACCCCATCGATACACACAATAGAGTAGCAAGTTAATTAACTAGTGTTGCCATTTCCTGTGAGGCAGTATATACTCGTACTATCTTCACACTACACTTATCACTTGGCTAATTCAATCGGTGAATTAATTCGATAACGTAACAGAAAACATGCATGTATTTCCATTAATTTGGCAAATTAATTCAATTCAATTCTGCGAATGAATGTGCCACCACAAACCACAAAATGTGAAACATTGTCTATTAATAGAAAAAGAAAATACGTACAGTAATACAAAATATAAAAACAATAATGTAAATTACATTATTGTATTTTGAGATACATTCGAATACATTGGCACATTATATGTAACATTGCACAGAACACTGTCACAAAAGTACACCACACAAAGCTATCACGTACGTTTTAGATTATCTCGAGATTTACATGTACAAAAGTAGCGAAACAAGCACACTTCTCCCTAACCAAACCATACGACAAAAGACAATTCAATCTTGTCGCTCACACACACACAGAATGCATTAATCAGATATAATGAAAACGGTGAACAATATTTTCAATTACACCAAAGGATATTGGCAACATTGCCAACACACACCAAGGACACTTTCTTGGAAATTCTCTTCTATATAGCCAAAAAGAATAAAAAACATTTCTTGTATCTGATAAAATATAAAGTTTAATTTAATTTTGATAACAAAAAAGAAAAAAATATCAAATACTACTGCTGACAGTGATTTATGAGCCAGTTAAGTCGGCTTCAGCCAAAGAGTCGAGACAATGTTTCAAGTCATAATTAATAATAATGTCGGGGACAATTTTGAAATATCAAATTATTTTATTAAATTTTAAATTAATTAAAGCAATTAATTATCACAAAATGAGTGATTAGATAGTGAACTCAAGGATAGTTAAAAAGTAATTATATTTTTAAAAAATGATATAAGACTAATAATGTTGAGCAAATATTGTTTTTAAAATTAATCAAATTAGTAAAAATTAAAAAAAATAATGAAATCGTGTCTCATTATCGTTGGAAAGTATTAGCCAGCAAGGAGCACATTACGCAATAATGGCTGAAACCAAACACTGGCGTGGTATGGTGTAATTCATAATGTGTATCAAATGGGTTAATACAATTTCGTGATGGTCTCTACTCGAATGAATCTAATTAATTTCTACTCTTTTCAGTGTGCTCCATTGAGGCAATTATGTTAATTATAAGTTTGGACCAGCCGTTCGAGACTTGGCTCGTTCGGTGGGAATGGAGCGAATGTCCACAAGTGTATTGAAAAGCAATCAACTGTCTCCTCTGGCTCTGTTCCTCTCTTCACGGCCAATCTGGCAAAAGTCGACACTGTGTCATTATAATTTATAATTACACACTGCCGTAATGACAATTCTATAAATCAGAAGACTGAGTGAGTTCGAATGTGTAGAATTAATCAGTCAAAAATGGGGAAAAGAGCAAGAGAGGCCAAATCAACAATCGATTCCATTCGGAAATTGTAGTAAGTAAAGCAGAATAATACCATTTGGATTGGTTTGTGATGATGAATTTAATTAACAAAAAATTCTTTCGGTAATAACTTTATATGAACGCTTTGGAAATTATTTATAAACTTGAATTAGCAAATAGCAACAAAAAATCTGCAACTAGAGTCTGTCTTTATTGGTGTATAATCTAGTGAACGGTTCGAATGTCACTTGTGCCCATTGCAAGTGCATTGTGTTGCGCTAATTCGCTATTCAATCTCGAGAGAATGTTGATCTCTTCACTTTTTACTCTTTATTCCAAGCCTGGACGGAACTATCAAATTGCAAATGAAAGGTAATGTGACTGAAACCGAATTCGCGTGCACAGCAACAAGCTCCTGTTGGCCTGGGAATTTGGCAAGTAAAGCATTTAAAAATAGATTACTTCAAAAATATATATATTTATTATTATTTAATCAAAAACCAAAAATCAAAGAAACAACATTACAAATTTGGCACGAAACAGTATCCCGTGTGTTGATGGTGGGGCAATCAATTATCAGCTAATCTCCCGTCTTGTGTTCCATCCACCTACTCACACAGACGGAAACATGTACATTTCTCACAGTTCTTTAATAACTTTACCAAATAACTCGATCAACCTGACACATTTGCAGCACATTCCCCAAACGCAACACAAACAGAATCAAATCAAAACTGACAAAATCGCTCATTTGTAGCATTTTGTTCGGCAACAATATTATCCAACTAGATTGCTTCCTCAATTTAGTGTGTGAGAGAAAATGTTGTTACAATAAATAAAGAAAGGAAAGTTTGTGCATTCACTCGAGGTCAAATAGCCGAGTCGGTAAATAAAGTGAAGCAGCACCAGACTTCAAACCAAACAAACGTAAAGTGTACAAATTTTAAAATAAAGTGAACACACAGTTGATTCATTATATTTGATGAGCCAATCGACAGTGTGCCGTGCAAGTTGTGAGACTAGTGCACTAAATTACCGATGCCTAGAGCGAGTTCGATATTAATTGATTTCACTGTCTTGCTTGTCTCTGGTCTGGTCTCTGTCCGCTCGTCGACAAAGTCAATACAATTAGAAACGAAATACACTTCATGTCAGCACTAACAAGCATTGTTAATGTAATTTAAAATCAATCCAGCCAGTCCAATGAAAGTTAATTTAAACTCTTGCTGCTGGTGGTTCACTGTGAGAACAATCTCAATTGCACAGCAGTACAAATTAAATATTTCGCTGTTGTTATATAATGCTCGAGACAAAGCACCCATACACCAAGTGGCGATGCGTTTTGCCAAAATTCATTGAATTCAGTCAGATTGAGTGCAAAATTAAAAAGTTGCAACAAAAAAATGAGAGCAAATTGGGTTGCAAGAGGACGAATGCAAAAACAAACAAACAAGTTTGTCCAGACGGGCCCAGTCTGAGTGTCGGCGAAACGTGTGCATTGCAAACTGTACAACCTGTCACCAGTGAGAAAGTCTAATTAGGCACATCGTTCACTGTGTGTGTGTGCCGCATTGCTTTTTCCAGTGAACAACAACAAACAGATCAAAATGTGCGCATCTCATTTGAATAAAGCAAAACGAACCGAACTGAGGCAAAGTGGACTGTGAAGGGCAACTGGCAATTGCAAGTGACGATCGACTTTGCTTGTGTGCACTTGTTTACCTTGCTCATTAGCAGTACGGTCGACTAATTGAAATATTTTAATTACAAGTCTATTTGCTCAGTGCAAAAAGCAACACCGGACACAACGCTCACACTCGCTCAAATCACATTTTGGCAACATTTGTTCATCGGCAAAAAACACAAGAACAAAACTTTGTGTTCAACTCAACTGTGGCTATGGCTCTAGGGTTACATCACATGCACGAGCTAAATTAAATGCGCAGTAAAATCAAAATAAATCGCTCAAAAAGCAGTTAGACCGGAGCCAACTAAATTTGGACTTCCTTCATTCTGTGTGTTCACCAGAAATTTGATGGCACAACCCAATGTTATTATTATATCTGAATAATAATAATAAATTAGCTCAATCATAAAAAGACATAACGGCACACACGAGTTGATAATAAAGTTATATTTAAATTTCTAATTAAATATATTCCAAATTGTCAATTTAAAAGAAGAAAGAGAATTTGCAATGTCAATGAACGGCACTGAACAATGAACGGAAAGCTATTGTCATGTACCAAAAACATTTTAGACTAATAATTAAATGATTATTAAATATGAATTGAAATGTAATAAAATAATGAGTAGGAGTGTGGAATCAATGTACAAAACAATTTACAGTTGATTAGTCAGTCGTGTCAATGACAAAAGTCTAGGAACTTAATTGCAATTGTCACAATTGATTCCAATTATTCGAAAACTTATTTAGACACCAAATAGTTCTGGCACCCAATTAACCTTTGGCCAATTGTCGTCGATCCCGCCAAAGCATCTCCATTTCCTAAAACAACCAAAACAACAACTAACTCATGTGTTTGTACATTTGTCAATCGTTTAACATTCACTCAAGCCCCAAAATGAGCTTCCTCAAAGAAAAAGTGCAATTGCATTAGTTGAAATTCAATTTAGTGTCTCACGTTGGCCTACAAACACACACGCACATTTGTCAATGCAGTAAGCCTTCCAACATTTTTACAATGTGAACCTAAAATTGTTTCTCAATTTCTTAATAAAATTTTCTTTTTAAAATGCATTAAAAATTAAATATAGTTTCTTTTGAAATAGACACCTAATACACATACTCAAAATGTCCTTGTACAATTCCAAGACTTGGAAATGTATATGTTAGACAGGCTAACAGAAACTAAATGAAAAAGGTCAATTCTGAAGCTCAGTGAAAAAGTGTGCTAGACAAGCAGAGTGAAGATCTATTTGGAATGTAAATTGTGTTACCACCGAGATAAATAGAGAAATAAAACAAATTATAAATCAATTTAGAGCAAATCAAATTAAACGAACATTTCGGGCACTGAACAGAGACAGCGAGCGATTGAAGCAGTGCAAGAGCACAGCACAGCCCGACTCGGCAGGATTATGAATAATTAACATTTTCCATTTATAATTTAAAAGTCCCATTTTGGCACAATAAAATAAATAAACACAAAGAGTCAATTTAATAATAATAATAATAATTTTAAAATCGAATGGCACGTCAAAGTGCAAAAGCAAGCAGTCTCGATTGTCAATTATAATTAATCCGGACCAATTGTGATGCCAATCGAAGTGGCCTATAATTTATGCCTTCACTGGCTAGACGCTGACTCACACTTATACTGCCACTGGCTAATTGAGTACTCACAATTATTCGACTCTGGCCAGATTTATTGTCCAGCCTCAAATGAAGAATAATAATTCGGCTAGCAATAGTTTTATAATCAACGACAGACGATCGCGAACTGCAATCGAATCGAATTGGGCTTTTGTGTTTGTGTTTGCTTAGTTGCGCAATTGTGATTGTGACCAAAGTAAATAACGAACAAATTAGTGGCCGGTTGAAATGGGCCAAATTGGTGGGTAATACAAGCGCGGGACAATGATAATTAGCCGAGATGAGCCAAAATTAGCACTGCCATGGTGGAATAGTACTGCGGTGAAGTGAGTGAGTGGAACGGTATACTGACCTTTTGCACTGCTCGCCACCAAACGATCGCGGGAAATGAGATGAGCGCCGAACAGAACCACAGACCAAAGATGAAGAGGGACGCTTTGGAGGGTGTCATTCGAGAGGGATATGTTATCGGATCGGTGATCGCCCAGTATCTGTCTACAATCAAGCAGAATTAGCCATTCCGTCACTCAGTCCAACTGCAACTGGCGTCCTTTGCTTGCTCGGTTTCACTTGGTCACAGGCCCATTGCACTGACTGACTTGTACTTATTGGGCAAAGTTGTGTGTAACTGGCTCGGCTATGGCCTCTCTTTCTTTCCCTTTACTTTGCGATTCATCCTTTAATCGGATGGCTCGATGCATTTAATGTGGCGAATGTTTCCATCTAATTAATTCGACATTAATGTGACACATTCATTATCATACAATGTACGCAACAAAATGTTCACTCTACGGTGCACACGAGTGTTTGTTTTGGCTCCGTGAGCCCACTTAGATCGAGGCTAAATTTGGCGCACTTTTACTTAGTTAATTGTGTGTCGAGATTGGCTGTGACGAGCCTTGAGCCTTGAGCAAGGACCGAGCAGTGTTAAAGGGCGCCAGGGCGAATATAGCAATAGCAAAGGAAAGATTACCTAGTGAGATCACACAGAGGTTGAGTATGCTGGCAGAGCTGGCGAGTACATCAAAGCTGTGCCATAAGTCGCACCTAGGGGAAGTAATGCAAATTAGTCACTTATGATCGATTGGCGTTGAGCGGTACGAACCAGTCCTGGCCAAAGATCCACCACTTGTTCATGACTTCATGCACCACCGAGAAAGGCATCACAATGGCGCCCACCAGGCAGTCGGCCGCTGCCAGTGAGGCCACAAAGTAATTAGTGACTGTGTGTAGATAGCGTTCCTTGTAGATGCTAAGCATGGTGAGCACGTTGCCAAAGACGACGATCACACAGATCATTCCCAGAAGAAGAGCCAAAATCGGGTGGTGAATGCGGAGGTCGGGCTCGAGAACAATGGTCGAGCCTGCCATACTGCTGGCGTTCTCCTCGTACGCGCTGGTGTAGAACACCGTGGACAATGGCATCTCGTTCGAGGATAGGTTCGGGCCAATTGTACTACTGCCCGGGCCATTATGGCTCATTAAAGCATTCAGGTTGGTGACCAGCTCTGTCAGGTTGGCATACACATTCGCTTGGGTCACTGTGGGCATAGGTTCGGTGCTGACCAACCAGGACATTCGACTGTCCGACTGGGCCGACGAGTTGGTCAGTGATGACTCGTCCGGATGAGTGTCGAAGGGATTCATGTTGTTGTGGTAGGGCCACAATCGATCGGCCCAGTCACTGCCATTGAGACCAGCTTGATTGAGCACAGTTGAGTTCGGTACTAGTGCCGACCGATTGGCACTCGACATCCGCGATGGAGTGAGGCCACTGATGCTGTTGTTCGGTGATTGCAAACTCGACTGATGATGGACAGACTCATAATCGAGAGTGGAAGTGTTGCGATTGTCACTTGCCTCGGACAGATGGAATGAGAACGATGCCACTAACAGCAGAACGAGATAAAGTGCTTGAAGGGAGGAAGCGATCTCGAGTAAGGCAACCAGGGGAACAATGCTGCTGAGGACTGCAGGCACGGACGGATGAGGCAATGACGACCAGAATGGCCAGCTGAATGGCGATGGCAGTGAGAGAGATGAGCACGGAACCGATGCCACCGACCAACTACTCCAACTGTACAATGTCATCCGAATGGCAACCGTACGCCAGCCGAACGAGAGATTCGACAATGATGACGAATGCACTGGCAACACGTCAAGGCCAAAGTGACACATGTGAATGGCGACTGGTGAGGTGCCGCATTACGGCGAGAAACGATCCAACACTAACGAGTCCGATTGAATCGAACTGATTTGCACTTCACAGATAGAGTCGAGCACTGGCCATGTAGACGAGCAGTGATCGATGCAAACAACAACACACAATACAATACGGTACAAGTGATGCCACCAAGTCGACCAAGTGCACCGAGCACACAAACAAACAGAATGCGTTCTAGACTCGAGCAGCGATGATTAATTCGTGGCACACATATCGCTCGTCGGAAGGACAATCAGGAATAAGTGATTAGTCACTGCAGTGATGTGATGGTTAGCAAAGAGACCAATTCCAAGCAGAAGACGATGAAGAGATGCGAATGAATAGATCAAATGAATAGATCACGATAGAACGCACAACATGACACCGACCGAGTTGAGTAATGCGATAATAATGACAGGCGACACTTTAATTGCCATTCGATCAATCCACTCGATCTGGTCCGTGGCACATTCCCCGACAGACAGACACTGCAGGGTTCACTTGTTTGGGCATTCCTTTTGGTACGATCCAAAAGATAAGAAGAATGAATAGTGAAAGCTGGACGATATGCAAAGTGAGCGTACAACACTTTCTTCGGTAGTGGTTTGATGTTGCTAATGAGCAAGGAGTGAAACAAAGGATTTCAATCAGTGAGGTTGATTAATTAATTAGTGAAACAAACGAAGCTACTGTGCTACTGTTGCTGGTGGCCGTGACAATGAGACGAGCGAACACTTGTCGCGATCGAGTCTGCACCGACTGACACCGACCAACAAACATGTGTCACAGTCAGGCAATCACTTAGTCACCAACGGCAACATGCCACACAACTGCTTCTAACCATAAATGCAACTTATGCGTGCACAAACACAATAGAAATAACTTTAAACTGCCAAAAGACATTCACAGAATTGTTTGGTGCTATTTTGGTCCGCGGACCAAATCTATTAATAGGACCAGACCCATTGCCCAATAATGTTCTTCTTTAGGTCTTTTGATCCATCACCGAGGTGTGGGGCACCAGGAGGTTAATGGTGTGCCGAACACCTCACAGGAAGCCATTCGCAAACACCTCGATATATAAAATATTCAATTCATTAGTTCTATTAATAATTTGCAGCTCGCTTCTTCTTTCATTAGAATTAATAGAGTAATTTAGAATGCATTAAATTAAGTTTTCATTTTCCAAGAAATAAAATTCAAATTGGGAGGCAATTAAAATAAATGATAATTACCGTTCACGAACACGAACACCAAGCTAAGAATTTTAATTCGGAATTTTTTGGAATAATTCCGTTTTATATTTTAGTGTTCGAAAGTTTGAGAACACCAAAACAAAGGATTAAATTCCGAATAATAACCAATTGGAGAGAGCTCATTGGCATCTTTAGGCAGACTTTGCTTGTAGAACAAAAGTTCAATGAAACTTGGGCCTCGACAAGGAGTGCATTGGCAAAGTATGATCTAGGGGATATACTCACAATCATCAGCATCAACGTTCTCATTGGATGGTGATCTCGAACGGAATAACACAACAGCAGCACCAGCCAACACTACACAACTAAGCCCTAATAATGGAAATGATAATAATCCGAGGCAAATATGAAATAGGCCATAATTGGTAGTGCAAATTAGTCCCTGTGTGAGTGTGAGTGTGTGTGTGTGCCACACTAGACCATCGATGGGATGATCAAACGAATGAATGAGAAGTTGTGAGTGAGACACAGAAGGCAAATAATCTACTTAACAAGTTGGAGAATAAAGCAAGTGTGGTGGTGCAGTAAGGAGAACCAAACTTGCAAACCAACACAGCACCGAACAAAGTTACCGTGCGCGCCAACAACTTGCAAATCTACATTTGAATGCATTTGGCGGGAGCAATTCCACCAACACGGGCCAAGCAACACTCGCCAAAGAGTGAATCCATACAATCGCAAAGCACCCAACGTCTGTTTCGGTGTAGACATTGGTACAATAATGGACTAATTTGCATTATCACCACTGGCAGTATATGCAGACATTGATTGGCCAATCGGCCAAGACAAACTCGACAGTTCCGAATCACACACGTTGCCAAATTATTCAGTGACGATGAGTAAACTCAATTTAGTAGATTTGTACTTTTCCATTGGATTTCTTCGACCAGATTTAAAATACTGTCAAGTTCACTGACTGCATACGTAAAACACGTAAACCCCAAAAAAAGTAACCAAAAGGCGAAAGTTGGCAAAGAGAGCAACCTCGCGAGAGGGAAAACAAAAAGAATGAGAAAGTTTCAATGCGGAAAGGCAAATTGAAGTGGTTTGTAGCGAAATGTGCATTTGGTCGAGCAAAAGAGGCCAAGGAGGCAGTAAATATCGTTGCGCCCTTTCTGATTGCACGTAATCTATTATGTATTTACCATTAGTTAACAAGCAAAAGTTTGCAGCAGCCACAAAAACTTTTCATCTTTTCAACTGGCAACTTGTGCATTATCTAGGGTACTTTCTTTGTGCTCAGTGCTCAAATATGTATTGGCGAGTGTGTTTGCTGTGTTTGGTGTGTTTGGCGTGTGGTTTGTGTGTGTGTAGCACAAGTCGGAAGAAGCACATCTTTGGCCAACACGTTTCGTGTCTTGTGCCATTCACCATTTGGCACTATTAGGCATACTTGTGTCAGACATAATGCATTAAGAATGCGATATGCAAATGACCGTAATTTACTTCTTCTTAGCTTTCCCGACCGCTAGCAGACTGAAGCACAAGCCGAAAGCGTATCTAAACTGTAATTCTGTATCTGTTCCGATGCAATAGAGAGACAAAATCAAAAAGCAAACAAGCAGAAGAAAACAGAGACCGAACAGAGATAAACAAATTGGCAAACGATATGTTTGTGTTCGATTCAGTGCTCGGTGGGTTCCATTTCTTCCAGCGTGCCACCAATCACGAGTTTGGCTGGCGCACAAATGAATACAAACAAATTTGTCAAATTCAAATGGCACACGCCAAAAAGAAACCAAACACACAGCGAACGGCAAATAATGAAGCTATCGCTGAGTGACACCGAGCCAATGTATTCATTTGGACCGAATTAAGCCGTAGAGAGTTTAATCTTTTCTGTGATGACGTTAAACCGATTTATTGCGATAGAGCCCAGGCACCGAGCTAACCTGACAAATGGTGTAATGAGCCATTGGCCATTGCCGGCACTGGCTCAGTGCAATATTTGCACACTCAGCTCAACGGGTGCAACGTTGTTTAGTATGCAAATCACCAAACAGGTTTTGAACATTTCGAACCATTCCACACTCGTCAAATCCAATGCATTGACCTATGAGTGAGCCATTCATTTACAATGAGCGTTCAAATGCATTGCAGTGAAGGCCTTGCATACATACAAATTGGCTCCCTCGAATAAACCGATTCACTCTGTGACTAAAATAATTCGACTATTAAAGAATTGTATCAAAGAATGGTTTAGGAAACATAAAATATAAATAAAATCCTTTTATTGTGATAATTCAAATGATGGTCGGACAGGGATAATGCAGGTGAAGTAGCTGGTGGAGTGCAATGTGATCTATCATTGGACAATTGAACAGTGCAATTAGCAAACATTGTGGTATGTTTGATTGCACTAGGCCACAGTGTGCAGTGTGTGCAAGGAGGAAATGTTTGCTGCTGTGATGTAAACATGCACACAAATTGGCGTGATCCAGCACAACAACAGACAACAGGCAAACACATGAATACATAGTGCCACACAAGTGGACCGCAAAGAATGGAACAACTAAAAATGGTGCACCGACAAATTGGACAAAGCAGCCAAGTGAATTGAGTCCCGCACATCAACGACCACCAAACTGACCAACACAAGCAATCGCGGACAGCAAATTTAGCAAACACAAAACGACTGGCCAGTGCACAATGCAAAACAATGGACACATGACTTGATGGAATTCAAATAAGCGAAAGTGACAAATAAACACACACACCAGTGGAACCAGTGGGAAAGCACTGGTCGACGAGCATTATGCCGAGGACAACAAACCACAGGCTAGTCAAGTCAAATGGCACAATCAATAAAGGCAGTGGCCATTACGGCTCACAAAACACTGACCGACTATGTGAACCAATGCAATTGAGAGGGAGTATTGCACCAGTTGTGACTTGCACTTGCACTCTAACCAGTGTGATCAGTGACGGTGACGAGATGCCATTTGGGTGACCACAAAAAGCCGAACGAGAATATATTCACACGAAGATTGACAAACAAAAAGTGCTTGGAATTTGTGCCGAGTTTTGCAAGCAAACTGTTTCGTCATCCATCGCCCGCATCCAACTGAGTACACAAACAATTTAATTTGACTGCCATTACACTTTCATTATACATTCATCCATCAAGGCCTGTAATGAACAGACCATTATAAATGCAAACTTATTCTATATCAAATTAATATTATTATTACTAGAACCGTTTTTCCTGAGAAAGAGTCCACAAAAAGACAACCAACGGACACGAAAAGCTGAACCAAATTAATATTCATACTCGTGCAACGAGAGGACCACGCAGCCATTGTAAGTACCAACTCAACTATACCACAACTACCTCAACCATTAATTCCTTTACCAATTTTATAAATTGCAGCAATAATTTTCATTTTTAATTTAATTAACATTGCACGAATGCACTCAGTGATGATAGATAGATAGTTGCACCAAAGCAGACAAAGTATTGATAAGCAGACACTAGTAACACATTGGGAAAATTCCATTATGACACCGGCATACGAAGACAGACAATGCAGAGAGTGAAAAGCCAGCAGGATGAAGAGCAGTGTAGAATGCGATGAGCACACAGAGCACAGTATGGGAGAGTATTGTTTGTGCATTAGTGCCACCAATAAGGCAATAAAAATCCAATTTGCCAAATATGATTTGCCATTAGTGGTACGAGCACAGGCAACAACACACAACAGATGCGCTAAAGCAATGAGTAATGTAATGAATTCGAAAATGGCTCGTTCAGGTTAACGAGTGTTGCTTGTGTGTGTTGGTGTGTGTGTGAGTGTGAGTGTGCAACCTAATGGATGTATCACTTAATTAGCTAATACATCCAAACACTCGAACAAACGAGATTAGATCAAACACTAATGAACGTGTCAAGCAACGTTGATTCCAATTGACTGGCCAGAGTTATGATGCTCCAAGGACAATGTTTGTAGGGTTCGATAATGTTGAAGACACACTGAGCTGGATTGTGATTGGATTGTCTGCAGTGTTCGGGTGATAAAGCCCTAAAGAGGCATTACGACAAATAAGACATTGTGTCACAGAGACAAAGTTAATATGTTCTAATTAATTAGAGACATTGCCGGTTGCTGTTATCGCTCGTTAAATGGACCGGATTTGTGTGTGTGAGAAATGCCACTGCCGACACTACACCGAGACACTACTCCACCATTGTCCACGGTCTAGGCTCTAATTGCACTCGGTCTGGCAACTGTCAACTCGAATGTTTATGTGCCACTGTGGAGTGTGGAGTGTGGACTGTCACTAATTATGACTCGCCATTATGTGGTGTGTTACAAAGTAATATTACTGTGACTGGACTATTTTTGATTTATCTCATTACTGTGCAATTAGCCCGACAAGACAATGGCCCACTGGCTGGCCATGTGTGCACATACACACACACAAATGGGTGCTGCTACTTCTGGCCAAATATATTTATCAATTAATTGAGACAACTTTTTGAAAAAGTCCAATTGGACACAAACGAGAGAAGGCAAAATAAAAAAGTAAAAATGGCCATTTACAAAGTGAAAATCTAATTAAAACGAATCAAACTCAAAATCATTAGTTGGGGAGAGAGCGAGACATATGCCAAGACCCGAGTCGACATGCTGGTGCATCCTGAACTTGCAAAGTGTCTCAAATGAATTTGAAATTAATTTGGCACACACTCACACACACACACACACACTCACACACACACACACACACACACTTGGGCTATTAAAACAAAACTGTGCACAACGATAGCTAACTGATTCACGTTTAGTGAGTAACGTTCACTCAGGCCACTGAATGTAAGACGAACAATCTTTAAAAGCGGAAAATTTCGATTCTAAATTAAATTAAATCTTGATTCTATCAGTAAGGCAATAAGAACATGGCTCGGGTGCAAGCGGTAAGGAAGACTGTCAAAATTAATTCGAAATATTGCAAGATCTTGTCGAGTTAAATTTGCTTGGAATATTCCTGCTCTGCAATACACCAAACCAGTGTAATATATGGGCTATACACTCGGCTTGAGTGGTTCATACAAATGCATTGATTCAAAGGAGAATATTCCGGTCCGAATGAATGGTCGACAGTGCAGTCAGGTGTTCGATATACTCAAAGAAACACTCGACAATCCTTTGGTTTCATGTTTGAATAAGGCAAACAAAACAGAACACGCAAAACCAAGTGAGCACATGACACAAGTGGGACATACCTCATCTGGGAGAGACAGACAAACCGGCAAGGAATGTTCCACGAGTAGATTATGCCCTAGGGCAATTATCGAACCAGCGTTCAGCCACAATGTCATCGATTGAAGAGCAAAGCAGAAGAGAGTAAAAATAGTATCGAACCTGTCGATATAATCGAATCACACCACTGAGGGTTAATTCAATTAACTGGTTGTAATAATGTCCAATGGTGGGAGATTGAGCTTGATAATGGAAAGTATTATTCCGATGTGACGCCTTCGAAAGTCAAAGTTCAGGGCATTTAAATTCGCGGCTTGGTAGGCTCAATTGAAAGTGCACCACAAGTAGAGCACCAGTACAACTGTTCAACTGTGTTCAGATGGCAATGCTGACTCAGTGGCACAATGAAATTCATTCGGCGTGTGTGGCAATATGGAAATGTTGCAAATTGAAAGTGATCCATTTAATGCAGTGTTGGCTGGTGTGGTCACATAATTTGTGCGTGTGCCCACGAGTCGGGAATTATCCGTCGGTTATTAGGTTGCATTATTGCCAGTGGCTGTTATGACCAGTTTGATGCATCACCAGGGATAGCACGTATAAGGCCAATAGGCTCACAGTGCACTTGTTAGTGTTCATTTGCATTCGGTGTCGAAACATCTCATCAGCGAACATGTCCCGCACGGACCATGCAACAAACTCAGCAAACGTCAATGAGTCGAGTCGGTAAGTGAGACCAGCCTTACGGATGCAAACATCAACTTTCGTGCTTTGGTCAAATTTGGCAAATTTATGTGATTACCAAAAAAAGTAAGCAAAATAGTGCACCGAAGAATCAACCAAATAGATGGAGTAAATCAATCACCAGTGACACTGCAATAATATCGACCCACAGTGGAAAGATGTTGCCATCGTAAATGTCAAATTAATTTCACTATGAATAAGACCAGGAGGATATTGGTGCATAGTCAAATGATTATGGCCGTGGCCATGATGGAGTAATGCATTTCCATTAGAAAGGAAACTCAACACTAAACGGACGAGCAAAGACGAGAGACGAGATGAACAAAGACGATATGTGATGCACTAAACTGGTGTGATTGGCGATTGAATTCGCTCAGGAAACGATTGATGAATGCGGTGATGATGATGGCGACCATGATGATGAAGACCACAAACGGAATTAAGCGAATTGGGTTACGATTAACCTTGCAGTGTCAATTTGGTCCACTAATGGATCGTGTTGTGATCGCATCACGGACCGAACTTGCACTGAGCCACCGACTCACTGGGTTACTGGCTTATAAATGGTGCACTCACTCACTCAGGGGACAGCCCCACTTCGGGTGCTCCTCGTATTTGGCGCCTCTACCAGACACACACTCACACACACACACAAGCAGAAGACAATCACGCACATGGAGTCTATCCGTCAAACGGCTCTCAGTAATGCAATGTCGGTTAGTGGGTCTGCTGTGACTGGGCCGCCATGAGGTAACTGAGCCAGTGAGAGGTGTTTCGGTGCAAAGCACCAAGCCAGTCTAGCCAACAAACAAACAAAACTCGATACGTTCTACAATGTCCAAATATTGAAATACACCAAATCGATTTGCCAAATTGGGCTCGTTATTCTCAATTGCTCTCTCCTCTCTGGTAAGCATTTCCCAATAGCCTTATTAGTATTCTGCAACCACCAGATCGGTTAGTGGCGGTATTACAGTTTAGCGGTAATTTGGTGTGGCCGCTCATCAAGGCAAATATTTATTATTTAAATTTCTCCATTTCACACACACACAAACAAACAAACATACTCGAAATGAGCTTTGGTCTTCCTGTCTGGTAAACATTGCGAGAATGCGAATGCAAAAAACAAACATAAACATTGGGCAAGTGAAGTGCGAATTGAGTGTTGTGGTGTCCATTGTGACTGGTGAATAGAGCGCTACTTCTTCTCTATATTATACATAATACATTATATATGATAATTACCATTTCACAAATAGACACATTCGACTTATCTTAATGTTTGCTTCATTCAATTAATTCTCTTTGTAATGATAGTGGTGAGCCTCGGTATTTGGTGTTGGCTTGGTGGTCGTGCTGATGCTTGCTTGCAACTCCGGTCCCACCAGCGATTGCCACACGCAGGCAAATGGAATAAATAACGATTGGACAACATCAAACGGACAAGACAAGACGATACTAACTAAGAGATGTGCGGCAATGCTGCTGGCCAAGACAACCAACAACCAGCAGACTAGCCCCAAACTTGGTTGAGCCATTAGGCGGGTATGGCATTAGGTGGAAAGTTCCTCTTGTTTGTTGCAAACACAAGTTTGATCATTAGATTGGTGTGATGCAGTGTCGATGACTTCAACCAGAGAGGAAACGACAATTCCAAATTAATGATTTGTAATAAACGAGAGTTAATTAGAAAGATGCTACTTGCAGTGTGATGTGCACTGAAGTCTGCCCACTCTAGGTGCCAAATTCATAGACCAGCGAAGTACAGAATAGAGAATAGATATTGTGCTGAGGCACTAATTGCGCGCTTAATGAATCACTCACTGGGCAAGTGTCAATGCTAATGGTTGGAGTACTTCGAAATTGACTCACAAGCGCATAATTACCAATTGAAAATGGCTACTGCCAGAAGTGCAAGAAGTGGTGTGCAGTGTGTGTGTGCGTAATGAACGGTAATGAGCAAATTCGATGAAGACCTGCCAGCCGACTTCCACTGAACTGAACTATTAAGACAAGTCATCTGTTCTCATTAGCGCCAAGGCTAAGACAGGCCAAACAAGCAAAACGAATGCGACCACTTGCGCTTCGGCAATAATGCGAAATTATGGTTAATGGCTGGCTAAGTGTCTCAATTAAAAATAATGGCGACTCGCAACCAGTTAATGAGTGGAGAGATCAAACGGCACTATTCAATCAAGACATGCCACCCTTATTACGTTGATACATCACACCGTTAATAGAGCACATACTCCACTACTCATTCATTGCAACACTATTATTACATCGAAAGACATTTCCTGATAAGGCAAGTCTTAAGGCAAATCTCACTAAGAATTACAAAAACATTTCAATCGAACTATTTGTGAGGACTTTAAGTGACGCACAAAAAAGAACAAATCGACAAGAACAATTCCGGAGAACATTTCATAACGATTCTAATGACGATTGCAATTTTAGTTTAGTTTAGGACTATTTCTCAAAAAGTGAAATCAATAAAGTCTATTACGAGATTGGAAACAAACTCGAGAGAAAAAGTTCGTGTTATGACGGGAAAAGAACAGAGTTAAGACCGGGGATTAAAGTCAATCTGGGACATAGTGGCGACAAAGTTGACGTGCACCGAATGCACTGACCGAGTGCCATTGACACTGCACCGATCACTTCACACTCAAAAGTTGTGACGTGTGCTCAGTCAGGTGGACAAATGTACAAATTATGATTGGAAGATTGAAACAATCAAAAAGCAATTTATTTGTACATTTAACAACATTTAGTAAACAACGTCAGTTGGCATGCCAATTATTATTGCGCAATAACCTTGAACCTGATCTCTGTGTCGTCGGCAAAATCAAAATATGAAATTTACATTGTATGCACTCGAGATATTCGAATATTGTGAATTGATGTAAGATCATGCATGACTTCCGAAAAGGATTCGCACTCAGCAAGAGCTCGGTCTTCAGTCTGGCGAGTGCTGCGGTGGTGTCATCTCAACTGTTTGGTACATCCCAAGTGCAAATCCCAATTGGTGTCACGCTCAGTGTGTGCAAAGTCAACTTTGTGGCAAGGCCAGACACAATCGTGTAGAGGAACACAATGAAATTGACATAGAATTGAGTGGTTAGGCCTTGGTGAATGGTGTCCGCATGGATTTCGGAATCTAAGCCAAATCAGTGAATAATAATCTTCTTATAGGAAATAAATTAAATTCTGTCAATGGGATCAAGTGCAAACAGGAGAGAAAGAAGGCCAACATAGAAAACAAAAACAAAACTATTGGAAAGCACAAGGAAATATTGTGCCACTCTAATCAGAATGGAGCACAATTGTAAAATTAAATTCAAGTTTCCGCCTTTGAGTTTAATATTTTTTTTTTGGTTTGCGCCAGTCTGCCAGTTGGAGTCAGTCAGTTGACTCACACCGATTTTGGGTGACAAAACTTTGGGATGGCCAAAAAAGTGTTGGGGACAGAGCCATTGGAAAGCCAATTGAGAAAGACAATAAAACCATTGCCGGTCGAGCCAAAGAATGGCACAAGACTAATAGACGAACAAGTGGAGAAGAAAAATAAAAAGTGAACTTGCTGGCATGAGCAATTGGATAACAAACAAGGCAAACAGTGTGCAGAGGCAATTGCTCGAGCGAATGAATCACGGCCAGAACGCGGAACTACTACCTCATTCTCTTGCTTTATGAGAAATTAAATTCGTGCACCAAACAAGTCGAACAACGATTAATTAAATTGCTATTTAGTGTGCGCGCGTATTTGCAATTAGATGCACAGGACAATAACAAAGGAGGGCACAGGCCAAATAAACAAAACAAATCAACAAACAAACGCACACACAAACGAATCGACAATTCGACAACTTGAGTCAACTTCATTATTGGCCAGTTTAATTGCTCATAACGAACGACAAACAATGAAATTGCCAATCAACTCGTTCAGTACAGTTGGCCGGAGAGAGGAGAGGGCACAATTGGGCACTCGTTGGGCACACGTTAATTTGTCACTTGATAATACCAATTCGGGCTGATTCACACTTTACACTTCGATAATGAAATTACCAGACCAAACGGTTTGACGCCAATTTCGGGGAAAATTGTCTAGAGGTTTTTTAATTTAAGTGAAAAGTCAAAAATTGGCAGAATTGTTGCTGACTCGGGAGAAAGATGCTCAGTGAGCAGACCCTTACGATGACATTCAACCAGAATGATGCACAAAGGCATTTGTTGACTCACTCCCCTGCAGTGTGCTCAGCCCAAAGAACGAACTTAAGAGATGAGCCAATAGCAAACACAGTAAGAATAGGAAAATCACGCCATTGGAATATTTCCTTAATGATCCTTCAAGGTACTGTCCCGAACGTGATGATAGGTAACACAAACGGAAGCTTATTAAACGCCACTCATCAGCGCAACTATTAATAGACCACTGAGAGATTGGCAATTCGATAACGTTCGTTGACACATGATACATGAATTGCTTCAGCATGTCTCAAAGCCCTGTACCCCCTGACTGTTTGCTTCCACAGAATGTGTCGTCCGCGATTTAATAAATAATTAATCAGTCAGCTAGTAATCGTCAGCAAGCAAAGTATCTGTAAGTGTTCGTATCAAGATTACTGTAAAGCGAAACTTGTGCCCACCAAAATGTCATTCGAGTTCGTTCAGTTCTTTTCGGGTTTATTGTTCCGAGAAGTGAGAGATTGTGGCCATAAAAGTGAAGTGTCTCTCTGTGTACTAACACACACAAATCAAGTACACTAAATTAGCGCCCAATTGCGAGAGCAACATTGCATTGCGCTGTCTCTCCCATGGATCCTATGAATGATTCTACTTCTGTGTAATGTACATCAATCTGATTAGATTACACGACAAACCCAAACATTTTTGTTTGCATGCCACACAATAGACGATTAAACTTTAATGCCATTGATTGAGGTGAGTGTGGTGAGTGTGCCGTGTGGTGTGATCCACCGTTGGGTGCATTATTTATGAAGTCATCGACAGGTGATGAGCACAAAGGAAAGCACTCATTTGCAAGAGTAAGAGAGACATCGAACATTTGCCATTTAATCAGCATATTAAAGCCGCGAACATGTCTGCCTTGGCGTGTTAATGGTGCTAGTGAAGTAGCCTAATCTAATAGTGATCTACACCGTGCCCCGTTGTGACCTATTGTGAGCGATTAAATATTAATGAACCAATTGAGCAACACACTTGGGCATATAGACACACACACTCGCACATAAACTTGAGTTGCCGATGGGACACGTTGGCGTGGGCGCCGACAATGCGTTCGACAAACAATAAAAAATGTGTCACAGGCAAAACACTTAGGTGAGAATTACCGCCCGGACCAATGCTCGAAGGACCCAGACGACCTCACGATGAGGTGGCACCAGCACCACCAGCGGCACTTCAACCCATTTAGCTCGTGTAGGTGTTGTTGGCTTCATTAATTGCTTCATTAAGCTAATGCCGGGCACGGAAACACCAAAGTGTTCGAAACAGAAAGAAACAAAAAAGCACAACAAATACTAATCGAATCACGACCGAAGTCTATAGACCTGCCAATTGCACTACACCGACACAAACAAACAAAACAAATCCGATTTATTAGTCGCACCTCGTTAGCGCTCACTACACTCACTGTATTAACGGGCAAGTCGACTTAAAAATAGAAATTCTATACGCGAACAGAACTTCAATTTCAACTCGGCCAAAGGAGAATCAAGAATTATTGGGTCAATTAATTATTATCGAGTGTCAGTAGTATGGCTGCACACATACACAAATTGTCACTTTTGACTAATGACTCAATTCATTCGATTGTGCCATCCACTTAGTGTGAGTAGGCCAATTGATTGGGAAACATTTCACTGATTTGGCAGTGAGCTGAAAAGATGAAAATATTTGCGAGGAAGTACCAAAAAGGACAGAGACAGAGACATAATCTGCCTGCGAGTAATATAAAGTTTGTCATCGTGCAGTGCAAAGTGTAATAAATTACATGTCGAACCAGGAGAGATGAATGTGCGCCCTGTGCATGCATTAATGCCATCGAGTGCAATAAATCAGAGATGCGCCACACAATTCGCATTGCAACTGTGGTCCATCCACTTGTGCCAACTCACGAAACCTCCAAAGTCAAAATGGCGCGAGACTTGATTGCTTGGCAATGAATTTTAAAGCTTTCAAACTTGAGCACTTGTTCACAGGAAAGAGTTGTCGAGAGAGAAGGCAAATTCGTTCAAATCAATTCAGTTCGAGTGCTGCTGTTGAGTGTGTTCGCTTCAATTGGCACTTTCTTTCTCCCGGGACTGTGCACACACTGGCTAGCAGCAGTGTCAGCACTGAACCAAAATGTCGCAATTAGGCGATGAAGCTACAAAAAGTAAATTAATTGGAAAGTTGATACTTTACAATGTTTTAGGCGATGGGAATTTGCTCTCGAGAATTGCTCGATGATGGCCAATTGGGGAGTGAGCAGTGAGACATGTAAGTGAGACCAAGAAAGTGTTGAACATTCCTTGCAAGATAAGACACGCATCATTTGGCGATTAGTAGACGGGCAAGATGGCAAGGTGCGATTAGCAGTGCAGACTGGCAGACACCATGCCGACACATGCCCCGACCATGGCCTTGCACGGTGCATTGCCTCATCGATCCATGCGAGCACACAATGACGCCATTCAACGACCTTTCTCAATTGCCTCGATCGGGCCAATGCGAAATTGAATTACGCCATAACGCAAGTGACCAAATGCGAAAACAGAAGAATTATCGACTATGTGCCAATTTTGATAGGACCGCACAAGATTGAACAAACTCATGCAGCCTACAATGGAACAGTGATTGTGGCTGTCTGTGTGGTGAGAGGACATGTCATTGTGTGCACTGTTGGGCAAATACATTCAAGATGCACTTGAGACTGCCTGGTCTCGGATGTTGGTTTATCATAATTTACTGTTTTGCACCAAACATGCCACCAATCAATCATTCCACTGTCGATAAATGATGACTCCTCGCTAAATTGATGGAAACACAAACACACGCATACTCACCATTATCGATCAAAGCAGTGACAACTAAACGGGAAAACGATATTCAAATAAATTAAATCGATATTGCGTCACTAGATGGCGACCCTGTAAAAGTAGAATTAATTTTATGTTCGTAACAAATTACCAGTTCAGAATGCATTTGCATAGATTACATTATAAATGCTTTTTTGTCTGGTGAATGGAATGATTAATTAATTAAGTGAAGGCAAATGTAAAGTAGCCTGATCATGCAAATGACTCTATCGAGCCAATCGATATCGATCGAAGTCAGTGGCAATTATTGTCATATTACGATGACCATTGGTCAGTCGCCAATCCCATCTGATCGGTCAGATGACGGGTTTGTCCACCGATCAGATAGTGCTCTAGTACGTCTGACCACTCTATTAGTGGCCTGTGCCTGTCACTGTGGACCAGTTCGAGCCAGTGCAAAGTAGTTTTGAATGTATATGATCTTATAAGATCAAAAGCAATCCACTTGTAGAGCAGAGATAAGGCCAAGCTGAGAGCGAGTGCCAGTGATCATTGGCCATTGCCACTGGTTCGGTGTTGTCCCTTTCACTCTTGTTGATTATTATCATAATGTGTATCATATGTATTATCCCGTCCAGTAATGTAAAGCCGATCATCATTAGGCAAATGTTATTGCTCGTGTGCTATCGAGTCAGTAATCAGCACCAGTGGTGTAGTAAATATCAATTAGCCAGTCCTTATGATAATTATAGCCATGACGGGCACACTAAAATTGGCATCACACCATCTATTAATAGTGCCTAATGTCAGCTGGCAGTGAGTCTTTTCCATTCATTTCCACACAGTGCGTCATCCTTCTGTCGACAGTCCATCACCGACAAACAGGCCAAAGTGACATGATCGGGGCAAGGCAATCTACATGCGGCAAATGGAATTGGGAGAAAGTGAATAAAGTACAAAGCGAAAAGCGAACACAATGGTGGCGACAAAGGTGCCACAATGTTCCAGACTTTGCTTATTTGTGCTTATCACTGAGCGAACATTATCACAATTGGGATTTGTCATCCTGCTCGCCATCAATACTCACTCACCTATTACAAGTGTGTGATCAAACACACAGACACAGACACAAGTCCTCTTAATTACTACTCGTCAGCTGGTCGCTTTATTTGGAATCATCTACAAGACACTCGAGTGATAGTGACAATTTGACTACCTAAATGCGGCGTGGAGTGATTGCAATCAAACAAGATGCTACATTGATAGACACTAAACTAATCAATCAGCACTCAATTGTTTCACAGGCACAAACTATCAACCATACCCTTGGCCTTTGTGGCTATTTTTAAATGTCATAATTCTCAGTGCAAATCTAGATTTTGTCTAGACCAGTTTTAGGTTTTGAGTTCTAATTCAAATTGATCAATTCATTTTGACAAATCAGTAAGTTGCTCAAACTAGTCGAAAGTCATTGTCGCATTGTATTGCACACTTTATAATAACAATGTCCTGAAAATGCAAACAAAAAACAACAAACTTTCATTTAGTATAAATTGTCATGTCTTTAGAGCAGTCGTTTTGAGTTCAAATTTGTGTCTCATTGGTGAACAATGTTATTAGTCACCGACAAAGTGAGCTTTGTCTTTGATGATGATCGACATGGAAAGCAACACAACGGAAAATAACTGTGTGCAGCACAACAATAACAAACAATCGACATCCAGTGGCACTGACACATACACAGCACACAAGACACGCCAATATATTCTAGTGGATGTTTGGCGAATGTCAATTGTCAATTGAGCTCTGTTAACTGGCAACGAGAGACAATTGCAACACTGACAAACACACAATCCATTGGCTCAGTACCTAACGTTAGATCAGGACGGTCAGGTCAGGGCTTGCCAGCTGGCAACTGAAACCACCCAGCAGATAGTCAAACTAATCGATCGACTTGGTTTTAGTCTTGAAAACAGTGACTAGTAGTGTTGTATAGCTTGGCAGTGGACGGACCACTGCAAAGGACAGAGTCTACAATTATGTTGGTGGCATTGCGTGTGTTCGATTCCAGTGAGTCGAGGACTAATCACCGAGATGAGTTCGACAAGATGGAGGTCTCGTGATTCTTGTGTACAGTGACAGACAAGCAGAGTGACTGCATGCATGAGTGGACCCAATGCGGAAACTATTACTGTCTCGGTGCCATCAATGGTTTGCCAGTTGGCACTGTTTACAGTTGATCAATTGAGACAGTTTAGTGTGGCACTTGGCCACTGCACTTGCACACATAGAACCAGCGCGTGTTTGAGGATTATTCCCAATTATTACTCACAATGCCATCAATTCACTTAAACACTGTCCCAATGTCGATCGACAGGAGATAATTGCCGTCCATTGCCATAAACAAACAATAAATTAGTGCCATTTTGTCGAGTATTCAAATGTGTTGCCAATTCTTGTGTGCGAGTCGTTAATGGACACGAGTTGTGCGTGCTTTGGGTCAATTCAATGTTGCATCAAGGCGAGAGCACTCGCGATGCACTCGGTTGGGACTGCCTTGCCATACACAACCGATCGACCAAGTGATATCGAACATAATTGAGCACAATCAATTACGGTCTGCCTGACCAAGCATACCAAGCACACAATACGGCACCATTCTCATCATGTACATCAATCTCAATTGAGGCAATGTGATGGTCCTTGTACATTGTACAATGAGCCTGATACGATCTATTGTATGCAACCAGTCGAGCTTACCAAGTGATTCGTTTTTGATCAAACATTACATTCCGTTCAAAACTAATCGGCCAAAGATAATAGTTGCATAGTCTGTGATAATGACCATTGTTACATTTGGTTCAACTCGAAAACAGTATTTTATCTCATAACAGGTTCAGGGTTATACATTCGATTGTCCAAGCTTTAATCTCTCTGTCCCTATTGTCCAAGTTAATCCTGACCGGCAATATCCTTAATGTTTGCCCAGACAGGTCAGGTTTAAATAAACAAAATTCGTGGGAAAAAGTGAAAATATAACGATCGGAAGCAAGCAAAGTAGTTGATCTCCAATTACGACCGAGCCACGTTCGAATTACGACTCTAATGGCATCGTCCAGTGAGTTGTCCACAGTCTGGGGAAACTGAACCCGAGTGTCCATTCAAGTCGAGACAATGGTCAACAACATGACCACAATTGCCCATTAGACGAACAAATACATTGGTTTTTATTGCATTGCGGTGCAGTCTTGTTGATAGTTTTGTTGACTCGGTGCACTCCATGCAAATCGATGTTACAAGCCTGTTAACTGGTGATCATGTAAATATAGCATGTTGTACAACTTGGGCCTAATTGGTGCTTCTCCTCACTTTGGTGCGTCTTATCGTGGAAGCCCACGGTTGTACTGCCATGATGATGATGATAATGGCTGGCCATTAAGTGTGTGTGTGTGTGTGTGTGTGTTATTAAATTTAACTCGTTGTCTTGTAGTATTACAAGTGAGCACACAAAGTCGGCAAGGAGTCACTTTCCTTTGTGTTGCCGATAACGATTAACAAACAGTTGGTGCAGTTTACAAGCTCGGCACAGGATTTGCACTCGACCAGTAGGATGTCGACCACTCGAGAAGCGATCAGTTTAGACTATTCGGCAATAACCAAATGCAAAGTATATTTTTAGAAAGTGTAACTGGTTAGCGGTTGGATATATTAATTTGCCAAATAATGCCCATCATGTGGCCAGTAGAGGTAATGCCGCCGTCGAACCAAACCGATTGACATTGATGGCGCTCCACTGGAGGTGTATGTTGATGATGATTGTTGATGTTATTATTATTGTGCCGCTATAGATAGACTCGACTCAGACCAGTGCAAGGCATCGATGCCATCTGATGTTGATTGCCTTGTTTGTCGATTAATTAAATTGACTCGATTTAAAAATGAAACCATGAATAAATCAATTGATGCTGATGGCTCACTCATAAATCAAACACAGGTAAATGTGAGTGTGATTGAAGTGTGCCACTGCACTCACACCCGCCACATGATTCATTCTGGATGACTTTGAGTGCGATAAATATAGCCAATGCTAATGCTGATGTATCGATCGGTGCGAATGGTGATTGTTGAATGGCGATTGAGTTGAACATCGTAATTGACAGACTGACTGGCTGCAGCTCAATTTGATTAGAGCACCGAAGTGCAACAAAACGAGCACTTCCACTCCACGATGGGAACGGGCAAAACGGGCGAAAGGGAATGAAAGCGAAACATGTGAAGGCAAAGGCAAATCAATTGGCCAATTAACCAGACACTGTGAGCACATTCCAATCGATAGACAAACTTTACACGCTACACTCTACAGAAAGGACTCAATTGTGTGTGTGCTCAGACCAATCACGAGAATTTACTAATAAAAACCCTCTTTTGTGTACAATCGGATGTGTTTGTACGATCAACAGAGCACGAAATGAGCTCGTTCCGGTGATCTAAACAGAGAGGATGCTTTGAGCAGTGAACATTGAGAATGAGTTATAACTTATTATAACTTATAAGTTTACTGTGTAACGGACAAGGAACGAGTCGAGTTACGAGATTAACATCGTGGGTGCAATCATTAGGGCGAGGATCGATGTCTCATGGCTCGTTCCGAAAGGTGAGATGCGAACATAATTCGCCTGCAAACCTGTGCATTATAAGGTTGAGTCAGTGCAGTTAGTCACTGTGAGTGTAAGTGTCTATCCTACCTTCCGATCAAAGTGGTCTTGTAGCTAAACTTGAGCACCGAACTGAATGAGCACGTAAATAGCAACTTTTCAAAGTGCTTGTTAGCGCGATGAGTGAGCGAGTGAGTGCTCGTTTGAATGTGTTTCAGCACCTAACAGCGATACAAATCTCTCGGAAAGCCATGAATACATCCAATGGGCTAAGTGGCAGAAGTGACAGAATGGCCCACAGGTCAGCTTAACGGTACAGTTTTGGTTCGGAGGCGCATTCAGTAGTGCCACACTCGCATTATCCTTTTGAAGACTTAGCCTTGCTTGATTGATGTCTCGAATCGCGAGGCGAATAAATCGAAATCACGACTTTTGCCATATTGAAATATATATTAAAATGAAATGCACTAGGCTTGATCGTGCATTAGCTGCCTTACTGATCTGATTTATGTATTTATAGAGTGAATAGAACTGAGAATGAGCCAGTAGTGGTGGAATGTATGGAAAGTGCTGCTAGAGTGGAGTGAGTGAGTGCACTTGATGCAGATGATGTGATTTGGCCCTTATGATCGCACTACGGTGATCGGTGATTGATTTTGTGTGAGTGCCCCGTGTGTTGGCCTAGCAATCGATAGTTCATTTGAATATGTTGTTGCCACGAGCGTCAATGCAAACACATTAGCGGCCACACTTGGCCAATGAGTGATCGAGTGCAGAGCAGATCGGAGCGAAACAAGGAGAGCAATGAAACTCGCCGAGGTGAGATCAAAACAAACAGACAGATCAAAGTCATCAAACGGTCAAAATTGGCCTTGCGCCATACAAGCACTACACTTGTTCGACAATGTTGATGGTGTTGATGTGATTGTGCCCGGACGAAGTGCCTCACTGGCTCATGTCTAAACAAATGCTTCACAATGTTCGCTCTGTTCGAGTTTCCTCACAAATTTGCATCTCTCTCCTCTCTTCTCTTCTTTTCACTTTCGATCTCTGTTGGTCTCAATTACAGCTAAATTATAACGTAATAATGTAGCCATTAAGCGATAATGGTGCTGCCGTTTTAGTATTATCCTATGGCGGTCCGATGCATTACATTGCGTTACAATCTGTTGCTAAATGGCACAACACCGAATGGCCTTTCCAGCCAAATTCGATTAACCCCAGTCTACAGTAAGGAGGCAATTTGTTCAGTCTGTCTCAGACTCTCTGTTCTGTCCGTTCGCCAAAAGCACTTAGTGAACCGAGTTGGCCAGTTGATTCAATTCTTCAACATTCGACACGAACACAATGAACTGTTGATGAACTCGGTCGATGAACGCGTTGCCGGGTGAAATGGTCAACAAACATTCTCTCTCTGGTTAGACTCTACTTTGCTCACAATACAAGGAAAGACAACACAACACAAGTAGCTATCAATTGGGACAGAACGATCGACTGTCCAATCGAAATTAGTCATCGATGCACTATGCATTGAGTGTTGTAATTTATATCTTTTACGATAGTGTCCAATTGTGTTGTTTTGTTACTAGGTAAAAGCAAGAAAACACTTTTAATTAGTTGGAGCAATAAATCAATGGCTAAGTGAATGTGTGGAGGATGGAATTTGATGGCAAACAGAGTGATGCCTTTCACTGCGTTCGAATTGAACTCAACTCAACCGAAATAAATTGCAATGGTCTTGCCTATTGTGGCGATGTCTTCTAGTTCGGTCGTGAGCAAGTGGACTGGCCATTCAAAGATGTGCCTTATAAACTATATTTTCCTTTGTGCTTTATTTATGTCTCCAATGTGGCCGTGTTTGTGTTGGTTGTTGTGCAATGCACGAAAGATGATCAACAGACTCGAGTCAACATTGGCTTCATTGTCATTGGGCAAACCGAAAAAAACAGATAACAAGTTCGATGCAGTGGACAGACAAAGAGCGAAACGATATTGCCACACGACCAAGCGAATGTTTACTTGTCCGAGGACGGTTGGCCACACAATACTCACACGAACAAGGATTTAACGGTGTGAGGGAACGGTGCCAGGCCGTGTCCATTGACGAGTGAAATGTAACGCACCAAAATAGACACACAAGTGGATGTCACTTTCGGTGATCATTACTGTTGGCTCGGGTTGAGTTACACAATTGGATTGATTAGTGCCTAATAGATCGAGATATAAAACACGGCAATAGATCTCACCATTTTATCATGTCAACAGTACGGTCGAGTAAGTCACAATAGCTCACTAAATCGAATCACATTTGGCACTTTCAGCGAGTGTCCTTATTGCAATGGCACTGCATCCATCCATCCGAATATGCATCGTGTTTCCTCTACACAAGCGCATATTGTTCCATTGTGTCCTCTCTGTTCGACGTGTGCAGTATCATTGTCCATTGACCATTGAGACCATTCCAAAGTATGACCAGTCAGTCACAAGTCACAGCCAATAACGGACAGACCACTTTGGTGACTCATCAGACTGTCATCTGCGATTGTACTGCGAGGTTCGAGACTGGACACAATCACGCACTAAAGCATTCGCTTCTGTTCAATCTGTCGTCTGTGATTTCTCACTGACAAGAATTGAACAAAACAGAGGCAGAAAAAGTGGAGACTGAGACTGAGACAGGTGCAAAGACGAATGAATGGAGTGAACGAAATGAAACGAGTGGATATGGCCTGGACATAGGCAAAGGCAAAGGACATCGAGTGTGATCATACACTCATATATTATGATCTACTGAGGTGAGGTTAATGTTACAATAGTGGGTCAGTGTAATCTATTACTGTGTTATCACTATTGCCTGCTCGCTAATTGTCAATTCGATATGGATTCAATTACTGAAAACAATCGCACAAACTAATGCCAGTTGGTATTACTAAACGTCCACAGATCAACAAATTGAATGGCTTATGTCATATTTCCTTTGTTCGCACTGACTCGTTCAACAAGTTTCTCATCCCAACAGGACCATTTGCTCTACACACAAATGGAATGTCACCCCAAATCGATTCATCAATCAATTGGTTCCGATCGTAAAACACAAAATCGTTTCAAATGTTCAACTTCCCTTTTAAAATGTTCATCTCATCGATCACAGTCCTATCGGTCTAGACCACAACAAAACAAGTTATTTCAAGCATCCGGAAACAATAAATCTTTACGCCACTTTAAAACGCGGCTATTATGCCTTTATTGTAATTCACTAGATTCTGTTTAATTCTCCTAATTCTTTAATTGACGATTTAATCTTTAACTCAAATATAAATCGAATAATCTTATTGCTAATTCCTTAAGCCAGTAACTTATTGAACGGTGGCTTGAGTAATTGGTCCATTGGCATTTGACTCAATCGGGGCATGTATCTCGCAACGGACACATGCACTATCGCAGGGCAATTAGATTAAAGGGCACACGGGCAAAGTGTATCATTGTGTTCGGTGTGGGACATTGCAGCTGACTACTGCACTACGACTTGATCCATTACATAACACGTCGAAACACAACTGGCCGGTCTGGGACCATTCGAGCAAAGGCAATAGAAGTGAGTGGTCATAAAGAAAAACAAAACAGACAAGCCAATGGTGGTAATCGTTGGACGATAAGCGATAAAAGTCATTTTATTGTAATCAATCGACAATGGGAAAATGTAGTTTGTACAACAGATCGAGTGGCGACAGTGCACCACACATGTGCACACTGATTAACAACAGCGAGGGAGGGAGTGAGGCGAAGAGTGGAGAGTGGATTGTCTCAGCTGTGACAACCGTGGATCGATCAGATGTGGTGATGCGATGACACTGGACAGATATATTCGATGCTGCCATGATATCATACATGCAGGATTGGGTGATGTGATTATGTTACAGGCGAGTGATGAAGTCAGCAGGACGGACCGAGGCACATCCACTGGCAAGTGCTGGCACAGTGTTGGCACTGGTCTACGTGATTCGGACTGTCAATTCGTAATAATGTTGGACAACACTGTGCAAACTGTGTCGCGCCATAAATAGTCGATAAGAGTTGTGTTTGCACAGCAAAACATCAAATCGACAAGGGGAAGAGTTGGCTCGAGCCAGAAGGACACTTGCAGTGGTGCACTGCTGGGCATGAGTGCTGACTGGTGTCTCACTATTGGTTGTATCACGGGGCTGTACATTCGGTGATGGTTCCAAGTGGATCGATCAGCCGTTGGTGCTGTACACGATCTCGTCTGACTTGAACGACTCGCTGTCAATGGCGGAGTCATTCTCATCGTCGTAGCCAAAGCCATCTTTGTACCCTCGTTCGCTTTCCTCTTCCTCATCAAGGCTGATGCTGGACATTTCGGCAAAGTCTTCCTCCTCTTCCTCTGCCACTTTTAACCTTCGGAGTAGTTCTTGTTCCTCCTCTTCCTCCCTCTCGGTGTCCTCAACGATGGCCATCAATTTGGGTGCACTGCGAGACCGTTCCAGCGGGGGCCTAAAGTTGGCCAGGCCTTTGACTAGAAGTTGCTTTCTGATTGGAATTTCGGTCAGTGACAGGCGAGCTCGTTGACGAAGCACTTTCTCTCGGAGAAATTCTTGCAGAGCCATCGAGAGACGCTCTTCGAGTACTTTGGCCATTCGTCGGGCATTCTCTTCCTTCTGACAGAGCACTGCATGGCACCTCAATTCAGGCTTGCCTTTCCTTCCGACGTGTCTGTAAACCCAGCAGAACAGTTTCGGGTGGCTTGCCTTCCAGCAGCAGTAGGTAATTCTGTTGGCCCAGTACTCGGTCAAGCCAAATTGCTTCGTTTCTGCTTTAAGGCCCGAGTTGCACGTGGTGAGTCGCATGACTATGTCATTGGCGGTGTTGCGTTTGGTGCAGTAATTGGTCCACAAAGTGTCCAGTGCCCGGTTGACTGACTGGTCACCTTTGGCCCAAGGCGTGAGTACATTGCCAAGATAGGTCACCTTGTGTGTCAGTTCACACTCGGTGATTGAGATAGAGGACGAGTGCTTCTTCCAGAACTTCAAACGATTGAATGAGAGATAAAAATGAAAATTGCTGCCAGGGGACAGCGTCAGGTCCTCGAGATTCATTGTGGAGGTCGCATCGAGCGACGATGCCAACGACATGTCACTTCTGTACGTCATTTGAGCAACCAGATCGAGCACAGACAGATAGATTGATTATTTCGGGCCAGTGGCAGCCCAAATGACGAATCAAATATTGAAATAGTTCTTTCCTGGTTGGTGGTTTCGATGATTTCAAGAGAAACAGAAATAGTGCCAATTAATGTCAATGTGTGGCTGCATGGAAATGATCCGAAACTGAGATGGGCACGATAGCCAACAGCACACCACCGACTAAATGTTAATTGAAGTGCACTTGGCCAATTGGCAGATGAGCAGTGAACACAATTTGGCCACAATTACCACTGTAATTGCTGCCAGAATGAAGCGTAATGAGTGAGTGAACTCGAGCAGTGAACGATATTGACAGAAAGGCGCTCGGGTGGTGGTCCACTTTGGTCATTCATTCGGGGCACAGACGACACTCGAACAATGCATTCCACAATGAGACAAGTTCACGCAGTCGACAAACACTTGTTGTCTTCGGAGCACTCCAAGTGCGTGTGTGTGTGGAGTGTTGTATCGGTGGCATAGATCACCACTCAGAGCAGACAGTAGCACTATGCCAGATATGCAAACAAGTCTTCGGGCAGGAGGAAAAGAGTAATTATTGGCGTTAATTGACTGCCATTACGATTGAGACGCTTTGATGCAAACGATAATGACTGGTGGTGATGGTGCTGCTGCTGGGGGAGACTCGGTTCGGGCCACCAAAGGATTGTTTTGTCGCGATGCCTCACTTCAAGTTGAGTCGACAATGGCCGAACTGAAGACTAAAACTGCACAGACCAATTAGTGGTATTGAGTTATTATGGTGCACACTAGGTCTGGCTACACGAGCTTTGTCCGTGCTGCTGTTGTTTTGGCGTAATTGGCTCGGCCAATTGTTTCCAGTGCTTGCACTAATTCATTCAAACATTCAAAGCACGAACTTGTGGTCCACTGAAGAATCGTTGCACTTTGCTGGATGAACTCGCGTCCTCACTTGACACGACCTAATCAATCAAGTGTTGATCCAATTTGGCGCCAACTTACGAGCGAGTACTGACGGCTGTAATGACTCAAGTGCCACTTGACTTGCGGAATCGATTCTGTTGTTGGACAAACGTGACACTTGCACGTTCACTCGATTGTTGAGAGTTGAGAAGTGTGAGAGATTCGATTCGCAAACAAAAGTGAAAATATGTCGAGTGGAGTGTGCGATTGTGTGAATTGGACAAGTGGCCAATGATTCACTCGAATGGTCGTGTTTGTCTGGTTGGGTATTTGAGAGATGGTTTCTAGTGCTCACACACGTGCCTCACTGCACTATTGCTCTGAGCAAGTGCCTATCAGGTGTGCACGCTTTTATATGTGCTGATGCGGACTGTGATGCAAACAGACGAACAGAGCGGTCTGTGCCGTACGGCTGGAACTGGTGAGTGGTGTAGAAGGTATAACTACTCTGTAACTGGCAGAAGACATCTATGGCGAGGCTAGTGTATGTGTACACTCTGCCTTTGCCACCAGCAACAGTGCCGCACAATGTTCGCAGAGCGCAAGTGGTGATCAGACGGTAGGGCGATTAGTGATGACTGAGTGCCGCATTGAACTGGTGGGTGATGGCAATGAATAGTGCACACCATGCAATGTCAGTCGGGGGATTAGCCACAAAGACAAGCTCTACCAGAATCAAACAAATCAATCACTCAAGTTGACTCAAGACTTGAACGTGCCAGCGTGTGCCACCAACGTAATGAGGCTGTATCAACACAACAAGAATTCTTTACAAATGCTTTGCTGTTGTTTATAAATGTCAATGCACACTTAATGGTTTGATCACACTAATGACGATTTAATTGATTGACGATTCGACATAGATTGGCGTGTAAAACCAACTGGACAAATGGGTTGTGCATGCCGGGCGTGCGTGGGTGCTGGACAGGCGACGTACGGTCTGGCTAGGCGATCATGTTATTTCACTGAGGTGCACTTCGGAACAGGCTCCAGACTGGTTAGTGACATGTGGTGGCACATGTCACACTGCACAAATTGTAATGCAGGTATTAGTTATTGGTGGCAATCAAGTGCTTCCAATGTAATTGCGACAACAAAGTGATGCAAAGCCGATTAGAATGGTCGCAGGACGAGAGAATGCGAGCCGAGATGATTTGGTTGAGAGGGAAAATGAGTTCGGTCAAGTGGCGGAAACAAGAACAAAAAATGCAAGTGATCAATTGAATGGTGATGTGCTGGTGATGGCCAATTCGGTCAATAGTTTGGTTGCGTTGTTTGGATTTGGCACTGGCGCGAGGATGTGTGGATGTACAGACTCGCACTGACACAGACTGCATTGACTTCTATTGACACTATTGACATTGCCAATTAGTGTGTGACTGGCACCTCGACTGACAACGCCATTATGACCATTACGACAACTGACTGGCCTATTGTCGTGAAAGCCTCGTCCATGTCCGTGTTGTGTTGTGGCGCACTGTGTTGAACACTGTACGAGCGATGGAGCAGTGGAGTCGGATCGAACGTTAAATGGTCCTTTACGAGTAAATTAATTTAATTACACTTCTCGAAAGACTTGCTCGGCAGACACTACTCGTGTCATCAGGAGTGCTGTCAAAGTGGCACTGTAGTCACTTTGCTAGTGTCGTCGTTGTCGTCCCAATGTTCGTAATTGCACTCGATCTTGTTCGTAGTTAAGGAAGTTTGTCACCTCGCACGAGACTCGCAAGTAACTGTTTGCGTGCGCTGCTCTGGTCATCGGTCGACGACCACGTTGTGCTCACTTAGTCGGTTTGATGAGCGCTGCTGGCTGCCTTCCGTATTTGAGCATCACTCAATTGAATCACCACAAACTGGTCCAATCAGTGCACAATCCCCATGCGAGCGATAACTGTGATCATGCGGACCGATATTGCCGGTTGGCACCGTTCACAAAACTTGAAACTCGATCGCACCTCAAAAGGCGTAACTGTCAGCACAAACAAACCAAATCGGCGATCATCATCTCCACCATTATCACATCACACCGCACTGTAGCAAATCGGTTGGTGTATTTCTTGCTGACACCACTAAATCAATTGTTTCGGTATTTTGGTCTTGTGCTGTCGATAATGATGTTCAACAAGGATCAACTGAACGATCGAACGTGAGAAAGTTCAGTTTGCTTAGACTTTCGATCTTCACTGAGGTGCGAAATGTGTTGGTGCAATGTGACTTGTTGCAGTAGACTCAAATTGAAATTGTGTTGGTTGACACACAGACACACACGGTTATTGGCGTTGATTAGGTAGTCGAGGAGATGCGACAAGGAATTGTTGACGGTCACGTTGGTCGGTTTGCACTGGCTCGGTGCAGGTGCCACTAAAGGTCGACAAACGGCGACATCAACTGGGGATTACCCGTCAAGGTGCACTGGAGAATTACTGCAGATCAGACAGAGATTAAGGTGCATTGAGTAAGGTTGCGCAAGGTGCATCGATGGTCAAAACAAACACCAGATGGTTGACCTCCAAGTGGAAAGTGAACAGTCAGAGTGGAGTGCTCAGCTGTGTTAAGTGTAACGAGTGTCGACCGTCGCGGTCGGTGATCGTGCAGCCAACTGAACAGTGCACAACAAAGTGCCGCAACTGTGCAACTAGTGGCCCAACCGATTGATCCTCGTGCTGTGGTCGAGCTGCAGCCAACGCCGAACACTGAACACACTGACTGGGATGACTCTGCCAGACTGGATTCGATTATCCTTTCGCCAGCTAGCGGTATTTGTTCGCTCACGGACACTCGATTCACTCAATCCATTTCTCTCTCCATCTCCACTTGCCACTCGCCACACTTTGCTTTCCCTCGCGACTGACTCAACTAGCTCAAGACTCACTCGACTTCACCTTCTGCCCGTTCATGTCACTGGTTTGCCTCCAAGTGAACTAACACTGAACAGGTTAACAGATCGAGCAAATATGAAGATGGCCACAGAGATGCGACAGAGAGACAGGAATCGACCAAAAGGATTCGATTAGAAATAATGCAATGAAGATGATGATGATGCTCCTCGTTAGAATGCAAACTTGTTGATTCGGAGCAGTTGCATTGCAAGACTTTAAAATGCACTGCACACCAATCGATGAGTGCCACCTAACACACTCCAAATTAGTACACACCCGTTCGAATCAATAAAGATTGGTGCAAATGCTAATTGGACTCTCTAATCGACGATCGACGGAGCGAACGGATTAAAGTGGATGGTAAGGTGGCGAGCAAGGTGAGCCCTGTACTGTAAACAGAAGGAAGGTTGTGAGTCGGATAGAGAGCTGCTGTGAGTGGTAATTCTAAATATAACCTTCACTGGTGGAATTCATTAAGCACAGTACTGTCACACAAGTGCAAGGTAACCGTGTCCACTGATAGAATCTGATCAGATTGAGTACAGCAAGGTTAGATAACGCAAATGACGTCGATTTAATCAACTCGACTTGAGTTGAGCGATAAACGATCGATGCCCAGCTGAATTAACCCTGCCTGCACTCACAAACGGTGTAATCGGTTAAAGAGAGCCAAGGGAGCACTCACACGAACCAGTCCGAGCAGTTCAGAATAAAGTGAGTGGACAGAAGGCATCGATCTGGAAATTCCAATCAACAAAATAAGTTCAAATATTTGCGGTCTGTTTTGTTGTCAGGTGGAAAGACGACACCAAGCGAACGAAAGTGCAGTCCCCCGACAACGGACGGACTGACAAAGTGCAACCATTCGAGTCACATGGTGGGAAAGCATCAGACAAGGACCGATCTGATTCTGCTGCAGTGCTGACACACAACCACAAACATAGCCAAACCAGTGCACCAATCATTGTCTGTGTCTGTGTCGAAGTCTTCCTGTGGCTGTGTTCGATTCAATGCATGCAAATGCATCGACAATGAGAGATAACGCTCGTGGCAATGCAACATGCGAGTCACATGGAATGGGAAAACCACAACAACACAACCACCATCACCACCAACGCTCGCCGAATGGGAAATTGAGACAGGGAAGAGAATGTACAAGTGTGGTCAGTGGCACACACAATTGGACACATTCAATAACCCGCATGTATGCACGGGGACAAGTGTCAATTGACGTGACGTTCCATTACGAATCACTTTGGACGTGACCTTCCATGTGCGCACACAAATGCAATGTTGCCATAACACTTTGATTGATACACTTTGCTTAATTCAATTGAGCTATTAGCTAAGCCACTATTAGCACCATCAAGTATTGCAATATTTTTTTCCGAATTGATCATCCTGTTCGATTTGCATTAAATAAATCTAGAACGATTCCATCGATTAGTGGCAAACGGCAAATTGCCCACAAGGAGGGCAATCGGTGGCATCTCAGTACAGACATTGTACAATTGCGTTCATTATTTTATAATTATTATTATATTACATTGTATATCACACAAAGCATCGATGGTAATTAACTTTGAAGCACATAATGCGACATCCACAGCACTACACACTACTATATTGATGTAATTCCGTGCAATGATTCATTATATCTCATCGCTCACGGCACAAACCCATAAATGACCCAATCGGTGCAGTCCACAAGAACTAATAGTGCACTAGTTGTGTGTGTGCCACAATGCTACCTCACAACTACTACGATTGCGTCATTATAATGGTCTAATGGAGGTTTGATCATTAAATCTCAATAGAAGTGCATTGCAATCACATTTCACCTAGATTGGCTTGTCCTTCAATGGCTCAGTCCCGAGACAGTACCACTGAGTACGGTCAGTTGTGTGTGCAATTGACAATTGTCTCAATCGGAACGATATCTCAGTGCTCACTGTTCGAGAGGGCACTATCACACGAGGCAACACACATTAGCATCGTCAATAGCTCGCACCGTACACATCTTGAGTCACTCACTTTACAACCCTATTGTTGTGTCAGTGTCTGTGTGCTAAATATATCCCAGATCAGAGTCACACTCACAGGCAAATCTCGAATCGATCTCGATTTGGTTGCAGCAAGTGCAGAGTTTAGTCTAAGGTTTAGTGAAAAGTATTCCCACCCAATCGTGTGAAATGTGGTTCAATTAATTACACAATCAAACATAGCACACTTTGGAGCAATTGATTCATAGCGCGGTTTGTGTGTGCAATGTGCTCAGTCCGGTTAAGTTTAAGGAGCACTGATTTGACAGATTGTCGAGCTATCGAGTGCCAAATAAGTGCCAATCGATGGTTATCGGCCAGGAGGAAAGGAGGATTGAGTGAAACAAAGCAAACAATGATGTCTCGTGCAGCACTAGGAAGACAAACACACACACACCACCGTAATGAGGCACCGTAATTGCACAAGCAACACTTGCATGCATACAGTGGGGCCAACTAGCACCGATCGAACCGATCTGATAGCGATCGGACCGAGCACTGAGTGAGAACAAGCCGAGACAAACCTATCGACCACTCCATCGAAAGTTCCACCACTGGGCAAACTCAAATGAATTCATCAATTAATAATGGAACAAGTCAATGCTTTCGAGTCACTTTAAACTCATTCACTCGCCATAATTGCCCAGTACCGAGTGTCCCATCAGATTGCGCCTATTTGTCTTATCGAGCGAGGTGCACTGTGCGCTAATATATCGACTCGATACGATCTACACAGATTGGTGACAGTGTGGCACTGCGCACAGACTGAGTTGATAGATCGCAGCGTGTGCAATCAAAACACAAAGACAAAAACTTCCTAAACAGCATTGCCAATTAGGGACAATATCGACAAATCAGTGGACCGAGGATGGCCAGAAGAAGAAGAAGACGTCCTAAGGAGTGATCGCTCTGTGCTCACTCAATCACTCCAAACGGATTTATCGAGACAAATAGCGAAATCAAACTCAATCACATCTAAATGGACGATTAAATGAAGCCTGTGTGTGTTTGTGTGTGTGTATTGTCAGTCTCAATCGAGAAGGATTGCCAATTGCAAACAAAACAATTGCTCGGCAAACAAAAGTGAAATTGTGCAACATGTGATGAGCAAATGAGACGAGCACTGAGTCAACACAAACAAATCAGCGCGATAATCGACCGTTTCCAAATGTGGTGCTTCACAAAGTTTTGTTGTGCATAAGCCAACAACAAATTGGCGTACAAGTGGGAAAGAGTGTGCACAAACTTATTGAACCTAAGGTCGAATAACGGCACAAATTGTGGTTTCAGTCGTGAGAAGTGGCTAATCGGTGAGTGCGCTGCCCTGCACAGACCAAATTGCGCTGGTCATTTTTCACTTGCATGCGATCACTGATCTCACAGATGCATGCAGCGTACTTGCACACACACCACTCAATCCACTCGGACATCTGTCCGTGTTAACAAATCAGTGAATTAGTCACCGATGACCAGTGCACGGCACATCACCACTCGCCATCCATCTTGATCAAACCCGACACGGACGCACACAGTCCGCATCGCATAGAAAAGTATGTATGTCCAGACGCGTCTCATCTCGGACTCATCTCAGATTCAAGGCGCGCATTCACTTTCAACTCAACCCTAGCCAATGGTGAGGCCAATCTCGAACTTTTCCATTATGCCAGTAATTATCATCTCAACTCGATGACCAACTGCCCGTGCTAACAAGTCAAACAAATTGTCTTAGCTCAAGCCGCGAGCCGTACTCAGCTCGGACCTGTCATGATGGATCATCACAACAACTGTTCGTACAGCACAGAAGTGCACACTGCACACAAGCGAGGTGTGCAACTGTACAACACAACAAAACAAATGAACATTCATGTATTAAAAGTATTTATTGCGACTGTGGTTGCATTATGGAAAAACACTGAACAGAGCCAGTGAGTCAGTTCATTGATCCATCATCGGATAAGGGATCATAATTAGATTAATTGCCATGCAGGAATAATCACAAGCGGGACCGACTGGAGTGCCTATCTCAATATTTACCATTGCCCATTACGACACATATCCGGGCAGTGCAAATGTTAATATCCCGTGAGTGGAGAGAGCAAACGGAAAGTGATCGGCGCTCGATCAGCGATCACGACACCAGCACTGCACCACAACAAACATCCGACCACTAATAACGACCAATGACCACCATAACCGAGCCACCGCCACCAGCACATGTCTGTGCACCTTAACCACCGTGAATCCTCACTAGCGAGCATGGGAACACACTGTACATGTTATATGTTGTATATACCATGGTATGTTGCATTAGTACAATTGCCACAGTTTGGTTCAATGCGATTATTGCTTAATGGCCTGGCTGAATGCTTTTACAGCCGCCATAAGAAGAGATCCAGTTAAGTCTGACATGCGATTAGCCATAGCCACAAAAGACTTACAGCAATACAGCAATATCGCAACGATTGCATTCGACCAATTTCACAAGACTAATGCAAATTCGCTAATTCTGATGCATTACACCTCGAGAGAATGAAAGTGAAATTCGTGCATTCAACAAATTGTTGAAATTCATGCCGACAAAAATGAAAAATTCATTTCACTACAATCGATTCTCACGCAATGTACGAGTTTGTCCAGAGAAAGTAACTTTCACATTGTTTATACCACATTTGCTATAGGGGACTTGTTTGTTTGAGTGTTCACAGGCTTGCAGGCAACTTTGGTGGCGGCATCTTTCCTGTCGACTCATGCAAAGGGGCACGGACGATTCTCGTACACTTGTTGCGAGGATGAGTGAGTGACTTATTGAAGCACGAGTGTGTCCATTGTTATGGCAGGCACGAGTGTTGCGCTCATGTGTCGGTTGTCCATTCTGTGTGGCAGCAAATCGGTCAAGTGTTGTGTCATTGTGCTTTCATTACTTTCAATAAATGCAAATTGAATTAGCTCGCATTAATGCACATACATCGCGCCAGTGGCACATCGTCACATCCTAGGATGAGCACCGACACTTGCCTTTGTCGGCGGTGGTCATCAAGGAGAGCACGTCCAGTGGAGTGGACAGCACCAGCAGCAGCAACAATGCACAGCACCAATGCATCGCGACCCCCGATGAGTATAGAAGTGTACGTCCGTTCGCTTCCTAGTTTGTCAGTTGGTGAGGGCCACTGGCAACAGTTTAGTTTTGATTGTGTTCGTCATTCGACAAATAAAGCCATAATGCTTTTTTTTGCCTCTGCTCTCGGTGGCTTTCATTTCGCTTACGCATACAGGAATAAATAATTAACGAGCAAAAAGGCGATCAGCGGACAGCACAGCACAACAAGCGAAATGCAAATAGAGCCGACACCGACACCGACCGACAATAGAGCACACATGTGTGCATAATTGGACGGACACAGAGAGGAATCGAATGACAATGCAGTGCTCATCTGCATTCATTCCACTCAATAATACCAAACAGACTCAGCACGAGCCAGTGAGCATTTCCTTTTTGAATCGACAACAAAACAAAACAAAAGTGCACTGAGCCCACAACACGCGCAGCATGAGATGATGATGATGCAAGTGATGCGATGTGTTATGCTTATGACTCCACTCAAGAGTCGACACTCGACGCCGCTAATGAAGCCAATTGGCTTTGTCTCGCATTGCCTAAAGTGTGAAACCATTTGCAACAAGCAGCAAAAGGGCAACAAGCGAAGTTAACAGTTAAAGTTGCCAAATTCAAATTAACAACACATCACAGCAGCAGTGAAAGCTATGTGAAAGTGAAAGTTAATCCACCGTGGATGAATGGCTATAAAGGTATATTAAGCTGTTTGACAGTACATCAAGCGAACGTATAGGTACAGTGTGCATTGTACGTACACATAACACAACAACAGCAAGTGGCGATAAGACTGCGAAAATATCAGACAAAATCGATTGGAATTACTTTCGAGACAACTTGTTGCTTCACGCGCATTGAGAAGATTGCGAAAATGTATTGACTGAGCCAAACTGGCGAGGAGTATCTTTACAAACTCATTAACCGTGCAGCAGCATTGTGTAATGGTCAAGACACATGCATGCACAAACTGCTCACAGGTTGAATGTATTACTGATAAACACTTTCATTATGGCCATAATGATGATGGTGAGATGGCACAGTGAGCATTGCATTACACTGGCACACAAGAATAAAGCAAACCACAACACATCACCGCACACCGACACAAGCCAATTAGTGCGGTCAAGTAAAGCAATTTGCAGTCTGTGCCATAGTCTGTAGGACATGCATGCCAATGCTGCTCACAAAGTATCTCACAAAGTGGATTAATAGATTATACTCTGATATTGTGTGTGAGAGACAATGCAACCATAATTTAGTGACAATTGAGCCGACAATTGAGTGAATTGAGCCAATTGGCGGGCAATTGACGGACAAAACAATGTGCACTGCAATGTGTCAAGTGTAACAAGTGACCAATTGGCCAGCGGACATGAATGAACATGAATGCGGCGGTGGTCATTTGTGGAATGGTTAGTCGGCGCAGTGAGCACTCGATCTAATTGATTCGAACACAACAAACAAACACTCGACTCATCAACTGGACAGAAGGACTGACTGACTCGGCCGACGTAATGAGGCCCGAGGTCGTTTGCTCGTCTCACTGACTCAATCCAATTTGCCTCTCGATCAATCGATGATTAATTGCAGATGAATGTAGATGAATGTGAGCCAAACAAATGAGCGGACAGAACAAATTGAAGGATACACTTTCTACTGCTTTCGACTGTTTGATTGGCAAGTGAACTGAGCCAGAGCAGAGACACACGAGACACACTCCACTAATGGATGCACAATGGCAAACAGACTAAACAAATAGCTCATCAACTGACCAGTAGTATATGATGATTGATACATCGATGGCCACTAATTGAGACGAGATTGATCGAACAGGTCCATCTCACACGAGACACTCAACACACTCAACTGGGTCAATGAGTTAATTCACATTTAATTGTGGCGCTAATCGAATTAATCGAATTAATCAAATCACATTATTTATGTCTATGTTTGTATGATCATTTAGAGAGTGCCTCTGCTCAAATCGCAATCGAAAGCCAAGTAACGAACCAAGTGCAAACTTAACGGCACCATTCTCCGTCAGGCTTTTTTATATCGAAGTTGAGCAATAAGCAGACGAAAGCAAATTGACTTGACATATGGAAAGGTTATTGCATGCTCAGTGCTAAATATAAGAAAAAATAATAACTCTGTGCCAAAAAAGACTATGGTTTCATAACTCACGGTCAATAGACCTGCAATAACAATATATTATTGTAATATTAACTCGAGTGGCAAAACAATTATTGGACAGGAGAAAATGACCAAAACAGAAGCTCATTTGAGTCAATCAACAACAAAAAGGCAATCAACGAGAGAAGATGAAACAATCAAGAAGGAAAGTGCACATTGGCAAGTGATCACATTACCACAGACAATAGATTAGACATTGACCACAATGGCCATTACTATTAATACGAACAGGATATTAATAGAGTTGTAGCCAAAATAAAATACACAATTCAAAGGGAAATTATCAAGACCAAATTAGACCGAATGCAAATTGGAGTCGACAAACAACAAGAGACAACAACAAGAGACAACTGAGAACAGTTTGTGTTCATCTGTAAATAAAACAACTTTGTAAACATAAATGTAAATTTAAACAATTAAATTTACAAAATTATCATAAACTGGAAAGTAAACTGACAAATTGGCAATTGACGCAAATGAGCATGATTTCCATAAATGCAATTTGCATGACACACAAACAGGCAAGTGGCAAGTGTTATTAGCGCGTCTGTTTGAGACCGATATATATTGTCAGATGCAAATTGGTGATTTATTTGCGTGCAAACTACTGCGAACAAATGAGTGCGCGCGAGGGCACAACGAGCTGAGCCTAACGATCGGTTTGTAGTTCGATATGCAAATAGTCAAATAGTGTGCCAGTGCAAGTCACAATTTAAATCGCCATTATTAACCATTGGTCTCACACATTGTGCCATGGCTCGGTTCCTCTCTCTCATGGTGCACTGCAAAGCAATCCTCCAATTGTAGTTCAAGTTGATCAATTTGTCGATATAAATAGAGTGGCGAGCGAGTAGTACACTGGTGCGAGAGAGTGCATTGCGGTGTTTGGTGTTGTACGGTGGCATGCAAATGCAGATTCGGACCGATTGGTTGTGGCCAGATCGAATCGAGTGAGAGCGAACGAGCGAACCTTAGTTAGCATTTGCACTAAATCCATGCGAGTATACATTGATTGGCATAGTTCACCGTAGTGCTGTGTTGTGTAGAGCAGAATTGCATTTCGCGCTAAGTAGATTGACTGTGGTTGTGCCAATGTGGTGGTGATGACGGTCAAAATCAATTTGCACAAACAAACAGCAAACATCGACTAAATATAGACTACCGAAAGAATGCAAAGTGCCAATACACACATACACACACAAACACACAAACATACACTGACACACCAAGTTCACCATTGAACAATTCAATTCAGCAAACTACATGTACAGTACTGCACACTGACTGGGCTTGACCATCCAACACGAACGCACATTCTGTTCACAAAGTAATCCAACAAAAGTCATTGTTCAATTGGTTACACGAAAAGAGACTTGTTGAACATGTGCCGTTTAATTATTAGCCACCAACAAGACAATGGGATAAATAGACTAACAAATAGGCTTTCTATTTTGGCACTAATTTGCTAATTTGACAGAATGGCAATCGCCAAGAGGAATCAAGACAATGCACAGCTGCCTGTCAAGTATAGAGCAGAGAGCAATTAACATATTCTTCTTATGCGAGCAATATTGCAGTGAAGTGCAAATGCGAAAAATGAGTTAAATTCGGAATTGATCAGACCACTTTGGGACAAACCTGTGGGAACGAATGAAAGTTGGTGAGTGGGAAAATGTTGGGCACAAATGTGTGAAGGCACTGGACGAGAGTGTTGTCAGTGTGTGACCATCGGCACAGTTTAGTGCCATTAGTGTCAGTGCGATCAAACGAGCCCGTTTTGTCCTGTGGTGCCTGTTGCTGTCATCTTCATTGTGTCCGATGGCCAGTGGTGTCGGCACTGGACTGTTATGCCATGGCCATCGATTTATCCAACAGGACCGTATTGTGGAGGATCGCTTAATGGGGGACACCAGCACACTGGGCCACTAATCCTAACGGTGAACACAACCGTAAAATGGCATGTTCCACCAGTGTAATTATGCGCTTCAATCGACACAACGGAGAGAGAGATGGTCAACTGATTGCACGGCCAGTCTATGATTATGACTCGTACTGTGGTGGTCAAATTCATTGTCAGCTCGAAATGGACCATAAATTGTTAGTAATGGTGCACAGAACGGATTGAGACATTAGACACTGCACTCACATGCACACTCATACACACCACCTGAGTAAAGCACTTGTCCACTTGTGAACAAAACTTGGCTTCTTTCGCCGCAAACAACATATTTTGTATTGGCTTTTTCTATTTACGAAAGCGCGATTGACAACTCAACTTGAACTCTGTTCAAAGTCATTCGATCGTTAAGTGTTGTCTCGCGCGTCTGTCTGAAGTTCATCGAGCCACTTTTTTGCCACTGTCATTCATATTCTGTGGCCATTTGACTGTTTAATCACGGCAGTAATATCAAACTTAATTAGTGCATTCATTCATTCAGTCTCGTTTTACTGCTCGACAATTAAATGTATTATTGATTCAGCGAAAGCTGTCAATACATTGAGTGAAACTTGTGAGCTGCCTGTGCCTCTCGTTCTGACACAACACAACACACGACTCGTTTGATCGACAGCTCACTCACTCACCAAAGTTATCTCACTCGAGTATTTAATTAGCCACGTGACGCAACCAAGCAAAAAGATTTTCAATTGATACAAAATACAAACACACACATGAAACATAATAACAAAACAAGATCACGATGTATTTCCATTTATTATGTCAACAAAAGTAAAGCTCACAACAATCAATCGTTCCATAAAAAGTTACCTTGAATTCGACACTTATTGAACTTGCATACAGTAACAAAGTAAATGGATTACCACTTGATCGTTAAGCCCAATATGCAACAATCTCCAAAAATATATTCAAACACAAACACAAACAAAGCACAACAATAAAGTGAGTGATGAAATATATTCATGTATGGAAATAAACATGAATGGATGAGTAATGCTCGACATGTACTCACAGGTACGATCATATAGTTGGTCAATAAATAAATATAGAAACATATTGCACATTGTTCGGTGTATTGCACTGAGACATTTATGACGATGAATATGTGCATATGTTGCATGCCATCACTGTTGGCATATCATTCCACATTCCAATTCGGCTATTTTTCTTCTATATTTTCCATAAGTGGTACTGGAAACTGTAAATGTGCATAGACGCGCTCTAAACTAATTATTCATCACTAGATTACAGATTTGTACATTTGAACCAGCGCAAATGACATTACGTCCACATGCATCAATACACACAATCATTGGCACACGAGAAAATACCATTGAATTAATTTGAATTAGTTTCGAGCACTCAACCAACCAACCAACACACAACTTGCCGCTCACAGGAATTTGTTTGTACAGCTCTGGACAGCACATGGTTGATCACTTGAGGCAAGTAAATAATTTGCACTGGTTAAGGTCATTTGGTCACACCGAAAGTGCATACACACAGAGCGACACATAGTCAAACCTGTTTGCATCTCATCAGGCATCTCATCGATGATGGATGAGCGGAACGAGAAGAAATCGAGGAGAAAATTGTTTTTGATGCCAATCGAAAGAGTGCTTCTTGCCACTCGGACACTCATTCGATATGAGATGATAGTGCACCACATGCAATAATTAATGTGTCCACTCAAAGAATGTCCAACTACCTCTACCACGTGTAATCCCTAATCACAGCTGTGTACCGTTTTGCGCAACAACAACAAAAAGTTCATTAAGTGTACATAGAAGTGTCAGATTGAACGTAGAGGACAAAATTAATGCACAACACTGAACAAACACACCAGTTGAGCGATGAATCGATGCTACGAATCGAACAAATCACAGAATGAACTTGTTGACTTATACAATGTACAGACACAGACACTCAAGTCGAGACTCAATCATTGATCATTTAGGTGGTCAGTTGATTCAGTGAAAAGTGCACCCATAGCACGCCATTGAGATGTCAATCAAAGGTGCTCACTTTGTACTTAAAACAAACTAAACTGAGCTGCAGTAATTGATCATTGCAGCATCGCACTTGTCTTATCTTCTTCTTTTTTTTTGTATCAAAGTAAATTCTAGCTTAGTCAAAGGTGGCGTAATAATTCAGGCATTAATTAAAATTAAAAACATTTCGGAAACTAAAACAACAAAAAAGCAATTTAACAAGCCAAGAGAATTTTGACCTGTCGAAGAATATAAAATAGAATTCGAATGCCAAATGTAATCGATAATTTATTGCCTTTCCAAATCATAAAATACTGAAAACGATAAACAATAAATTTTAAAGTTTGATTACTTGGGTCGATAATAAATTTGAATCGATTACGTCGTTGTATGCGTTTTCTGGTTATTATTAGACTCGAGTGACAACTACTACTAAAAAAAGTACATTCACATGCACCAAAGAGGTCATCGGATGACGGAAGAAAGAAGTCAATGCTTCTCGGAAAGGGAAAACCCGACAGTCGCCGCAAAGGGAAATACTGTCTGACCTGACAGTGGAACTTTGACGGGCACAGAATCGAGTTGATTGAAAGGGGAAATTGGCTACGATTTGGAATGCTAAATTTAGATAGGCAAAATTCACTGGAAATATATTGAGCAATGAAAAACATAACATTAATTACCACATTGAATGGTCGCAACATGAGAAAAGTGGTGGTCTAATGCATTCGACGTTCATCGCATTTTGTCGAATGCATTCGACCAGCAAAGTCACATAGAAGCTAGCGCCACCTACAACATAAAAATGACCGGTTGGTGGCGCTAGCTTCTATGTGATTTTGCTGGTGGTCGAATGCATTCGACAAAATGCGATGAACGTCGAATGCATTAGACCACCACTTTTCTCAGTGAATGAGCGAGTGTGCAAATTTGCGATAAGACAGGTCAACTGGCATTGAGAAGTCTCTTTGTGCGAGTGTCAGTCTCGTCTTGTGTGACCCAACCAGTCCCCTGAAGACAAAAATCGACACATTTTGCAACACTTAATGGTCGATAATAAAATTACAGTCCAGTCTTGTTTAGTACTCAAAAGTAATTAACAACTGATCAATGGCCATTGCTCACACCATGCTCAATCAAGTGGACATGTTGTTGTATTGCGCTTGTGTGTGGCATTATCGCAATCAAATCTACAAGCTTCCATTAGATGTCATTTATCAGTAGAGCATGCGAGCTCTAGGTGATGCAAACTGGCTGAGGAAATACATCAAAAATGCTCGAAACACAATTTTGGAACAAAATTAAGGTCTAAGTTCAGGTTCACATGGTAAACTACAAAGTAAAGTAAAATTAATCAACTTGTCACACGATAAGTAGAGAATGTAAACTGACAGATGCAAATTACAAGTGTTTAAAAATTCGAAACAACACTCACCAACGATTGGCATCACTAATTTGAAGAGATTACACTGACAGGCGCTCATTTTGACATGAAAAATGGACATTTCTTGCAGACAAATCTGATAAGGCTAATTGAAAATTAAATGAAAACAAAATGTCAAAATAAGGAAATAAATAAATTTACTGCTAAGAATGAGTAATCGGTCCAATTCTTGATGAACAACAACGAATCAGTTGGAGCATTGCTGACTGTAATTTGCAGTATTTGCCGTTCCACTCGTCACGATCGTCGGTCAGTGTGAATCGATTGTGAAGGTGTTGACGGTGGCCATTCACAAATGCGATTCACTCGTGTTAATTGCACTTCATGTGACTTGAACATTTAGGCCAATGCTTATTATGTAAGTTCATAGAGACGGCAAAATTCCAGTGGTAATGCTCGAGTCGAATTGCAAAGTCAACTTTCTCTCGATTGCAAATTGCGATAATCGTTTGGCCAAATGGAAACGTGTCAATTTGGCCATGGCGTGTGGCGCACAGGCAGAATTGGTGAAGAGTGCAATAAAGGTTCAGTTCCGATGTGCAATTAGCATTTAATTTGCCTTTAAATTCTTCAGTGCGGTGTTAATTAATTAAACTAGTTAGATTGAATTAATGTGCGTATACGCGCGCCTATGCAAATAATGAATGGGAGAATGTGGCGGTTCGCCTGGCGCCATTATGATGAGGTCGATAATTGGGGCTAGTGCTCGGCCAGCTTGGCTTTCAATTCTTGCATCTCGGCTACATAAATGGCGCTGACCATATCGCGTTCCTTTGCCTCAGCTTGCGCGGTGTCCTCATGCACTTGCTCGATGAGCGCCATGATGGCACTGAGAGCCACTTTGTCCGAGATGGATTCCATTTCATAACCTAGTAATGCCTTGATTGCCGTGTGATTCAATTCAGCCGCACGTTGATAATCTTGCTTTATAGTGGGAGCGGTGAACGCTTGGGCAAGCTGCACAGTGAGACCAACCATCTTTAGGTTTTCCTGGTTCATCATTTTACCAAGTTGCTGGTATTTCTGATCCCACTGAGCCAGGGCGCGTTCAGGATCGTCTCTTTTTTCGAAATCCGCTTGCCAGTACTGAATTTCCTCTTGCAAATCGCCACACAGTCGAACAGTGAAAGGCAGGCTTTCAAAGTCTTTGCCACAATCAATGCAGATGTAAGTACAATTGTCCGATTGGCTGGCATGGACCAGGAATCCCAATTTGCAGTAGTGGCAATTGAGAGTGAGTTTGCCGGAGGACAAGTGCTCAGTACGACATGTCTTGCAGCGACAAATCAATGGCTTCGATTCCTGTTCGGAGAAGCTGTCATCGAAGGAATGGCTCGATTCGCCACCAACGGCCAGTTGCTCACCACCATCGTTTGGGATCGATCGTTTATACTTCAAACAGCCGCTTGGATACATGCTCATTGGTCAAAGTAAACCACAAAACAGGTCAAAGATGACGATAGTAAAGTGCTGCGCTGAAATAAACAATAAAGATAAGCCAATGAATGAACACAACCGCACAGATAACTGATTACCTCGATGGCCAAGTTCGCTCACGAACAATTCAAAACATTCTAATTGAATTAGTGACAGTCATCAAAAGGCAACTCGTGAATAATTCGAATCGAACAAGGCACAATCACAAGCGAAGCCACCAGATGGAGACGCAAATGGTGCATTGTCAATGCAGCAGCATTGTGAGCCACTTTCCCACTGTTTACATTTTGTTGGTGCAGACTGCAAACATGAAGACTCCAACCGAAATGATAATACATGATACGAAAAGTGAAGTGTCGAGTGTGAGTGATCCCTCGGAGATGGCTCCAGTCATGAAACGGTCCGAGACGGATCCACAAGAGATTGATAGTTTTGTTAACAAAAAAGTTAAAGCTACCATTGAATTCACCGAGTCAAACGATGAAGTAAAAATGCCACCAATTGAAATGGAACCAGAAGATTATATAATCAATCCCAGTGATTTGCCCAGTTGCTGGACGCCAGACTCGGCGAAACACTTCAAGAGAAAGTACCCCTGGATGAGTATGAAAGACGGCAAATTGGGTTGCACTGTTTGTGCTGAGATTAAAGATGGCAAAAGTTCGCACAGTGAAAATTGGATTCAGTGCATGGTAGTGGCCAATGGCTGTACCAAGTTGACTCAACAGTCCTCACTCAGAAAGAAACTATTTGAGCACTCGAAGACTGCTCGTCATATTCAGATGGTTCGAATTATTGAAGGAGATATACGCGCTTGGGTTGATAATCCTCCCTCCAATGGAACTGAAAATGAGCCTCAGGAAGCGGACAGTAATAGCGAGGAGATTGTTGTCACGGCTCGAGTCTTTCTCGCGGTGTACAATTTGTGCCAACAGAATCGACCAATGGTTGACATCGAGGGACAAATTCAAATGTTGAAATCAATGAAAGTCAACATGGGCCATTGTTTACATTCGAGGTTTACCGCTATTCGCATTGTGGACCACGTCGGTGGTCAGATGAAGAGAAAGTTGTTTGAAAAGGTGATTGCTGAAGAAGCAAAGATTACTGTCATTGTTGAAGAAGCGTTAATGAAAATTCTACAAAGGCCTACTTTCGTTGTACTATTTCAAACCAAATTACAAACTTGTGCACAGCCCTTGCAATTTTTCCTCGATCTTTTTGAGCTAGAAAATGCTTCTACACATGAGTTACATGCCGAAATATTCAATTGTTTGGGAAAGAATGGTTTTGACAGGCAGTATTTGTGGCGGAACATGCTCTCTCCGGTCTATACACTCACCGCCCGCACCAGGGACAAATATCCTGACTTTCTACAGACACTGCCTTCCGGGTGCGAGCAATCGTGTATGCAAGCCATCACGATAGATTCTCAAGAATGCGAACGTCTACTCAGTCTGCTAACTGCAATCCTGACCGAGGAACGAAACCGGCTCAATACTGAACATATCTCCAACATGATGACGATCAAGTCTATTGGCAAGCCAATCACTGAATGGAATCCCATTCCATATGTTCACACCTGGGTTAAGAAGCACCGAAATGCAATGGACACACGAATCAAAAATCATGTGGAAAAGCCTCCCACGGAGTATAACAAACAAATGTGGAGTTTGATCGATTAATGCAATTCCTATTCACTTGATTCCATTTACTATAATCTAATCAATGCTCTACATATTTTCACTTCCACTATCATCTGATTGTATGAAATAATTCATCTATATCATCGTTTTTGGCAAATACAAGGTTAGATGTACGAATAAGGCTTTTGTACATTCTTTTGGTCATTAATAATTTATATTCGACGTACAAGCAATTTTCATTGACTACAATTATTGCAATACACGCACAAACAATTATTTAAATAAAGAATGCTAAGAATTAGTAATTTTATGAGTTCTATATCGACTCATGTGTTGTTCAATTTCCACCCAACCAACAGCTCATTTGTTTTGTTTTGGTCGTTTTGCCTTATTTGGCAACACGTGATTGTAATACAATCATTGTATGCACTCTACTCGAGACGAGTGGATTATAAGATTTCGATGATGGGCAATTCGAATGAGTCCGATCAACGCTCTTCGATTGGTAAACAAGAGGCTCAAAGTGCTGAACCAAACAAACCCAAGATTCAAGTGGACCAAGACGAACTTAAAAATCGACTTACGCCCATTCAATATTCGGTCACACAAAATAAAGCCACCGAAAGGTATTGTTGATGTGTTTGCTTTTGATGTGTCTTTCCTAATCAAGTTATTGATCAATAGGGCCTATACAGGTGAATACAATGAGCACAACGAAAAGGGTGAATACCTGTGTGTAGTGTGCGAACAGGACTTGTTCTCGTCAGAGGCCAAATTTGACTCACACTGTGGCTGGCCTGCATTCTCCAAACCAACTTCGGGTGACACCGTCGACTGCACTAATGACTTTACACTCAGTAATGACAATATTTACTGTATAGTTTCAAATTTTAATCTATTTTTACAATCCAATCTAATAGATATGACACGAACCGAAGTGACCTGCTCCAAGTGCGGCTCCCATCTTGGACATGTCTTTGATGATGGTCCATTGCCTATGCAAACTCGTTACTGCATCAATTCTGCTGCCTTAAAGTTTCTCAAAAAGCTGCCTAAATAAAATAACTCACTAAGCCACAATTAGAATTATTAGAGTATTTCTGAACTATTACGAATCAATTATAGATAAATCGATTGATTACCGGTGAAAAGTTTAATATTATGATCATCATTGTCAATCAAGTGATTTGTAGAATATATTTGAAATAAAAATTTAGAATTCAATCATACCTCAAAATATTCTTTTCCAAATGTCTTCAACAGGAATCTTTCAATTGATTTCTTTACTTTATCTTGCAATTGCCTAGTCAATTGATTAGTATTCAATTTTTTACTAAACTCCACTTGTTTCTACAATGAAATTTTCACTATTACTAAATAATTTTGCTTTACTTGTAATTTACCAACTGTAAATCATTAAACTACCTTGACAGTAGTGCCATCTACCGTCTCCAGACATCAATTGCCTTGCTTTGCACTGTGCAAGTTCTTATTAACGGCGAAAACAGTTTGTTTTGCCTCCTTTGAAAGGAGTCCTTTCTCATGCTTAGCTCATACTGAGTGACTCTGTCTGAGTCATACATGTTTGTTTCTACGGTTCGCTCTTCTTTTGGCTCTATTTCATTTAACATTGACAACGTGCACAGCAACTGGTCAAGATGGCTTCAACCGAGGAGCCCCAGAAGGTGACTTACGAGAAGAGAGCTATTGAGAGGATTCTGACAGGCTGTTCCGTTTACCTGCGATGTGATATTATTTGCTATGATGATAAAATGCACAACTCGGTGGACAGAGTCATTGGACAACTGGAAAATATGGAACAGGATATTAACACGCCAGACGAAATGTTGCCTCAGATTGCCGAACGACATTTGGAGATGATAAATTTGCGAATGAAATTGCTTAAGCTCAAACGTGATCAGTCTGTGCAGGATAACGCAAGCGATTCTCGAAAAGAATCTACCACTTCTCAGAAGGAAACTGTCATTTCTAAAAAGGAACCATCACCTGCTACTTCATTAAAAGAAACTTTACAAAAGGAACCTTCTCAGTCTGCCAAAGAACCAGCAAACTTAAATTCTGCAAAGAAGATAGCCGTTACTCCGAGCGTTTCTGTTCGATGTGTTTATTGTAAAGAATCACATTTGTCTGAATTATGCTCTTTGCCTCTAAGTAATAAGACGAACTTTCTTAAGAAAAAGAAACTTTGTTTCAAATGTCTGAGCCCAATAAATCCAAAGCCCCATGAGTGTGATGGTAAATGCACAGTTTGTCCTGGCGCTCATCATGTGTCGATATGTCGAACCAAGAACAAGCAAATCAAAGAAGAATCAAAGCAAAGCACTTCCAGCAACACTATTGTACCGCACATCGTTCCGCCGCCAATTAAAGAACCTCAATTGCCAAACCAGCAAACATTACGCATTCCCAATCCAATTGTTCACCCAAATTCCATTTTTGTTTCACTTATTTCCGCTATTGGTCCAAATAATGGCAAAGTGGTTTACACTCCAACGATTACAGTCCGAGCGGAATCTCAATCGAATGTCGAAATGGCCCGAGCTTACATTAACTTTTCGACTGCTACTAATTCTTTTGTTTCTCCTCAATTGTTGAACAGACTTAAGATGAAGCCAATCAAACTATCATCGCCAATCATGGTTGAAACCACCATTGGTCAGCCATTCAACATTAATTCCTATGTAATACTGGAAGTGTCCTCGCTATACAAAAAAGATTTTCGATACAAGCGAGTGTTTTATGTGCACGACATAACACATCATCACATCAAACCTGCCACTGATCGTGTGAAGAAACTTGCTAAGGAACGTGGCGTGACTCTGTCCAATGAGCTCTTCCACGGCCAGACCAATTTAGACCTTCTCATCGGAATGGACCAATGTGACCTGACTGCCTTTCAGATGACTCAACAACTTCGGGTCACTCTCGGTGATGAGGACAATTTCCATGTTGCTGCCTACTACACTCATTTTGGTTACTTGCTTATGGGCACCGAGACGAAGAAGGATGGCCCTAAATTTGTAAAGCACAACTTAAGTTACGACCCAAATTACTAAGACTAAAATTCTATTACATTGCATCTATAAAATTGTGGTCAACGCAACAAAATTGTATTACCATTCTCATATTGTCAGTTATTAATTGTTTTCATTAAATTCATTTATCCTTTATTTGAGAAATAATGATACAAACCTTTTTATTGATTGTACAATGCCAAATCGCGCAACTACTTATAGCTTTAGCTTTAGGCTAATTAATGCTCGTTTTTTTCTCTTTCCCTCTCATCTCTTTTTACATCCTCATTTGGTAATCCCAATATCGCTTCTGCAAGAGTGATCGCTATTTTGCTCCACTGGACTAAGTGTCCGGTGAGAAAAGAGAAATTTTGATCAAATATATTTATGAGGTGCAAGTTAGGCTCATTGACCAATTAGCAGTCATCGTAGTCATTCATATATTTTGAATATGTGCCAATTGTGTGATTTTTTGCAATAAATTGTCAGTTTAAGTGAGTCTCCAAGTAGACAATTTCATTAATGCAAATGTGCCATCAAAGAATCGAGTTAAAATGTTATCGCCAGTAAATCTTGTTGTGGCCACCTTGCCAGCAATCATTCCGTGGGTGACTTTCTTTCTCTATCGAGCAGCTGACCACACCATTTCCATCACAAGAGGATCCTGGGATTCGGTGAGTTTTGTTCAATCACTTTCGTCAAATATTGACCTGGTGAATCAATTTTAATTAAAATTAAATTAAAACCACACAAGTGTGATTTTCTAGGTGTCCAAAATAGCTAAATATTATCTAAACACCTTATTACTTTTGTTTGTTACAATCTCAATAAAGCGATCGATTTCATTGCATCAAAAAAGTTATTTATAGAACAGTAAAAACATTATCAACGTCTGCAACAAATCAGTAGATACCGCGGTGCACCATGAGGGAATACTTAAATAGCTATTTACTAATTTATACAACCACAAATCGTCCGTTTTGCACGATATAACAGTAATCGTCATTATTGGTTGCTATAGCAACTGCACATGCACTGCCATATTTATCAAATAATTTAGATCAAACAATGATATAACAGTAATTTAAAATGAAGACTCTAATTAACACGGATCTGTGAAAATTGTTTTTTTGTAAAGCAGACGCAGTTACAGCATTTATGAAAATTGATTAGACTGACCAATGAGAAAGGATCTTTCTCAAATATATTTCTAACTTGTTTGTCATTTTAGCATTACGATTACATCATTGTCGGTGCTGGTTCGGCTGGATGTGTGCTCGCCAATCGATTATCCGAGAATGAGAACGTCAAAGTGCTGCTGCTGGAAGCAGGTGGCTCAGAAAGTGTTGTCACTGATGCGCCTCAGGCCACAATCCTAGTTCAGCAGACGCCAATTGATTGGCAGTACAGAATTGAGCCCCAAAAGAGGAGCTGTTTCGGTCTCAAGGAACAGCGAATGTGGTGGCCTCGTGGAAAGGTGCTCGGTGGCACTTCAACAGTCAATTATATGATTTACATTCGAGGTAATTCTTCTGTGAATCAATGAACTGGCACCGAGTGATTGCAATTTCATTTGTTTTCTAGGAAATCGACATGATTTCGATAATTGGGAAAGGAGTGGTGCTCATGGCTGGTCTTACCAGGAAGTATTACCGTACTTTATTAAAGCTGAAGATAATCGAGATAAAGACATTGCCTACAATGGCTATCACGGCCGTGGAGGACCACTTCCTGTCCAGAGATCAAATTGGATTAGCAATTTGGCCTATGCATTCCTGGAAGCTGTACAACTATTTGGTATTAGATTGGAACTCTTATATACAAAAAACAACAACATTTTCACTTATGTTCCTCGAAAGGTTATCCCATCGTAGATGTGAATGGTCCTAGTCAAATTGGCTTTCAATTTCCTCAAGCTCATTTTCGCAACGGTGCTCGATGTTCTTCTGCCAAGGCATATTTATACGACATTCGAGAAAGACAAAATCTGCATGTGGTGACATATGCTTATGTTACAAAGATACTATTCAACGATTTAAAGGAAGCAATTGGCGTTGTTTTCGATCGTTTCGGCTCGCAACATCGAGTATTTGCCCGCAAGGAAGTTATCGTTTCTGCAGGGACAATTAATTCACCACAGTTGCTTATGCTTTCAGGTAATTAATTGAACACTATAGACTTATAGGCTTATAATAAGCCGATTTCAATATTTCATCCTTTTTATTGAGCAGGCATTGGCCCAAGGGCTCATCTGGAACATCATGGCATTCCAGTGATAGCTGACTTACCGGTGGGCAAGAATCTGCAAGACCATCTTATGTCATTCGGTCTCAACTTTGTTGCTCGTGCAAAGAAGCCAGTTGGCGAATTTTGGACACACATTCAGGCGCGAGTTCAAACTTTGCCAAACATGCTATCTTACTATACTTTAGCGAAAGGACCACTTACCAGTAATGGTGGTCTTGATGCAACAGGATTTGTTCGAACAAGTTGGGCAAACCAAACACTGTCGGACATGCCCGACATTCAAATCATCTTTTTGTCTGGTTGCATTTCTTCTGGTAAATTAATTAATATATAATGTAGTCTCTTCTTATTATTAACTTATTTGTCTTGTAGACGATGGACATAAATTCACAAAAGCTGTAGGCTTTACAGATTCAATTTGGGAACGCGTGTTCAAGCCATTTGTTCGTCGCGAGTGTTACACAGTATTTCCCGTATTACTCAAGCCCGCAAGCACTGGCTATATTAAACTTCGCAATTCCAATCCATACGAACATCCCATCATTGAACCAAACTATTTCTCGCATCCCAGCGATCTCGAAGCAATGGCCGAAGCAATGACACTTTGTTATCGATTGGGCACTTCGGCTCCATTCAGAAACAAACATTTCGATGTTGTGCCAAGTGATATAGTAGTTCCAGGTTAGATTTGTCCTTTTTATTAATGATTCGCCAAGTGACGACTAACATTGTTTTAGGTTGTGAAGCTTTTCAAATGTACAGCCACGACTACATGAGATGTCTGGTACAAACTCTCACTGGAACAATGTACCATCCTGTTGGTACTTGCAAAATGGGCTCAGTCAATGATCCCACCACGGTTGTAGATCCTGAATTACGCGTCAAAAGAGTAAAAAGGTTGCGTGTGGTGGATGGATCGATTATGCCGGAAATTTCGAGTGGCAACACAAATGCGCCAATAGTCATGATCGCAGAAAAAGCTGCAGACATGATAAAAGGCATTCGAAGTACTTCCAATGTGAATTTCGTTGAGTACATAAATGTCTACTGAAAATTAAGCCATTTTTATGTTTTATTCAAAACAAAATTAGTCAAGATTGTGATAAAAAGTTCCTTTTATAGTCTAATCCTAAGAGTTCGGACAAAGCAATGTCAATCATCGGCAAATAAAATGTAATAATCTTTTAAAGTTCAAACTTTTCAAAAATATATTGCAGCAAAGGAAACAATTAACGGGTTAGAAAGCATACAAGTTGTGGATTAGTTGATATGCGCACGCAAGCAACATGCTCCTCCTAGCCGAAGAGATAAAGCAGCAAGACAAATTTTATGATTGCAAAAGGTCTTAATGTAGACATCGTCAAGTGACTTGTCAACGGAATGGTCATTCGCAAATGAACATCACCCCTGAGCAGTTCCATCACCACACTCAACAGTGAACACACCAAAATGGTTACTATTGCTTGGGCAAATATCCTCACTTCCAGTTGTGCTCGTCTTCTTCAAAGGTCTCGTGTATCCAACCGAACATTCAGCAGCAGCAGCAGCGGAACAATTATCGATCCATCTTTTGGACTGACCACCGATGAGAAGCAACTTCAGAACACCGCACTGCAGTTTGCTTTGAACGAATTTCGACCTTTCATGGCCGAGTGGGACGAAACCGAATTCTTCCCTCGAGAGCAACTCCGAAAATGTGGCCAACTTGGCTTTGGTGGTTTGTTCACTTCGGTCGAGGATGGAGGTTCTGGTTTGTCCCGACTGCAGAGTTCGGTTGTGGTGGAGGCACTTGCTCAGGGATGCGTCTCCACAACCGCACTCCTTTCCATCCACAACATGTGCGTAGCCATGCTTGCTAAATTCGGTAGCGATCAACTCAAGTCTCGATTACTGCCAGAATTGATTAGCTTCGATAAGGTGGCTTCTTACTGTCTCACTGAGGCAAATTCTGGCTCAGATGCGGCCAGTTTGCTCACTACTGCCGTCAAGAAAGACGGCTATTACCAATGTATGTCTCAAAAGGTCACTAGTTTCAAGTGATATATTAATGTTATTATTACATCATTTGTTTCACTAGTGAATGGCACCAAAGCGTTCATCAGTGGAGGTGGAGAAAGCGACGTCTACTTTGTGATGTGCCGCACCGGTGCACCAGGACCAAGAGGAATTTCGTGCCTTCTAGTGGAGAAAGATGCCAAAGGACTTGCGTTCGGCAAAAAGGAACGAAAACTTGGCTGGAACAGTCAACCGACACGAGCGGTCATTCTCGAAGATTGTAAAGTGCCAGTGGGCAATTTGTTGGGCGATGAGAACAGAGGTTTCAACCAGATTATGGAATGCATGAATGGAGGCAGACTGAACATTGCCTCGTGCTCACTTGGGGCAGCCCAATGGGCACTAGAAGAGACGATCAATTACGCCAACGAAAGAAAACAGTTCAACAAGTCGCTGTTGGACTTTCAGAATACTCAATTCAAAATTGCAAGTCTCGCCGCAGAATTGTTGACTTCCCGACTGGTGGTGCGGGCTGCTGCCAAACGAGTGGACGAACAAAATGGGACCGATTCGGCAAGCGACATTGACAACAGCGCCATTCCAATTCCTGCCTTGACAGCTGCAGGCAAATTGATTGCCACCGAAAAGGCATTCTCAATTGTGGATGGATGTCTCCAGATTTTCGGTGGCTATGGCTATTTAAAGGACTTTCCGGTGCAACAGTTGCTTCGTGATTCACGAATTCATCGCATATTGGGTGGCACTAGTGAAATAATGCAATTGATCATTGCTAGAGACTTTCGATAGGACACCCACGCACTTGACATTCATCTGTATAATTCATTGTTCCACTATCAAATAAAGTCACTATATAATATATCGACACAATGGACATAAAGGATGACTATACGATTAGTTCCGTTCCATGACAAAGAGCAAAAAGTACTCGATTGCAACATCGTGTTGTTATGCTCATGTGACCCCATGCACAAAGACCAAATTTGGTTAACTTTAAAGTTATAATCAGATTGACATTCATAGGTGCACCTATGAATGGCTCGTTCAAAATTTCAATAATATTTTGATCAAGACAAAAGTAGTAAACATCGCTAAATTGACAGTGTTTCGGACAAAGCGAACAAAAAATTTAACTGAAGCTTGCTCTGATTTGATATGACACCACGTTTTGTCATATCGTGCACTAACCAATGATTAGATGACTCGACAAGCATTCACCCAAGTGAACCCTCAGTTTGGGTTTCTTCCCTACATTTGTGCCACTATCGCCAAACAGGTGACTCATAATCTTAACAGTAAGCAAATCGTTACATTGTAACTTTAGCGTTCAACTCGACTCGATTCGACCTCTTCCAGTGACATTTCGAATGGCCTTTATCATTTGGTGCTTTCATCAATATTTATCAAGTAAGTCAATTCATTTGTGTCACCACTTTGCACTGAAGCATGCCCCACTCACAAGCAAACACAATCACAAGTGTCCTCTTTGGTGCATTGCGAACACATTTCATGCAAATCAGCAGTATCTTTTGATGCAATGTGTTAACAGTGCAATATGAGGCAGATTAGGCAATCGACCTGTCAACAGACCAAACAAACCGTACAATCGCCCAAACAATGAAACATGACGCATGGTCGTCGCCAATTGCAATTGACGCATTCGATATTGGACCTATAGCATTGGCCAATAGCACAGTTCGAGTTCAAATCAACCCGGAATTGATAATGACTCCCGTGAGGGAATCACTTAAAGTGTAACACCACTTGGGCCCAACTCAAACAGTCAGCCGGCCATGTGTACTGCCATTGGTATTATTAGCCAATTGCAAGCTAACGAACTTTTGTGTCAGCGTTTTTTATTTACCTATTCGCAGCCATGGCTGGTTGAACTTTAGGTAAAGTTTACCAATTTAAATCAAATTTAAACAAACATTCGATTTAGGATCTTCAAAACAGCACAATTCAATGTGATGCGACATGTTTATTTTTACATTGCTAATTATAGGCTTCATTTGTTAATTTCTATTTATAACATGGCAAAGCTATATACTAAAATAATGGGAAGTGATCTTAATGATGCAATTAATGTAGCAATCAAATGTGAAATGTCTAGACGAGACCCAACTTGGCCTTTGCCTTGTGCTTCTTCTTCACCACGTCCAAATTTCGATCTTTCCAACAGGACTTTCGTAGCTTTATGGGCCGACTTCCGACGTATTTGCCTAGAAGCGATAAAATAAAATTATTAATTGAATGGATCCTAATTAAATTAATAGCAAATCAAACACTTCATGAGAAAATACTACATTCTATTCTCCGGTTCATCAGTCCAAGCATATTCGAGTAAAACTAACAAAAATCAGTTTAAATTATAGAAAATGTAAACCAACACCGGAAAGTATAGAAAAAGTAAAAAACTAATTAAGAAAATTTTGATAAATGAAATTCCGTAAATTGATTCCAAAGTAATAAGTAATAAGTTGATTGAAATTATAAACCTCTTAATAGTGAAATGAAAATTCAAATTGGAGAAAACACTTTCGGAGTGAAGATTTGTGATTGGCAGACTTGCTCTAGGTGCTTGGCACTAGGATTGGACCAAATTAACAATGCACCGTGCAAAAAAGGTTATACACCAATTACAGAGAATATAATCGAGCTCGGTTGGGGGAGGTGTTTATAGTTTGCAAATATCACGTAGTATGACGGTTCCTGAGAGAGAGAAACAGTGTTATATATTGGCACGGTAAAAGGAGAGCGCGCTCCAACAACTGTAGTCGATAGTGAAACCCAATCAGTTCGTTTTGGTAAGACCAATTCAATTAGGCCCGACACACAGCTCTAGAGGCAAGGCACTATCAATTCTCGTCACCATTCGATCGCGAACATCTAGAGAGCAAACAACTTGACAGCACCAAACTAACAAACTATCTCTTTGTTTTTGAACTGAAAATTTTGCAAATTTAAATTGGCGGGCCACTGACAAAATTTGTTCCATTAGTTAAAGTGCCGGAAACTTTTGAAGCAAAACATAATTTTCTTGATCAAATTTCAAATTCAATTTTGTTTAAAACACCGCAGTCTTTGGTGGGATAGTGACAGTTTTAACAAAACATCGATTGCAAACAATTTGATTCGCCAGTTGTCAAGATGTGCCACATTACATTCGGCCACTTTGTTCGAATGCAGGTGATCATCGCGTTGATTATCGTAGTGAAACTGTCCGAACAACATCCCTTAACTATCGAGGATGATGAAGTACCATCGACCATCTATCGAAAAGTACCAAGCGAAAGAATGCAGCAGTGGTACTACCAAGACGACAGTCTGAAGGCCAGCGCCAGCAACAGTCTGTGGGACATTCTTGACTTGATCAAACAAGGCCCAACAAAGCGACATCTATTTATCTCAGATGGCTGGGGTCCAGGAGGGAGACCATTACCGATTGGCAAGCCAAAACCAAACAGAAATAAACTTCAAATGGTCAAGGAAGAAAAGAAGCCAAACAAGAATGACTTGAAAAATCAACGCTATTATGCTCTCAAATGGTCTATACCTGGACTATTTGGTGATTTCTAAAGTGCATCACTTCAAATTACAGTCATAAACAGGAAAGTGTTCCCATAAAAGTAAATAAGAATTTACATACCATTCATTTCCTTGATTGCTCTTGCAAAATCTTGAGGATTCTTAAAGCTAACAAACCCATAACCCCGACTTTTGTTTGTCCTTTTGTCTCGAACCACTTTAGCCTTGACGAATGAGTTGAATCGATTAAAGGCTCGGGCCAATACTTCATCGGTCACATCATTACCGAGATCGCCACAGAAAATGCGGAAATCATTCGGATCCCAGTCAGTGAGAGAAGGATCTTCCCATACTTGACCACCGGCCATGCGTAACACTTTCTTTTGTTTTTTACCTGTAACAATTAGAATTATATTATAATTCAATGTAATTTGAATAAATAAAACAAAATACCTTTGTCGTGGTTCTTTGATTTAGATTTGGTACTAGTAGAAGTTGATGTTGAAGGAATGTTGTGCACCACACTAGGAACTTGCATTGGCGTAACCGTGTAGTTGATCTGTTGGCCAGTGGTCATCTGATGCATGTGACTCGCATGAGAATTTATGGTAGCCGGCACAAAAGTAGCATGACTTGGTCTTAAAGTTGGCAATTGACGCTGAATTTGATGCGGAATAAAATGAACCGGCATATGTGGTGCTGCAATATTTGGAACACCGGAGCCTGCTGGCGACATCAAATTAGAAGACACTGATAATACTTCCTTCTCGAACCTAGACAAAAACGAAATAATCATTAAATTGGAAAAATTGGAAAATCCACTTTCAAAAGTACCTGTTCATTTCGGCCTCTATTTCGAGCCGTTTTGGGTCGTTGTACGATTGATGATACGAATTCATCTTGGCAGAAATACTTTGCCACAAATAAGCAAATAATTCAAAACAATTACTAAACTATTTGAGACAATTATTTGGACGATTAGAGCAGAACCGTTTCTTTTCAATCAAGCTTGCAAAACTTTTGCAGCAGTGTATTGTTTTGATTGGAGAAATTTCTAGGCCGTTCACAAATGACGTTATGCATGCATGTGAACTACCATGTGATTTTGTTTTGATCGTTTTGGCAATAGAGTTTGCATTTTTGAACTGAGTACATTTTTATTTGTGTTCCAATGTTTAATTTATCCCGAATCCATCCGAGAATATTGTTCACCAATGAACTTCACCTTGTGCATTGTGCAAGACTGTGTGCCAATGGGGAAGGCAACGATGCTAACAACCATCGACCACATTTCGCACATATTCTTCCAACTGGTCAAGTTTATATTCGGGTATGTTGGCGCTCATTAATATTAAGTCATAACTCATTATTATTATTACTTCTTATTTTTACAGGACAAGAATAGATACTTTCTTGATAGCTTACGGTTTCATGTAATTGGCGGATCTGGTGGTAATGGTTATCCCAAATTTGACGGACTCGGTGGCAATGGTGGAAATGTTTACTTGGTGGCCAAAGATGGAGTCACTTTGAGGGATGTGAAGCGGTCAAAGTTGAACAAAAATGGATTTAAAGGCAATGATGGACAACACAGTGCCAACTACTCGATCATAGGACAAAATGGAAAAGACATCGAGATTGAAGTACCTACGGGAGTAAGTGTCATTCATGAAGATACGAAACGAACACTTGCTGAGTTAAATAATATCAATGACCGAGTTGCAGTTGCTTTTGGTGGTCGCGGAGGCGATCGGAAAAATTCATTCTGTGGAAGTAAAGGACAAAAAACATTAATCAAATTGGATTTGAAAATGATTGCCGACGTGGGACTGGTTGGCTTCCCCAATGCCGGCAAGTCGACTCTTCTCCGTGCACTGTCACGAGCCTCTCCTAAAATTGCTTCTTACCCATTCACTACAATCAAACCTAATTTGGGAGTGATCGAGTATGGATCACAATCGAATGCATTGATGCCACTTGGTGGGAATGCAAAAACAAAGAGACCTAAGCCTTCTGAGTTTTATCAAGAAGACTTTCGACAAATTACAGTTGCCGATTTACCTGGACTCATAGAAGGTGCTCATAAGAACATTGGTTTAGGCCACAAATTCTTAAAACACATTGTTCGAACCAAACTGTTACTTTTTGTGGTGGACATTGACGGTTTTCGCAATGCGGGTGGAGTTGATTTCCATCAAGACTGGACCACACAAGAGCCAATTCAAGTGATTCAATCGCTTGTGAATGAACTTGACCTCTACGACCCGAACATTCTTCGAACAAAACCTTCCTTGCTGGTTGTTAGCAAGTTGGACAGTAGTCCACAGCGTGATCGATTTACCGAAATGGTTCAACAGTTACAAAATACAAAAATTACAATTCCCTCAAAAGAAATGATAAGGAGAGAACTTCGAGAAGGATCTGAAGAAGTTAGTGAAGTGCATGGAGATTTTGAATTTGACAAAGTTGTGGGAATTTCCGCAGTGAAAAGGTACAATATTGAACGACTGAAAGGTATGATTCGACGATTGATCGACCTCGATGCCGAGTCCAAGAGAGAAGACATTAGCTTCAAACAACTGATGGAGAAGAACAAAAGTGATTTGGATTTGGACGATATTGTAGATGAAGATGAAGATTATAGGATGGACAGTGCCCACTAGCTACTCCGTGATATGTTTATTTACTTGTACATTTATCAATAGATTATATCTGTGTGAAGATAATACAATTAAAATTTATTATTATTAATTTATTTAGCAGATAATCCCAATTTTGATTAAATTGATAGACAAATTCTATTCAAACTTGTCACCAAGCAATGACTAAGCCAGTTAATATCGAACAATTTCCTTTGTCAAATTCGTTCTATTTGCCTTGCCCCACTAAATCTACTATAAATAGCCCTTTACTGATTGGGCCATTTCATTTTAAGCGCTTAGTAGTTTTTTGCAATTCTTCGACAACTTGTCCTTGAAAGTCATTTCTTGTCAAGCAAACCACAATCAACTGCCATTCAAAATGGTCATTAAGAAGACTGTCTTCGTAAGCATTTTGCTTGTTGTTCTGCAGTACCAAGTGACTGCTGCTCCATTCGAGAATGGCACTGTAGGGTCATCGTCACTGGTCGGAATAGAAGACAAGCCGACTTTTGCTGAGGTCTCCAAGAGTGAGTATTTTCTATATTTACAGAATGGTTCACGTTAACCCTAATCGATATTTTTCAGCCGAACAGGAATTGTCCTCCGCGGTTGTGTCATCGACCATCGTGAGTCAAACCGCCGAACCGGCCGAGAAGAATGTGTCCGACTTCTTTGTGCTCTCGGAAGAAAGCTCGGCCACCACTTTGGTCAATTCGACCTCTGCTCTGAATGACACTTTTTGCGAGTCTACCGAAACTGACAAACCAGTTGAGGGCAATTCGACCATCGAAAAGAACGATTACGAAGATGATGAAGCTATTATGGTGGATTACAGCTTTATGGTTCGAGTGGTTGTTTCCGATGACCGAAGTGGTTAGTCGAAATAAAGTCAACACACTTATTAGTAGTAACAAAACCATTGATCCCACAGCTAAAGTGGACGTGACCAATGCTTCATCCACCATTGGTGAGTCCACCGAGTTGGACAAAGCGGTCACTTCGGATGAAAGTACCGTTTCTAAATTGGACAACTTTACTTTGGTGGTCAACACCAGCGTTGGACCTATCATGGCCAGTAGCACCCTGTTGCCCAGTTCTGAAGAACCAAAGCAGGCTGCCATTTTGTCGAGCGTGGCTGGTCAGTCCATGGGCCCATTGGCCAAGTCTATGGCCACAAGCATTTTGATGGCATCTCAGAGTCCCTCTTCTGTCAGCGGAGAGACCAGCCCAGTGATGACTGCTGCAGTCACCGCTGAAGCCTGAGCGTCTGCCAATTTGGCTCAGTAAAGATCCTTGATGGATCACATCGTTGTCGAGAATGAACTCTCCGACGATTTCAAAAAGCTTTCTATTAGCACAACTTTGCCTATTAATTAAAATGCATTTCATTTGTTTCAACTTTGTCCTTTTACACATTCGATTTGAGCGCCACTTGAGTGAGTCATCGTTATTAAATGTCGAAGTTGTGAACAATCTTTGCTCAAACTAACGCCGACAAAGCACTTCTATGCCTATTTAAGTGACTTGTCTTCTCGTCAATTTTTCTCGCCGAATCTTGTCGATTTGCTTGGTCGTCGCCTTGTATTATTTATTATCTGTGGCTCAATTCCCCTAGAATCATGTTTGAAGCAACATTAAACAAGTACTATGCAGTCAAGTATTCTGTCAAGTTGAGACCTAACGAAAATTTTGGCATTATTGTGTCAGATTCTTGGAATCACACTTTCTTGGTGATCAAACATGTGTTGCCTAACTCGAAAGCTCAAATGCTTGGCATCAAGCCAAAAGACCGAATATGCATGGTGGACAACGAGTGTCATCCTCAGTTAAACTCGAAAAAGTTAGATGAAATCTTCAAAAGCAAATTGACTTTCCTAATGACCGTCCTTCGAAAGCGAGGCTCTTACAAGGGTTATGAAATACCAGAACCAATGGACGATGGAAGAAACAACTTGCAAGTGAACAATGCCGCGTTTGCATCGATAAATCAACTCGGCCAAAAACGAGTAATTAACTGTTATCGTGATCCTAGTCAGTGTGAAGATAACCAAATGGAAGACGTTGATGATGCAGATAGTTGGAATGTGCCTTCCACTTGTGGTTCTTTTCAAGATCATCTCGACCTAGAGCGACACAACGAGATTAACAACCGGCAAAACTCACATATTTATAATGCTACCTTTCAGTGCCCCAACTTAGAAGAGGCAAACCATGTTGATCAATGGTTGCAGCATAATAAAACCATCTGTCACAATCAAATAATGAGCGAATCGTTTCAAGAAAATAAGGAAAACTACCAACCACTGAGAATGATGAGTGGACATGGTGATCTTCGTGGCATGTATGCCCAAAATCCAGACAACATAAAGCATCACTGTTGCAATAAAAGTGAAGTGAAAAATCGTATGTTTAAAGATAAATAGCACGCAATCCTATCAAGTGGTCACAACTATTGGAACCTGCAACCAATGTTGATTTTAATGAATTTTAATGTCTTATTATTAGTTGATGAATTTATTGTGTAGTTATGTCGATTTTATCTGTTTTTAATACTATATTCTTAATGTAAACCATTATAAAAGCTATATGCAACTGCTATTCATTTGTGACAGTTTGAAACAAACAATCGTCCACATGTTGGCAACTGTCAAGCAAAAGTAAATAAACAAAAGACCTTCCAGAAATGACGTTCACGTGAGAGGTGAATGATTCACTTCGATTGTTTTGTCCAAGTGAGAGTATTCGTGGCTGGGGGAGGTCTATGTCAAATTGGTTATTTTTATCAATAGCCAAAAACTGTCATCGTTTGCAAACAAGCACGGTTGTACATTTACAAACAGGATTTGCAGGTTTACATCGTTGCTGGGGAAGTACGCCACAAGGCGAAAAGAGAAAACATATTTGAGTATAATGAGAGAAAGTAGATTGCAATCGCTCTCACAACAACAATGGCTATTATCTCCTGCTTCCTACAATTAGCAACTTGGTGAATTTTGTCATATTGAACGAATTCTGCTACTAACGAATGTATTGAATGTATGTAATTGCGCTCAGACTATAATATAATTTGTTTGTAATGCAGATTTTCTCGCCAAAAGCAGACTTATGGTTTCGATCAAACCCCGAATTTTGTTTTGCTCAACTCAATTTGTCACCAAACATGACATTTACAGCCAAAGAAATTTAGCACAAATTATATTTCCACTACATGTGATATTATGCCTTATTAGGAATTGATATTGAAGATTTTTTTAATTGTGATTTGAAAGAGACTTCCAAATGCCTTCCACAGTACAAAATGAACTTATCAATCAATCAATGACTGGCGATAGCTAAATATTTACAAATTGTCTGTCTTCGATTCGATTTGTTTACTGCAGTTTGTCCTGTAAATTACCAAAAAGTGTTTCACCCCAGATGTGATTAATCGGAATGGCCACGAGTTTGGCCGAAGTTGCCCTAAGACAAATAAATAAACGAAAATGTGGTAGTTTTCCCCTGGATTTCGTCACTTTGAGCCGCCCAACTTAGCTGTCAACACTGATGTCCATCGCATGTACAAGTTGAACGTTATCAAGAGGCTATCGCACTACCAAAGTGGCAGTGACTAGGCTTGCTATATCTCAACAAAAATATTGTGTGGCATCATAGTGGCAGATATGACTTAACCGGTCACTCTGATTTGAATCTGTTGCCAAACACACTCCTTTACAGCATTCTTGCCATACCTTTCATACGGAAAACCAATTAAACAAACTCATAAATTCAAAAATGTCCTTTCAACAAATTGTTTTCCCACCAGTTGCATAAAGTTAAATGAAGGAATGTGTATTGACATTTTTCTCTTCACAATGCAATTGGCACATTACCACTACACCAAACTATGCCTGCCGCAGGTGAAAATATTCCAAAAATGAATGCACGTGATGTCAATTAATATAATCAATCAAAAGTGATCGCTCCACTTGAATACCTATTATTTATTTTCACATTTATTGTTTTCCTCGTTAAATCATATTGTAATATAATCGAACCAATTATACATATTCGATTTTAGCTGAACCAAACATTTATTTGGTCCATTGAAACCAGTGATATTGTGATAAAAGCGGGGGTGAAATCAAACTGCACAAAATGGCCCGAAAGAATGCTGCAACAGGTGCAGGCGAAGAGGCGCCATCAGCAGTCCTGGTGCCATCTTCGTCAGCATCATCTGTACCAACCCTTGCCACCGATACTTCAGTCGACTCATCGTTCAATCGTTATAACAACTTACTAGATGACATTATTACACGATTATCGACCACCGATGAAGAAGACCATTCCGATAACGAACAAAGACAATACGACGAAAAGCAACCACTTTTGTCATCGTCCAGCTCAGTTGTTTCAAAACAGCAACACGCCCAGTCGAGTCGAACCGCAATGGGAGCAACCAAATATAGCATGAACAATCCCGAAAGTGATCCACCATCGTCTCATCACAGTGTTTTCATTTATCTGGTCACCATTCTGTCTGCAATTGGTGGCTTTCTTTTTGGTTACGACACAGGTATCGTGTCCGGTGCTATGGTCTTTATCAGGTATATCCTGATTTATTTATTTGTTTATTTTATTCTAAGTTATTTTTGATTCTTTCTCAGAGATTATTTTAAATTGAGCAATATTTGGCAAGAGATCATAGTTTCTGCTACCATTTTGGCCGCATGGATATTTTCACTAATTGCGGGCTATTTGACAAACACTTTCGGTCGCAAATGGGTGGTTGTCTTGGCCAGCTCCATCTTCACCCTCGGTGGCTTCATGATGGCATTGGCTGAGGATAAGTTTATTCTACTCGGAGGTCGTTTTACGGTCGGTGCTGCCATTGGTCTTGCCTCGATGGTCATCCCGGTTTACATTGCTGAAGTTGCGCCTGTACAAATTCGGGGCAGACTGGTCACCATCAACACGTGCTTTGTCACTTTTGGTCAATTTGTGGCTTCGATTCTGGCTGGTTTGTTCAGTTCCGACCCTGTGCATGGTTGGCGATGGATGCTTGGTGAGATAATCAACGCTTCAGTCTGGTTTCTTACTCATTTATTTCATTAGGTCTGTCTTCTGTGCCAGCAATCATCCAACTTGTTTGTTTTATCTTTCTACCAGAATCGCCTCGTTGGTTGATTCAGAAAGGTCGCTATGAGGAAGCGTACGAATCATTGAAAAAATTTCGCTCCAACACCTCAACCCAGAATATGGACAGTGAGTTCGATAGCATCAAAGATAATTGTCTTGCATCACAACGAGTGGAAGAGCCTCCCAATATTGCCCGAGTCTTGCGAACTCCTTCTATTCGTCGAGCCCTATTCGTGGGTTGTCTGTTGATGATGTTCCAGCAATTGGCAGGTATCAACACGGTCATGTACTACAGTGCGACCATCATTCAAATGTCAGGTGTGCACGACAAGTCCACTGCCGTATGGTTGTCCGCTGCCACTGCATCCATCAACTTTATATTCTCCTTTGTGGGCATTCTTCTTGTGGAACGACTTGGCCGTCGACTGCTCACCTTGTCAAGTTTGTTTGGAGTTGTGTTGGCTCTACTTGTTCTGGGAGTTGGCTTTCAGCTGGCTGAGAACAACTCTCCGGCAGTGACATTTCACTCAGCGAATCAATCCATTTGCTCCACAGTAAACACGTGCAATCAATGTGTCAGTTCGCATTGTGGCTTCTGCTTTTTCGATGCTCATTCAAATCCTTTAAGTTCCCCTGATACATTGTCAGGAATGGATACATTGTCATTATTCCAAAGCTCGTTGGTCAACTCGAATATTAATGGCACTTGTCTTTCGATTAACCAAAACAATCCGCTCCATTCAAATAGTAAGTGAACAGCAGTTGTTTTAATTATTAGCATTTAATTCCATTTTTACAGACAGCATGTTTTGTTCAAATGGTACTTCAAGGGAAATGGTGTGGACTACTAACTGGTGTCCTTCCAATTACTCCTGGATGACCCTCGCTGGATTGATGTTGTATTTGCTCTTTTTCGCACCTGGTAAGTTTCTGAAATTTGATTCTTTTGAGTCAATGTTAATTCACAATTTGCTTTCAATCAGGTATGGGACCAATGCCATGGACGATAAATTCTGAGATTTATCCACTTTGGTCACGAAGCATTTGTTATTCAATGTCGACTTCTGTCAATTGGTTCTTCAATTTGTTGGTTTCGCTTACTTTCCTGACTTTGACGCAAGCCTTAACCAATCACGGTGCCTATTACCTTTATGCCTGTATAGCCTTCTTTGGTTGGCTGCTGTTTTTCGTGTTCCTTCCCGAAACCAAAGGCAAATCATTGGAGGAAATCGAAACACTATTTGAAAAGCCATTGTTGAAGTTAGGCAAGAACAAAGATTTGAATTATGCACAAATGGAGAGCTCTACTAACGCAACTTCCACAGCGACATCTGTCAGGGCGTAAACAAAACTTAACTTGTCTTAACTTTTTTTGGCGATTATCGAATGGCTTCTCATATTTCGTTGTACAAATGTATTTCGCAAAGTGCCTTCATAATCAACTAATCTAATAATTAACTCGACTGCAATTATTCTTTTGCACATATCCATTATAGGACAATTTTCTCTTTGTGATTTTATTTTTTGAATTGTTTTTACCTCGTACATATTTAATTATTTATTGTATAAAATTAATTAATAAATGAATTATATTTTCGATTAAGCACAGGTGATGAGAGATTGATGATTTAATGTACAGATGATGCAATTGAACAACGCAGACTATTCAAACAGTAAGTTTTTGAAGGCCACAAGCAATGAAAACAAAGCCGCCGATTATGGTCACTAGAAGTGAAAATATTCGATTAGTTTTGTAATTGAACGTTCAATTGTAACCTTTTTTCACCGAGATTATCTTCGCAATAACTCGAGACCCAAGAACGGCAATTGCACTGCATATGAAATAGCCCACAAAAGCGCCCATAGCCACAGCCAAAACTCCCTGTGTCAATTGCGCAATGTTCATATAACCACAGTCAACAATTGTTTTTGTCTTACCTCTCTGGCTGCGAGTAGAATGGTGCTCAGCTGTGACTTGTCACCCCACTCGGCGAAGAATACTATTGAGAATGCCTGCACAAACACGATTGCTTTCTTGCCAAACACTCGGCTCAGTACATTTGGCTTCTCTTCGCCATTCTACATCAGACCAAATGAGTTGAATTTAGTGATCTCACAGTGACCAACCTCAATTCCAATGACTATCTTTTGAGCTTCGTTGTACTCTTGTAGTACTTCATCTTGTGTCATTTTAAATCCTTCGATCACCATTTTGACACCAAACAGAAGGAACAACGAAATCGATATGTAATGAATGATCCAGGATGGAATGCTGGTGGTGAGTAGGCCAAGACATACTGCCAAAACAAATTGGGTTAATTATTTTGGGGTTTTCAGGTGACAAACTTACTTGAAAGAACATTCATCACTGTCATGGCGCCAAGTGAGCCAAGAAATACAGCCGTCCGTGACTTGTGCACCGACAAGATTGAGGTGATAAAAAACGTCTTGTCGCCCAACTCGGATGCCGTGATCAACGATGAAGAGGACAGGAAAGAGTTCCAAAAAGAATTGGCCACCACGTATGGAGTCATGGTGAGTGGATGATTGCGTTCTGGGTGATGCACACGAGAAGTAAATCGTGACGGTATTAATTACTTGACTGGTTGGCCAGTGATTGATCGATTCATTCGGACGACGGGCTTGCCTTGATCTAACAGTTATATTTTCACTCTCTCGACAATACTTGAACGTTGTTTGAGTACTATAGAATTAAACTAGTTGACATTGATGCACTGAGCCGATTTGTGGCCAAATGTTTGCACTCAATCTCGATTCGAATTACTAATAAAGTTAATAGTTAAGGCTTGTATTTCTTGTTGCTTTCAAGTTGCTTGGGTCTACATTAGATGCTCACTTGTGAACAACCACGAGTTACTCCAAATCAGCTCAATTGCGAAAAGATGTATACAGTAGTTGAGTATATCGCTTTAAAACATCAAAAGCATTATGTGATGTCAGCATGTTGAGTTGCTTTTTAATGAGACTTAGATTAGATTGTCTTTACCTGTAGTTAATCTCATATCGATCAAGTCAAGTATATGGCTGATTGGATTGTCTAGTGCTTGTATAAACGATGCACTTCACTTATCTGCTTGAGGAAAGTCTTGATAGCCTCCATACATACGTAACTCACATATCTTTGGCTTTTCAAATTGACTGTTTTGTTGCTTGGTTGAATTTTAACGACAAAATTGATGTTTACTGTGTAGGAGAATCATTTTGGTTATTATTGTTATTTGTATTTAACTTACTTGTTTAGGATAGCTTGATTTTTTGAGGGACAACTCAACCTTGCAAGCGGTAATACAAAAGTGCCATTTAATCAACCGAAATCGAACATGTCAATCTTTGTGGTGCACCTGTAGATATTGACTGATCGAGATATAATTGCTACGATTGTGCAACGATTATACTAATTAATTGGCTCACTTTAAAACAACAGTTGCTAAAGGTGAAATTGATAATGTATAAAAGTGCACATGTGTTATTTGACTCGGATGTTGTATGTATTGGTTGAATTCACTGTTCGAGACGAATTAATTGTCCATAAGAATGAATGTTATGCAATATACAATATATTCGTATACTCGACACATTGTTCATATATCGAGAAAACACTTTGTTTTTTCCCTCTAACTGGAATCACAGTTTATCCTTCAGTCGAGATCAACAAAGCACTAATTTATGTAGATTGTTCGAATTCCTCGAAATACTTTGTTGCCTGGAGATGAGTCATACACACACACAGACAAGTATACGAGAAGTCTGACAAAATATATCGTAAATGTGACACTGAGCTCCGACATGTGACACTTCTGGTCCTATCCGAGTGTGTACATTTGCTTATGTAAACAAGTAGACCTCACTCAGTTTGGCAATCTCCGAGCAGTCTAATCAAATTGGCCTATCATATCGAGTTCGATCACAACTTGAAATTCAATCTTGCCCACTCTCTCCATGATGATGAATGTAATCGCACTAATAGGATGTATTCAAATGTACATAAAAAACGTTTTATCGGATGGAAAATCATTTTGGCACACGTTGTACTATATCGTAATGAGGCAATAGAGACATTCATCGGCGATCGGTTTGATTTACCAAACGTGACATGCAAAAGTTTTGCCATTGTATGCCAAATTTGTCTTGAAAATGACTTTATTATTAAGATATAAAAATATACAAATTCATAAAAATAACAATTTGCCAACTAGTGAGTTATATATTACAAGCGGTGATGTGAATTTACATTTGGTGATGAGTCGATCAATGAAGGAGGAGTGACGTACTCGATGCACTGCATGCGGACACGTCCGAGTTGGTCGCGCTCGGTGCTGGTGTTGGTGAATGGGCATGGTAAGGCACTGCATCACCAGTGGAAAAGCACCACCAAACTGGTCAGTAAGACAAGCCACGGCCAGAGAGTGATCCACGCTCTGGTGTTGCTTCGATTGGCCACGTTGGTCTTGTGCAGTTGAGCCTGGTGGCTTGAGTCAGACTTGCCGCCCGGTGGCAAACGTGAGATTCGAGGTGGCTTCGACCAATTCAATCGGTCCTGCTCGTGGTAGTAGTTTTGATTCTGGTGGACCCCATTCGATCCTGCTGGGTACAGATAGGCTACACAGAGAGACACACAACACATTAGACCAGTGACTTATTGAACTTTGTGATAAATTAGCATTCCATTCGAGTCTAGGAAAAGTTTAACTTTTTTATCTCACTGTCACCGAGGCACACAAACGAAACAATACAATGTCAACTCATTTGGTTTGCCATTCAATAATTCGTCGATTAGATTTATCATTCACTTTGCAGATAACTCGCAAACAATTTCCACTGTTCAGTGATACTGTTGCAAGTCGCTGTTTGATTATCGTTCAGAAAGAAATTCAGCTCACAACTTTGTAAGCGAGTATTGTGTCATATATGTGGAATCTATGGAATAATATTTGCACCACGAATTGATCGTGAATGGATAAATTATAAATTTATGTAAATTGCACATTGAGGACATTTGGTCTTGTTCGGCTGTGTTGGGCAATGCAAAGGATTTGTTGTGGCATGTGCACTAATGCTAATCGAATAATGGACGAAAGAAAACAAAATTACAATTTCTCCGCAATTTATCATATGACCGATTGATTTGCCAGGAATATTAATAAGTTTGCAATGTCTGCCTGTCCGCTCTCGGTATGAAAGTATGTGTCCGCCAGTGGATATATTAATCAATGGAATGCAAACATAGCTGAGCCTAGTTTAAATAGTACAGTTATGTTTTGAATATTGCAAAGAATATATCGTTTGTAAGGATCGATCTCCGGTGATCGAGCTTGTGTTGTGTTGGTGGCACTCGATAATTTGCATTTAAATCGAACACAGTACGCCACTTGGCCACAAGCCCAGTGCCTTTCCTGTGAGCCAAGGAGCTCTCGGTTATCGGTGTTAGTGGAAACTTACTTGAGGGATAGATTAGTTTGATTCGCTTCTTGCGGACAAAGTTGGTGGAGGGCAGCTCCAATTTGCACTCGTACACGGTGCCCACTTTGATCGAGTCCACTGCTAGCCGATACTCGAACCAGGTCGAGTACAGTCCGGTGGAGTCGTTCTGTACGGTGTTCACCTCCACTGAGGGAAACGAGTGAAAGTGAGCGGACATGGAGGCCGGCGGGGGCACAGGGCCCGCATTGCCCGTCAACAACTCCGAGAAGGTGAGCACAGGCTTGGGGTAGACTCGCTCCACCGAGCACCGAAGCAGAGGACCGTTCGGGTTGGTGATCACATCACTGGCCTGTAAGCTGAATTCAAACTTGTCAGGTGGAACTAGAAGTAAAGTCAAATGAGTAACACAAAACAGATGGCACTCAACTCACCGTAGACCACCAGTTGGCCGTGTCTCGAGTCCTGGCTCATGATGGACGATATTAGGCAGGTGTACTTGCCCGACAGTGACACCGGCAGGTGGTGGGCGGAACTGTTGTGGTGATGCTCGTGGTGTGGCTGGTGGTTTGAGGGCACCAAACGAATCGCTCGATACTTGGTGAATCGATCATCGCCCACTTTGTAGTCCATGTCGAAGTGACCTCGAATTAGCTCGCCCACATAGCGAGTGTCCGATGAGGGGATCCACTGGTAGATGGGTTCGGGTGAGTCGTTGTAGAACCACCGAACCACCAACTTGACATCACCCGGGTCATAGATGTAATCACAGTCGAGCACGGTCGAGGCAGTGGTGTTGCCACCGTCGATGGTGTGGCTTATCGAGTGGTGCACTATTTTCACTGATTGGGCCATGTCTAGATCGAATGGAATTGCATTGACAGTTAGTGGACTCAATCAAATTAAGGCTGAGCTTATGGCATTTGTCAAGTCAATCATGCAATTAGTCCTTTTTCTACATAGTTCAATACACAGTCCATCTGCATTATTCAATCAAACCATTATAACCTCATATATAATATAATCCCAATTTCATTGCCATTACTTCCTTACGATTCAATAAGTTTTGGTCATTACAAAATATTGAAATGGCACTTTGAACCATTCAATAAAGTATAATTTAATCAGTTGTCTATCCGAGGGATCAAAACTTTATGAACTTCTCTCCCACTGGCACAATTTTGTACGGTAATTAATTATTATTCACAGATATGATGGTCATTAGCACACACAGCAACCAGTCCGAATGAAAGTGCCAAGCCAACACCACTGAACTGGCTAATGCCGTTAATAGTAATGCTCGCCGCCCACTGGGATCAAGTGAGTTCGGTGCTGTACCAATTAGTCCGATTGGAACGTGCATATAATTGGTCAGTGACTGTTTGCACTAAGCACTAAGCATCCCTGGAATTAGTGAATGCCAAGTCGGACAATGAAGGGTGACCAGCTGTGCTCCATTCTCTATTCAGCCAGTTCTCGGTGTTTGGCTGCGATGTGCCTTGTCAGCTCGATCTTTGGCCAAAAGACCAAATTAGTGTTAAGTTCAGTCGAGGATTGAAAGAACACAAACGAAGGTGAAGTGCATCACCGAGTGCAGGCAAGAGCGTAACCCTAATTGGCGAATATAAGAAGGTCGGCAATTAAAACGTATGCCATGCACTAATCGCTAATTAGCCAACAGATAGATTGCCAGTGCAGTGCCAAATAGCACTGTGGCACGATCCATTACGGCTTGGTAGTACACAAATCCAAATGTAGCGTGTCGAATGATGATGCTGCTGGCGCTGAGAAGCACCGATGCCGCACGGCACTACTGGCTACACTAAATTAAAAGGCAACAAATTGATTTGCTTTGTCCGTTCAACGAAATTCACTCGATTCGATAGGAAAGTTTGTACTGGCAGTGGGCAATCACACAAATGGATTGATGCTCTCCACTGCTCCACTGACTTGTCTGTCTCATTGACTTGGCCTAATTGGTTCCGCTCGTTTTAGGTATTTGCTCTGTAAATCACAGCGTGATTGGTCGAATGTTTGCCATTTCAGTTAGCAAAGTTCACTTTGCTGGTCTTTATCAATCTCGACTCCTCTCGAGTCACTCTCCACTTATCCAACCAATTGATTTCCCACTCATCCTTGTCAGTTAATTATTTTAATTTTTAAATTAAAACGCTTTTAATTAATTATAATTAGGCTCGTTAGTGTGGGCATTAAGAGAGCTGCTTCAGTGCTAATTTGTAATTAGCATGCCAGTGAAAGTTTTGAATAAATTGTTGAAATATTGTTCGCTCTGGAGAATGTATATATTTTGTAACTTGTGACAAAGTGGTGGGCTGGGCGGTAATTAAGAATATCCGACTGAGCGAGTCACGAGTGCATTCGGTGTTGGGACATTCGGTGGTGCACAGTGGCACACAGTTGGACTCGTCGACTCATTAATCTGGAGGACCGAGGACATATATGCAAATGTGCTGATGCAAACTCGACTCGAGACACTCACTCGAGGGAATATTCGATCGGTGATGACTGACTGCGGAGGTATAATTAAACTTTAATGCTCAATGCCAGCACAATGCAACAATAAATAATATCAACCATGCTTCTGCAGAATTAATTCAAAATTAGGGGTGCAGTGTACAACTAAGATGCTGGGCTAGTAAGCTCGGCTAAACTCAAATCATATTTACGACATTACTAACAACTTTCCAATGACTGTATTCATAGTTCCAATTGGGCCAATGTTTATTAATATTTTGCGTATTACTGTAAATTCAAAGATAATTTAGAACCATTTTAATAATTGAAAAGTATCTTTCATGTTGGTAACTGCACCTCAATGGCGGTTGCGACATTGTGAAAAGACTCACTAGTCAGTGGCAAACAGAACAAACGTTCATTGTGCCATTTTAGTTATCAGTCTAATTAAATATTAATACTTTACAATTAAAATTTATATTTCCCTAAAGTGCCTCTCGCCGTTATTATTCCGTTATATTTTCGTATATATGTTTAATGGGGTGGACTAGTTATAATTAAAATTGTGCAAAGTTATTTTCAATTTATTTGATATATTTTACAGTAGGATATATTGCACCCAGTGGAATTGGTACTGTGGCTGGATTCGAATTTAGCTCAGAATAAAGGCAGAACGGTTGCAGATTGAAACCGTACTAGCGAAGTGTTTGTGGTGGTCTCTGGTTAAGTGCTGATTAGACCTCAAATCAAGTGTTCAAAGTGGCTCGCCACAGATCGCACTCGCTGGTCGCTCTTTAGTGGACTGTGTCGTGTTAGTCTGTCATCAAATTGGACCACACCGAACGACTCGTTTAATTACTCACTGGTGGTGATGTGTCCACTTTGCTTGTTTGACTATGTTGCTATTGCCTGCCGCAAACGGTTGTCACTCAGCCGGACAGATAGATATGCATTTTCATAAATATGCAAATGACTTGATGTGTGCAGTGTGGACTGTCACATTGACACACACACGATTGCTCTGCCGTGGTCCAGTTGACCAGCAACGAGGGACCACGCAAATGGTGATTATTGCCTGGACATGAATTAGACGTTTGGGTAACGTGTCACTTTGTGTCGGTGACAAATTCAAATTCAACTGACATAACCGAGAATTTGTCGCAACTCGTCTCTGGGGCACACGCACACAAGCACTCTACATTGGCATAGACACTCTTGGCTGGTTGACACAAATGCAAACAAACACTAGTGTCAAACATTATGGCTTGGTTACATTTTAAATTGTCCATGTCACGGAGACATAATTTGCACAGCACAGTCCAATCAGTCCATTTCCCGCTTCCTTCATACTTTCCAATTATTCACAACTTTACACCAAAATGTTTCAGTTTGCGTCAATGCCAATTTGCAAGTGTCATAAACTTTGGAAATAGAGAACATTTTAGTTGTTCATTTGCAAATGCATCTCTCCACTGAATCATTCATACATTCTCCAAGTGTGACAAACTTTATCGAAACGTCATTTGGCCCAATGACTTGGGCTATGTCAATTTGAAACTGTCAATAAACAAATAGAACGTGTTTTGTTGATATCGAGTTTATTTCATACTGGAAGTCGACAAGGTTGACATAACCGCCATAGTGACCGCCAATCTATTGGTTGTGCAAGTGTAGCTTATGGATTGGTGTTGTACTGTCGTAATATATTCGGCAATAGCCTTGAGCCCTGAGCTGCCTGTGGAACTGGTATTAACGATTGGACTTATTAATTGTCATATGCGACTTTAGTAGAGGATTACTTTTGTTATGTCTTGGTTTCGAGACTTTTTGTTGATGATCTTTGTTTGGTGGGTCAAAGCACGAAAGTAAGACTTTCTGCTTGTCTGGCACTTGAATCTCTACAAATTGATTGAATCTTTCAAGTCTTTGAATCTGCAAGTGGTTGAGGTTGAGTGGCATCAAGACAACCGCCATTACAAGAAAAGACTAAACAAGGCAAGTTGTGGAAAAGTGCATAGGTACAAAGTGTAGATTGTTTATGATCTATAGACCAAGCGAATGGTCATTTAATTTCGATTTAAAATTATCGTTTCACTTCGATTTTATTGTATTTGGGTAGGATTGGTTTTGTTGTATTTTTATTGCGTCATAAAATGGGTGCCTAATTTTATTAGAACGGGTTTATGTGAGTGTGCAATCAATTGTGTTAGTATGGTGGTAGTGGTGGCTTGTGCAATGGTGATTAATACCGATTAGTGAACTTAGTCCGGTAATGCTCGGTGTGCTAATCTCTCCATACGGGACACAACATTAGCAATTTAAATAATGTGCACTTGGCAACTTTTCTAATTACATCACTCACTCTCACCACACACACACTCACCGACTTTGTCTTGCCTGTCTGCATGTATGTAATTAAATTGGCCCCATTTCAGTGCCATATTGCCATCATCCATGCCTGGATCTATTCAAATGGTTCAGTGCAATTCATTGCCCGGACCAGCACACTTTGCCTAACTGGCTCAACCAGTAATCCCAATAATTAACATGGCAATGTCGTTATTAATTGAGCATCACAAAGAGTGACTTTCTGGGAAAAGTGCACAAGTCTGATTATTTGTCAAAGAAACTCGAAGAAATATTAAAATATTGATTTTCACCAAATTAGTGTATATTTGAAAGTTTTGAATGTCTCAAATGCATTTGACATTGCACTCGCTTGACAAGGCAATCAATTCTAATGACTGTGGACAATATATTCGATTCGTACAATATAATTTATGCTAATCTTCATTGTTATTTTCCACTATTGTCACAATATAGACCAATGCTATCAATTAGAATTTGTGCATTTAAACTTTGTGTTTTAATTTTAATATTTGACTGGGAGAAATTGATTTTTGCTTGTTCAGTAAAACGAAGCGATGATTTAGTGTGTCACACGAAAGGATTGAGTGGAGAGTGCATGAGGGCAGATGAGAAGGCCAGTGCAAATTAATAAAGCATTACCAACTTGGACGTAGAGATAACGATGGGGAGGGAAGGCACTGTGGCACACATAGTGACAGCCTAAGGATCTTCGGGTCCTTCTCAAGCGAAAGGCAAAATCGATGAAATCTATTTTCATAATTTGATTTACTTGCAGTTAGAAGGGTAATTTCGACGAAGACACACAGACCGACAGACGCCGTACGGAGGGCAGACACACAGCTCGTGCCATCGTGCCAATTGGAACATATTGAGAGAGCAGTTCCGATGGGTGCCATCACTGCCACTGTCTTGCCGGTCCTCACTTTCGAGTCTCGATCTCTTCTTCTCGGTCTGTCCTGCGTCATTATTGCGTTAAATGTCTAAATAAAATTTGCAAATTGCTCGCATTACGACCATTACCGACATTAGCCGATTGAACTCGCGAGTTCGCCGAATTGCAGTCCGCCTATTTCCTACTACTTATGCGTTCGCTGTTGATGTGCTTTGCAAACAAATATTTAAAACAAATTATCGCGAGACAAACAGACAAAACTCGAGTCTATTCTCTACACAATCGACCACTCCACACAACGATATATCCCAATGACGACATTTGGCATGGGTTCGGTTGCAAAGTTTGCACTAAATGATTGTGCACCAATTTAAATGATTACTGTGGACTGATGACAACTCGATGCGTCTGTGGCCAATAGTTTGTCTCGAAATTATCGCATTGCCACTGCCAGCACAGCACAAGCAGAAAGCAAACAAATTAGGCTAATAGATAGATGAAACGATCAACCTTCGATTTGACCAGCCCTCAGTGACATTAGAAAGTTGCTTATTTCACTAATTTGTGCACCACACAAATGTTATCTCCACTGATGCTACCAGTTTTGTCTCTTCGCTGCAACTTTTGTTCGTCATTTCATTTCCTCTTTCTGCTCATTTCTCGCGTCTCCGATCAATACTTTCGAGTGGAATATTACTTGGACAGACCAATTTAACGGCAAATAAAATATAATTTCTAATTTAATTTAAATTGAACTTTTATTATTGTCAATGGAAAAGATAATGCCGAACAGAATTGACGTTTCTCGTGATCAGTACCGAATTGTTCGCCTGTGTGTGTCTTCAATGGAAAGGTTTGTGAGTTCTCTCAATTGTTGTTCGAATCAATTAAAATAAATTAAAATTGGCTTTATTTTATTTTATTTATTTATTGTTTAATCATTTAATTTTATATGTTTTCCTTTATAATTGTCAATAATTCAACTTGTTTCTGTTATTTTTTGTGTTCGGTGTATGTTGACCATTTAGTGGCTTTACTCCAATTTAAGCATTCCACTGGCTCAGTGCACTGCCAATTTGGTCATTTTTCTTCAATTAGCTGCAATCAAAACATGAGCTCTGTACTCGCGAGTGTGTTTGAGTGCTTAATGCTTTCTCTCTGTCCTAGTGTTGGAAAATTCTGCTGGTGTTGTGTCAATGTTTATGGATGTATTAATTAAGAATTGAATAGACTAGTGCAGTGTGGCCTGTCACTTGGAAATATGGTCCGACTGAGTGACGATGCATTGGTGCGACTGCCTTTCCCCTGCTGCCGTGTTTGTGTCCTCGTGTGTCGTTCTGTCGTTTGGTGTTGTGCCTGATTTGTGTCAGTCGTTATTATTAATGACAGTCCAGTTAAGCCAAGTGTTGTTCGCTCACAGTCTTTCTCGTTTAGTTTTGCTTTCTTCTGGCTCGAGTGTTGATAATCGAATTGAGCACAAGAACATGACTATAAATTGTGCCGCACACCGCACACAGTAAACTTGCCATGCACACACACACACTCACACATTCTTATGGCATAGATTGAATCATTAAGACGAGATATATCCTCGGTAGTACTCCATAGCAAGTGGCAGTACTGTCAATGTCTTGGTGTTGTCCACTGTCAGAAGTGTCACCCACCAGTCATAATGTCCACGCACAACACGCCAACACAACAACGTCAACACTGAGCCGACCATAATTCTGCTCAGTTTTGTTCTTGTCCCTTGCAATACATTTCTCTTTTCATAATTCTTCACTGTCAAGCCTTTCATTCTTCTGCTTTATGATTCTTTTCTCCACTTGAACATTATCAAACACTTCAGACTTGTACTCAATTCATTGTGTATTTCACGTAAATATAAATCTATTTTTGATTTAACAGTAAGAAAGTATATCTTGTACAAATGATTGATAATTCCACGGAATTGTCTTAATCAATTCGGAATGTCTCGGTACGTTTGCACGGAATTGTCTCGAGACTCGAATGTTGCCAAAACAAATGCAATATTAATTTGTTGTTGGCACTATCAGACGACCACAAGTGTCGTTCATTTATCTTGAGAGAATATTTCCGTTTGTATTATTAATATTACTCGACACTAGCACACTACACAACACAGCACACAATTGAAAGTCTGTATTTATTTAGCTCAGTTGTGATTGTATTCTTGTTGGTTGGTGGTAATGTGGCCAATGGTCATTAGTGTTACCAGCCAACCAGACTAACCAGACCTACCAGACCGACCCGACCATCATCATCAGCAGCTCATAAGTGAGTCAACTAGTTATGTCGACTATTGGTCCGACCAGAATTGGTCCAAGCCCAATTTGTGTTCAATTTCAATTATTTACAACTAATTAATCACACGTCTATGATGCGAATCATGTGTGCCGTAATGGCAATGTTCGCCTCAGTGGTCATCGTCGTTGGCCATATGTCGGTGAGTGGACCAGTGTGGTGTGGTCACCACAATACGCCACCGCGCACTGTCTCAGTGGTAATGAGTGGTGCATGCAACCACTAACAATAAACCCATTCAGCATGCCTAAATGGCAGCTATAAATATTAATCATCATGTTGACACACACTATGGCGGCATTGCTTTATTAGGCACGCTAGGCACATACCAAACGCACGGACACAACACGGACATTCGACTGGTGTGCCTCGGTGTGCTCATTAAAACTGATGCACATTAGTGCGGTCCAAACATTCACACAACATTCGAAACAAACTGTCGATTGCACCAACGAACAACAACAAACAAGCAGACAAACAAACCCGAATGACACTTTAAAGCTCACACACACTCTCAATGTTTGCATGCACCGAATGAATGGCAAATTGAGAAATGTTGTCCCATTCACAAATTGGCATTGGAGTAGGGTTCACAAGCCATTAGTCAGTGGAGTACCTTGTCACAGTGTCACAGGGAGTCGAGTGGAGGCATGCACTGTCCTGATCACCAGGATGATGATGGCACAGTGCCACTCGAGTTGAAGTGTACTGGCTCAGTGTCTTTGTGTCTTTGTCTTCTTTCCCTCGCACCCTCAGCACCTGTCATAATGGACACTCAAGTGTGTGCACATGTAAGTCGATCGATCGATACATTCGATATATTTTTATTAGCTAAATTCACTTTGCCAGTGGATATATCAATTTGGAAGGCATCAGAGTAGAAAAGTAGTAGCACTCTTTACATTCAGTGCAGTGCACTGGCCCAGCAAGATGCGACATGCCAAAGCCAAGCCAATCCCGAACGCAATCGCTCCAATTTTGAGGTATTATTTACGGTGCGTAATTCGGAAAATTCTTTGCCACTGCAGCAGTATAAAGTTAATCTCAAAATCACGAAACGGTATGTGTGTTATGAAATTGTTGTTTAGCGATCAATTCGATTTTACAAAGCAATATAATCGAAAGTTGGCCCTCCGCAGTGGGGCAAAAAGCAAAGAGGCGCACATTTTGCCTTTTGCACTCAATTGGCTAAAGGCTCAATTAAAGAAGAAAATGAGCAGGAGCTATTCGACTAGCACTGGTCGATCGGACTCGATAGATCGCCAAATGATTTGTGTGTGTCCACATTTTCTATTACCACTCTTGAACACAGTAATGGCAATGCAGACATTAGCCAACGAAATGGATTGCACCACACAGATGAATGCTAGAGATATGGCACCGAGCAAGTCGACAGATATTGCAATTGTTGAGTGTGTGTGTGTGCAAGTGTAATGTGCCGAACCGAGTAATGGCACACACATCCAATCAAGCCACTGCCTGTAATGGCCCATTCGGACAACAACACTCTCCGGCCGTGATTTGCTCATTATTTCATATTTGCACGACAAAAGGCAAAACACTTCTTGTCAAATGTGTTTGAGAGTAAACACTTTGACTATACTTTGAATACATTTGCCTTACTTGAGCACTGTTAAGCAAATGTGACAATTGTCAATTCACAACTTCAATTTCATTCATATAATGAGGCAATAAATCAACACTAATTAAACCGACCAGTTGGCAAATTTAAATTGCGATTTAAATTAAAATATTTTTTGTGTTTTTTGTGCACTCAACTTTGTGGGTAGAGTGGCTCCAAATGTATAAAGTAGAATCACGTAGAATTAACTGTGAATGTATTGCTATGATAGTGCACTCTATATGAGCGTTATGGAATGCATGTCTGACTGGAGCATTTAGCACACGTTGGGCCAATTCATTTGATTCGAAATGTTAATAAGTGCAACATGAACATGGCAATAATGCGATTATAAATCCCCTGACGTTGTGTGTTGGTTCTCAACACGATTAGTGCCTGCATGCACTGCACTGTCTGTCTGCATCTGTCTCACTGACCAAAAAGTGTGTATTGGTCTGTGCAGCATTATGCTTGCACCACTGTTGTGCTTTACCATTTAGCCGTGTTACCTCTCAAACAATCGACCAGTCACTATTTGCAATGCGATTATGACTGTTACGAGTGCATTCGATAGGCAGCAAGAGACATAGCAAAGCAAAAAGCAAAGCAAGACCTAGACCGGGCAATTTATTTATTTGTGCCAATCACCACACGGCCGCCCATCGCAAAGTCGATCCTATTTGCTGTCTAAGCCAATTTGGCCAGCGAATAGTCTCTCCAACCGAATTATATCAACTTTGCAGTGCAATACATCTACAATATGGTCAAGTTGGAAAAGTAGTCAAGTTTACAGGCTTAAAACAATTGGATATTAACACTAAGGATAAAAGGAATGATATAAGCAGAACGAATTTATTGATAAGTTTGCCTTTCTGTCTAGCTAATGCAATTGTAAAAATGACCTTTGCGTTTGGAGAGTGCAATATTGCATTGGTATACCAGAACTGCGAGATCACGCACAATTTTTCCCTTAACAATTTTAATGCCAGCAGACAGTAAGCAGTAAATTAGATTAGCATTTGCATTGTGTGGCACACATTGTTTGGTTGATGTCGATAATCGAATTGGACACAGAAGTGCATGGTAGTGCAGTACAGCACGCCACATATGGCACTGATCTTGATGCATCGATTGGTCGATCTCTGCAGCACCTCAATTGGTACACCTCAATTGGTGTGTGTCGAATGTCTTGTAAATTGAACGTTACACTGCTAAGCAGACACACATGAGGCACATTACACTACAAGCAAGCCATTACGCAGTGTTCTACTCGGCGAGCAATTATCTGTAAAGTAGCGGACATCTAATCAAATATTTATTAGGCCCATTTAAGCAGCACAACACCACTCTCGAGTTCAGCTTCACCGTCGGTCAATAGAAAGCACTCTTACTGACGGAGAGAGTAAAGTGCGCCACTTAAATTGAAAAGATAACTTTTTAAAAATTAAATTTTATTTTCTGTTTTATTTGCAAATTAAATTTAGAGACTTTTGGAGATGGGCTCAAGCGAAGGGAAATTAGCGGGTGTAAAGTGAAGTGAAGGCGAACTACTCGGGTTATACTGCTCGTAAACACATTCTTTCCTCTTGGTCCGACTGTTTTCAATCTTCTCAAATGTTCACTTCACTGCACGCATTTTGCCAATGACGACATAAAGAGGCAAATAAATGAAATATAAATTTGTTTGTTGCATAGATAGTGTGTGCAGTGAGTGCAGTTAGTGTTGGAGCGTGCCATTGCCATTGCCACTTTGTTGCCTTCAAACTTGTTCTCACTGGGTCTTGGTTGGCTCGTTTGGCCTGTCATAGATCTAACATATCGAACAGCTTTGCTCGGTCTTGTGTCGAGTTGCTTTGTTGTATTATCAGTAACTGTTTGCCTCACTCCCCACAGCACACACAGTGTGTCTCAAGTCAGTCGGTCTGTTCATTCTTAAAAGGCATGTAATAGAATGCACTGTTTGGTTCACTGTTCATACAAGGTGGAATATATTGTGGCGGCCAGTGAAGGCATGCTGGCAGAAGGAGTCACTGAGAATCAATCATCGAATATTTAAAAAGCTGTCAATAACTTATCAACGATGAGCACAGCATGTGTTCCACTCTCAATGTAATTGAATCTAATTGTCATTGCACAGTGCACAGCCATGCACCCGGGCCACTACTGCCACAGTGCAGTAGCACTATTACCATTTGAATGAATGGCGCGCACTCGGCGCAGTCTTTGGGGCAATTTGATCAATTTGTGCCACACTGCTGGCAATCTATCTATCGGACTGATCGATCATCTCAGTTGTGATTCCTCACTGCCACTCTCCACACGCATCACACTCACTCACTCGATTCAATCACAATTCGCATTCCTCTTCAGTGAATGTTGCGTTTGCTTTAATTACGACCATCTTAGGATCTCATTACTGTGGGGGTGCAATGGTGAATGGAACAGTCACACACTCAGTCACGTTTGGACAGCAAATAAATTAGTTTGATAATTTGCTTAGTATCACGCCAACTTGTGTCGTGTTCGTGTGTCAAATTGAATTACCTTTATTGTTGTGCAAACACACACACAGTCACACTCCAACCAAACATTTGTTCATTTCCCCGTGTGCAATTATTTGCCTATTAAAAAAGCAACCAACCAACGCAAACACATTCACACAAAAAGACACAACATAAATTTAACTTTAACCTAAAGTTGACAAGTTATTGAATGTCACAGATGTCATCAAACAGTAGGCGGTAAATGCGAGGCAATATGCAGTGGTGGGGTAGTGATGGTTGGCGGTGGACGCACATTTCCCACAAAGTACCTCAATTGATTATATCTCACACTTGAATGGTTGAGGCAAAGACTATTACTGCGATATGAGATCAAATGGCTCTGAGAAGAGGAGAGTGCTTCAGTGCAACACAAAAGAGCAAACATACAAGAACAAGACAAACACAAGACACGACACAAGACACTGCAACAATTTAATTAAAGCAACAACAACATCGTCCTGCCAATGTCTCACTCGGGTGTAATGTCAATTTAAATGTGTATGTTTGTGCCAGTGTCGAATTGTTCCGCTATGTTTGTGTCAACCTAGGCACACATGCATTAATCACAGCAACATGTCAGTTGGCAGCATCAACGCAATGTAATGCACAATTGTCTTCTCGATTGGACCAATCGTGCTTTATTGGACGACAATTAATTTGGATTGTATTGACAGAAATTGATGCTTTTGGTCGGTGGTGACCAGTGGTCACACTAATGCAAAACAATCGGGAACAATTCAATTCAATTGCATCTATGAATGAACATTTGCGCATTTGAGTGGCCAATGCATTCGAATCGAGCAGATGGTGGTGACAAGTTTGTCTTGTTTGTTGCCACTGCACACACTAAGCCATGCATCGAGAGTGGCAATTGCCATTTGGACACACAATGTCATGATTGCGCACTTACAAAGAGTTACGATTTGCCATTTGGCGTAATTAAAAAATAATAAATATAAACCAATGCCGATTGAGGCCATCGAAACAATAGGGGTGCTCTAGTGGATAGTCATTGAGCAGTGTAATTAAACCTGATTGCTTGCACTAATAGACCAATTGCTAACTATGGGAGGCAAAGGAGACAAAGCAAACAAACCTGCAAGCAGAACAATTAATTGCAACAGCAGGACAATTGTTCGTATTGTGCAATCGATTGGTTGTGTCGGCAGTGTTGTTGTTCGGTGTTGGCGCCGGTCGCCGCCGCCGACGGATAATAATTGGGTCCTTGAATGGTGACCCATTACTGCAGACGTGAGTGGTGACGTAATCTGGTCGAAGCACGTTTACTGTGAGACGTGGTTTGGTGTGACACTGTTTCGTTGCTTGATTTATTCCACCGATGTCAACATTGAAACTTTGTATATTTATTTAAATTTATTTGATTTTCCCCAAATAACTCAAAACATTGCACATTAGCCCATCGACGGTTGTCGGGAGGGAACGGACCGAAAGTGAACTTTGTCAAAATTGCAAATTGATCATTGGCTCGATCTGTTTACACACTATCGAAGTAGGTCTTGAAATATTTAAAGCGAATGTTTTGAATTGTTTTACTGTTTTGGTGAGATTAATTATTGATTCGATGAGGCAAGTGGAATTGGCAAATGGAATAAACCACCGAAGGTTTAATGGCTATTCGATCCACTCAGGGCAATAGTGAGCCGACTTGGTCGAGTTGAGTTGAGTTGAGTTCGATTCAGTGGAGTGCACACTTCAGTCGATGATGTTTTGCTTGGGCCATTTAGTGATGCATTTTGTTGCTTCGACCACAAATCGGTTGATAATTGGCGGAGCAGACAACATTACAAAAAGATACAGCCCGCCAAAACACACACCGACAGACAGAAGCTATGTTGGAGTGGTGATCGTGTGTGGTGTGACTGTGCAGTGCCGATCTCACCGAACACTACTGACAACTGAGCCAGACCACGGCCAAATTGATATTCTCCACCATTAGCACCGCCACCAGACTAGCACGAATATTCCACTCGTTCAACTCTGGTCTCTCTTTCACTGTGCTTGTGGTGGTGGTGGCTGGATCGATGATAGTGGTCTACAGTGTGAGTGCCACTCGATCCACACATTTGCCACTACAACCGAGTCAAAATCAAACGCGCATAATCGCGCCAAATTGGACCAACCAAGAAAGAAGAAAAAGAAGATGAAACAAATGACCAAACAAGGCAACCTTAATAGGTGCACCAGCAATTAGTGACCCGCCATTAATTGACACAAATCTGTAATGGCCAATTTGGATTGGGCAAATGGAAACATTTGAGCCAATAATTAAATGTTGAGACAACCAAATTGATAATCATTTTACAGGATGGCAGAAGGACATGTGAAAAGTTATTAATGAATGCACCATATTGTTTGTCTGCTCAAATGTCACAAGATTAAGCCATTTGCCAAGTGGAGACAAATGTATTTTGAACACGTTGGCTGCTTGCACTCGCATCGGGCCACGGACACGGACAAGTTTATAAATGGCCAAATTAAGTCTGTGCAAATAGTGCCGAGCAAATCAGCTGGACAACGAAGGAGCACTAATTTGTGCTAATGGCCAAATGATTGTGTTCACTTGCCGTCTGTCCACTGTCTCGACTGTGTGTGCGTGTTTGTGTTTGCACTTTTCACTGTGTGCCTAATTCAGTTTGTTGTCTGTGACCAGTTTGTCCACACGAACGACATTCGCTAACCCATTCATCTTAGAAACAGTGCGTGACAGTTGATTGTGCCAACGTTGCGTTTAATGTCGACCAGCCAAAGAACAAGAAGAAGAATTTGTGTCGAGTTTGTGTCTTAGCAGAGATGTTACGTCCGATGTGAGCCTCAATCCTGTGAATGAACCAATGAGTGAATGAATGGATATATCCAATTACTGGCTCAAATAAGTGAATTATTAATTCGATTATTATCATGGTAAATGTTTGGTCAGTGTGTCGGTGTGTTCACGTCTCGCAAAAAACATCGAAATTCACCAAGAACGTGCACGAAATATAATTAACTTAGGGACAGAGTCATTCCTTGACTGGTCAAATCGTTTCTTGCCTCTAACGATCCTTTTGTGGACTAAAGTGCACAACACAACACACAGGCCAAATTGCTCATTCGGTAACAATCGTAACAAATTGCCATTACCGTCATGGTGGTGCATCGCTGCATTGCATTGCTGTTCTACAGAGCTATAGTCATCGCATTAATTAATGCTTAATGTGATTAAATTTAAAGCGACAATTCACTGATTATGAGTGATTTATAGTGGCTGTGTCTCGGTGCCGAGTAATTAATTACGAGATTGCTTCCATTTGCCTACGGCCTTTTTGCCTCCTCCACACCACACCGAGTGCTCACAACACCTCCAACAGTGGAAGCCAAATTACCAAAATTAATAAAGCGACAATGTCGTGCATGGTGTTGTGAGGTACGTTCTGGCACGGACACAAATTGGCTTTCAGCAATTTCCAATTGGACTCACTGCAAATTGCATAAATAATAATTCGCAGAAGAGTGCAAACCTTGCCAGTAGAGATGCACACGGTGCACTTGGGCTCAGTTTAGTTGGGAAATGCTCTTGGCCAGCCAATGTGCATAAGCCCGATTAGTCGATAAATCACCGTAATTTGAATATAACATAATTAATAACAATCTATAATGACTCTCTACTGTGCGTGTGTAATGGGCTCTAGTGATGCCAGCCTGACACATCACTCCATATGGCCGTACTGTAACAGTAATATTTATTGGCCGATCAAGTAATGCCTACAGTGGCACTCACTCACTCGGACTTGCAAACATGCCTTCTGTCTGTCTGTTTGTATCAGTTCGATCTATCTAACGAGGCTCTATCTCGTCCCCTTCCGCATTACCGTGCCACAGCATCGACATCATTAAGGGAAACAAATATGTTATAAATAAATCTAAATTAGAGTTCAATTAATAACCGAATCGATTTAATGATGAGCATAAATTATCATCAGATCGGGACCACTGATACAGAGGAATGCAGTAGAGCACTGTCCTACAGAGCCGTTCACTGTGTCTCTAATCATAAATAATTGGCTCATTTTTCCTATCTAGTTTCGACGACCAAAACAAGCTAATGACGATTCGATTTTGTGTCTGTCTGGCGTGAACGCCTTATTTACCTTGCCCCTCCAAACAAATAAACAATAACCCAAGTAGTGAGCAAATGCGTTTCAATTAGGTGGCACATTAAGTCTTTTTTGGATTAAAGATTTTCAGAAATTGTCTACACTTAAATCTCAATCTCAATCTGCATAGTTCGATTTGATGTCATCGCCATGCATCGTGTCTGATAGAATATGTCTGGTGCCAGTGGCCAATTAATCACGGTACCGAATCGAGCCATAGCCACTTGACAATTTATGCTGCACTGTAGTGCATCCCTCAGAATGACTTAATTTATTGCTTCAGCCGTCGTCGTCATCATCGGCAGCAAGCCTTGAATCCTATTTGCAAGCAGCTCACTTGACTGTTAATAATTCTTAACGCTTGGCTATTTGAATATTAATGAAACGTGTGTGTGAGTGTGGGTTTGAGTGTTTGAGAGTCTCTCGCTGGTGTGAGTGCCATAAATATTCATCTTCAATTTCGAATAGATTTATCTCTGCTCATTTGTTTGTGAGTTTGTTGGGTTTGATGCAAGTAGAACAAATCGCAGTCTCATTCGTCTCCTGGCTCAATGCACGCACATTTGAAATATCTAAATTAGTCTGTCCAATCATAATTTGGGTCTCTCTCGGTGGATGCATTTAATAATCGATATCAGTTGTGGCCAGTCTGTCGGTAATGGACCAAGCCAAGCCAAATGTCTTGAAGAGTGGACCAAATTTGAAATACGTTTCCAACCGTACATGGCCCATGGATGGATTTGGTGCATTGCACGGTGGCATCGGCTTGATTTAGTGCACGATTGCATTCAGCATGATTCGAGCCAAGCCAACAGCCATCCAGCTAAATTGGTGTGATCCAAACAAATTGCCTGATCGATGCAACCGATATCTCGATGCATACAGTGCCATTACCCTATGTATTGCCCGATGGTGTGTGCACTCGGTGTATTGCACTCGGTGCCATAGCTCTCTCATCCTTATCGCCCTTGCTTGGTGTTTGTATTTGTGCGTGTGCCCTTGTGCATACATTCGAATGAATGACACTTGGCAAGTGGAAAATCTTTACCGAGGCCAAACGCGGCAAAACGAAGAACAAGCAAAAGGAAGCTGCAAGAAGGAAAACAAGTGCTCGAGTGCTCTCGAGAAAACGAAAAACAAAAGCAAAACAAAACGAACGAGTTTCCGAGTGAGGCTTGAAGAAATGAAGAAAAATCGAACATAAATCTTTTATGTATTACAGTGAAGTGACGTTATATATTGCACTACATTGACTAGACTAATGGCAACCAGTCGAATAATAAGCAACGAATATATAAGATCCAAATTAAGTCATTCCTTGGCTGAAGTGGCATTACTTGTTCATACATGCACACACCGGGTGGTTGAGCAGACGGGCAATGTTGTTGTTGTTCGGTGATGTCAAAGCAATCAATTGAACGGAACACATTTACACCGACTTGGGAGACGTCATCCTGATGTAATGGCTACTCGAGTGACATCATTGCCAGCAGGTATTGTCGGACGAGTCTAATTTGAAAGTAATTTTCAGTGCGATACTGTCAAGATATTTCTATCGATATGGAAGTTGTAAGTTCCAGTCGGTGGGCATATCACCCTGTATTGATTGTTACTGTCAATTATTGATGATTGAATTTGTCTCTCACATCTTCTGGTGCAAATAATCAAACAAATTCTGATCGATTGACTCGTATGTTTGTGTGAGAAGTGAGAAAAGTGTGTGACGATAACACCGAGCAAAGGGCTAATTTAATTTGGCTCAGGCAAGAGTGACAAGAAGGAGACAATGTGCTCGGCACAAATGCAAATTGATGTCAACTCAAAAGTAGTACAATATACAATGCCATCAAGGCACAAATGCATTCACATTAGCGCGCGCTCGACGTGGGCAAATGTTTGTGTTGTGTGCGATGTCAGTGATTCGACAGAATGAACCTTAAAGGTTTGTTGTTGTTTTTTGCGTTAGTTTTCCAATATTTCTGTGATCAACAGACAATAAGGCAATGAGGAAACAATGCAAATCTTTTGAAAAGTCAGTTGTGCACAATGTGCACTCGAGTTTGGTGTGTGTGTGTCGATAAATATTTAATGCATGTCGAGACTTTATTCGGAAGGAGTAGTTCTTTACTTGGCTTTAAATTAACTCGACAAAGGCAAATTAAAACGAAATTCTATCTTCTCTTGTCTTTGCAATTGAACTTGTGCCGAGTGTTTGCATAATGCAAATGCTGCAGGGAATGATAAGAAACAAGTCAAAAGAGCACTTTCGATCGATATATGACTGAGCTGAGAAACTAAGAAAGCAAATACTAACGTATTCAACGGAACAAACCAAACTTTCAATACATTCGCTCACTAGGCTTTAAAGAATTTAATTTGTACAAAAACTTTTAATTCGATCAAGAAAAAGAATGGAAGAATGAACGGCTATAAGGAGAATAGAAGTGGGCCAACTGGAAATGAACTGTCGACTTGAAAATTATACTCAAACAGAGAAAATTCATGCGGAAAATATTAAAAAGTATGTGTGAATGCGAATGAAATGTGCCATTGAAATTGACACCATCAACGTTAAGCAATGGCGAAATATGCCATAAGCAGACATGTCGATATGGTGCCAGGTGGTAACTTACCAATGATAAGGTGAGATGCACATTGAATGGCAGTACAATCGAGGGCATTCCAAGTTATATCCGAAATTGTCGATTTACCATCATATTCTATAGCTAACACATAAATAAAAAATCTATAAAATACAGTGTAAATAAATTAGATTGTTTTAGAATAAAACCTTTATTTCAAATAATCGAAAAAACAATATACATAGATCGCCAGTTTTCACCAATATCCGTACTTTGGTCGCTTAGTTGGTGGTGAGTCAGTGAATGGTAACCAGTCGGAATAACCATCTCCAGTATGACCGCCATGATAAGCATTGGAGTTAGTTGAAAATTTTTCCTCTTCTTCGTAAAGTTCTTCGCCATTGTTGTAGTAAGTGACCTGCTCGCCAGAAAACACAAAGGTCATCGATCGATTCTGTCGTTGATCTTTCATAAATGCCAAGGCCTTGTCGCCCTTTTGCTCAATACATTTCTTGTCGTCGGCAATGTCAAACAATGACTTAATCTTGTTCCTGAATGTATCTTTAGCTTTATGAGCTCTCTTCAAAAGTTTACAAGCTTCCCCATACTTGATGTACCACTCTGAGACCAATTCGACCACTTTGTTTTTGGCCTGTGTGGGTATGCCTGCCAGACGCCAAATGACCATCACTTTGGCAGCCACCATAGAGCTGATCTGGTGTTGGGTGACTTCCTTCTTTCCGGTGTAAATAAGCATTTCTTGACTGGTCAGTTGATAGCAATTGAGCACGTCAGAGATGGTTGGAAGACAATTATGCGGCAATGGTTTGGCTGTTCCCAAAAACTCCGAACAGTACAGTCCAGAAGGAATTTGGCTGCTGCTCATGGTTGAGGTAGTGCAAAGTTAAACAAATTCTTGATGTAATATCGAGCAACAACAAAGAAATTCGTAATTAACCAACGTTACGAGGTTGAGAAGAAGCGGCGCAACAGGACCAATCGTAGTCGCTGCGTAGGGTAATGCGAGAAGTGCTCACAGCTTTTCAGCTCTCTTCAACCGTTGAAGTTCAACGCCAGTCATGTGACATCAATGAACGCGTCAACGACCAAAATCAACTAGTGCTCAATAGTTAATGGCCGCAAGAGGGCTCTGCATACACCCGTGGGAGGTACTTTTGAAACCCTCCATGAAATGATGAAAGTAGAGCTAAATGAGCAGCTCATACGTAACGTTACAAAGTTGTAAGTTGTCGCGGCTCGCGAGTCTATTGTGAGTTCCATTAGTAAATTGTAACTTGTTCGGAACAAGTTGTTCCGTTTGCGAATCGTTGGAAAGCATTTTAATTTTTCTGGATTGCTCCACTTAGATCCAAAGTGATCTTCTGGTATTTTTATGTATATTTATATTACCAGAAAGATTAATCATGTTTACTCAATCAACAGGTTTTCTCGTATTAATTCATTAATCTGAATAAAGATAGCAACTCAAAGCGGCAATAATAATCGCCTTTGTAGATTGGTGCTTGACATTTTATGGCAATTTCAGCTTATAAGCAATACCACATTTGTTTATTATCAGAAGCAAATATTTCCCCTTAAAATGAAATCAATTCGATCAAAGGTGATGTCTTTTTGTGAATTTAGATCTGAAGAAACAGTTACTGTTTTAAAACAAATGACTTTATTTAGAAACCGAGAACTTTTTTTTTATTTATAACTTCACTATCATTGAATTTGCTCAAAATATTCAAAGAAAAATTAAAGTCGAAAATTTTATATTAATGAATCAATCTCAATGAAATGGACAAATAAATGCAATGATAAAGAATGTGAATTGTTTAGCAAGACCAAAAATGCAATTAAAATAATAAATGGAATTTAATTTGTTTTAAAACTTTTAATTTAGTTATAAATAATGTGAACGAGCCAATAAAAAGAATGGAAGTTAACCTGCCAACTGGAAATGAACTACCGAACCGAATTGAGCAGTGAAATGCTCACTTATACTCACTTCTGGCACCAGAGAAATTTCATGCAGAAAATATTAAACTATTCGAGAATGTGAAAGTGCTTTTGAGACGAATTCCATCCAGATAAGAAATGGTAAAATATGCCACAAGCAGATCTAGTGTCGGGTGGTAAGGTGATAAAACGTGGTCTTTTTCTGGTTGAAATATGTACAATATGTTCAGTTGCCATTCACCAAGTGAGACTCACTCGGTATCCATCTTCACCGTCCAATTGGATCGTTTGGAATCGTCCATCGCATTCGGAGGGTTGCATTGTGGTCAAATGTTAGTGTTTGTTCATGTGTGCGATATTGACCACCACAAAGTAGTCAATTAGATATTGCCGATTGTGAGTGGCAAGTGCGAGCTGTCAATAATATGTCCAGTGGTGCAGTATAATAAATGCCTTTCACCAATCATAAGGAAGGAAAACAATTTACACACAAAAAGAAATATAAATTTTGTGGTCAAACTTGCAAGCCGATAGAGGCTAATTGCGATTGATGGACAGGCGGCGGCCATTGGTGTACTGAAGCCTTCCGCGGTTGGGCCAATTCTCGTGAGGCCAAATAAGTAAGCCTTTGGGGAAGTTCGGCCAATGGCGGTGGTGAACTATGATGGACTGCTCTGCTTGGCTTGCTAAGCTCAGGGATAAGGTGAGTGGGGAAAGGCGCCTTTCACTTGACTGCTAACCAATCTGATTGAGCCAATGCTTTTGCAAATGCTCTAAATAAATTCCATTAGGCTCGAAATTGAAAGAACTCGCGATAGGACAGAGACAGACAAACACGTACATGCTGGAGCAAAGATTGAAAATGTGGCGATGGAGATGATGAGATGAAAGGACATTAAGGCAGTTTAAAGTAAATTATAAATTAAACTGCCAAATTACAATGCCGACATGGCGAATGGAACAAATTGAGTGAGTGTGTGTCGAGTGTGTGGGAGAGAGGCAACAATGGCTGCCTCGGAACGTGCCTGTTTTGCCTAACTAAACAAGATGGATGGTCGTTATTAGCGATATTCACATGAATGAATGCATCCCGGTGGAGGTAATCTATTTTGAATCAAACATTCGTTAGTTAGGTGAAGTTGCACAAGGTGGGCTAAGTACATCACTTCGAGAGGACAAGAACTTGGGCTCGGTCCACATTGCGGGGTAAAGCACGTTCCGGTCGGGCTTAAGCAAAATGGCAAGGATTTGCAATCAACCTGTCGACCACAAAGAATGGAACAAGTGAGTGTGTGTGTGTCTCTTATGTTAAGTGCATATGCACATAATTTGAATGAACAACACAAGTGATGCGCTAATGAATGCTTTGAGGTGCTCGTGAGATGAGATGTGGCTCGAGTGGCCACCAGACCAGATGAGATGTAGTGCCCAATTTGTGGAGCACGCTGCCGCGCACAGCACCGCCGGAATGTGCTCGATTCAATTTGGCCACTCTCGATTCAAATTGCTTACTGGGCCAAGTGCAAATTAGGATTTATCGCGCCAACACCAATCAGGTTTGCTTTGATCTAATTGCCAGCGAGTGCTAACACCAACAATAACAATAATAACACACACGCACCAACATCACAGGCCCAAATTCTCACCACTTGCCTTCATGTCAATTCGGAATTATGGCAAATTGTGCGGTGTGATTTGAGTCTTGATGGCACAGTAATGAATGGCAGAGCCATTTCGAGGCACAGCTGAGACCATCTCATTAGGTTCACATTCAATTGGCCTCACTTATTCTCATCACCATTGCAGTGCACTCTCTCTCACTCTCCCACCCATTCTACCATGGAACATCATTCATGGCCATAATATGAATTATCAATTTGCCATTTGCCATTATTAACGCAATTCTAAATTCTTTATTCATCTCAGCATTAATCGAAATATGTTCAGATCGCATTTTCGATTATTTACATTTGCTCGCCAACACTCGTAAACCCTTCTCTATTGGAATTGCTTAAGAATTTTCTAAATAAAAGACCAAAAACCAAATTCTTTAAGAATTTCCGATTGCAAATCAAGAATGGAGTGGTAATGTATTGTTGTTGTGCGTTGCACACAAATTGCGAGACAGACCCAACAGTTAATTAAACTTTAATTGCACTTATTACACGATGAGCTATTTTTACTTGATCTTTCGTATTCTTTCGTGCTGTGCCAAATTCCCTTCTCGAAATTCTTCTACAGACACAACACAATTGGCTAAATTATTTATTTATTTACGTGTATTCTGTGTGTAGAATACAACAATAAAGACACGCAACCAATAGATTCGATCGGATAAAGCCGACTCGAGGTGGCAAACTCTCATGATTTAGCTCTCAGTGCAGCCCATTTCGGTGCACCATGGTCAACACTGAAGAAATAACCAATAATAAACCAGGATTTCTTTCATATTTTAATCGATTCGAACGTCAAAGATTTCACAAATAATTCAAATATATAAAAACATCTCAGATCTGGTTCACTTTATACTCAACCACAAACTGTTTTTCCGAATGTATAGAATAGTTGTTAATAAAATAATAAATCTTCCTCAATGCAGGACACAATTTGAGTGGGCGAAGCAACTTCTTAGCACACAACTCCATCTGTTTATCCCAATAAATGAAGCGACCAGACAAGATCGAATCAACAAATCTCTTATTCTGGTAAACATCGAAACATTGGTAACATATACTCGCCATTGTATGGGAAACATTAATTATTTGAACAGAGGGAAAAACTCGTGCTCAATGAAAAGACCAAAGTTCCAAATGTGTTCTTGTGGAAATGATCAAAGTTAAAATTTTGAGGGACGTAATCGAACCAATTTGTTGCCAGGTGAGCCCTTCAGATTGAATTAAAGCAGTAGTGTCCATGTTCAGAGTTAGTTGGATTAGATTTCGCAAGGGAACCAACGAATCGGTGAGATTGGCGAGTGTGCGGCCGTGATAGAGGTCAAAAACAAAAACGGTCAGCGACGAGAAGGCATTTATGAAACAACGATTCTCTTGTTCGTTGTATATTGGATAGTGCTGTGGTAACATTACGAATCGATTTCTCAAATTGGATTCACCAAAACGTCGATTATATCTATACCACGAGAACCAATTACCAATGGCAATGTTGCGCAACGACTGGTTTGGTTCGGCGTATAGTTTCAATGAATCAAACAAAATATCTGCATCGTCATAATAGGATAGAAATTTAAATTCCTTTAGTTGAGACATGATTGGAAAATCAAGTGATTTTGTCAAAATCTGTTCATGCAGATCAATTGCGAGATGATCAATTACTGGCAACGAGTTAATAGTACCAATAAGCAGAAGCAAATTTTTCGATATGTTAATACGTTCAGGAAGAATAATATTTTTATCAAAGGAGCAATGAATTTTTAAAGTTTTCAACGTGCTAGACCAGTAATTTAAGAGAAAAATTATAATTGATGTTATCTCTGTGACCAACGATTGATTTGCAACAAAAATTTCCAATTTAATAACTCGTGGGAATAATCGGGTTAAATGTTCAACCTTTCCTTGATCAAAAGAAAAAAAAATTCAATCGAGACATCTCCATTCGGTCAGGAAACATTTGGCTGTTATCATGTTCATTGATAAGTTCATTTGCATGGGAAATATTGAGCGGACAGCCGACAATAAGCGTTTGATAAAGATCGTGTCCAATGAAAAGCGATAGTGAATGTTTCCGTTTGAGAATACTCGGCTGTAAATAAGCCCAATGATCACATACAAAAGGAATGTGATGCAAAAGGTCAAAGAGTAGCACTTTGGAAAGAACTTCACGAAGACAGACGTCGGGCATCTTTGTTAGGTCCATTGATGACTAATTGAAAACTAACGCAGTAAGGCTGGTATTGATAAATTGGTCGGGTTAACAAGTTAACATAAGTTGTTAAAAGCTTACCGAGATTATTTAATCAGACAATGTTCCAGTAAATGATGATATAAGAATTTCAGGAAAATTCAGGATTCGACTCAAGTGGTCAATGATTGGCTGAATTTACACTAGAGGATTTCACGCGACTGCGGTAGCGCGACTGACCGCAAATATCAAAAATTTTGAAATTGCACTGCGATCAGTTGCGCGACTGGCGACCTCGTTACCGTTCATATAAGTTGGTATCTACAGCCAACGTTAGCTTCTCAGTCGCTCTAGTCGCAGTCGCGCGTAGTCGCTCTAGTGTAAATCCAGCCATTCATTGACAATGGCTAATTTAACTAGGCATTTCACGCGACTGCGGCTAGCGCGACTGACGCGCAAATATCAAAAATTTTGAAATTGCACTGCGATCAGTTGCGGACTGGGACCTCGATACGTTCATATAGGTTGGTACTCTACAGCCAACGTTAGCTCCCCAGACCTCCTAGTCGCAGTCGCGCGTAGTCGCTCTAGTGTAAATCCAGACAATGAATGAGAAACAAAGAAAGAGAGAAAGTTTACCTATTGAAGTTATGCCAACAAAGAGAAAAGTTTCGTAAATATCATACTTCCTAACAAGTTGTTTCTTACTCTGCATTGCTTGCGTCCTTGTTACGACTTGTTGCGAAGCTCTCAATTTGAGCGGCTCAAACTTTTGTCTCCCAGACTCGAACTTTGAATTTTCCAAATGGCTACGAAGCGTCGACGTTCAAGTTCAAGCGAGAACGCTGACATTATGTCTAATCTCGGTGCTGGTGGTTCTCAAGCAAACAATACAATTATTGCTGGCTCTATTACCATTGAAAATCTGCCCAATGATATTTTGTCTTTGATTCTAAATAGAATTGAGCTGCAAGAATTAGTTCATCTGCGCATTGTTTCCACTCAATGGCAAACCGTGATTGTGGATATGTGTCAGAAAAAGCTAATTTTGAAGCTATTTGACCGTTTAGAGGAGACTCCGCAATGGGCATCGGAACGTTATTACCGCGACTTTTATATGCCCACTTTGGATTCTGAAGATTATGAACGTATGCGATTGAAATCGGACGATTGGCTTAAGGTTAAACCGATGAAGGCTATTAACTCTGCTCCTTTCGCTTTGTTTATGGCTCGACTATTCCCGAATGTTGAAGTGCTTGTTTATGGGAAAGAGTTTTTTACTAGGGAAAATGTCAATTTAATTCAGGATTGGCCCAAGAATTTGCGTGAACTTACTATTGTTGGCTGTCGTCTTCGAAACGGTTTCGAAGATAATTTATGCGAAACCTTAAACTCGAAAACCACTTTGCGTCGTCTAAATTTGTTGTTTCATTTTATCAAAACTAAGACTAACATTCGTCCACTGAAGGACACTTTGGGACAACTGGAAGGTTTTGGTCTCCAAGTTCATGCAGATATTAGGACCTTTTTATCCATTCTTGGCCCTAATTGTGCTCGTCTTCAGATTGGCCGTGTGAGCGAAAGCGCAAGTCAATGGCAAGATAAAATCTACTTCGATGTATACAAACTTCGCAGAGCGATGACTAAAAGTTTGACTCAAAGCCTGACTCATGTGGCTTTGGCTGATTTTTATGAAGAAAAAATGCTCGAGTTCTTCTACAAGGAGTTGGTCAATTTGCAATTTGTGGGGCTACGTTGCATGGATTATAAACGAGATGTGAGTTCACCAATGGATCTTAGCTCCCTGCTCAATTCTGGCTTGAATCACGCAAAAAATCTCCGTGAGTTGAAGTTTTCGAAAATCAACTTTTGCCTCGATTATGGATACGGACAAGTTGCCCCGAAGGACGTCAACTCAGTTAAGATTCTTCGAATTGACTATTCAGGGTATAACTGTAATGGATTTAGCTCCGCTGGCTGGTGTGAAACTCTTGCTGGCATTTTTCCTAAACTTGAGGTTCTTGTGGTTAAGCAACCGTACGATGATGGCGAATTTGAAGAGGAGTTGGAGGAAAACCAGGAAGAATTCAAGTTCATCAAGAAGGTCAAGTTTGTCAATACCGAACATGGGGAGATATAACCAAAGATTTGAGGTTACATGATGAAATTAATATTCCATACATCAATACTTCATCAGTACACTAATCTATAATATAATCTACTTACAAAACTTTTTATCGAATACTTTTAATCGTTTTTTTTATAATAACTATATTTTGACATTTATTTGGTTTAGTATTATTTATATGTAATCAAGCAATTACATTCAAAATTATTATCTCAGTCAATTTTTTTAGATTTTCGTTTACTTTTGTATCGATTTAAAAATGAATAAATAAATATATTACTTTCATGAAGGTTCATTGCGCAAAGGATTCTTGATAGTAATCTACATTTTGCATTTTTAATTAATTGGAGCCAAATTCTGTTGTAATAAAAAGCCTACGTGCAGATTATTAGAATTTAATGCACACAGGAATATTCTCAAGAAATTAATTAATTTGCTTTTCTTAGAAAAATTAATTTTCTTTTCAAAAGTTGACTAGATATTTTAATTAAAATTAATAACAAAAATTTAATAAGGAGTTTAGGTCTTGTCATTATTAACGGTGGAATATTGCACCAAGCCATTGCTGTCTCAACCGAAATGATGTGCAGGGAAGTGTCCCACTTTTAGTGCAAAACAACTCTGAATCGATCAGTTCATTAAATATGCATAAAGGCCAACCTCCATATGGCTCTACCAATCTATTAATTGTGGTTCCTCATCTTTTCATTCCTGGAGCGAACAGTTCTCAAGCAAAATTGTCACGTCATTGGCCATCAAATGTAGAGTGGCACAATTTGCATTATCTCATTCGGAATCGAATTCGATTCGATTTGCATTGTCTCTCCTCTCGCCAACAGCCAATCATATTTGTACTCATTCAATTTGGACTCATTCAACTCTCTCGAGAGAGACAATGCATTCCATCCACTAACTAACTAACTAACTAACCAATACTACCCATTCGTCTGCATTATAAATAATAAATAATAATACAAATATATGAATATATTCGATGGAAATGTAAATTTATTATTTATCATAAATTGTATTGCCATTGGTGGTGTAGCAAATATAATGTGCTAAAATTAGCCAAAGTCTATTTGTGTGAGACTGCATTTGGAACACATATGTATGGAATAAATATAATCTGTTTGATTTCTATTTATTCCCAAGCCTACGCACACACACACTGACAAACACACAAACACAAAAGTCAAAATCGAATTAATCTTTCCATTGAAAATTAAAAGTAACAGGAATATTCCACAAAGTGAGAGAATATTCTTTTCTTTTGGGCAAGCGAAAACAAAGTAAGCAAACTGTACCAGCACTGTACTTGGTGTGTAATGTAGAAGAGAGTGATTACACATTCACGCACACACACAATCACATTAATTCATTTGAGTCGGTGCCGAGCAGTTAATTTAGACTGATTTGACTTGCACTCACACTCACACACACACACACTCGAGTGTAATTTAAATTATAAATATAAACCCAAAATGTGTGGCCGTGAAGTGTTCTCAATGTCATCAGAAATAAATCTTAAGATTCTAGCCTTGGCCGATTAATATTAATCAAGACTCATTCTGTAAATAGAGACACACCAACAAGAAAAGATGACTTGTCATGGGACAAAGTGAAAATTTACTTTGGTTTAATTGAAATTTATTTTTCAATGAGTCAACACAAATTTGTTTTAATTTAACTAACAAAACTAAAAATGGAACAAAATCGTCAATCAATCAAAAGTGGTTCTGTTTGAGTAAACAAATTAAAGTAAGAATGTGTGTTGACTTGTTTCGAATTAGTCTGCTCGAATGGAGCCAATAGTGAACAATTGAGCATTGTCACTGGACTGGTCGTGTTGGAGCATTCATTAATCGACCTCTCACCCTGTGCATATTCGATATGTGCCCATCAGTGCCATTTGCTCTTTCTCTATTTGCACTTCTCGCCCTCTCAGTCAATATTTGAGCAATCATTGTGTTTTGGTATATTGTGTCAATCGTTTCCGCTTAATGCTCAAATCATTTCGCTCTCATTACGCACAGTGCAATAAAGCAATCGTATTGGAATTTCATTTTAAAATTAATTTGCACTAAAAATTTGCACTCGTAATTGATTATCATAATTGGGCCGAATTTGGCTTTCCCACTGTACAACTCATTAATGGGGCGAGTGATCCAAATTATAGCGCGCAATGTTCGATGTTATGATAGTTATGTGTCACGCCTAATTGACTGTCGCTCTCTGTCCTTGGCTGCAGTAAATAAATAGACTCACATCGAGACAATCGAGTGCGGTGGTCGAGGGGAGCGAGTCCGCCAAGAGAGGAACATCTTTTGCTTGAGTGCATCGCCACAAATAGAACTCATTTCGAGTACTGCATGCACACACAGACCAGCGAGACCATTTCCATTTGGTTCGATTGTTTTTTCCAGTTGCAACTCATTCGAATGATCTAAACTGAAACCCAAAAGCAGACAAATGACAAAACAAAAAACAACAAGCCAATTGATGTGTTCTCTCCGCCATAAAGATGGATTTGCCGGAACGGATTGAGCCAGCATGCAGCAAATGGGAAAGTGATTTGCATTTTACACAAAACACAGACGGAGCCATCAATTAAAACCTAAAGTACATCATGATGGGGGCAGAGAGTGCAATTGGCCTATAGTATACTAACTGGCTTGACAATTTACCAAGGGCAATTTAGCAATTACTCAGATGACCATTGCTAATTTGACACGATTGCACAACGCGCATAAAACAGTTATTTGACAGTTGGACGACTTGAAAATGATTGGATTTAATTTGTCGAGTTGACATTCTAATGGCAATTGCTAAAGGTTTGTGTGTGTGGCTCGTTATTTGCTTCTTGCCGCAACTTCACTGCACTGCACTTGGCTCGTTCACTTGGCCAATTCATTTGCCTGTCAATGATGCAATCACTGCCACAGTCCGCAATTGACTTGAAATGCTCAATCCCGTTCGGAAGTATATCTCACTAGTGGCACTCGGTCTCGGTAATTAAGTACAGCTCGAATTCAATTTGAACAACAACAAACAGCGAACACACCAAAGCCTTCTCTCTCCCTCCTCCAAACCAAATCCCGTTTTCATTTGTTTGATTCAGTTGGAACGTCTCTAACAATTCTGTGCTCACTCACACACACACTCACTTACGGCACAATACAAATGAGTGTTCATTACGCCAGTGCCTCATTCTAATTTATTGGACACATCACCGGACCGAGAGACCGAGAGACCTTAAGTATCTTATCTGAGGCAATAATCTCATAGCCGTAGAAATTGCTTTATTTGTTTGTGTGTGCGTCTGTGAGAGTGAGGATCGTTCACCATTCATTGGCGCTCAGTTATCATTATTATTGTTTGTATTGATTATTAGCAAAATTGACATTATAATTTTCATTACCATTAACACCATCGAGGCCAATTGGCAATAAAGACCATACTTGTGTGCATTTGGCCCAAATGCAGTGCACAGTGTGGGCACTTCTAGAGATGCTCGAGGTTCTTTGCTGCAACTTTTTTATGCCCGTCTGAGAAGACGTTACTCTATTGTAATAGTTAAATTTCATTCAGCTGGAAAATTGCATGTGCTTTGTTGTTGTTGTGGTTTGAGGTCGCCAGTGGCGATCAAAGTTAGACTTGAAAATCCGCTGTGATAGTACAGATTGCTCAGTAAATGTCATTATTCGGTAAATTAACATATCCTGACCCAAAATTTGAATGTTCCAATACCAAAATATCCCAATTTCAGTCTAATAAATCGGGCCCACGATTAAAGGGAAGTTATTTTGGCCTCATTGAATTTTTCATAGTGGTGGCCTAGTGGACAAAGCGTTGGCCTTTGAAGCGTGAGGTCCAGGTTCGACTCCTGGATGCGGAATCTTTTTTCGATTTATTTTCAATTTCTTTTAGGCTAAATATGATCAAAACTACTTAAAATTAAGTTAAACACATTAAATTACTCGATTTAGTTGAGTTTTCCTGACTTTTATTCGAGTTGAATCGTACCATTGACATGCTTAAAGATCGAGGCATAAATGTGAAAATAATAATTATTTTTATTGGAAATCACTCCAAAGTTGCTTAAATATCAATTATATAATCGTTTTAACTCAAAAACTCGCAAAAATAAACGTAACAAAAGTTCCATAACCGGGAGTCGAACCTGGATCTCACGCTTCAAAGGCCAACGCCTAGTCCACTAGGCCACCGGTATGGAAAGTTCAGTGAGGTCAAAATAACTTCCCTTTAATCGTGGGCCCGATTTATTAGACTGAAATTGGGATATTTTGGTATTGGAACATTCAAATTGTGGGTCGAGAAACATTAATTTACCTGAAAAACATTTTTTTGTAGATGTAATCTCGATAAGGTGCAGACTAGAAATCAGACAGAGCTAACTCAAAAAGGTAAACAACACTGACAACAGCTGATCATGAACCAAACATTTGTTGCAGAGGCAAACTTCACTGCAATTTCACGACTGCAACGAGAACCTTGAGAACCCCTACTTTGGCTGTAGAGTAACGTCTTCTTAGACGGGCATCAAAAAGTTGCAGCAAAGAACCTCGAGCATCTCTTGAAGCGGCCTGGTGCACACTGCACACATTAGCTTGCTGTGAGACACAATTGAGCTATCGAAATATCAAACCAAAAGTGAAACTATCGCACAGCACCATTTTGACCTTAGTGTTGGTGTTAGTGCAATGGCTCTGTGTGTATTAGCACTCCACCGCCAATTACATTTGATCACTCCTCCAATGGACCAAGTAATGGGTCCAATTGCCAAGTTGACCCAAAATGGCGCCCTAAGATAAGATTAAGATGCCGTCCCAAGCACTCAACAACACAAACACTACTAAATCGACATTGGCCAAACTCATTATATTACTCACAGTGGAATGAAGCAATTCAATTTCGATATATTCACCCAATATATTCATACAAGCCAGACATCATAATTACTGCCCGATATAAAGCAATTCTGTTTATTATTTTTATAGACAATTTCCTTATCAATTCCACTTAGGGAAGTAAACACACTCACTCAAATGACACTTTAAATTGTGGACCATTTTCAAAGGAGGACCATATAAACTTTTATCAGTTAAATTTGATTTCAAAATTTTCAAATTAAACGTTCTGAATCCGAAGAAAAAAACAGTCCAATGAAAGTTGCAAATTTCTTCGGGCAATGCAATCATTACTTGAATTGCACTAAATATTGTCGACATTACATATAAATAGATTAGATATTTTATTACTTTTAAATGTACTCTGAATAACTATAAAGTTGTTTAAGAATTACTTTCCAAATGGGGACTGAAAGTGTTAACTTTAAATTGGCACATTTTTTTGCCAAGAAAGCAATATCTATTTATTTATTTATTAATGTTAAATTATTATCGCTCTGTGCGTTGGGTTCGTCAATAGATTGTCAATTGAATTATCAATCAATATTTCATTATATTTTCGTATATTAAAATGTAGTATCCGTGCACTTTCTCAGCAATTATCCATTGTCAGTATTGATCATAGATGAATTAATTCCCACAAACAAGAAAGTGTATACGGCTCACGGGCTCGGCACAGTCTTCCGAGTTGCTTATTTGTGTGACTAAGTAATTGTGCTAAGCCTGTCGTCTTGGTCGTCTATTGTGTGTGTCTGTGTGTGTGCCCGTCTTAAGCCACTCAGTGATTAGAATAGTATCGAACGGGCGAAAGGGACGAGGGTTTGTTCTGTCCGTGGTGGAATAAACCGAGCCTTTCTGGATCAATCTACGGCAGAAGACGAGCCTCAATACGGTAATGGACAGTGACAAACTTTTAATAAACTTTTCTTTGGGCCATTCTCATCTCTCAATGCCGGTCGCGATATATATTCCATACTACGGACGTTCCATGCCATTAAATACTGATGACATTATTCTATTATATTCTAATGACGATCACATCTCTACTCTAGTGTGTCTATTAGTGCTGCAATCTTGAAACCCGGATTGGTGACCGTTCCCCCCACACACACACTTTCACTTTCCAAGAAAGCTGAACCCAGCAAAAAAGGACACACATATTAATTTTCCAAATAGGATGCGCGTAATTACCACCAGACGGAGAAGGAAACAAGCATAAAAGTATTCACCAAAGACAAACTTTGCCTAGATCAGCAGTAACAAAAACCTTGGCACAACTCGACAATAAAAGTTCAATTCAATTAGCCTTTAATTAGAGCACTTTTGGTTTGTTTGTCCTCAAAATATTCTAATGTCTTAAAAACTTGTTCAAAATTAATTCAATTTCTTTGTATCAATTTTGTTTGTTTGATTGGAAACAAAACTATAGTCCATTTGTCATCATCATTTTAAATCTATGTTTTTGTCCAGTAAATAATGGTGCACTCCACAATGTAAAATCGAAATCATCACTTAAATGATTTTGTTGTATTTTGTCCTTGTGCACTGCACAATGTGCAGTAAACCTTCTACAGTGGCAAACATAACAACAAAAAGTTTGCACTTCACTTGTGAAAGAACAATCGAATTGAATCGAATGGCCCAACAACACAATTGCATCCTTTACAATTTGGTCTGTCCCTTAGTGTCCCTTGGTGTCCCTTCATATTTGCTCGTGCCCCCGTCTGGGTAATCCTATTAAATAACAATTTCTTTTCTTCTTCTTCTTTCTTATCTCGAACTTGGCTGGCCAAATCAAACTCGACAATATATACTTTGAGACAAGCCCCAAATGTATAAGTCAGTCTCGTTTGTTCTTCCTTTTTGTTTCATTACTTTCACTTTTGCTCATTTTAAAACTTGATTTAATTCTAACTTCATTTCTCAACACTCTCTCGCAAAAGTGTTGCCAATATTTCGGAGCATTGCGTGAGCGTCAATGTTTAATTATTTGCTAATAGAAAAAGTAAATGTCCAAATTGATAAGACCAGAGTGCAGTGCAGTGAATTTGCCGCACTGTGAGTGCGCACTTTATTAGCAGTAATAAAAAATCCAATTTAATTCTCGTTAGTTTCGAAATATGAAATAAGAAGGAAGAAGAAAAAAATGGAAACACAAAAAGCCTAAAAGATATATTCTTTGCTCGATTTATTGCGATTGTTGCGAGATATTCGTTGTAAATCAATTGTATCGGCCTTTTTGGCTATTCTAGCACAGAGCTATGAAGGAAACATGGAGGCAATAACGTTTGTGTGTGAGTCCATCGAAGAAGTATAAATTAATAGAATCAAACTGACAAACACTTTGAATGTAAAGCACACATTGTTGTTGTTGGTCGGTGGTACGACTGGTCTCGGACTGGTCTGCACTTGCCTGCATTGAGCAACCTTAATGGCCAGCCATAAATAAACTATAGCCGACAAAGACGAGACGAGAAGAGGCTCCAACTAAGATGGAACAACAACAACAACCAACAACCGAGCAAGCAGCAGACAGCGAGAATCACAGCGCGAGTCAATCGATCATTGCAAAGTTATTGATACATTGGCTTGGTTCGATTAGTTCATTGGAGGCGAGATGGCGGGCAGATAGGACAGACACCGACTGAGTGATAGAGCACAAGATCGAATGCAGGCCGAGGCAGATAATTTATTGAGCCGAATAGATCATCGAACGATCAAACATTGCATTGCAGTGCCAGTCTGCCTGCTTGCCTGCCTGTCCGAACAAATAATTAGAGACAGTCGGTGCTGGATGGATTTAAAGTTTGTGCTCGACCCAAAACCCAACGAGCACTACAAGCAACAACAAGAAGAAAGTTCTTGTATGCTGTGCAAAATGAATATTATAAATTATGTCTTCAGGACACGGAGATAGATAGAACAAGCAAGGGCAAGGGGAAGCAACCGAAGGAAAGGCACTGAATGGAGAGAGGAAACAGGCAGAAAGACAACCGATAGATCGACAAGCGAGATCAGGCCAAATCGGCGCGGATAAATGCAAATTCTCAGTCTCATTCTTATGCAAATAGAGTGCGAGCCACTGTCAAATTAATAGAATGACGTCGATTCGAGCCAATTCAAGTGACACAATCTAAATAGTGCGATACTGATGCGCCATGTAATAGATTTACAGTGACTGTGACCATACAATTGCACCGTGCACTGTGTGCATGCAGTCAACTTATTAGACTTTGGGCACTAAACGAGTGTGTCACACTGTGGGTCTGTCTCACTGTTTTCCCCGCTTTAAATTTAAAACGTCTACATCCTTTGCTTTGTGTTTGACGAATGTCGCACAGAGTGACTAAAGAGTACAATGAAAGAAAAAAGACGAGGCAGAAGGAAAGAGCAACTGAGAAAATTGCCGTCGAACAATTGGCGGAAAGAAGAAATAGAGCAGATAATAGAGACAGAGAAAGGCAATGACGGATACCGTCTGGTGAAGAGTGAACAAAACACCGAGAGGTGGGTAATTCGACGCGAGACAAATTAGCATAATATCGAACACTGTACAGTGGCCCCCTCGGTGCTCATTTAGTTCAAGGCAACTCAAGCTCGTGTACTTTTGACTTTACTTTGCTGACTAACTTCGTTACATTGTGACTTTATTATATTATTAATTAAATTTTGACATTTTCATAGTCCAACTTATAAGTAAAACATATTTTAAAGCGACAACAACACATTCACTTTGTGAGTTAATAATCAAAGTTCAATTGGGCTCAGTGTATTGACAGTTGCTTCACGGGACACAATTTGGAGATGATTAAATTTAGATTAGACACTGACGAAATTTGAGACGCTTTAATGAGGCCCTGACATTGTGTGTGTTTCACTCTCTGTGAGGATGTTCACTCACTAATGGGCTTCGATTCGATGCTCGGCCACGGGATCAGATGTTGCCACATTCACTCTCACTGTTGTTACCGTGTTGGCTTGTGCCGAACTTTACGGGCAGCTAATTAGTGGGTATCAAATTGACGCGGTAGAACGTAGAGTCTACGTTCAATGTGTAACTAAGTGAGTCTAATTAGCCTTTAATGCTGATCGCATCTCGTGATGATTATTGCCAACTACTGCTCCTGGTCGAGGCTAAGGATGAAAACTTGCTTAGGTAAGGCCTGAGACACCACCACCGAGACAACTTGTGAGCAATGTTAAGTGATTTTCCAAATATGCAGGCTCGAGTGATGGGCGCCAATTAAGGCGCAATCAATCATGCCACTAACCCAGTGCTCAATTCAGTGACTGACATCCAAAGACTTTAAAACTTCGGAATCCTTCTCTCGCTCTTCTCTCCCCTCTTGGCTCAACTCTAATTTGGCTAATAATGCTTCAATGCAGTAAATCATTGACGGCTATATTAACGTCCGTTTTTTGTGTGTCTGTCTAGCACAAGTAATCGATTGTTTGTCCATTAATTGATGTGCAATCACTTTATTGTTCGCTGACAGATTTATTGTACTCTATTGCAGTCTGCACTCAGTAATATTTTCAGTCTCTTCCGGGTAATAATCAATTTTAAATTGCCTTCTAAAAAATGTTGCATTTTCTGTGTTTTACTTGCAACTGGAAATATTAATAAATGACCATTGGTTGGATATATCATAATGATGATTGCATTACAGTTTGATAATTTATCGATTTTCCCATTTGGTGTGAGTCGAGTGAATCGAATTCCCATGAGAGCGGCACTTTGTCTCGAGTCTGGTTCGGTCCAATTGTGTTGGTCCAAATGAGTGTAATCATCAATTCATTGAGTCCATTCGAGTTCGAATCCAGTGCCGACTCTAATTAACTAATTAATCAGATTGGCTTAACGAGAGAGAGGCCCAACTGAGTAGTGACTGACTGTGAGAGTGAGGCAACAGTGAATTAGGCAGTCGGACAAATGAACCCAATCGAGTGAGCCTTCAATTTGCATTCCGTCACTGGCAAAAAAGATTTAATTTAAATTCTTTTCTATTGCTGTCGGTTTGTTTGTTTCGGCACAAATTAATCTCAATCCTTTTCAGTACGGTTCGTGTGTTTGAATGCAATGTGGCAATCAGTCCACTGGCCAATGCATCCAGAGCACGTCATCTCTGTCTCTGTAGACATGTCCTTCTCGGTCTCACTCTCAGCCCGGGCCTGTCTGGTGCGCACTAATCCTGCTAATAAAGTTAATATAAATTGTTTCACTGCATAACTGACAATATGCACCGATCGTACTCTACTGTTGTGTGTGTGTACTGTTTTAGTGTTTTAGTGTAGCCCGGTCCGAATGTGTTGGTCGGAATGGTCTGTACTGTTCGGTTGTTCGGTGCAGATGCATTCGTGTTGTGCTCTACTCGAAAATATCGCTGCCAATCGATGCATAGACACACACACACACACACACACACACACCACACACACACACACACACACACACACAGGATGGGGCAGATAAATCAGCTAGATTGTATAATATAATTTGCATCTAAATGAAAGCAAACTAATCTCGAACAAGCCAAACGCATTACACTCTCGCTAGTGCACCAGTGCCCAAGTGAGTGTTGTGTGTTCGGTGCAGTTGCCATCGAGCGATGTATTGAGAAGCCAAACAGCAACACACAGCAACTTAATCAAATAGCAATTAAACCGAGCAAGCAAACGGTGCACCATGCCAGAATGTGTTTAATTAATTATGACCATACATATTATGCGAACACAACCGTCCACATGATCCAATGTCGTACACACACCAAAAACCAACTATCGCAAGTTGATTAAAAATTTATACTGTACGGATAGAGTAATTTTTAAATACAAACGAACCTATGTATTTAGTCATGGAGTGGTGAGGGCTTGTGCAAATTGTGCACATTCAATCGGTCTTGCTTGCCTGCTGCTTTGCGAGCCCAATTGAGAGCAATTAAACTTAATGGAACAGTGCGCGTGGTGGTGGTGGCTTGTCCAAGTAATGGCCCAATACAAACAGTAGTGCTGCTATTCGTGGCTAGTGGTTCTAGTGGCTAGATTAGCACCCAAATGGCTTGTACTAATTGAAATGTGTGTGTGTGTGCATTGATAAAAAATTAATGTGAACTAATGGCATTAAGGGTCGCCTTCCTTCATTCGCCGATGCAACCTCGCGATATTTGCTCATCTGGCTATGAGCCCGATGGCGGACAATGCAATCAAGGCGAAATAATCGAGACGAACCGGTGAGACAATGAGCCAGTCAGCCAGACAGACAGACATACTGGTGAAGCAAGTCGATTATAAATTGATTGAGCCTAATCTACAGCAGTCAATTCAATTAGACAGTGTGGTCTGTCGGTGTGAGCGAGTGAGTGCTCACTTTACCGGATGCAGACAAGACATTACAAACTATGCTTTTAGCCAAAGTAACCGCTCGGATCACATTGCACCGGGCCAGTCAGGTTCTCAAGCCAATCCCCGGCAACCATTACCGGTACAAGTAAAGGCAAATGAGTGACCTGCGGGAGGGCACCAAATGCAGCTCGGTTTGGTTATTGTCAGCACTCGGAAGTGAAGATAAACTTTAAAAATTGAACCAAAAATAGCCAACTTGTCCATTAGCCATTTATCAAATGTCCACCGGGGAAGCGGTCACCAGACCAAATTGCCAATCTCACTGCACGACCTGTGCACTATCAGTTTGTGTGCTCGTAGTGTTCACCTCAAGCCAAATGCTCGGTTCGGGCCATATCAGGCACACTGCCGAGCACAAAATCTAATTTACATAGAATTGAAATTATTACCGCAAACAGATAGAACTGCTAGTTTGTCTTGTGCTCGGGACATGTGCCCCTGGTTCGGTTGTGTTGTTGCATTTTGTATTTTCATATATTCGTTTCCTATATTAATATTAATATCTTTTGGTGTTGCTGCTTGGCTGACTAACTGCCTCGGTAGAGCACATTGAAAATGCATTGTTTCTAGTATGAGCGGTAGGTGCTACAGGAATGCAATTGATACCGACAAACATGGCCGGAGATAAAACACGAACAAGGTAACCAAATGGCACGGGGCCACTGTGGCGACTGTGTGAGGCGAGTGCGTGTGGGCAAGAGTGATACACAAATTATTACCCAAATTGCATTATTTCCGCTTCCGTACTTAGATCGTTCTGGCAAAGGATCGCCAAAGCGAGTGGAGCCACAAAAAACAATTTAGCGCCATTTCCCCCGAATGTCACCAATGCGGGCTGGCATTAGCGCACGTAACCAACCTATTCGATCATATCGAATCAATCGCCTCGACCCAACCGACCAATACCTGAAACTTTTGCTGAATTGGCCATTTTGCTTGGTCGTTATTGGCTTGGTCGAGACGGAATTGCTTTTTGTCGGGTACTTCTTGGTAATATACGCTCGGGTCGAGGCTTTGACGAGCAAACTTGTGTGCACTAAATTCGCTTATTAAAGTTGGGACAAAGTTGTGATTGCCATTTTGTTGTTTTTGTTTAAAGTTAATCGTGCTATTAATTCTTGGTAAAAAACGTCATTCATTATGTATGCTCCAGTTAAAGCAAATTTTCATTTTAGTCTAATTATATAACATATTTAAAAAACAAATTCATTAGAAATTGAGATGATACCGTAGGGGAAAGTAGTATTTAGGTAGATTTGATTGACACAGCTTGCCTGTGATTGTTGTCGTTGCAGATTGGCAATGCAACATTTATCTAATCGTACTGATTTCGTTTCGGACAAAAAGACATAACTTTTGGCGCTTATCAAATGATGATAAAACAAACGCAAACAGGCAAACATCCAATTATGGCAAGCTCTGATATAATAAGATACAGTTGTGACAGTTATGATGATCATAATATGATCCAAAGGACTGATTTGCTTGTGTCGATATAGTGGAAATGTTAAACTAGATACTCGAGCACAACAAACAATGATGTTGACAGTGACTCAACAGTGAGCATTGACATTCCCATGCATGACAATCGCAGACGAGATTTACGCGACTTACGAGATTTGGCAGCCAGCAATCACATGCAAGCAAAAACCTCAATTCCAAGAAATAGCGATAATTGCGTCATTGAGTGGTGACAGTTCTAACTTGTTTTGTATGTGGCCAAGTTAACTTTTAACAATTGTTGTTGGAGGCATAGGATCAGCCATGGTTTTGCTCAAAATTAAACACTTTGACGACATTCTTCAGGATCAACTGGATAGTTTGATCGATGGATTCTTCAAACTTACTAGGAATTTTACACATGTGAGAAATTATCTCAAGCGATCTCGTCACCCGTCCATTGCCACTGATGGTGTCCTTCGACTGAGTCAATCGGTGATTAATTTTCTCATACAAGACCAAGTGGACCGATTCCGTAATGTGTTTAGTTTGTATGAAGATTTTTTCGGCAAATCTGCCATCCCGACACACGAACTCGTCTCCAAGTTGATTGAGATGACAGAATCAGTGTTTGACTTGAGTGCGCCCAATTTGACCACTCTTCGAAACATTTGCTTGGTGACTGCTGTCTTGGTGGAATTGTTCGAAAGGGAAGACTTTCGCTTTACTGATGAGTCGATCAGTTCAATGATGAGCTCTATGAGTGATGTCATTTGTCGGTGTGAACACACAGAAACAGTTCTCTACGCTGTAATTGCCATAAGCAAATTAGCAAAGTTTGCCCCAAATGAAATTAAAGAAGAACTGAGGGAAGGCATGACCCGACTGGCCGAATTTGTTGACCAAGCCAATGAGGTCACTTATTATAATCTTCCCAACTTTGAACCTCTTCGATATCAAGTTTCGTTTTTGGCTCGATGCTTTCTGGATCATGAATTATACGCTTTGAAACAATCAGACTGCAATTCTTTTATTAAACTATCTCTGGACGGTCTCTCTGTGATCACTGATAGCTTGCGACGCGATTCTTTGCCTATTCGTTCAACATTTGCCGTAACCTCTGGAGTATTCTATTATGAAGTGATTTGCATGACTGGAGGAAATGTGTCTGTCGGTTGGGCTACCAAAGAAAATGATTTTATTGGTTATTCGAATCGAGAAAAATATTCATTTTATTTTAGCCGGGACCCGTGTCAATTTGTTTACAAGTCCAAATACAAAAATGTGAGCAATTTACCTCGATGGACAGCCGGCGATGTTGTTGGCTGTCTGATTGATGTGTCAAATGGGAAGTTTATTTTCTACCTGAACGGTCAACAAGTGGACCATCATATGAAGGTGTACTTTTCTCCTCAGCCTTACTTCGCTTCGGCCACTATAGCGGAATTTCAAAGCTGTTACTTTAACTTTGGCCAAGTGCCCTTCAAACATTCTCCAAGTGACATTGAATTTAATAGTTTTCATTCTGTCACTAGCGGAATTGTCAAGCACTATCGATTATTACAGCCAATTGGAACGAAATGGCAATATTGGTTTAAAGACGAGTTGGTCGATGGACAAGTTAGTCCACTTTTTGTTGATGACAAACAGAAACAATTTGACCAGTGGGTGAAAGACGCCGAGAAGGCTGTTTTGGACTGCCAGGAAGAAATTTTAGTCAATGAAGAGTTGACAAAGCGAATTAAATCAATGTTGACTGAGAACAACGGGCTCAATTGTCTCCGATTGGTCCAATCAGTGATCGAGGTGATGGGATTTGATTTGGATGAAGATAAAATCGAGCCTGTGGCCAATTGGGTCATCAAAAATTCATTCCAACTCAACTGTGATGACTACATGAGAGGCATGAAATTGGTCGAAATGATGTACATGTACTCACAAATGCAACTGAACACACCAGAGAATGTCATCAAAAGACGTAATGTTTGTATTCTTTTGGGTCATTCCGATTTTCGATATACAAATCGACCTGAATTTTACATCAATGATATATTCAAGTTCATTGTGAAAGTACTCGATGAAAGTGAGAGTAAGTGGACTCTACAGTTTGCCATTCGGTTTGTGGAATTCATGGCAAGTGAGACCTATCCTGATACTCATTTACAGTTGAAATCCACAGAAGAATTCACTAAAATGGCTTCGAATCTCAACAAGTGTTCCCCATCGGCATTCTACGAGAACAATCTCGATCGACTTCGGTACCAGTTGGGCCTGGTAGCCAATTGGTATCTCGACAATATGCACCTTCTTGGCGACCTAAATGAAGACATTGCCGAACTGATATACTCACCAGATTATGTGTCCGTGATTAGTCGTAGCTACAATCGCTCAACTGCTCAATCTGCATTCGTGGTAAATTCGGGCGTTTTCTATTACGAAGTTATTCTTTTAACCGAAGGCAGCATGACAATTGGCTGGACCAGTCAACGGAATGGATTAAACCGAAATAATATAGTTGGTGACAATGAACATTCGATCGGTCTCGATGGCAAACTGATAACAATCTGCCACAATGGATCACATCCAATTGACAATCTTGACCAACAGTGGAAGGTGGGCAATGTTGTTGGCTGCTTGATCGATGTGTCCGCTCGATTATTCCGATTCTACCTAAATGGACAACAGGTGAACATGCCACAAAATGTGTACTTCTCCAATCAGCCTTACTCACCAGCCGTCACTCTTTCTTTCGCACAAAAATGTTACCTTAACTTTGGCCAAATGCCTTTCAAACATGTGCCCGATTATGTTGAACAGTTGAACAGTTTTCATGCCTTCACTGGTGGAAATGCGCTGCAATATCGATTGATGGAACCGTCTTTTGCTGGATAGTTCACTTATTTTAATTGTCCCTTGGTCCATAATTATATATATTCTTTACTTGTGTTGTAAACAAATGGCTTATTATGTTATATGAATTCTATACTTGTTTACTAATAAAAGAAAACATAATCAAATTGCCTCTTCAATGTGAGTTAATTATTCATTAATGAATTAATTATTTCGAAGTTGTATGAAAATCGAAATCGAACAATTATGGTCGCTCTATATTAGAAGAGCAGTTGGCGTGCTAACTTTCACTTTAGTGCTTCTTCTTTGTTTCTACTTCTGAAGGTCTGTCTTTCGCCAATCGTCAGTTTACGCTCAATAAGCCAACTGTCAATCGACAACTCTTTCAATGTCCACCAAGGCTGTGATCAGCTTGATGTTGTTTGGCCTAGTCGGATGGTGGCCAACTGTTGCGCACTCTCGATCAATCGAGTCAACTTCCGATGGACGCCACTGGCAGGTGGTGAAAAGTTCGAACAAAGCTCTCGAGCAGAAGCTGTCCGAAGTTTATTACCGATCGAACCGTAATGTTCGCCAAGTCGATGGAGGGGTGCCACCATTGAGTTCATCCGAAGAGGATTTAAAGAATCCTCTTGATCAACTTCCTCCCGTGAGGGTAAGTGTCAAAACAATGCCAATTCAATGTATTCAATGACTTTCCAACAGGATCCGATCTGCGGCAATGACACTTCGCCAGGTGCATTCGAGGTGGTCGGCAGCATACTGTTCAGCGACAACTTTATGCTGGTGGTGTACGACCAAACCCTGTCTGCACACGTTGTGTATATCGTCAACCCGGCGGCACTGTCCTATTACTTGTGGATGGGCACCATCTCACTTGTTGAACGATCCCATTCGATTCGAGTCTCCATGGAGAATTTGTTCAATTTTGATCCTGCCAAGTCTCATGACCCACCACTCAAAATCGACTGGATGCTTGGTCGTAACCCAATTGGCTTCCGTGATCCGAACAAGCCAGGCAATCCGGGACGGCTCTTTCTTATGTACTATGACTCAAAGGTGTCCCAGGTAAATGGTTTGTTTTCGGCTTGACAATTTTGCTAATGCTAAGCACTACAGGAAATGGACTTGGTGGTACTAAGCAAGGAGCAAGCGTCGCACGAGAAATTCCCAACGAACTTGACTTTCAAGCAAGTACAGGTGCTCGATGCGGACGACAATGGCTTCATGTTGATGCAGTGTGGTGAGCAGCTGGTCAACTGGTGCGTTGCGGACATTCAGTGGCACGATGGCGATCTGTGGCTGGCCTCTACCCAGATATACATTCTCGCCGAGCAAGAGATTGCTTCACCAGGTGAAGGCAAAGCTCCGTTTGTCAAACTGTTATGGCTTTTAATGAACAATCCACTTCCTGATGGTGCCCGACCAGTGGAGTGGACCAAGGTGAATGGCTTCATCTCGGCCGAAACGAACACCGTAGTGCTCTTTGCCGATGGTCTAGTGTATCACTACAAAGATCAATTTCTTCAGAGCAAACATTTCATGAGCGTTCAGTTCAATTTCACCTCACTCAAACTGCCAGTCACTGAGTATTTCTCCTGTGATGGCATCCCAAATCCGAGCCGAATGATCGAACCTCAGTATGCAGAGTCAAATGCTTACAAGCGAGCTATGCTCATATACACTCTGTTCGGGGCACATTTCGTGGTGGCGGCCTTCATGATTGTGCTCATCTTGCTCTACTCAAACAAGACCACTCGCGAGGGCATTCAATCACTGACTGGAGGTGGCAGTTCCATCCGAAGCAAGTCAACACGCAACACCACCAAACGAGTTCGTCGAACCAGAAAGACTACCGAAGAAGGCTCCACTTCAGCCGCCAAGTCTGGTTCTGGGTCGCGTGCTTCAGCTAAAGATGGTAGCCGTAGTGCGAAGAGTGCTAGCAAAAGTGGGAGCACTAGCTCAAAGTCAAAATCCAAGTCTCGAGTCAGCTCGAGCACCACCTCCCATTAAGCACCATCTAAACGATACTCTCAAGGTGTCCCATCTTTAGTGGACAAACAAACCTTGCTTGCAACAGCTCCAAATTAGTCAATTCTATTTTATTGAGAACGAATGTTCTTTAATTCATTTTTGCCATTAAACATTGCATTTACAAACATGACATTGTTTTCTAATTTAAACATTACCGAGTTTAAAATATGTTAATGATGAGTTTATATGATTTTGAATCACCGGAGAAAACTTATCCAAACACAATGAATAATTTTGATGCTCTTAGTCAGAACAGATTACTGTAAAGAACAATGTTTGGCAACTGACAAGTGAATTGATTGAGTTATTTTGGCAGACAATTTCAATTAGTGGCTGAATTGTGTCAACACATATGTCAAGCAAATGTTATCTTATAAGTCGATTTGTCGATAGCAAACACTAAAGTAATATTCCTGGCAGGGTGGCAGGTAAAGTTAGTTGTCTGATGAGGCCAATGGAAAATTCGTCTTCAACGTCAACGGTCAACAAGTGGACTTTTACAAGAGCACTTCTCTCAAGCGTACACTTCGCATTGACCATAGTTGCAATTGCCCATCGAACAACTAGGAAAACATCACTAAACAAAGGAACCCATATATTACTCTTTTGTGAAGATTTATATTCTTTCTACAATTTGGAACACTACCCCCAAAGAAATTGACACTTGTATTACCAAAGCAGCAATCGAGAAAGATAACAACCGATATTGCTTTCTTTTCACAGTGAAATTCTTCTATTGCCCGATATGGTAATCTTAAGTTGCACAAACAAATAGACTTAACGAATGAGCTGTGCAAATTGGCGCCAATGTTCGATCGCATTTCCATTTCGCATCGATACGATTCTGATTTGGGCCGACTTCGAATCGAGATTGATTTTGTGGCTAGTTGGACAATATGTTAGCACATGTGAAACCATTGGACCAACAAAGGCTGCCACTTCTGCTATCAACCGACGTCGACCACCTGGTAGCAGGTGCACCAATTATGAATTACCAACTGCTCAGTTTGCATTTCCAGCTTGTGAGTTTTCTATTACAAAGTTATTTTCATTATCAGCGGTAGAATGCAACTTTGTTGGGCAAAAGAACGAAACGAATTCGACCGAGACACATTGGTGGGCGACACTGAGCACTCGATTGGGCTCGATGCCAAATTGGCATTGCCAATACGGGCAATACGCTGGTCGCAATTTTGAATTGACGTAGAAATGAACTTGCGAACGTTTCTCGTTGGAAGTGTGGCAATGTAGTTGGCTGCCTGATTGATGTGCCTAATAAGAGGTTTTCCTACTACCTAAATGGAGTACCAATTGACATGCCCGACGTGCTCAGACAAGCCATACTTTGCAGCAGTCGCTTTCTTATCCTTTTTAAAAGTGTTACTTCAACCAGACGGCCAGACGGCTTTCAAATATTCTCCAAATTATGTTAAATTTCAGAACATTCATTGTGTTTGAGGAGGAAATATGTTGCGTTATCGATTGATTGAATCTTGTTTGACTGGTTAATGTTCAGTAGTCTTTACCAAATCACTTAACATGCATAATATGAGAAATAAAACATGTCAGAACTAATTCTCAGAAATATTTTACTACTAAATTGATTGAATCGAAGTGATCTAAATGTTGATACAAGAGATAATTCGATCCCTTTTGATGGAAATCATTTTGACATGCTTTCGAGAGTAGATAATGGATAGGCTCACAGTGGATGTAGTCGAACATCAGTTATAAGGCCATTTGCAGGTAGCGTAATTGACTTGTCTCGCATGCAACATCAATCTACCAATACATCTGCCGAACAACAAGCCCACTGGTGTCAATATTAATATCGAGCTACATTTGCTTGGCGTTCAAGGCGCACAACAAATGTTGTCAATATTGAATGCAAATTCAATTCTCGTTCATTTGCACCAAGCAGCAATGAAATATTGACGCGTCGACTACCGCACCGCCATGCATTAGAATAAATTAAATTCCACTGAACACAGTGCTCGCTACTAAACTTACCATTCTGCTTTTCACTTTATCAGCTCGATCGACTCATCATTCTATTTGTTTATATTTATTTATTTAATCTCACTTTTTACCGAATCACTTGGACACATCTCGACATTGATATATTTGGCTTTGGCTTTAGCAATGCTTGTAGTGGAAACTACAGACGGCAGACACCAACACCAACAGCAGCAGCAATAAGCGAAAACAATTTCACTTAACAACTCACGAGGTAATGGATCAAAAGACCGGGCTCTAGAGGAATTTAAAGTCGAAAAACCAAATACAATTGGCCTTTTGTGCTTGTGCATATTATTGGCATCATTATCGACACACCGAACATTACGGACGCCAACAAAAAAGGCAAATTACAAATTGAATACAGCCATTTACCGCTGAACGAGCAAAAAAAATATATAAAGCCAAAATTGTCTTCAATCTTGAGCACTTCAAACAAGACAACAAGTCGAAACATATTCCTTGAAGAGGATTGTGCTCCACTTGTGCATCATTAAATATAAAAAAATCGCATTCAAACTATTATTGTTTCATACAAGAACAACAATAACAAAATGCACTGCAAAATGGTGGAAAATTTTGCTGAAAAGTGAAAACTTCAAAGTATTTTTCAGTTTACAGCACATTGGCCAAATGGAAATATAATTTTTAATTTGCACTCTAATGCATTCATCATGTGCGCTTGTTTGGGCTCCAAACTCGAATATAGAATTCAGATTATAAATAATGATTTACAGTTTAATTAGTTTTCCTTGAGTGCGAATAAGCAAATATTCATCAATTCACACAGGATTTTCTAAGAAATTATAAAATTATTAAAATATTAATGAGATTCATTACTAGGAAAAGTTTGCATCGCAAAATTGTACAAGAAATTAATCATATTTTGTTGTACCAAAAAATGCATTTCTTAATAAATTTAGTTGAAAAATAACTAAGAATCCCCGAAAACTGAAAACAATTGCAATTTCATTATGAAATTGGCCATTTTGCTGACAGAAATTCATATTTTCACACTTAAGAAAGCTCATTTCGGCAGAATGATCAAAAGTAGTGGCACAATTTATCACTGGTGTGCACTGTGCATAAATTATACATTCTGCGGGCCAACACACTTTTAGGCAAATTGTATTTCTAACATACGACGCACATTTTGCATATTTGAGACCAGTGAAATAATAATAAAATAATAATAATACCAAAGTCTAAGACAGATAAAATGTTGTTAAAAAGTTGCTTCGATTAGCGAATTTTTTTGTGTATGTTCTCACACGTATAAATGCAAAGTGTTGCGAGAATATGAAATAAATCATCACACATAGACACGAAAATATGTGCAGCAAAGTGCACATTCACGTTCAGATTCAATTGTGAGACTAAATGTGCGCACAGACAAATTAGCACCGAGCACAGGTTTATAATGGCAATAATTTACATAGATTGCATGGGCTAAATGGCAGTTCTATTATTGAGCAGGTCGTTACACACCATGGTCTGGCCAATTGGCGGCACTTTTGGTTTGATTTATTGGCGGCAATTCTGCTAAATAGTAATAAAATCCAATTTATAGCTGGCAATGTGTGTGGTGTATGGTGCTAATGGGAGGCATAAGGTCGAGAGACCGAGCGAGACAGTGTGCAGAGTAAGCAACAATGAGCAAACAAATTAACACAATTTGGCATGCACACACACAACAGTTAACCTGCAATGGACAATGTGCATTAGCATTTAGTGTCTATTATGGTCATAATCACTGTTGCCACCATTGCCTTTTGTGTTGCCTTGTTTGTTGCTTGTTGTGTTCCTGTTTCATAATTCAAATATTTACTTTACCGTTTTGCTGTTGTCTAAATACCCAGAAGTACACTAAATTGGTTTTAGTCGACTCTAGTTGTCAATAAAAATCAATTTGAACAAATTAGTTTCAATGCATTGAAGACATAGTCACAAATTGAGCCAATTTGTCGCTCGAGCAGAACCTAGTCAGGACAATGTATTTTGGCCATTGTCAGTGTCGTAAATTAGTGCACTGCACACACACATCGTGTGTGTTCTCTTTTATTGACACAGCCGACACACTTTGCTCACAAGAGAACTCGATTCAATCGTGCAAACATGCACTAATGAACACGATTATTATGTAACCAAGACGGAAGCCTTCTTTAGCCTGTCGATTGCGAAGGCGAATCAGCAGTTCATTACGGCACGAGTAACAGGAGTAAAACAATTTTAAATTAATAATTCATTCATTACACGCCATATTACCTAAGAGCAAGAGTGTAAAGCTATAGCTAATCTTGAATACGAATTTCACTTGATTTATTTCTCCAATTCCCCTTTACTCGTATGACAAATGTATTATACCGAAACACTTGAACAAGTGCAGTCTTAAAAGCTTAAAAGCAAGTTAATAATACAAAAGTGAGTGAGTGTGTGCAAATAGAGTGTTCCGCAAATAGCGCGCAGGAGGTGGAAAATTAAATTAGTTCGAGTTTTGCAAACAAATTGAAATGTTTAAAGCCACTCAAGTGGACGAATTAATTTGGTCGTGAATGTGCACTGCACTGCACTCACCCTACCTTGAAAATTGCAATTTGCAATACGTTTTAGTCCAATTCCTGGTAATTCACAGGTTGGTGGTTGTTTTTCAATAAATTTGTTGGTACTTTCTCCTCTTGTTCTATATTTATCTTTCGAAATTATTATTCTCAAATGTCACAAACAGATATATTTTAAATTAATAAAATTAAAATTAAATTGAATTTAGAATTTATTTTATTTTTATATATAAATTCTGTAAATTAATTTGAGAACCAAAACTTGAAATGTAAGTTCTAAGATAAATATAGATGTGCACATTTGTGCTTCAGAAAATTCCATTCTAAATGAGTGAATTCGTGGAGATTCACTCAAGAAAGTGTTTTAATTCGACCATTTTAATTTTAATAAGAAAAATAGTCAAATTTAATAAGGCAACCCCTTTTTGTGCCTCACTCTGTACGAATTAGAATCCAAACAACAAAGTGATGCATTTATTATGAATGTTGCAAAGCGAAATAATTCATTTTGAATTGATGTACAGCGCGCGACACGTTCGTTTGTTTTGGTGTGTTTGTGAGTGCTGTTGCACTTGTCAGTTGGACTTGCAGAAAATGTGTCTAAATTCGTGGAATAATTTATTATAGACATTTGCTCGTGATTGCAATTGTGTTGTGTTGTGCTTGTAGCAAACTGTATTATATTCGAATGGGACAAATTATGGACGTGCACACAAACACACAGAGACAAACCAATTTATACTGTGTGCAAAGTAGCAGCAGCTAGTGTTTTGCCCTCTCTAATCCCGGCAATTCATAAATAATAGCTTGGCACACACTGCGCGACACACCACTTATTATTATTGTGTTATGACAAACAACAAAAAGAGTAAGACAATCTGTAATTTGGCACAATTATTATCAAAGTGTAATATATCGAGTCCATTTACAACAAGAACAAACACAAATTGGACTGTTTTAAAACTGGTGCTAGATCACAAATAGATTGTCCATGGATTGAGAGAATGTATTTAAATCAAACCAATTGTGTTTATTCTTTGGATTTTAAAATGAAATTTCTGGAATTTTTCCAAAGTGGGCTCCATAAATCCTAAAAATAAGTGTAAAGTGTAAATCTATTAATTTGAGAGAATTTCTGGCCATGTTTGGGCACAATTTTTGTTTATAATATAAATCTTTTCGGACATCATAAATTAATATGGCGCCAACATTCAGTACGGATTAGATTCGGCCAAATGAACGACTTAATCTACTGTCAAGCTAACTAAATTAAACTGGCCAGTCAGATTTAGGAAAGTTCAGTTGAAGTTTGTGAGTTGACGGGCGCAATTCGGTGGAAATGGACATGTTATTAGTGGAAAGTGTAAACATGGCAAATGTACAATCAATCAGGGAATTTATTAATTCACGATCAATCACACTCCTCCTGTACGCACTGAATTAGATTATATTAATAAATGATGCAGACCGACTAAATGAATGAACGAAACAATCGAGTCCGACTGGACACAGGCACAGAACTACTACTACTGCCAACTTATAGTGTTATGTCAGAAATGGTCCCGAAAATCAAAAGGCAACAACGTCTTGAAGATTAACGGTTTGATTAATCTGTGCGGATCTGTCTTGACTGCACTGGCGGACAATTACCCGAGAACATATGTCCAGCCGTGTCCGGTGCGCCATCACGCTCTCCAACAACCAGAAACCAAACTTGGACCTAGTTGGCCAAAGAGCTCCTAGTGTGTGTGCAGTGTGTGTGCTTCAACCCAAATTGGTGGAGAACAGACATAATTCTGCCGTACAGTACTACTAAACATGCACTACTTCGACAAACAATAACCGTGGACTACCAATTGATTTATTATTAAAGCCATTAATCATGGCCACTTTCCAGACTACTACTACTGCAACCTTCTAATCACACTTTATCGATAAATATTACTCGAACCAAACTGACCAAATTGGCCATAGCCATATGCAGCCCGGTGCCCATCCACTTTTGGCTATTTTACATATACAAGTAAATGATAAATATTTGCCGTCGAGGAATGCAATTATTAAATATTGAACTAAGCTTGAACTAATCTCTTGTTTATGAATAATTTGTTGTCCACAAATATGTCCACTTTTTCCAGACAAATCAAATCGATGCTTTCCGAAACGCACAAAAGCATTTAAAAATTATTATTAATTTAATCTAGTGGAACTTTTGTCCCAATGCTTTAATCAAATATCATTTATATTGTGGCATTACTAATCGTCGATTGCTTTAATCGGATTTGTATGTGTGCGACTGTAATGTGTAATACGATTATACCATTCCCAACGAGTGCAATGGTACATTTCAACACAGTCCGAGTGCACTTGAGCGTCTGCACTACTCAATCAGCAGTAATAATCAATCAGCACTTTACCACTTTATTTGTGAACTGTTCCTTAAATCGTCAACAAACAACAAAACGAGCACATAAATATAAATTCTTTACTTAAAACTTCCATTTGACAAGAAAGAGTCTCAAGTGTGAAGACACTTTGAACTGAAACTTTTAATCCTTTTCCAAAGAATATAGACAAACAGAAACAAAGTGTGAATTTGTGTGTGTGTATGTAATAATATTTATGGAAAAAAATATTATAGATTTTAAAGTGAACAAATTTACTGAGTAATTCAATGCTTAATAGAAAATCAATATTTCTTATTCGAAAGTGAAAATGTTTCGATGGAGTGCAATGGTGGCACCTCAATAATAATAGTGATAATGGATGACATTTGGTTTGAGGATTGTGTGCCTTCAGTTTGCGCCACACGATTCGAGTCATTGAGTCAATGCATTTTGGAATCACAGATATGAAATTATTATTGAAATGAGCCAAACACAACCAAAATGGGATGGAAATTGTATTCGAAACACATTTGAGAGGCGCGACACGGCCAACTAAATTCAAACAATTCTTGTTGTGTGTTCTGCAATCGAATCGAATCATAAATTTTGTCCTTTCGGGCTCGGTCTGGGCCGACCAGACAGAATAATATTGAGCACGTATGAATGCAATTAGCAAGTCAGCATTTTGGCGAGATAAGACCGCGCCGAGGTTAATTTATGGACATTCGATTAAGTGGAAATTTATATCGACTGTCCACAAGCGGACACAAAGCACACACCACTGCCATAAGGAATGCTTTAAAGTTGGAAAATTTTAAATTGCCACTGAGGACATATATCAAGTTACCAGACTGACCAGAATGGTTTGCACTTTACAATTGGCCACTGTGGCACAATCGCATTGCATCTCCTTTTGACCATTGATTCACACAGAACAAATGGCCTCTCTACTTTATTTTAATTCCGCTTACGATCGTTTGGAGAGTTGAGCACAATAAAAACAAAACCAAAATGGGAAAAAGGCAAAAAAGATACAGTTGAATTACAAATAAGTGCGGCGGATGTGGAGATTGAGAGTTTATGCGTTTTGGATAGAGAGAAAGAATCGAGTTTATCTAAGTTTGGTAATATCATTTAAATTTAGATTACCTTTTTGAATGGCAATGCAATTGTACTGACACAGGTTTGTGCTCAGTGTCCCAAGTTTTTCCAATGGAATATTCTGTAGATTTGTTTAGTCAACAATTTGCGATTTGACCAAAAAATAGAGAACCAGTGCAAATCCATCGATACAAGCAGAATAACATTATCCACAATAAATAACATTCGCTAATTTGCCATTTAGAAGTGTTTGTTTCTTTGGCCGTAGAACGTGTGGCCATCTATTAAATAATGAGATTGTAATTGCAAATTAATACTGTCACACCAAATGAAAATATATTTCAATAACGTGCACAAATGTTACTCTGTACACATTTTTTCACTGTTTGCACTAACCAACGTAGATAATCAAACTGTGGACTCAATCTAATTATAAAATATAGTCACCATTTTGTGTGCCATTCAGTTTGGTCAGTAGCATTTTTTATTAGCCGTCTTGTAAGGGTAACAGAGTATATTTGTGCAACAATAAAAGTGTCACTCGGTCATAAATTGTGTGTGTGTTTGTCACCGCCATACGTGAACATTACATGTAGTATGTACAGTATTGCAGTTGTACAAATGTCCAAAGTGGTACAACTGCAATTCAGTAGTGCAATAATATGCACTAAAAAGATATGTCCTAATGTGCGATTTCCAACAAATGTTACTACACTCGAGACAGAGTTACAGTCAGTCAGTCCATTTACAACCTGCCACTTGCATCTACACCAATCGAGACTGTCCCTACAAGTGCAATTATGCAATTGGCGCTCCTGCATTGTGCATTCGAAGAGATGTAATTCGAAATTGCCAAATGAATCGCCTAATTAAATTCTCATTAAAACCAAATACATTTGTCATGTACAATCAAATGTAATAATAATAATAATACTTTATACTGTAATATAATATTAATTATTCACCGGCGAAAGTATGTTAAAGCAGATAAAAAAGATAAAACAAAAAATCAATGCAGTGAAGTGCACCTTCACGTCACTGTACAGTGACATTAAGAAGATTAAACCAATGGAATTATCACTGACAAAAGAATTTGAATCGATTTTGAAAATATTTTAAATTAGGGATTTGTCCCCATTGATTTGGCTGAAAATGGAGTCAAATTTGAAATAGGAAAATTCCAATTAGTGCAAATTGACTCGACTTATAATTAAATCTCTTTATGAATTCGAAATCATTATTTGTCATACTACATGGCTGGTACATCAAATTAATTATTTTCGGATTTTATATATTGAAATTAATTTTAAATCAAATATTTTGAATGAGCCGACTTTCCAGAGAATGTTTGAGGATTTGACTGACTCAATAATTAATGCACCAACTAAATTATTAATATATTTTGCATATAAATTCAATTATTGGAAAGTTTTGTTTGGTTGCTGTGAAAATCAAAAACACTTTCCTTGAATTCACCTTCCAGCAAAGCACGTCTCACACGATAACATCAGGAATAGTTGATTATTTTAAAATGAAATCATTATTAAATATTAATTATCGACAAGTTTGTGTGCGCTTCACTAGACAAGAATGTTTATGTAAAACAGAAATTTTAATTAAAATTCAATGAAACAATAACAATAAACAACAAGAGAAAATTTGTTATGAAAACCCAAAACTTTCAAAAGTTGAAAAGTTTGCCAATGAAGCTAGTCAAACTCAAAGGTTTGAACCCGGAAGCAAATCACAGGTTTGACAGTCAAATCAGATGGTGTCGTCACTGCACATTGAATGTAATCGAATTTGCGTTTTGTGCATAAGCGAATTGGACAAAGTGCAAAGTGCACAAGACAATGCAATGCAAATGGACGAATGAGTGGATGAATGGATGGATGGACAGGTTGACTGGTTGACTTTAATTAGATTTGTGCCGTAATGAACACAATGAGACCGACTAATTGCACACAGTGTCACACGATTTGACTTGACACTTGCTTTGTGTGCCAATTGACAATTCACACCGTGTCGCACAGAACCATTCAAATTCAATTCTTTTGTGTGTTGTGCACAGTTCAGTTCTGACATTGTGTTTTGCCAATTTGGGTACAATTTAAATTGAATTAAATTGCAATATCAATTCGTTTGATTTATCCAAATCAACAAATCACATTAGTTAAGTAATAGGCACGATAATTAAATTTGGCATTGAGCAATGCCCAAGTCGTGCAAAACCATTTAATCATACTGTTTGAAATGTGGCATGCAACAATAGCAAAAATGGCAATGTTTTTTGTCTTGCAAAGAAATCGCCAATCAGAATCACACGTTGGCGTTATTGCTCAGTTTTGTCATTTCCTTTTCCTGCACATAAACGGAAATGATTAATCTAAGAATGTGGACATTTAATTAATTGCTAAAACAAAATGGTGGCGTTTGGTGGAATTCTCTGTGTGAGCATGCAATTTCACAAGTAGGTGCCAAGTTGCACAATAAATTTGGTTGGCCCACATGTAAGGAGTTATCAAAAAATATGTAAATCAACTTAATAAAATAAAGCCAAAAGTTCATTAAATTATTAATTTGTGACCTGATTTTCTTGTTGGTCTCAGAGGTCGTAAACGCAATAGAGGTGGAAGCAGACATCAATTAGAAGACATTAAATTGTGTAGTGCGCCCTCCGGAACGAAGCTAAGTTTAGCAATTAACAGTTCATTAATAGTTAATTAGACCAGTTAAAGTCGTGACTGCTAACCGAATGGTGTAAGTGTTGCTAAGTCAAACCAATTGCAAATGAGAGCGAAGAGTTGTGCCCTGTCAGTGGCAAGTGAATTAGTCTGAATTATATCCCATTTCTATCTTATCTTTATGGTTTTTCTTGGAGTTTCATGCAAGTTTAATTGCAAAATTGCAAACTGAATCATAGAAGCAAGGGACAAGTCTCAATTCTCCAGTGAGACCTTTGCCTTAGCTGGTGGAATGAATTTTCCCAAGAATTGAATTATGCACATTGACTTAAGCATTGAGCAAACTTTAAAGTTTTTTGTGCCACTTTTGAGCGAACATTCGTTTCGGTCCGTTTGATTCCTGTTGTGAAGAGTTAATTCGAGGAAGTAATTGCAAACCTTGAAATAGAAGCCAAATTATAATAAAGTGAAACAGTAACAACTTGCACATAGAGAAGCGAAGATCGCAAAAATAATCATTTATTAATAATGAACATCAATTGACAAGTTGGCCATGTGTGTTGTGTGTTGTGTTTGTTCGTGTGTCATTTCGGTTTGTGGCACTCATTAGCAATGCACCAGTCAATGACAGATTGGTGTGTGTGTGTGTGTGCTTGGTGCAAATGCAAATTAGTGCTTCGCTTGTCCACTGCATTCGGTCATTGTGTGTGTGTGGCCACATGTGACCACCAGTTTAGCCAGACCAGTGCAACACTGACCACCACGTCGACGATCACCAGCAAACGCGATCGACAATTATTAATTACCAATTAGCTGCAGTCGGTGGTCAGCAGGCAGCAGTGAGATGCAAACACCAGCAGCACGATGACAACCAGCCGAGTAGTATGGATGCAAGCAGAAGAGTGGTGACACAGTAGGCAGAGAAGACTCTGGTGCAGCCTGACACTGACATCGAGACAGCATGGCCTGGCTGGGTGACGTAGTCTGTGGGAGAAAAAGAAAAATATAGACAAAACAAATTAGGTGGCCTCACAAGAGTGCATTCAGTCAATTAGTCCACTTGGCGCTACTTAAGAAGTGCATTCGATTAGTACTGCATATTACTCGGTGTATTACACATTACTAATACACAACTGTACCATACTTCAGTAAAGCTCAAAACACTCACACAGCACACCACCGTACATATGTCGAGTGAGTATTCCAATTTGGCCAAGTAAAAAGTGCAATGAATGTCTAGTTGTCTAATAGGGCCATCACGTAATGAACTGTGCATGCCAGAAATGGCTCATCCCTTGCCCGCATGACGTTAATGGTCCTGTCTCTGGACTAATGTCTCCTAATGTGTCGGCTATTCAAATTAAAAAGTGCATGTAAGAAGTCAACTAACTAACGTGCATATAATCTAATGATGATGTCACTCTATGTTCTCCTATATATTCTATTAAATATATTATATTTCCCTGCGAGACATTACACATTAATCGGGCCTAATGTCATGTTGACACGCAACTGGCCAAGGCGAAACTCAATTCGAACTAATTCGGACCGTGCCTTGCACTAATTATTGCATCATCATAAGTCAACAGTGCAAATTGAATTGTTAGATCAGATTTCGGGCCTGACTTGACTTTGCCCGGAACAAACAAAAGCTGACCTATGCACGGGCGCGAATGTGCCAATTGAATCAATCGTTAATCGAGCGCCATTAACGCGGCGACATAATTATTACTGCCAGTTGGCAATTAATATTAATAAGGACCCATTAGAGGTGGTGGTTATTATGCCACCCACACACGACACCTCACACCTAGCCAAATTATAACATAAACAAAGAAGGGCACAAGCGATGGTAATTATAATGATCACCTGGCCCGGATAAATCACTGCACTGCAATGTAATCGTTGCGCGCTCACTAATCAGTGAGAGCACACCTGCTCGAGTTGACGTAATCAAGTTAGATTGCCAAATGAGAAAAGGCGCTGATTCATTAGGCAAATTTAAAATTATCACCCAACAGAACAAAAGGCACAGATGACTTATAAGGATCATTACGGACAGAAGTGCCGCTCAAATTGGCCTGTAAATCAAACCAAAATATTGATATCGTGAGTGACGAGCAAAGTCTTCAATCTGCACTTTGTCTGTGTGTGTCACCAAGTCACACTCGTTCCCACACACTTTGGGCGTGTGCACCAAAAGTTCGATTTGTGCTCCTAATGAAAGGTTCCGCCGAGAATGAATGACTGAGTGTGTATGTTGGTGCTGCTGTTGGTGACAATTGGAACCAACACCTACCGAGTGAAGCTTGATCAGATTGAGACAGACCAGGCAAAGCAGTCAATTAAGCTAATGCACGATAGAGAATTTGCATTGAGACTCAATTGAGGGCAGAGACAGTGACACCGGACAGAGTGAGTGATAATTTAATTAGCATTCGCTAAGATCAGTACAAAGTGGCAATTAAAGAGCGAAGGAGGTGGTGACAGACTCGATACACCAAATCGATAAGCCAATTGACCGATTTGGTGTCGATGCATTTGACATTTGTAAACGGAAATGATTCTGACCCATATTGCGATATTATTTATAGAAAATGTTTCACAAAATTAAAATGTTCTCAAACAAAAACACTGTGCACACTTTGTCTCATTGATTGTCAATACAAATAATAATAATAACAACATTAACATTATTCGGACTGATAAACCAAACCAAAAGAGAATTGCGTGAAGGAATTCACGGAAGAGCACCAAGGAAGAATGTGAAGGAATGAGCGAATGACCCAACCGAAGGCAAAGTGTGCGAGTAACACCACACTCGAGGATAACAGAATAATTGAATATATACACAAATGCATTATGGTAATCTAATAACGACACTATGGCACCGAAATGGCACTGACGAGGTAATTATTATCACCGGCCAGAGATAGGACACGAGAGAGAGGTTTGCTTGTGATGTCATTAGTGGCACTCGAATGGAATATACACAAATGCACCTGAAGAATGGACGAATGCGACGATGACAAATGTTGTACAGTTGATACGAATTACCCGAGAGAGTGAGTGAGTGAGGCCAATACTCTAATGATGATCTTATTGGCCAAGCACAGAGAGCGACACCACAAACGCGAGACACACATTCAGGCACAGTTATTAGTCTAATTGACAAAGTGTGTTCCTCTCTAATTAATTCATTAGTGAAATGCACTGCAGTGGAGTGAGCCATTAAGGGGGTCATCAAGACGAGTTGATTATTTGGCAGTTTAAATTCATAAATAAATTACACTACTACACACATTGTATGACATTTCACTTGTGCACAGTACTAGTGTTTTCTATTTTAACAATATTAAATATTAAAAGAATCTATTATTGCTAATATCACACACACACACACACACTTTGATGCCATTCAATTTGGTTCGAATTTGGCAATTGAAGCAAACAAAGTTGAAAAAAGAATATATGAGAATTCATTCATTCAAAGAGTTTGCCTTGTATTATGTTTGGTGCGTCTTTCATGCACTTCTTTGTGCTCCACGCAAATTTATCATTTAAATATTGGTCTGAACGGCATCGAGACACAAACTATAGACCACACATAGATGACTCGATGGATGGGCATCGGGGCAAAGTGTGCATCGTCAATCGGTTTCGAGTGCAGTCACTCGCATTCAGTCGACTTTATTGGCACACGATTGCTTTACCACAAACTGATTCGGCTCTTTTGCCTCAAACCCAAATTAGACTATTTGGTTGTATTTCAATTTTAAAACTATCCACACAACCAAGGGCAATTTATTATCATTGGGATTTAGCCTGCCTGGAATTTATATGAAATATTACGCAAAACAAATTGTATGCAAATTAGATGGCAATTTTAACTGAGTGCAAAGTTGGCTTTGGGTGGGCAAGCCAAATTGATAGCCAGTGATAATGCTCAGCCCAAATTGAACTGAATTGAGCAATCGAGAGGGTAGTCAATGAAATAGGTCCAATTCATTATTGTGATTATTGGATTGGCAAATGGCTATAAGATGAGCCTCAATTGGGCACAAATAAATTCAACTTTGAGGAAACTTTGAATTTACATATGAAAACATTGTGAGAACATTTACATTGAAAAACTGTCGTCTCGCCAAAGCAAAAGAGAAGTAAACGTTTTGCTATCGGGATAATTCAATTACTGAAGTAGTGCTGTGTACAAGACTGTACAGTGCACAGTGTTGAGTGTGCAGTGTTTGCTTTATCGGTTATTGTGCGCGTCGAGTGCACTCGAGTAGTGACTTTGTATACTAACTTGTGGGAAAGATGATTTTGATGCGTTTCTTCCTCACATAGCTGGTGCCCGGAAGTTCGAGTCGACACTCGTAGATGGTACCCGCCGATAGCACCGAATGCATCGGATGACGAAAGGAGGCACTGTACAGGGAGTCTTCCGGCTGATACGACACCGACACGTTGACCGCCGGAAAGCGATGGTAGAATGAGTGGTTCGAGCTGAACTGCTCCGAGAAGGTTATCACTGGCCGAGGGTGGACACCTCGAGCGTGGCACTCCAACGCGATCTGATCCATGCCCAGCTCCACAAAGTGGAACTCGAACTTCTGGGGAGGCACTGTGGAACAAGGTGGAGGGAGACAATCGATAAGTGACAAGCGAACAAACAATGTTGTTAACACCAATCGATCCACTCACCATAGACAACCAGTTGGCCTTGACGAGACTCTTGATTCGCAATCGACGAGATGACACAGGAAAAGTTGCCAGACAGCGAGACGGGAAGATTGCGAGTGAGCCGCAAGGCTCGATATTTCGAGTACCGGTCGTTGCTCACTTTGAAGTCCATGTCGAAGTAAGGCCGAATGAGCTCGCCGATGTAGCGAATGTCTGGTTCCGGTATCCACTGGTAGATCGGTTCCGGTGAGTCGTTGTGAAACCACCGAACCACGAGCTTCACATCGCCTGGATCGTACGAGTAGACACAGTCGAGAGTGACCACCGAAGTGTTTGTAGCGTCCACCATCCGCGGAATGGAGTAGTGCAGAATCTTTAGTGCAGACACGGCTGTCAAGAGAGAACCCAAATTAGTGGTAATTCAATTTAACTGGTCTAAAAAGTGAGTGAAGTGAGTGCACAGAAGGAGAGACATTGAGCCACTGCCAAGTGCAATATGGATGGCCACTCTAAACAAAACCAGATTGGCAGTACAAATAACCTCAAGGTAAACGGTGTCAGTACAAGGCACAAACAACAAACAAGTCAAACAAACCCACTCCAACAAATCACTTTAAATTGAAAGCTTGTCGCGTCATTAAAAATGAATGAAGTGCCATGGATTGTGTGTTGTGTAAACACACAAAACTCTAAACTCAAACTCAAAAAACCACTGCTGCTGTGACGTATGGAATTTAAAGTAAATCGAGATGGATTGCACTGCACGTTGAAGTGGCGAGATAAGATAATGAAATTGATTCGCAGATTGGGAAATATTGCCTGCACATTGGAGGGAGCCAATGTAATTGGAAAGCGATTCCGTGTTAGTGGAGTGGGGCCAATTGGCACTGGGAGCCACTTCACTTGGATTGCTTTGATCCGAAGTGATGTTAAGTAGATGACTTTCGATCATTTCGAGCACACAAAACTCTGCACTCGGCACTGACTGACGAACTGATGATGATGAACGCTCCATTGATGAGATGATGAATAAAGTCAAACGAACAATGGACAGTGCAATCTAGACAGCCGAGGCACTTCAAACTGTAATTACCAATTGGCAATAAGACAAAGTCTGTCGAGATCGACTCGAGAGAGTTCTTCAAAATGAATTCACCCTCAGTTCCTCACCTTGCACACTCGAAATTAGTTGATCTCACTGATTGGCGCACTATTTGCAGTGCAAAGTGGTAGTGTGTTCAATAAATATCATTGCACCCAAGCACCAGCAAGGGCAAACTAATATTTAGCAGCAGCACAATAATAGGATTGTTTTGCACTGTTGGCACTGCTGATGCACTCGGTGCCAATTAATTAGTTTCGCCATCAGCAGTGGACCGAGTGTGCTAATCACCAGGCTGACGGTGCCTCGGTGCCCAGCAAGCCATAACCTCGCTCCCATTGTGTGTCATCTAATAAGCTTTTATATTTGCTCCTTTGTGTTGGCCATCAAGCATTCTCAACGCTCAATCGCATTAGGCCACTCGTTGACTTTGTACTTTGTACTTTCTTCCTTTGAACAAATCTGTTTAATTAGACTGAAAACCAACAAGCAAATAGATTTGAGATGGCAGAAAGTAAGGCAACCAAAGACATACGAGCGCGCAAATAGATGACAGATTTATGCTAATTTCGCCGGATAAGAACATAAGAGGATATTGTTTAATGCATTCTAATTGTGATAATCACGTTACGTTTTGATGCTTACATTCTGAGATCAAATCAGTGTAAAAACTTAAATTTCAAATAACAATTGACGAGGAAATTTCCATTTTGAAACTTTGTGAACACAAGTGCCAAGTGCAATCTCAGTTTGTAATAATTATTTTGCATGAAATGGAATTCGCTGTCAAGTCGATCATTAAGGGAAAGAGGGGTGAATACAAAAGAAGTACAAAAGATTTAAGGTTTGAGGTCTCACAAAGTGGCCAAACTGCCACCGAGATGACATTGAAAAATAGTTTTCACTGTCTGATGCGAATGAGCCCAAAGCAATGCAATGCACTGCAGTGGCAGTGCCGGTTAAATCAATTTGCCTCACTCGACAATCACTTTACGGTAATTTGCATCGAATCTATTGTCTAGCATTGTTTGTTTTTGTTTGTTTGTCTTGGCTCGTTATAGATTGAACACAATTTAGACTCAGTCCGAAGTGCAACGCGCAATACAAACACAACATCGATGCTGTGCCCCGTTGGGCTGTTTAGGTGTCCCGCTCAATTCATCTCTGCTCCAATCTCATTCTGTCGAATTATCATAGACAAACAAACCACCGGGAAAACAATCTCAAAATGTATTTTACATTTCAGTGGATGGATAGGAAATGGTAAATGGAGTAATAGGAGTCTGACATTGACAGTGGGCTAGGCTCGTGTTCGAGTCGATTGGCTGCAATTGTGTTGTGCTGTTGTTGTTGGCAATGACATAATCGATGAATTCGTTACTTGTGCCGGTCGTGTGAGAGAGACAAACTGAGTGGGTCCATTGATTGCACTGGCACCCTCGCCAGCACCATTACGGCCATGGTGGTGGTGCCCATTAGCCACTGTATTGGCATCATTAATGAGATAATGCTGGCAGGAATGCGAGACCGGCTTGGCTGAGACACCGATTGTCGAGTCATCATCCAGTGACACTATTCCACTATTTGCCATTAAGTGTTCCACAACAAAATGATTGCACAACTCAAATGTGCACAGAGCAGAGTGCACACTACAGCCAATTGAACCACTTACGAATGTATACAGCAATTTTGAAAACTTGGCGGCGAATTTATTTGCAATTGAGCAAAGAATTAAACTTGCATTCGACTCGAAACATCAACAATTGAAATGGAATCCATTCGACGTTTGAATGGCAATGTTTGTACATTTGTCCACAATGTCGACGACGTACAAATTGGCAAATAAGGCAACTCCAAATTGGGCCAAACACTTCATACACTTTCACCAAAGGCAAACATCATCTGAGCCGAGGAGAAAGCCGCGCGCCAATGGATCGAGTTCTATTTTGAAGTGCAGTGCAGTGATGATGCACTGTGCACCACAAACAAACGCCAATTGGTGGGCAAGGAAAGTGATGGCCAAATCACGAATGCAGTTCGAGTAAATATTGTCACTGGGTCCGGGGGTGGTGGCGCGTTTGATTTGTGCCATTGTAATTCGGTGAACCTTCAAATGGTTCGGAGCGGTTCGATTGCAATTGTGCGAGAGTCGGTCGATTCAGTTAGTTCATTCTACTGCAAAGCTGTCACTCACTCAATCGACAGACAGCAATTTAGGTGACATTTAAATTGAATTAAATTTACACTCAAATTAGCCAATCATAAGCAATGAAAGAGAAATGTAACAAATTATTTTGACAGTGAGACAGAAATAAAGACAAGACAAGACACATTTGCCGGCTCGATTATTTGACACCTTGATGGTACCGACACAGTGTGTGTGCATGCCATTCACCAATGTGAGACGCACTGAGACAGACCAGATGTAAACACAATTATTGAACGAGTGCAAACACAAATTGAATTGACATAATGCAAGGGAGGCAGAAGCGCACAATTGAAAAGAGTAAATGACGCTCAAATTAAAGGTCACAATGAGGTGCTGATGGGACCTAATGTTTGGTGTAGGAATGGAAAATGTATGTGCCCAAATAGCATCAAACAAGCAAAAACATTTACACTAATGTCATTTTGGAATGAATTAACTCACTCAGGTGTGCACTGCATTGCAAATGCATCACTAAATGTCAATGCTATCCAAACAAATTAATCATTCTACAAACGTAAACATTCAATTCTATATTTATTCTATATTCCTATAGACTTTGTCCATTAATAGCAAAACATGTGTTTCCAATCAAATAGCAGTCTGACATGGTCTGCATTGAGATAATTATAATGATTATATTTAATCTAATTAATCTTTTAATCACATGACTAATCTCAATTCAATCAATAATCAATCAAATTGAACATAAAAAACACAACCCGAAAAAAGATAAGGATATTTCAAGATAAAAACTTTAATTCTGTCTGAAAGTTGACATTTTGTTCAATAGTGCTGTAATAATAATACAAATGTAGTAATGTGATATGGGAAATTAATTTAAATTGATTTTTTAAAGTCAAAGGCAACAAAAAAGGAAGTGAACAATAATTAATTGTATAAAGCTGATTGAGCCAGGAATGAATGAAAATAGAGGTGAATGTGATCTAATCGACAGTTCAATTAAGGTTGCACACAACCGACTGACACTAACGATATCGAGTGAGTGAACACACAACACAACACAACACACACTACACACACACTCACTGATAACGAAATGACCCTTTCAGTAAGTTTGCTTGAGTGAGTGCACAGTGTTATGCACTGAATAAGGTTGAACATCTTATTGAATATGTCAAGGGCATGAAGGGGCAAGTTGTGTGTCTGTGTGTGTGATTGCATTCGAGTCGAAAGTTTGGCAGAAGGAGTGTGTCAGTGAAGTGCCTAATTGATTGATGGGCCTGCAGTGAGAGACTAGACTCTGGTGGACTGCACTCGTGTGCACTGCTTTCAATCTGCCAATTTGAATAAAGTCTTTTCTCGTGGCTCGTTCCCCCGTTTGGTTTCTCTTGCTCTGCTATCTAAGCGCGGTTCTGTTTTGCCCACAGCCATGAGTCAAACTAACTAACCAACCAAGTAGTAGCAAGCAATAGCAATAAATCACCGAGTGATACAATTCACTCGATACGATACGAGATAGCAGATAAACAGGCCACTGCTTTGATGCCATTCGGACGAAGCGAGTTCGGTTCTGGCATGAAGCCGGCACTGTGCACTGTGTAGTACTCTTCTGTCTGGAATATATTCCCAAAATATATTTCGATTCTGTACTGAAAAAGTCGTGCGCTTTTTGGCTTTTAGAATAAAGAAAACGCATAAATGTTCTCACACAAGAAAATTCAATTTCTATGTGTATTGCAATTTAAAATTGAATTCTCCTCCAAATTCGACCTATTCCGCTTGTCATCCATTGGCCGCACAGTCAACCAGTCAGTCTTAGCAAGTAGATAATGTGAGCCAGTGCAGTGTGTGAGTTGACTCATGTGAATGTAACAGAATGGCATTGTGTTTTGTATTTTGTATTGGTTAAAGTGTTTCACAGACACAAACCCAGTCCAAACATAGCACAACAAAACGAATACAACTCTCAGGGGTGAATGTGTCTGTGTTGTTGCATTGTAGGCAAATGGCAGTCCATTGATGCAATGCAGTCCTCAATCAATGAATGAATGAACACAATCGAACACACACACGTTTCGATACACTCGAATTTAGCTCACAGGAAGACAAAACATAGAACACAAACCAAACAAAGGCTCATTTGCCAGTGAATGTATATGACCAATTGCTAACAAGATGTATATGAGTTCACCCGGTATGCTGTACCGAGATGGAAGACACGATTTCTCAAATGTGGAACACATGGCGCGCCTTTGACCAGCAGACCAAACAAGAGCAAACACATCAATGCACGACCACCGTTCATTAGTGCATCGAGTCTCACTGCAGTGAATTATACTGTTGGCAGTAAAACAAAACAGCGCCAAGTGTCAAGTCGAGTTTGTTTGTTACTTGTTCCGCAGTTGATTCTTTCTGTTTCTGTCGCGTTTTTGTTTTGCTTTGTGTCGATTGCCTTCACTCAATACAAGGTGAATATACGTCGCGCCGTTTATCAGACATTGAATATATTAAATACACACAACAGCAAATATAGTGAAATGGAAAATTTGAAACGCGCATTTTGGCCCAAATTAAAACTCACTAATGCAGTCCAATCGCGCCTCAACCAAAGAATGTGTGCTCCAAACATTCCAGCAAGTAGCACTAAAAATGCATTTATCGAGATTAGAAAAGGCAATTCACCGTGTGCGTATGTGCCTCCAACCAATATTGACGCAAACAGACACAGACAAATGTGTTTGTTTTGAGTTATCTTTTGCTTGTTAATTTACTTCTTTTTTTGTTGGCAACATTCAAAATGTATTAATAATTTATATATCGCGATATATCTGCCTGTGTTGTGTGTTTGTGTGTGTGTGCAAAGGTATACTGTTTCGATTTAAATTTATAATGCTTCACATTGAATACATATATTTGCCAATTTTGGTGTATACACTGGTGGAATCGATATCAATTTGGGCAATAACAAGTCATTACTGACAAAGTGTAATGCAATTTTGCTCTGACCAACAACAGAGTGAACAAATTCAAACATATTCGCACACACACACAAACGAAAAGTAAATTCAATCAAACAGACTCGCCGTGCCTGCGTGTGTGCCAAGAAAAGCATATACACAAGCAGCACACAAGTGAGTCAATAAATATGTAAATTATTTATGGACAAACATATTCTCCATTCTGCAGTACACAAAGCAGTCTGTGCTAAGCAGACTATTAACTATTCAGAGTAACTGCTTAAGTCGGTAGTGGTGGTGGTGGTGGTTGAGTGAATCGATAGTTGGCAACTTTCTTATATACCTTTACGAATACTACTGAATGAAATCAATTAGTCTAACATTTGTTGGAACAACAACGCAATGATTGAATTTCATTGAAAACTCTTTGAAACCAATGTCTATATATACACGTAATGATGCACTAAACCTTGTTAGTGACATTTGAATGTCAAAGAAACAAAACTTCAAGTGTTGCTCGCACAACACTTGACGATGATCATACAATAAGATGATACTGTACGAGTGTAATCTGTATGGAACCTGCCAGTGTAAAGCAATATACCAAACACGATAACTGTATGTGTGAGCACAAGCAACAATTACCAGACATACATTGCCTTCTTTCTTATGGCAATAACAATAAACAAGCACTGAGAGGGACTGTGTGTGAAATGTCGATCGTGTAGCAGACAATGGCGTGCAGTGCACACAAGACCACTGGCAGAGACCGAGCCTCGGATCGACTTTATCCAGACACAGGGCCAGTTTTGGTATACAATTCCGACTCACCTCGCACACCAACACATAAATAAATTATAGTTTGAATAAATTATAAGATCCATTTCTTACTTTATTTCTTACTATAATTTGCAAGTGAGCCCAAATTAAGCCAGATAAATAATACAACAACACAACACAGAACAACACAGAACAAGGAGATCAATAGGAAAACAGTGTGCCTCTGTGATGATAATAAGACTCGAGCCAGTTGTTGCAAGGCAAGTCTGCACTTTGCAAGTGAAATGCGTGTGTGCAGCTGCACAATCAAAAATTAATTTACCGAATGGCCAAGGCGGTAAATGACTGCTAATACTGACCGAGTGAGTGAGACAGAGACAGACATCGGCAGAGTGTACAGCCATAAATGGACCCAATTAAAGTCAACTCCCCAAGGCATTGACAAATGGCGAGAGCTTGCTTGCCAGAGTTTTGCTTACTTGATGCCACCATTTTAAAGTGTGTTTTATGCGTTATATTGATATTTAGAGTCGTTTAGTGGCGAGAGATGTGAGTGTGCGATTGGGTGCGGTGATGTGGCAACTTGCAATTATTCCCTCGATGTTTGCCGCAAATGCCTGGCCAAATGGCCATAATCGATCAAGTTAAGATGGCGTCATATGCGGTTCGATTGGTTCGAGGCGCAAATTGGCCCTTCCTAAACAGACATTAACTCGTTCTGTGTGTGTTTGCTTGCTTTTTACTGACAAAATTGATGATACTTTTGTGCACAAGTTCGATAGAGTCGAGAGTGAAAGAGTTAGCAGAGCAGAACCAAAATATGATACAAATCCAATTGATTATTGAGCCAATTAGTTTGTAAATAGTATCGATGTTGTTTGCGCCACAAGCAAACTTTCAAACGGGCCAAATGTTTGTTGACAAATGTGACATTTAATTATGACGTTGAAAGGTCATTAGTGATATGATTGCACTAATGAGGCCAGTCCGTGTGGACAGAGACTGACTTTAAAGGACGACACAACAATTTGTGCTCGGTAATGGACACACAGACTGCGCCCTAAGTGGCCATCTCGGTGCTGGCCAATTGGGCCTCCTCGTTCCTCTAGGACGTAATTCGGGTCATTATTTATATTGAAGACTGTTTGCACCACCGTACGCGTAATGGTGCACCATGAGCATGCATCCATCCAACTTTGTCCAATGCGACCATTTATTCCAAAGTGACCATTAGCTTTCAATGAAGCGTAAATGAGTGCAAATGAATCAATTTCTCATGGCTCGATGTGTGTATTTGCTGTGGCTGAATGGTTCGGTAAACTGTCTGCTGGCCAATGTCCACTCGATCGACCATTACCGATGGCCCAGTGGCTAAATCAACAAACCACCGAATTGGTCTCAACCAGTCCGATTCTGCAGTCAGATTGACTACTCACTCACTGACCGACCTGCACAATCGTGGGAGCCAATAATGCAACACAGTGAAGCGCACAAGCAGGCTCAAATATGACAAACTGCCAAAATAGACACATGTGCTGCAGCATCGACAGCAGCACAAACTTGTGCAAGTGAGAGTGCAAATGTGCGGTGAGACAAACAAAATATTTGTCTAAACCATCAACCACATGGAGATGAACAAAACGATGACGCCAATAGAGGGAGAGAGGACACAGAGTGGCACAGTGCATTCCTCACATACAAACTTGTCGAGTCAAGCAAAACTACTCAAAGATAAATACAAACGAACAAAGTGATACTGTCCACTGTCCTGTGACACAAACCGACCACTGGTTACCATTCACAAATCAAATAGAGACTGTTCACTAAGTTATTTGTCACATTTGCTTTATAGACAAAGCAACACTTTATATGACTCAAACTATTGGTATGACCTGCATTGCAAAACCGAGGATTCCATTTGGTGGGTTGAGAGTTGATCATCACCACACATTGGACACACACCGAACAAAGTCAACTCAAAGTGAAGTGAACTAGACAGACAAACAGTCACACCGAGACATTCCTCTGCGGTAAATGGCAATTTGAATAGTTCACATAAATAATGCAATGAGCAAAAAATGCCACTCTAATGTATGATCACAAACACACAAACTAACTATTCGTGTTGGTGGTCAAAGTGGCGGATTGCACCAAAAACCACAGACAAACAAACAACCAAACAAAACAATACCAGAAACATCAAATATTTATCGTCGAGTCGGACTGAGACACAGCGAGACAGACAGCCTCAATGATAAATTCTCATGTAAACTCGGGTGGCTCACTAGTTGGATCATATGATCGTTTTAAACACAATAAATCTACTGGCACATATGTCTCATATGGCGGTGCACTGCATGTACTGAATGCACCATAAGTCAAGCCGAAGTAGTGCACTGCATGTGTGTTTGGGGATATTCCTTGCGTGTGTGCTGTTGTCGTTGACAATGTTATAATTATGATTAACGCTGCTTACTGACTCACTCAGACAGTGATAGGCTTGTTGCTGAGATAGACGAACGTGAACACTCCAATGAGAGATTAGCATGCTCTAGGTTGGCTAAATAAATTCAGTGCAGCCATGAAGTCGAAAGCAAAACAAAAACAAAAAAAAAGAGGACACACAAACCAAAACAAAACAGAGAGACCGAGGCCAAATAGTCCACCGAAACGAGAGTATAGGGACAAATAGGTCTGCCAAGTGGCAACAGCATAACGAGGTGTGCTGTGCACATCTCCAGTGAATTAATTGTGATAATTAAGCAAGCAGAGACCAATTACTTTCGGCCAGTGCACGACTATCACTGAACCGAATGTGAACCCAAGCCAGCCAAAAGATATTGGAACTTTTCCAAAGAAGGCAGAATTTAAAAATTAATTACACTCGACAGAGAGAAGATTTTTAAAATGGTCATACACTCTAAGCTGAAATGGAAATTCACCGGTCTGGACATTGCCGAGGAGACGGAGACATAGCAGGACGGAGGCTAAGGCAAACTAGTTCGGCCCGAATGGAGACATAAATATATTTGCTTGCAGTTCATTGATTTAGTGTGCTAATGCTCGGCAAATAGATTCCAATTGAATCGTGATAATTCGGTGCACTGTACGGTTTGTTTGCTTTATCGAATTGACAAATATTATCAATTAAATCAAACTAAAGGTGACTGGTGCGCGTTGTAGTCTCTTCCCTAGTGCCAATATAATTGAATTTATTTTGTTGAAAAATTAATAAAAATTTGAAAATGTTGATTTAAATTTCATGCCAAGCCAAGCCAAATGATAATCGATTAATCATGTTTACTCACTTTAAAGCTCGACACGGACCATTATCAATAATTCATACGGGTGCAGTCAAATGTAAATTAGTGAATTTGGACTGTAGTGTAGACTGTAGAGTGCACTAGTGGACAGTGCCGTGAATGGACAAAGTGGACACAAAGGCAAATTGAATTAAATACGGCCGAAACGGCTAATCAAACGAGGAACACACACAAATGATCCGCTAATGACCAGCACACTGAGTTGTGGGACCATCGAAATGGACAGAAAATACCTGAATGATCAATGTAGCTACACTGAGAACAGCCGAAATGAGCATTTGAGTGTGGCTAAGTTTGTGTCTGTGGCTCAGTGGAACTTTTGCCAATTCCCAATCCGACAAGGCACAAGAACTAACGAACCGCGCAATGGTCCAACTACGGTCATCCATGGGTCATGTCCAACTGACTCCAACTGAACAATTGAATTTTTCAACTGTGCATCAAATTAATTCGAGGTGACACGCACAGAGGTCTTAACGAGACTGGCTGGTCTGGTCTGGTGTGTGTGTGTGTGCCTAATGTGTTGGCATGTGACTAGATGACATTTCTATGCAAACCAAATGACGATCAATGACTGAGTGGCACTGAGATAACCGCACCGGTGTAATGGGGACGAGTATTTGGCAGGGCTGGTGATTCGGTGACACCGTGAAAAGATCCAGTGCCAAATGACCAACTGTCCAGCCTTGCCATAAATCGTGCCGATCGTGTCCCACACCGAATGTGTGTTCGTGATTGTCCCTCGTCGATGGGTAGGTGTGACCTGTGTGCCGCTTAACGCTTATAACTAGACTCATTACGTGGCACAGTCGAATATATTTCACTAAATCCATGGCAGGACAAACAGTACGAAACGTGTCGCCATGTGGAATGGGGAAGATATAAACAAAGTAAAGTGCCATTAATGACAATTTAAATTAATGCATGTCTGTATGGGAAGACTGGGGACACGACAGGAGACAAGAATAGGACGAAACACTCGCAAGTGGGCTACGAGAAATAATGGCCAAAGACAAAACAAACAAGAGAACACCAAAAGCAATAATAAGCAACACACTAATTGTGTGTCATTATTGTGTCCAATTACTAATAGATTAATGCCACTGAATTCATTCATAGCTTTGGGGACAAAGCTGACGCAAACAAAGCGAAATGCTATGCAGATGACTTAGGGGAGGTGGTGTTGACTTGGTGCAATATTGAGAATGACTGAATTACTTACCGTTCAGTGTGGACAGTGTTGCAATGAGGAAAAGATAAAATCGAAATGTGAAGATGAAGCTTGTGGAAAGAGTGGACTTGGTGACACTTGGAGATGGCTGGGATGATGAGGAAATGCGAGTGTGGGGCAAAGGATGTTTGGTTAAGGCAACGAGGGAGACAAATTGACTGCTGATTGACACTAACGAATGGTGATGAGATGGCACTCCAGGGGGTAAAGGATCACATTGGACAGGAGACTGGCCCATCGAACGGTGAGACCGTGTGCTGACGAGCCTGTTGAGACAACTGCTGGAAGACATCACTGACGGCTGGTCACTAGACAAACGTTGGTGCAAATGATTTCTCTTGTAGTCGACCTTGTGGTCGGTCAAGGTAAAGTCTACCAGTAACACATCTTGAGATGACCACTGGTGGTGGTCGTCTGCATCGTTGACTACTTGATCACAGTGCAATTGAGTATCACTCGACCACTGGTGACGAATGTTTCCATTATCACCGGAACAGTCTTCTTCTGTTTCATTTGGTGAACTCATTGCCGGCAGTCACCAAACGATAACAAATGACATCGACAAATTGGCAATCGAATTAACACAAGTCCCAGTAAGTACAACAACAACAGCTTGATCATCTCTGCAGGCTAGTGATGGCACCAATTAGTGATGTCATTAACACCAAGTGATGATTATTAATTGCCATGGAGTAGACCCGTAGTCGAGTTTGTTTGGGTAGCAGTTCTAGCTGTGAAACAGGCCGAATAAAGTCAGGCAGTCAATTGGCAGTCAGTGACAAACACCATTTGACAGGTGCACCGACCAAAACGTGGCTGCCAGCGAAATTCGCCGCTTTAGAGATTAATTAATGTCAGACCAATTTGGTAGTGAGACCGGGCAGACGGGACAGACACGGACAGTGCTGCGGTGGAGAGAGACTAGACGAGACTTCTCCATTGGATGGATGGCACACCACAACAGCGGTATTTGCAAACACACTCGGTAATTAGGGTAGACCAACAAATTGCCGATTAGTGGCACACATGCGAGAGTGCACTCACCACTGTGCAACACTTGTGCACACTGTTCCGAACGTAAACAAGCAGAAGCACAAATTCACTTCACTTCACTTCTCCAATTTTGATTGACATATTTTAGGCTTGAGTCCGGGAATTGTATGTTGTCTGTGCCACACTGGAAAAAGAAGTAATAATAAAAAATGAAATTCGCGCTTTGATTTATCATAATTTGAAAATACATTCAAATTCATTAATTCAACGCTAATTCAATTATTTTCAAATATATTTCATTTTTGCTCGCTCAATTTCTGCATGATTAATTTCCAATTTGCAAATCAGTCCCAGAGTGTGACAGTGTCGACTGCGATGTGCCAACTGAGGATAAATTCAAATTGAATTTATTTCCAAACTGACAAGTGAAAATATATTCAAATTGGCACAGTGACACATCGCACTATTTGATCAAACAGACAAACAAATGTGCGTGTCGCGGGATAATGCTCCATCGAATTATTATCGTTAACACTGTTTCAATATCCAACTCTTTAATAACAATAATAATATCATCGATAATTCATCCTTTCTAATAGCTAAATCAAGAAACGATTGCTTGAAACTACAGATTCCACATCGAAGTTGTCATTACTTCAGTGTAATGGTGCAAATATATCCAAATTCAGTTTTGATCGAATCAATTACTTTCGATCATCAACTCTGCTGACTTGGTCATTTTGCACTCAGAATAAGTTTGTCTGTCCTTCTAAGGTTTCAACAGCTAGTGCTCGCGCTAAAAGTGCCACCAAGACAGAAATATGTTCGCCTTACTCACACTTCTTGGTATACTAATAATTAAAATCAGCAAAACGTATAACTTTTAATCTATCGACAGACACATGGCAGCAGCAGCAGACTAATCAATTATGTTGCACTTTGGGACAAATTCGGGAAGCATCATAAAAAGCAGCAGCACAGACACAGACACACACTCACCAAAGCATTGGAAAATCCCGAAATAGTACCGCTCGGGCCACAACTCAAATTAAAAAGTTTCAATCGGTGACTTGACAGTCGAAGTGAAAGCAGTGAGAGAAAGTTCAATCAAACCAAGCGCGTTGATCAAACAGACAACGCTGGCGAACAGTCCACTCCGGTCCGTCCTGCACAACAAATAACTGCCGATTGAACAGTGCTGCGGCCTTATATACTCTCACTCCTCACTCACGCACTGTTGAATGCGAATTCTACTGAATCCTGGGAGAATAGCCCACACACACACACACAATGGTATACCGAATAAGTATATAGCAACAGTGAATGACTACCACACGCACACACATAAACAAACACCAGACACAGAGGGCTTCATAGTGAACACACACACATTATCAACATTATCGACATAATCAACTTGAACTGAACCATTTGTTGGTAGCAAACTCTAGTGCACATCCAATCTCGAGTACATCTCGAACGTGCCAAACCGTGACACTCGAATATCGCCCAAATGTTCGCCTCAATCAGCATCCTTTTGAATACACTTTCTCTTGCCTTAATCGTTTGATCACATTCGGAAATAATCTGCAAATATATTCTCGGCTCGAATGGAATGAATTCATTTTCCTATTTCGATCCAAAATGAAACGACGATCGGACGAGAATTAATGCCGAATTAATATATATATATATATTATTTGATTAGAAAAGCAACGGAAAACTCTTCTCACTTGACCCAATAAAAATAATATAGAAAATAATTAGATTCACGTGACCAGCTCAGTGTCAATTCTCAGGAGCAATTGAGTGCTCTGCACACTCACAAACGGACTCACCCAAATGGCCAACTGCAATTGTCGCCTCGATTTGTTCGTCATCATCCTCAGTGGCAATCAATATTGAGTCAATGCGAGTCTGCAATAAATGACTCACTCGGTTAATAATAACGCGCCGTAATTCCAATAAAATCTCAATCAATATATTCGGAGCTCCAAATTGATTGGGCTCATTTGATTGTTTCCAAAAGTGGCGACAAGGTTGGCTTCGCTGCAGTGAATTAGCGCCAAATTAAATTACCACTTACGCGTTTGCATTGTGAGTGGGCACAAACACCAAACGTCCTTATTAGGCCAACAACGGTAAACACACAGCACAATTGGTAAATTTGAATCTCGGCCAGCATAAATTTTCCATTCGCTTTGAAAACAAAAAGTAGAACCAAAAGTCAACAGAGGGCATTGAAACGGCATACCAAGTTGGGTCTGATTGTAATTAACATCACAACAGAGTCCATTCGTGCCAAACAAGTCAAACCAAGGCACATTTGTTTGAACTAAATTGCCGACTTGACAAAAGTAAATTCCGGTACATGCTTCATGACCTAATTAATGACTTTGAAGTTATTTGAGTTTACAATTTCAAAAGAAAAATAAATATGTTTACGAAACTGATTTACAGTTTGATAAACGAGATTGCAAAAAGCAGTTACCGTTGTGGCTTTGTCATTTTGTGACGATACCAAATTGTGATTGACAATATATTGGTGTGATTCAAAATGAGTTCCATTTGCCTTCGGGCTTGAGCAAACATTGGATCTATATTTGATCGAAACGAGACATTACCACAAGCACAGTATACACCATGGTATTTGGTTAATAATAGAACTTTCATTGTCGGTTTGGTTGTCCATATAGCGAAAATATGAATATTCATTTCTACATGATGTTTCTAATAAATTGGCTACCGAATTTAATTATTTAGTCTAATATATTCGATATGTTTCTGTCATGTTCTTCTTCTGTGCCTATTTGTCAGAAACAAAAAGATTCATCAGATAGTTGATTAAATTTGCAAATATCAAATTGTCATTTAAGCATATTAATCTAATTAATCTAATGAGTCAGATCATTTATAGTGCACTTACAAGACGCGCGATGATAGAAGAAATCAAATTGTTATTTTTTATTGGTTAATTTTCGAATGATTCCGCCAATGAATCCTCTCTTCTCTCTCGGCTTCTGTTGTATGTTTTGCTGTGCGGCTTTCCATCCATCATTATCGACGTAGCACTTCTGAATCCATTGGTGCATCCAAATGCCGAATGGGTCGATGCGTTTGCGTGTGTTTGGTTCGAGCATTTCTCGGATGAGCTTTTTCACTTCTTTACTCAATTTAATGTCTCGTGGAAATGACCAGGTTCGATTCATTTGGGCGTTGTACATTGATTCATTGCCTTTGAATGTTTCAAATGGCATCAGTGTGGTAAGCAACTCGTACAGGCAGATACCCAGGGCCCAGATGTCTGCCTTGAAAGGGTCAAACTCGAACGTACTTGAGTCTTCATCCTCAAGATCTTCAAACAGTTCGAGGGCGATAATCTCGGGTGACATATAATGTCGAGTGCCACCATAAGTGCCCGGCTTTATGCGGCCTTCTTTTGGTCGATAAGCCGCCAGTGAGAGACCGAAATCCGTAATCTTCACTATCTTAGTGTTTCGATTTTCGGGAGACTTCACCAACAAAATGTTATCCAATTTTAGATCGCTAAAAAATGAATATTCATCAATTTATAATTTTCGTAGACCAATCACACTCACCGATGGGCAATATGGAATGTGTGCAAATAGAAAATTCCCTTTAGAATCTGTACAAAGTATTCGTAAGTGAGATTCTCATCTAGCGGTCCATAATCTTCGATTTCATCGGCCAAGCAGCCAGCATCAGCAAATTCCATAATGATGTAGGCGCTGTCGTCGATGATAAAGTGGTCCAGCAGAGTGATAATGTTCGGGTGGGGATAGCTTTCCAGTATAAAGATTTCCACCTTCAGATGATTCAGCATTCGGTTTCGGTCTGACTTGAGAAGATTGATCATCTTAGTGGCGACGAATTTTGTCTCATTCTCTCCATCCCATCGAGTCTTGTAAACCACTCCGTAGCCACCCTTTCCTATTTGCTTCTCCAGCGTATAATGCTTTGCCTTGAACACATCATTGGTGGTGTTCCACAGGCCTTGAGGTAATCGTATCATTTCGGTGAACTCACGAGTGGACACCTGTGACAGGCTACAATCCTCCTTGCGATACACCTTCCGGTACTGACTGTAGTAGCTTAGGTAGTTTTTCTTAATCAATTCCACTTCTTGGTAATATTGTTTCTTCATTTTGGCTTGGCCCAATAAATTTGGCGGCGGGGTCGAAGGAGTCGTACTGTTCGAACTGTTTGACGGTCTTGGTGGTTTCGCTGCAGCTAATAATGCAAATTGATTAGTTGAATTGAATAACATACAAAATATATGACTCTTACGATCATTTTTCTTCTTTTCGTTGTCTTTTCTTTTCTTGAAAAGGTTGCACATCCTATTACAAAAGATGTACAAATTGTACTAAACGGACACAAGTGGTTCAAAACAGCAGAACATATCCACAAACAAATGTTAATTTCGCTGTTCTTATTAAAGAATTTCGTGCAAATACAATCAAATTTACCAAAATGATATTTGGTAATGCAATCCAAAATTGTTGCCATTGTTCAGCGTTTGAAATGCAGTACAGCTGGTTATAGCCTTCATTCATACAATCGATGTCTATATGAAGACTATCGATAGTATCGTTAGTTCACTCAACAAAACAGCTGACACTTTTGAGGTGTTTGATGTTTAACAATTTGCTTTGAACTTTTTTTCTTTCACTTGATGATTTAATGTTTGACAAAGCTGAAGTGCTTTACCCAATTTTGCTCATCAATAAAACCACATTTAGCCTTGACCATGGAAAAAAGCTTGGATGAAGTTGCAAACGAGGCGTAAGTTTATTGTTTTGATGCCATTGACTTTGTATTTATATTTTGATTTTGTTTTGATTTAGATTGAAAAACGATAATGTGGTTGGTTATTTGTGTGCTGACAATAATGGACTATGTCTTGCCTGTAAGTGGACAACTTTTTAACATCTACCAATTAATTGGCGTATTTTTTTCAAAAGCTTCTGGCCTTGGAGACAAACTGCTTTGTCCAACATTGGTGCGAATATCGAAATTGGCTGCAAAATTGGACGAAAACAAGAAAGACTCGATGGTGATGGGAATTGACACGGACAACTACAAAATTTACGTCAAGGCACACGGTCAAACCACTACTGCTATTTACAAAAAGTATTGATATCGCCTTCACTGTCAACCTTTGCCCATTGTTGTCATTAGCATGTACATTTTATTATTTTATTATTATTATTTTATTCACTTTATCAAACACATGTACATATGTTCAAGTTGCTACAATGAGACGATTGAACGATTAAATATGAAAGAGTGATAAATCAAAGACATTGTTTTGACTTAGGCAATAACGTTAGGCATGTGGAGAAGGTATTTGTGAACAATAGCATCCGGGCCAGACACGTCAATCTTGTAGTAATGGTCCGAGAATTGAACTACAAATTAATTTAAATGCATTATTAAGCAATGAGCAAAATTATTTGATAAAAGCACTTACCAGTTAGTCCTTTGAAAGCGTCTTTGGTCAATTTCATTGACGAATGAATGCGAAGATCGTTCACAATGGCGTGCAATGTCTCGACTGCATATTTGTTGTTTTGAAAATCGCCAGATATCTAAAAAATAGATAATAAATATATATTAAACCAAGTTGGACAAACGGAAATGTAATATATTACATCGGCTGTCTCGCCGCCTTGGTTGAATACCACATGACCGACTTCGATGGTGTGCAACACATCGGAAAAATTGTGACCAGACCGATTTGAATCGAACGATTGTGATGACAGATGGGACATTGTGCTACAAGTGAAGGGGCGAAGGCTGACAAGAAGCACTCAATTGCAATTGCAAAATACAACAAATTAATAATGACACCTCTCGGGTAATGTTTTGCTTGGCCAAATCAAAACAAATGTTCACTCACGCCACTAGACTAGTGTACTGCTGTGCAAATAGGCGAGCACAGTCATTCGAGTGCAAATAGTGGCACAATTGGACAGAATTTCTCAGAAATGAATCCATAGTGACTCGGGCCAAGCAAATGACACTAACCTTTAGAGGCAATGGCATGGCAAGTGTCTCTGTGCATTTAGCAGGTCGATAGTGCCACGAAAATTGACTTCTCGATTTGATCTGCAATCATGCATTTTTTTTGGTTGCCTTGTCAGATAACTATCTAAATTGAGTTTGCAAACTTACCAAAGATTTTTTTGCCAGAATTGGCTAGTGATAATAAATTTATAATATAAAACTAATTGACAGTACAAAATAGTAATAATAAAATACAAAATCAATTGCAATATATAAAAAATAATAATAAAGAAGTTGATAACAAATGTAATAATAATAAACAATTTTGGCATTTTTTGGTGAAATGAAAAGCGAACAATGTTAATGTTATGTTACATAAAGAACGAATCGATCAATTTGGAGGTCTATCGTTTTGCAATGTACTCTTCCTTTGGTTACGCAAATAAGTCAAAACATGGCAAGTCACACACAAAGTGTGCTCAGTGTGGTCAAATGTAAATATGAAATGTTGAATGAATAAGTAAAGTTATGTTAAACCACTGATTGGTTTGTGGACGCATTGAACAGTTGCACTCTTGTACTAGTCGCCTTCTACTTAGGCATGGCACTCTCGGTAATGTTTGGACTTCTCCTCGATATGATCCAGATGGTTCTTCATTTCCTTGTTCAATTCGTCCACTCTCTTTTGTAAATCGTTCAACTTGCGTTCGTTATTCTCGATTGAATATTCAAATTCTGGAATTGGAAAATTGCAATATGAAATCACAACAGTTAAAAAAATGTCAATAATTGTTACCTTCAATCTTTTTCGCCTTGCTGGACACATTCGTAAAGAGACGTGCAGCATTCTCCTTCAAGTCTTGTGCTCGTTTCTTCAAATTATCACTAACTTGTGACTTTTGTTCCAGTTTGGCAAAGGCAAGTTGATATTTCTTTTCTAAATCGTCGGCACCCTGGACAAAAAAGGTCAGTTAGCACTGAATGAATGCAGTCACAAATTAATGTTCATACCCGATTAGCCTGTTCAGCATAATCCTTAGCACTTCGAGACTCGTTCTCGGCATTGTCAATTTTGAACTTGTTGCTGGCATACTTTTTCTTGAGCTCATCCAAACGTTGGTTTAGATCATTGATTCCGTCGGTGGCGTCTTTAGCATTCTTTTTGGCAACTTCAGCACCATTATCAATCTAGAAATGAAAATAATATAAGATAAATTAGCAGGAGTGAAAGAAAGCCATCGAATGACATTATTACCTCATTGAGATCACGATCAATGGTTCCAATATCCAAGTTAGCAGCATCAATAGAAAGTCGTGCCTTTTCCTGTGCCTGTCGTGCTTCTTCCAGAGCTCTTCGAACAGACTCCGCATCAGCCAAAATGCTTTCAGACTTTTGCCTTTAAAAAAGAATAAAAGATTGAGTAAGTTAATTTTGACAAAATAAATTCTTACTTGGCCAGATCAGCTTTAATTTTGAGGTCATTCGCCAGTTGCAATGATTCCCTGGTTTCATCCAAAATTCGATCAATGTCCTTCAGGCCAGCAATGGTTTTGTTGATTTCCAATGCAAGATTCTCAATTTGCTTTGGATCGAGTGAAATTTCCAAATTCTTACAAGTCTCTGCCAATGAACGAATTTCGGCAGGTGTAGCCGCAGAACCTTGCAAAAAGACTTCGATTTGTTCAAGCAGTTGGTTAACCTCGAGTGCGGTATCTGTCGAAGCATTCTTGGCGGCCATAATTCGATCATAAGCTGCACGAGCTTCGGCCAGAGCCTCTTCCGATTTGCTTCGAGCTTCGGTAATTCTACGCAGCTCGTCCTTCACTGCACGATCCTTCTCGTGAAGAGCATTCTCGGCGTTCTTGGCCATTTCCAAAGCAGTTGAGGCCTTAGTGGTGGCACCCTTGGTACAACTGACACCACCGCACCGACCACAGCCTGCACCTCCACAGAGAGTGTCACACTTGTCAATGGTGGAGTGGCCATCACAAACCAAATGGTTGATCTGTGGCATTCCATGTTCCATCTTGTTAATCTCCTGTTGCACTCCGTTCAAAGCTGCCTCATTCTCAAGATAAGTGAGATTATGCTTGTCGCGTGCTTGGTCAATCAAACTCTCCGTGTTTCGTCTCTTGTTCTCGGATTCCTTCAATATGTTGGTTGCTTCGTTGACTCGATTCATTGCGGCATTACTGCGACGTTTTGAGTCTTTGGTTATGTTGTATGCGCCTTCAACGTTTCCTTCCTGCAGTTGAGTTGCTTCTTCTTTAAGTCGTTCAGCTTCAAGTTTGAGGCCGGCTGTTTGGTTGGTAAGCAAGTCAAGTTTGACATTCACGTTAATGATTTGCGACTTTGTGTCCTCGATTTGTTTCTCGTGATTGCCCAGAGTGTCTTGCAGGTCAGTGAGACTATCTCTCGCCTCGGCAATCATGTGTTGCACCTGATCCAAGTCCATTTCGTTAATGTCCTGTCCTTGCAGAATTTTGTCCACTTCATTGAGACTCTCCTCGATCAGAGTGAATTGTTTTGTGTATGCACCTGAGGTGCCCGTTTGTTTAATAATTCTTGCCTTGTCAAGCAAACCAAGAGTTTCGTTTTTCAATTTCTGAATGATCATGTCCCAATTCTCGAAGCACTCGCCACAAGCTTCGCAGTGAGGAGCAGTGCCAGTGAAGCCACGAGCGCATCTGTCACAACGAGGGCCAGAAATTCCTCCCACACAGACACAATAACCAGTTTGCTTGTCACACTGTCTTGAGTTAGAGCCCGAAAGGTTGCAGTCGCACTCTGAAATAGCAATCAATGAATTTCAACCCAAATTCAAATAGAAAACACTCACGTTGACATTGATATCGTGGATCGCCCCAATGATTTGGCAGACATTCGTCACAACGACGACCACCAAAAGTAGGCTTACATGGACATTGACCGTCAATTTCGTTACACTTCATCGAGTGAGAGCCTTGAGGATCGCAGTCACAAGATTCGCATCCTTTACCACTGGAAAGATTGAAATGATTCTCAGCGCATCGATCACAAGATTGGCCTTTCACATTGGGAAGACATGAACACTGTCCAGTAGTCTGGTCGCAGAAGGCAGAACGAGGGTCAGTGCCAAGTTCATGGCAGACGCACTGAGCACAGGAATGTTCAGTGGCATTGCCATAGAATCCAGGTTTGCACAACTCGCAGTTAAAGCCAGAGGTGCTGTACAGACACCTGAGACATTCGCCTGTTTTGCGGTCACAGTTTCCAGTTTGTGCGATGTCGATGTTCTTGTTACATTCGCACTCTGTGCACTTTTCGCCAGGTGTGTTCGGGTCACCGTAGTAGTTCTCATCACACCGGTCGCATCGTTCTCCTGTGTAACCAGGCAAACAGTGGCACAACACATTCTCTGTGCGAGGGTCAAGTTCGCACGTGTCTGCGTGTGACATTTCAGAGCCTTCCACACCAGGACAAGCACATTGGCGACAGGGCACACGCACTCCAGCCCGACGACCCAGTGGGTCACCATAGTAGCCATTGGAACAAATGTCACAATACATGCCAGCAGTGTTCTCTCGACAGTTTGTACAATTGCCGGTCTTTGAGTCACACAATTCGGAGAAGCCATTACAGTTGCAACGCTGACAGTTGGGATAATTCCAATAGCCCGGCTGACATTCATCACAAGCTCTTCCGTAAGTACCAGTACGGCAACTACATTGACCAGTCTCGATATCACAGAAATTGTCCAAAGAACCATAACCGTGACAGTCACAAGCTAAAATCATTTCAAATTAAACCATATCAATATAAATAGACAGACAAACCTTTGCACCCATCTGGACCAAATCCATAGTAACCAACATGACATCGATTGCAAATTCGTTCGGCCACATTCTGTTTGCAACTACATTCACCACCAAGAGGCTTGCAATCGAAACTGGTTGAGCCAGTTTGATCGCATTGACAAGCTAAAGACATAAACAATAGTTTAACAATCCAGAGAATAATATTTCAAATTGAGCTATTAACTTACGTTGAGCACCATCAAACACATAGTATCCAACGCTCATCAAAAGCCTCCTGCAATATTCATCAGGTTCAGGAGGACGGTTCAGTGTGTGATAAGTGGAATAACAACGGAATCGTTCAAATTCTATTCGACGATTTTCGTTTTCGGGAGATCCGTTGAAGAAGGGAATATCGTCTGGCCGAGGAATGATGGCAATCTTTAATAGAATGATTAGTTTCAAAATGGACACCAATCAAGCAGTGACATACCGAGTCAATCAAAACAGTAGGAGCTTCTCCATCCACTGGAGGTCGTTCAAACTCGTTAATGTCCAACTGAATAATATATCGAGTGTTCTTCTCCAAACAAACCGAATCAGCAATGGCGTGTCTTTCCATCGAAGCAATTGTCAATCGTTTAGTGTCAGAATTTCGAGAATAATTTGCACATCCTCCATGGGGATCAATTCCAATGGGTCGTTTTACAATGAGCTGTACATTTTCCCAACGTCCAGTGACTTGAGGCTCATATCGAATGACAATATCGTACAGTTTCGATTCGGGAATGTCGTCCACCGCAAATTCAATTGATGAATGTGGATTAACACGCATAAAGCCTGGTCCACTCCAGGTGAGCACTCGGTCACCGTATGGCTGTCGTGGCGTTGGTTGAGGATTTCCTTGAACGATTCTTGCCTTCTCTGCCTCGTAGGTGCGATAATCCAAGAATGGCACAAAGTAGCCATCCTCGGGAGTGTCACACCGACGACCTGTCACGTGCGGTCGACATTGACATTGGCCAGTCTCGTGGTCACAGTTGTTGTTGTACGATCCACCTGGGTCACAGTCGCAATACTTGCAGCCTTCTTCGTCCGCGCTAAGACCATAATAGTGAGGCTATTCGAACAGAAGAACAATGCAATGTGTGATCAAGTGGGTAAAGCATTTAATAACTTTATCATATAACTTACAGCACACTTGTTGCAGTCACGTCCGTCCACATTACGTTTGCAAACACATTCGCCAGTGTTGACATTACAACCAAGATTGCCCACAGTGCCCAGTTTGTTACACGAACAAGCTGATAAATATAGAAAAACAAAATATATATTTAATGCAATTATAGTACACCACAAAATATATACCTTCACATCCGACGGGATCGAGATCATTGAGATTCCAAAAGCCAGGCTTACAATGGTCACAACGACGTCCTTCCACGTTAGCTTTACAATGACACTTTCCAGCTTCCATGCCAGACTCAATTTCGGTACGTTCATCACAAAGACCTTGATCTTCAGAGCCACGAGGGTCACAATCGCATTCTGTGGTAATCAAAAAATAAATAAAATGATAAAGTAAAATCAAACTGGTTTATAATAAGAAAATATTCTTACGTTGACACGCGTAGGGATCCTCGAGTTGTCGGTTCGGGTCATGGTAGTAGAATGGTTTACATCGTTCACAATTCTGTCCCATGGTGTTGTGCTGACAGTCATCACACACACCGCCACTGATGCCTTTGGATGCGGCAAAAACGGCTTTGTCAAAGTGACATCGACTGGCATGATTGTTGCAATTACACACTGAGTGCAACAAAAAGAGTTATCACACTTAAACTATCAATCAAAACAACCGAAACATACTTTTACAAGCATTGGTATTTCGTCCAAAAGCAGGCTTCCACTCGAGATCGTTGTAAAGATCTTCACAGAGTTCACAATTTCTACCTTTGGTGTGATGCGTGCACTCACATCGACCGTAGACCATGTCGGGTATGGTCTCGCCATCGTCGGGAATGCAACGACTGGCATGACCATAGCACGAGCACGAGCCACGAACCACCATGTCGTAGATGGAATAGTAGTACTTCTCTTTGATTTCATTTCGAGAGTCCATCAAGTTGTCACCCAAATTGTGTAACCTCACAAATTTGACACGTAAATTGGTAATCTTAAGCATGTTTTGAATCAATTTGGTGTATGGATCGTCGATTCGAATGTTTGGTGGCAGTACACGGAAGATGACTTCGCCCTCAGTGGACGGCTCCACGCCTGAGTACTGAGAGTCGCACACCACGTCGGTGATGTTGTTTCGTGGTCCAGTTGGAATGCCAGGGAATGAGGCAGCGCAATCGTAAGCAAAGTACTGGTAGACATCCCAATTGCGGCCAAAGTCGTGAGAGCGTTCAATGATCATCGCGGATGGACGGAAAGTCTTGAAGGTAATGACGAGATGAGTGAAGTGGAATTCGGCTTCGAGATCAAGCTGAATGGTCACATCTTCTTTGCCGTTCTCTGCTTGCCACCAATATTGACGACGCTTCTTGCCAATTCTTTGAGGAGAACATTTCAATCAATACAATCAATATCAACAATTACAGCTAAGACAAACCTTGAGACCACATTCTCAATTCCGTGGTATCTCGCCTGTCCCTTGAACCTATCTCGTGAGTCGCAATAGAAACACTTTTTCTTTTCCTTCAAATGGCTCACTACACAGTAACGAACTGGCTGGTTAAGGCCACAAGTGGACGAGGCTTTGAGTCGAGGCTCACGGCCAATCAACAAGTTACCAGTGGCCGGATAACAGGCCTGATATTCGTCACACCTGCCTTGGCTGTAAATGGCTGCCAAAAAGAAATCATAATTAGATTAGGTAATGAATGATAGCAAAAAATTTGAAAATAAAATGAATTTTGACGAAAGTTCCACAACCATTGAGTTAATTGAAATATATAAAATGCTCAAATCGACAGAGAAGAAATCAAGTGTTAATTGACAGTTTCCCAGTGGTTTTTAATCTACCGCCCAACGGATGGCGAATTTCGTCCTCAGTTGGTCTTCGGGACAAGTCCGATCCGTCCCATTCTTCCTCATCATAGGTTTTGTCATCTTCAATGGGCGCCACAGTTGGGCCATCCAAGTCAGGATCATAGCCACGTGTCTTATTGTCGGCCCAGTGCCAAGTCTGGTTGTACCAACTGTACGGTCCGGGCATGTGTCTGCTATCGCCCGTGCTAGTGCCGCGATTGACCGTGACAGTTCGTTGATAAGAAGTGCGCTTATTATCATCTTCACGATCGCGATCAGAATCACGATTTCGATAATTGCTATCATAATTGCGATTATATGAATCGGGTCGCCATCTCGGTTTTGCAGTGGTGCTGGTGGTGGTACTGGAAGTTAAATAATTTGAAGACCATTCGAAACGATTAGAGCGACCTAGAGAATAGAAAATTCTATATTGCAATAACAAGTACAAAACAAGACAGTCTTAGTACCTTCGTTTGAGTTCCAATCGAAACGATCTCGCACAGGTGTTTGTCGCTGTTTATCGTCCGAAGATCGCTCCCAAGAGGTGCGATTCTGCTCAAAGTAAGACCCGTCAACGGGCGGTCTCTGGCCACGAGTTTGTCTAGTGTCTCGGTCGCGCCATTCTTTCGGTGAACAACAACAACAACAAAACAATTATTTGAGTGCTCAATGGAAAACAATTTGAAAGCATGAAAGAGAATATAGCTTATTGAGAATTGGCATAAAAGGGAAAATTCCGCCACCACCAAGAATGAAATCAAGTTTTGTCGTTATTCGTGGAAACAGTGAAAATATTATAATATAGTTGATTAATTTAGTTATTAAATGGAATATATTACATTTTGGTTAAACCTTAGAAAATAGAGATTCAAGATGAAACATGACAATTCTTACCATTTCGATCGTATGAATCATCGTATCGTTCGTTGTACCTTTGTTCTGCCACTGCAAAGCAAATCAATCGATTACAATATTGAACAAGTCAAATGATAAAAAAAAGAAACATTAGCCAAACCTAATGAACCTGTCTAAGAGCACTTGTCAATAAGTCACTAAACAGGTAGGCAACACCTACACATAATTCTACTAGTCTGTCTGTGCGTCTGCAGATGGCAATCAATCTTCACAGTTCATAACTGTGTCCATAGATTGCCTTGAGTCTGGTCATGATCGCCATTCTCATTCTTTCTCTCGCAGTCGTCAGTCTGCAAGTAAATTTTGTTGATCTGGCCATTTTTTGTGCGTGTGTCTCAATCAAATTCTCCAGTTGGTCTCTCAGTCTGGTGAGATGGATTAGGTTCTAAAAATAAATATTCTCTCTTTCTAATGTTCGGTCAGAATGGACTAAATAGCATGATTTGGTGGTTGCGAAAAGCGCAAACAAACACACAAACCACACAGATCAACCGAATTGACTCGCAACCGTGTCGAATCTCGTAGCACAAACCCAAAACCACAAAGCTCTAAACTATTTTTAGAGAGTTCAATGCTTGCCGAGCACAATGCTGTAGAGCGCGGATTCTCTATCAAACGGCGAATTGGCGCAAACGAATAATCAATCCCAATTGGGTGTCCATTGTACGGATCATTCAAAAGAAAGGAGTCATCCCTTAAATTGTCAATCGGATAAATGGTAATCGAGTGTTAGTCGGAGTGTTACGAGAGATCGAGATTGCTCATTTTGGTAATGAATCGAGGGGCGAAAAATATGAGCGGAGTGAAATGTGCGTGTGAGTGAGTGAGTGAGTGTGGCTATGGCAAGTGCAATGGACACAACACTGCAGACCAACAGATGCAGTGATAAATGGAAGAGCTCGAGAGCAGAGATGCTACTGCCCTATATGGAAACACATTATTCCCGGATATGGAAATGTCTGGCTTAGTATTACTTGGCGCACTTGGCCATAGCTGCAACCTGCTCAACGAATGTGCCTGTTAAGCTGTTCCAATCTATCTCAACAGGACCGCTTAGCAACAGGCTCAATACTGAAACTAGTTTCGAGCTTCGAGCTCAATTCTCAGAAATATATTTGCAACCGAACAACTTTGTTCGAGTAAATGATACGATTGCACACACACAGAGAGATGTTTATACCACAGAATGATTTTGGCGCATTGGCTCATTGGCAATATTGAATATCACTATGACACATTCAAATGTGTGTGTTTGACTTTGCCGGTTTGAGAAAATAATACAAAGCAACACTTCAGTGATTCAGTGAGCGGAGGGGACTATCGAGTGGCGATAAAGGCAAAGATGACGATATATATGGCCACATTGGTGTCAATGTTCAATCGATGCACACAATGTGACATATCGCTCTGGTGTGCCATGATTGCGGACAGTTCTCACACAGCGCAAATCCATGCCCATGCCTCCACACCCACCAAAAGACGATTTGCCGCCGCCGACTTTTCGATACTTTTAGGGTCATCAAATCATCTCGAATTGAGTTGCTTGCTTGATTGTATGCAGTGCGATATGATCGGGCGGGCACATAAAGACTGAGTAAGACGACCGCGAGCTCATATCGGCAAACCGCTATTAGACTAAGTGAGACACACCAAAAGTGGTAAAATAACACTAAACATTATTGGGTTCAATCTTGTTACTAAGTTTTTCTATGCGAACGTGATAATGAAAATGAAAAGCAAAAATAGACGATCGTGGCAGAGAGTGAGCAATGGCCACAAACTGATCGTGTTCGAGTGAGGCGAATTGAATTGACTTACATGACACCAAGAGGGCACTGAACACAAGGAAATAAAGACATATTTTATATGCCAAAGTGGACATTGTCGTCATTGTCCGTGGCGGACTTGGCGCCATCGACGATGGTCGAGGATGGGGTCGAGTCAAACTCATTTGGTGCTACGATGAGACGAGGTTCGGTTGCATTAATGCAAAACGTGTGTGATGATGAACACGAATGGCTAGTGGTGAGGTTGGAGAAGCTTCTGATTGGAGGTGAGACTATGAGATCCTATGGGTGATGCGGACGATGATGAGGCGAGTGATCACTCCTTGACGATGGACCAATCTATTTATTGCACAGATTATGGGACCGAACACGATCAGGCATATATCCACTGACAGATAGTGTCACACACAGTGGGCATTTGTGCCACTGCACTCACTGCACCAATCACTTGCGCGCCTCTCACTTCAAACCCTAACACTTCATCGATGAAGTTACCCTTCCGTAGTGGTTGTTGTTGTTATTATTTACCACCTGTCACCTGTCAGGCAAATTCTCGCAAGGTCTTCTGTTGGGATGACAACTTTAATTTGGCCAAACTAATTTTCTCAATCTAAATGTCCAAAGTGACAAAGGATAATCACGACCAGAATGTTGGTGACTTGTGTTTTGTTTTACTTCGAGGTATTATCAATGATTAGATTCATTAGCTAATTGTACACAAGCAGCTAGTGACAAGTGGCGGACTGATTCTTTTGATTCCAGTGGAATTGAAAATTATGAACACAACGTGGTTTTGAGTTGACACTTTGTTAAGAGGTCGACTTAGCCCAATGTGAATGTGCGGGAGGGGTGGAGAGATGAGAGAGAAGTAAGATAATCGGCTGGTTTGGTTGAGAGGTTAGACGGGCACTGGAGCCATACGTGCACCCAACGCACTCGATCGTAGAGTGCCACTAGTGAGACGAGGTGAGGAGTGATGCCGATGGATGCTTGATGGATTCGACCGATTGATATGCGATGGGAGTGGGCCAGATGATACTGAGTGACTACTTTACTAGTTGCCGCACTCGACACCACCACGAACGAGGGAAGAAGCAGTCCAAGTCTTGGAGACGACCACACCATGCCGCGGTGGAGAGAGACGAATGCCGTGCAGAACACTGCAACACATGTGGGTGGCTTGCGGACGAAGCGAATTCATTCACCACTAGACCGATCGACTGCCAGTGGCACCGCGCTAATGCAAACACCACTGGCACTAGTGCCTTCGGTCGGGATGGCCTCCACCGAACACCGAGAATTTGTCCTCACTCTGCTAGCAGTCCACACACCCAGTCCACACTTGCAACCAGCCAAAGACCAACTCGACCAGGCCCTTTCCACAACTGTTTCCTTAGCCACTCCAAGCCAGACGAGTGTGCAACAGATCGAACGTGGACGGATCGAGCAGACAAGACAAGACGATTCACACTATGAGAGGGACACAATCGCGGATTGATACACCGATTGGGAAGATAATGAGGATTGAAAAAATGTGAACGATTAGATCGAGTGAGGGTGATGCTTGGGACGATCTGTGTCGACTGTACATGAATGGAGTGGATTACTATTGGAGTATTCGAGCGCATTAGTGACACACCAATTGTAATTAAAGTAACACAAGATAGCGGCATTCACACTAACCAAAGGCTGCCAAGTGCGACCAAACTCGGCCCTAATTCGCCGATTCGTTCAGCATTGACCGATCAAGGTTGGCCTGCCATTCGAGGCCTCACCAAAGTGGTAATCCAATCCACAGGAAATGCAGAATCGAGTGCAGAATTGTGCCCTGTCAAGTGTCACTAGACCTCAGCATTGCACCTTTGCCTCCCGGCCATTCTTGGTCTGGTCTAGTCCAGTTTGCCCTCGTTTATCTTCATTTCACTTTGTCACTAATTGCCTCAATATGTTCGACGGAGTGTGCTGTGCGTTGGCGGGCAAACTCACCGAACCGAGTCGAACGACATTGACGAGTTGAACTATGACCCTGAAAATGGGGAACCACTAAGCCAATGAGGACTCACAAGCAATCGAGGCCATGCTCATACGAAGCTCCAGTCACATGACCACTGGACATTGAGATTATCACGTGATCCACTTTGTTGCACTTGTCGCACAAATATCGCACATAGAACGGCATGAATTGTGATCGATTTGATAAGTTCATTATCTGCTAACTGGCCAATGGCCACCTTTGTCACCCACACACCACGCCCACTAGCTCACTAAAACCTTTAGCACAATTTGACCCACACTGAGAATTTCGAGTCCACTCGAACGGCATTTCGCACAGATCGAATTACAAGAATGAAAGTCAACTGCAAACAAATCGTAACTGACGAACCATTCAACAAGTTTCTTTTCTATTTGAAATTGCATGAAAATCATTCTGTAGTAAGAAAGTTACTTATTGAATTGCTCTCTTGATGCAGAGATTAATGCCCGCTTTGGGAGATAGACAGACCGACTGAGAACACACACATCGAGAAGGATCGAAAAATCGACTTTTCACTGTTTCAGTGTTTAGCGCGCACTGGCCCTTGAACCTAGTTGATGGCGATTAGCTAAACAAAAGGACAGTTCTGCAAGACAGACTCGACAGTACCGTTAGTGGTGACCGGTCGGGGACAAACTGCATTTGCCTGGTTCGAATGCGACACTCGTTACTACTATCCATTTACATAAGACCTACAAACATTTGATAACTGACAATTGTGAACTGTGACCATTGGACAGTGCTCATACGGGAGGGGGATTAATTCGCGAAGTACACAGCTAGAGACTGCAAAAAAGCAACAAAATGGTAAACAAAAACAAAGGCTGCTTGGTCAAAGGCGCGTAGGCGAACCTGTACGCCAATGGCGACCACTGAATCGAATGGAAGTGAGGATAGCCTCGGTGGAGAGTGTTGCAATATATAAATCTTGTGCACAACCAATTGAGAGTTGACGCCACTGACGAACCAACTGATGATGGTCGAATAAAGCGATACATAAGACAACACACCCTGACGGGCAGACGAGACGAGAATGAACAGCACAAACTGACAAGACAGCTCATTTCGCCTACACACATGTCGCTCTGTGCCAGTGTGGACATTCCTTATTTATACCACAAGAATGACCAAGGAGAGACAACACACAAATTAGTGCTATCCATTGATGCTACTTCGAGCCACTTGTGGCACATACTACTGTAGTGTTGTTCACTAATTTCCTTAGATGACCATCTCAAAAAGAAATATGTTCGCAAATATATTGCACTTCATATGCAAAACAGCAAACAAACAAAACTAGTTCCATCTGTAATGGAAGAACACAAGTAGACATTTTACAAAATATTTATGCTTTAATCAATAATACTAATAAATATTAATAAATATATCAAAGAATTAGATAACTTAGAAAAACCTATATAAATTAAAAAAATATGGGCAGAAAATGAATTGAATTTGTACTGCCAGTAAACGATTTGTGGAAAGACAAGTGGAAGAAAGTATGAATACTGTACATGAGCTGTACATAAAAAGAGTAAATATCCCAGTCCAAAAGTGTAGCTAGTAAATTGCATTCGATTCGATTTGTACTTTGGCAAATTAACTGTTGTCGGTGAAGTTCTCCACTCTAGAAATTAAGAGCATTCAGGGGAAAAGGGCACAAAATGAAAAACAGATGTGTCAGTTAGTGATGAGTGGCAATAAATCACAAATAGATTAACACAACATAAACATATAAATAAACATACTCTGAAATGAGGAGTTCATGTTCGCGGAATGCATCTTTCAGTGCCCGAGATGACTCCTGGAGATTCTTGATTCTGTGGAAGATAATATTCGGTTACAGTTTGCTTTATCGAATAATTTTCGAACGTACTCTTTCAGTAGAGCGGTCATCGAGAATGAGCCATTCAGTAGTGGAGAGGAAATCAAGTTCGGCTCGTTGATGGACTTTATCGAGTTTATTGCAATACTTTGTGCGTTCTTGTCGTACGAATTAGTCGATTCAAATTCTCTAACTTCTTTATACAAAATATTCCACACTTTAGTCTGTTCATCTTTGATTATCTAGTTATTAAATTTTGTTATTAAATATACTAAAAGAATAGAATCAATAAAACATACATTGGACAAGCCTTTCTCGAGATCATTGATCAAGGGTATAAATTCGTCCAACTCGGAAATGATTAGGTGTGGCTTTACATAGGCAACCTGTGCACCTCTGACAAAAATAAATTAAACAATTAAAGTCAAAGCAAGTTAATGTCTCCTGTTGTTACTCACTGGTACCATTCTTCTAATTTATCAGCAATGCACATGCACGGATTAATCTCTTTCATTATTAGCTCATTCAACTTTTTACAGTGGCTTTCCAATTTCATTCTGAAATCATTTGAAAAATTTTACTACAAAATGTAATGGCAAAAGTAAAAACGTACTTTTCTAATTGATGAAGTTGTTCTTCATGAAAGTTGAGAGCTGAAATGAAAACCGATTAGTATCTTCAGAGTCGAAATATATTTACATTTGATCTGTTTATCTTTGTGTAATAAAAGCCAACTTTCTCGAATTTTGACGGAATAAATTTTGGCTTTAGCCTGAGCTGCAATCAATAGTCGAGTGTTATCTAATTCTTTTGCAGACGGCCACAAGTCTTTAAGTTGTTCCAGCTTTTCGTCCATTATTTTCGATGTTGTAAGACTTCTCATGTTTTGATAAATCTACAAAAAAGAAAGCTCATAAGTACAAACATTCAATTAGATACCACAAACAGCAACCTTATCGTATTGTACTTTGAAATGGTCCACATTGGGCATGGTCTGAATGCTGCCTTGTTTGAGTATTCTGTTACCGGATGACATTGCTTTGATCAAATGTGCTAAACTCATGTTTCTGTATAAAGATATACCAGTCTCAATAAAAAAAATACAACAGAAAAGCAATATCTTACGTTTCCCCCAATCTTTCTAATCTTTCTTTGAGAATGTTCAACCGAACAACAACAGAAGTTTGCTTTTCATCCAACAACTTTATGTTCTTGTCGACTAATTTGCTAGAAGAAAAAAAACATTAAAACAAACTTGTTTGTAAATATCAAATAGAAGGCAACAAATGTAAGGTTACTTACAGCATATGAGAAGGAATGGAACAAGCAAGTTTGTAATTATGGACAAACTTGTCAATCTGCCTCAGTACAGTATAGGTCAATGAGGAACACAGTTTGCCATATTGAGCATCTACGTCTGTATTGGTGACAGTGCTAATTTCGGGAAATTTGCAGGCGCCAATTGGGCCTGAGGCTGCGCGAATCTTTGAATTCATCTGACCATTAATCAGAAAGAGAGGAACATTTTCGCTAGTGTTCAATTCGGAAATGAGAAAATCATCAGGCAAAATGGTAATTCCCGCTGTTATCGTGCTAGGCCGTTTCTGGTTGGGCAGTGAATTAGGCACTTTTTTGTTGCCATCACTAAAGACGACATAGTTTATGTTGGAAGTATTGGTGCCAATATGATTCAGTTCATCGTTGCTCCAAACCAATATCTGTTCATGAGGCACAATTTTGAACATTGTTTCAAACTTGCTTTTAAGGTCAGCGATTCTAAAAAGTAAATAGAATTAATTTAGGAATTTATAATAAAATTATTGTACTCTTACTTTTCACTAAAATGGCAATAAATTGAATAGAGGGAAAGAGTACCAACGAAGAAGACGAATACAACTCTGTGTTCCAGAACTTTGGTGACACTGGAGAAAAACTTTTCAAAAGACCACATTCGGTGAGCATCACATTCGAGAAGACCAGCCAACAGTTCGGTGACCAATGGCTGCACGGAAGGACTTAGCAAACAAGAATCAGGCAAATTGCGACTCCACTTGATTTCACCATTTTCGGATGTTTGTGTTCCAGAAATTATTCCCGATGACTTCTCAGTAGTAATTTTATACATTGTTTCTTTGTTCTTGCGTCCTCCATATGGCCTGAATGGCAATGATCCAGTGGCAATGTGAAATAATGTCACTCCTATGCTCCAAAGGTCGACATTTGCTTTGAATGATTTACCAACGGGTTTGCGCAATACTGCACGTTCATACATGTCTGGATGCTATAAATGATGCAATATAAAAGACAATTCGATCAACTAGATAAAGTTCATACCAAATATTCTTCAGTTCCGTACAAGGACATAAACTGTTGATCGTCATCTAACTCTCTGGCAGCACCAAAATCAGTGAGCTTATAAATGGACGTGCCATCTTCGGCTACAAATTTCATAATATTGCCAGGCTTGAGATCTCGATGAATAATGTTCATGTCCCGTAAATGTTTCATTCCAGCCGCTGTCAAACAAAACATTAAGACCAAAACAAATAAAGCGATTTTACCTAAATGTTTGAGCACAAGCAAAAATTCTTTCTCTTCGAGGCCATTACTGTTCATTGGATCGTCTAAAATATTGAACAACGATCCGCCAGTGCATAATTCCATGACCAACACTTTTTGCTTAGTGTCACTCTGTAAGGCACAAAATAAGTAAATCAAATATTAATTAGTCAGCTAATCAAACCTCTTCTTCAATGGCCAGCAGTTTAACAATATTTTCATGATTGACCTTTTTTAGAACTTCAAACTCTCGTTTCTGCACTTCGTATGGTCGCATATGACTAAGGTGATTAAAACACTTGACCGCCACCGTTTCTCCGGAATGTTTATTGTGGCCAAAATAAACTGCCCCGGTGGCACCTTTCCCCAGAACAGCATTTGTGTTCCACAGATAGTTCTGCGAACTTTTAAAGTTGGACATGGAAATACCTGCAGAGGAAGCAGGTGATATCTTGTTTTTCATAGTAGTTTTCGACATTTTCAAGTAGTTAAGTAGAAAAGATCACAACAATTAAATAATAACATAAAATAAATAAATAAAATTAAGACACAATAATAAATTACAAAAATGCACCAAACATTAGACAAAACTAAGGCAAAGCAATTGAGTGCGAGTTAGAAAGCGACTACATTTGTGTTTAGTGGACAGTGAAATTAACTACCTAAACATTGGCAGTGTCTAGATTAGTTTTGATTCCAATAAAAAATGGCAATTTGAATCGCGATCTTCACGATTTGCACATCTCATCCTTTGTCGGCACTACTGTCAATTCATTCATTTGTAACGCGTCAACAAATGTAAACAAAATAATGCCAAGGTAGAAATAGACTTTTTGAGTTGTCTCATTTGCCGCAATAGACGAAAACACGTGGGACTATTTTTGTTGTGTGTTGTTCCAATCGACTTGAATTTGCGCACCTTTGCTCAAAATGCAATTGCCAATTAAAGACAACCCAATTTCGGACAATAATGGTGGTCAGAAAAACGCCAAAAACGATGGTTTCCAAGTGTTACAAGTCAAATACAGCCAAGATTCGTCCGTAACCAGACATTTATTCGTGAAACAATTCTCATTGACTTTCCACAAGAACACCAGCGATGATAAGCCCGAGAATCGGACACTGTTTGTACTCAATGTACCTCCATTTGTTACTGAACACCACATTCGATATTTATTTGAAAAGAGGTGCGGAAAAATTGTGCGAATATTCTTGCAAGAAAAACCATCACTCAATACATCGACTTCTATTTTCAATAAAATACAGAGTCTAGGTGGCGAAGAACAGATGGAAACAGACAATGAACCAATCGATTCGGTTACCAAATATTTTGCTCCAAGTGACAATCAAATCATGTCCCACAAAGTGTGCTACATAGTGTTCAATAAACCTATTGGCCTTGCAAATGCTCTCAAAATGGCATCTGATGATTCGATGGTCTACTGCTTAAAGCCCAGCCAGGATGAAGCCAAAAATGACGATATCGCTGAAGATACCTTCTTGACCGGTATTAAGTTGTGGCAAAAGCAATACAATGATTCGATTGTGGCACCGTGGCAGGCCAAAAAGGTAGCCGACTCCTTCCTTGCACAATTTAAGAAACGCACAGAAGAGGAAGAGGCACATGAGAAAGACCTTGCCGATATGGGTCCTGATGGTGATGGATGGGTCACAGTGAATCGCAAATTCCGTCGCAATCGTCAAGCATTGGTCAGCAATCAGTTCTTTGACCAGAAGATCAAAGATAAATATACAGATCGTGACCGAAAGCGAAAAGCGGACGAAGAACAATTTGAGGAAAGTGTCAACAAATCGATGCTTGAAACTGGCAAAAAGAAGCCAAAAAGTAAATCCAGAGTCGACTTTCATGCTGACATTGACAATTAAAATTCATTTCATATTGTAATCAGCCAATCATTCAATTAATTTATTTAAGCATGTTGAAATGAATCATTGATATTTTGTAAAAAATAACTTGATCTATGAATAACCCTCACTGTTGATCACATGTTCGTGTTTTGTATTTTGTTTGCCAAACAAATCTTACTGTCTTTAAAGATTTTACACAAATAAATCCAAGTGCTATGTCACCGCTCTTCAAAAAGTATTCCTTTAGTTCACTATCTACTAGATTATTCGATAAATATTGCAAATGTAATAATGCGCCACGTAGATTTGTCTGTCAACACACAACCGGACCTGTCCGAGTCCGCTTTGCGCCAAGCCCAACTGGATTTATTCATCTTGGTGGTTTAAGGACTGCTTTCTACAATTATCTTTTTGCCAAAAAGTACAATGGCAAGTTTATTGTTCGGATTGAGGACACTGACCAGGTTTGTTTTGCTTTTTCCAAAACAACACCAAAATAAATATTACCTAGGAACGAGTTGTGCCAGGTTCTTTGGAGCATATAATTGAGACTTTAAAGTGGTCAAAATTGATTCCTGATGAAGGCCCAACTTTTGGAGGAGAATATGGACCTTATATTCAGGTATTTTATGGTTGTGTTTTGTTTCGTGATTTGCTAATTTTTTTTATAATTTTTGCAGTCGGAACGAATAGAACTTTATAAAGAAATGCTAGACAAATTGCTGACAACTAAGACAGTTTACCGATGTTTCTGTACTCCAAAGCGTCTTGAACTGTTAAGACGTGAAGCAGCAAAGAATCGAGAGACTATAAAATATGATAATCGATGTCGTGCTCTCAGCAAAGAAGAAGTGAAAGAGAATCTTGCCAACGATAAACCATTTACAATTCGACTTCGTTTGAAGGAAGGACCAATCACGGTTCAAGATCTCGTCTATGGCCCAGTTACTTACGATTTGAGTCGAATTGAGGGTGACCCCATTATCATCAAATCAGATGGACTGCCAACTTATCATTTTGCTAACGTTGTTGATGATTATTTCATGAAGATAAGTCATGTGTTGCGAGGTGTCGAATGGCTTGTTTCTACACCGAAACATTTGATGTTATACGACGCCTTTGGGTGGAATGCCCCCCAATTTGCACATCTGCCTTTGATTATCAACAAAGACGGAAGTAAATTGTCAAAACGTCATGACCACATTCGAATCGACACATATCGATCTGACGGTTTCTATCCGGAGACAATTAACAATTATCTCACTCAGATGGGAGGGGGATTTGGCTCACTTGACACAGCAAACTCGGACAGAATATATTCGTTGACACAATTGAGCGATGCATTCAATCTTGAATCAGTTAACCAGAATAATTGTCGAATTGACGCCGATAAAGTGAAGTTGCTCAATCGATGTGCTATCAAGGAATTTTGTCACTCGGATATTAATCGTTTGGTTAGTGAACTCCAACAATTGCTGTCACACGACAAACAAAATAAATCTAAACTTGAAGATGTTCTATACATCAGACGGGTGATTGAGTGGAGTTGGGTATGTTTAATTTTATTTCTATTTTTAAATTTATTCTAACAACTACTATTAACTGCAGGACAGAATTCATTCGTTGAAAGAATTAACCGACGACGAATTTCGCTTTGTATGGTCTCCACCAAAGTTCACTTGGCAGCCGTCAAAGATTGCTTCAATTGATGTGGTCACATCGAATCTGAGCTCCACAATTGACACTTTGAAGTCAATGGCTGAAGACGAATTTACGGACAAAGACTCACTTCTAGTCAAGCTAAAAGACCTTCACCAGAACAGTTTGAATCAAGATGGGACATTAAAATTCGGTACTTATATGAAATTGTTAAGATTTGCATTAACGAATCTCAAAGTGGGTTCACCTGTTGCCGAAACTATGCAACTTTTAGGCAAACAAAGGTCAATTGAGTACTTGGAGAGAGCACTTGATTATGTCAATTTGGGCGAGAGCACGAAAGACCAATCATTAAGAAATTAATATTTTAATAAAAATGTAGTGTTTATTTTTTGGAAAATTCGGAATTTAACATCTCCACATCGTCATCGTCTGAGCTAATTGGTTCAGCAATTTTCTTCATTAAATGTGCGGGTAATGGGGGCTGGTTTGCCTTTTTACGTTGCATTTTCTTTTTTTGCGACTTGCTCAACTGTTGCTCTTGTTTCGGTGGTACTTTCTTTGTAGAGACTTTAATCCAATCATTGGTCTTTTGTGTTTCGGGTGGCAGATTTTGAATGTTTGTTTGTTTTGTTTGTAAATTCGATGCTACTGGTTGAGCCTTCGGCACATTTACAGCTTTTTGTAGTCCATTTCCAGGTGCCAACATAGTAGCATAAGATTTTTCAGACTTGGATTCAAGTTCTTTTGGAGTTTTTTGGTTATCTTCCTCCTCATCATCGTCTTCTTCGTCATCGTCAAATTCCTATAAATGCAAAGGCATTAGTCTGTTCATTTAAAATTATCTAATGATATTTACCTGTTTGAAAGCTGATTCAAGCCCCCATTTGGACATTCCACCTTGACCAACATTATTATGTGCGCGCCGTTGACTTCGCAAAAATATCGAAACTTCTTCATCCAAGTTATTCTTATCATCGTCCTTAACTGACATATCTTCATCTCTGGGTGGCAATGTAAATGTGTTCCCTTTACCAAATATTGAATGCCTCATGTAGTTCTTCACTATACATAAATCGCCGTTTTCCATGGCTTCATAAAAGTTATTTCGCTTCAAAGAAGCTACTGACATGGGGCTTTGATTATGTTTCTCAAGTTCTTGTTTAAGATAATCGGTAACAAATTTGACACGATCAAATGCTTTTAATGTACAGTCACTGAGAAGTTGTTTAGAGAAAGTAGTCAAAGATATTCGTCCAAGAGATTGTATAGTGACAATTTCGCGATAAGTGTTGGCACAAACAACAAGGACATTCTTGAGGAAATCTTCCTCCTCTTCTGTTGGATCACAAATCATCAGTTGCATAGCTTTTCGAACACGACTGCTATGCTCAGCAGGAAAAAGTTCTTGATTCTCACTAATAATTCGTTTCAGTAAGGTATGATCCATGAATTGAAAGGTGACACAAATGGGATAATGAAACAAAGTCAATGGAATTGGATTACGCTCTTCCATGCTATGTACAATGATGTCACCATCTGGCGTGACAGTTGCATCTGGTCTTCGAAAATGCATCAACGAGGCAATGGTAGCAATAGAGGCAGCTTCGGTCAGGTTGCCGTCGTAGTTGAGCAGAACCAACTTGGTGTTGATGCACCAAACTGATCGACCCACAACTAGACACAACGATTCCAAGTCAAGCACATTGATTCTGTTAATTATTTTCTCCAGCAGTCGCATTGTCAGCACACCTTCTTTCGGTTGGGATCGTTCAATATTTCTTAACCATTTCTCTTTGCCACCAGCACAAATATTCATAGAAACTTTAAAACGGCCCTCAGCAGGGCGAGTCAATCGTGGTTCATCGACGGTGGCTTCAGTCGAGGCAAAAATGACCGTATGACCCAGCTGGACATAACACGAGCCAAATGTCTGGCCATAGTTGACTTGCAAATCACGAAATTGATGTAGAGATCTGCCATCTAAGCGCTAGAAAACAATTTATGGTAAAGAAATGCCAATAAAAATAAAAATATTATTTAAACAAACCTTATTTTCAAGAAGAGCTTCTATAATAAAACTTCGATTACAGTTCGGCACTGTCTTTGACATTTCTTAGTTTAGGCAATTAGAAACAAAAGAAACGGTTTAAGGCTAAATAAAAATCAAAATATTCAAGCACGTTTCACAGTTGAAATTTAGTATATTGAAAAGCATGTGAGCACCTGGTACTATCCACATAAGTCGTATTGCGGAGGGAAAGTTACTTTCCGAAAGTGTTCAAATGTGAAGGCAAAACAACATTAATGTTGTAGTAAATGAATCAGCGAGACAATATCCTGACGGTTTAGGCTTTGATATTTCAAACGTGTAAACTGACTTAATTTACTTGATTTACATTAATGAATAATCAATTCTTCGGTGGGTTCTCTAATATTAAAATGTTAAATTGATTCCTTCCTCTCAGAAAGTGGCTCAGTGGTCTAGGGGTATGATTTTCGCTTAGGGTGCGAGAGGTCCCGGGTTCAAATCCCGGCTGAGCCCAGTTAACTTTTTGTTTTTATTTGTTAGAATTTCGATCAACTAATTCAAATTAATTGAAGCCAATTTAGAAGACACTACATTCGAAGATAAAAAAAATTAAGTCAAAACTATTCTGACAACGTCATTTATGTTTATTTGTGAATGTGAGTTTTATCTCAAGTCAGCTCAACAAGCAAATCTATGACAATGGCTTTTGCAAGACTGTGGCCAGCAATGTCTGTGTTCGCCATTCTTTTAGCCATCTTGTTTGAACAAGCAATGCTTCAAGAGCAGCAGTATCAAGATGGCGTCGACCAAGCTGATTTAATCAAACAAACGTGGAAGCCACATTCGAGTGATAATCAAAGTACTGTCAAGTTCGACAAGTCTTTTACCGATTCGATAGGCAATGGCTCCAACGAGACTAGTGCCACTTCTGACTTTCCTCTGGACCTCGCTGTGGACACTGAGGAGAATGATGAAGTGCAGGCCAACTTTGTTCAATTTGACGAGGAGTACAACTTCTACGAAATGGCTGAATTCACACGCAAATTGAAAGCGGATGGAAATGGCAAATATCGCTCACTCGAGGACGGAACCACTGGTTTCCCGATGTCTTCCTTTATTGTCAAGTGGTCTTTGATCTTTCTGGTCATTCTAATTCCGCTAATTCTGCTGCCAATACTGTTTTTATTCACCCGACAACGAACAGAAGAAGGCAATGCCATCTCTGCGCACAAGTCTGGCACCGGTGACATCGTCGCCGAAGACGATGTTCAGTTTGGTGATGTGAATGCGATGAGAAACTTGCCACGACCCACCATCCTCTTGCCCACTATTCGGAACAGAGATCCTTTCCTGTACGACCGAGCTAACGTGCGTTCATCCGAGAGGAGTCTTCGTGGACTGATTAAGATGGACCTAGAAAATGAAGAGCCATTCTACTATTTGGACCCAGACGTTTCCTTTATCAACACTGAGAACAGTCAACTGTACCATCTTCCATCGGGACTAGTGTTCAATCCCATTCACGAGTTCATCTTCCATCCCGAGGAACGATTGAACGTGCAAATATTGACCAGTGCCACTTGTGAGCCTCAGCCCAACCAGGTGTACAACCCCGAAACCAACAAACTGTACGAACGATGTTTGGCACTGGGCTACAATCCACAATTGGACCACTTCTTCCTACCCCGGCAGCCAACTATACCCGATAATGCTACATCAGTAGTGGCCATTCGCCGACTTGAACCAGAAGAGTTGCCACCACTTATTGACCGAATTCAGTATATCGACAAGATCAACTCTGGTTCGCCAACTGCTTCTAAAATACAAGTCAAATCAAAAGTCAAACCAAAGACGGCAGTTCAAAATCCATTGCTATTGACCAAAAACGACTTCTCCAAGCTGCAGCCGTCGGACAAGAAGCGCACTCCTCGGAGCTAACCGTTTTCTTTCAAGATTGATGAATCACCATAGAAACCAAGTAATTGTACGACAATGTTTCTTCAATAGTACAGCCATAGAACACAACCAGGCAACCTGGCATTTGTGTATAGATAATGTCTTGTGCTTATCACAATTCTTCGTTATTACTTTACTTTATACAATAGCACAATTTAATTTGTTGCATAAATTAAACTCAATTTTGTATTTTCAGTATAACTTAATAATTCGATTGTGCCTCTTGATAATGAAAATGTTAATGAGTTCAATGAGGCAAATGATTGGCAAATCCTGCGTTTGGTGTCTTGGAATAATAAAATGTACAAGCAAGAAGCTTAATTTTCATTGAATTGTACAAGTTTGGCCCCTTTGGAAACACTGTCGCCCTGTTTGGCAAACACCTGTTCAACAGTGCGAACTTGATCGTCGTTTTCGAACGCCGCTCGAATGACATGTTCCATCTTCATGGCGGTGAGAATGGCAATGGTGTCTCCATTTCGAACGGTCTGACCCGGAGTGACAGCAATCTTCTCCACAACAGCAGGCATTGGACTAATGATCGATCGACCATCAAACGAACCTTGGTCCGACTGGCCAGATTGGGAACTCTCCAAAAACTTTGGTAGTTCAAGCTCGAAGGTGAAAACACCGAATTGTTTGGTATACACCGAACTGGACAGTTCTCCGTGTGGGAGAACTTGAAATCGTTGCTGGACGCCTTGTTCGACATGTGTCAAGTCCATCTGTCCAGTTTGAATATTAAACGAGTTCAACAGCAAGTCAAAAGTGTCATTGCCAACTTGAATTAAATATCGAGAAAGACTCTTCATTGTGATGCTTACATCAACACTGTCGGATTCTGTCTCACCCAAAGTGTTTCGCAACTTAAATTGTCGTTTTTGACTGCTGCCCGACAAAATATTAATGTCTGTTCGGGAAAATGGTGAATGAATATCTTCACTCTTTGACGAATAATCTGCCAAACTTTGCAAACTCTCTTTGTGCAATAATGACAAAGCGGCAACAGCTTTAAACAGATTTCTTTGTCTAGAATCGGTGCACTCTGTCCTTTTCAACTCTTCGCCATAGTCAGCAATGAAGTCAGTGTAAACATCGCCTGATTCAAATTTATCATGTGAAGCCAGACGAATGAGGTAGTCAACGTTGGTTTTCAAACCAGCAATACGATATTCACTGAGTGATTGACGCAACTTCATCAGGGCGGAACGTCGGTCAGGTGCCCAAACTACCAACTTGGCTATCATTGGGTCATAAAAGACTGACACCTCATCGCCGGCACGCACACCAGTCTCAACACGAATGTCTTCGGGTTTGGAGCTACTTGGTAAAATGAGCGATTCAATTAGACCTGTACATGGCATGAAGTTAGATTCGGCATCTTCAGCATAAATACGAGCTTCGAATGCATGTCCACGGGGAGTGACAAAGTCACTCTGAGGTCGAGGCAAAGGTTCTCCACTGGCCACTCTTAGTTGCCATTCCACTAAATCAAGACCTGTCACCATTTCGGTAACTGGATGTTCCACTTGAAGTCTGTGAAAGGTCAAATAAATCAAACCTAACAAAGCAACAGGTGTGAAGTTGCACTAACCGTGTGTTCATCTCCATAAAGTAGAATTTCTTCTCAGTGGTATCGTAAATAAATTCTACCGTTCCAGCACCTTCATAGTTGACTGCTTTAGCAGCTTTCACGGCTGCCATGCCCAATTCTTGTCTAGTAGCTGCAGTAATGTGAGGAGCCGGTGCTTCTTCAATCACCTTTTGATGTCGCCTTTGAGACGAACAATCGCGCTCAAACAGATGAACACAGTTGCCATGCTGGTCACCGAACACTTGCACTTCGATGTGCCGTGGACGACGCACAAACTTTTCCAGTAGAACAACATCGTCACCAAACGATTTTAATGCTTCACGTCGGGCGGATTCTAATTGGGAAATAAATTCTGATTCTGAAGTGGCAATTCGCATGCCTTTTCCGCCTCCACCACGAACAGCCTTTATCATGATGGGAAAGCCAATCTTACGAGCTTCTTCAAGAAGTGCTTCACCATCTTGCAGGTTGTCGTTGTGAAAACCTGGAATGACGGGAACACCTGCATCAATCATGATCGTCTTGGAAAGAGACTTGATGCCCATCGATTTGATTGCGTCTGAAGATGGTCCAACAAATTTGATTCCCTCATTTGCACAAATTGTGGCAAATTCAAAATTTTCTGACAAAAATCCATAGCCTGGATGAATAGCGTTGGCATTTGATCGAAGTGCTACATCAATCAATTTTTCTTTCACTATTATTGAATTAATTAATATTTACAAAATTCTTCATTTTCTAGATTTACCTAAATAACTTTCAATTGCTGGAGATGGGCCGATGTGATAAGCCTCATCGGCCATAGAAACATGCATCGAGTGGCGATCAGCATCGGAAAAGACTGCTACAGTTTCTATGCCCAAACTTCGAGCTGTTCGCATAATTCGACATGCAATCTCGCCACGGTTAGCAATCAACAGTTTGTTGATTCGCTTCCGTGAAACATTTGTATTGATGTTTAGCTGAGCAAATTGACTCGAAAAATATCGATTATGGAAAAATCTACAAAAGCAGTCAAACATTTAATGTTTACAAAAATAATCCAACAACAACAACAACAACAAATCACCTGAAATTGCATCGAGCAATGGTCAAATATGGTCCACGGCCAATCAGTGAAAGACTCATTTTCGGTGGAATACTTCTCACTCACACTAGTCAAAACATTAGTCAGTTCAAATAGATCGCGGTCGGTAGCAGTGAAACGAGAAATGACATCAGACTGGTAGAGAGTTCCACATGAGATAGTGCAGTCGATGATTACCTTGAAGAGTCGATGATTCGACTGCTGCACTTCGATAATGAAAGCATAATTGATAAACATCAAGACAAGCGTGGCAGTGAGAGGGGAAGCTTTGGCAGTGGTTCATTGTGGACAAGAGGCAATGTTGCACAAGTGTCTGTGGTTAATCCTCGAGGCATCGCGCTGACATCAAATGCATCAAGTTGATTCAATTCAAGTTTATTATCAAGTTGCATTGCAAAAGTATTTTCTCAAAACAATTCCACTGACGCCACCTCGTGAGACTTACTATCACTTCATATATTTTGAATTTGTCAAATGTACTGAATGCGCCAAATCAATTCACATTACACCAGTTGCCTTATTGAATCATTTATTAATTTGACTAATTTGTACTATATCGGAACACATTGGAAAATTTTAAATCAAGGCCAAAAAAGTATATAACAGAATACTTGAATTGCACAATGAGAGTGGTCAAATAAATAAATAAACAATTCGAAATGAATATACAATATTTGGTCGGACATTGCGAGAGAAGAGAAAACAAGAATCTATATATAAAATTAGAAAATATATAAACCTAAGAGCAATAATAATATAAATATATAATAATATGTACAGTGTAGAGTGATGAGATTCAATTGAATAAATAAATAAATAAATAAAGGAATGAATCAATGTACAAGTGCGGATGACTTGGTGCTACAGGTATTCTGTCTAAATAAATTAAAATCATAAATAAATCAAGGTGAAGGTCATTTTGTGATCAACACTTTCGGTGGTTTCAATGTTTCACTATTTTGGTTCAGGGCACGAGCAACTGAATGGTGGCCTCACTCGGTTGGCAGCCAATCCGACATGAACTGGTCCGACGAGATGGGTGCACTTGAGTGGCACTCTTCACTCCACAATAACCCATAACCTTCTCTCCGTTCTAAACAAACAAAAAGTGCAACATTAGTACCCGAACATTGAAGTGATATCAGGCGAGGACAGGTCTTACCTTACTAATTTTGATATGTTTGTCGACCATTGCATCGGGTCCCACTGATTGCCAGTTGTTGTCCAGTGCCACACTCAGGCCCGTCTTCTGTAGATTAATACTGAACATTGCCTGACTTGTCCACTCAATGTCATTTAAGTGGTCACACATAATACTGTTCCGGTCATTGTCCGCACAATTCTGCACTAGTGCTTGGCCAAAGCCAAGTGACTGCTCATTGATCACTAGGTCTCTATCCTGGTACGGTTGAGTAATACTTTGAGAGAGTGAGTCTTCCATCTTGGCAAACATTGTGTCACTCGCTGAGTATGCAAACAAACAAACAAAAAGTGGGTTAAACAGTTAATCAAATGCAAAACTGAAACTCACTAATGATTTGTAATGAGGTAACATTCAACCGAACGTATTTAAAGTATAAAGTCGAAGATCTCTCCGAATTGGCGTTGGTCGAAGTGCAATTTCTAAACAAATTCAGTTAAACATTATCAAAGTAACCGATGTCTTACCTCGGTTTATATACTAATTGTGAGTAATTTTCATCCGAGTTGAGTATTAGATAGTCTACTGCAGGTTGTGAGCTCATGCCGTAGCAATAGACACGAATGGTGGCCCCTTGAACTGTGATGTCGTACTCTCCATCTTTGTCCATTCCTCGGTCACGCAAGTCCTCACACGAGTTGCCATTGCCTGAGTGATGCATTCAATAGTTAGCTCAGTTGAATCAATTCACGGAAGACCTTACATTCCCTCAATAAGCAGGGTTGATTTCGCTTGGGCTTGAGTTTGTTATCGCAATATTGTGCATTCACAAGGTGACCCGTGCGAATCGATGCACAACTAACTTTCCTTTGTTGTCTTCCATTTCCACACCGCATATTGCACTAAACACATACAAATACAAACCGTACAAAATGCATGAGCCACAACAACAAATACAAAGAATATTCTTACATTCGACCAAGGCATCGTTCTCCACACGAAGCTATCTGTCATGTTGGCGGTGAGACACGCACCCAGACTGCAGTACTTCCTGTCAGTTGGTCTGTCTCGAACATTACACCAGTTGGACTGACTCTGTCTGCCTACTGTCGCCCGACCGCTCTGTTGGTTGTAGTTGTAATTCGCCTCATTGTTGTGTCTCTTCCTGTGCCTAATTTGGTGTTTGCTCCCTCGGGGCGACCTACTATGGTTGCTAGAACTAGCCCGACTATGTGTGCTGTGTCTTCGAGGACGCTCCTCTCGTTGACGATTCTTACCACGTCTATGTCTGTTCAGTGTGGGCTGAGCAGAAGGGTCGGGTAAAGGCCTAGGGTCAAGGTGACCATAGCTATTGATACGATGACATGTAACAGCGCGGACTTGCACGCCGGGGCCACATGATTGTGAGCACTACAGAAGGGGATCAAAGAATGGGGTCAAAGCGAGCAGTGAGCAAAGGGACGAAACGAAAGAAATAAAATAAAAAACGAAAAGAAAAGAAAAAGAAAACGAGAATGAAAAACGGAAATGGAAAAGGTGGTGAGTATAGTCAACCTTAGCGAATAGTCAATGTCAATTGCTACCTCTGCCCAGTTGGCGGTGTGCCACTTAAATTCCTTGCATTCCTTTGGTTGACACTTCTCGCTGCTCGCTGGTTCGGGTCTTTCACAGTAGACGGATCCCAAGACACCACCAGTCCAGTCGCGACATTCTACACTTCGGGTACGGATACCTTTTCCACAGATGCATGGCGACCAGGCGGTGTAGTGCCAGTAAAAGGTTGGAGGAGGATTACACTGCTCAGAGCAGGACTGCACTTGCACCTTAGGTTTCGGTGTCTGGCTGCATCGATAACCATCGGGACAGAATGCTTCTCGAGTCTGAGTGCCATTTCCACAGTTGGCGCCATTCATAAATGAACACTTGCTCCATTCAGCCCATCTCCAAAGACTTTGGCTGTGATGAGATGAGGATGTGGTGACTAATGTTGAAAAAAGCCGACGATGCTTCCAGTGCGGGAGTGGGTGAGGACATTCCAGTGCTGTCGAACATTACTTCCGATTTGACGTTCATCGACAGTGGCTTGGAATAGTGAGCCTCTGATTCGGGCATGGACTGGTAAGAAGTGGTGATGATCGCCTCTGAGGAAAGCATACTGGAAGAGGATGGCGATACAGTTTGCCTAACAGTACTGGGCAGTGGGCCCTCGGAAGCGTAGCTTAATGAGGTAGTTGCCGTGTGCTGGTACGGCGTTGAAGTAGTTGCCAATGTAATGCTTGATGCTTGTAAGGGCGATAAGGAAGTGATTGGCTTTGAGGTGACTGTCATACTAGAATCGATCTGTCTCGCGTAGACATTCACTGGCACCACACCAGAACAATCAGAATCGGTCGATTGTTTCTCTTTTGGGATGCACTGTTCGAGGTGGATTGGTTTCGATAAATCCAACCATCGTAGACAGTAATCGTCTTTGATGACTTCAAAACTTTGTGCAGGCAAATGACGAACACATTGAACTAACCGTTGATGAGTGTACGTTCGTAGTGAAGTGTTACAACTACAATGGCCCCAGTTACCCACACCCCACTCGATCCGTTCATTGGAGAATGAAGTAACACTTGACTGAGAAGCGACAGCTGGAGAACTGTCAATTGGTCGAGGGCCGGAATCTTGTTGTTCGTGATTCGAGTTTGGCATTGCGATTGGCTTCGGTTTGCAGTACAGAATTGTAAAGCCGGGAAGCTGAATGTTGTCGAACACAGGACAGTAATCCTCCGACACAGGTCTCGGACTGGACATGCACTTGTCGTCACTCAGCACATTTTGGTTGTTAAGGTCAGTCACACAAACAACAATTCGGCGCCGCAGTAAAGCGGAATCATCAAGTTTAAAGTACGACTTTAACAATGAATAATTCTTAGTAGAAATGATTTCGTTCAAATCTGAAAATTTCTCTAGGAACGAGTTTCGTTCCCAAATTGAGTTAAAGCATTGAGGCACTTGACTGATTAATGTAATGTTCAATTGTTTGATGATGTTGCACTGAAGAAAGTAAACACTCGATCAGCAAAGTGGATTCTATTGACAATAATACATACCTCGGACCATTTGCCAGTGTGCCAAATGGCAGGCATTCTTCGAGTCAGTGAGTTGTAGTCGGACAATTCTTCAGCCATTGGCAAATTCGAATTTGATGAGAGAGACTGAGGACATTCGGGTTGATTGCAGCGTGATCGTTCATCGGGTTTTGGACCTACCACTCGTTGGCAGAATTCATCATGCTCTTTTACATTGCCACGCAAACATCTCACTGTTCGGCTCATTTCACCAATGCCACACGACACGGAACACTCACTCCATATTCCGACATCCCAATCCGGACAGTCAACTGAACAAGTTTGTGAAAGTTGAGGCACGGGTAACTTTTTGCACTCTTCCGCGTTGACAAACGACTCGGCTTTAATGCATCGAACAATTCTGGTTTGATTGCCAAGACCACAAATTTTTCCATGAGGTAATAAGCACTGATTCCATTCACTGGTGTAGCGCCATTCAGGACAGTCGGTGCCTTTGCAAGTCTCTTTAGCTTGAGGCTTGGGCGTAATATCGTCACAATAACGATCATCGATGTAGAGTGGTCTGTCGAGTTGACGATCTCGAAACAGTTGATTACAGCGAACCGAAAGAGATCGATAGCCCTGGCCACACTGGACCGAACATTGGCTACTGGGCACGGTGTGCCAGGCAAGTTCACAGTGGTCGTTGCACACCTTTACCTTGATTGGGGGCGGTGAGAGATTGCGACAAAACTCGTCATGCACTTGCGATCTGTTCACACCCCTCACACCAGTGCAAATGTACTTTTGTTGATGTTGGCCAAGACAGACTTTGTTGCACTCGGTCCATTTTCCTTCATCAGGAAACCATTCGTATCGAGTGTCGGTGGCTAGCACATATCTATACTCAATTCGTGGAACCACCAAATTGCCCACACACAGAACCTACAAAAACAATTCTCATGAGAGCATGGATCAACATCAAAAGAGGTGTACCTCGATGTAAAGAGAGCGACTGATTGGTCGAGTCGAGTTGATCCGTTCGATGCCGTTAATAGGTGATTTGTTAATTCCCGAATATTCTATAGTTGCCCCTCCATAGTGCCACTTGCGTTGGTATTTATTGACAATGAATTGTCTGTCAACAAAAGTGTAAGCAATAAGCGTCATTGAGACTTCAGTCCATACCCATTGAGAAGGTAGCTATAGTCGTCAGCTCGAATGGCTAGCCAGTCATCAGCGGATTCGGTCTTGTTCACCTCAATATTGCTGGCACCAGCGGGAATTTCCACCACCATATTGTAGCCATGTCTCACTTCATGTGCCCTGAATTGGCCCTCTACTTCGCGACAATTTGAATTATTACCACGACAGACGCCACATCTGTCCAGAGTGGCGTTGCTACCAAGGACTCGGTCACAACCAGCGCTCTAAAAGCGAGAAAAGAATATATATCCACATGTGTGACACGAGTCGGTGAGCAGCACTGCTTACCAAGCATCTTCCATTGACGCATTTGTCATACGAGTCGGGCGAACATGGAGTGCCGTCGTCCACTCGATCCTTCAACTGGTAGTAATTCCCATTGCGAGAATCGGCACAGTACAACTTGCACTCATCCAAAGGGTCTACAAGTTCAAATGACAACTCAGCACTTAGACATATCAGTTTGGTGAGACTTACTTCGAGTGTGGTGAGGCACCCAAACTACATTCTTCTCCACATTGGCGATCTTGAAGCTTTGCCCGTTAAACTTAGCACATTGCTCTGCACGAAAGTCGCGATCACACGGTTCGGTGTTGCACGATTCATAACGAATTCGTTCGCCTAAACAAAATTTGCCACCATTTCGAGGACTAAGGACAACGTCAAGGATTTGTATTGCACGGTAATATAATAAACGTCTAGGGATACTCACCTAGGATTATCACACTTTCTCTTGGAACGTCTAATGCCACCTCCACAGGGCAAAGAACACTCTGAGTAAGATGACCAGTGGCCCCAACCACCATTGAGCGGCCTCATTGCCTCTCTATCAATACGAATACATTCGCCTTGTTGACACCACAAATCTGGGCCACAGTTGGTGCCATCAGCCCATGGCATGTGTTGAGTGCGACATCCCTGTTCTGACTGAGTGCACCACAAGCGTTTGCACACAGGCATATGAGTGCATACTTTGTATTGATCGCCAAACATCAGTTGACACTGCTTGTTCACATCGTACGATATGCCTGCCTGGGCTTTGCGTTGTTCTGCGGATTCAAACGATGATCGTTGTTGGTGACCAGAGTGATGCATTGCCTGTCGATGATCAGAGTGGTCCAATAGGCAGTCTCCTTTGGGCGAACTAAAAGAAGACATTACATTAAGTACGAATATTAATTGTCTCGAAAGATTCATACTCGAGGTATTCGGTGATAAAATGTTTGGAACAAGGCGACCATGACCACATATGACTCTTCACATCAATCATTCGTGCCATCACGTTCGACTCAGTCAGCTTGTGGTTGTGTAGACCCTCGTTGGCGTAATAGTTTTTGCACTTTTCCTCGTCATCGTGCGGAATTCCGAGTCTGGAGGGAGAGTGAGGGTCAGGTGAGGGTAATCAATGAGCTACAAACATGAACATAATAAATAACATTATACATACACATGTCCCAGTTCGTGCGCAATGGTGAATGCGGCACTGAGTCCGGTGTCCTCCACGATGGCACAACTGCTCTTTGGGTCACAAATCTGACTCGAATGAGCAAGACCGATGGTGTCGCACGACTGTGAGGACATATGAACATCGTTGTTCTTCCGACAAAGGTCACGTCTCGTGAGAAGAATAGCAATGTCGTGTTGCAGTCTGGTCGACCGGTGGTACTCATGTTGCCAGTTACAGAACCGACGAAGTGTTTTCTGTGCTGACCGATCGAAAAGATCTTTTTCCAAGTGAGGATCATCGAGAATGTGCGACTCCAACAGTTTAATGTTGATTTCGTTGCCAATGCTCGAGTGCTTGAAGATGTGCCATACCTGAGACAAAGACAAAGCTAACAATGTGGATTGAGCACCGAACCAAATGACACCTACCGAAGCCATCAATGTGTTCACATATGTCTGCAGTTCTTCTTTGTTCTTGTGGTACAGTAACATGGACCGATCATTGACCACCAAAATTTCGATTGTCCGTTCTCTTGAAATAAAGCGCTTCACACGATTTGATCTCAAACCTTTGGGCTGGTGCCCGGTTGGAAAAGGCATCAATGTCACTCGATGCTCACACGACTGCACCAGTCGAGCTTCGTGGTTGGTCCAGTGTTGAGGTAACTCTGATTTGGCCGGCCTGCGTTTCACTAGGCAATTGTCTGTGTGTGGTTCCACCAACAGGTGGCCATAAGAAGGTATGGTGATGATGCCATTCTGGGAACACGAAAAAAACAAAATGATTAATCAAGTTGCTAGTCATATGGTTCAATGGTAACGAGGCACACAAATCATGCAAATCGATTCGGTCACTGGACCATTAAGCAATCACGATTGATCACACAATATTATTTCTAGTGCAAATTGAGTGAACGAGTGCCTCAGTGCCATGACATAACAAGCTAAGAGGCAAATCATGCACAAGATTAATTACTCTCATCTCGAGTTATCACTATCTGTCCTTATCACTTATAATTACTGTCCAGTGTTGAATGGCTAATTGTGCAGTACAGTCACTCACTCCATCCCGTGCGGGTCATTAATCGTCTCGTTAGTGGCACAATCGATCCTTCAAACTTTATTGGCCAATCAAACGATCGAATCAAATCAAATCGGTATCGCTCGATCCCAAATTGAAATTGACTCGCGCGACCCAAATGAGCCACACAAATGAGCTCGACGCGGGGCAGACAGCGAGCGATCGGAATCGTCGTGTGTCGGTGTGTGGTGCAAGTGGATGGTGTTGTGGTGCAGAGGAGTTGGCACCAAACGTGTTTTATTTAAATAAATCAAACTTTAAATTGAATGTAAACTGAATGGAGAGGCGAAACGAGCCGTTCCACACCGACCAATGTCAGATGATGGACGCCAATCAATTGGCGTTCAAGGTGATTGTGGTCGGGCGCAATTGAGCCCGCAATCACCAATCACCAATCACCGGGCGCCATCAGCCAGTGGCAATAAATCAAAGCAAGCACTAATAATAGAGTGAAGTGCACAGTGCACAGCACACATTGACAGTTCGTTCCAAATCTAACTCCACCGCACTTGGCCCCCGTTCACCCAAATGGACATTCCATCGAGAGCTTCCGCAGTTAGAGGCTGCTCGATCATCAATGGAAGAACTTATGCAACCGGCACTGTATAAACAAGAGATTAAACAATTTATTGAGCAAATTGGTAAAAAATCAAATCCACTCGGAACGGATCGGATTTAAAGTGGTGTGTGCCACACTCGCGACTGCCAAATTATGAATGTCTGTCCGGGCAAATTGTTCTGGCCTGGTCTGGTCTGTGCGGAGTGCCGAGTGCGGCATCTGTGCGAAATGTTTGTGCGCTCGATCGTGCGGATCGAGTTGTCTTCGTCAATAATAGGAAAAGCCTCAGTGTACCATTCTGGCCGAGTGGTGGCGAATTGGCCTGCGTGGCACATTGGATAATTAATTAGTGTGCGGCACTGGCACAAATCGACACCAACGGAACATTCCGACCATTCATTCCATTCCACAGTGCACTTGTTTATTAATAAACACTTATTGACTCTTAATTGACTCCAATGCACAATGTACGGCGCTGATTTTGGTTGGCGCACTGGTCTGGCATGCCGCTGCACTGCACCGAACGATACTTTGCAGTGCACTCAGCTGGTAATCGGTTATGTCAACTCACATTGAAGTGACCGAACAAGCTCATACGCACACACAGACACACATTTGTGTACATACCTGTAGTGTCCATTTGCTGTGAACACAACTCGGTGCTATATTTAGAAGACTAACTTTAACTCTTTCATTTGCACAAAACACTGGTTGTCACTGGAAAATAGTTATCATCATACAAATCATTCTAATGAAGATGCACCACAGCAATAATGACAATTTAACGACTCGCAATAGAACCATTTAACGAGCCAAATATATGCAATTCCACTAAGTGAGGGTCATAAAGTGTTCCGTTCGTTCAGGTTCGCCCTCTGGCTTCATTCATTGCTAAATCATTGTGAATGTTTCGAATAGTTGTGTGGCAGTGTGCAATTTGGTTCAATATTGGATTCACAGCTGAAACCGGAGCTCGTAACTCGAGGTAAATCACTGGCGGGAGAATCATTTGGGCGCACTTGAACAGTTCATCAATTGGCTCTCTTTGTGTGCGGCAACAAAATGTGTTGCCTCAAAGTGCACACCGCCAGCCAATGAACGAGTTAACCAGTGCAACAGAAGAGTTCGCGCCCGAGACAATCGAATCGAACGAGTGCGGAATTTGTTCGCAACCGTGTCTTCACTTGTCTTGTCCTGTCCTCACCAAAGTCTGTCTATTTGTCTATGTCTGCGCTAATCCAATTGCATTTCGTCTCCGTGAGGCAATAAAATGCTGAGCGATGAGAGATAGATTAATGAACAAGTTTACAAAACCAACAAGACAACGGTAGGTCGAGACATGGTGGCACAGAGCTTCAATGCATCCGCACTCGAACATTGTCCCCAGTGGTGAGGCCTATTGTCCGTAGACGGTAGTGAATATGATCGAACGGTAATAAAGCAATAAAGGAAGCAACATTACTGTTGAGGCGAGCAATTGACTGCAGCATGAGACGAGCCAATGGCACTCGGCACTGGTAGAACCACTACGTGACGCGACCGTACATTGCTTGTTGAATTCTCCAACCGCGTTGTTGGGTTGCTGTTGCGATGCGGTTGGGATGCGGCAACTAAGCAAAAAGTGCCAAAAAGGTTGCTGCCTCTCACTGAGACTGCCGACGACTTGCTCCGGGAAATAAACAAAAATTGGGCGCCATGTTTGTTCGGTGATGTGATGAGTGGGGATGAGAGGGATAAAGGGAAAGACCATCGAGACGAGCCCGAATGAGCCATAAAGCAGCGATAGAGACAGTTTTAGTGGCAAGCAGAAAGCCTCTCGACGGCATTGTTTTGGCCAGCACCAGGCCGACCCAACGATCAGTGGTGGTTGTCTGTGCCGCTAATGATCATCACCCGAATCAACGATAATGCTTCCTGGTTCGGTCTGGTCTAAACACAGATTGAGCAAAGCCATCCGCATTACATCGGTAAAAGAGAAAAATGCACTCGGCCGAAACAGACCAAGCAAACGATCCAAACGAGACAAGTGTTTAAGGCGACTTGTTCTTCTCTTTTTGGCCAAAGTGCACCCGAGTGGTGCACATTGATACATTGTACATTCTATTGGTATTGTGTTGCCCAGACGAGTTCAATAAATGATCCACCGAGCAGATATGTTATGCATTGCATATTGCCACCAATGGCACGCTATATTTAGATCTATTTACCGATATTATAAGCCCCGTTCAGCGTGGTGGTGTGCGCAAAATTGAGCAAAAACGCGCGCGCAAATATCATAAAATTAGCAACTTTCGCAATTTGTCTGTCTGAATCGATCGATTATGGCATAGAGAGGCAGTGAGGGCAGTGGGACGAGTGTGAACACGTACAGTGCAACTAGTAGTTACAGAATGGAGAGGCACAGAGCACACAGCACAGTTATCACCAAGCGATTCGTTCGGTGATTTATACTCGCGGATATTAGGAATATATCATCGAGCCGGCACATATCGTATGCATCATACACGTTCAGTGCACTAATTTATCGGCAGTAGTAACAGTTTGTTACTTTGTTTCACTATGATCACCAGACTCGTCTAATGGCACATTTCCCTTTGCGCACATCTTTCTTCTGTTCCTCTCCTTTTTCTCTCACCAAAGTGTAATCGTCTCTCTGCACAGCATCGAAGCGTGCAACGTATCTAATCAGCGAGACATTGAAACCAGCCATTCAGTCTCATTCAGTGGTTTAGTCAGTCAGTAAGTCAGTCATTCAGTCACTTAACCGCTACCGTTTAGCAAGTGACACACTTGACAGTGCAAGATCGTATCGAGGTGCTATCTTTATGGCTGGGGAAATTTGCACGGTCTCACCCTTACAATCACACTAGAATAACACAGGACCGAACATTCTTGACTAAGCATTGTCCGTTAGATAAGATCGCACTGGAACTCTAAATGGCCAACTGAACAACAATCAGATTTGCCTTTTGCACGACCTGTTGGCCCAGTTGTACATGCACGATGCATCATCTCGGTAGCACATCAAGTCGATTAAGTCACTAGCACACCACTAAGGTGTTGCTAATCTTGTGTACAAATCAGACAGACGACTCACTGTTTTAGGTGAAACATTCGGTAAGATTTCTTTGAAGTACACCACAATGAATTGAATCGAGCCCTGCAAATGAGCCACAATTGATGTGCACTTCAGCAGGAAAGCTTACCTAATCTCATCGATTCATCTTCTCACCACAATAAATTAGTGTCACTTGTAAGTGCAAATTACAATTGCTTTTTTACTAAGTACCGACAAGAGCATAGTTCAGTTCGGCGTGCTCAGGCCAATCGCACCCCAGCAGAGAGCACAACTACCACAACAAGCAACCTAACTGACTGTAAAAGGCTAAACACCAAACAGTAAGCTTTAAGCGCCGCTTGATTTATATGGAGCCTAAGCTAATAAGCGCGGAGTCAATATTTCTTGCTGACACCGATCCTTCTGTGGTGTACCTCGAATCAGTTCAACACAGCCATGTGCACTGACAATCTCGTGCTCGAATCGGAATGGCACCAATGAAGCCCGGTGAGTGGCAACAAGTGGCACTGTTGCTACTGCCCAACCAGCTGAGCCACTAATCGTGTCAATTTACATTGACAGATTAGCGCCAAACCAAATGAGCAGCACTTCACGGACAAATTGATGTTGTTTGTCAATTTGCGAAGTGCTTGGTAGTGATGGTGGTCAGTGGTCATTGGGCAGGGTTGTGTCACTCTTTGGCGACAATCTAATCGCATGGGCGCATTGACCATGCTGATTAACTTGAGTTGGGTCGGGTTAGCGACACGCCAAGACAGGATGCGTCAGTGTGTTAGGCCAGACAGAAGCTGCACAGAATCGAGTGCAAATTGGCGTTAATTAAGTGATTAGCTCGCTTGTCGATGCAGTGACACAGAGAGACATACCAAGAAGCATCAATTGTGTCTAGCTGTTGAATCGTTTTGGCGCCATAAAATACAAAGCCTGGAATGATGCCAAAAGCAAAATGTGCTACGTGTAGATTAGCCAGACTAGTGGAAGCGATGGTCGCTGGGCGAGGGGAACAGTGGAATCGTCAATTGGACTGATTCATTAGACGAGCTCGTTAGTCAGTTTGGGAATGAGCTGCATCACTTAGTGGCCCAGTGCCAGTAGGGCTTTGTACTGCTCATCCGCGGCAGACAGACAACTCAATTAACATTTCGTCATTTCGCAACGGCATAAACAAATTGCCAATGTGCGCGGCTATGATCAGACATTTGTCAATTAAATGAGAGCACTTTTAATTAGAGCAGATGCATCAAGACAGACGAACTGATAGGATCGAGTCCCAGTAGACTTTACTGCCAACCGAATGAGCAAGCCGAGCATGGCTAGCACACCGAGCAAACAGATACCGGACGAAGGGCGATAAATGGGCGCCATTCGACTATTAGGATAATGACATGTGCTGCTGCTGGCTGTGATCTGTTCACATCTGTCTGCCATGCGGCACTGCACGTCAATGCCACCAATTGATACAGACTGCCATTCACCCGAGGCCGACTCCACTCGACCCTCCACAGATGCACACAGTGCACTGCACAACCCTTTCCGTGTGATTCATCACCTACCCAGTCGTGATCGATTAATTGCCTTTTAAAATTTAATTTATAATTAAAATTCGAGGTCACACTGAGGCCAGAATCGATTCATAATCGGTCGATAATGCGGCAATGAGGCGATTAGCATCACTTAATGACCATTTGCCAGTGCCACACGCAGACACACAAACACACACACACTTGGCCATAACTCATTTGCCACTTTGCGTGGTTAATTATTGCCGGCAAAGAATGGAAAGAATGTCCTATTTGAGCGAACCAGTGTGTGACAGACGATTCCGAATAAACTCAATCAACTCACCAATCTACCGTGGGAGCACAACGAGAAGGTGGCAGCTGAAGAAGTGGAAGATGATGAAGAAGCAGTGGAAGGGCCAATGCCATTCGGTTGGTCTGGCTCGTGAACATCGCCCACAGTCTTGGCACCGAACTTGCCTACTAATTCGTCATTGAGAGAGACAATTCTGGCAGTGAAGAAGTGACACACATCAGAAGAGTCACTGGAAATATTGTCGGGCACTGAACCATCGCCCAGTAGTGCACCAGTGAAAGCGGTCATGTTGAGTTGGGCAGGCAAGTGGCCTTGAGAGAGGTGCACTTCCGTGATGTGGTCATCGTGATCTTCCACCAACCGATGGTAGGCTAAGATCAAGTGAGGCGATATAAAGTCGTGTGGCTGTGTCGATTGATTCACATTGAGATTGTCCGGCTTGACACTTAAGGAGAGTTCCAGTTGGGTGAAAGGCAGTGAGGCAGATGAATTGACGAATGGAAGTGACACCACAAAGGTGTTCGGTGAGGGTGCCACCAGAATGAGTGGAGTGACAAGGTGGCGAGAATGAATAGGCACTTTGGTCTGTTCAGTCCATTTGATTGGTGGATCTGTGGGTGGAAATTGAAACCATTAGCCATACAACCAACAATCAGTGCAGCTTCACCAAAGCACTCGGGGCAAGTCTATTTCCAAACACCAGAATTCATTTGAACTGTAAACTAAATTTAAATAATTGGAGTCTTTCAAAGTTTAAATTAAGTTCATTATAAATAGACGATCGAAACTAATTGAAAGACAGAAAGGCGCAAACAGTTCAACACTGATCACAGAAAGGGTCAAAGAACTGAGTGCCGAACGATAATAAAACGGTGCTCTGGTGATGTTCGGTGATGGTTATGGGTAATGGCACTGGGACACACACACAGGCACACACAGGCACAGACCCACCAGAAGTGATCACCGCTCAAACCTCAGAATAATACCCTAACACTGAGTATCCTATATATAGCGGGTAATAATCAAATTAAATAAATCCACCAAACTGAGCAAACAAACATTGAAACGGGCAGAGAGACTAATTATTGCGGGATAACGTAAACACAGACTGACTGACAATTGCGATTAGTGGCAACGATCGAGTGTTGAAACTAGAGTAGCATGCGACAAATGCACTCGAACCAGTCAATGCAGAGGGCACCATGACAAATGGCGCCAACAAAGAGATAAATTATGAAACGAGTTGAGTAGTGGGATAAATGGACCGAGTGTGCAGTGCATCTCCAGTGGAGCCATAAATTACCACTGGTGGACAGAATAAATTAGGCACAGCGCGAGTTACCAACCGTTCGGGTGGGGAGGGGAGTGAAGACTGTCGGACTGGTGCTTTGCCGATTCGACCACCGAGTGAGTGGACAATCGAGCCGTTTGCCATTCGATCGATCGATGGCTTGAGTTGAGGCAGAGAACTTTCCAATGGCCAGACGGATGACCACTCGCACACAGAATGACCAACAGAATGGCGAGATGCACTAGAAACTGCTGACTGATCAGGAACGGATGCAGGTGAAAGGTGCCAAAGGGGAATTTACACTTTGACCAGGAGGTGAGGTAGGGAGATTGTGGTGGAGATGTACAGTACTGGGAAGACATGGTCATCGATTAGACGAGCGAACAGATGCACAAATGGTGACGAAATGTTAAATGAGAGATGGTAGGTGACTTCGGGACTACGCCGACACGGGCATGGTCGGTGGCGAGGTGACTCAGCCAGGCTGACTCCACCAGGGTGACCAACAGCGAAAGGTGACTTCACCGAGTGGTGATGCTGTCCGTCAGGTAAAACCGCCAGCGAAGGTTTCCGAGAAGGCGCGATTGTTGGCGCACAACTGTCAAGCTTTCAAGCAACTCGACCGTGGTTTGCGTGTTTGTTTGCAATTTGGTGGCAAATTGCCTGTTGCCTGATGGATGTCAATATCAATGTCAGCCAAAAGTGTAAATAAATAAAACTTCGCAATGGCCCATCCAACGAAAATCACCTCTTTCGTTCTAAAATAGACAGTGAGGTGCTTCGGTGGTTTACTCAGTGATGATTGCTTCGAGTAGTACTTTCAAATTTGAAGTGAATTGGATTGAGTGAATTGAGTGAATTGAGTGATTCGAATGATTCATGAACACACGATTTGGAGTAAAAGTTGCTCGTTATTTGTAGAAGGAATTGGTCTGGTGCAATCAGGAAATGACAATCCGGTTGGCGGAAGACAGAGAGGGGAACTACCACTGGGGGTGTGCAACCTATTAACCTAGTGTCCTGCACAGACGGCTGGTTAATTATGCTCGTAAAGTGGTCTGATGGAGCTAATCCTTTGAAGGTGCGACAGTGGATGCATGCGTGGGTGGGTGTGTCCTTGGTAGCCAGTCCACGGCGGTGCGCAATTCCCGATCGGTCCGAGACAATCAATTGGCTGATTGATCGATGCGCCAATGGGGACAGTTTGTCGGGCAGTTCACAAAAGACAGTGAAGTGATCAATTAGTGACAATCACTGGATGTCAATGATATCGAAGTAAGGAGGAGGCAGGAGAGGAGTGATGGGTTGAGATGTCCTTCCGATGCTATGCTTTGTACTGAGGACATTTTAACGAACACTTTAGGCAGTGGAGTGAGCACAATTGGGTCGGCGTGTGTTGCGAGTGCAGAACAGTGTCTGGTGAACTCCTTCTGTGCTGCTTTTGACCTTCCTTGGTGTCATCCATCTTGACTTGGCTAAGCTTGCAGGCAATGGCAAGGGATGACACGCTTGGCAGTGAATCGATTGTGTCCGGCAGTGAGTGGTCCTGATGGCCACCGAGCCGAGTTCCATTGACATCGAGACAGTGACGAGAAGCGAAGTGAAGTGTGGCCAGTGAGTGCAGTGGTCTCACTTCTGTTGATTGCATTCGATCACTAATTGGATCAGTGATCGGACAGACGACATCACAACATGACTGCAGTGCAGTGCCCACATCTCCACATTTCCACCGAAACCAATTGGCGCGCCAAATTTTCGCGAACGACACTCAAACCACACGGATAGGATGGAAAGACTTGGCCAGTACGGCTGACACTGCACGACAAGGCTCACTGCAGCACTCCACTCACCGCTTTCGACTATCTCGCTCGCACACTGACACTCCACTTGGTCGGCCGCATCTTCTCCACTCGGCTTATATACTCGAATCCGACTGGCGGATTGGCAGAGAGCGCCAGCGAGATGAAAAGAGCAGTTTAGATTAAATTCAATTGGACGGATTGGAGAAAGCCGAACGTTGGTGCTCCCAGAGCAGCGAACTACTCAACTCGAGCGTAGGCTTCGATACATGCAGACTGGTGTAGACTGAGCCACTGACAGACGATGCCAGACGGTGCGCATGGTGGAGAGCAACACTGCACCGCTGCAACACACCAAGACCTGCAATATCTTCACCAGTCTGACCTTAAGTGCATCAAGCCACTGTGGAACGAATCAAATGGTGAAAGCGACTTCATCATCTCGCCACAGCCGAACCGTTGCACAGACCGCTCACCACCAGAAAACCAATGGGGAAGAGGACACCCGGTCTAATTGCACCGTACCGCCACTGAGCCCCTCCGTGTGCTATCCAACCAGTCGGCGCCGATTCTGCTTCCTCTTTTGTAGAAATTCTTCACTCAGCAGATATTACGGTATGAGGGAAGAAGTAGACGAAGTAGACGAGCCAACTGAGGACGAGAAGAATGAAAAACAAATAACGGAAAGAAAGATGCGGATACGAATGATAATGCAGTAACAGACTTTAATAGATTGGTAATGATGGACTACAGTGGGCAATTGTGGAGACTGGCCGAGTGACGATACAAGATCATAATCGGTGGGATGATGATGGGGTCAATGGGTGCTGAGGGATATGATTGCACTGGTGCACTCCCACCGAGTGATTATACCGTCGGTACTAATTACGAGCGAAGCAACACACAGACCACAAGTCGGTCACCTTCAGTAGATCACCACTGTGGGATTGTGTCATTAAATGGAGCAATGACTGATCATGATCATCATCATCCATCCGACTGGACATAAAGGGTGAGATCAAATGTGGAGTGTTCGCTTAAAGAACCTTTTACGACTGGTCGTGACCGTGAATGGTGCAGACAGGCAATGTTTGACTGGTTAGGTTGCAGGGATGCCGTGCAGGTTGAGGCGACTGCAGCCAGACCAGAGCAGGGCGGACCACCCCACCATTGTCTTGTTGCTTGTAATTATCGTCAAGTGCCATTGAGGATGACACATATCGACTACTACGTGCGTTCGCACCACCACCGACAAGTGCTCAATTTGTCTCACTCACCAGCACTGGTAGTGACAGTATACAACCAAGAGAACTTGCCGACTTGCCTTGAACCTGAAGCTCAATCAAGTGCATGCTCGATTGGCTCGTTTACCTGAACACCGTGATAGACAGACAGGCGGGACTGAAGGGGCACGCGGTGCTTTGTACATTGTACAAGCAAAAGCAATGTAATTCTTTGTAATTGGCAACAATTAATGCACAGAGCACACAAAGTAGTACCTTCAATTAATTATGAATGCACAATAGTTGAGTGTGGCCGTATTAATTACTCCCACACCAGACAGACAGACAGACCACTAATACGGTGACTTGTGCGGCGTGCAGTCGGCATTAGAACAAAAGTTCCCAATTGAGATGGTAGTGGAAGCTAATCCAATTAGAAGGACCACTGGAGGTGACCACCACGGTGATTTGCTTGTTGCTTGCGCCACAACACAATTCGATCTGCCTGTCCACATGCCAGTGCATCTGCATATCTTCAATATCCCCATCCTTGTCAGTGCCATAATGAATATTATTTATTGCCATCGTTTTGGACATAAACCAAAATGAAGAATTTAATTAACACAGTCGAGGAATTAGCTGGAGGAGAGTGTGGCAAATTTAAATCTAGCGCGCACCCAAAAAAGTCCAATAAATCTTTACAAGGAAATGAGAATATGCAATAAAGATTGGCAGAAGCAATTCTAGAGGTCATAATCGAATCGCTATTGCCAATCCCAACAGAACGGCAGACAGAATCGAGATGACTCGTTTAGTGTGCTGTGAAATGGTGAAATAGTGCCACTGTGTGAATGGCAGTCCACAGTGGGGTACACTATTCAGTCTGTTCGAGAGCTCACCGAGAAAGTATGCAAGCGATGCTTACCAGTGATGATAGCGATGAGATGCAAATTATAGCCACTTGGCCACTTGGCCGACACAAACTCACAAAGCGTGTCGTGCTGAAGCATACATAACCATACCATCCTGACAAGTCAGTCACTCGGTTGGTCGGACGGTTGTTTGGTGGAGTAGTGTGCCTCTCAGCGCCCGTTCAACAGGCGTTGTCTTGTTGCCTCCCTTCATCCTCGTTTCCAGCATATTCCAGCATTACAGCAGACAAGCAAAGATAATCAAGACAAGCATCAATTGAATTGAACCATAATTCATGATAAGGCCAAATTTATGTCTTCACACGCACAACCTGTGGTATTAATAAAGAGACATGAATTAGTCAATATTGAGACATCGAGACATTCGATCGAATGAACGTTGTGAGCATACATAAGTAAGCGAGACAATCGGTGGAACGTATCGCCACGAGGCAGACAGCCTTTTCCAGTGATGCAATCGTGTGTGCGAAATGCAACTGTGAATGCAAAGTTGATGACTTGTCAGGATTGTGTTGGCATTGCGATAAGTATCAATAGGAAACAATTCTCTAGACTAAACTCACTCCAGTCTAAACTTGTCCCGAATAATGCCGATGCAAGTGCTGTTAATCAAACCATTGCGCAACACATTCTCAACACGAATAAATGGAATGCATGCTTCTTTGATTAATGTGGTGACACCTAGGACTACAAAATAGCACTAATATAATGCAACAGATTAAAATTGGTAATCATTAGTTTATTTATAAATATATTTATATAAAATATGAAACTTATATAAGTGATAAGATTAGATAAAAGTATTCAATGTTTTTGCCATTGGTGTATGGGTGCCTTCGATAGGAGAAATGCCAAAAGTGCTACAGAAATAGTCTGACAAAATATAGCAGAAAATAAAGCATTTCGAGATGGCACAGTTGGAACACTTTTGTTTCACGTGGAAGTAACACAATTCGGCGTTTTCAAATTTGTCATTCTTGAACACATCAAGTACATCAGCTGGATTCCATTTAATAGCCTTGGATGGCGACTGATTCTTCAAATAGACAAATAGAGTGCTTAAACTGATGCACTTCAAATTCCAAACAAGCTTCAAATTAAGAATATCAGATTGTTTCATGATGTAATCAAAAACGTCGCGCGCTTGCTCAATTTCGTCATTTTCAGCAAATATGTAAGTAGTCTTCGTTGTGTCCGCTTTAACTGAATAAATAAATTTGTGTACATTGTGAATTGCTAGCCGCAGATTAGGAAAATCAAAATCCTCAAGAGGAATTTTGTGAGATTTCTGAGATCTCAGTACTTCGGCTTCGTGATCTAAATATTAAAAATTATAGTAAATAAATTCAAATTAATCACAATTTTCTAAAACGTTACCATGTCCGAGGTCACTTGGTGGGAAAAATGAATGGAATGTGCCCATAATGCCATGGAAAAAAGAATACTTTGCAATTCCAACTTCAGCAGGAATGCAAATCTTATTATTTCGGACAAAAACATGAGTTGAAACAATTATGTATCGATGGCTAACGTAATTACTACCAACACGTTCAGACAGAAGCTTTGCATCGGACGAATTGGACAATGAATTTACTATTGAATTTTCATATGAAGACGAGGATGCCATGGGGCCAGAATGACGATTTTGTTTGAGATTATTCTTGGCCTGAAATGAATTTTCATATGAATGACGATGTTCCTTCTGAATGCTATTTGCCTGAGGTTTTCTTTGTTGAATAGTATTGCTCATTATCACCACAGGTGAATTAGTTGGCTTCGGAATCTCGGTTTCTTCAGGAGTCTGATATTTCTCGGACATCTTTCTGTAATACTCCTTACCATCCGCCGATAAGCCTGTAAAAGATAATGCAAAACAACTTGAGTTTGCAAAACAGGTCGTCGACTAACTAACCTTGCCAGCGCTGAATTGCAAGTCGGTGCAAGTATTCATCATTATTTCGGTGGCATATTCCAAGTTTGGCTTCCTCGTCACGGATTTCCTTCATAAAATACTCGAAAGCATTTAGTCTAGTGTGATGCGACATGGTCGACGAGTTGGAATGAAATGAAAGTCGAAAGTCAGAGGAGCTCGACTGAACAATGCTGCGCACCAACTTGTTGAACAAAGCCTAGAGACAAAGGCCAGAAATGGTGTTACTGGTGGTCTGTTCACAAACGACGTAACTGAGATGCAATTATGTGGTCTACATTGTATGTGTTAAATTATGAAATTAGATTTGCTGACAGATAAATAGATAATTCTTGATTAAGATTAAAATAAAGATAAGTAAGATATATAAAATATATAAAATTATAATATGCAATAAATAAACAGTTATGCACTAGGTAGACAGCACAAATTGAGCTGCACAATATGCTAGCGCTAGGATAGAGTTGTTAATAGACAGAATGACAAGCATTATATTCACCCGGTGAGTCTCATCATGACTCATGAGTAGTCATCGAGTAGTCATCTCCAAGACTTGCGATAGGTGAGACTCATTCGATATGATCATTGACACTTATGAGTTCGACTGACACTTGTGAGTCAATGTTGATTTCCAACAATATGGACTTTGGTTAGATTTTTGTCACAAGCTTTTTTCTTGGATTTGTTTATGTTTTTAATTCAAATTCGAATGTTTATATTATCAAATTAACGTGTTTGGTCAATCTCGCCACAATTAGTTTAAGAGACAAAATAAAAACGATTCAAACTAATCAAACAAACGAGAAAATTCAAACTTTGTATTGTATTACCATGGCCACATGGCAATCTTGATATAGATTCTCGGTTCAATAAAATCACTTTATTTACAATGTGCACTGCACACTTACTACATATCATACATAGAGACAAACAAGGCCGGTTCGGTCAGTTGCCAACAGAAATAGACAAATCCATTGGTGAGATACATCAATTGACCATATAAACTAAGGTACAAAGATCTAGATCACAAGTCATTACGGTCAGGACAATCAGATTTAACAGATATGTGGGACACAGAACACCACGGAAAATAAAACGGAATGTGCATGTGTGGGTGTGTGTGGGTGTGTGTTGTGATCTGTTGGAGCTGCTGCCGATTGGTCCCCTAGGGACTAACTGCACTAGAATACTGACGGGTTGGGTGACTGTTCCCCTTTACAGGTTACAATTCGGTGACAGGAACGTTCGATTTGTGACTTGACGGTGGCGGGAACAATGCAGGCGCTGCCGGGAAGGTAGGAGAGGTTGAAGAATGGGGCACATTCGAGTAGATGTGATCAGTGGTGCCGGTGCTAAGGACTCGAGTGTCTGCACTGCTTGGAGTAAGCAACATCATTGGCGTCGACTCAGGCACGGTCAGTTCACTTGGTCCGGTGTTGTTCACTCGTCGAGTGGCAGCAATCGGGTGACCCAGTGCGGCTGCTTTCTTCTGAAGCATCGATGAATTAGAGTAAATATCCTCGTCCTCTTCCTCCTCCTCGTCATATTCGTCTTCGGGACAAGTGTCGTCCGCATATGAGCTCACTGTCCGGGCGTGTTCCGATGAGATCGTGCCCGTGTTGAACTTGCCCTCGGCAGGATTGTCGTCCGACGAAGAGAACGACGACTGAAGGAAGTTATTGTGCTGTACAGTTCCGTTATGTTCGTTGGTTCGCCTCTGTAACAGGTGGCGAGATGCTGCATTCAGGCCAATAGAGTTGTTGAGCGATGACAGACCAGAAGACATTCCATTTGTGCCGTTCAGGTTGTTGTAGGTGCTCGACACGACGATGTTGGTCTTGCTCTGTCTGTGGTGGTAGTGACCAAAGTAGTTACGCCATCGTTGTCGTTGAAGTTTATCGTTTCGCATCTTGTACAACACCACTGCGGCAATGCTAATCACCACCGAGGCTAAGATACCGATCACAATCAGTAGAACTGCTAGTCGGTTTGAACTATTTTGTTGCTGTTCTTCAAGGTTGGAAATTTCGCCATCACCTTTGAGGTTCCCTGTTTGTGAGTTGACATTTTCACCACTTTCGTTGGTAGACGGTGGCACTTTGGGACTAGGTAAATGGAGCACACAACGAGGCACAGGCGCATTCCAAATTCCCTTGCTGGTGCAAGTGATCGAACTAGCACCATCCAATTCAAAACCTTCAAAGCAAGTGAAATTTGCCTTGCTTTGTTCTACATGCATATTTCCGTGAGGGAATTGTGGAAGTTGCGGACAGCGAGGATTCAGTTCGGGACAATGAGGAGGTTCCCGAGACCATTCCCCGTCGGGCCGACACTTGGCGGTGGCTTTGGTCTTGACTGATTCGCATGAGTAGATTATTACGTCGCCAGGCACAAATTTTCGTTTACGACCCAAATTAAGAATACGTAGTCCTGCATGAGGGCGTACTGGTGCGGAACACTCCACGGGCACACACTGATACGGATCGGTGGCATTGGGCAAACCAGAACCAAAACTGACAGGTTCAAGGGCACTCCACTGGTCGTCCTGACGACAATGTCGAACATTGGAAAGAGCATTCAGACGAAATCCATTATTGCAATGGTACTCGGCACGAGAGTCAGTTCGACGTTCGTTTGTATACAAAATTCGACCTTGGTTGGGAAGAGGCAAAATTGGACATTGCTTGAGACGACATTTTGGTGGGGGACGGTTCCACGAGCCATTGGCTCTACAAGTGAGAATCGGAATGCCAATAGTTTCATAGCCTTCCTCGCATTGGTAGAGAACGTTGCTGTTGAAGTAAAATTGTCCATTCGATGAATCTGTTTGCTTGGAATGGTCTACTTGACCCGGGTCGTTGCAAAAGACCTCTGTCAAAAGAAAGAATTATCAGTAAATGCAGCCAGATAAATAAATACATACTTTGACAGTTCAAAGTGACTGGTGGCCACCAACGAGGAATCATGTCCATTCGTTGTTTTCTCTTCTCGAGATGTTCGACACTGTCATTTTCGAGGTCAGAATTGCGTCCGTCGATGTTGGTAGTGGATGTGGCATCGTAAATTGAGCCAATGAGATCATCGTCCGTTTTTCGACTCATTTTTCGCTTGTCCGCATAGTTTCCAGGAAATATGACAGATTTGTGTCCATTTGCATTCGCTTCTGGTTCTTCATCCATGTCGCTCATCAATCGCTTGCTGTTCTTTGTTCGTCCCGTACTAAGCAACACCACGTGATGATCCGAGTCCGAGTCTGGTTTTGCCGAATCAGGAAATATCACGTGACTGCTTAGAGAAGAAGGTTGAGCGTTTATTTGGTCAATATAAGTGCAACGAGTTTCTTCTACTCCATCAACTGGCTTGAAGCCTTGGTCACACATATAAGTTGCTAATTGGCCGACTGGAAATACGTGATGTTTCTGATTACGTTGAAGATTTGAATTCGCGTTTGGGACTAGAGGTGGGAGGCCACAGAATTCTGTAGGAAAATAATAGTAAAAATGAATTATTTAGCTTCAAAATACAAACGTACGGTTATGATTGATTTGTGGCTGTCGAATTTGTCGATTCAGCTGGCTGGCTTGATACAAGGTCAAGGTTCGGTTCAGTCTGCTTTGGTTGCTTTGGTGACCGGGAAATTCCTCGGGAGTTATCCTGGGATAACGGTGATGAAGGACTGCACTGGGATAGGGCGACATTGTTATAGATTGAGTATCACAAAGGGTGAGATGACTGCTGAGTGACAATGTCAACATGATCAAGACCAAGAATTTGTGTAAAGACTTGGGCCAGAACCAGGATTGAGTTTTAATTGAGGAAAGACGAGGAGAGGACATTGTGCTTGGTCTCCTCGTTTGGTGGCGATCGGAAAAAGCACGGTGACTGTCATCGGTGATTTTATTCGAAATATTTGTAGAAGAGTCACTTGTGGGAAACGATGTTTGTGCAGATGACGAGAAGGACGATAGTGGTGAAGGACTATAGCGAGAGGTCAGGCTCGACAATTGGGAAAGACTTGAAGTGCCTGATAATGCATTTGTTGTTTGCCCCTGGTGCAAACATTGACATTCGCGCGTGGAGGTGCTGCTGGACGAGAATGATGTTGACTGGAGATGATGGGACTGCTTCGAGTTTGTGGTCGACTCTAAGCGACGCATCCACTCGATCGACAGAAGACGACGAGCATCGAATGCAAAGTTGCAAACACTTGAAAGGAGACTATGAGTGTGGAATTGATCATGACGAGCATGGTGCTGCTGTAGACAGGAAGGAGAGAAAAAGGACGAATCACTTGACGCCATCACACGATAAGATGACTCCCTCGATGGCGATTGTTGCTGAAGATCAGTTTTATTGGTGCCATTCGAGTCACTAGGACGGTGCTTCTGTGGCTGCTGGTAGCAGTTGTGATGCTTATGATGGTGCAGCTGCCGATCACTAGCTGCCATTATCGGCCTAAATCGAGAAAGAATGGAATCGAATTAGATGCATTCATGACCATTTATACATTTACGTTCAATGTACAGCGTAATAAGCAAAGCAAAGCCCTTCTACTACACAAACAACTCTGTCAAACTCTCACTGTGGCGAATGATGGAATGGAAGGCAAGAGAGGGAAACGAAGGGGAGAGGAAAGACCAAACAAACGGACTTGACATAAGAAATAATTACCGCTCTGCAATCGGTATGATTTATAGAAGATATTGGGGAGCATTAGTGGAAGGAGCACTTGACACCGTTCAGCGAAAGACAAAGCAAATTCCAGCGTAATGCGGCACTAATACTGTCCGTGCACTAATAATAACGACATCCATCAAACAACAACAACTCTAAGGTCACTCAAGACAAAGTGGCCGAGAGTGAATGAGTGAATCAATACATAATAATGAGTGACACACAATGGTCCGATTAGGTGGTGAGGTGGTTGCGCCAAAGGTACACAAAAGTGGATAATGCCGATAAATCTGTCAAATGGCCAGATTCGATTGGCTCACAGGTTCACTCCAAGCAAACAGTCCCCACCAGTGCGCACCAAAACGCAGCACTCTACTCTGCCACAGTAGCACTCGGTGGCACTCTTTTTATCGGCGGCTCAACAAAGAGATCGCAATAAAGTTGACGAGTGGCTCGATGTAATCGGCAATAAAACATTACATTACTTTATCTAGACAAATCTGAGCTTGTGCCAGGCGTGTTGCTGTGAGATGCTCAGTTGATGCTGTTGGTGACGCCGAGGTGGTGATGCTTGGTGTGATTCGTACCAAGGGTATTCGACCACTAGACCAGCGGTGGCACAACCGAATTAGCATGCAAACACAGTGGTAAAGCAGAGCGAACAAAGCACCGATTGATCAGACAAAGAATCGAGTCTCTTTCATGCAAACAGGCTCCGTTCGCAAGAAGGCAATTCGAGTCGGCCTGTGGCAGTGTAGAGTTCAAATTTCAAGTGCGTTCAGAGTGTGGCTCGAGCGTCGACTTGTGGCACGATGGGATTGTGTCAGCCAACCGACCGGAGTGGAATACATTCGGATGGAGTGGAGGCAGTGAGCCGAATCAACTTACGAGACGCACATTCAGTGATTGGCTGGTTGAGTAACCAAAAACACACTGGACAAGTAAATGAAGTCAACTTGAGTGAGTAGCTTTTTGTTCGAAAATGGCAACAACACGTCCAATGTGTAACAAGTACACGTGTGCAATACTGTCGAGTTCAAGGCGATCGGACAGAATGAACTAATAGAAGGAAGGCACAGTTCGATCGAGACAAGTAAAGTAAAGTAAAGTGAGTGAAATCAATTTGTTGATCGGAAGGCACCGGCATTTGCTTAGAATAGTTTAGAACACTTGCTACATTGCCGCACTGCATGTACTGGGACAGTACCGAGAAGTACTCGCATCCAAACTTAATTTCGTGCAATGCAAATGACTCATCGAGCGAGATTGTTTGATACAACCAACTGTGGTAATTTAACTGAATTGTATGGCTTGTCTGCTTGTGAGCAGTAATTTATCGACCACAGATGGTTGTATAATCGAAAATTGCAATGCAGTTAGTGGGAATTGGCAAAGTGAGATCATAGACATCAGCATCATGATCAGCATCAACTTGGTCTCAGCTTGCACTATCGTAAAATGAATTGTCATGTCGGTGTGAGCAAATGCCACTTGGTGGGAATGAATATTCTGTCTGTAGATGTACAATGTACATTGATTGCTTGAGTTGAGTTGAGTAGAGAGATACACAGTGCACCAGTGAGTGCACAGTCAGTGGCGATATTAAATCAACTGATGCGGAAATTAAATCCATTCGGAATGAAAACAAAAACAAAAGTGCTACATATGAGATGGCTACTAAAGATGGAAAGCGAGGAAAGGGAAGGCAATAAATCACGTTGGTGGTGAACTCAACTTGCTGAATGAGTATACCATATACATATGTGTGCGAATGTGCCGATGACTAAGTCGATTCGATGCGATCAATTGTTGCGCGAGATTATGATTATGAGTGGTGCTTGCTTCCTAGATCGAGCAATGGCACCATGCAAATGAAAGTGTCAATAGCGCCACTCGATAATTTATTGACTCGCTCACACAGCTGATTAGATCAATCAATGAATGAACCAGTGAACGACATTGCAGAATGACTTGCACACAGCCACACTGGCCACAGTGGCCAGCAGAGTGACCGAATTCACTGAGTGACGGCGTGAGTGAGCGCTTTTCACTTGCTCTCTGATCGATGCAGATAGTAGAACACACATTCACACTGGTAGCCCAGATATCGAGGATGTGGTCGGTTGAATGGTTTGCCAAGTGGCCATTAATCGTCACCGATTGACAGCAGTGAACGCGATTATGGCAGTGTTTGTGCTGAGCTTGCAATAAGCCATCTTCTCACCCTCTCTCTCCCTCTGACAGTCTAAAGGAGATGGCAAGTCAAACCAATGGGTTGTAGGTGTAGTGGCTCGGATTTTCCATTGAACGATATCGTTTGTCTGGCCATCTGGGTGGTGGTGTGCCTCGCCAAATACGTGGGATGCTTCAACAGGATCTTCCTTGTGGTGGCGATGGTCATTCCCAAGAGAAGAGAGCACAGACACACAGTCGCACACTCCTTGTCTGGCCGGGTATGTAATTTCGTGTATTGAGGTTGTATACTTTCCGGGGGCTCGGTAAATCGATGATTGGCCAGTGCACGGAGATGCTTATCATCGATACAACTTGATGCTTCTGTGCGCCACTACCACAGTGTCGATGATAATGTGCGGGCGAGAAAGGTCGAGTGGATCGAATTCCTGACAGGACAGAATAGCGTTAAGTGGCATTATTTACTACTTCTGGTGGGGGACAACATAACGTTCGACAACGGTGATGACGATCGTTATCGTTGAGCTATGGATACTTCGTGTGTTGCTCGTAGTTTTCCACAAAATGAGGCAATCCAACGGTGGTGATGAGATGCAATGAGCAGATGATTCAATCGAAACATTCAATGAGCCAATCGGGTTTAACAAACTGAACTAAACTGTGTGCATCGATCGATTGCACTAATCACTCTCTCACCCTCCCCCTCCCATTGCCATGTTAATGACACTCACACAAACACACGTTTATCGATGCTTCTGTGATCTTAATATGCAAATGCAAACACAAGCAAATACACGGAACCAGGCAACTGGCAAACAGAATTTCTAAATACACAAATCGAATCGAATGCATCAGTGCATGGTGGTCAATGTCATCGTTCACCGACCGATGTTTACATAACACACACACACAGGCACTCACTGCATCCGCATCACTGAATGGCATCTCACGCACACAAGTCACTCGAGCTCGCCGTACCTGTTAGCGTTACCACTGGTAATGGAATAGTAGCGCTTTAATAGAAACAACAAACAGAAAAGCAGTAAAAAATAAAAAACTCATAAATTAAAACTATACGAATTGATAAATCATAAGGTTACGTCATCTGTCTGGTGCTAACTGGATAGTCTGCTTGTTATATTTGATTCGATTGGACGGTTTGTTTTAGACACATTTTGGTAGTGAACGATTCATGGGAAGTCATTTCATTCATCGAAGATTGTAACTAAGCAAATGAAATGCAAAGTACTAACGAAATGTATAAGAAGTATAGAATGACAGTTGGCAATCGTATGCGATTGAACGTTGAGTCGTTGTTGTTTAGTGAGACGATTTCAATGTCTTGCACTGGACAAGTTTGCACTGAAGACAATAATCGACGTAATTGGTGGTAGTAAGTTGTGGCTTGCACGATAATGACCAGACTGACATTGGTCAATGCTATACCGAGAATGCAATGGGATAATGAGTTTGTGTTTGGCACTGCCGATGGTCCTTCCGAGAAAGAATGAAAGCGAGTCGAGTAGTGAAATTGAGAGAAACAACTCAAACTCGCTAGTAACACAGCAAAGACAAGAGAAGCACCCTTTATCCTTTATCGGAATGATGGCAAAGGCAACAGCCAAAGAACAGAACAAAAGTCAACTGAGACAGACAGACACAAAGCACAAATGGATGGAAACACACGCACAAGACTAATTGGCGGTTTGCATGCAACAAGCGAAAAGATGCAATGCGCAAAGTCTTACGTTTGCTCGACGACAATGGCCATTTAGCGCACAGACGAGAAGAGTGGCTGGTTGGTTGGATTGGTTCGGCGAGTGGATAGGGTTGGTGGTCACTTTGGTCAGGGTGGTGCTGAGTTGGCCTTGGTCACAGGCACACACATGGTCCGAGTGGATCGGTTTGGTCACACTGGACACGCTTTGTTTACAGTGCGAGCAGTGTGCTGCAAGGCTAGGTCAGGCCCGGCTGGCTCAGTGTGCTGCGCCACTGACGAGGCTGAGAATCGAGTGAGCGATCGTGCACTCCGGACAGGATCGTGCCTGCTCGATCAATGGGCACAGGACGGCAACACCACGAGAGACGATTTGAGTCGAGAGTCGAGTCGACAGAACTGAACGACGAGGCAATCAGCGAAGAAAGACGCAGAGGGCTGGTCCGACCACCACCAACCTGTCGGTGCTTCTGTCACTGCTTTGTCCTCACGCTCCATGCAGTCGATGGCCATCTGTGAGTCACCCCGACGTCGATCGCATCTTACTTGCTAGTCGGACTCTGCCCTACTCGCCACTCGCCACCACTGACCCGTCATTTTGGCCTAGTTTCCTTCCTGGCTTCCTTTCCCTTTATATCGGGACAAAAGCCGGGAAATCCAAGCTGTGCAACACGTGAAACACATGTTGGCAATCTCGTCTTTGTCGTGTGTCAGATCGACGCAGACCAGTACTTGCGAGAATTTCCATGCGCCACCCGATTGAGCAAACAGAAGCGACCTATCGATGGGTAAACACTCGAGCCACTTAAGACAATGACAAGATAATGGAAAACAGGCAAAGTGCTAAGGAGACCAAGAGACACACTGGTGGACAGCAGACCGATGGCAAGCAAGCACTGCCACCGGCTTGTCGTGCCGAGTTATCTTCGGTGCGATGTGCCCTCCACTCGAGTACCGCCTTGCGGGTATCGAGATGTACACAAACGAATTGTGCCCGTTGTACAGTGGCCAGAGAGATCGTATCGGCATACTTGACCCCTTTCCCTCGGTTATCTTCGTCGGTGGCATAGTGCACTAGCTACAGGAATGTGCACCTCTCCACCAAAAGCGAAACCGAACGGTGGCACAGTGAGCCAGTGAGTACCTTTGCGCTGGCACAGATATTGAATGACCTATCCACACCGAGTGATACCAATCGGCGTCATCCTGCTCCCGTTTGTGCTGACTAATTGGTGTCCAATCAAAGGCACTTTTAGAGCAGACAGAATGGAGTACTAATTAGTGCCGAATTACGTATTTCATTGCGGCCGCGAACTAAGCTGCAGCTTAGTTATATATGAGTGCTGAGTGCTTTCCTGGTTTAGCATCGAATCGAGGTGACAATCGGCCAACGATGGGGTAAGAGGAGCCCAAAAGGAGTACATATGACCAAGCAGGAAAGACAAACACACCGATTGGTCGCTATAAATAGAGTGCACGGTGAAATACGACCGTCAAGGACAGACCACTGAACGCATTGATCAATAGAATCGAGCTGCCACCGAGTGATGATGCTGAGCTTGGCACGATGCGGCAGAATATTCCGACGGTGGTTCATGTCATCGCAGCGAGAGACAAGTTGATACCTTGCCTGGGCCTGTGCCCATTCCTGCCATCAATGTATTTTGCCTCACTGGTTTCAAGTTCGCTTCGAACAGATCTCTTGGTGTCTTCGTGACTGTCTCGACGGCGGCATGTGTCACTCTCCTCGACCGACCTACCAGTAATGAAGACGCAATTTGGCCCAATTTATCCGCCACTCACACTATCTACCTCTACCAAGCAGATCGGTGTTCCCATTCACTGACTGACACAAAGTTGACAAAGAATTCGTGCATTTGTATCATCATGAGTAGTTGAGCAATGGCGGTGTGCCCCAAAGTAGTAAGTGAACAGTTGGCATCGGCTCGTTAGCCACTGGGGACGATAGTGAGAGGATAATGTCGAGATGAATGGATGGAGTACTGGTGCATGGGCACGATCCGGCCAGACACACAGACACAGAGGCGTACATTATAAATAGGACTCGGCTTTGTCGGAACGTGTCGAGTAGATCAGCAAAGTGGCAAATGGCACCGTGTGCAAATGTTTTCATTGCGAGCACATCAACAACACCGACACCACTCGATGACGACTGTCGCATTCAACGTCGAACCTCTCTGTCCGTGGTGTAGCCCGCATGGCGATGTTTGCTGTTGTGTTCAGTGGTGCTGTCCCGGTGATGACGATCACAACGGGCGCAATTAATTAAGACGAGACGCAATCAACGACCTGGCCTGGCCACCACTCGCTCCTAATTCACATTCACTCGGCCCACCTCTGTCTTTGCAGTGAGCATTGCCTGTTTGCATCGCTCGCACCTAACCAACCGAACCAAGGCAATGCTAACGAGCTGATTGTACACTACTCCTCGGTGAATGTTGTTCCGACAACGAACAACTCGAAGATGATGTTCGCTGTTGCATCACTTCCAGGACCACCATCACAAAGGGCCGTGTTTGCCGTGTCGTCTGTAGTTCGCACACCGCCGCCACATCTGCCACTTCACTAGTCAGCACTGAACTCACTCACTAATGGACTTGTTTATCACCAAACTTATAATCGTAAACTAGTGAAATTGTCTCACGACCCAAACGTAACTTCAATTGCGCGCACTACTTTTAGTCGAGAAATTTTCCAGCAACCACCGTTCAGTTTGGAACATTAAGTGAGCAAACTTTCCACCAAGTGGCAAATGTGCATGCGTTTGTTGTGTTTGTGCGCTGGTGGCTTGTCTGTGGCTTGTGGCAACACTGCCGTGGACTCGATGCAACTTGCAAGTTTTATTCTCGCCCTCGTCTTACTGTGACTTTGTCTATTTTGGCTGCTTCCGAGCATTTCTTCGTCTTCTTGTTCACCAAGTCATCTGAGACCAGTGGCAGGCCGGCCAACCCGAAGACAATCGGCCAATTTGCCCGATTACCGATTGGGCCATCGACATATGCCGATTGGCTTCATTCGCTCTGATTGGTTCGTTCACTTGATTGGCCTTATCGTCACATGCACTGATTGATTTGTCGACGATGCGGATAGTTATTTTTATTTAAAGGGTGCTAATCGTCACTAGTGCGTTGACAAAGTTGCTTCGTTTGCTCGATTGGCCAAGCGACTCACAACTGCAGCCAACAATAATAACGCAATCACCAATTAGTCGATAATGTCAGAGAGTTAGATAATCGTCACTGAAAACTACCGCTACCACAATCACCTGATCGACGGTCTCAATACCTCGTGTTTGTCTTATTCGGTTTGATTCCGACATAGGCAAACATTTAACCCCTGTCTTCCTGTTCGTTCCGTCCGTTTTGATTTTGTTCGAAAACTACCGTGAGTAATCCTCACCTATGTTGCCATCATTGGCACCCGAGAAAATCAAAATAATTTGGTCATGTTGATCAAAATCGCTTCCATCCTTTTGCAAGTGTCGTTTGTAGTACTGCAAACTGCCTCTACCGAAGATGAGCCTCATCCCTCGTCAGCATCTTCATCATCACCCTTTTCACCGTCATCCGAGCCATCTCCTTCCGAGCCAACATCCCCATCATCACCATCACCACCCGAATCCTTGCCGACTGTCACCAGCAACACTGTCAAGACCGACGAAGAAGCCATGTGGGCATTTGAGCTACTCAACTACTCGTCTGTTTGTTCTCTGTACGACAACAATGTTCATTACCTGAGTACGGTCACAGATAATATTAAATTAGTCTACCATTACCTGTTGGCACAGTTCCTTTCGCTGCTCACCTTATGGCCGAGTTCGCAATCTTCACCCGAAAGCGACAACCATGTTCACATGTCGCGGCTCAGTGGATCTGCCTTAAGCTATCATTTGTATACCTTACAAACATTGCTCTTCCGCACCGAAACAGTAGCTGTCATTTGCATTTTACTCATTCTGGCTGTGTTTCTTCACTCACTAATCCACTACCGAGAAAGGCATCGCTTGGCCGAGGCAGCTCCTTTTTACTCGCCTCTTTCTGCTGCTTCACCAAAGTCGTATCAATTTCTCGCAAAACTATTACGATGTCTCAATTTTACCATTTTGTTCTCTAATTTATTTGGCTTTGTCGATTCCGCATTGAAGAATTTCCGTTCTACTGAAGCGATAACTGTTCAACTTAGTCATGGACATGCGGGCGTGTACTCACTGCAAGGTCGACGACCAAACATGGAGGACTGTTTCTCTCTGAAGAATAATGTCTCCAAAGAATTGGGAATAGACTATTATGCTGTGTACGATGGACATGGTGGCCCGGTTCGTATTATTTCTGTATATTTTTTTATTATAATATTTTTACTTTAGCATGCAGCCCTTTTGGCAGAAAAAGAAATATTTGATGGAATCTCTAAACGCATCAAAGAAATTCTTACTGAGTCAAACAAAGAAAATTGTGAAAATTTGCCGAATCAGGTGCCTTCTTCGTCTAGCAAAGATTCCCCTTCAGAAAACAAGGATTCTTCATCCTGTTCATCTCCTTCCTCAACTTCTTTAATCTCGTCTCTCACCAATATCAAAAGCTGTCCGGCCAGTTCCATAAAATCTTTAAATCGGTTTGACAGTTTAACTGTCAACGCAATGAAAAATATTCTTCATGAAGAAGTGATGAAAGTTGACAAGCGACTTGTGGAACAGTTTCGCAAGAAAAGTGACATTTCTGGCAGTACTGCATTGATTGCCGTTAGGTTAATACATTCAAACACCTTGTTGGTGGCTAATGTTGGTGATTCGAGGGCAATTTTGGGTGATTGGAAAGGCGCCACAATCCCGTTGTCGTTTGATCACAAGCCTTATCAGGTATGTATCGATTATCTGCTTTGCTGTATGATAACAAACATTTGTGATTAGCTTAAGGAATATCGTCGGATAGTGGAAGCTGGAGGCTACATTATGCTAAAAGGTGTCTATCGAGTGAATGGCATTTTGGCGGTCTCTCGTGCCCTCGGAGATTATCCCCTAAAAGAAGACCGTCTTGTGATACCCGATCCTGATATTTTGTCATTTGACTTGAAAGAACTTAAGCCCAAATTTATGGTCGTTGCAAGCGATGGCTTTTGGGATACCTTTTCAAATGATGACGCTGCGCGATTCGTTCGCAACGAACTTGTCCGATATACACCGAACTATGCCGAAAGTCAGGCCAACTTGGCACTGTACATTGCGAAAAAGTTGGTCAATGAAGCGTACACACGTGAGTCGTACGACAACATTACGGTGATCGTAGTGCTGTTTGAGGATACACAAACAGGCACGACCACCACCAACACCACCACTGGCGGCAACGTTAAAATTGGCCAAGCGTCCAGTCCGTCCAAATCGAAACCTCTTACTCCGGTTAGTTCGTAGGGATGAACGAATTCCTGCACGCGCGAAAGTACAAATCACACCAGCAAGCAAAGCAAATTCAACCCAACCAAGCCTTCAATCAGCTGAGCGACTGTGTTTCCCTTGCCTATTGCAAACTTTTTCTTACTCAACGCTTGTGATAGTGATTTCCGATCTCGATATATTTCGATTCATAATTTGTGACTACAAAAAGAGCAAACTGCTAATGAAGATTAATGTATTTGTCCGACCAGTTGGATTCTACCGCAACTGTACAAATGCACATTTTATACGCGCATGTACATATAATTGATTATTAATATTGATATTATTTAGATTGACCTTTATTGACGACTTAGCGCGACATTGTACAATGTTCAGTACAGATGATTATACAAACTGTTCTGACTGGGCAAGGTTGTGAGTGTGTAAGTGTGGCGCGAAATGCGTCACAATCAGCCAAGTAAGTCGCAGTGGATTGAAATGAAATGTCGTTAGAGAGTATAGAAAAAACCAGTTAGGAAATGTTAGGGAAGAATGAAACCAAAGATTAGATATGACCAGTGCAGCACGATGACAGATTGCAGTGTAGTATTCGGTTGGCCACGGTGCGAGCACCACTTGTTTCCGTGTGACACTTCACTTACAACCCTTTTCTGCTCACAGCGAAGACGATATGTGGCGATTACTGATTTGATGATTATGTTTGTGGTTCAGGTGTAGTAGTTGAATATGTTTGGTTGCGTTTGGGTATATGGACTAGGGCAGGCAATGAAATAAAACAAAAGGACAACGGGATATGGTTGGAACGATATGAAAGTGTGTGTGGGTTGATCGGATCGGTTTTGGCATGACTAATGGACAATCAATGGGGGAGAGAAAGATTTGTTGCGTGAGATTAGGTGCGAAGTTTGCTGTTCTTGCTTGACATCATATTGTTGAGCTTATGGTGTGAGTTGTGTTCGTTGCTTTGTTCGTTGGTTCGCAGATTGAGAATGGCTGCCTTGTACGTACCAGTGGTCACTCCACTGGACGCTTTCCCTCCAAACTCGGACAGATCCTTCACTTCCTTGCAGTGCTCAAGGCCGAGGTTTTGTTCCATTTCAAAAATCTTGAGTTTCATGTAACGATTCTTGAGCACTTTGTTCTCAATCTCGAGGTCGAGTAGGCGTAATTCTCGGAATTTGTTCATATATCGGCTCGGTGAGGATGGACTGAGTTCACTTTCCTGGTCACTGCCTTGTTCGAAATTGCAATTGGCCGTATCGTTGTGTTGCATTGAATTTTTCACTCCAGACCGATTGGTGACCATCTGCTCAAGGTTGCTTTGTGCGTAGCATTTGGCCTGAAAGTGGGTGTGTCGTTGTGCGTTTCCGTTCACCTGTGGCACAGAGCCATTCTTGCCCATCACTTGTTTGGTGCCTTCTTGCTTTACTGAATGGTCGGTCTCGGCCTTGCCAGACTCCAACGACTGTTGCAGCTTGGAAGGAGTCTGTCGCATGTTGTTCTGCGATTCGTGATCGGTTTCCTCCTTTTCGCCTTGGATATTATCGTTGAACACAATCTTGGGCACAAAGAGCATCTCGTCGAATGAGACGTCGTCTTCGTCATCCTCGTCACTGTCGATCATGTACTCGTCCGACTCATCATCCATATTCTCCGGGGTATTGGATGCGAGCCAGTTGTCAGTAAACATCGATTGGTCCTGTCCTGTGATCTTGTCTGGCGTCTTTCCCAGAATGTCATATATCAAGAATTCGCACTCGTCCATGTTAAGACGATATCCATTGGCGGCCAAATGTTTCAAACGTTTCTGTGTGAGAATGATTGGTTACACTTTCCCAATGGAAATCATCTTATCGCCTACCTGAGCTCGCTTTCGCCAATTGGAAAATGAAACATCGCGCACATATCGCCAGTCCTTCTCCTTGCTCACCATGCCAAAGTCGAGCATCTTGGTAAATATCTGTCGCCATATTCGCTCCTTCTCGTGCTTGAACGCCTTCTTGGTGAACAGAATCTCCTTCTTGTCGTTGATGAAGGTCAAGATATTCAACCGCTTCAACTTGTGCTCAGTCAGTGCCTTGGGCATCTTACGAGAGTGCAAGTGAGTAAAGTGGTGCTCGTGAAACAATGTTTGAGTCAACATACCTTTGGTACTGGTAGACCCTTGATATGTGGAGTTGGGATGGGAATTGGGGACTTGTGACTGGGCTTCATTGTGCTCGGTGACTGGTCATCGTCCATCAATAACCCGAGATGCGTCCACCAACGGTGTGTCCGGATGGAGAGGTGAGCAGGAGAGGAGTGAGAGCTAAAACTAAGGCGAACACAGGTCGGTCTGAGATGAGCGCACTGGCCGATCAATTCGCAGTCGAATTGGTTACTCACAGTCAGTCAGTCATTTTGGTCGAACCAATCCAATTGCATTTGGTGCTGCGCAGAGTGAATCGAGTGCACTCACGGTTGTGGTAAGGCGATCCGGAGTGATGCCGAACAGTCGGACGAAGGAACACTTTTGACTGGTCTTTCGAGAGCACACAGTCTTGTACCAACAAGCAGGCATTCCGCACAACGGTGCACTACGATCCGATCGGCTCCGGTCGGTTTGCTGCCGAGGAGAGAACCACCAGAGTGCCAACAGAGGCACGAAGGCTGCACGAGTGCCAGCAACCGAATGGAATGAAGCGAGCGAATGATCCGTCCGCATCCGTCGCCATCCACCAGAGCATCGGCATTGCATCGAGCCAAGTGATGCACTTTCGATCAAGAGATGGTCGCCCAGTTGATCGCAAACGGACAAGCACAAGCACACACACACACAAGTGCAGTCTGACGGTTTGACAGTCACATATAGTCTGACTACCACTGGTTACTCTCACGGGTCGGTATATAGTGCGGACCAGTAGTCAGAAGGTCCACAAGGGATCGATTCGCTCAGGTTGGGATGCCACTCGACTGGCACAGGTCGATGGCTCGTGCACCCAACCGACCATCAGTCAGCACTGTAGTCAACTGCTTCATGGTTCTGTTCATTTGGGTGGCCAAGTGCGCCAAAGGTGCTCCGTCCAGTGGTCAACCTGACACTCGATCGATCAATTAGTGAATTTATTTGATTCTAGTGGGCAACAGACTTATTGCAAGGCTTACATCTAGGGTAGTTCGGCATAATTTAGAGTAGATCGTTACCGTACAACAAAAGAGACAAAACAATCTTTTCAAAACATAAACACCATAAGCCAGGCTTAGTGGTCAACTAAGTTATAGCTTGTCCATAAAGTAAGGAAGACCATCATTCTTGCGTCGTCGAGTGAGCACTTCGTATCCAGTGTCGGTCACCAGGTAGGTTTGCTCGAATTGGGCGGATCGCTTGCCATCAGCAGTCACGGCGGTCCAATCGTCGGGCCAACTGACATCGCGCCAATTGCCTTCAGAGATCATCGGCTCGATGGTGAAAGTGTGGCCTGCTTTCATAATACCCACTGCTTTGTTTTTGGCGTAATGAGGCACTTGTGGGGCAGTGTGGAACAGCCGATGAATGCCATGGCCGCAATAGCTCCGAACAACCGAAAAGCCATATGCGCTCACGTGTTTCTGAATCACGTTGCCAAGTTCGCGATACTTCTCCCCGGGCTGAATCAAGGCAGCAGCTTTCGTAAGAGCTTCATGAGTAACTTGTACCAATTTTCGGTGCACGGGAGCCACTTCACCTACGAACAAAGTCTCGTTGAGGTCACCATGAAAACCTCGATGAAACACCGTAATGTCCACATTTAAAAGGTCACCATTTTCCAATGGTCTTTGATCAGGAATTCCGTGACAGATCACTTCGTTCACTGAGGTGCAACACGACTTGGGAAAATTGTAATAATTTAAAGGCGAAGGATAACAATCCCGTTCAACGCAGGCTTCATGCACCAATCTATCGATTTCATCAGTGGTCACACCCACTTCCGTTGCTTCAGCGGCAACGTCGAGACATTCCCGGGCCAATTTACAAACCACTCGCATCGCTTCAATCTCCTCGTCGTCGAGCACTTTGATGTGGGTACTTGCCTTGACATTTTGTTCACAGGCTGACTCACCAGCAGGATGATCGGCATAATCGGGCCGCATGATACTTTCAGGCACAAATCGTTTAGGAGACAAAGGATACAGTGGCCGTAACGGACCAGTGAAACTATAATTCGGCCATGGATTGAAAGGCTGTGCTGGCCCTTTGGGAGCACTTTCCTTAGGCTTATGAAGCGACTTGTGAGTGGGCCAGCTCGATTTAAAACAATCTTGCGAACAGAAGACCGATCCATTGATGCCCAACTTGACGCAACTGGGACATTGAAGAGCGGATGCCTCGCCACCGCAACCCAAACAGGAAGCCACTGCAGTCATGTTGGTGATAATAAATTGAGAGACAAAATGCACCTTCGGTCAAAGGAAGAGATGTAAATTACAATGCGACAGTCTTAATTCGGTCAGTTAGCTGGACAACACTCGTCGGTTACTAAATTCGTTTTGCGGAATTTTTGGCCAGGCCAAAAACAGCTGCAAACAACTCACGCGTGCGCTAATGATAGACATGTGCTCTCGGCGCATGTGCAGTGCTGCTCGTTCATTGCTCCGTTCAGTGGCAAGTCAAAACAAACCAACAGTGGCATATGCATAAAGTGACACTAAACTAATTGAACTAAACTTTATTTGGATCGATTCCTTCTCAAACGCACAACATTTCCATACATTTGCATTAGTAGAAATCATTTTGAGGCATTAATGACATAGTTCCGGTCTTGGCTAATGACTGACAAATGATGGATCATTCGTTTCGCAACATTGTGGACATATTGAAAAGGCGCGAATATGGCTTCTACACTGCTCCACATCGTTCTTGTGCAAAGATAGTGCGAAGTCTCTTCTATGACGTAATTGGCATTCACATTAGTATTAATTAAATTATTTATTGATTTTTGTTTCATAAACAGAAGTCTAATACATTCTTTGATTGCTGCCATCAAGAAACCTCACACAAGCCAATCTATGTCGTCGAGTAAATATATATTATTACACTGTCAATTTTCACTAATTAATCTATTATTTACTAGGAATAAGTTATATTTCAACAATTTAACTTTATGTAAAGCTTTGTAAGTTTTTTCTCTCATCTCGTTATCACAGCATTAAACGATATTTTGTTATAGTCACGGGCCAAAGGAACCAATACTGAAATACCAAACAACCTTTCCTTACCAAAAGTTGGTTGACTTTCACACTATCCACGCTGTTAGTCTTGTTAGTTTTGATTTCAGTTTTAAAGAATTGTAATTATTTTTATGCTTCTAACTTCTCGACAGCCTTTTGCCCCAATTCCGATAAAGGAATATCGAAATACGTTTTACATTCTAACACAAGACTCGTGGCTTTACATTCAAAACATCGAAACTGGCGAGAGAGTTCGCACAATCTATCTTGTCGACGATGTTCAGTGCAAGTTTCGTCATGTCACATTTCAGAATGAATTGGATAGAATTTACATTGAATCGATGATGCATCCTCGAAAGGCATTCGCACCAAATGTCATCTTTTCAGTAATTGCATTTCAAATATTGCCACTCAAACTGATGGGCGCCTTGGAGTTTACTTCTGAGGTTAGTTATTGCCAAACAAATTTGTAATTAATTAATTTGCACTCTCAGATTTTTGGCAAAGACCTAAAATCAATTGATTTTTGCAATGATGTGCTAATCACACTTCATGGCTCAAACACAGAAAACTATCGTGCCTTCGTTTATGACTTTGATGCCATGCTCTGTGATGAGAATAAACTTTTCGATGCTCAGTTAGACCAATTCTGTGAGCAGCTCGGTGGCTTTGTAGGTGAATTTCCTCACGGAATTCCCATCAATTACCGTGTAAGTTTATGTGGCTTATTTTCGATGTGATTGTTAATGATTTGATTAATGTTTATTAATTAGATTAAAAAGTTGCCTCCAGTATTATTTCGTGTTGGCTGCACTTCCGACTCGATTGACTTCTCTCCTCTGCCCAAGGTTTACATTCTAAGTGCACCAAAGAAGAGTGGCCTCTTTGAAGTGTACGATGTGTTCACTCATAAACTGATTGGAACCGTTGGCGGTGCCAAAGATATGGTTGAAAGGTTTTACGACTTAGAGGACGATGACATCTTCACCGACATTAGGGATCGAGTGATTTACAAAAATCAAGAACAGATTTTTGTTTACAACATCGAACTAGTAGACGAAGAATTAAATATCGAAAGACCAACTAAAAAGTTGAAATTCAACTTTGAACTCAAATTCCCAACAAGTGAAGACATACCCGAGGAGAATATACACAAAGATGGAGAGATTACTGAAAGACGAGTCATGCCTCAGAGGAAATCCAAACTAAAGAATCGCTTGGCTTATTCAGATTGGGAAAAGGTAATATGCTTTCTTTTTCAGAGCACTACTAACGGGCAATTCATTTGACAGAACAAAGTGGTCACCCTGCACTATAACAATGTGCTTGAAATATTTCTGGTTCTCGCCTTCATCCCAAACTATGCCAACTCAGGAACTGTTCTACTTTACGATGCCATAGGCGGCGAATTGATGGTCAAATTTCACACACCGTTCATTCTCAAAGACGTAAGAAGTTTAATTTATGAATCGATTGATAAATATTTTTTTTATATTACAGGAAAATATGTACAACGTGCATATGTTCTATGATATGATCTTCATTGTAGAGCGAAATATGAGCAATTTGTACAAAGTATATGCATTTCAGTTGAATAGAAATATGGAAGACGACATTGAGTGAGTACAAATGAACTGTACTTTCGATGATTTCATTTGGTTTGACATTTAGTGTCGAGTCGTGACCAGAAAAGAACTTGGAAAAGGCAAATGTAACGCTTGAAATGCATCCAAGACATTAGTCAATGTAATCCTCTCCATTGTCGAAATATGTCTCCATGTAATCGTTGTCCTAGGATGGAAATATCGATCATAATTATGGTAGCTGAGCTACACAATGCAAAAGAATACAATACCTCTTCAATATCTTCCTCCACGACTTCTTCCTCTTCAGATTCGTCATCTTCAGCCTTATTACCGTCGTTGACATCTTTTTTGGGAGCACCCTCCGTGTTGTTGACATCGATCTCAGCCATCTCGTCATCTTCATCGTCAACAATACGCCGACGAGCTTTTTTCACGATCTTTGTTTTACTTGTTTTGTCTTTACTTTTGTCTGACAATGTCTTTTCCGAATCAAGAGTAAACTTATCGAGTTGCATCAATTTACGCATCACTTTAGCTTCCTCCATCAGACTCTTCTTTGCTTCAAGGACCAGTCCCATAAAGCCATCGTTGTCAACAATGTTGAACACATCCAATTTGTCTAACTCAATCGCATAAGGGTCGTCATTGAAAGCGGCCGTGGAACCACCTTGTATTGCAGATGTGCTTGCGCCCAAAAATTGTTTTTTCTCCATCTTGCGATCGAAGAAGGCAAAGATTTGCAGAAAACCACGTTTACTCTCTTGTCAGTTGATCCAAATAAATCGGAGAACTAATGTTTAGCCTACACAAACACAAACACGTGAGCGGAATAAACACCAAATGGCATTACATTATTACCGAAGATGGCAGCACTGCTGCTGCATGATGTCACATTGTTTTGGCAAACAGACGCTTCAAATTGATTCAATTTAATTGAAGTCTTCAACAGTTTGTATTCTTATGGTTACATAATCACAACATTACGTGCAATGGAATCAAATAAATTAGAAAGTACGGAAAATAGGTAAGTAGACGTTGGGCGTTGTTTGCATATAATAATTTTGTAATAACAAATATAGAGTCAAGTATTTGGAGTCTTTGGAACCTGCTACCACAAACAAATCATTCAAACTTTCAATTGATCGATTTCCACTGCACTGCCTATCATTTGCAAGTATTTACCGCCTGATTACGACTCTCACAAAATATGTGTCGACATACTGAATGAAAATAAATTTATTAAAGTATATTCTTCCGTTCGATAATTGGTGGAATCGACATTCTGCGCATGAGCACTCGCTTTGCTTAAGATGCGTTCGAATTTTGTCTTCTGTCAGCCAATCGGATTGCTTCGTTCCATAGAATCTGCTTTATCAACAAGCTCTCCTGACTTGGCCTGTCATTTGGCTCGTAGACTCTCACCTGTGCGGACACGCTCTCCAACTTTTCGAATACTTTGTCTACCACTTTTAAGTTGAAGATGCAGAAATCTTTTGCTCCTAATTGCAACAATCAGTCAGTTAGTCAAGTGGGATTTAATTTTCAGAAGCCTAACTTTGGTGAATTTGTTCATCCTATGATTCCTCAAGCTCGAGTCAATAATAAACGTATTATGAATAATATTACTAATTTTCCTCAAAACAACAATTTGTTATGCCAAAATTTTATTGGAAGCAAATTTGAAAGTATACCCAGTCCTAACTTTGACTTTAACCAAAATGGTATTTTACTAATTTATTGTTTGTTATTTCTGAAAATCTTTATATTTTAGATTATTCACACGAAATTCCTCATTCTTATCAAAAATTTGATTATCTAATGGATGCGAAGCATCGAAATATTAATGATATTGAACAGCGAGACTTTGAACTTAAAAAATTGAGCGACAATTTGGAATTGTTAAAAAGTGAAAATCAAAGCTTGCTGAACAAAAAGAGTGCTTTAAATATAGAAAATTCTGAAATTCCAATTCAAATTGAACAGCGGAAAACCGACTTGATTTATTTTGAGACTCAACTTCACGAAATTAGGGAAAAATCTTCCGATGTCACTATTCAAACGAACAAGTTTCATGATGTTTATGAGGAATTTATAAAAATGAAAAATTTCATGGAAAATGATAAAATTAATTTGGAAAGTAAAATTCAAAATTATAGTGATTGTCTAGAAAATGACATGAATTTCAAATTGCGTACTGTTTTCGAAAATATAGAAATAACAACTCACAAAATTGATGAACTTAAAAACAGCAATAATAAACTTTGCAGTGAAAATGATCAATTAAAATGCCAATTTACAAATTTTAAAATCGATCATGAGTCATATGTCGAACAATTGTTGGAGAAAAACGAAAACATTAAACAAATAAACTTTGAATTGAATGAAGATATAGCTAATTTAAATATTAAAATTGAAGAATTTATTAAAAAGAGTCAATCTCTTGAAAATGATAATGGAAACCTAAGACAGGAAATTTCTAGATTAACTGATGTTTCAGAACGAAAAGAAGAATCAGAGATATTAACAAAAAACGTCAAAGCCGAGCTTGAAGGATTACAAGATAACATATTTGAATTTGAAAAAATAATTTCTGAATTGAAAATTAATCTAACTGAAGAAGATTCGAAAACAATAGAATCAAACGAAAAGCTTATCATCTTAAATGGGGATTTTGAACAAAATTTGAAACTTGAAACTGAAATAAAAGCTAATATCGAACAGTTATCAAATAAAATTGAAGAATTTGAAGTCAATAAATTTAATCTAATGGAAACAATTGATAATTTAGAGTCCAAATTATCTGGGGTTAATTTAACAAATTTGGAATTGGGCAACATTGTTGAAAATCTTCGAAATACTTTCAAGAATACTGAGATTGATAAAGGCAAACATAGCAATACAATTGAAAATTTGCACCATGAATTTACCGATATTAAAGAACGTAATCGTATTTTAACTGAAAAATTGAACTGTTTGAAAGAAAATAAAAACAACAAATTATCAATTTCAATCTTTGAAATTCAAAACTTCAACCTAGTTGAAGAAGTAAAAAAACATTATTTTGATTACAAATTCCTTAAAAATAAGTTGGATATTTTATCCATTGAAAAGCCAAAACAATTACAATCCGAAAAAGTAAAATTAGAGAATTGTACTATTTCTGTAAACAATCAAATCAAAATCATTGAACAAAAGACAGAAGACCATCAAGTTAAGTTTAATTACCTTGAGCAGTCACAACAAGCCTTGAATGTAATTAGAGAACAATTGAACAAAATGATACAGTCCAAGGATAATTATCAAAAGATTATTGCAGAGAAAGATGAAGAAATCAAAGAACTCGACAGGAAAAATAACGAGTACCTCGAGATACTTAAACAGAATAATGCCGAAAAGGATAATATATCGAAGAATTTTCTGGAAATTGTAAATAATGCAGAAATGATGTATGGCTCTACGGATTTCAACAATGATGGAGGTTTAGATTCAAACAAAAAAAGCTCCAATGATAAAGATAAAGACAAAAAGAATTATTCAATGTCGCCGAATAGAAAGAGAAATTTGGACACTGAGTATACTTTGATGCCCCGCAAGTCGCACAAGTCACCAAAGAAGGGCAAAGAAAAACCAATTCCAACAAATTCCATAAAGAATAAATATAGCGACAATGCTTATGACTCTGATGTGGAACTTGACTGGGTTAAAGACACTAGTGACAACCATGCTTAGTTATAAATATCCTGTTCATAATCTGTTCCTTTTATTTTATTTAATGTAATAGCTATATCTTAAGTTGTTTATTGTTAATTTAGACAAAAATAAATAGTTTGTTTTGATTTATCCGAATGTTTTGGAAGCAATCCTACAGATGGCAATGTGTCAGTTAATGTCATTAAATGTCTAGCTGCTAGACTCTAGCCTTGTGCATGCAATCTATCAAGTATTAGGTCCAGCCAGGTGTTGCGTTCATTTGGTTGAGGTACAACAAATCACATTTGCCATGTGTTTGTTCAATACATCTGGCAAGACAGTTTTGATGAAGTCGACATGTGCAATGTAATACAATTTGAGATAATCACTGAGAATGACATTCGAACTGATCCACTCGATTGATCGAAAGTGGCAGGTGAGACAGGGATTGTCTTTCCCCAAAGCGGATCTAAATCTAGTAACTCCAATAGGCTTTGATACCTGCATTGAAAACCTTCAGAGTGGAATTGTTCAAAGTGGGACAGGTAACATTGAGAAATGAAATGTTTATTGTGATAAATATATAAAAATATATTATAATTGTAATAGACTTTGCAATGGTGACAAGCTGTGAGTGTCTGCCTGAGGACTAAATGCTATAGTGTGGGAGTATTGTCTTGTACAGTTGTGGGTGTTGTTGTTGCATGGTGAGGTATGCATTTACTGATTGTTGAGGAGTCGATTGCGTGGTCTATCGGGCCGACTAATTGAACGGGAAGCTAGCTGAGTGGTAGTAGTTGCGGGTGCAGGTGACAACATCTATGAGATCCGAGTTGAACGATGTGCAATTCGAGTACGATGAGCTTGCTTTCCGGCTGAGTTGGTCTTAGTTCTTGTTCGACTCGATGTTCAGGGCCACCTGATCCTCGCCATCGGTCTTGGTGTAGCTGGCCACCGTCTCAGAGGTGCTCAACTGGTTGTACTTCACCCCACTGCGGTATACAGCTTTGCCACTGTAGGTTGGAGTTGGGGTCTGATTCAAGGGCGTCGTTCTATTCCAAATCAAGGAGATGCTGCTGAAGAGGGGATCCAAGAAAGTGCGCACCCAGGCATTCCAGAGCTATACAATAAAGCAGATCGGTTAGTGGGCTCCACAAGTACTCAAAGAAAAGTGGCACTTACTCTGTGGACAAAGTAGAGAAGAATATCCAGAACACGGAAAGAAGGAGTCAAAACCCAGATGGAGAGCAGTGAGAGCAAGGCAAAGACGACGCCCCAGAGCAATGCGAAGGGCACAGAGACGAGGACCATCAAGATGCGGTACACCCAGAATCGAACGAACTGGAACAGACCGAATGATAGCTGATAAGCTCCATCCCATCCTTGAGCTGCATCGGGCTCGCCGATGATGTCTTCAAAGTTGACCTGTTGAAGAAAGGCTCAGTATGGTCTAAGAGAAGACATTACTTTTACTCACGTTAACATGTTCGTTGACGGACCTCTCGTCTCGGTCCAACAGGTTGATGCCCACGGTGAACTGGTTGTAACCGTTCCATTCCTTGCTGGCGGTGCAATTGCCGGAAGTATTGGCAGTTCCGTTGGCTTTGGCCGCCTCCTGAGCAACTTTCTTCTGTTCGGCCTTCTCTGCTTTCTGTTGCTTCTTCACTTCTTTCTCTGTTCAAGTGAAATTGAACGAAATTAATCACCAAAATGGAATATCACTACTTCAAAACATTCGCCTACTGATGAGACATTGCAGTGGCATTTGGCCAGCGGCATTTCGCGCCAACTATGGTGGCCAGACAAGGCTACTGGCACAATGACCACTTTGTGGTCAGATCGCCCACTCAATGCTCCGCGAATGGCCCATAACTCACCTTCATCCTTCTTCTTTTGTTTTTCGAGCTTCTGTTGTTTCTTTTTTTCCTCTTCCTCTAGCTTCTGTTGACGTTTGCGTTCCTTTTCCTCTTCCTTCTTCTTCTTGGCGGCATCGACAGAATCCTCTTGGGCACCGTCGACGGTCTTCTCTTCGGTTGCCTCGGTGGCCTTTGGCTCGAGTTCGATCTTCTCCTTGTTGGCCTCGTCGTCGAGCAGGGGAAGAGTTGACTCGTTGAGATTGGATTTGGATTCACTTTTGCGGTCCATTGCGATGGCGACTGCGACAGAGTAATTAATCACACAATTAGCAAGATTAACGTGGCGAGGGTGAGCAATTAGAGGCGCGAACTGGGCTACTGCTTCAAGTGCTACACGGTGACCGACAAACGTGCTCCACTGACAGTCTGACACTAGTCTGACACAGGCCAACTCGCGACGACCGTTACTAGTGGCCAACGTTTAAATTGCCAACTGACGAATTCCATTTGCGCGCTGCCACCGTGAGAACCGCCCCGCAACGAGCGCTTTAAACGAGTATAGCTGCAGGCCTGGGGCTAGGGCCAAGTGCACTTGGCTCGGCTAGTCTCACTGGCTCTCTCCACTAGGTTTGCGCGCAATTTGCGCTGGGACATTTAATTCCACTTTTGGACGGGTGACTGCAAATTCTGGTAACGCTTCACCTACCTTGAGCTAAGCTGAGCACGGTTTGGTGGAGTGGGCGACCAGGAGAGTTGAAGGTTGCAGATTGCGAGTGATAACACGATCCGAGTGCGACGATTGGAGCGTGCGATGAGATGTGATGTGATCAGTGGAAGCACGTTGCAAGTGACACCGAAGTGCAAGTCGATAGCGGTGGTGGTGCTGGCTTGGCGGGCTCGAAGCAGAATGCAACATCGAACGTTTCTTTTCTTTTTGACTCGTCTCGAGGCGCGCGTTCTGCCGCGCGGTGTTGTTCGGTGGCTGTGGTCTTCGCGGTGCTGCTGCAACCACCACTACCGCAGCAGACGATTCAACAGAGAGGTCGAGGTGTGGTTTCTCGAACCGCACCCAACAGGCAACGTGAAGGAGCAACTTGGTCGACCAACTCTGGATGAGGATGATTCGTGGCTAGAGGCGGACAGACTGGCGAACTGCTCAAGCCAACAAGAATGGTCGACAAGTAACGAGGTGGTGTGCCACCAAGGAGACAGGCAAAGGATTCCACCAAACCAGCCGGGGATGAAGGAGAATTGAATTGAATTACCGATTGAATTAGTCACTTGGACGATGGCACGAGACGAGTTGTCTGATTGATGCCTCCAGGAATCGCTCGGAATATGTCGACTCAGTGATGCACTGGGAATATGCTAATTGGTCAGTGCAGTCCAGTGCACTCCGTTGACCACTGCCAGAATTGGTGCTCGCTGCCGATGACCTCGAGTGCAGTACATTGGCAGTATTTATAGCTCACTTACGGTCAGTATCGCCACTAATTAGTGCTGTAACGTGACCTCCAATAAATAACCAGGCCGAGTGCCTTTCCGTTCACTAATGTTTCACAGATGTTCGATCAGAACATGCACACTCTAATTGGTTCAGTTGGCCGAGCTCGATCCATCTTTCAGTTGGTGTCATCGGTCAGTGTCACCACTGGTTGGCTCGCGATGTCACTAATCGGGGGCCATTACTGTCCGAGTCATATTGCCAAACCAGTCCACCAAATTGTGTTGTTTCTTCCGCACGGACTGTCCAGTGGCTAAATGAGTGCTCGAGTTGGCCCTGGACAACAGGCCTCAACCCTCTAATTACACATTGGTGATGACACACGGGAGAGCATACAGATAGAAAAACAGATGGAGATTGTAATGAAACCTATTAAAGGTATTAAAGGTATTACACCATTACGAGGGTAATGACAATGGCGGATGGCCATTGTAATGATGCATTATTGCATTACTGCATATTACCATCTCGACTAGGTGGTGCTGCCACTGGCACTGACGACCAGTCAGACTCACTCTCTCACCGATGGTCGTGGCATTGAACTTTGCCAGATTCAGTGGCTTGTGACCGAAACCAGATGGATGGATCACTACATGACTGTTCTCGGTGTTGCTCCCCTCAATTAGCCACCATTTTGCAAAGGCTTTGTTTCTGCTGGTGGGACAGACAGCCACAGAATCGATCGTGTAATTTCACTCTCCCTCAACGAGCTCCGCACCAAATGTTCTCAATGCAGACTGGACTCGACTGGAATGGACTAGAGGCTAATAGATTTGCAGTGATCTATCCATCGGTCGGTAAGTAAATAAACACAGATCTGGTCTGTTGCCATTGCGATGCACCAATCAGTGTGTGTTTGCAACATTTGCGGTGACATTCGACCGCGAGCCGTTCTGCTGTCCACTTGTCCGCACTATCAGTGGCAATGCATCTCCATTAGCGTGTCAGTGTGAGTTGTGGCTTTGGCCATTAGTGCCCTATGGCACTACTAGCCTCGATTGGAAAAGGCAAGTGCACAAACACATAAATTTAACTCACTCCGAGCTGACATATTGTCTGGTGAGAGGCCGAGCGGGGGACGAGGCGACCCACAGGAGGAATGTGTGAGAAAATGTGACTTTAGCCCGATCGAGTGCTGTGCGGCCTTGACTAGACCGTGGGGACATTAGTAGTGCCTTGGGCCAGGGCCCAGTCGAGTTGACTTCACTTGACGCGACTCGACTCGGGGTGACAGTGCAAACGTTGTTCTTGTGTGCGATATCGAACTGACTCGACTCACTTGTAAGCAGCCACCAAAGGCCAGACTTGACCGACACAAACTGCCATTCGCTAATGGGCAATAGATCGAGTCCAGTGGCTCACGCTTTCTACATTATTCGCCTCCAACAACGTGTAGCATTAACTGACGCTGCATTAGCATTACAAAGCATTTTAAAGCATATTGCCAGACCAGTTTCGATTGACTTGGCCTGAACGATATTAGCCAAGTATCAATTTAACGGCTTGCCAAATGGTAACAAAGTGATGCTCTGCTATAAATAGACACTAAATGGATGCATTGGACAGATCACAATGCATTAGGCTGAGTGCATAGGTCAGCCTGATAAGTGAGAGGACAAGATAGCGATCGATGTGAGCGACAAAACTGACACAAAAGTGTCTGTTTGGATTGAACAAGCACAAACACGTGTCCAAACGATTGATGGCGAGAGACATGAGGCCACGAGCTGTGCTCAGCCGACACTTGAGACGAATCTCTCGTTCTGACAGACCGAACCGAAAGCATCCTTCCAGGAATAGCTTCAATCACAATCTCGCTTGGATCTATGCTCTCGATATCTTGTATCGAATCGATAAATCAGTTGGCATTGCCAATTTACAAGCCACAGACCAACCATTTGTCGATTTCTGACCAACCAAACCGAATTCTGACAGGCTAAATATATAACGAGAGGCGATGATGAAACTTGACTCTGCTGAGTGATCGAACGGAAATCTCCAACAAGGGAAGCCGTTCGGTGAGTAAACAGAGTAGTGTTTGGTATGAACGTTTGTGAACGGAAAGCGATTCTCCCGCTTGGACAAATGAGAATGCAATTCGAGGAGTTTTACGAGTGGTGCGAATGCCATTGCAATATGCCTTAACGAGCCTGACTGAGCCAATCGAAATGCGATTTGCTGCGAAGCCATCAAAACAATCAGCACTAATTATAATATTAACGGGTGCCATTCCTTTTGGGTCTGATTCGGCGTGGCGTCAATTGCGTGATCATTGTCTGCTCCAGTCCGGAATGGATCGTAAACACACGTTCAGCATTGCAGAAAGTAAACGCTTTACGACCTTTCGAACCTTGCTCGATGGCCGGGTCGAGTTGGTTTGTAGCATAATCGGCGATTTATGTCCACAGTGTGGCATCCTCTTGTTGGCGAACAAGCAAAGATAAATTAGACTGCCATTAAGTGGGAACAGTTAAGTCAGCTTGCTGGGACATAATGGCTAATGGCTAATTATAATACTAATGGCCCATTGCCCACTGACAGGCAGTTCAGTTTCGCATTGTACAGCAAAAGCAAAATTCATTAGTAGCGAGTCTGGTCAGAAAAAAGTGAAGTCGATGCCACCAAACCAGCGAATTATTCGAGGAATTGAAAAGCTAACAAAAAGGCAACTTTGCATGCATGTTCACTTTGGATATATTTAGCCACTGAACTGGACAGAAGAGGTGCATGTTGATTGCTGTGCTAAGATGCACGTCTACAGTTGACCTTCATGCAGAATGGCCACTCGACAAATCGCCAGCCAGCAAGACAAGACGCCTTGTCGAAAGGCGCCTTCACAGTGACGTGTTCGAACAATTGGCACAATGCGACATTCAATTGTGGTCAGCAGAGTACAAAGCCAGACGCCTGGCAGACACTCAATGTGAAGTCTCGTGTGCAAGTGATGGAAACTGGTGGTGATGGTAGTGCCTCAAGTGAACAAGTATCATTCTACCTCGCTAACCAAGACAACTGAATCCATGCTAATCACCGTGCTGGTGTTGCATAATCGCCATTAGCATCATGATCGGTGGCTGTGCAGCAGTCAATGTTGGCATAATGGCACCATCACCATAATTGTCTGGCAATAATAAATTACTGGCGCACAAATCTGTTCACAAAATACACCAGTGTTGCAGCCAACCAGCCCCGGTGTGCCAATGAAGCAATTGATTATGCTAATCGGTTACTGCCAATGCACAGTGCACAGTGTAATGTTGCAAATGGTGTGCAGACTAAAAATATATATTCCACAGATGTGTTGTGCTGGCCAGTCACCGGCAATATGGAGATGAATCGAGAATGCATTCGCAAATCGGATCGGGCAACAGTATCGAATGCGAACAAACAACGCGTGTGTCAACATGCGGCAATACGGTATGCAAATACACGGTGAAGAGGAATTGCCACATTGTGCACTCGAATGGAAACATCACTAACATTGCAATGCAAGCATGCTGACATTGCCAACAGCACTCCACACTAACTTCAACTTGTATCGCGATGTAACAATTTGGTGGTCTGGGCAAACAGAACTGCATATCGAGCCAATGGAATAAATCATATATGATTAATTTATGGAGAGAGGAGAAAGAGAGCGGGGAAAGTGGCCCCCAGCGATCAGTGGTCAATATTGACCAGTACAGTCTCAGTGCAGTGCGCGATTGCCCAATCGAACGCATCAAGGACATCGGAGAGAAAGACCTTTGACAGAGAAGACAAACCTGTTGCACGGTGATAAGAATAAACAAGGCCTGGTGAGCAAACAGGCTAGAATTTCGATGGGTTTGTTGTTTGGTGTGCGGTGTTGTGGTGCGGGTAAACAAGACAAGCCAACACAGAAGTAATCGCGCTTCGATTTATTGATACAAGAAAGATTAGAAGAGCAATAAAAACTACACAAGGTAGCCAATCGATGAAGCTAATAATAATAACTAGTTCGTGACTTTATTAGAAGGGCCTAAAAGGTATAAGATGGATGGATGGGCTTGTGCGCTCACTGTTTATAATCTAACGATAACGATTTGATAATAAAGCCGTAGATATCGGCGACCTCTTCGATCTGAACAAGAGAAGGCGAGAAATGAAGATTAAATGTCAATGAGGGCAATCAAACAAATGCTAATTGAATATGATTGTACTTACAATCTTATCGGTGGGCTTGCCAAATCCATGCCCGGACTTGGTATCGATGCGAGCCATGATGGGGGTAGTAGAGAATTTCTCCCCCAGCTTGTGCTGCAGTTCAGCTATGAGTTTGAAAGAATGCAACGGGACAACTCGATCATCGTGGTCGGCTAACGGAGTCAAACAAAACAGTCAATTAGAGAACAAATAAAGCGTGATCACGTCGACTCTTAATCCAAGTGCTAAATATGGATCAATAATCACCTGTTAGTAAAAGAACAGCTGGAAAACGGTTGATTGACTCAGGATTTGGTACATTGTGCAACGGCGAAAGACGAATTAAGTTCAGAAAATCCTTCTCTGTGTCAGGATTTCCATATTCGGACATCCATGCGTGACCAATGGTGAATTTGTGGTAGCGCATCAAGTCCATGACACTGTGACAAAAGCAACAAATTAAAACAGTCAATAAACATAATGAGTGAAACTAATCAATGTTTTCCCCTATCAAGAAAGCTAATTGAAAACATACCCGACATGTGCAATGGAAGCACCGAACAGATCAGGTCGTTGATTGGTAACAGCACCGACAAGAAGACCACCGTTAGAACCGCCTTGAATTATGAGCCTGTTGCAAGCAAATTAGTGTCAATAAATCAAGACATGAATGAATGGACTCACTTGTTGGAGGAGGTGTACTTTTCCTTTACAAGATATTCTCCGGCAGCAATGAAATCATCGAAGCATGTTTGCTTGTTTTCCAATTTGCCGGCATTGTGCCATTTCTCGCCATATTCTCCACCACCTCGAATGTTGGCCACTGCGAAGACGCCATTCAGGTTCTCCATAAGAATAATGCGTTGCAAGGAAAAGGATGGCATCACCGAGATGTTGAATCCGCCATAGGCGTAAAGCACAGAAGGGCTCTTTCCATCCTTTACGAAATCCTGTTCGAAACAAAAAAACTTAAAATTTGTTTAACTTATTTATGATAAATACAACCTTGCTATGGACAAGAAACATCGGAACTTTGGTGCCGTCCTTACTCGTGTAAAAGACCTGTTCAGTGACGAACTTGGTGTGATCGAAATTGGGAGGCTTGGCCTCTTTAAAAATGACGGGTTCATTTTTCAGATCATTGTCCAGTTTGAGGTGATAAATAATGCCCGGAATTAAAAACGAGGTGAAAGAATAGAAAATCTCGTCTTGATGGCGTTCACCAGTCAGGCCAGTTACGGCGCCTACTGGAATTTGCAATTCTTTGATTAAGCTGCCGTCAGAAATTCGGTGCAGCTGAAGATGTGCAGTAACATCACGAACATACTCAATCACGAGATAGTCTTTGTTGACTGCGTGCACAACTTCAAGCACATCTTTGGGGTGATCTTTAATCAAATCTTGCCATTTCGAGACGTCACGGGTTTTGGCATCGGTCAAGTCGGCAACCGTAATTCGATAGTTCGAGGCTTTGTAATTGGTGCGAATATAGTGGCGAGGTCCATCATTTGCGACGTAGTAGTAGTCGCCGTTATATTCTTCAACAAGCGGTTCAAACTCAAGTTTGCCGGTAATATTGAGGTTGAGTGGATTATCGAAGTGACAGTAGTGCCACAAGTTGTACTCGCAACTCTTGTTGGTAAATAAATGCAAATAATGACCACAATCACTAAGGTGAGTAGTGAATCGAAAATTAGCCTCATCAGGACGTTCATATACTAAAATGTCTTTTTCTTGAGGAGTGCCAATTATGTGATAGAAAAGCTTTTGAAAAGTGCATGCTGTTGTTTCAGTACCATCGCCAGTATCCGAATAAGCTGAATAGAAGAATCCATTGTTATCGTGTGTCCACGAAATAGAGGAAAACTTTAACTTAGTCAATTTTTCTGGAAGATCATTGCCTGTATCAACGTTTTTAATCTTAACAGAAATCCAGTCAGAGCCAGATTCGTTCAGACCATAGGCAAACCACTTGCAGTCTTTAGAAAATTCGTTTGTGTAACTTGACAGAGAAACTGTTCCATCTGAACTCAAGGCATTCGGATCAAGAAAAATTTCTTGCTTGGCATCAAGACTACCCCTCATAATGTACAAAACACTCTGATTTTGTAGACCAGAGTTAATGTAGATGAAGTAATTGTTGCCTTTCTTAAAGGGACATCCATATCGAGGGTATTCGAAAAGACCTTTTAGTCTAAAATCAAATAATCAGTTAGCTAAACATATTAATATAATAAATAATAACAAACTTTTTTGTGATAGGCTCTCGATAAGGACAGTCTTTGATGAAAGGATCGGAAAGTTCATTTTGCGCTTCGACAAATTTTTTGGTCTCTTCGCTATCTGCGTCTTCAAGCCATCGGTAAGGATCCTTTACCTGAACGAAAAAATTCATATTATATTCAAAAATATAAGTTGAACTTAAAGCAACAAACCTCTTGACCAAACGCCACTTGAGAGACCTGTTCATCACGGCGTACTTTAGGCAAATTAAATTTACCACCAGTTTGATAAGCCATAAGTTGTCCTTGTACGGTAGTTTTCAATTGTTGAAACTGTTCAGCAGTTTGATCGATCAAAGTGCTAAGGTGTTCCCAGATTCCCATGTTTAAAAAAGCAATAGAAAAAAATTAGTAAAGACAACACATAGACTAATTACTGTGATCGTAAAATAACTACAAACAACATTAGAGAATAAATAAACTTTTTTTTACCGTGATTGAAATAAACGTTGATTAGATTTGCAAGCTAACAATTTCGAATTGTTATTAAAAATTCGATAAATCGACCTACATACAGTTGGTCGCACCGCAAAATGCCAACTCATTCACCCCTCATAAAAGCCGTCGGTTCTACTGATCCAAACAAACAAATTTGTTAACAAAATAAGCAGCAACAGCCGTCTGCTTTGACAATTCAACAAAAGAAAATCTTATCCTGTCCATATAGAACGTACACTATGTTACTTATGAACATCTCAATCAAATGTAAGGACTGATAAGCTAAGTGCAACTTATCTAACATACGAATTACAAATTACATTTCACGGTCAATTTCTTGTTCTAATGTCAAAAGTGTCCACTTGTGACATAAACAAATGATGATTTTCCTTTCATTTTCCATATATCACTCAAGACGTAAACATAGTTTATCCCAATTCAATCGATTGTCGCACAACTAACTTCAAAGAACAATTGATTATTTCAAAAACTGACGTCTTGAGTGAAATCGATTTTAAATGTTATAAAAAAAAAATGCAGCCCGCACTGCATTTCACAAAACAACAACAAACCACTAATGCATTTAAGCACAAAAGTATAATTTCGCTTAGCTGCCTAGTTGCCTCGGTGATACTATTGCAATGAACAAATGAAACATTTAGTAGATTTGAAAGTTTTAATTTATAAATTCATAACTTAGAATATAAGTAGCATAGTATATATTGATTTGTAAGCAGTGGAAATTAAAATATACAGGAACAGAATGGTCGACTGGGTGGAGGTCGCATTGGACTGGGAACGCAAAAAGCTCTTTCGTTCACTCGCACGTTCAAAACGAAATTTTGCTTGGTATAAATCAATTCAAATTAATCGTATAATATAAAAACTAATAAAAATAATGAGAATGCATATTATAGTTGAATTTAATTAATTTCTTTATATAAATAAGGTGCCTCCGAATTAAATTTTTAAATAATAGACAAAATGCATGTAGAATGTCTCATAAATTGGCCTAGATGTATTATTCCATTTTGACGAATCTTTAGGTGGAATTTGAAATAAAAGAAATATATTTAAGATGTAAAATCTAAGGAATCGAATCAGTAAGAAAATCACTAGTTGGTTGCATATCGCTGTGTCCAATCACGAGCTAAAAATAAGCACGAATCAATAATTAGTGTTTTACCTAAAAGTGGCAGGCAATAAATGATAGAACTTACCTGTCCTAATGGCTTCGGCTTCGTTCACCTTCCACTGTTCTGCGACGTCATTAGCAAGAGGGTCGTCAGGATTTGGAGCAGACAATAAAGCTTGAATTGACAACAGAACGGTTCGAATTTGCAATGCAGGACTCCACTTATCTGTTCAAATTCGAAAAACAATCTGTCAGCAAAACAATCACAAATTAAATGCCAAACAAACTAACCTTTTAAAATATCGAGACAAATTCGGCCAAGTTTATCTATGTTCGGGTGATATATTTTTGTCATGAATCGCACTTTTGGAGCAGACATTGGATATTCTTCTGGCAGAAAGAGTTCAAGTTTGAAGACACCACCTTCAAACGGCGACTAATTGACAACATAATAAAGATTATTATTATCAGATATGATAGATGCGGCATGGTTTTAACGTTATCATGTTAACACTTACGCCTTCTGGTCCAGCTACAACTACATGGAAATATCTAGCATTGCTTTCGTCTGGAACAGCTGAGATGCCTGGCACTGGTTCGGCCATAAGACGCTGGGTTTCCTATTTTATATAAAACAAAGAAATGTGGTCATTGAAAAGAAAAAATACCCAAAACAAGCCACTGTACCTTGATTATTCGTCTTGGAAGACCAGCCATGTCTTATCGGGAGTGTTGTGTTGTGTTATTGTTGCAATAGGCCAATACCAGAAAGAAGGAGAACACCAAACTGGGCGAAGAAAGAACAATCGCGCACTGGAACTGGCTCGAGAGATACAAACAACTGCAAACACGATGACAAACCAGACTGTGTGTGTGTGAAGGCAAAGAGAACTACACTGCGAGCTGCGACTGGCAACATGAGTCAATCGAAGCAGAGGCACAGCCACAGCGAGAGTCGTCAGCAGAGGACGTCAATATTGACCAGCACCGATTGGCAAATTGACGCTCAATTGATCACTCAACCGCGCTGGCTCACGCGCCAAATCGGTCCAATTAGGTCGAGCCATATCGCCGGTTGATTATTGCTTCAAACTCAAAGGCGCCTAATCGACATTTGGGCGCACCGGCAAACCGGCATAGTCCCACCACAACTACCTGACAAAAACAATCGATTTTAGCTTCTTCAACTCGAACATTAATTAATGACAACTTTTTGAAAGTTAATTAATTGCTTTTGAGTATCGAGTTTTGTCATGCTTAGCCTTTTTGTTTCATTTACAAACAACAGTTTTCCATTGGTTAGTTTCGAAACAAATTGAAACAAATAGTATACATACGTACATTTAGTCGAAATAGAGTCGATTCTTGAGTGCTGGTCGCGATTGTCAAAATAGTCAATATAACATGCCTCAAATGATTTCACGTGTCTAGTTGACTCAAGTGTTGTTTTGATTTGCAGTTTTAGTTTCCTCTTGAATATATTCAATTCCAATTCCTGGTGCATCACAGATTTACAAACTCACTTAATGGTACGTTATTAGTTGTTGATTTATGTGATTTCGATTAATTGCCGTTTAAATTTGTTGATTTCATTTTTAAAGTTGTTTGCCAAACTGCCATTCACTTCTGTAGTTAGACATCGCTCATTCCATAGTGTTTTGTTGCCTTATCGAAACATCTTCAAATGTAGTTTTATCGTTGACAAGTGTAATTCTTATTTTCGCATTCAGAACTCAAAAATAATATCAACTAAGCATCATTTATTTTCTCTACACCGAGCATTCAACAGTCAACCACTCGTCAACATGAATTCAACAGCGAATGTGGAACATAATGCCAAACATATTTGCCCTACCAATAAGGTTTATGAGATGAAAACTCTTGATTATGATTTGTTCCGCAAAGAAATTCAGCTGCCTTATGTATTGGCAACCACTGATCAGATTGCAAAAGTGAGCAAATCTTTGAAGCCATATTTCATGAAGATGCCTGCTTTTAAACCTGTCCAGGCTTGCATTGATCAAGTTGGTCATCATAGAATATTTCTCAATCCAGATTTATTTAACGATGATACAATCGAAAGGACAAGGCAACTGAAAACTTGTTTGCTTCCGATTTCCAATTCCAATGAGGATGAGTTAATCGGTTATTACAAGCACGAATTAACATATGAAAATTTTGATTATCACACTATACTCCGTGCAATTCTTCCAGAGAACGTTGACTCCATATCTGGTTTTAGCACAATTGGTCACATAATTCATTTGAATTTGCGTGATGAAGCTCTTCCATACAAACATATAATTGGACAAGTAAGTGAATTGGGTTCCATTATTTGGTCTAAGTAACTGATCATTGATTTCTTTCTTAAAGGTATTGATGGACAAAGTCAAAGGCTGTCGTTTAGTTATTAACAAGCTGAATATAATCGATAATAAATTTCGCAATTTTGCCATGGAAATATTGGCACAAGACACGAAAGACCCTCCAGTAAATACAGTAGTATCTACCACCGAGTCTGAAATTCGATTCAAATTTGATTTTGCCAAAGTTTACTGGAATCCTCGATTGAGCGCAGAGAGGGCACGAATTAACAAAAAACTTCTTCACAGTGTCGACATTTTATATGATGTATTTGCCGGAGTAGGTCCTTTCGCTCTCTCTACAGCAAAATTCATGAAGTGTAAAGTACTTGCAAACGATCTAAATCCAGAATCATATCGATGGCTTTGTGAAAATGTAGAACTCAACAAAGTAGGAGACCGTGTTAAATGCTTCAATCGAGATGGAAGGGAATTTATTCTCAATGACCTAAAGAACGATTTAATTGATTGCATCAAGTCATTCGATGGAAGTGATATCAACAGACGCTATCATGTGGTTATGAACCTGCCTGACATTGCTGTTGAGTTTCTCGATACTTTTGATGGTTTACTGTCTGAAATAAAAGACAACGACTATGCTTATAAGATTGATTGCTTGAACATTCACTGCTATTGTTTTGTCAAGAATATTCCGGAAGACGAAACTAGAGATTATGTGATTGAGCTTGCCTCAAACAAACTTGGACATAAGCTATCGCCAGATGATGTCGACGAAGTATTCGATGTTCGCAAAGTTGCACCCAACAAAAACATGTACAGAATTAGCTTTCGTTTGCCGCAAGACATTCTTTATGGTCTGAGAACTACAGAAGTGAATGAGCAAAACGATTCTTATGTTAATGGCAATGGTCATTCTGTTAACAAACGGCTCAAAATTGAATAAATATTGTTTTACAATTTGTTCACCATATTTCTTTCTCATTAGATGGCCAAAAATAACAAATCAGACAGGAAAAAGGCGTCCTTTGCTTCGAACAAGAACAAGTCCGGAAATAAGAGTCTGGGCGAAAAATCTTATTTTCGAGTTGACGATAGTCGAGCGAACAAAGCCAAAAAGAAATTTGTCAAGTTCAACAAGGTTTGTCTTGTATCTAATTTGAACACTATTTTCAATTATATTATTTAGACAATCAACGAGGAAAAAATATCCAACTTGAATCGCAATTTAGATTCCCTTCGAACCACTGTTCGAACATTTCAAAAAGAGGTGAGCTTTTCTTTTGATTGTAAATAAAATAATCTGACCATTCATTTCATCGATAGGAATCTCAATTTGTGAATCCAGTCAAGGAAGCAAGTAAAGAATACGATAAGATAAGCGACGACCTGAATGCTGCCATTGATAAAATGACACAAGCCTTATAAAGTTCTTTTCCTGTGCATTTTGTGTATTATAAATATTTGCTCTAAAAATTTGCATATTATCATCTACATAATCGAATGCGTAATAAAAGCGACTATTTATCCACTGAATCACACTTAGTTGTTGGCCTGAGAGCGATGGTCACAAGTGACTGACTTATGACAAGTGGCAACATTTTTGGTTGGCATAGAAGGCGATCAATTTGGTTTTGCTGCCTTTTGTGGAGTAATACTAGTGCGATGAGTAAGTGAAAATAACTCCCCTGTATTTATGGTGTTTGTTGTGATGTTCGTTGTTGCATAACACCCACAACCGTCGATCAGCGTGGGACATCACTTGGAGTCAGTTGATTTCAATTTGATTCGATCGCCATCAAGTCTTCACTTTTCATCTCAATCGACAGGAGCATTTGTTGTTTCAATACAAATTACGCCTCGGCCCATTCACAGATGTGATGTCTTGATTTGTTTACTACTGGCCAACTGTATCGGTCAAGTGTGTCCCCGTGAATCGACCACTTGACTGTCAATTTATCAATGAACCGTGACCATTGACTCTACCTCAATCCTGCCAGCTTGATTGCAGTATTACTAGAATGGACATCGATTGGTTAGGGTTCTTCTGTAATCGTTGCTCTGCTTATTCACTGAAACCGTTTCGGGTTAACCGTTCTTCTCGTAACCAAGTCACTCGAAAAGTCATCACTCAATTTGATCAGCTTTGATCGACTCAATGGCCAGCTGTGCTTTGGCCTTGCATCATTGCCATATATTCTCTCATTGTGGTGTGTTTATCTTTAATTTGGCTGCATCCTAGGCAGTCACGTTGGCTTAATCAATTGCTACACATCCTTTCAAGTTTCATCCTCTCGAGAGAGAATTTGTTTTCCTGTTTTGCTTCCTTGCTGTTGTTGCTGTTGTTATGGCTTTTATTGACTTTTCACTCGATTCGCGAATTCGAAAGAAATATGTGCCATTAACTAACCAACAGGTATTAACTGCTTTTGGTTGATTTATGGGCATTTTAGCTAATGTTATTGTTTTTTGTTTATAATTAGCGTTTTATGAGACACGTGAAAAGAGTGGCTGCTCGTAATTTATTCATTCCTACTGCTTTTGTGCAATCACTAATTGATAAGTCTCCAGATTCCGAATTAAAGGTGATTCTTTTTATTTATTTTGCTTTTGGTTCAATTCTTTGTCCTTATTAGAATCTCAACTTAACGACAAATGAAGATTCCAACTCTAATGATAGTGTCATCGATGACTTTGAAGAAAACCAATCTTTGATATCACGGCTGAATATAGCATTCTATTTTACTGTTCTCTATCCACCCACTCCTGAATGCACAACATGTTTATCGCACAAGCCATCACTCAGTCCATTGTGCAAGTGCAATCAAGTGCTTTATCGAAGTGAATTGATTGTCAGTGCTGTAAGTCGTTACTTGCGTTTGCTTGTGTTTATCTAAAGTGTGTGTTTTTATCTTTTTGGTAGAATCCTTCCTGGAGACCGTTTGAAGGTTCAACGCTCTGTTCACCTTCGATCTCGCATTTTATCATTCGTGTTTATTATGTACAACTCGAGGCGGTCAAACAGTGCAGTGATGACAGTGCAGAACATGTCAACTCAAACACGTTGGCAAGTAACAATCGGATCAGAAAAGTGGACCCTCGAAACATATCCAATAAAAATGTGATCAATAACGGGAAATCTTCAAACGATGATTATGATGAAATTGGTACACTTCTTTTGGAGTGGAATGTACACTTGTCTGGTCTGATTTTTATTGGTGAAGAGATTCCCAAGGATCGTCGACTGACAAAGAATACAATAATTTTTGGACTCCATGAAGGCTTCTACACTAGCCTTTGCTCAGTGACAAGTGAAGATATGCTCAGTCACATTATCCCACCGACAGAAAGTATGCAAATTCGTTCTGCAATGGCTCGTGATTCTTATTGTATGAACACTTTAACGCGAATTCAAATGATGCAATACATCTATCAAGCAACGGCAGTTGAAGTACAAAGGGTAAAAAATTCTCTCGAAGAAGCAATCGATAAGACTAAAACAAAGAGAGAATTGTCCATTAAGCTTGAGAAAATGCAATCTTCATTTGAGTTTCTTACTGAAGTTTTAACCAAAAGAAGACAACGATTGGCAAGTTCGCAGGATAGATTGTCGAGACTAGAAAATGAAATATTTGAACTCAACACAGACATGTCGAACCGAATTCAAGTATTGAAAGAAGAAATCAATCGATTGCTCACATTTAGATCTGAAAAATTGGTGGAAACGAGGAAACGACTGGAATACGTTCGTAATGCTTTGGTCCATCGACGTCGAGTTTTGGCGAAAGAATTGTTTCAAGATATCTACCGAATAATTCCTTTTCCTGACTTTAGAGGTTATTCCATTTGTGGGATTTACTTACCTGACGCGGAACATATCGATGAGCATGATCCCAAGATGATTTCCATTGCCCTAGGCTACGTCACACATTTGCTCTCTATGTTGTCTTCATTGCTTGATATTAATCTCAATTATCAGGTTTGTGGGATAATTCTCATTTGTGTACTTATTGACATTATTCTTTAGCTTATTTTCTATGGTTCACGATCTTTGATTATTGACCCAAACAATCAAGTGTTGCGTGAAAATGAGAAACTACTGCCACTTCATTCCCGTTCTGGTCGAAATGCGATTTTCTTCAAGTATGGCCTCTATCTACTTAATCGTACCATCGGTTACATTCGTCGATCTGTTGGAATGAAAACTCAATCAGTGGCAGTGACACTGGCCAACCTCTACACTCTCTTCACGGAATGTCTTTTGGTGGACAACTACAACATCAATAACGATCATACCCTGAATCGATTTACACTTTATTCACCTTCTTTTGACTTAATCGATCCCAATCTTTTGGTGCCAAATTCCAGCGAGACATTTAATCAGCACTTTCTCAACGATATTAACATGTAAGTTTTAATTGTTTTGTGAAAAATGTTGATTTGGCTGTGTTCGTAGCATAAAAGACAATGACTGCATGAATGACTGTTTGTGGAAAGAAGTGGAAGCACTGACATTAAGTGTGGCACTGAACCGAACCGACTCTACCCCTTCTACTTCCTCTTCTGCCCGATCTCAACGAATTGCATCTATGTCAATATCTCCATCCGTGGTGACTACCACATCTTCATCGTCCTCAGGGTCGTCCACTTATTCAACCACAAATCCTCTCATCGATGAAATAAAGCAAAACATCTCAAAGCAAAAGCAACGTCGACGAACTGTGAGTACACAGCGTCTAAGTCAAATTACCTCTTCTCTCAGTTCCTCGTATGCTTCGGCTTCTTCAACCCCTCACCGAATTCCTTCTATTGTCTCTCCTGAAGAAATTCTCCGCCAACGTCGTGTCAGCACAAATGTTTCTTTTCAACCGGACAGTCCCACATTTTCGGTTTTCAATCCACGAGTATCGCATCCAGTCAACACACATCGCCGTATTCGAAGTGTGTCTGGCTACTGTTCTCATCCTTCTTCCTATGGAAGTACTCGGTCTTCATTTCTTCATCCGGGTTTGCAAGACCCATCGAGATCTAATGATACATTGGACCAAACTGACAAAGCATCGACTCCTCGAAGAGTATTAATGCATAATCAGCAACAGTTAATGTCGTGCTCATTAGACAAAGGCCTGAACCAATTGATGCGTCATGCTTCCACCTCCTCTATTACTTCTTCGTTGTCCAACAACAGTGAATTGGTGAACCCAAATCAGGCAATTCCACAAGCAATAACGCCATCAAGTTACTTAAATGTGGAGATGTTGGACATTCGGTACGGTAGGGTCATTTCCGATGAGAGCAGATCTATCGAAGAGAACATGAAAGTACTTTCGATTGAGCCATCGCAATCAAGTAATTCGTGGTTGCATGCATCAAATCATGCAAACACTTCCAATCAGGAGCATCAATCCCCGGAGAGACCAATCTAAGCTAAGCCAAAATGGCAAACCATATCTGGTCAATACTTGTTTGAATTGATTCTGTTTGTTTTGTTGAATTATGTTTTGTAGCAATTTACCAACCATGTGATATACAATTAATTAATTTTTCTAATTCTATTACATTAATGAACCAATTGATTAATAGTTTAACTAGTGACTAGTTATTTGAGCCATTTGGCCATAATTCACATCATTCATCTGCATTTGTCTATTTGGACTTAGTCTTTCTTGTTGATTTTAGCCGACAGCACAAAGTAGGTGAGAAGTCTGAGGGCCAAAAAGAAGACAACCAATATGCCAATGTTGACAAAGAAGAAGTCCTCGTCGATGTTGTACTGGTCCAGGATTGAAGAATGGTACGACTTGCCCGAGGAAGGGTCATAAGTGCCGCCGAGTGTTCGAGCAAAGCTGTCCACAAACTTTTCGCCACCTTCTCCCAGAATCATAGTCGCATATCCCATCCATTCGGGTTTGGAGGAAGAGTTCTGTTTCAACAGTTCCGGATCGACATGGCATCGCTCGAAGCCGTACAAGGTAACAACTGTGGCCTCAAACGCATAACGCATGAAGGATAAATAGGAGAAGTAACGAAGGTAAAATGGAATAGTGGAAATGCGCACAAAGAAACCACCAAACAACATAATCGGAACAGTGGTGATAGGACCGAGGAATACTGCCGCACTGGCGTCTTCCATGAAGACGGCACCAAGCAAAAGGCCTAGACTTTGCGATACAAACGCCATTATGATGTTGATCAGCATAAAGTACAAAATTCGTTCCACATCCAACAGTTGACCGGTCATGGTGTAAGACACTGCGCAAAAGATGATCGGATATATCACCTGAACACTAATGTCAAATAAAGCATCAAATTATCAAAGAGGCAAACCTGAAATGGAATTTCCGCAATGGACAAAGCTACGTAGTAGGCAGCCACACTGTACCATCCATTGATCTTTTCCTTACGAATATTGCTCAAATTGGCCGGAAATGTCATGATGGTAGGCATCATTGAACCAAACATGACAAACATCAAGGTAAAGAAGACAAAAGCCAAGTTCTCTGTGCTGGTCACGGTTTCTTCCTGGAACTTCAAACGATAAGTGGGAAATGATTCCAAGTCGTTCAGTGGAGACTCCAACGGAGGACACAGGGAAGGTTTGCCAATACTAGGACCGTAGAGGAGACCTGTAACGAGAGTAAAGTTAGTGTCCTGGTTTGATGCAATATTAGGTGCCATACCAATGAAGAGAGCGGTGAGAAGGTGAGACATCAGTCGGAGTGTGTTGAGCATCGGGTCTCGCAATATGTGCAATGTGGTTCTCTGAATCAGAATCCAAATGTGCAACAAAGTCGGATATGACATCATCTCAGAGTATTGTGCCAGTGACCGACTGGAGCCCAATTGCTCGGTCAGGGCCGCATCCTGTCGATTCTTCACCTCGATCAATCTTTCCACTGCCTCGGTTCCGTGCTCGCCCGAGGCAACCTCGGCGATATAGTCCGCTGGATTGTGGAATTGAGGACATTGCAAATCGACACTGGCCAAATGGGCTAGCATTAGCTGGGGACTGCCTTCATAGATGCAATGACCATTGTACGAGATGATGTAGATGTGGTCAAAGAGGTTGAAGACACGAGCCGACGGTTGGTGAATAGTGCAAACTACTGCAATCGGATGTCGCTCATTCTTCGACAAACGTTGCATCACGGTCACCGTTTGAAAGCAAGCAGAACTGTCCAGTCCACTGGTCGGTTCGTCTAAGATCAAGATGTTTGGCCTGAAAAGATTTGTTATTATTTTGTCCATTTTCTATTTCTAGAACTACTTACTTGGAAATCATTTCCAGGGCAATCGAAATACGTTTCTTCTGACCGCCAGAGCAACTGCCCGCCTTGGTGTCGATGCAAACATCCAGGCCCAACTGATGAATCACGTTGAGTGCCAGTTTGTGGTGATAATTTTTCACTTTTTCCTCTTCAAGAAGGTTTCCTTTCGAGCTGGCATCAATTGTGTTGAGATTGTTGTTGCTCTCCGAAACGGTAACTACCTCTTCAAGTTGAGCTTCTTCCTCATCCATTTTTCGGTAGTTCTTCAACCGAGAGGCATAGATGAGCATTTCTCGAACGGTGAACGACTCGATGAGATAGTCAGACTGATTGATCAGTGCCACCTTCACGTTCTGGCCAGTGTCGCTGTTCACCCGAATGTCACCTGACAAACCTTTCTTTCGGAAGCCCACAATGCACTCTAGCATGGTCGACTTGCCCGAACCAGAGGGACCCATCACTGCGGTTAGATTTCCCGTGGAGAAATGGCCATTAATGCCCTTCAGGATGGTTCGTTTGTACTTTTTCACAATCGAACGTCCATTGTCAGCTGTGAAGCAATTGCTCAGTGATACATTTGTCCGCTCCACGCTGTACATGAGATTACGCCAAGACACATTGATCTGCTTGGGTACATTGGATGTCCGATTGAATAATTCCGAATTGGCTCCTGCAAGTGAGTGCGTCGACTTGCCTGATTGTTGGCGGGACGCAATTTGTATGTTATTCAGAAGATTACTGGCACTGAGCACTTGTTCCGAAGTGTTAGGCCTCGACTCATGATAAATGGCCTCTGCCCGTTCATTGATCGACCCAATGATCAAGTCGTTGTTCGCGTTTAGTATGTTCTCATCGTCCATATCGTCGTCTGGTTCTTCTTCAAGATCATCATCATCGTCATCGTCGTCAAACTCTTTACTTTTCGTTCTAGCCAGGATCTCTCGGCCAACGACATTGGACGTGTCTTCCATTGAGTTGTAGTCCAAATCTACGACTGCTTCCAGTTGACCAGCTTGTGACTGACTGCGAGATGTACTTGCTTGGCTTTTAGTTTCGCCATTTTCTTCTGTTTCGTTGGCCATTTTAGTTTGAATTGATTAGTTGAGCTAATTTATCACAAAGTAATGAAGCAATTTAACCACTCGTAGTTGACAGAATGGTTGTTGAATAGTCGAGCGCTTTCAGTGGCGACGAACAATGTCGCCTCACCACTATTCGAATTGTTCAGAGACCAGAGACGAAACACCAAAGTGGTGTGCCAAGTGCAACACTAAGGTAACCGAATTTGACGTCACACAAGTTTGTCAATTTGACGAAGATTCGCTTACTGCAGATAGGACTACTACACTGTCTTAGATCGGGTAAGGACCACCTTAAAGTGTCTAACAAGTACTTGTAAGTCACCGTGAAATTGATCGTACCTTGTGGTAAGCTAAAACATTGCGTGGCCTAGATGTTTACATACAAACTTCAAATGGCGAACGGCACAGGAACACAATTAAAGTCGAGCAAGCCAAACTTAACTAACAATTTAAAGTATCGATCTGTTTTTCGGTTGCTTCATCGCGCTTCCTTTTGCCTCTCGATTTGTTCAATAATTCATTTCCTATTTCACTGAGTGGTTCCGGGAAAGTAATCGGCAATGCTGCACCGCTAATGCAGGTCAATATGGAAGGATTGTCTTTGTATTTAGGGCAAATGTCACTCTAACAAGGTCATTCAATCTAAGTGAAGGTCAATATCATTGCCATTCATATTCAAATGGCCTTTGCAATGATGAAGCGAGTCTAGTCACGAAAATTCTCGATCGATATTCTTAGTTTCCATTTTAAAATTTGCAAAACTGAAACGACCATCACTGGCGATGATATTTCTATTCGAGCAATGTACAGGCATTTAATAAATAAATTATAAATGCTTGCCACCGTCAAGTTGCTCTAAAGTTTAATGATCCATTGGCTAATTAACTGTCTATTTGAGTTTTTTTTGGCTTGGCCAAATTCAAGGTGACTCTACTGTGCTCTACAAACAATCGACGTTTACAATTTGAAAATTCATATTCATATGGTTGGAAGGTCATGAACAAGATCAATATTTAACAGAAAATATAAAAAAACTATATTAAAGTATACAGATAAAATACAAGTTCGGTCAAGGATTGGAAAAATGAACTAGTAAAACTTTTTGGTCTGACTACTGTCCCGGTTGTTGAGATAGTAGAGAGTGCCGACCAGAATCACGGACTGGATAGTCAAGAAGATGACCAAGGTAGTGGATGATGAGCAGGACACTTGAGGACAAGTGTTGAGAGCGGCCGGTGCACCACTACCAGTGGCCAATCGCGTCGTCAGAGTACCGAATTCTCTTCGGACAACATTCATATTCTCACGAACTTCGCCCAATAGTTGTTGCAACATATGCAACTGTTGGCTACCCGTGTCTTGACTTCCCACTTGTGGTGCTGCTGGCGGTGCAGCATTGGGAGTGTTGTGTTGGACGAGCACTTTAATTTCACGAGAATTTTGCAATACTTCACGCTGGACACTCAGAATAGATTCTACTTCCTGTCTGGACATAGGCGCACCTCCTTGTGCTAAGAAAAGTCATTAGTCAAAAGAGATACCACCATTCTGAGAGTAGTTACCTCCTCCGGTGTTGGCTACTGGAGCTGTGCCAGATTGAATGCTAGAGATCAGAGAAAGGGCTCGTTCCTGACGACCAATGATTTCGTCCAGTTTGCGATTCATGGCCTTAACATTGTCAAAAACTTCGCTTTGGCCTTGGAAAATTTGCTGCAATTCACGCACTGAGTAATCGTATTCATTCTCGGCAGCTTTATCAGACTCCATCTCAAGTCGTCGTGCTTCATCAGGATGGGCCTTGAGATAATCTTCCCGCTGCTTCTCTAACTTCACTTTGTACTGTTCATATTCCTGGGCAAATCTTTGCTTGTCAGTGTCGGACAGGCCAGTGCCCATTTGAACTTGACTTTGTGGCACAAGACTGTACGTCAAGAACTTGAGGACATCGTGGTCATCGGCCAGTCCACCAGTGGCAGCTGAAATACCGAAGTGGCCAAATTGAGGCAAAAAGACGTTCTCGGTACGTAAGCACAACTCGTAATCGTTCTCATTGTTCGTATTGCCACTGTGGAACATGACTGTCAACACATTTTTGAAATATTCAATCTTTGCTCGAACAGGGAAAGGCTTGTTGCGGAAATCTCGAAGGCAACCTTGCAATTGTTGATTGATTCCATCTGTATTGTGGTCATATGATTTGGTTCCGTCGTTGACCATTCCCATGATGTAAGGATTGTTGCCTTTATTATCGTTGTCGAAGGAGTCAAAGAACAGTGCAAGACCGCGCCAGTGGTCAGAAGAGCCAAAAACAGGTCCTTCAGGATACTTTTGATCGGTGTACCAAAAAGCAAGACCGTCGGCACCAATTCGACCTTTGCCATTAACTCGGAACATAATTTCAACTTCCCACCAGTCAAAATTTGTTGCTTGTCTGGTCCAAATTTGTCCTTTTTTCGATCGAAGAGACGGTGTGATTCGAACCATTTCTTCAGAAGCTATCGCCGAGCCTGAATATTCCCAAAAGGGAACTGTACCATCTTTCTGTGCCAAATAGGGACCTTTGAAAGAATATTTGTACTCAAAACGTCGATGTGGAGTGTCGGTGGCATAATTCGCTTGACTCTCGAGCAACGAACAGCAACACAGCAATATGGAAAAAGTGTAGAGCGAGACTGATGAGTGCATGATGAAGTGCTTGGGTTTTGATCGACGCCGAAATCAATGAAAACCCAAGTCTGGAAATAGATGAACCAAACTGTTCAATAAATAAGTTGTGATCTGGTCTTGTGCCACTAATCAACGTAAGCCATCCACGTTAAGCATTGACACGCTGACAATTTGTGTGGCTGTGATGATGATGAGCAGCAAAAGACGATAAAGACTACAAGTGGCAAAAAGAAATGTTAGTTTGCGTTGGGGTGCGATATTGATTAGATAGATCAGAATTGTCGAGGTCGAGCGGTACCTGAAGTGGCCACAAGCTTTGCTGCTATTGTGAGATCGGAATGAGTACTTTGGTGATGGATTGAGGATTGCCCCGAGCTGAATTGCAGTCCTCGAACTATTTTGAACGATGATCTATATTGCCGAATTGGCCACTTACACGTCACTATACACTACACAGCAGTGGAAGTCACACATGGAAAGACCGCTGTCATCAAAGCTGATTGAGAGAACAGGCTGTTCTGAACAGCCGCATTTACATTGCACAACAAGTCACGCCTTCGCGGCTAATTGCTTCAACTATCAATAGGTGGAGACTCGATGCCGCTCCAAACAAAATCTCTCAATTGTTTTCGTAATGGCGCCAAAAGTGACAACTTTGCAGATGAATCAATGCTTTGTGGTTGTGCAATTCTTTTTGTAGGAACTTTGACTTATTCCTAGCTTTGAGAGAATGGAGCAGTGTCATAACTCGGTGGCGCTCGTGTAGGTGAGCAAAGAACATGGACAAGAAAGAACATGATTTGGCAATTCGAACTTTCGGTTGTGTGCGGCTTTTTTCTACTTTGTCTTACTTGGAGTTAGAGTCCTGCCTCTCCTATCAAGGATTACATGTTTTATCGATCAAATGATTTCAACCATCAACAATGAACACGACAATTATCTCGATTTATCGGAAATGCCTTTTCTGGTTATTGCTGACCAGTCTGTTTGGCTATTCAATGAACTTTTATAGTCTTCAGAGTAACTGGACTATTTCGGACATGATTTATGCTCAATATCAAATTGACGACGACTCGTTATTGTCCTTTTGCATCTCTCGATTCAACTCCACTCACCAGTTTGGTTGTAGCAATGCTCAACCCTCGACCCAGCATGGTGTGCCCTTCTTTGTGGACAATTCAAGTAGTCTCGACCAAATTCCAGAGCAATTGCGAAAGTCTTCAAAAGCGTTCACTTTGATCATCAATGTGTACGACTTTGAGTCAATTTTAAAGTTTCGGTATATTTTATTGATCTAGTTAATTAACTCAATTTAATTTTGTTCTTTGTTACAGTGCTATTTGGAACACCTTAGTCGATCATCTTTCTGGTGTCATATTTTACCGACCAAACGAAGAAGACCTCCCATCTGTGGATAAGTTTAAGTCATTTTCGCACGATTCAGAGTGTCCCAACTCGAACTTTGGCTCTTCTGGCGAAGCCATCGCTTTACAGCAATGTGAATCTTCTTGGGTGTCGTCGGACAATCCTTTCATAGATTTTGCTCTCACCAAATGGCCTTTCCCAATGTTTTACGCTCAAAATAAGACTCTCATCGATCAGCTGAGGGACTGTGCCTCGGACAAGTGGGCGAGCCAGGGCACCGAGTGTTTTGTTAGTCTGAAGTTGTTCATGCACGGAGCAATCAACTCGGTGCAATGTCTCAAGCGCAACAATCCCTTCATGGACCAATTAATGTATCGCTTTACCTCGTTCTGTCATACTATTGCGGCGAAGAACATCATTGCTCCTCTTGTGCCAATAAGCGCAAACTCGACTACTGTTGGAAGATCCAGTATTGTGCTCACTGCTCGAATGGACGCTCTCACTGCATTTGCTTCATTCTCTCCAGGTTTGTTTCACTCTTTTTTGTATGTTATTTGACATATACAATGTTTCTTCTAGGTGCTAATTCCGTATATTCTGGATTGATTGTTCTTGTGACCACTGCTTATCTTCTGAACAAACAACGAGACCAAATTTCGAACAATCTCAATGGTGATCTGAAGAATGTGCTCTTCGCATTGTTTGACGGTGAATCATTGGGATATGCTGGGTCTAGTTCGTGGCTGTACTACATCAATTATGTTCCGGTATGTCTTCATACTTTAATGTATTGATCGATGACTAATGTCGGGCGTTTGCAAAATAGCAAGACAACTCTTCTTCCAGCAATGATTTCAGGACAAGTTTTCTACTAAACAAAACTGCTTACGTAATCGAACTGAACCAACTGATCACCAAGACGAACACATTTTGGATTCATTCTGGCGATCAATCAGACACGAATACCGCTCAGTTTGTGGACAAACTCATTGAACTTGATGGCGCTAAGTTTGTGAAAGCCTCCAGCAAAGAATTTCCACCGAGCACCGTTCGAATATTTAAGATACTTGATCCTGATATTTCTGCAATTCTTATAGCTGGCTATGATTCGCAGTTTAGCGATCCGTTCTTTCACAGTATCTTTGACTACAAGCCACAAGACACAGATGATGAACTGGTCACCAAACTTAGCAATCTTGCAGTTACACTTGCCAAGGTATTTATGCACTTTTCGTTGTGTGTTTCAATATTTAAGGTTTACATTTGTGTAGCTTCTTTACTTCCAAATGACCAAACAAGAAGGACAGATCGAACCAGAATTGGATTTTGTGCGCAATCTGACTTTGTGCTTCTTCCAGAAAGTGTCCAATTGTCGTCTGTTTGAAGGCAACCTCGTTCTCAAGAACGTTCCTTTTACCTTTACCACTCCAGTCAGGTCTTCGTCACTGAGGTTCTTGGACACAATGGTCACTAAGCAAAATACTCTAACATTGCGTTCTGCTGAAGTGCGAAATGCAATTTTCCGAATTGTCGCACACGCAACTGGAAAGATATTCAACTGTAGCATATCTGACACACCTTACAAGGGCTATCCCGGCATTAATTGGATTCAAATTGAAGCAAACAACCAGACCGAGAGCAAGAATAAATGTGTGTTCAGTCAAACCACAATTGATGAGATGAGCTCACCTTATTTCGATTACACCGTGGATGGACATGAAGAAGTTGGAAAATGGATCAATTCACGGAAAGATTTTCAGTTCTCAAGTGTGGCGGAAAGCAATTACGACACAAACGAACAGCCTGCGATCATCATTTTTGTGCGGCCATCGAAGCTATATCAATTGGAAGTGCTCCTTTTGGGTGTCCTTATTACGGTTATGTCTTTTACTTTGGCAAACTTTATCAACAAACACTCGGATCAGCTATTTACGCCCAGAGATAAGCAAACCAATAGTGCAAACATTTCAGTAAACCCAAATGGTAAAACTGTCAAGCGAACATTGCGGAACAATGTCTCTCCTAACACTACCACTGCCACTAACTCAGTCTAATATATAACATATATGTCCGATTGCCTATTTTGCTAAATGAATTAAATTAATGCAACTTTGACTATTGAAATCATTGCAGCAATGAGAATTTGCCTAATAAATTATTAGTAATAATCACTGATTAATCAGTGTTGAATCAGAACTGCCGCATTTCGAACAGAACGAATTAAGTCGATTTAAAAGTGGTGTCTCAAGCCAGTGTTGAACGTGTAATACGTTTGAGACACGCTGATTCACTTGAAGCTATTCGAACTCGTAGTCGACCAATTGTCAATTGACTTGTGTTGCATTTTTTGCCTTATCGAAATGAAGTACCGAGGTGGACATTCAAGCAACTTTAATGGTGCATCGTACTATCACCACCAAGCACGACCAAATGGTTCCGAACACGTTCAACCAAAGGCCAATCGTAGTAATGGAGGTACGGCAACTTCGGGTGGTGGTGGCGGCGGCGGCAGCAGCGGAGGTGGTGGTGGCCAGGGGCAGATCGAGTTGGTCGAGAAGATTTTGAGTCAAATCTCGATGCACCAATCGTCGAATGTAGGGAACTCAGCTCGACCACGGAGTGGGTTGCCTCCTTTGGCCAACAGCGACCGTACTCGCAACAACACGTACGGCAAGAAGAACCCGACGCAGCATTACAACAACAGCAACTACCAAAACCGTTTCAAGAACAACAAGTTCACCTCCACTGGCAACTCGTCTTCTTTCTCCTCGTCGGGAACGGGCTTCAAGGAACACCGAGACCGTTCCTTCTCAAGTAGTGTCGTGGTGGAACGATCGTCGTTATCGAATGGTGGCGATGCCAGTGACTGTCCTCAGTGTGAGTACGTCTTTGCCGATGGACAGCTGCTGCCCAAAACCGAATGTACTCATAAGGGCCCGTCGAAGAAGACCACTTCGACTAATTCGGCTGCTCAAGTTGCTCAAGCTCCTTCTCAAGCTCAACCTGCGCGTATTGTGAATCACTCGAACCAAGTGAGTGAAACCTCCAAGTTTGTTCCCAAGGCGACTTCCTCCAAGGCCTATGTAAACCGCACCAAGAAGAGCAACAACCAAAATGGGGCCAACAGTCAGCAGCAGCAGCATCAGCAGCAATCGCACAATGTCCCTAAAGAGAGCACACGAAATGGCACTTTCGGCAATGAGCCGAACATCAATCCTCGACAATGCATCATTCCGAAGAACAAATGTACGGACATGAAGAAATTCGTCGAGGCACAGATTGTCTTTGACCGCAACATCATTGATGTGGTTCCTGTACAAGGCGATCAAATCCCGATTCTTTCGGTTAGCCCGGTTAGTCAGCTAGCCAATTCAAGTGAAGCATCTCAAGCAAATTGTGATTTCCCCGAAGTGGAACCAGCCAAGCAGGTCGAGGTCGTTGAGCCAATCGTCCTGGAGCCTGTCTCAAGTGATGCCGAGTCTGATTCGGAGTGCAGTCTGTCCGAGCCAATCGAGACTTGTGTCGTGTCTCGATCGCCTTCTATTTCTTCTTCTCCGCCATTGTCTTCCAAGCCTGTGGTTCGTGTTGTGTCTCTATCTTCGCAAAAGAAGCCTTCCAGTGTCATAAGCAGCATTGTGCACCAGAGCAATGCACAACCGCAAACCGTAAAGAAGATTCGATGCTTGATTGCCAACTTCATCACCATTCAGGTGGAGGACGACTTTAGTGAGGAGAGTAACCACAGTCAGGAAAGCAACGGCTCTATTGACGGCACTCAGGACGAAATTCTTCAGCTGATCGATCGGGAAAAATTGGGCTTTCAGAATTTCGACGGGAAAAACATTGGCCTGTACAAGAACATTGGCTATATCAATCGGAACAAGGCCAAGTTTGTTCGACCTACCGAGGAGTTACTTCAACTGTAAATTGGCCATACCTATTTGACTTTTCGGGCTAATTTCTATTTTTTGTAGATTGCTGTCGTCGAAAGCATACTCTCAAACGGAGAAGTATTCGTCTGGTGCAGGTGAAAGTCAATCTAAGGACGACTTTCAACGCAATTTGCAAACGTTCTATGACCTGCAGAGTTCAGACAGCTACGACAAGGAGCACGCTTACTCGGTGCTTGAATCATTGATTAACGATGATGGTCAGCTGACCAGTCAGATCAAAGCTCGCAAGTATCGCTACCCGGACTGTGACTACTCAGAGTCTGATGACTACCACAGCCAGGCGTCTCGCGAGACCTTTGTTGGCAACAGTAAAAGTGGGTCCATTTCCACCGATCGGCAGCGACCTTCGAGCTTGACGGACAAAAGTTCCCATTGGTTCGAGTCGGACAACGAACAAGTGGACAGTAGCCATAGCCATAGTAGCCATTGCCCAAGCAAGTTCACCATGACTCGGTACATCAAGAACTCGGCTTTGTACGGTGGCAAATCGGCGCCCGACTTGGAGAAGAGGTCCATCAGCACGGAGCCCATCAGTGAGGCAAGCGGTGGACTCGAGGACCAACTGTACGGTTCTTATTACATCACAGAGGTCTCTTTCAGTGCCTAGTGCCAGGAGGCCACACTGCAGAATTAGAGCTCATAGTTTTTTTTGTACAACTAGGCTTTAAATAAATATGTGCTCTCTTCTGCAGCGATTAACTATTTTGTAATCATTTATATTGGTAAAATGTTTCAGGTGCAAACTATCGGGGCGCGACAGTATTTGCCTTACTAATGACACATTAGTCAAAGGCAAACAAATGACCAACTGTCAATTCGGGCAATTTCGCGTTGTTCATTGTTGACATGTTCAAATGACTCCACGTGTGTGCCGTTGTGCTCAGTGCGCATGCGCCCACTAAGTCGACGTGTACTTACTGACAGAGTCGACATCTGTAATGAGCGGCGACTTTTCTGGACGATCTGTGCTTTGTCTGCATTCAGTGAACTGACCGAGGGCGTCACTGGGCGTCTGTTCATATATTTCATTTGACTGACGTGTGCTTGTGAGCTTTACTCTTGTCTCTCCTGAGTGTTCTCCCATTTAAATTAAGCCGACTGGTGCCGCACACGTTTAGTGTCACTGAAGACCTAGTCTGATCTCACACAAATTGGAACTGTCATTTCGTTTGTCGATTCCATTTGTTATTCTCTTGTGCCATCTCGGTGAAATATAATTCCCCGAAGATGTCAAACAAACTCAATTTATTTATTCTATCACTTTTTCTCTTTTCTTCTTTCCGTAAGTAAACTCCCTCGTTGTATTTATGCGCCAAGCTTAATATTTTGAATTATTTTGTTAGACCTTATTCGGTGCGAGGATGATCTTGAAGATGAGTTGGTTTTGAATCCAGGCACTGTGGATCAAGATATCGGTGGTCATCGTGAAGGCTCTAAAACTGACGATCAAGTTGTGTCCCGCGAAGAAGAGGCAATAAAGTTAGATGGACTCAGTGTGGCTCAGATGAAAGAGCTTCGAGAAAAGGCTGAAAAATATACTTTCCAGGCTGAGGTTAGCCGAATGATGAAATTGATTATTAATTCATTGTATCGAAACAAAGAAATATTTCTTCGTGAACTCATTTCGAATGCTTCTGATGCACTGGACAAGATTCGACTTCTTTCTCTAACCAATGCCGAAGCTTTGGCAGCAACCGATGAATTATCGATCCGCATCAAGGCTGACAAAGATGGTAACATGCTTCACATTACTGATACCGGCGTGGGCATGAGTAAGAATGAGCTTGTCACTAATCTTGGTACAATTGCCAAATCCGGCACAGCTGATTTCTTGGCAAAACTTGGAGAGTCGAAAGATGTGAAGCAAATGAGTGATTTAATTGGTCAATTCGGTGTTGGCTTCTATTCTGCTTTCTTGGTTGCCGACAAGGTGGTGGTTGCCAGTAAATCAAACGATGATGCAGTTCAACATATTTGGGAATCAGATTCGTCTTCTTTCACTCTTGTCGACGATCCTCGTGGCGATACCTTAAAACGCGGTACCACTATCTCTCTTGCCCTCAAGGATGAAGCCAAAGATTTCCTCGAACCTGACACTCTTCGCAATTTGATTCGAAAATACAGTCAATTCATCAACTTCAAAATCTATCTTTGGTCAAGCAAAACCGAAACTGTTGAAGAACCAATTGAGGAGGATGAGGCTACCGAAAAGTCAGCCGACGAAAAGAAGGACGCTGACGATGAGGCTCAAGTGGAAGATGTTAAAGAGGATGAAAAGAAGCCAAAGACTCGTAAGGTTGAGAAGACCACTTGGGACTGGGAGTTGATCAACACTTCAAAGCCAATTTGGACTCGAAAGCCTGCCGATATCTCTGATGAAGAGTACAACGAATTTTATAAGTCAATCACCAAGGACTCTGAGGACCCGTTGGCCAAGACTCACTTTATTGCCGAAGGTGAGGTCACATTCAAATCGCTTCTTTTCGTGCCAAAGGTTAACCCAACCGATACCTTCAACCGATATGGTACCAAGACCGACAATATCAAACTGTTTGTTCGTCGCGTTTTCATCACTGACGACTTTACTGACATGATGCCTAGTTATTTGAGCTTTATTCGTGGTTTGGTTGACAGTGACGATCTCCCTTTGAACGTGTCTCGAGAAACACTTCAACAACACAAACTTTTGAAAGTTATTCGAAAGAAGTTGGTCCGAAAAGTGTTGGATATGTTGAAGAAAATCTCTGAAACCGATTACGATGCTTTCTGGAAGGAATACAGCACTAACATCAAGTTGGGTGTTATTGAGGATACTGCAAATCGAGTCCGATTGGCCAAACTGTTGCGATTCCGATCCTCGTCTGTTCAAGACAAGTTGACCTCTTTGACTGACTATGTGAAAAGAATGAAGCCAACTCAAGAGCATGTCTATTACATTGCCGGCACTTCTTTGGAAGAAGTTTCCAAGTCGCCTTTCGTTGAACGTCTTCTCAAGAAGGGATTCGAAGTGCTCTATTTGACGGACGCCGTTGACGAATATGCTGTCTCTGCTTTGCCTGACTTTGAAGGCAAAAAGTTCCAAAATGTTGCCAAGGATGGTCTCGACCTTTCATCCCAATCTGAGCGCACTAAAGAACGACAAGAATCACTTGACAAGGAGTTTGAGCCTTTGAAGAAATGGCTTCAGGATGATCTGTTGAAGGAGAAAATCTCAAAGGCTGTTGTTTCTCAACGTTTGCACGAATCACCTTGCGCCTTGGTTGCTTCCCAATTCGGCTGGACCGGTAACATGGAACGACTGGCTCGCTCTAACGCTCATGCCAAATCACAAGACACGATGCGTGATTACTACCTCTCCCAGAAGAAAACTCTCGAAATCAATCCTCGCCATCCATTGATTCGCGAGTTGTTGAAACGCGTTGAAGAAGACAAAGAAGATACAGTGGCCCAAAACATGGCACTGCTCATGTACGAAACCGCAACCCTCCGATCTGGCTACCAACTTGGTGATTCTGCAGCCTTCGCACAACGAGTCGAATCTTTGCTTCGAAAGACTTTGGGTGTTGATGAGAATGCTCAGGTATGTTAATTGAACAATTATCTTGATTAATTACTAATGCTTATTTACAATTTTAGATCGAAGAAGAATTTGAAGATTTTGAACCCACCTTAGATACTAGTGCCGAAAACAAGGCCGATTCCATTGACTTGGTACGTTTTTTACACTCACTCTGTTTCATTGCTAATCCATTCTTTTCCTTTTAGGATGATCAAGACAATTCCGAACATGATGAATTGTAGTATTGAATCAGTTCTAGGACTAATTGCAAATAATTTTTGAATTTATTACAATTGTTTGATTGAAGACACAATTCACCAAAAATCTTTTATGTACATACAGTAATTAAATATATTTTTTAAAAATTCGATCGTTTTTTCTGTTTCTTTTTATGAGAACCTTTTTCAGTCTTAACTTTGACAGGGGACTTTCTCCGGATTCTCTTAGTTGAATGTCCTCTGGCCCTATTTACAATGTCCTCGATGGAGTCATTGGGCGAAATTGGCACCAGTGGTTTTACTTCTTGGTCGGGTTGTGGCTTGTGAGTGTAAAAGTTAATACAGCCCTGAAGGACATAGTCCGGGTCAATTTGGATCTTGTCGCCAGTTGTGCTGAGGCGAGTCAAATTGCTGAACGCAGTTGTGGTAGGAGAAATTATGTCGTAACCGTAACATATATCGGGATCGCTTTCTGACTGAATTACGCTTTGACTTGGACCACAAGTTTGTAAGTCGATTTGGGCTCCATTCAGTTCTTTAATGTCGATATTCTTGGGCACTCTGATTAAAAAGTACTCGCTAATATTTTCATTAGATTCGTCATTTTCTTGTTTAGTAATAATGTTGGGCATGTTTCCAAATTGTATTCAAACTCAAACTACTAACTACTAAACAACCTAAGTAAAATAAACAAAAACAGTTAATCAGATAATATACATTCATATTCATATTTACCTTGAACATGTATTTGCAGGTAGAAATAATGAAACACGAATAAATTGTTTCACTCTAAGCAAGTTAAGGAGACACAAACAAACGCATGATTACCAGAAATAAATTACCACATGAGCCTATACGTTATCTGTGAATATGCCTACATCATTATTTATTCGTTTCCATCTGTGTATTCAGAATAGTATTTGAATGGTCAGCAACGCACAAGAAGTAACTATTCAATGTAATTCACATACATCGTTACCACTAGTAATACATGAGCACCCAAGATTGAAGTTCCACCCATGACCCTCAGAAATGCGCCACTGCACTTACACATGCTGCCTCCTCGGCTGTCTAGTTTTCCTTTTCCTCTGTTGACTCGTCGCTCTCTGTTTTGGTGTGTTTGGCACTAAGTCCAATTTGCTCTTCCTAGATCCTTTTCAAGTCGATCTTTAGCCTCAAATCACTCAAAATGGCAGAAGAAGATCCTACAGCCCAGGTGCCTAAGAAGCGTACCTTCAAAAAGTTTTCGTACCGTGGCGTCGACCTCGAACAACTGTTGGACAAAGACACCAAGGATCTAATGGAATTGTTCCCAGCTCGTGCTCGCCGACGTCTGTCCCGTGGCATGAAGCGCAAGCCGATGGCACTCTTGGCGAAATTGCAAAAGGCCAAGAAGGAGACTGCTCCAATGGAGAAGCCTGAAACCGTGAAGACTCATCTTCGGGACATGATCATCCTGCCCGAGATGGTTGGCTCCGTGGTTGGTGTGTACAACGGCAAAACCTTCAACCAGGTTGAAGTCAAGCCCGAAATGATTGGCCACTATTTGGGTGAATTCTCTGTCACATACAAACCAGTCAAGCACGGTCGACCAGGTATTGGTGCCACACACTCTTCTCGATTTATTCCATTGAAGTAAACATGTGCTTTTTAAAAATATTTTACCATCCATTATTTCTCTAATAAAAAATAATTGCCCAATCCAAGTATGTATTTTAGTGTATTTTTTGTTAGTTATCTAAGTCATCGGATCCATTCGGGTCGCGTTGGTATGCAAATTACCAGTTTGTGCCATTCCTCGCGTTCTTCGATTGCATTTCTTTAATTTTCATTTAATTTCGTCATTAGTCGATAATTTGGAGGTTTCTTTTAGGGTATTTGATTACTGGTATTTTATTAAAACGTTAAGTGGTTTTCCACTTGTAAAGCGAATCGGCGCTTGCTCTCGTAGTGCTTCACAGATGCTATCACAAGTTCGTTGGCCTTCCACAAGGATGATGTATTCAGTTTGTCCGTACAGAAGGGGTTTTCTTTTCAGTTCACTTGGTCATGTGATTCTGCAATCTAGAGTGCTCGAGTCAACTCGAAACCAGTTGTTCTAAATCATTGTCATGGCTATGTATCTATTTAAAGTCTGTTTACCCTGTTGTTGATTGGTTCGATCACTGATTGATCCTTTCCAGCTCGAACTCATTAACTCATTAGGGGTAGTCTTATGAGCATCGTCATAAACAATATAATATCTTTCCAGTAGACTTATTTCTCTACTGTGGTGGAACTATTTTGGGAATGGCCCAGTAGATGATGATGGCCAGTTGAGTTACACTCGAATCAAAGCATCATTAGCCATTGGCCAGTGGTCAGCGACAGTGGTGATTACAGTAGTGTTGTTGTGTTGATGCAACGTTGTTTGCACTATCGACCGCACTGGAAAGTCCTTGTCAGTGGCCACAGTGGTGTTGCGTGTTGTGTCCGCTGTCAATGGACAAGTGTGGCATTGACAAGTGGCGCACCGTCCCTGTGGCCTCGTTGTCTCGATGGTCACCTCCTTGAGACCAGCCAAATGAGTCACACCGTGCATGATATGTTGCATCAGTGGCAGTAATGTGGCCAATGTGGCTAGTCTCTTAGTGTAATTAACTGACGACGGACGTCAATGTGTGGCCTCAGTCTGCCAATTATCCACCGATTGATGGATGGATGGACGGATGAAGCACAGGTAGCCTGAGCATAAGATAGAGTGATAGATGCGAACGATGCCGTGCTACGATGCCACTGGTGGCTAATGTCCAGCCATACTCGTTGAGCCTGTTGTCCTCTTGTGGTGGTGCCTTGCATGGGGATATATTCTCCCGCACACATTCCACCGCAGATTATCACCAATCGACCTGTGAACGATGTCTTCAGCTTGTTAGTCTGTTACTAACATTTCTTCACTGCTCGTGTCTCCCTGTTCTGTCCTGTACTCCCTTGTGGCACTTCTCAAATGATTGTTTGGTCCGTCACTGTTTTGTCATCCCTAGAGTGCACATGTTTTCGTACTTTTATTTTTAGCCTTTACTCTGCAATCAATATTTGCAATCAATATTATTCTATCAATGCTTTATGAATCACCACTAACCGACCCCACTGGTCACAGGTCAAAGTGAACGTTTGGCCTGCGTCGCACTAAACGCACTGACCACGACTTGTTGACGGCCATTGGGCTCGATCGTTATCGTCTCAAACGACAATCGGACGTGTCCTAATCCTTTGGCGGCCACAGCAATTAGTTGGCCATCAGCACCAATGATCAGTGGTGGTCACTGGCCAGTGCACGGGCCCAGTCGGAGGCATTACGTATCTCGAGTGATCGGTCAGTATATAAGGACGACTCGTTGACCTCGCGGGGTTTACTCATCGACGATCCTTGCACCACGCACACCACTCTGACTGTCTTCGAGACCTCGCCACTTCGCTCGTATGATGCAACTAAGCAGCACTCGGACAGACCACACTCCGACCAGAAGCACTAACCACCACTTTGATCATCGATTCTTGTTCCATCTGGTTCTACTCATATATTCACGCTCATCTCACCACCTCCATCTCTAAATATCCCACTTGAACATGTCTTCTGGTTTACTATATTCTTCTTTGTTTGTGATCACAATCTATAGTCACTTTTTGCGTGACCAAATGTTCCAAATGGCGCCTGTTTTAGACAATGGTTTGAACCAGGCTAATGTTTCTCACTTGGCGAATAATTCACTCCAAGCGAATCTCACCACCATTCCTGTCGATCTCGTCACTCAATCAGTCAACCTGACGGAATCGACCAAGTCCACTTCCTCGATCATTTATATCAATCAGCCTCGTCGTTCACAAGTTCAACTAAAGCAAGCAATTCCTGTTGATCTGCTCAATCCGTGCAAGATGGAGGACGAAAACTGGAGCGAGAGTTACTTCCACGACTTGACGGGTGACCCTAAAGACGAGAAGTACGAGCATGACTCGGAGGACGAATGGGAAAACCACTTGTCGGACTTGTTGCTCAACGACCACCTCAACCACACGGAGGACCAGAATCGACGGAGGGTCACACTGACCCAGTTGGCGGGAAAGGCCAAGTTTGGCTATGACCTCCTCATCGAAATGATCCACAAGTCGAACAACTTGCAGGGACTGGTCACCGACATGATTCGCAATGTAATACAATGCCCACTGACTGTTCTTTGTTCTCATGACTAATGACTTGTTTGATTGACAGCACTTGATCAAAGAATGCCGACACCTGGAACTACCTGACATTATGGAAATACCCAAACACAATTCGGTAAGTGCCTTTTCAATGGTTGCAACTATGATTGCAATCGAATCGATTAATGCTTCATACATGGGGCCATAGATGGCGTCATATGCTTCAATGATTGTTTGCTAATTTGTGCATTTTCTTATCAGGACTCTAATCTAGTCACAACATTGAGTGGCATCTATCAGACCTTGGCCAACCAAACAGCCCACCACTACTTCATCTGGCAGGAACAACGCAAACAATCGAATCGTGCCAACGTGTGTAGTCAACACGGCCAACCGATTCACACCGAGACTGACCAGCCGAAGCACCGAATGGAGACCACCCCCAAACCGTTGGCCGCTTACTTCAACAAGCGAGCACATGCTCGTCTTGTAGCAGACGACTTTTTGGTGGTTAGCAGCAATCTTCGAGGTTTAATGTGCGACTTCAAGAAGGCATTTCATCTGTTTGACATTCCCGTGCCCACCCGAAATATCGTTCAACAGGTGCTGAGTCACACCTTCGTCGGAAGCATGGCCTGTGCTCGCATGGCCGTGGTGGACTGCCTCTTAATGAAAAACTCTGTCCGCATATTTGCCGACATCGAAGAGTTCCTACGAAACCAGAGCAATATTATCCAGTTCTTTGGAAACCACCAGGCTGGCAAAAGGCCACGAACCGCATAATGTAGCAATTGCTCGCATTGGGGAGTGAGAGACCACTTCATTTCCTGGCATGTACAAATTTGTAAATTATTTGATACTTTTGATAGAATCTATTTATTTATTTGCTATTGAACTTTAAGTTTATTTGGCCAGATAGAATCTGGCATATAATAGTGATAACACAATACAATACAACATTAACATCAACATGCCGTAGAGAGATACATTCATTGGGACGATTTGAGGGAAATGAGAATGAGGAAAATAAATAAGGGAAAGTGGGAGTGGGAGTGAGTCATCGGGAATGTGTGCGTTCATGCCGCATGTTGACGGTCGGTCGGACCAGTACACAGCAGTGGGGATTTGTGCGTGTGGGAGTGAGTCGGTCCGTGACAGAGGAAATAGTTCAATTAATTGTTGCGTTTAGAATGGCTGACTGCTTTCCTGGAGACGGTGGGGGTGGCGATGGCGACGACGCTTTGCAAACAACCCTCGATTGTGTCGGTGGCCCAGTTCCGATGCCTTCTTTACGCGGCTCTCAGCTGAGGAGCTTCCCTCTTCGTTTTTAATTGCAGTTTGGAAAATGTCTTGGAAATCCTTTAGCACACCAGTGAACTTGCGCATCATTATGGAGAGGTAATTCTTCATGCTATCTCGGTTCTGGTTAGACGATCGGTAAGGTTTGTTTAATACTTGACGGATTTGATCACAATCGATGGTCATCTGTTGCTGCACCATGCGACGATGCAAGTCGTGTAACCAGTCCTCCAACTCGGTCTGAATGCTGCTCAGGTTGAAAAATCTGGGACTCATTGTGGTTCCATTGATAATCATGTTCAGCTTGATGTTCTCGAGTTCGTTCAGGTATGACACGACCACTTTGTTTGCTTCTTCAAATGCCTCACGGTGCTGTGGAACAGATAAGACAAAGTGAGATATTGATGATTGTACTTTGTGATTGGGCGTGCGACACGTTGAGCACTGCACATGTGTCGTCAAGTGTCCATTGATAGGTGCTAAAGACTGCCAATAAGAATGTCTAATTGGGATCACCTCTGCACTCTTGTTGGTTGTGATCTCATTGCATGACAATGAGTCATATATGACTCATGAGTATTTGGCCAACTGTCTCACGGTGAGACTCTCACCTGTCTAATAGTATATGAGCCATCTCACAAATATATTATTATCTCATCTCATCTCATCTAATCGCGAGTGACCAATCTTCTCAAGAAACGATTGCAATGTGCACAAGTGCACACTTGCATATGGTATATCGATACTGACTCATCCGTCAATACTGAGAATAACTTTGAATTGCAGCAGACTAATTGCAGTATATCCCGATAAGAGGACCACTACTCAATTGAGTTAACTCGTTCATCCATTCATAAAATCTTACTCATTTACACACTTGACTACGGATAATAAGCTAATTGACGACGCGATAGTAGAGTACTACTTGTAGTAATTGATTGTAGTAATTGATTGTAGTAAGTGTTGTAGACTACAACTTGTGAGTCACTCATTCATAAAATAGACTGATTACATAATCATGTCGATGAGTCATTTTGTCTTTGTCCATTGACACAAAGTCAAGTCGAGTCACACAAGGTAAGTTAGACACAATCGACAGAAAGGCCATTGTTTTGTTGTCGCTCGTCTTTTCATCTCTGCATCCACCGACAGACTGGTTTATATTGCTTTGTGTTGTTACTCGATCTCGATGTAATACCACTGACAGTGACCAACAAACACTTGTCTGTCTAGCTCTGTGCATCTGTGCATCTATGCATCAAGTGGATGAGATGATCATTCATTGACCAACAATTAGGCGATGTGATCAATATGGCTTAGCACTCACTCACCGGTAATTGTCGCCAATTAATGCAAGAGCACTAAACACAAACGCAAACAGCAAAAATAAAACAGCAAACAAACATTGGTGACAAGTGGCTCAGAAGCCTATCAGGTGGCACGAGTGCCTTTCACCACTTAATCACTAGTAAATGGCTCCATAATGTCTGTCACTATCGCACATAATCTATTTGTGTTGATTTACACTGTAGCGTTCCGTTACACATGCCGTTCTGTTTCCCCTAACACTATCATTAGTGCATGTACTGTCACTGTGTTTGTTATTGCAACTTTTTTTGTACATCGGAAGTACCATTTCTATATTGGAATATTTCATTAGTCAATCAGCCTGGCACAAAAGCATTATTCTTGCTGTCTTTTTTGGTGTAGCATTGATCAATATATGGCGATATTGACATTGGCAATGGCGAGCAAAGTGACATTGAGCATTGAGCGTAATGTCAAAGTGGAGTGACAATGAAATATGTGTTGATTGCATTGATTGCATTGGCCACTTGGTCAATTAGATGAACTAGTCTTGAGCTAACTAAGAATAGAGGCAGATTGCAGCCATTGGAAAGTTTATGGAATCGCTTAGGTTCACTTTGAGTGATGCAAATGGATGAGTGTGTGACAGTGACACCGGTGTAGTGCGATGTCGATCACTACCGATTCCCTTAAGCCCCAATCAATTTGCACTTGTCAGTCCTTTTTACTGTGAAGAATTTAGCCTTTTAGCAGGACGAATGCAAATCTAACTATTTTTAGAAGACCGACGTGACGACCGGCGATAATATTCAAATTTGAATTTGTCAATCTTGGCCTTTATGGAGAGGTTCGTTCGGTTCGAACCGTTATGATAGACATGACAATCTCTCATTCTCGGCAGATTGCAACAAATTGTTCAATGGGTTCCGTTCCGGAGTGGAACTTGCTCGGTTTGGAACTTTCTCGAGAAAAGAGTTCGTTCTATTGTGATAAGACTTTGCCAAGTGATGGCATTGCTTCCGATTCGCGTCAGGCGACAATTGGCTTGAGCATTGATTGAGTAAAAGATTTTGTTGCGTCAAGAAGGTAACCCAATTGACATTGAAAGAGTCAGGCCAATCACCGTCACTGTCAACACTGTCTCCACGGTCATACTTAATGTTGTGCCACCGAACACCTCACTTCAACTATTACATCAAAAGTCATTTGAGCCTTTTGCTAATGAGGAGGAAATCAAATTTCAATCGATTTTTAAAATACGTTGAAACTTGGGATTAACTCAAACGACTCGTGTACTTTCATTGAGGACATTCCTTGCCGACAGAGACTCATTGTGACAATTGTTCAGACAGAGACAAATTAGGCCTGCCTCACCTAGCGAACCTAGTTTGTGCCGAGTCGAGTAAATTGTGTGGGAACACAGTGTAGACAGTGTTTTTGGTCATCATGGCCAAAAAGACAACAAAAGGTACGAATTCCAATTGGAACTTTGTCTTCTCTGGTGACTTGACTCGTCAAGATGCTCAAGGAAAGAGTTAATGGAAGCAACCTACGCACAGTGTAGCAATGAATTCGAGCAATGGTGCCAAACTGATTCGATTATTAGTCTCAATTCTACACAACTTTCACTCTGCCTCACTGGTGTTTGAGTGTTTGGCGTGTGACTATTTTGGCTCACTAAGTGAGCATTTTGATTGCATTCAATTGACTTTTTCGAATGGCAAATTGTCCTAATGAAATGCTCCTACGACCGTTCGAAAGGTGTAAATTGTCACCGAGGACACTTCTCATACTGAGTTGTGACTAATCAAATCTGAAGCTTCGCTCAACTATTCCGACCAAACTTTGTCGATGTTTGAACTGTTGCAATCGAACTCTGTCTGGCCTGTGTCTTTTTGGTCGCACATTAAAAGCGTCTCCTTGTCCTCGATTAATTCCGGCACTGTGTGTGTCGTGTTTTGTTGTGCTAAATCAATTTATACGATCACTCTATTTGACTCCATTCGATGTGTGAAGGCGTTAAGACAAATTGACACCTCTTCACCTCGACCCAACACTCTCAGTGGAACACAGTGGCACTCTTCCTTAATTTGGGTTCTTTCATTCATTACCGACAGTGGGCAATGTAAAATCGAACTTAGAAAGAGCGCGCGCGAGTATGCAAACACAATGCAAAATTAGACGACTATTAAGCACCAGAGGGAAAGTGCAGTTGCACTCGATTTTAAAGTGACAAACATCTTGCTACTGGATAGGTAAACTGAAACTATTTTTGTTGTCACCAAATATTATTAAAGAGGGCACTCACTTTAGCATCCGGGTTACCCTTTAATTTTTCCGGAGTGGGCAAATCGGGCAAAGTGTTCGCCGTGATGAAGTCGTGTTCGTTATCGCCGACCTATGACTCAATGGTTAATACTCGTTCAGTTATGCACTTCCAATCAAATTAGCTTACATATGTCGAGGTGAACTTATTGGCCATTTCATGGATGTAATCCAATTGATTTTTCAGAGTTTCCAGTGATCGGCTTGGGGTCAGTTGTGGCTCATTGACAAAGTGCTTGTGCATCATCACGGTGTGAGTTCCTGGCTCGAGACAGGTGAAGTTGTACACCAAGTTTTTCATCCGATCCGATCCGATCGGGTTGGCCACACTCATCTCTACTGACAGTAGAAACATAAGAATGGCAATCTTCCAATACCACGAGGACATTGTCATCGGGTGGGTACTCTGGTAACGGCTCTTTTGTCTTTCTGTTTGTATGCCGCGACCAGTTGGAGTGGACAATGGAATTGGTTAGACACAGTGGCACAGTGGATAGTTGCCTACTTACCAATTGTGGTGAGTGAACCGGAATTATGAGCACCGGACTTGAATTTGTTGAGATAAGGGACAGAGGCCATTTTGACGAGTAAAGGAGACCAGACTGGAGATATGACTGCACAAGGGTGACAATTGACTAGTGTGGGTGTGATGGACCGATTGGATTGATTCGACTGACAAGTGATGCGATCGATTAGAATGTTCGGTGGTGACACTTGACGGGGTGCTGACTTAGAATGGTCCACAGAATGCAAATGGCAAGTGTTTTAAATATATATTGTCAGTGGTAAACAACCGGAAAGTGATGATAAGTGTGCAGTGGCTATTGTGCCTGTGACTATGTCTGAGTTGTGTGACTATTACTGTCGGATACAAGCAATAAGTTGATGATGATGATTGACTAGACTTGTGAATGAGTGAGATATGATCTGTGCACAATGGGACACTCTCTCCTACGTGCACAGCAGTTGTTGTGTTGGACAATTGTAATTCTGAATCGAACTGATCGAGTGTCTGTTCCGTTGCAACCAATCGACAATTAGCGCAAACTGTTCAATCGTCACTATAGACGATTAGATTTGTGCTTGCACGTTCTGCCACAAAGTGACAAAATGACACTTGGTCGCGCAGCCAAACAAACAAACAGATTGAAATCACTAGAACTGGAAAACGTAGATGCAAGTAGCAACTACGTGACCAATTGAAATGACACAAATCTGATGCGATCGTGTCGATTTACAAATAAATCGATAGTAAGTGTTACTGGGAATTTGAGGGGGAGACAAGACTGAGACAAGACAGTCAAGTGACAAATCAAAGCGTGGCAAGTCAAGCAAAATGGCTTATACTTAAGTGAGTAGTACCCGTGATGTGTGTGAGTGCAATGGTGCACTAGGAATGACGAGGTCGAGAGGTGGAGAGTGGCTGGTCAGTGGTCAATGAGGAACCATTTGTTGATATGTCGTTGTACGGGTTGGTTGTGGTGTTTGGTGTTTGGTGTTCGGTGTTCGGTATCGTACGGTCGGACAGATGCCACCGGTGGACACTCAAGTGGTGTTGGTGCTGGTGCTGGTGCACTGAGCAGAGGGTCGATCGGAATGGTTGTGCAGAATGGGTTCGAAACCGTTGGCTTTTATACCTTCCCGGTGGTAGATGATGGGATGATACACTCCGTAAGAACATGGGAAGAGGGATGGACAGAGATGTATGTTTAACATCAAAATAAGAATAAATATATTAAGAAATATATTAAGAACACAATGAACGCGCACAAACGGAACGCGATCTAACACACACGCAACAATGCTGTGACAGTTGCAGAGGGATGTTCTCTAGTTGCGTGTTATCGAGTTGTCATTTACTGTACAGTAGTGTGCACTATCGTACTGTAGAGACGGGCACTGTTTGTTTGTAAGAGATGCAGACAGGCAAATATTGGTTACTATGCCTTGCAAACAAGAATTTAAATATTACACGAAACTGATCGAGATATTGTAGATAGCATCCAGTGATGGCCATTTGATCACTGCCACTGGCGCATTTGCATCATCTCATCTGCGAGTGTCTCATCAAGTAATCTGATTGTACTAATTGATGACACCGAGCGGAACAACAGAAGAAGAACGATCGCCATCAATTGGTGTTGCTTGGGTGCCGCGATGCGCTCGGTACGGCAAATACACCAAATGGGTGGTGGTAAGGCTTGAGAGGCACCGGTGGGCGCCACGGAACAATACACACACTGATGCCAATTTAGACTGGTGCGCCTCGTGCAAAGAGGTACTGCAACTGATGCTAATGCCGGTGCTGGTGATGTGGCTGCTGGCGGATGCGGAACGAGCCCGGCGGAGATCATTTGCGACAGGAATCAAAACAGGAGACCACTGGTCCGGCACAAGACAGAAGGTCGACAAACAAACAGACGAGAGCTCGATGACCCAACAAGTGTCAAATGAAAGTGTTCGAACGGTGCACCGTGTTAGTGTGTGAGAGAGTGAATGACGAGGTTTGCCCCCTTGGAGGCAACACTTACCACTCGGCTTTGGCTTCAATGAAATAAACTTGATCGAAGCCTCTTTTAAAAGGAAAGATCGAGAGGGCGTGTTTATGGCTGTGTCAGTTCAGTTGCACAACGAATAAGACATACTTTGCCGGGCAAGAATTGCCACAGAATGTGCCCAGTGGTGGTACCACCAAGACAGTACTTTTCTTACTAGAGGATTGCATCTAACCCGATAAAGCGACCGTCCAGGCACAAATATCATTTGCGGTTGAAGTCACTGCGCCCAGTGAAGACCACCACGAGTGGATGATGCCAGTCCTCTCAGGGCGAACTACGATCGCCTTTGGTCGGCTTTGCTCATATGAGTGCGACCGCCTCGAATCCAACGAGTACATTTCACTGCTGACAAGAGTGTAAAGTGGTCACGATGTTTCTCTCGGCACCAAACAAGACATCTCCCCACCTCTTGGCATCTCTTTGCCAACTTTGTCATTGTCCTCGGATAACATTTGCCAATTGCAAAAGCATTACAAATATTCAACTACCACCAACACCGGAAAAGACCGAAATCAATTGCATTGATGGCATTGCATGCATTTTATTGAGGCACAATCAACCATTCGAAATCTATAAGACATGACACGCGTTGATTGTGAAAGTGGTCAAGTGGTGTGATGACACAATTTGAGATAGTCGAGACAATTTAGAGCACAAGTGGTAGAGCATAGCGTTATTTAATTGGTGCAATGCAGTTTATTGGTTTAATTACAAAGTGGCAATTTGTTTGTATGATTTACAATTTACAGTTTAGTAGTTAAAGTTTTGTGCTCGACAAGACTCTGCGCAATACTCACGAAAAAAGTCTGCATCAGTGACATCATCATCAGCAGCAGCAACAACCCCTTGGCACACAGCTCGGATCGGTACTTGTTCTGGGTACTAAGCCAAGTTCGGCGTTCATCAGCGATTTTCCAATTAGTGTCGGTCAGGCAGAAGACTCTCTTTCAGGCCCAGTTCGGTGGTGGCATTGACTTTGACCTTAAAGTGTAGCACATCCTTTCGAAACGAAATTAGCTACAAACTTAAAGATTACCAAGAAAAGCCAACTGGCAAAATATTTGGCCAATCTCGAACACAAAGGTCACCCGTCCGGTGAGTGCATGCACGGGCAATGGGGGTGGTGTGCATAGTTACCGTGGTGCTGTGAAAGTTATCGGCAGCCAGAAATGAGTTCGATTGCTGGCCAAAGTGTTCGTTACGCCATTAGTGATACAGTAATTTATGAATGTTGTCGTCGAGCTTTGGCTTCCACACTCGGTTCTGACGGGCGAGCAAAGAAACTTACAAACTGGCCAAAATGTCTTGGCTTTCCTTTCACCGACTCGACGACCGGTCTTATTGGTTTTGGGCTATGCCAGTGGAGCATCATCGTCCGGACCATTGGCCACAAAAACAACGACAAACCTGAGCACAAGTTCCACGAAGGACTCATTAAGTGGCACTTCTACCTACACTCGTCGCACTTTGACTCGATATGGACGGATGCAAAGTAAGTAGTATTGTCGGACCAGTGTTCAGTGTTCACCTGACTTGCCTCCCACCAAACTTGACTCCCCGTGGGTCGGAGCACACTGTCGGTCTGTGACTGTGTAACTCTTCGGTCGATTGTGTTTGCCTCTCACCGCAACATCGTTACTAATGGTAACGAACACAACACACGGCCACACAGGCACATAAATCTGAATGCACTCGATTTATGACCATGTCGGCAGTTGCCAACACACACCAACTCACACTACCACTGGACCACCAAATTGTGTCACCGATTCTGTCAAGGATAAAGAGATGGTGAATTAGTGCAAATTGGATGCCGAGAGAAAAAACGACAAGTGGCGTGCTACCGATCGGGCATTAGTGACCAATTGATCGGGTCGGATTGGGCGAAGGTGCAGAAGGCTACTGGCACTGTTGCAAGGCATTAGGCAGAACGAGGACTCTTTGGAGCACTGAATTGTTTTGTGGCAAGCAAGGGCGATGACCTGGCCGAGTGAGTGAGTCGAGTTAGTGGTCGGGCGAACGAAGATGCTTGGAGCGTTCGATGCATTGTGCTGAGTGGAACGAGTGCCGCTTGGCCCAGATGTAACTCTCTCGGCTCGCTCTTGGCACCGACCTGTTGCACTTTGACTCTGGCCGACTGGCAGCAACTGTTTTGGCGTGTGCTAACCGATTGACTTGAGTAGTAGTGCAGATGCCGTAGTGCCAATGTCATATATCACCGGTGACTGCCATACCGCATTGTCGGCTGCTCTTTCCTTGCCCATTGATCGCACTTCCTTCCATTGGTCCTGCCAGTGCTCGCATCTCCTCAGCATCCCTTCTGACTCCTTTGTTTGTTTCTTCACTCTCCTTCTCGTTTCTTGGTGTACACTTTTTCGTATTTGTCTTAGAATAATCGAGTCAACGAATAATCCCAGACCAAAGCAAATCCCCCGGTGCAAAAATCAAAAACAAAGTCAAAATCGAACGAGTCAATCGACACAAGTAATTTTTCTTCCTTTCTGTAGGCTGCATTCATTGGCAAATCTGTTCAATTTAGCATACGAGTCTATGACTTTCTCACTCAATGCTCGAGTAACGGTTACTTTAGGCAATGAATCACCATCATCATCACCACTCACCGTTCACACGAGAGCGGAATATGCCTAGAGCAATTTGTTGATTTGTTTGTCTAGCTAAGGAATGAGTCAGTCATTAGAATCAAATTGATTCGCCGCAATGAATGAAGCTCTCTTTATAGATAAACTGCACTTTGAATGAGTGATGTAAGTGAGCTCTCAATTTACACACACTAACACATTATTATCTGTTTACATTTCGCTCTATACACATATTTACAATATTTGCAATTTCTACAGAAAACTTTGTAATAACATTAGTAGTAGACAAGTTGCACAGTTGACACTTTGACTCACTTGTTAATTACTAATTAGCTAAATTAAATGATTTAATACTTTGTAATACTCCCATTGATTCGCTGTCTGTTTGTTTGACTTTGATTGTGAGTCAGCAAATGAGGTCATCTTCAATTCTCACCCTCTCGGAAAAGTGCTCACTAAATTAGCACATTTTACACTAAAGACGTTTTATTTTATTAATGACGGAAATTAGTGTGAGCAATTGTTTGTGCCACAAGTGGCACAAAACAACAAACAAACCTAAAAGCGGTAAAGGCAACACAATAAAATGGATTGAGCGATTAATGTTGCCGGATGGGTAATAGGCAAACTAGTCTAATAGACAACTTGTCTAATGTAATCAATGATGGACATTTAAACCAGTGCAACTGACTGATGGGTGTTCTACACCTGACATGTCTGTTAATATATTGGTATATTTTGTCCATTGCTCGTTCCTGTGAGTACCAATCGGAACGGTTCTATTTGTGGCACTGTCTGGCCACTTGTCTGGCTCAGGTAGTGCACGTCATGCAGTCGAGGTGTTGTGCCGAGCAAACTGGAGGTTATGTCAATGCACACATTAATGATGCACCAAATGCACATTGTCACAGAACATTAAATCCGCGTCTATGCACTAATGTGACTAGTGTGCCGCATTGCCTGTGTGCTCCATAGTGTGCAGTCCATAGCGGCTGCCACAGGTGACTGACTGGTTAGTGCATGCCAATTGGCTAACCCAATTCTGATTGATCCACCATCGAATATCTTGGTTACGCGATCACCACCTAGCAATGGACAATTCGATCCACGACCAGGTGATTAATGTTGATTGTAATCCAGTGAGAAAGCTTTCACGGGCAAGCCATATCTCCGTTGACCACCGCACTCATAGTTTTTTTTACTCAACTCGGTGCTAATGGTCCATGACTCGGTTGGGATGATTATCAATGACTCGTTTAGTGCAAAAACAAAGACAGGCATGAATAGATTGGCGAGTGATATGTGATGGCTGATGTAGATGTTTGCTTACATTGGCCGAGTTATTAATTGCTTGCAGATAAGACCTATCGAAGATTAACAAAATCAACCAATGGGAGATGATAACATACCGCGGTAAAAAAGACGATGATGTGGTGATAAGAATTCGATGATAATGACGAGCGAATGAATCGATTGCTGTTCAGAATTCATCAATCGATCAATCAAACCCAGAACAGCAATCAAGTTGGCCAATCGTCGACCAATCATTCACTCGCTAACTCATATCGTTGCATATCGATTGCAATTGATGGCAATGCGCGTGTAGTGTATTGCACTTATTCACTACTATCACTAGCTTGGTGGTCTTGATGATGTTGGTGTGATGTCACGAGCGAACACAATTCACTGGTTATCGCCCTTATCTCGCCACAGACGAACATCATCTAACTACCGAATAGATTGCCTTCTCAATTTGTTTCAATTTAGGTGCGCAAGTAGACACAGTCGAGACGGACACGAAGAGACAACCACCAGACGAGCTTGTTTGATGTCTGTACGCAACGAGGAAATACAGTGAGTGCTCCAGTGCTGCGCCATGGTGAGATCGATTGATCGAGTGAGAGTTAGCCGCGAATTAGACTGCTTCGAGGGTTGCTGTTGGGCTTTTTATATGAGCGGACGATTAGACATCGATCTGAGTAGGCGACAATTGCGACTATTCGCGTGCCGAACCGTTCCTCCGCTGGTCCATTCACACATTCGTGGTGACGATAATGAGTAAGCGAACGGGTAATAAAGCTAACGAGTGAAAGCACGGGAGAAAGAGAGAGGCAAACCAGTTGAGCACAGTGCAACACTGCCCCGAACAATGCAACCACCTTTGATTGCATGAATATCTCGAAACGTTGAACTAATGGCACAGGCAACAAGTGCACCGAGGACAGCGATGCCAAGCAGAATCGAACGAACCCTCAAAAGATGATTCATATGACCAGTGAAGTCGAGTTGCTACTTTGTTGTATTCTGCTTCTTGCCACCGATTGCTCGCGCTTCTCTGCCTGTGGTCGCTTCCGAGTGTGACTCAACCTCAATTGTCTAACCTCGATGACTCAACGCGCTTCTCCACCAGTGATTGATCCAGTTAGTTCAACTCTGAACCAACAGAAAACCAACCTGCCAACCACTTGACCAGCCACACACACACACACACACACACACCTGTCGAGGTAAGTTCAGTTCAGCATGCGACTGTGTGAAATGGCGTCTGATCGAGTGCCAGTGCACATGTAGAGCACGCGAACAGTATTGTCACCGAAGCTCGTAAATGGTTGCGAGGTAACCAAACGATCGTAATGGCATAACTGTTGTCTCGATTCCGTGTTGTCCATTCTTGACAGTGTGCACTCACTTCCTCGGTAATAAATAACCAGCCATCAATGGAGGGCACTACTGTAATGTGGCCACTGTGGCCATATAGTGAGCGCAATTAAGTGACAGCCATCATCATTAGTCTGCCTGACCTAACGGTCGCAGTGCAACACGTAACACTGCACCTCGCCAGGAATGAGGTAACAAACACACCTTGAGGGCATCCAATCTCGAGTGGCCCGAGAGCTATACAACACACCGCCAGGCACAAGACCCTCGCTGACCTTGACACTTTAACCCTTCTCCCTTTGGGCATTGTGTCGGTAGTGAGTGTTCACTTCACTCAAGACAGCTGCCTCGTGGCACACATTCGACCTGGTGATTCATTGTGACTGGGAGGTGTGCGGCAGCTCACAACAAACACACACACACACACCACTAACCCTAATCGGTTCCGCGAACCACCAATCGATACCTTGTGCGACAGTTTATTATCGGTCCGTTCAGTTCCTGTTTGGCCTCGGACCGTGCTGTAATGAGACCCAATGAGTGTAACGAGAGGTTAGTTATGTCAGGTTAGTTCAATTGAGCCAATGCCAATGAGTGCATTGGAGTGACTGTCGGAGTGAGCCACTTTGAGTGCATGGCTTGTCAGTTACCGATCGGTGTTGCAAGAATGGAATTAACTCGTTGGTCGTGCTCGTCCTCTCACTACTGCACTCTCATCATCCATTGTGGCCTCACATTCCACCTGGCACAAAGTCTTCAAGCCGAGTTTCGTTTAGCACTGAGTGCGATTGCAATCGTTCGAATTGCAATTCAGGTAGACATTCTTATCATAGATTAATTGTTGAAATCAGACAAGACAAGCTCCTTAGGTGAAATTTTAACTGAAATAAAACAGTTTACCCTTAAGCCTCTAATGTCCGTCTGATCAGTAAAGTGTTGACAGTGTTCGCCTTTTTGGAGTGATCAGACGCGATAATAGTGAAACTAAACACTGTTTTGTTATAATTTGTAGATGCTTCTAGATATGCTTACTGTGAAATCATAAACAATTAAAGTGGAAAACAGGAACATAAAACAGTTGATAAATTAACGTGGGCCAATAAATATAATGATGAACTATTCAAGCTAAGTGCTCTAAACCTGTAAGCACAATTTGATTGCCGCCAGTTATTTGGCCAGGTAAGCCATGCGGCATTACAATAATAATAATTAAGACATTCTCCGCATAACTGACCCACTGACAGGCACTAGCCAGCGTGCACTGAATCGATCCATCGTGCAACGGAACACTTTCCCCGCTCGGAATGCAGTCGAGGTTCGTGCACTGAGCTCAAACTGACCATGTACACGTGTGAAGAGAGGCACTGCATCGGAGTGCAATGCACATTATAGGCAAATGCGGTGGTTCCATTCCATCAAGTGGCCACTGACAAGTGTCAGTCTAGACTCCGTTTAATTAGGCACAAATGTTGCATTCACACTATCACTGGTTTGTACATTGCACTGGCAATTGCACAAGACCGACCAACTAGGCCACTGACTAGTGAGTGAGGGCGTTGATTGCATTACACTCGATTCGATCAGGTAGATTTATCGATGTTTTTATTGACAACAACACTACTGCTGTCAGTGACAGGTCGGTGCGAGATGCCCAGACGGGACGAGCAGTCATTACGAGTTCGTTAGTTTGTATTATTTGCAAAGTTTGTGTCTTATCGGACATTACCGCGCGCGCAATTGTTTGTAATTGATCTTGTTGTTGTTCGCTGCTTTCTAAAGTTTTGTATGTGTTGGCCAGTGCGGTCGGCGTCTTCGAGTCGAGTTGCCATGTCTGGCGTCAAGGTTTATGTTCAGTCCGAATGGTTCTTCATTGCGTTCGCCAGATCGGCTATAAATCTCTCGGCGTCTTTGTGACTGCGACAGGGTCGGCACTCGTGTCCGCGCGCTTTCATACAAGACAAAGCCCACAAGAGGCTTGATAATTAGATGAATGGTTACTTGTTGGTGCGGTGGCACTTGGTGGTCGCTTGGTGGCCCACAATTACACCGACTGGCCTCACTCTGTATCGCACTTGTATGAAGAGTAGTGCACAGAACTTTCTCTTCAGCATATCACTACTTCAAATCATACATAACCACAATTGTTGTAAAATTATTTTCGATACACTGTTGCATATGTTCACACTCACCAAATTCCAGTAGGAAAATATTATCCAAACTGTCACTAAGGTAAGTCATATAATTAGGTGAGTCATAGGAAGAATCGAATAATTTAGGACACGGTTAGTGCACAGAGAATGATGTGACACTCAAATCACTCAAGCCATTAGATATGCAATCGAAAGGTAAACACGGCGTTGCAACTTGATGCATAAATCGACTTGAGTTCTTGCCCCCTTTCAACATCTTTACGGACCAAGTGGGTCAAAGTGGCACTATTAGACAAATCCACCGAGTGGAATTAAAGAGGCGCCATCACGTGTCGTTCGGGATGTATACACTAAAATGCGCATTACGGATCCGGATTTACTTGCGGATTCGTCAAACCATGGTGACCATTCCGGTAGCATCATCATAAATTCTAAAGCCCTTAGACACTACAGGGCCTATGTCAATAGAATCCAAATCAATGACACGTGTCCATGGAAGTGAGGCTGATGTAAGCAAACATTGTTTCAGTTATTAGATACAATGTGTTCATCGTCTATTGAAATCTATCTCATCATCATTGCACACTCAGCTGTCTTGTTGGGCTTTTGGAAAATTTTCCCCCAGCTCACATAAAGTGCACGATTTGATTGAGCGAACGAAACGGCATTGGACAGGTATAGACACAAAGTGCAATACTAGCCAATTGTCTCCGTTTGTAGTCATTTGCATTTGCGATTTCAATTTGTAGCCTTCAGTGTATAATTTCTCGGAAGCAAAGCACAGGTCGAGAACTATGCCAAGCACCAACATAAACTGACCACAATGGCCAGTGTCAGTTTAATGAGTCATTAAATTAACTAGGACGTCAAACAATTTGATGATCAAATTTTGATCGCCTTTTGGCACTTCGTAGACATTTCAACGAGCAAACCTAAAAATACAACTTAGAGTTAGAAACTTAAAACTTAATTTGATCATTTAATGATTGATACCAAATTACCACTTTGTCGTATTATTGACCATAATACACATAACTTGTGACTTACCCTAAATTTAGACAAATTCAACAAAAATGAAACCATTCCAGTTGGAAGTACAAACAAAACACTGCGAATGGGTAAATATTTCGTAAATTATTTGTCCATTGAGGAACTTTCCAAGAAATTTTGCCGATCAATAGTCACGTGCTGGTTGGTTGATGCCTCTTGCCGAAAGTTGAAAGCTGTTGTTTTGTTTTGTATTGCCCGTTTGGATATATTTGGATTACATTGACCATTTCAGTCAGGCAAAAGTATGGCTCAGGATGCCCAGAAACGAGTGCAAGATGGTGTCACTAAACTATTATCTGACCTGGATAGTGCCGTGCTCCGAAAAATGCAGGTACTGCCCACTGGATACATTTGACCATATGTCTCTAAACTTTGTGCCTTTTTCTTTTGTCCAAACAGCAACAAACATTTCAATGTTCAGCAGACTGTTGTGCAAACAAGTCGTCCTCATCGGAACAAGTGGCCAACTGTGTAGAAGACTGTTCCATCAAGTTTCGCAAAGCTCAAAATTACATTACCAATGAGTTGACTGGCCTGCAGGTAATGTTTACTAATTTTGTTTTTGATTTAATTCATTCGAATTGAAATTGTCGACTTGAATTACTGTGTGTGTCTGTTTAATTTGTAGTTATGTTTGTGTTCTCTGCCATAGGGCCGTTTGGAGCGGTGTGCACTGATGTGTCAGGACTCGATCCGTGACAAAATGACCGCCGACACCACAGATCAACAGATGAAAAAGTTTGAGGCCCAGTTCGACCAGTGTGTGATAAAGTGTGCCGATGACACACTCAAAGTGCTGCCCGACATGTTCAAAAAGATGAAGGATATCATTGCAAAGGAAGCTTATCATAAAGCCTAGACTGAAATGGTTGATGAGTGAATTGAACTTATTTTGATACTTTACCAATCCGGCAATGCGTCTAATATCTCGTCTTAGAGATATATATCGTCTGTTTTATATGTCCCGAAGTATGTTTATAAATATATATTGTACATTAGAAATACTATTCCCTCTATTGCAATTTCAAATTGATCTGTTTCCATTTACTAGTGTTTCAAATTTACAAGTGCTCTTTTGATATTAAAAAAGATTAAGCACTTTTCTTATAATAGATCAAATAAAACTAATTTCCAATTGAACTTTGTTGCAAATACAAATGCAGATTGTCATAATACCATTGGCGGTACATTAGTAATGTAACATTACATTAATTAACTAATTATTGCACTCAAGTATAGCAAAAAGTATATTCGTTTATTTATGGAAAGAGTCACTTTGTACTTGGGACCAGTGCCAAATTTGTTTTTTGCAACAAGGCATTATGCAATTACGCCTTTCTTTCGTTGTTGGGTTGTTTTGAACTTGTGGCCAACTCTATTTAGTTTTTTCGCAAATACAAGAATAGTTTTTTGTTGATTTCAGAAAATTAAACGTCTACGTCTGGCGAAAAATCAGATTTTTCGTTATAATATTATAATTAACTCAATTCAATGGAAATCAATCACGTCAACTCATTAGAAGCTCATTAATGGCCAATTAATTGTCAATTTCATATTATTCATCGATATATCGAATCGTTCTTTACCTGGCCCAGCCTAGCATAATCAGAGGATTCAGAAGATTGCACTCGTGGGCAGTGTTACACTCAAAGGTGAAATTTGTGTTCAAATATGACCCAAACATTACAATGAGACTATTGTGTGGCATCGTCATTTGCTGGGGCGCCACTCTCCACAAACAAGCGATGCTAGTGCCACTGCGCGTCATCGATTGTGTCGGTGTTTGTCTGCCTGGCGTCTGTCAATTGTTTGAAAAGGCAATCGTTTGTTGTTTTTTGTCGCTTTGTACGCTTGTTGCACCTTGCATCAATTGGCCACAATTCTGCACGCCTAATGTGAAAAAGTGTATTTTACCTAGCTGGACAAGTTTTGGCGATCATTACCAGAAGCGAAGACGAAGGAGACACTGACAATTGAGTTTTGATTGCCTGTGCGGTGTTTTGATTATTCTCGCCCAGTTTGTTTGCCTTTGTGTATGTCTCTCTCCGGCAAGTGACTCGATTTGCATCCGTTTGTTGCAACTGTCTCACACTCTCTGCCTGTCTCCTCCTCGTCACACCGTCTATTTTTGTTCTCTATTCTTGAGCCTGTTGGCTGTTTATTCTCGATTTAGCCACTTGGTGGGAGCATTGAATTTTTCCCAAAGGTTTCCATAACTTTTGCCAACAACACTAACCTCCCGCTCACGACGGTGTTGCCACTACTTGCCGATTCTTGTAGTAGTGAATCTAATAGTTGTTATAGCCATTTTAGCTGCAGATAATCAACTGTAGTTGTGGTTTTTGTCGGTACAGTCAAAATCAATTGCTTCACTTCGACTTTGCTAAACCTTTTTGTGTTTGATTCTGTGTTTGACCTAAATTTTAATCCTATCAAGATGTTTACGAATCGTAAGTTGACACTTAATATAATGTTCCAAAGTAGCACTTAACGCTTGTTGTTTCCAGGAAGCACTTTTGCAACATTGCCTCGAACCCAGCGTGGTATGCCACTTGTTCTTGGGGGTGATCCAAAGGGCAAGAACTTTCTTTATACAAATGGCAATAGCATAATTGTTCGTGATATTGAAAATCCTGCTATTTCGGACATCTATACCGAACACTCAACATTGACCACAGTGGCCAAATACTCTCCAAGCGGTTTTTACATTTGTTCCGCCGATCAGTCCGGCAAGATTCGTATCTGGGACACCACTCAGAAGGAACACATTCTCAAGAATGAATTTCAACCCTTTGCTGGCAATATCAAAGACTTGGCCTGGTCTGCTGATAGTCAACGAATTGTGGTCGTCGGTGAAGGTCGTGAACGATTTGGTCATGTCATCATGATGGAAACTGGTACTTCAGTTGGCGAGATTGCTGGTCACTCCAAGACAATCAATTCTTGCGATTTTAGACCAGCTCGGCCGTTTAGAATCATCACTGGATCCGAAGATAACTTTGTTGGTATCTATGAAGGACCTCCATTCAAGTTCAAGACTCAACTCGAAGACCATACTCGATTTGTACAAAGTGTTCGTTATTCTCCCGATGGCCAACTGTTTGCTACTGCTGGTTTCGACGGAAAAATGTTTTTGTACAATGCAAATGATTATACAAAAGTTGGCGAGTTTGGAACCAAAAATGCTCACGCTGGTGGAATTTATGCCATTTCTTGGTCACCAGATGGCAAGCAATTGCTTTCCGCTTCGGGAGACAAAACCTGCAAAATTTGGGATGTCAGCACATTGCAGGCTGTCACGTAATTTTGTCATTAATTATATTTTATTTTTACTGATAATTTTTAATTGTCTTTTAGTGAATTTCCCATGGGCTCAGATGTACTTGATCAACAAGTGAGTTGTCTATGGCAAAACAATCATCTTTTGTCCGTTTCGCTGTCTGGTTTCATCAATTATTTGGATGTAAACAATCCATCAACTCCTTTGCGAATTGTGAAAGGTCATAACCGAACCATTACTGCCCTTGCGGTCAACACTGTATCTGAAGAGAAGCGAATCTACACCGGCAGTTGTGATGGTTACATTACTCAATGGAATCCTCAAAATGGCGAACACAACCGAATCATTGGCAAGAATCATACTAACCAAATTAGTGGTCTTGTGTTTGATGGCAATAACAAGATCTACAGTGTCGGTTTTGACGACATTACTCGGGCGATCGATGTCAATACCAATGAGTTTGATACTTCGAACGAATTCAAACTTGATCAACAGCCACATGGGGTTGCTCTCACCAATGACGGCCAACTGTTGGTTGTTGCTTGTCACTCAACTGTTCAAGTTCGTCGTGTTCGTGACGGTGGTATTCTTTGCTCCCTGCCTGCACCTTATGAGCCAACAAGTATTTCGGTGAATTCAACTAATAATGATGTGGCTGTCGGTGGCACCAAAGACAGCAAAGTTCACGTTTATTCATTCGATGGCCAAAAATTAACTGAAAAGCCGGTGACATTGACACACAGAGAGCCAATCACCGATGTTATTTATTCTCCTGACGGCAAGTATTTGGCTGCTGCTGATCAGAACCGAAAAATTGTTCTATACCTCTCTGAAAACTATCAGGTACCGAGTATTTTTGTTTTTTTGTCATTATTTGCTAATCGATCATTTAGCCTGCCCATGATTTGGAGTGGGGTTATCACACTGCCCGAGTCAACTGTCTCGCATGGGCACCAGACTCGAATCTTTTGGCCTCAGGAAGTTTGGATACTGGCATCATGGTGTGGGACGCTTCTCAACCTGTCAAACATTACACTTTGAAAAGTAAATATTGATTTTTAAAAAATTTGTAACTAAGATATTTATATTTTCTTGCAGAGGCGCATCCTCAAAGCCAGGTTACCAAAATTGTATGGCTTGATGGCAAGACTATTGTTTCCACTGGTCACGATGGAAGCATCAAGGTTTGGGATGTGAAACTGCAGTAAGGGAAGCTCAGCAAAATCACCAACGCGATCTATTACGTCCCTCGATAGTCATTGTCTACAGATGTGCTCTACTTCAAGCCCAGTTCTGCCTTATCCCGAGTGTACCTAAGTGGTATTGATGCGCGTCTCGATCTCCTATACTTATGGTTTTTTCCTTTGTTTCGCCTTTGCCAACTTGTCTTTTGGTCTGCAAGTATGTTGAACTATTTTAAACGCCATTTTTCTATTGCAAGTCTGCAAAAGCTGCTCTATTATTATTATTATTATTATTATGAATCGATTGTCTACTGCTTCTAAAGTCCATTCAGCGTACCTCCCATGTTGCTTGCCAATTATCAAGTTTTATTTATTCCTATCAGGAGAACAGTCCCATCGAACACCCTATCCGATCACACTTAATCAAAGTTATATTATTGAATAAATGTTTTTATTTAATTCGTTTTGCAATTGTAATTGCACTCTGATTCAGAGTCTGAAACTAACTCTAATTCCACCAAAGATGACATTTGATTTATTCGTTCTATTGAATTAAGCCAATCTCAAATCCACTGTGTCACATTAGAGTTTGTCGGTTGAGCAAATTATCATTTGAGATTCCAAAGTGACCCTAAATGATCCAAGGTGGCACTTTGTTTGCTCATCTTTGACTTGAGGATTTAGTTTAGGTTAGAATTGTATTTTTTCGTTTTTAGAATTTATAATGCCTTCCTCATTACAGTGGTGAGTTGTTAGCCACGTGTGTGTGATTGGAGTTATACAATGTGGTCCATATTGTTTTGTGGGCACAAAGAAAGAGTTCGGCAATAAATCAACTCAGGTTCTGGTCGAGTTCCTGTCCCTTTGTCAAACCCAATGACCACCGAGTGCCAACAAGCAAGTGCAATCGATGTGAGAAAGGTTAACTAATGACCGAGTAAAGTTTTAATTACCAGTTGACTGTTTCTTGTTGGTTGGCAATTTATTTTCCAATTGTGCCATTCGATTTGTGCTCTAACGTATCGAGTGATTTTCCACTCGCTATTGTTTGTTTGTGTATCCTCTGCAAAAGGTTTGTGCCGATTTGTGTGTCCCGAATGGTGGCACAAAGCAAAGTGTCACCCGGCTCGGCACCACTTCTGTCCTCTCGTCGAACTCAACCGAAATGAACCAAGGCACAATCGAACAGTAATAAATAGACTCACTGGCACGGAATCAAGGGATAATTTCGATATCATTGCCGACCTGTGTCAGTAGAGTACACTTCTAACAAGCTATAGTCTCTCGGTGACAGAATGATCTCTCTATTGTTTGTTTGTTTGTTTGCTTCTATTGGGATGTCGTTTTGATTGGACACTTCTCAATCATTGTGATATTATTAACTCTAATGGCAAAGTAAACCAACCAATTTCTTATACATTTTGCAGCACTGAATTATTCCTTGTGTGTATGCTCATTGGTTACATGTATATCTGGATTACACTTGCGACATGACGTGTGCTGGCGCAATGTTACAAAGGCGCAATGCAAAGTGTGCAAAGGTGAGTTCGGGTGCATGCTGTGTGTTTGATCTTCTAAGATTTTGATCGTTCGGTAATTTAATTCTAATCCTGTACTAATGCAATTGCAATTGCAACCTTTTGCAATTCTCGATTAAGGTATGGAAATGAGTGGTGGGGCTGCTGGTGGACTGTTCACATTACTACACATTGTCATCTCGACCTTTTCTGGGAAATTATTTTCGAATGAGACTTAATTTTCACATTCTGAATTACCTTTGGCGGTGCACTGGCGGATTGCGATACACTTTGTTTTGTGTGTGTGTATGTTGTCTGTCGCATTACAATAATAAAACAATCACTATTAGCGTTATTATCAATTGATTTATTGTGCCAACTAATGATGATGCCATTCTATTAGCGACAGGCAGCAATGGCGCCAGTGGTTGTGTTGTCTTTGGCCAAGTGGTGCACTGCAGCCACTGTACTAACCACGGCACAAACCATTGCACCAATCATTTACCAGACCATTCGGCGAGCCATTCCTCTAGTCCATAAACATTTGCACAGTGAAACACTGAGGACGTTCACTTTTGTCTTGTTGATGTGTTCGACCGGGCCGAGTGTGTATTAGCCCTGGTGCAACACCGAACACACTATTACTTTGCACTTTTTCTTGTTCTTTCGATTGATTGAGATTTTATTCTAATGTATTGCGAGTGCATCGCAATGTGAGTCAACGGGCCAGACTAACCAAGTCTAGACGCTAGACTCAAGATGAGCTTTGGTGCGCGATGCCGCGCGCAAACGGAAATGTCATGCTTTATAACTTTTAATAGCGCACATGGTCCTGGTGGTATTGTTCGCTGTTGGTTAATAGTTGTACCGAGTGGTGTTCAGTTGGCACCGGGTCTCGGTCTGTCTCACTTCTGTCCCTGTGAGTGATTCCCCTATTGCACCGATCACCGATGCTCGTAATCATCAATTTGATCGAATTTAAATTTGATGCCCATTAATATGCGAATGTTCCATGTTCGGGCTGGTTCATCGGCTTGGCCCGTTCCGCACCTCGATCATTATCGTTTGGCTTGTCATCGCACTGCAATGTGAGACCCATTGAAGATGTATTGGCTAGGCAATGGCAATGCATTGCTCTGCACCACCAACATCGTTTTGTCCGATCAGCCCAATAGAACCTAATGGTGGGGGCACCATTAACACCGAGCGCCCACCACCTTGAGCGTCACTATCGACAGCATCGCCACCATCATCACATCATCCGGCAATATTTCGAGTTAAATTTATGACTTTTTAATACTAGTGTAAAGCACACACAACATTCTGACACTTAGTCTCACCTCTCTAACGTGTGTCCATCGATCGATCGAGCAAGACAGACCGACAGACCGACAGAGAGATGGCGAGATAGATAGATTTGCAACACAGGCTAATTCCACTTGAATTATTCTGTGAACAAAATTTCCATTTTCATTTGCACCCGAAAATCTAATTCGAAAATGTACGAATTTAAGTGAAAGCAAAAATATAAAATATATTTGCAATTTATAATGTACAACATGATGATACAAGTGAATGTTTGGCTAAGGCACAAATGATTCACTCCGATCGGCCACAAGTCGATCCACAGATCGGGCACAGACAAACACACAGAGCACACACGAGTTGGGACAATCTGACAAGACTCGATACACAAACCATTTGGCCACGATCGATGCCGAATTGGCGATTGATGTTTTTTGGTTGTATGCTAATGCGACTGGGAGAATGGTCTCTCGGTCTGTTTAATTGAATATGCGATCAATTATTAAGTGCAAAGCAATCATTGCTCTGTCCTGGCACAACAAATGCATATCAACTGTCTCATGTATTCAAATCTGTCTCATTTCCGATATTTATTATTTGCACAGCTGTAAAGAATCTCTTGGTTGGCATGACTACCTCGGTGTAGTGTCCAAACTGTCAATCGGTTGTGTGACTTTGCCAAGCGATTGTGACATACTCACCCAGTGGCCCATTGACACACTGATTTATGGCGGTGGCCACTTGGCTATTCAAATTGGCCCGCAATGTCACCCTCGAGGTAATTAAATGTCGTCCATCTGAGTCACTCCATACTGCACTGGACACACCATTTATCTCGTCTTGTTTGTGTTGTACACTTTATTCACAATTTTGAGTTTTCATTCTTCATTCTCGCTTTATTCAAATAAGTCCAAGTGAATCTCTGCGTTGATTGAGTCACGCGCTTTTGTTGAAATGTAAGTTTTCGCTGGGAAAAAGTGAATAACAAACAGACTGCGAAATAGACACGCACAAGATGCTTGATTTGGTGTGTTGTTGCGTTTAGATGGCAAATGGGATAGACTTGTGCCAAAGTGACACACAGCCAAGGAATGCGCACCAAATTAAATGTATTGGAATGCATTGTGCTGTGCTCGGTGGCCAGCACTTGGTCTTTGCCGTCAATGTCCCCGTCTGGCCAAATCGCCAACAATTGAACTGAATTTTTCCAGTTTCAAGTTATAAAAATAAAATTGTTCATTGTGCAATCCACCGATGATGCACTCGTAAATAATAGATTATATATTACATAAATAAATGATATAGACTATTGATGAATGGATTTTTTAATTAGATCCGAATTGCTGGCTTGGAAACAAAAAGATTTGCTGTTGATGTTCAAATTGCTTGAACAACGCGACCAACATAGCCTTCAGTGAAGTTTGAATTCTAAACTTGACAAGTATTTGTTGTTGTTGTCTGTAAAGGCATTTGGTTGATACAATGTTTTTTGTTCAGTTGGCAATGTCGAGTGTTGCGTTCAAACTTCAATCATCGCCGCCACTGTGACACAATAATGGTCGGTGGCGAGTGTGTGGGCACTAAATGTCGATGTGAGTGACACAATTTGTCTAAAGCGGACTAAACTTCACTGGAATTTGAGACCAGTTTTTAGTGTGTTTGGTGTGTAGAATGTGTCCATGTGTTGAATTATTTAAGGAAAGCATAGATTCGAGTTACATCATGTCTGTCGTGTCTGAGCCCTCATGTCTGGCCTGGTTTGGTCTGTCGTGCTGGTCCATTGCCATATTACCGAGGAGATATGTACGCATCGATATGAACTATGCAAAAATGTCCGCAACCGTGAGAAGTGGGAAACGATTTGTTGGCCAAATGAAAATTCGCCTGAGAACTTGCCCATCTGAGTGTTCAACGGAGTCCATTGTGGAGTGTGAGGCATTCCTGGCCGGTGTTGTTGCATGTAAGACAAATCCCTTGTCGTGCTTGTTCGCACTTTGGCCTGGCACGGTTCGCTTTGTTCATTGCAATCATTCGATATCGCTTGGCTGTTTTAAATTCTTCCTTCCACTGTTCAATCGGACTCTATTATTCGTGTACATTCAGCCACTGCCTCTACCCGGCATTTTGCCGGCATTGCACACTAATTTGGGTGTCTGTGCACTGTGAGCACAGCTCACCGCAGTGCACCTCACTGGAGCAATTCAAATTGCAATCGTCTTTAATTAATTTCGGTTCGTTGTTTGCCAATTCTTAATTCCATCGCTCCACTTTGGAGCATCCAAATTTATGAGCCAAATTGGTGTGCAGTGTGTCTTCCTGTTATTGCCATTTGAGATGTTTCCTCCTTGCATGTTTGCTTCTTGTTTTTCGTGTCAAACAATTCCCACAGACAGAGTAAAACCGATTGCGATAATGTTGCCTCACAATTGTGGCACAAGTCAGCCGATTGAGACATTTCCAAAATTTCCCGCAGGGCACCATGCCGATCACGGCCAAGCGTATACTGGACTGCAGCTGCAGTCAGACAGTGCATCATAATGTGGCCAATGTATAAATCACAATGTGTCACTCCGGCATGATTGGAGCGGAAATGACCAGCCCGCAATGAGTACACTGCATTGACAAAGTGGCCATCGCATACAAAAATTTGAAAACTTAAATTAATAATTTCAAACAGACAGACAAACACGACATATCGCAATTGATTGGCCCACAAACACCAAAAGTTCAAGTCTCCAATGTCTGGTCTGGCGCCAAAGCACCGAAACGACCAAACACTTGAGGCTAAATTATAAATGCATTCTAGAAAAATTGTCAAAAGAAATAAGAAAATGCAATCGGCACTGAGTAGAAATGGCTTGAATAATAAAGCCAATTTGGCATTGCACTGGGGATGCATTTGGTGGAACATATTTGAACTTCTCAATCGACAATTGGATTCGATTGTTTCACTGGACCACTCAACCTGGCCGGTAATGAGGCCAACAATGAACGGTATATAGCGAGCATTGCTTAATTACCTTGCATTGGGTCGATTCATTGGCCAAGTGGAGTCAGTGTTGAGCCAGTGACTGGCATCACGTCTCAATTGAGTCGACTATTGTGCGCCTGTTCGGTGCTCTTTGCCGGCAATGTCAATCATAACCATCACAATTATAATAACGATAATTACATCCCTTGGTATATGAATATGCGTGTGTACTGGTGTGCCCATTTGCCATGCAAGTTACATTCAAATTATTATTGAACGAACATTGCTCGGAAGAAATGCCTTCGGTGGTGTTTTTTGGTTTACGAATCGACACAAATGACTACAAGAAAGCTACTCGATTGGCACAATTATTGCACTGATTTGGGACACACACGATATTTGATTATCCGTGCTTAATTAACGATTGCTCTCCACTGATGTGAATGTTGATTCTTTTTCTCTGTACGACCATTTACAACGATTGGGCCTGCAGAATGATTCGAGTAATCAAATGGTGGAAACGCACTTGAGCAGTCGACTCTGAGAACAAATGCATTTGCACCCTAGTCGAAAGGATTCGATTTGAATGGATGTATGCTTCGTGCAAGTGTGACCGGGTAGGAATATTTTCGTGTTGTGTAGAATGTGTTAATTATTGCATTATTCAATTAATAAATCGACACATACACAACACAGTGATTGAGCACAATGGACATAATGCAATGATTGCACTGCAACAGATACAGTGTCAACACCGGGCAAAACAAACACACCGGTAGTGTGGTGACGAAATGTATGGCAATTCATTTTTATTGATTCAATTCGCTCGAAACTGAATTGGTACATTCGTTTTGATTTTCGAGATGCATTCCTTGTACGCATTGATTCAATTCACCCACTCTTGTGTACATGTACAACAAGGTCACATGCGAGTGTGTGAGTGTGTGTGTCCATTCATTACAAGACACAGTCAACACACAAGACACCAGAGCTATGTTTGAAGGGTTGCCACATTTGGTTGGTTTGAGTTAATTTTAAAACTATTTCTTGCAGCATCATCAATACTCGAATTGACAGACTCTACACGCTGCACTCGAGCTGTCGAGTCCAGTTGGGTCACATGGCATCCCGGAAATCTCCACCGTTCAATCTGGCCCCTTTCATCAGTGCATCACGCCGGCACTAATCCATTCGATCTAATTCGTAATGGAACTTGACTGTTTCATTATTCGCTATGTTCGCTGTGTTTGCTGTGTTGATAAATAATATTTTCCACCAAATTAGCAGCTAATTATTATGACGAGCCCGAGATTAACGCCCGTGGCCCGTCTCTCACACGCCATCACCAGCCGAGCTCATTTATGAAATGTAATTAAGTTTTTAATTTCATTTTAATTAACTTAATTGCCGCTTTGAGTGCACTACACACAGACACACTGAGAACACTATGTGCGGTGCACTTCACTGCAATGCATTTTGTGCCGGTGTGAGGCCTATTTATTAGTGCAAAGCGATTGTGATTCAACAGAAATGATTGCGGTTGTTCGTCTCGAGATTGATTAATTGCGACTCACTAATGAACGAACAAACGGACAAACGAGCAACACTGCCACACACAGACCAAATAGGCCTAATGATTTAATCTTATTAATTTATTAGACAATGCAAATGTTCTTTTCTGTGAGCACTGTACAGGCCAAATGTGTTTGGCCAGATACAATGAACAAGCCTTTGTGTGGCGGGTCGGGCCACAATGTGGCGCCCATTGAGGCAATAGAGCAGAGACAATTGGCGCTTGGTCATTATTTTAATATTTTAATTAAGCACTGAATGCATCGTTTGTTGGCGAGGGCAGAATAATATTTTCTCTGCCATTGAACAATGCACTTTGTTTTGTAATGATTGGTTCGATCGGAAATTTACTGCACATTCACTATTGATGACTCTGTGTGGTACTCTCAGAAGGGACAAATTAATAAATTCTTTGAGTAGAGCCAAAGACGAATATGATCGAAGATTGGCACTATTGCACTACAATGATTGCCAACGAGTAGTCACTCGCTCCCACTGCTGCCATAGATCACAAATTGGCCCGATCGTATGGTAACGAGATGGCTGACTAGTGTCACTCACCAAGTGCAATGGTAATGGTCGGACCAAGGCTACTATTCAGCACTCGTCATGATCGATCGAGCTTATTGGCCCATTCGGTCCATATTTGTGCCCATTGATCAGATTGAGAGGGCCACACGTTTGGAGCAAACACAAGTTGTCGTCTTCTATTTCATTAGGAAGGCAAATTAATTAATCTAACACACACACGACAGTGTCAGTCACACAAACAAGCCGCCAAAAAGGCATCGTCGAGTGAAGTGCAGCGATGGAGACATAAGGCCGACAGTTAGCCGATCGAATGAGACGACCAAAGTCAATCAAGTCGAGCACTTTATTAATTATGACTGCTTTTCTGGCAGCACTTTCTTCACTCGACTCGTATCTGCTCACTTTGCCATTCTTCTCAATCACTGACCCATTGTGTCCTGAGTGCCAACGCCATTAGTATTCGTCACATCTGTCCATGCTACGATAACAATCGATGCCTCGTGAGTGAGTGTTCCACGAGTAGTCACGATTGACAAATCAAACGCCAAATTGTCGCTATTTTTAAACATAAATGTTCACAAATGCAACTGTTGGGACCGAGTCCCATTGGCATTATTGTGCTGCCAAGAGCGAAATAATCATTTGTGCCTCGATGACATAATTTGTGATTTTGCAGTTAATTATTTAGTACAGTGCATGCTAGTGGTAGACGGGTTGTGTGAGCGACGCTCGGGTCGAAATGCATCTCATTCCACTTGGCACTAGTTGTCGGTTGTGCAATAGGCCAATGGCACTGCCACGACAGTGATGATAATCATAGACATTGACAGTGGCAAATTGTGCAAGTACCGCGGCGGCACTTGTTTGCAGTATACAAAATGTTGCAGTGCCAGCAAGAAAGCAATTACAATTAGACCTGCTTGATTTCCTGTCTATCTGTGGAACCATTTAATAGGTGGCCTCTTTGGTGCCATCCAACCAGTGTCTTCATGTCTTCACCGTCAACGATCTCTCACTTGTCCATCGGACTATATACTTGCAACACTACACAACACATAGCCAATTGGCGCCAAAAGCAGGACAGACTCAGACCGAGTGTCTGCTGGTGGTGATGTTGCTGACACGAATGAATTTGTACTAAAAATTGTCCAAATGGCTTTGGCTGACTCAGTTTGGTGGCAGACTCGACTGAGAAAGGTTGGTCGTCGTCCTGCTCGAGCCAAGTCTATTGTTCAACATTGCAACAGCTTCTTGCCATTCGACCACTTGAGTGTCACTTGGAAGTGTTTATGTCTCTCTGTCATTGGTTGTCCAGCCCACTTGTGCACAATCACTTTAGCCACATATTTGCCACTTTGATTGTTCGCCGTAATTAATTTCGACCCGAGTCATCTTGCCAATTAATTATTGTTGTGCCACGCATCGATTGAATTCAATTAAAATACTTGAACCTCTTGCCCTCCACATCGAAAGGTATGTCCCTGAATCACTTAAAGTGTTTGTGCACTGTTGCCATTTAAACTTTATTCGCCCACATGACAATATTAATTTTGAGTTCATTAGTCAAGCATAGTCAAACATTGCAAAATATTGCTTAAACTTTTAGCTTAGAAAGGTTATTCCATTAAATTAGTCTCGTTACCTGAATACATCGAATTATATGCTTCCTGGTTAACTAAAAATATCACATTTTTGATCGATGTAATCTTGAAAGAGTAAAGTAAAAATAAATTTATTGTTTTCAATTCTAAAATGCAAATTATTTATTAATTTGATCGTGTGCCAGTTAGGAGAGTCATTTATTATATTTTACGGCATTGTCACCCTAGTCGCGTGTTTGTTTGTGCTCACAATTGTCAATTAGTGCAACGAGACTGTCGCGTTTTTTTGTCTGCAAACAATTTTATCGACAATAAAATGAGTGGAATCGTGAACTGAGCTAACAACTTTGAGTCAAATTGAGTTCCGCTTTGACTTGACTTGACTATCAGCAAGAATCAGTAAATCCAGTGAAATGTGGCATTGATGGAAAGTGGCAGACACGATTAGAGTAGATGGTGCGAATGTGTCTTTATGCACAGTGATGCAATGAAAGCCGAATGGAGATCGATTGCAATTGCCTTAGACCATTCTTATTGATGGTGCCCTGTGCACTGGGATGTGATAACAAGATCAAATCATATCCGCGCGTTAGTCGCCTCACTGGCTGAGTGAATGTTCATTAGCCCGGCCAGGCTTATTAGGTGATTCGATTAGGTGTGCAGTGTGCACTGCTCACCCACAGACTTTATTGTTCACCGCTCATGCCACCTTAGTGGCCTTGTGTTCATAACTCGGAAGCTCCATTCTGGCCAGTTTCTAGTCTAATTCTTTGGGCAACTCGTCCTCGTACTTAACCTTTACGGCAAGTCTATTCCAAGCGATCATTACGAGTGAAACGATGATTACGATCATGGTGATGCAACCATAATGGAATGGAATGGATTTCACACTCGCTCGCTTGCACTCTAATGTGTCATTAACCGACTATGAGGTCTGTCTTGATCTGCCTTGGTCTGGCTTGGTCTCACTTGGCCTGTCTTGGTTTGGCTCATTCAACGTCGTTCTAATTCCCTGAGAGATTCGCCAACCACTAAAAAGGTTCACCATTCCTTAATGTTATGATTGATCATTGTGTTCCATTTGAATGCGCCAAACATGGTTAATTAGTGAACTGTGTCACAGTAATTCAATAAACTGTTGGCGCACTTCACTGCAGCACAATGTTCTCATTTGATTGATTCGTCTGCCAGTGAACGCAATTAAAATTGGCTTAATTCGAGCGAGACAGCTATTTTTAAATGAAAGGTAACCTTTTTGTTTGTTCTCACTCTTTAGCGGAGTTTGCTTTGCCGACACGGAAACAGTCGATAAGTTCGATTACAATTGGCACGATGCTTGTCAGGTGGGCGAGCAGGCTCAATTGAGACTTTGCCGTGCGAGTAATTAGGCTAAAGTGGGGAGAGCGAACGATTCGGTAATGCAACCGATCACCGGCGAGCAGATAAAGTCGTCTCGCCTCGGCACTAATTATGGCTCCTTTTGGTGCTCTTGCTTTGGCAGACAAACGATTCTATCTGCCAATTGTCTGCTCATTGCGCCATTGCCAATTGTCTCGTTCGCTAATCTTTGCTTAATTGCCCCACTGGGCTTGCTCCTATGCTGATGTTCAACCGATCTGATTCGATACGACCGATGGTTTGTCATTAATGAGCTCCGAACAAAACTTGGTCTATCGGCTAGCGGCCGATGCCGAGCTATGTTCGGCCAATTTGTGTGTCGTTAGGATAATTTAATTAGCCGCTGGGTCTCATTCACCACGACAAAGCGACAGTATCCATTGTCCAGTGCTTGTCTCAAGACTCTGAGGCTCGTTTGACTTTTGCACTTCTGCCATCTCAAGCCAATCCATCTCTGCCAGTGGACAAGTGGATCGACCTTCGACTTCACTTCGGATTTCGATGTTTTTCCTCCATGTCCAAGTTATTTGCTCAATAATTGATATGAGAATCGCAATGCTTCGATGAATTATTGATCGATTTGTATTATTAGTCGTGGGAATATATAATTTATTAGTATTGCATGTGCCATCTATTATCTGTGCCAATTTGTAATCATAAATTACCGGCCAGAAGCTAGCTCACATCACATCACCATTGCTCCTGTGCTCGTGCAAATGTCTGTATATATTGACACTGCAAATACTTTATCGCTGGTCGTGTCGAGTCGTTATTGGCCGGTTTGGAACACTTTCGGAATTTGAATTTCTTCCAATTGATGTGCAACCGAGAGAGAAGAATTTTCTGTTGGCGCACTTGCACTGTGCATTGTGCAAATAGTCTCGCCGTTGAATTATTCAATTTGACTTTCGTTCAGTGCACGCGCATTTTGCCTTATCAATATCTAGAATGTCAGGGTCCGATATTCAATATTCTATATTTCATTTAATTTCATTACTTTCGCTCACGCTGACGGTCATCTAGAATGGCAACAGACTTATTATTTATGCTATCACCTCAAATACAAACTCACACTTTACTAGCCTTTACTTTGTGCAGATAATATTACCTGTTTCAACATTTCTGCAGACTGTACAAACAATGAGTCTTAGAAATATTTTTTTATCAAACCTGTCCTGCATTGTCGCCATCATCAGCAATTGTAACCAGAACCATCACCACAACTAGCACCACCGAGCCGTGTGAGTTAATTGCCGAGTGCACGCGTGGTCAGTGACTGTCCGAGCCGGTAAATGTTTACTTCCTTGTGGTGATTGTAGTGCAATTGTGCCAGGAAAGTGCCTATTCCTGTCAAGAGTCACTCTGGTCTGCTAATGAATCGCACTAATTATGGTCGATGGTGGTGCGATTGATGGAGACCTCTCAATGGCAGTCTCGGTCTTGGTCCTCTCGTAGCAAAGCTCATTCCGGTGTCAGACTCGACGGCATCAGTTGAGCACGATCATCAAGCCAAATTAGCGCTCTACACGCGTGGTCCAGCACTCAGCCTAATGATTTTAATGTACAAGTTTATCGGTGATTCCAGTGGGACCATTTAAGCTCCATTCTCGATCGTAAAGTCAGTGGCTCTTTCACACACGTCCGCAGTAATTTCTCCTTATTATGCCGGTCCAAGGTTCAAGACAACAACAACCACCGAACGGCAGCTAATGGGCAATGGCTAACTATGCCAGACAAGGCGGCTGAGAAGATGTAAATGCAACCCAGTGCCCTCTCCAACATACCTCGACGTGCATGTGTGCTGTGTTGTTTCGGTCAATCGGCATTAATGAATTGGCCATTCGAATCACTTAATTCCCGATGTGTTTCGTCCTAAGTGCAGTGCCAACAATATGCTCTTTGTGATCGCTTGGTCTCAGCTCGTTCTGACTGCCAGGCTGGTGCGGGCCAGTGGGCCAGTAACGTTGAATAATGTCGCCAACCTGATCGGCAGCATCACTGACCACGCATTGATTGGTCAGCAAGACAACGAATCGCTCATTTCCGGCCTAACCGGCAGCCATAGTTCCGCTTCATTGTCTGACCACCTGGCCACGACAAACCGAATCCGAAAACTGCTGCAATACGAGCCAAGGTTCGATGAGGCAAGCACCGACTCACCACAGATGTACCTTGATTCGATAGACACAACGCCTCACCAGTTGGCCAACTCTGTCGATTTATCACCGTCGGCCAGTCTGTCATTTTCGCCATATATCGAGCCCAATTTGAGGCCATCCACCGTCTCACCCGAAGACGCCATCCCCAGCCTGAGCGATATCTCTAATGGAGAACTGGTGTTTCGTTTGTTGGGTGCCATCTTTTGCGTCCTAATCATCCTATGCACCATTGTGGGCAACGTGTTGGTCATCATAGTCGTGACTCGTTTCCACCGAATGCGCACCGTGACCAACATTCTGCTGGCCAGGTAGGTTCCACCGTGCACTAGACTACACTAGTAATTCAATTTGCCCAAGCCAAATTCAATGAAGCCCCTAACTAACTAAACAATGAATCAATCAGACAAACATTTGCCAATTGACCAACACGAATCAATTTTGGTGCGAGCCAATGCACAACCAATCACTGGCGACAAAATGGCACAAGCGAAAATTGATTTCGTGTTATGTTGATTGTATCGATTTTAATTTTACATCGACCCACAATGTTTGATTGATTTCTCAGAAATAATAAAGTGCACACTTCACTGGGAGAGGGACAGAGGGACTGGAGAACAAGTTTGCCTGCAAATCGATAATTTATTGTTTGGATAAGTTTAAAAAGTTCAAACATGACCGACCGAACAAATTGGCAAACAGACAGTTTTGGCCAACACTTTCAGGTGCTGCCAGGCCCAACTCGTTGGCCTCACTCTACACCACTCCACTCACTTGATCACTCCCAATTAAACGTTTTCGCTTTAATTAGACCACTGCAGCGTGCGCTTTATTTGTTTTGTGCAAACTTTACGGGGGTCAGATTAATAGTTTTGGGTCGATTCGTTTCAATCGACGGTAACGCTCAAGTTTAGTGCAAATTGGCAACAAACTGTGACGATTGCACTGACTGCGAAGTAACTGAAGCAATACACGTAGTGAGTAGTGCAAAGCTCTCAATCAGATAAGAAGCAATCTCTGTTACTAATTGCACTGAACATAATCTTACTTAATTAGCAATGCTAATTGAAAATGTCTCTTAGTGGCAAATGATCGATTCGTTATGTGAGGGTATTCACGCAAACAAAAAGTGCAAATTGTCGTAAACAGAGAGGATATAAGCAAAGTGTAAGGGAGCAAAGAGTTGAACACTCGTGAAGGTGATCTCAACAAAAAGAGAGCGAACCGAGTAGTAATTAAAATGATTGCTTCAGACCAGTCACTTGGCAGACACTGCCATGGACGACATTAATTTCCTTTCTATTTGCAAACATGTATCACTTTTGTGCGTGCCGAAACATTAATTCAACATTGAATAAATGAATTGCCTGTGAAGTTGGAATTATTTAGATTAGACAAAGAAGGTGAAATATGATGCGAACCACGACACACCAGTAGGATCACTTCTGTATGACATAATTAAGTCCTAAAACTTGTTTTCTGTCTTGTTTGTGTCATTTGAGAAAGATGCAAAATGACACAATCAGTGCCAGTAAAATTCTCTCGGTACGTCTAGTGCTTGAAGAAGTGCAAGAGTGCGAGTGTATCAGACAACACAGTGCCACCGAATGATTGTCAATACAAAGTAGGACTAAGGAGCTTATCGAGCAAGTGAACTCGACTCGTGTACTGTACTGGGCCAAGTACAACACGAGTGGCACCAACACCAACTAATACATTATGCACACACGGGCCAATAGACACGAGCCAATTTGTGTCCATTGCGATGAATTGATTTGGCTCGGTGTGGATATTATTGATTCGTCAGTGCCATCGCCAGTGGTCGCAGTGAATGGCGCCACTCGAACGTACCACAAAGACGCGATCATACTCGAGTGAATATGTAAATACTAATGCCAATGTCAATGGTAATGCCATCGGTAATTCCATTGGTGGTAATAAACACCATCTTGCAGTCACAAGTTGACAAATAATAGAATTAGTCTCTCTGTGAATTAGTCCACAGCCTTGGTTGGGAGAATTAAAAGGAATAATAAGTCGAGCTGAGGGATGAGAAGCGAACGAGTCAACAATCGACACACATGCCACTCGGTAATTGAGAGCAATAACAAATTGGACTGATGGTCAGTGAGTCCACTTGGACTTTTAGTTCGTTGACACACTCACAAACAAACACACACACACACAAATGTTACATCGAGCCACTTTGATTGGGACCAGTGTGGACGGAAGAGGGGTGCACGAGTGCTGTTAATAATAAATAATGATTGACTTGTCGTCAACAATGCAGTCGATGCTGTTTGCTTTTCTCTCTAATTGATTCGATCAACGTTACTCAACATAAATGGACAACAAACAAACGTGTGTCATTCTGACTGGATTATGTCCCACCGACTGTATCACCATTATGCCCTATTCTCAGATTGTCCTTCTATGTAAATATGTGTACTGCTAGTAGTCCGGTAATGGACAAACAAAAGTAAAGCAAGCTAACAAACAGAAATAAGCCAAATCAAGTTGCTTTCCTACTGTTCAACTTGTACGTATACACACACTGGTAAAGTCGATACTATCGAATCAATTCACCAGACAAGCTTGATGCGAAATTTGGTTCATTTGTTTGCTAACTGTCTAAAGGTTGGCAATGAGATGATCATATGAGACTCAGTAAGAGTTCAATACTTTCAATACAGTGAATATATTGCCACTTGGCTTCTGTTGGTGCACCAATGGTGGTAACTAATGACCCTTTATCTGGCTAGTTCACTTTAAGTGTATGTGTGATCGCAATTGCAATGCACGGACGCCTGACGGTAATATGATCATCAATGCGAGCCTTTGGTGCAGTGCCTTCTCCACTCCACTGACACGCAAATAAAGACATCTCACCCGAAAGTGCTTGTGCCCTGTCCTGTCCTGGTCTGGCAACGGCACCGACAGCAAAATAAACATCTCAACTTAGATTGCAGCCAGTGAGACAGTCTCACATGTAAAGGAGACGATCATATTAACGTGAGATTGGTTGCAGGCACTGAGATAGTCCAATGGTGAATACGGACAAATTGATTACGGTGCTGTGATCGGTGCTATACTACTCACTGCACTGTTTACAGACCATTTGGCGCGAACTCGATTGCTGCTGCTGCTTGCTTCCTTCTGATTCGATATTGATGACTGTGCACTCTGCCCAGTGGACAACTGTTGGAGTCGCATGCAGTTTGTGCGTTTGGCCGATCGCCTCTAAACTTTCCATTCTGTTCTTGACCAAACGAACCGTCTCGTCATGTTAGAGGGGAAAAGAGAAAACGCCAGTTTCGGTCACACTGCACTTTATAGATTGTCCTGGCAATGCTACGAAATGAGCATTCACTTTGCTCATTTGCTGAGCAGAGATAGATTGATTCTAACCCATGCAATACAAATAACACAACGTGGCTACATAATTAATGACAATTGGCCAGAACATGGCTGATGGCAATAATGTGTTCGGTGGACATACATACAGACATGCATTATATGCGTACAGAGTGGCTACTGTTTCAGTGGGAACAGTGCTCAATATATTGCCATATCGATCAATCGACTCGATAGTGCCAAGTGTTGGTCAATAGTCAAAAGTGAAGGGCACTTGAGTTAAGTAATGAATACATTTGACATGGTTCAATTGTCCAAATTCTCATTTGGGTTTGTTGCGTAACCTGTGAAACAAAATAAAGTGTCGAGTGTGGACTGTATTGTTAATAAAAATAGCACAAAGCAGCTAAACGTTGTTCGTATGGAATCGTGTGTAGTAAGTAGTAAGTAATACTTCTATAGAAGGATCGCATCGTGTGCCACAAACGTTTTCGGTGGCTTTAGGCGCGCAACAAAGCTCACTCCACCAGCATCACCATCATCATTATCCGAAGATATAAATTCATTGGCTCACATCGTGAATTAATCGTTATCATTAGGTCGTTGGTTGACTGTTGCCAAATGTAATGACCAGCAGTGCAAATGATTAACCGTATGTTCGGTTATTACTTTGTATCGAGGGCCAATTCGATAGGCAACACTATGAGAATGGCTTTGCACTAATCTGCCGGGCAGATCGTTCGCTCAACAGAATCTGGCCATTTTGTGGCAATCAAGGTGCAGGCTCTGGCCCATTTGTCTTCTTTGTTTTTTGGCTTGGTTCATTGCAACCGCTTGGCCTCGGCTCACTTTCATCAATGGAATAGGGTCGATTCTATCGCTAATCTAATAATCAGGCAACATGGAACACGGTGAGACCGAACGCGATAATGCACCGATCGAGCCAACAGTCATACCACACTGGCATAGTCCAGTAATGCGTTCGTTAATGTTCCCTTCTCGCTTCGGTTTGTCTTTTGCTTGTTCGTGTTCGAGCCGGCAATTGAATCATTACCAATGGCATTAATTTAATTAAAGCACAAATTGGCCATTAAATGCAGAAATATTGTCGAATATTGTTCATATGGCCCACCACTATCGCCACAATAAACAACAAAACATTCAGCTGCCATCCATTGCCACTGCCATCTCGTTCGGTACATTTGTATGAATCAACTGTTTCATTGACAGTAAGTGATCTCCATTGGTCACACATGTCCGACAGAATGCAAATGTAAGGAATGTGTCGCAAATTGGCGTGGAAAATTCCAGAATACATGGGACAAATATTGGCGGCATTAGAGTACGCATGTCCAGACCGGTCGGTTGAAGTGGAGTCGTAACGTCCTATTAGAGCAAACCACGCATTTCGTCATTTGTCGACATCGTCAGTGGCTACAGTGCACTGGCTGATGATTGCGTTCTGTTGATTGTTGTTGTCAGCGCGGTCTTGCCAAGCAAGCCTTTGTGCTGTGCTTGTGGCAACATTTTGGCGCCTTTTCTGCCACCGGCACATTCCACTTTGCCTGTGCTTTGTTCGGTGCCCCTTGTGTCGTTGGTCGATCGTTTTGAGCGCCTAAATTCACTTGGCTTCAGTCACTTGGGCAATTCACAACCGTCTGCTCATTCAAGCCCATAAAAGCGAGCCCATCTGCTTTGTCTTCTCATTTCACTTTCATCATCGGTGCAAGTCACAACCCTTGCTCTCAACCCTCTTACTGATTTTAGTCTGCATTTATTTGGTTTATATTTTGGATTTTACCCTTCCCAATCTCAATCAAACTCAACCTAAGTCATGGCTCCAGTTCCAGTTGTCGTAACAGATTCCCGAAAGGAAGATTCATTGGCTCAAATGGCCAAGCTGAACATAAACAATGACCTTCTTCCTGAGATTTCAACTCAAAATGGTCACGCCAAGAAGAAAGATGATAAAGACGATTACGGCGTGGTAGTGAAAGGCATCGTCGAGAATTATCATGGAGACGAGCAAGAGGAACCTCTGCTGAAAGAGAATCCCAATAGGTTCGTCGTTTTCCCTATTGAGTATCCAGACATCTGGCACATGTACAAAAAAGCAGAAGCCTCTTTTTGGACGGTCGAGGAAGTGGACCTAAGTCGCGATATGGCTCACTGGAATCAGCTCAACAGAAACGAGAAACACTTTATTTCGCATGTGCTCGCTTTCTTCGCTGCTAGTGATGGCATTGTCAATGAAAATCTTGCTGAACGATTTATTCGAGAAGTGCAGGTGACTGAGGCTCGATGCTTTTATGGCTTTCAGATTGCTATCGAGAATGTGCACTCGGAGATGTATTCCTTGCTGATCAACACGTATGTCACCAACCGAACCGAACGAGATTTTCTCTTCAATGCCGTCCAGAATTTGCCTTGTGTGGCGAAGAAAGCCAAGTGGGCAATGGCTTGGACTGGAAGTGAGAAGGCCTCCTTTGCTGAAAGGTTAGTCGCTTTTGCTGCAGTGGAAGGAATCTTCTTTTCTGGGTCATTTGCCGCTATCTTCTGGCTCAAGAAGCGCGGTCTTATGCCTGGCCTTACATTCAGTAACGAGTTGATATCGCGTGACGAAGGTTTGCATTGCGATTTTGCCTGTTTGCTCTTCCGACACATCAATAAGAAACCATACGATGAACGAGTGGTTCAAATTGTTGCCGAAGCTGTACGAATTGAACAGGAATTCCTCACTGATGCATTGCCGGTTAACTTGATTGGAATGAACTGTGATTTGATGAAACAATACATTGAGTATTGTGCCGATCGGTTGTTGGTAGAGCTTGGCGTGCCCAAATACTATCACTCGAAAAACCCATTTGATTTCATGGAGCAAATTTCACTAGAAGGCAAAACCAACTTCTTCGAAAAGCGAGTTGGCGAATACCAGAAGAGTGGTGTGATGTCTCAGAAGGAGGACCAAAAGTTTGTACTAGATGCCGAGTTTTAATTTAATTTATTTGCCTATTCAATGTATTATTTGCAAATTGGTTTCGCTTTACATTGCAACCACATTTGCGCTTGATTTTTTTGGCCGAATGTTTTCTTCGACAAAACCATTCGAATCGATTCTTTTGATTGAACTTATTCTCTGTATTACTCGGTTCATTCTCCTAATTCGACTTTACACTTGGATGGACCTCTTGCCTTACCAGATCATCCATTCGGACAAGTCAGTCGACACGACTCCAACTTTGATCAAAATCACTTTCCACTTGCCTGTCCACCATTGTCGCATTTATTCTCCATATTATTATCACTTGTGTGACCTATTTTATTTTTGTATTCTCTACATTTGTCCATAATAAATCGATTCAATTCAAATCGTCACTGCTTCAGTGTTACACAATTTCAGCGTGCAGTGTCCGCATGTGGTAACTTCTTTCAGTCTAGTGACTACCGCAAGATGCAATAATTGACTGTCTTGTTGGGATTGGTCTCTCTTTTGTTCAGTGTTCACTTGTCTTGTCTTCCTCGTTAGTGCAAAGTGAAAAGTTATAAAAGATATGACCAATGTTTAGATGTAAGAAAGGCACCAAGACAAAGGACCATTCGCCTGTGCCCGAGTTGTGATTAATTGTGGTTCGGTGTATGGCACATCGGCCATCTACGGTGCTCCAGTGGATTGTTTGCCTTTGTGTTATGCAAGCCATTTGTGCTGCATCGGTGTTGATCACTTTAAAGTAGTACACCACTCGATTTATCTTTACATCGAGATCTGCCGAGCACACACAGACACAGTCAACCAGTCAGTCAGCCTGGTCGGTCTGGTCCTGTGGAGATGAGCTTTCTTGCTATTGTTGTGTCAACATTGTCCAGAAATTATTAATGAGCGACTCTACTCGATTGCACTGATTTTTTCACCGTTAAAGACGCTTTCTTTGTTTTACTCCTTTTAGAGCAATCTGAGAATGATAGAATGTTCCGAATGCAGATTGTATGTTACGTGCAGATGTAGTTGTGACAATTCGATGTGAGTTGAAAGGCCTCGTTGGAATATTTTTGCCACAAATTTTCCACATAAAATTATGGCAAAAACCTTTGGCCTGACGCACATAGGCCGAATACCATTTGCCTTCTGGGGCAACATCGACACCATCAATTCCATTTTGAGCCATTAAATTCTGACGCCAACCAAGGAGAGTAATTAAAAGTTCATTATTGGCCATTAATTAGGTCTACTGTTATTGAATTACTAACTAACTCAGTTCGATCGGTGCCATAAACGGCCGATCAAGCTTGAGCCTCAGTTCACCGACTAAACCAAACGGAACTAATGGCGCCTCATTTCTCAGCAAGTCAACACATACACTCGTACAAATGTCTAGATTCGGCAGCTTCTCGTTTGCCATTTGACTCGAAATAATAAATTATTTATATAAAATATTGCTAGAACATTTAATTAAAATTGAAATCTTTTTCTTTCAAATCTCTAAATTATTTCCTTCCACACGAAGAACAAAAGAGCAAATCTTTGTAGCAATTTTGACATTCGCCATCGTTTGTTTGTTTGTTTGTTTGTCTTCGGTCGTTCACGAATCGAAAGATTTAAATTTCTAATTCGGTGATCGTGTGTTGTATTGTGTCGGTGTAATTGCACCAAGCCGAATGGTTCCACCATGAACTGGCCCACTGGGTGGAAGTGCATTGTACATTATAATGTCGAGTCTAGAGAAGAATGTTGCCATCCAAGGAGAAGAGAGAACATAAGAAAGTGTGTGTTGTGCTGCTGGAACAGCCACCAACCGATCGTTACTTAAGTGAATACGTAATTTTGCAATTAAAATGGCACAAAGCATTAATGGCACAAGAAGACACAAGAATGGTTTTAGCAATCGTCTGCTCTATTAACAACAGATTATCTCCATTCATGGGCCATAGGCGAAAAGCAAACAGACCGCCCAATTACAAAACTACCAAAGTGACTGAGGCAGAAAGTGAATTTAAAATGTAAATTGTCGACAAACAAGTGGAAAAGATTGACTCAGCACAATCGTCACTGCACAGATTGTGGCTCGATTGTTTTTAGTCGGAAAAAGTCGTTCTACTCCTGATCAAACGCCTTCTGGCGAGTGCATGCACCCACTGATCGGTGATCAGTTGACAGTTGCACCGAATCAAGCCAAGTCAATGTGCATTACTGTTCAATTCGATTACCTCAGGTGTGCACAATCGCCGGTGTGATTGTGCCCCAATTTGATTGTCAAACTTAGTAATTATTTTTGGAGCGGACTCCACGTTTGATTCAATTTGAAACAAAATTATTCACTTGGAACTTGGACTCGGCAATATAAATTCGAGTCCAATCGATCGCCCGCTTCTCTCCACTTGTGTGGCAATAATTATTATTCGTTCGCCAATTTGAAGATAGACCAAATGGACGTGATTCGATTGAGCCGAGCTGAGTGCGCAATGTTGTGCATTGTTTTCGCATCGTTAATTTATCAAAATCCAATTTAATTGCATTACACTTTGGAACCATATGAACGATCGTAATGAATGCAAATTCAATTTACACCAGCGGAAACTGCTTTTGTTGAGGGAGGCCCAATAAAAAGGCAATTTGCTTCTGTTTTGGCATAATTTGAAGCAAATAATGCAATAACGCAATAATCTATCATTTGATGGGACAAACGCGGGCCAAACGGAGTCTCTCTCGAGCTTTGATTCTTAAGCAAGCGATTGTTCACTGCCTCAGTCAAGTAATAATCGAGTTTATCATTTGTATCAATTTAAAAACGATTAACGCATCATTTGTCTATTGGCTTCGTTCGTTTGTTATCGGTGGTGACTGGTGAGTGAGTGCAATGAGTGCAGCCCGTGCACAGTGGCACACACTCAAATCGATGTCAATCAATGTGCGCCTCCAATTGGTACGTTCGCCCGATGAATCGATTAATATTGACAAATGGAGTCGAATCAGTTGGACTATCGATTTCGAATCTATTCACCAATGTCACCCAATCACTGAACAGTGGAGCAATACTGACAACAGTGAGCAGCAGCCAGCATGAATCAACCAACTTGGCAAAGTGATCATTCACTAATGTGCTGTGCACTTGGCACAGTTCCCATCCAGCTCAGTAGACCATTCAAATCGGTCAAGTTCTGCTCGACCGCCAGTGACTCTTACTGACTTACCCTGACACTGCACCCAACCGGCAGACTACACACAGAGAGGCACACTTGGTGGCATTATCAATTATTGATGGCTTATTAGATTCATAATTAATAATGATTGCCTTGTGCCAAGCTTGATCCATTACCCACTGACTTTGTCTCATTAATATTTTATCTCTGTTTGTCTCTCGATTCGATATATTTGTTCACTCATCACTCGGCACTGTCAATCGATAATTAGCAGCGATCGCTTGTAATTGTTTAATTAATTAATTATTCAATTAATTACCATCTCCAATTGAGGCTAAAAGGAGTTCGACCGGAAAGAAGTGCAAAATTGGAGAATAATACAACTCCCCAGAGAGCAAACATATTCTATTTTTGTTTGCGCTGCCAAATGACAAAATTCAAAATTGCCAATCTCAATCATAATTTGGCACTGTTCATTGTAATTAACGATGACACATGTTTCCCACTAATGAATGCATTAATGTTTGATTGCATTAATTAAAACATCGTTTCGTGTTTAGTTCCGGTGCAGTGGTTGCTTGTTTCAATCAATTCACTCGGATGTTCATCGCCTTAATTGCATTACTTGGCCCCCACCACTTCATTCGAATCCACTTCACCGCTGTTGTCCATATTTTCTCACATAATTTGCTACATTTTGGTTCATTAATGTTTAATGCAATCAAGCTGTGAGATGATATTAAAAATTGATATGTCCAATTGTGGTCATATCATCATTTGATTATATTAATACTGCAACACACTGCTAATACATGCTTCCTATTACCATTTCATTAAGAGCAATATTCTATTATCACAATCACAAATCAAGAGTAGTAAATTCATTTGGCCAAACTTTTCCACTGCCATGGCACACACACACACACTCACACACAGACAATTTTCTCTGCATTGATTTTGTCTGTAATGATTTTAGTTCAAAATTGTTCGTCCTCTTTCTAATTATTCGTGAGGTGTTAATGCAATTGTGAGCGAGTGAATGATGGAAATTGAAACAAAGTGAGAACACACAGAGAGCGATGATGATGATTCATTGAATTCATTGAATGGCATATCAAATTATCTATTGAATGGTCCATTTGCATACTCATGTGTGTGAATTGTGTGGCAATTCATACTTTGGCCATGTGAGTGCCACTGACAGAGTGGTGCTCTTCCTATGGGTGGCTGATGTGCTGCTGCTGATTGTGATTGTGACAGTCGCTCAGTGGCACAAGTGAAACAATTAAGCCAACCGATAATTGCCGAACAAAACATTCATTTGTGAGTGTGTGTGTTAGCAATTGCGTGCTGCTCAGACGGTGACCATCAAAGCCAACCCGACCAAACCAAACCACCGAAACAAGCTTGTGACGTTAACTAAATTTTCCATTCTGGTTTGGTGTTGGAATGCACACAGCAAGCCACAGTACGGTAATGTAATGTTGAGATAATTCAGTTCGCCCATTCGGTAATAAAGTACATTTCCAAGAACATGTAAAAATAGACTCGAATTAATCAAAGAGACACAAGTACACGATCTTTGAAAACAAATTTGGAAATATAGTTTGAGTGCTTTGTTTGGTGGCCAATGGCCATCCACCGATCATTGTTCGGTATGAAAGCGCGGCCAAGTTTGATGCGATTGCATCACAGCTCTATGCTCTAGTAAGACTTCGCACTTAGTAGTGCCACACAGTGAAACACAATTTCGGGTCAGTCTGGTGTTTGCCAAGTGCAATATTTGCAATAGCCCAAATGTAGCAATCGATGCTTACTGTGGCTCAGTCACTGTACCCAAAGGTGAACACACAACGGAACAATTCAAATGCGCTTTAGCTTTTTTGTATTTGTTTTGAAAATTTGCGATCTTTTCTTGGAATATTTGAATTTCGTATTTCATTTTGTATTTATTTTTCCGCTTCGAGTCAGGATTTGTCCGTATATTTCGCTGTTATATCGGCTCGATTCAAGCAAATACTAATTCAGGATGCGATTTGGTTGCATTATATCACGACAATACATTTGAATATGACAAATAATATGAGAAATAATAATAAAAAATGACAATAATTTCAAATCGTGCAACCAAATTGAAATTATCAAACCGGAACAGTAACTCTCAATGATGGAATGTATCAATATATTACCCAACAGCACTCACTGCAGTACACCGCAATATATCACAGGCAACCCTGTGTCCTGTGTGTCATCGATTTCGAATTACAAAATTTTGCAAATATTTGACTGTCTGTATGATCAATGTTTGATTGATTTGTTTGGCTACAGACAAACTCGGATTGAAGCCTACTGGATTTAGGTTTGTTTAGATGCGAGAGGCCAATTGAAGCTGAGCCAATTGTTCGGAAAGAGTTTCAGCACAAAAATCGCTCATCAATGGCATAACAATTGTGTTATTGTTCAATGTATCGAGTGAATGAGTAACTCGCTTCCGTACAATCAAATAACCCTGTACATTTGCACCATTGAGTAATACTGCCGGTCTCTATTCATCGGGTCGCTATTTGATTCGAATGGTAAATAGTGAGCGGACCATGCGAACATGCACATACACACGCATTACATCGTATCGACACTTTCCGGGCATTGCATTCTGTCACAATGTGTACCACATTACAGTGCATCGATAGTGCAATAACCACTGGAGATGTGTTGCGTGTTTGATCACTGGTTTTGTCTTTGTCATTTGTGCCGGCTCGGTGCACCCACAAACCACAGGCCACACAATGCAAATGTCGATGTCATCAGTGGCAGTGCATTCCAGTTGTCTGTATGGTCGTCCAATTGGGACCTTTGATGTCCAAAATTAGACCCATTTCAGCCTCATCTATGCACCTAGCAAATATAGAACTCATTAATTCGTCCTTTATAAATAGCTTCATCATCACTGGCTGAGACTGGAGAGAACTGAACTGAACTCTCCTTCAATGACAATGAACAACGACGACGAGGACATTCTCCTCAGTGGCTCGATTCGATCAATGAATGAAATGAATGGCAGCAAATAATAATAATAATTAGACCGTCATCAATGGCAATGACATTTGGCTTATGCCACCACACTGTGTGCACAGTTGATAATCAGTCTAGTTTGAATGCTTGAATTGAAATATTTTGCTTGTAAGACTCAAACATAAGAGTCGACACAGCTTATTTAATTTGCATTTGACTTGGCTGGAATATTTCCTTAATGCAATTACATTAACACAATGCAACGTGCATCAAGCGAAATGATAAGTTCCTAGTTGAAAAGACAAAATTCAAACCATTTGCCAACAAATAAATCCTTTCTCTACATCCATTCATTCAATTTGGCCATTCACTGTGTATACGCGTAGTGTACATTCTGCATGTGCTCTCAGTGTTGAGTCATTCATTCGGTCGATTAATGAAGATTAACAATATCGTTTCCCACACACAAAGCAATATTGAAAAATGCTATAAATAAAGCACTCGTTTTATTCATACATTCATATTAATAAATATATTCATTGAGAAATCATCAAGTTGAGCACAGTGGGAGCAAACGGTTTTTTGCCTTTCAACGTTGGTGTGGCGCAATGCACTGATCAATGAATATATCAAGAACACGACAACACTTGCCTAATCATCATCTCAAGCCTTTCAGTTTGATGTTTACCAAGAAAACACGATCGTCCCTTCTGAGTCGCTTTTTTGGCAGTAAACTTGTCGAAACTTTTCCTCTCGACTGGAATGTTTCCACTGTCTATTTCTGGTGGTACATCACCGATCGCACCGTTTGTGAATGTGATTTAGTGGGTTTGTTTGTTTTTGCGTTCATGTTCATCTCCTCTTGAAAGTAAAGACATTAGTGCCATGTGTGCATGTGTGTGTGTTTGAATTCAATGTGTAGCGAAGTGAACTCTGCATTGAGGCATAAGTTAACTAACCGAACAACCACCCGAACCACCAACTGGAACAATTGACAGTAACTTTCGCCCTGGGTTCATCTGTTTGTATTTGTCTGTTTGTGTGTTCAGTGTTTAGTGTTTTATGCCCACTCACAGGCTCTCACCACTAATAGACATTATTTATCTGTCTACTTGACTTGTCTCTTCACACTGTATATAATAAATATAAATCTGCACAAGCCAAGTCCCTCGAGTGGACAGAAGAAATCGGGTAAATTTAATTTTTATTGGCTTCCTTCCTCAAGCGAACTCATCGATGCACAATATCTGCTCTAATGATCACTGAGATGAGAGTGTCGAGCTTTGGGGCAACACTTTGGCACAAGTCTCTCGGCATGGGAATCACAAGCACAGCTAATAAAGTGGCTGTCCCAATGAGTGAATATGCTGCTTAGGCAATGAATATGATTTCACACACTCAGCAGTGAGCAGATCAATGCGGTAATTAACATTGGCCATGTTAATAGAAAGTTATTTCGAGTCGAGTGCCTTTGCGCCATAATCAATAACGCTACTAACGCTAGTGGTGCTGCTTCTTCTAATTAAGCACAGCCTAAATATATTCTCATTACAATAATACCAAATTATCAAGACCAAACACCAAGGGGCCACACCAAGCATGCCACTGCAGTCAGTCGCTATCGATTAGCTTGGATTACATTGGGATTTGTCATGAAATGCTGTGCAGTGAAGTTGTCGTTTTGTACTTTTCAAGCCAAATTGAATTATTTCGACTTATTTGGCAAAGTTTGCATTTCGCATCGAACAGAGAACGTTTCTAAGGAATGCACAAAAAATCAAACAAACGAACATTAGTTCTTATCACACTGACATGTGAGAGAGGCATTTTCCAGTAAGACTTTGAAAGATTCAAATTAGCAAACAAATTAACGAACATTTCCATTGAAAGCGTTCGAGGACTTTCGGTGGAAAGTGCAAAAAGAAAAGATTGAATTAGAATAAAACAACGATATTTCACAAGCACACCAAGCAGGGCAAGTTGACTGTTTGTTTGTTCTGTGGCAAATTTGTTTCGGTCCATTAGTTGAGTGTGCACACAACACGATAAACTGTAATGCCCGACAGTATTTCACCAGTGCACAATTAGCCATCTTGCACTGGCAATGTGTGTCCTCCACAATGTGTCCCAATCGATTCGGTGCTAGCCAATCGAATAGATGTCAATGGTTTATGGTTTGGCTCGGATGCTGTGTTTGTTACAGCTCGGTCAGAATGGCACACTGCACATTCACTAATTAGTTGCTTTCACAGACTGGTGCGATACAACAATGAGCACTGCTTGTGTGTATCTCTGTGTGTCGTGTGTGCTCTGTTCATTGACACAATCATTTGTCACTGGCAATGTAAATTAATTGCGAATCACTGAGTGCACCACTGTGAGTGATCCAATTGTGTGATGTGCCAAGTAATAATTAACCCAGTCAGCCAGTGACACCGCCAGACAACAACAGACAACACAATCGCGAGTATTGATTACACTGGCCACACACATACACGCACTGCAATGCACTCGAGGGTTTCGCAATCGTTCAACCAAATATAAATCATAACCGAAAGGACACATTTTTGTGTGTTTGGGGAACTTTCCGCATACAATTCGCCAACAACTATCAAGTGAGAAGTATCACTTGCCATCTAAGATTGGACACAGTTTTCCTTCTTCAAGTGGAAAGATCTCAACTTCAATTCCCGGCTGAAATCACACCTAGCACACACCAAACTAAAACGAAAAATATAAATCGAAAAATATAAAAAGTTGAAAGAAAAAATCAATTTACCGCGATGATGGCGATCGAAAGTGTGAGAGTGTGTAATGACTTGACATCGGCAGAGAGTGCAAAACAGTGTGCACAAGTGGAGGGCAATCAAGCAATAATGATTAAGCCATGAATCAAACTTTTCAATTTGTGTCAATTACCGATTAATAATCGTCACAGGCAAACAATGACAATCAATTTGCCTGCATGCTGAGACTTTCGCACAGTGAGTGGCTAATGATTGAGACACTAATCGATACTTGGTGACATCGAGACCTTTCAGTTGTTAGGGTGATTGGTGCTCAAATGTATTCTCCGCTCATGTGACTAATGAGTTCATAAATGTTGATATTTCCCAAAGTGTCATCTTGGCTTAGTTTGATATTTAGCCTTTGTGTAGTTGGACACTGCACTACAAAGAGATTGCTTCGACCAGTGTCACACAATGAATGATTAGAACCAAAAAGGATTTGTCACATTTGTTGTGTTGCTCACTGGTCTCGTCTCGACATGAACACAGCAAAAAGTTCCGTGCTCACTCACAACGATGAGTACTATGCAATTGATTTTCACTTTACAGTTCGGTTGTGTTTGGTTGCTTGTTTGGTTCAGGTTTGTGTGTGTGTCATTATTAGTGTCGGAAAGTCCCCACAACCCAACCGAACGGAGTGAAGGTGGAAGTCTTCTTACTAGCTTCACTTTCCTTATTATTGAATTTATCAATCGACTCAATCGAGCACACTGAGAGCAACTCGATCATCATTTCATTATGCCTCTAAGCGAAATGTACTGAATCGAACCAAAGCAGGCCAAACCAAAGCAGTCAAGTCAAGCAATGTCTCCTGTGTACGGTTGTTTAGACTGGCAAGGTAAATCGAAGCCTCGGCAACATTATTAATTGAAATTTTTCAAATTTTTATATTGTGGCCATTAATTACAAATGGCCAATCTGTCCCGCACAAGTAGCATTTTTGCAGTCTAATAATTTCAATTGGACAAAAGTATATTAAATTTTGACTTTGGCGCCTCTTTTTGTTCTTTGTTCACTGAAGGAGACAATTTATATTAGCTCAAGCTAATTAAAGTTAGTTAGTTAGTCTTGCAGTTAGACAAACAGATTGGTTAATGCAATTATGAAATTATCTGGCGCCACACTTGGAAGGCAATTCAAGTTCGCTTCTATTTACCATACAAACAAACCAAAGGCACAAATTAATTCGAGTGCACACATTATGGAAAGTATATGAAAGTATGAAAAGTAATAGAAGAAGGAGATGTGACAATTCAATAACGAACAATCGAAACAAAGCAAGTGAGGACAAAGTTGTCCGTGTGGAGTGAGTGTCGTACTGGTTACTTTGCTCAGCGCAACTCAATGTGCCAAACACAGCCACTGGCTCCTCTTAGAGCGACGTGCACTGCACTGCACTTGGTCACTCGTTGCTTGTCACTTTGCACATCTGACGCGAATGAACACCGTGCAAGTAACAACAATAACTATGCATTTATTGACTTGGTTCTTTTAATCAATCATATATATTGTCATCGCCGTTGACTCATCGTCTGTATTAACACTTGCCTTCACTAACTCTTATCTGAACTAACGTTTATCTGCATCCGATGACAATACGATTGATAAAATTAACACCAATTTAAGGCAGCATTAGTTATTTTTTATTTGAACCGTATGAATTCGCGCAGTGCAGTGCATTGCAAGTTGCAAGTGCGGTGCAGTGCACATCGCTCTAAGAGGAGCCACTGGGCCAACAGTGCACTGTTTTACACAATGTACATGCAAAGTGCTGACACGTTCGCTTTGTCACTTTGGGCACTTGCTCAGCTGACGGCTCGCTCCATCAATCACGGTGACGAATGCTTAAGAACTGTAAGGAACTGTAAGCAGTGCATGTCCAGTGAAATGAAGCACACCAAGCACACTGAGACACATGCGACACTGTCAACCAACACACACACACACACACACACACACACACACACACACTGGACAAGTGGACAAGTGGACAAGTGCTCAGTGCAATCCACTGACCAACCAATTCAGTGAACAGATGGCTGAATCGATGGACGACCAGAGCAATAGAGCAAGCAATAGATGTGCCACCATTTGTCTAATGATGCGTTCGGTCGTGGGACATTTGCAGTTTTGAAACGAATTTGCAAATTTGCCATCATAATTAGAGAGTCATTTATTATTGGCCACTGCGGCAATATTGAATATTACGCAGCGGACAGCACAACTGGCTTACTGCAATAGAAGAATCATTTGTTATAGCAAGCAATATCGCCACTGACCTTGACGCCAATTGGAATGCATTCTAAAATATGAATGACCCGAGTGAAGCCAAGTGCAATCAACACAATCAATCACCAGAATTGGAAAAATCGATTTCAAACTTTGCTGGTGTGCCTTGCAGTGTTTGCATACAGTGCATGGCTCGATGAAACACATTCAATGTTCATTGCCATTCAAACGCGGCTGTAATTTGGTTCGTTCAATAAGTCACTCTGCAACAAGTAAATAAATTAGCTGCACGGAAAAGGTTGTCCCACAAGGCAGATGCAACCTTGCCACCATTGCCATGACTGTTTGCTTGTTTGGTCCGGACGAACACATTTATTGATCGACCTACCACACCACGATGAAGTCACTTGGCCAAGTGTGTCTACCACGAGAGAAGTGAAAGCATTACAGGAAAGTGTGCCATCATTACTCTGTTTATGACTGCTCGAGACTATGAACCAAGTCAGTCAAGCCGAATAATTCGGTCCAACCGAACACATACACTCGGTGCTTGGTGGCAAACAAAGTATTGGTAGCAATCGATTGGCTCACTTAATGACCAACACAGGCTAATGGTTCAACTGAACCGAAGTGAACTCAACGAGTTCAGTCCTACACGTGTGTGATCTCCACTATAAATGGCCTATTGATGCATTATTGATGGAGATGAATTCGGTCAGTTATAATTAGCTCAACCGGCACAACTTTACAGACAAACATACTCCACTGACCGGTTTTGCATATTTCCCAGAAATAGATCATTAATAATTCGATAAAACTTTGCAACGCTTTGCCAGTGTGGCACTCTTTCGAGAATGGCAAGAAGGGTTGTGTGTCATCCAATTGAGTACTCAAGAGTTTGTGTACAAACTAGAGGACCTTACTTTATCTAGCTGGTTGCGAGATGGTGCACACATCAATCATGGCTTGTGCACGTACGTGCTCGTTATGCATTCCTGACACAGTGTCCATTACATGGTGCTGTGGTGTGTTCGGCCAACGGACAAGGTGGACAAGGTGTTCACTGTTCAGCTCGTTTTTGGCACTGGTGAGCTGGTCACATGCTGGCACATTGCTCCACTGCCCCACAGCACCATTTGCTTGCTTTGTTTCGCCAAGTTGCTCAGACCGTCAAGCAGTGACACTGTGCTGTGTTCCATCTTGTCACACCACTGGCCGAGTGGCTCGAGTGAATGCACTCTCAAGCGGACGTTAATGGTGAATGAATTAATTGCCTTAACGGCATCGTTCGATTCAGGACCGTAAGTGGCGCATCAGCACAAAGCACGCAAAACACCATGCAGCATGTTAATTAACATTGGTCCACGCTTTGGCTCTAGAGCCAAAAAGTGCCGATCGAGAGGAAAAGTTACCCTCTCTCGTGTTTGTTGCAAATGGGCAAATGGGTCAATTGATTGCCACTCAACTCTTGGGCTTGTGTCTCACTATCTCACTTGTGTCCTTTTCTCGTCCACAGCCTAGCCCTAGCGGACATCACCGTGGCCTGCCTTGTGATGCCGTTCACCGTGGTGTACGACGTGTTCCGGTACTGGCCTTGGGGCTCCATTCCGTGCCACTTTTGGATCTCCTGCGATGTAATGTGCTGTACGGCAAGCATTCTACACCTCTGCTGTGTGGCCATCGATCGGTGAGTGTCATGTTTATCAATTGAATTTAATTTAATTGTCTCTGCCTGGCTTGCACACTTGACCACTTGGCCAAGCGCCAAAAACAATGAGAAAAATAACCACTTGGCGCTAATTTGGCCATTGCTTTGTCCGTGATTGATTTCGGCCAAAGTTTTGTTTGTTTATTTGGCTAGTGTGCCAAATTAATCTCGCCCTCGCCTGTCCAAACTAATCAAATGGCGATCGTTGGCTTTGTTTGTTTGTTTGTTTGCCTAACTCTTGCCTAGTTTACTTTAAACTTGTCAATTTTAATGGCAAACCAATTTATTTGCTTTACAGCATGGTCAAGTGTGTGCCCCACTGAGTTGTGTTGACTTTAGTAGGTCAGTGTTGGACTAGACTGGAGTTACTCAACTTGGCCCAACACTGGTCAGCCAACGCATTACATCACCATGACAGTGAGTGTAATCTAATTGTGTAATTGTCTCGTTGAACACAGGTTTTGGGCCATCACTCGTCCACTGCGCTACCGAACGTACATCTCCAAGCGACGTCTGTTCTGTTGCATCGTGGTGATCTGGGTCTGTTCGGCGGCCATTTCCTTCATTCCCATCTTTTCCGGGTATTACCACTCGGACGGACCAATCAACGTATTCACGCTCAAGTACTCTGCAGAGTGCGGACTCGATGTAAGTGCGTGTGTGTGGGCCAAATGTCTCACCTTAATCGTCAATTACCGCTCTGTCAGTCTTGTTCGAGTTCAATATCGAGTCGAAAGTCACTTCCTTTCATTATCGAGTGAAGTAGTCACTGTGCAAGTGTGTGCCTCAATGAGCACTAGAGCAAGCAGCACGTAGCGCAATTTAGCAGTACAGGAAGAGAAGACAAATTTAAATTTAAAATGAACGTTAATAATTGAACATGCAGACCACTCAGCAGTGCCGCCATCACCCACCGCGATATGCCACACCACACATCACACACAGACAGTTCACTCAGTGATTAATTCACTTACAAGTTGGCAGCCGAATTTTAATTTGGCAAGCTGTTCCGTGGTTCAACTAGGAACTGGTTAGTTAATGAAAACTTTCCACAAAATTCGATGGTCACAAATGAAATGAAATATATTCATTTGGCCGTACAATTTTTTCCCCAGAAAACGTTCACTGAATTGGTCTTATCGCTTGTACGAATGAATGAATGAGACATTTGAGGACATTAGGACTGTAAGGAAGGACTGAAATGGGTTAATGAATCTGTTCGGACTAAACAACCCTAAACGGTAACATTTGGTTGCACTAACTGAGAGCTTAATTAGCTCGCTTGCCAGTGAATTGGCTCAATTTGTTCGAGTCAACTTTAGAGCACTACTTCCTGCATTTCAATTGGCGCTGCACTCACAAAGCACAGTGTTGATATATTAGAGTCGATTCATTCTCGGAATCTGAGTTTGACACTGGGCCAATTTAAATCATATTTATATTTCACAAAAATTTATTATTCTTTTTTCTCCCGTTTCACTAGCAATTTTGAATGATTTATTTGTGCATTCGCCATTTGCCAGTTATATTCATCTAATAATAGTTTTTCATTCTAATAATTTGAAAATGGCCAAAATTATTACTTTTGATTGTTTTCGGTGCCGAAAAATGGCGCTTCATAAGGTTCGTTTAGTGTTGAATGACATTTTTTAATTTACGCTCAAGTTGTTCAATTTCCTCGTGTGCTCATCACTGGCTCAGTTGGTCGCTGGTGAATTGCAAATTGATTGCACACACAGCGACACGTCCGTCAGTGGCAATGATAATTGTGTGTGTGTGTGTGTGTGTGTGTGTGTGTGTGTGTGTGCCCCTTTTTATGGCTGACTTGGTGGCTCGGTGTCGTGCCCACTTAGCACTGCAATCCATTTGCACTTCACGCCCAACGCATCACTTGAAAAGTTCAAATTTTAATCAAACTATCCAATTCACAAATGTTCGACTCGATTCGGTCTTAGAATGGCAAAATCAATATTTGCCAAGCGGAATTGTGGAGCTCACTCACACACACACTAGGTCAATTAGTCACTTAAGATTAGAACCTTACTAGTGAACAAAATGCCAAATCGGATCGAAAGTCAAAGTCAGCACATTTAGTGGCCAACCGAATACCAACACGCAATTCAACTCGTACTCACAAAATATAGTACAGACATTGTGTAATGCATTGTAATTGCGTAATTATTACATTGCCCACCGGACAGGAGTGCAAAACAAAACAATTTGTTCTTGTGTCCCGCACTGCACACACCGAAACAATGCCAAACAATACTTTCGATCGGTTACACACATAGCATTTAGCATTACATTAGTGTTTCAGTGGTTACATTACACTCACAATACAAAGTGGCAAGCAACAATATTTGGACACTCAACACAAAACAACAAGCAAAGAGAGGAGGTCGCGAGGGAAGGAACAAATGTACGGCGATATTATATAAATAACTGCGGTAATTAAGTGGAGATGGAAAATAATTTAACACTCTGCCAAGTGATAATTGAAAACTATTTTCCGTTCATTTATCAAATATTTGGCACAATTTGTGTTGTGAAACCGTACACGGTATCGTACACGCTCATTCACTGTTGAGCCCACTGAACTGAATATAAAAATTCCATTGAAACATTGCCGTGATGATACATTGAGACAGTGTTGGCCAACACATTTCGCAATGGATCACTTTATGGTTGTTTAAGTGGAGAACATTACACTCTACCATACACTTTCAGTATTGATTGTGAGTATAATTGAGCACAAATTTGATTTGTCCTCGGTGGAAATTGTCTGGTGTTTTGTCACTTTGAAGACAAATTTTTGTTGTGCTCATTCGTCCACTGTTTGGTCTGTCATGCAAGACTCAAATTCGATTTGACAAACATAAAACAAACCAAATTACTAACGTTCACAGCAAACGATTGTGGTAGAGGTGGTCTAGGAAGAGGTGGTGTTGGTCTAATCTTGACCAATGTACCGCACATTAGCCTTTCTTGATTAATTGACTCAATGACGCCGACAAATGGGAAAATTATTGGCCAACACCACTGACCACTGAGCAAGTAATGGATGGTCAGCGCACTGAATGGTACTAATCGACCATACATACTCACAGCCACTGCCAACGGATTCACTAGGACAGGCCATCATTGATAATTACACACATCACCATCGGAATAATAGATATTATCGCCGTGATAACGTTCCAATTTGGTGCGTGATCACTGTCATACTCACAGTGGCGAGTGCAAGAGGCCAATTGGCCAATTGTGTAACGCTAAATTGATGACTCCATTCGGCGAGGCAAATCACAGGCAAATTGAGCCTCTTTGCAAATTGCCCAAAGTAGGACCATCAACAGGGAAAGGACATTTCTACAAGCTGAATAGACCGATTCAACTGAGAGATTGGCAAAAGCACTGCAGGAAAGTGGTCGCACAGAAGTGACAAGTCTGGACAAGTCCAGTCCGCCTTGCACTGGAGGTTGCTCCACTTGGTGGCCTTGTGAGGCAATGGCCAATCGGTAGATGTGATTATGCCAATGCGATCAAAGGTTACACTGTGACTGAGGCGGACTTGGTAATTCGATTGAATGGCTGACACAGTGCCACCGAATGGCACAGTGAATGTTTGCTGGTTGCGATTGAATGTCTGAGACGATTACTGACGGTCTGGACCACGGACCAAATGCATTCATTACAGTTGGCAGTCATATCTTCTTCAGTCTGTCAGACTCGTTCCCAGTGCAACATAATGCATGCCTTCCTCAACGGCAATTACATTACACTGCATTACAAGGCCTCCTTGTTGCCCTCCTGTAGGTCTCGGTGTCCATTATTAGATTGTATAATTTATTGGACCAACTTCACTCTGAATTGCCATTTATGCTAAATATATTTTTTAAAAGGCGCCAATAGAGGTTATTATTATTATACACGGTGCCACACTAGACGGTTTCGAATTTCATTGCCAGACGAGCACATCATCTTGTTTTACACGGTGCCCTTTGCATATAGTCAATAGCTCATGCAGATGGCATTGACTCGAACCAACAAGACAGAATGCACAATTGAGATGTTATGCCCTGAGATATGGTTGAGTAAGTAGCTGACAATTCTGTTTGGTCATTGGCAGGTAAATCGAATCTACGCTACCATTTCATCGCTCACCTCTTTCTACCTTCCACTCCCGATCATGTTCTACGTTTATTTTCGCATTTTATTGGTCGCTGAGCGTCAATCGCGCGAAATCAAGGCATTGGAACAATCCTTGGCCCAGAACGGTCTACTATCGGTCCACTACACTCCTGTCTCACCGACGCCCCATACCTCGAATGGCAAGAGCCAGCCCCATGCCATTCACTTCAGCTCACTGATCAACGTGGAGACAGGAGAGACTGGTCACCTGAATGGAGCTCACAGCATTGACGCGGTCTCATTAGGCGGAAGTAGTGACCACTCTAGCATGGAAAACAAACGACACGTGGAACGAAGTCTCAGAAGGCGAACTCGACAACTGATCACTGACACGAAAGCGATCCGCACGTTGGGCATCGTCATGGGAGTTTTCTGTCTGTGCTGGTAAGCAATTCTCATTCTTAACTCGATTCCTCCAATTTGCATTTAAAATTGATTCTCGTATGCAAATTGCAAATGTAAAGTGCCAATTTCGAACATGATCAAAAATGCCCGTTCCACACGAACTCAATTCTGTGCATCTTGTGTATTCATGGCACATAAAGTTAATCCAACCTGAATAGAGCAATGGCGCCATCTAGTGATACTAAAATTTATTTAATTTAACATGACTAATGGAGATTGTCTATTGGAACAGGTTGCCCTTCTTCATCATGTACGTCATCTCGGCCTACTGTGTTAATTGTAACATTAGCTACGAGTTCAAATCAGGAATTACCTGGCTTGGATATATCAACAGGTATGTTTGCATACAAACTAAAGTTGAACAATTGTAACAATAGGCTCCATCTGTTTCAGTGCACTCAATCCGGCCATCTACGCGTACTTGAACAAGGAGTTCAAGACCGCCTTCAAGCGAGTGATCTGTTGTATGCCTCGAATGCAGATGGAACCCAACGACCGAGACGCAATGTTGGACGAAATATCAACAACCTCACGGTCGTGTCAGAGAGGCAACATGGACCGAGTGCACGGTGGACTGGATGTGCCTCCCACACCGGGCTTCATGTCCAGAACGCCCAGTGCCACACCGGACACCACCAACTGGCCGATAATTCATGCTCACAACCTGATGCTTAGCACCGACAGGTCAAGTGATTCGAGGAATGCTTCAATCAGCATAACCAACACCAACGGCAACACAGAGGAGATTGTTATTCCTGTGAAGTTGAATGCCAATGGCAACAAGGGCAACAAAGGCAAAGGCCGAAACAATCGTCGACACCAATGATCGAGACACGAATCTATTAATATGTTGTACATTCGAATGTAAATAAATCGAACTGTATTTATTCGAAATTGTGTTGATTACTTTATTTCACAAACTCACTGTTAAAAGGCAATGTTTGCTTGTGCTTCGGTCATTTATTTTCCTCCTCTGTCCAACAATTGTTCTTTGCCCAATGGACATTCGAGTGACATTGTTTCTGTGCTCATTAGTATGGGCCATCCCATCAACCGTCGAGTGTCCTAAACTTCCTTACATGCCTGGTAATCTTGTGGTTCACGACGCATTTATTGCGTTATTAATTTATTTGTTACTTATGATTTTCATAACGAAACTGCGTGCAAGAATCAAATCTCTTCACCAAAATATGCTCTGCAATCTCCTGACTGGACAACTTTTAATACAAGAAATTTTAGTTCAACAAAAAGAACAGGGCTCTCAAAAGAAGAAGAACGCTGAACAAGGCAAACAAGGTGGTAAAGGCCAGGACAAGGACCGTTCAGCTATTGATGCCAAGCGGAATGGATCTATTCACAAGGATGCCACTGTCAGAAATGTCTATTCTACTACCATCGCTAAGACAGTCGCATCTAAGGTCATCGCTTCTAAGGCCATCGCTTCTACTACCATCGCCTCTAAAACCATCGCTTCAAAGACCATCGCTCCTAAGGCCAGTGCTCAAGGCACTAGCTCAAACCGTGATCTAAATGCTGGTTCGAACGCTGGTCCTACTTCTGGAGATGGCAACCAAGTAGGAGATCAACAAAAAGGACAATGAGATGGCGCCAGTGAGCAAACAAGCTTTCTTATTTCAAACAGAATCTATCCTCCTTTTGCTTGATGTATTCAAGAGCAATTATTTAGTGAATTCATCTAATTTGTTGACATTACATTAATTTAACACACATCTTTATTACTGTTTTATTGCATGTAAAATTAAAATTAAAACTGATTATTAAATCTTTTTACATAAACCGCGTTCATGTTTTTTCCATTGTTAATAGATGTCGCCACGGTGTCTAATATTCCCGTTTGGTATATTGAACCATTCAATCATTATTATGTGATTCTTGAACTTTTTTCATAATTGATAGTTAAATTTTATTTTAAATTTAAAATTTGATGTTCATACATTAATGTTGTTAGGAAGCAATTTGTTTTTATATTGGTATATTTGTGAGTACTGTGAGCATGTTGTCAGAATTGTGAAGTGTGTTACAAAATTGTCACTCGAAGGCAATATTGACGATATGCTCGATATATACTTGACACTGGTGAACTGGGTCCGAGTGGTGAAGTCATAAAGATGGTCGCAAATTTGCCTGTACTGTGCTGTGTTGGCAGTATTGGCAGTGCACTGCGCCCGCCTCGCTGTGCATCGTTGTGGATCGAACGCAGTTGTCAGCTTGAATTATGCATGAATAGTCAGTGACTGCATCCATCGACCGAATGGCACATTCTCTGTCTCCCCCTCTCTTCCTCTCGTCCTCCCCATATGCTAATGACTATATAGCATTAACATATTCACAATGGCCTGTGCCATTTACACTCGGTCTGAGCTATTCGGTGGCCACTCTGGCCAACTACGCTTCTCACTGCCGCCCAATCGAATTCATTAGCTACAATCGATTAATTCGGGTCTCTGTAGCCATTTATTATTTAGTTTGGTTTGCTTCCAAATTAATTTGGACATTTTTAATTCGAATTTGTTTCGAAACGATCGCAGTGATTGCATTCATCCAACCGTAGTGTAAAATGTCATACCGAAATGGCGCCATTTCGATGAGTTGTGCCAGTGACGAATCTAAAGGTGAGAAGTGCTGGGAATGGCCTGATGGAATGGACATTGTGGTCAGTGAATTGAATGTATGCACACCTTGCAGTGGACGAATTGACCGTTCACTGTGATTATCTCACTGCGAGACAGCTAATTTAGTAGTAGTAAAGTAGAGTGAGTGAGGCAAATTGGTTCGCTAAGTGCAGTGTCTAACCCAATTGGCACACAACGAGTTATTCAATTTGCGAGGTACACGATGTAAATCGAGTGGGGGCAAATAGCAACTGGCCACTGGCAGGTCGAGCCATCACCAATCAAAGCGGTCTGATTGTGTCCAGTGGCAATGGAGTGCAAGTCTGTCCAGAGACCGTTCACCCAGTGACCAGTGCATCGGCTGTCCATCGCCCTGTGCCACTGTCCACCGAGTGTTGGTCATGTTCATCATCGATCACGATGGACACGTCCACTACTAGCATTACCCTTTGGCTCACGTCTGTCTGTGTCGGTTCCCAGCGCGCACAAATCGCGTTCTCCTGTGTGGGTGCCCTTTAACCCTTGTATGTGTGTTTGCTGCCTCGATTACTCTGCCAATTGTAATGCAAAATTAAGCCCTAAGCAGCGATAGTTGCACAAATTGATGCAGGCCAGGCACAATAATAATGGAAATAATAAATGTAATAAAAATAATAATAATAATCAAGCAAATAGATGCTAATTCGAACAATTGCGCTGGGTGGATTGGCGCCAGTGGGCCAATGCGAAACTGCTCCCAGGGAGAACAAATGCAAACAAAGCTTATTTTGGGAAGCAAATCAGAGCGAACAATTAAGATTGGTCATCTCGTCACAATATTAAAAAGACTCAGTCTGACTGACCAGTGGTGATTTGGTCATTTGGCTGTGAGCGAGCGGCATGGCCTGTTCGATCACAATCACAATATTGGACACAAAGACAAACATCGATGCGAATAGTAATTAGTGCCAATGGCAGTGCGATATGAACAGGCAGAGCATAGCACGACATGGCAGCTGGCACTTCCATTCATGGACACCAACGGGTTGCACTGCAGCAGAAGTGCCCACTCCGTCCGAGCAACTGTTCCTCAATGCTCGACTAGAGGCGACAGCGGCACAGTTAACCCTTTTATCGATTAGCATTTAGTGGCAGCATCAATCATCAATATTAATAATCGCCATCGGTCGGTGATGGTGTGTTGCAGTGTTGCTGCGTGTGGTTCTTGGTACTGGTCGTGTTTGGGTTGTTTGCGTTGTGGCGACAAAAGTCACCCGACAGAATTGACATTCGCTACATTCGGTGCGGCCAATCTAATTAGACGGCAACGACTCGAAATTGGCTACAAACTTATTGGCAACTAATGAACGTGCAAGGAGACTGGCCTCCGGATCGGTCATGCCGGACTAGCCTTGCCTGCACACAACATGCCCACCAAGCAAATCTTTATGTAAATCGATCATCCAATGGACTTGCACAGAATGGCAATTTGTCTGCATCGAATCGGATAGAATTTGTTTGTGTCCAGCCCAAACCGAAATGGAAGCAAATTTGACTGGCAAAACATTGACCACCGCACTGCAATAGCAATGGTGCACTTTGGTCCGCAAATGGATCGATCTGTGAATGCGTTCACTAATCGATTAATTAATTGGCAATCAAACTGCCAAAACATTTACTCCTAATTGCACTGAGCACAAGCGAATTGATTTAATCTGGCATGTTGCATTCCATTAGGCCAGTGCAGTGCACTACAGAGCCGGACCCGATTGAATAAATTGACTCAGTGGCCACTTTGGCCGAATAGGAATAATAATAATTGCAATAATCGTGCATCGTCCATCGCACATGGAGTCATTAATTTCAATGCAAAGTCAAGTCGAGTTGAATTCAAAAATTATTAATCATTCCGCATTATTTGCTTAATGTAAACACATTTGCAGCAAACATGCAGACCCACCGAGCGAGCAAGACCAGAAGAGCCAAAGCAGCCAAGAGTCACAGTAACAAATGCAAACTTGGCCCTGTCCGTAGTGAGGCGAATAAATGGACAAAACATTACCCGAAAGATTACCCAAAAGCGGATTCGAATGTTTCGGGCAGACAGCAAGTGGGCAAACTGAGCTGCTGATCACTTGCAGACTCGGCCCATCTGATGCAACATACAACACACTACAAGAGTGTGAACTGAGAACTGCTTGCGCCAATTCTGGTGCGGCCCGATAAGCGAGCCACTCTGATCGAACGCAATCAAAGTGATTTGACTAAAACTTTAAACACAACAACACAACAAACCAATCGATTATGATAATGCACAACCCGACTAAGTCTAATAAATTGAGGATCAATGGATTTCGGTGCAAATATTTCATTGGCTTAGGTGTTGTCCGGTGAGTGCACTCACCAGTGACCACTCTCACCAGTCACTCCATTCGCCAATCGGTCTACTTTCAACAAACTTTCATTTCAATATTCCGGTGAGTCACTCACATTCTATTGTAAATGCTCTGTCCTGTCTTGTGTCCCACTGTCGTCGTGTCAACTTCCTTCGATTGTCTCAGTTCAATTTAGCCAAGTTTTATTCACGCAATGCTGGCTCTCTTCACTGTCGACCAGGCAAATCGAACGAATTAAGAAGATGTTAATTTGATTCTTCCTCCCGCCAGTGTTGAGATGTGTCTCACTCCATATCCGCCATAATTCACATTTGCCATTTAATTTCATATTTGCCAAATAAATATCAATTATTATTGCCGGCAACACATTCTACATGCGGAGGCATTCAATTCTACTCGATCGTATCGAGACCCAAAGAAACGGTGGAGAAGAAGAGCGATCGAACGCAAAAGAAGACAGCAAATTGAAATATTTGGGAATTTTAATTTGGACGGTTCCTGTGGCAGTGTGTCGGTGTGTGGCAGTGTGTGTCCACTCGGAGTGGTGATGTGTGTCATCGGCTGATATCGCACACACAGTCGCTCCACTACCGCTACCGCTGAAGGTGGCTATTTCGGTGCAATTGACAATTGTCCAGACACAGACGAGTCATTATCACTGTCTCGTCACTGCACGAGTAATACCGACAGTACCGGTGCAGTGGTGCAATGTCACTCCGGTGCCAGTGAAGCGGCACTCTAAACAAAGTTCGACTCTGCTCGTCCTCTGCTGTGCTCATCTCGCACGCTTCACTAGTCCCCAAGAAGGCATACCAAAGTGATCGGCCGAGCACAGACCCAAGTGCCACTTGCTAGGTCTGCAGATTGATCTGTTCTCTTTTGCGAGAGTTAATTTTCGCAACGATTCCATCATGGACAGTCGGTGTGCTTGGTATGCTTGTTTATCCTGGTGCAGCCTTGGCACATTCTGCAGCATGCTGCCGTGCAGAATCATAAAAGCAAGCTCGCTACTAAATCTTAATTAAAGTAAATCAATGGCTACGGCAATGCAGCGAGTGAGCAAACAAACCAAACTAACTAGCGAAGGACTTTTCGTTTTTTAAAACCCAAATAGGATTAGGCACAAATTGCGAATGTTCCGTGTGTGTGTTGGTCTTTGTGTGTATGACTGCGCTGCAGTGTGCTCTGTGTACTGTCCCCTAATGGTCCACTAATAAATGAGTTCATTTTGGTGGCCAATGACCAGCGAAGCCAGCAGTGAGCCTCATTGCCGTTGCATTCATTGCACTGCTTTGGCTTTGGGAGTTGAATTTAAATGCATAAACTAACTGGAAGTGGACTGGCTCGGCAGGACCATTCACCGTTCGGCGAGGCCAACCGAGCCATCGATTGATGCAAAGCACCGCACACAGCCAACCAACGGCACAAGCAGCCAGGCAGGCGTCTCTCCATTGATGCGCCATCGAATGTAAATGTGTGTGCCTTGTGCTTGCCTCGTTGCCTCTCTATATAGTCGCTCATTGGGCATGCATTTTAAATTTTAAAATGAGAAAGAATGACTCTGTGATGCATTCAAAGTGGTGCGACAGCCTTCCGGACCGAGTCAACTCCCAGGCATAATCACTAAAGCCACTCAACTCGGTCAATATTCACTCACCGAGCAATCCTTTGCCCTTTAAATCTATAGTTCACATTCAGTTTGTTTGTTGTTTGCTACTTTTGAAAGCGGAACTTAAGTTTACTTCCGACCGAGATGGAGCACTATAGAGAGTCACTTTAAAGTGGCCAGTGACCGAGCAGCAGCAGTGGCATGGCGCACAATCCGGTCCGTCCGGTCAGTATTCATTGGCAGTACAATCGCTATGTAAAATCGAGTTCAATTTAATTCAAACTCTAATCGATTATCGATTTTCACTGCTCACCAACAAGGCAAAATGAGCCCCCAAAGAATCGAACCTAAAAGAGATTGGCGTTGCGTTTGGTTCGGACACAATCGAGCCTGTCATTAGACACAGATTGGCAGTGGTCCAGAGTGGCATTGGGCCGAGACACCGTGCCAGAGTGACTGGACACTGGCACTGACAGTGTGGCCACGCATTTGCAAGTGAAACATCAACTCGCATGGACTGCACTCAGCAATGCAATCTCCGTGGCTCGCTCTGTTCTCCATCAAATCGTCGGACAGCTAATTTAAATTGGACACTCACTCAATTATTTATCACTCATTCACCACTTGCAGTCAGGTCCGAGACATTCATTACTGACAGGCTCGCTCATTACCAACACAAATGGCAACCAAGCGCCCAAGTGGGACACACTCATAGAGACATACATTGAGACTCGGCACAGAGAAACAGTCGCACACCTCCTCCTCCTGGTCTCGACCAGAGCCATTACCGGAATTCGATTGTCGAATTATGCTAATGGCCAGCCAGTGTATTTGAATCATTGTAGCAGTGTGTCCATCGTGCACCGATTATGACCAATGGAGTGATTAGCATTGTGAGACAGTACCATCAATAATGCATTAATGCCGCTCGTAATTAGTGCCCAGATTACGGACTGACTTAGATTCATCAGATCGATCCATTATTAATTGTTCGAGTTGTAATTATTTGCACACAAACAAATGATACAAAACTTATTGATTAATGGTGACACACTCAACTGTCTGCTCTTTGACCTTTGCTTACATGCGACAGGCAGTGTCGAGTGTCGAGTGTGATTGTGCCAGTCAATACCAACTGAAATGTAACTAACCTTGTGGCAACGGTAAATAAGTGATCACTCCACTACGAGCAAAGGCAAGCGGTGTTTGGCCAACTGGCCAGTAGACAATTCAATTGGACCGCTTGGTCAGAGTGTCACTCGATTTCCGCTTGTGGTGGTCACAACGCGACGCACAACGGACCACACTGAGGCAGGCATGAATTATGGATGGATAATGGGCTAATAATAGATTGCATCAAGGTATGGCACTGGACATGTGTGCCACAGGGTCAGAGGTCAACGCAAATGAGCAGTCCTCCATCGGGCATAGTCGGCACAGTCAGTGAGCCACTCTTTTGTGTGTTCCAAGTGAAAGCAAATTAAGTGCTCGCGTCTGGTGCACTTTGTCACTGGGCCATGTTCGCTTGGCCCACTTCACTCGGGCCACATGGACGTAGCGCCTAATGGTGGATGTGATGTCACAGCAACAATGGTAATCACTTGCTCAAGGTCACTGAACAAGGTAATTGCAATCGGACCGAGTGCAACACTTCACACACACAGACCCAATGAGGAATATTCAAGCAATCGAGCAAGCTTCGCTTGAGAGGACACCTCTCCAGAGAAGACATCAAACCAGTGGACTTGGTCAGTCTTCTCCGGTGGTCCATCGTTACGGTGTGTACCGTTGGTCGAGTCGGCACCTCAACCTTTGCACCTCCTTCGGCATTAGTGTCTAATCAGAATGCCACCAACGGGCCATTCATTACCGCCCAATCAGCTCTGCCACAACAGTCAAATCAAACCGAGCGCGCACAAGCCAATCAGCACCGTAATTAAAAAGGCAAATCTCATTGTAAATTCCACACACGCGACACCTTATTAGTGAGTCACCGTGCCCGTCACTCGAAACCTTTGACATCTCGGTCAGGCCCGGTGCCCAACTGGCCATGCTCACTCATTAATTCTAGTCATCACTTGGCCACTGTTTGTTTGGCTTGCACTAACGTGATTTGCCTGTTTGAATTCACAAATTCATGCCGATTGACAAGTGCACGCAAATGGCTTAATAGGCCTCATTAGTCCACTAATGACTGTTCACTCGATTCATAAATAATGACTTTGCTAGGCAAATGGACAATCAATCCACTGGACATCCAGTCATAGGGACATTGCGTAAATATCATTGAAGCATTGCAACCAAATTTTCAGTTCCGATTCGGTGCACGAGGTGGCGGACAAAGTCCACTAACCATACAGCTACAATTCAATTGCCAATTTGACGAGCGAGGGTCGTCTGTTGAGTGAGAGTGTCTATAGAGAAGTAAGAGGCAAGAGGAAAAGTCTGGGAGTGTGTGTGTTTGTGTGCGAGGTGCCCGACTCGGTTCTCTCTCACTCTCGCTCAGTTGGCCTGTAGTCGTTGGCGGAGACAGACGCGTAACGCTTTGCAAGTCGATAGCATTTGTGCCGTATGTGATGCTACTTCGGTGCCAGTGCGCCAGATGTCCATCGGTGGCTTGTGCTGGGAGATTTGGTGGCCAGTTTTAAATTTTAAAATATTCCGTGCAGTGCCACTTGCCCGCGAGAGTGTCATCCTACCGCCATGCCGCTACTGGTCGAGCAGCTGATCGAGATGCTGTCAGTGGCAGTGCCGCTATGTGCGCACCCAATGGGGCTCATTCGAATGGCGCGCCAAGACACTTAAATAGCGCGACTTGACTTTACCAATCGACAGTCGATTCGAACCCAGCAGTGGCCACTGATCAAGTGATCACTTGCGACTATCAACACATTCCTTCACTCAACACTTGCCACGATGCAATCATCAATTGTCATTTGAACCTTGTCCTCGACAGATCGTCACTTTGTTTGTGTTATCATGCAATGATCAATCGATGTCCGCATTTTACTAAACTGACATTCCATTTCACACTTCCACAAGTGCAATATTCCCTCCACTCCCGAAGTGATTGTCTAACCCGAACACATGGATGTAAACACCGCCAACATTTTGCCCCTCATCTGGGCATCGAAGTTCAACCTTGGTCTTCCAAACCTAGGCGAACCAGTGCCCAGCATTGCCCCCACGTCAGTGTCCAACTCGAACATAAACACGTGTTCCAACCTAACTCGGTCCAACATGGCCAACATGTCCAATGGTCCTAGTAATCTTTGGCCAGCGGCAGCTGCAGCAGCACTGTCCAATGACCTAACTACCTCATTCAAACAACTACTGGCCAACGTTGCCGTCAATGGAATTGGTTCCACATTCTCACAGTCATCGGACCCCAGTGAGACATCATATGCCGGTTCGAATCATGTCAACCACACCACCAATGGCTTCAATGGCAACAATGGCAATATGAATAGCAACAGTAACGGAAGCAATGGAAGCAATTCAAATGGACCACTGTCCCCGAACACGGGTTCCATCAACGGCCTCAGCTTACAGCAAGCGCTGATGGCCCGATTGGGTCAAGCAGCAGCCGCAGCCACGATTCTGAGCGACAAGCAGAATCAGCAATCTGGGGCTAACTACGCAATGCACAACAATCAACTGCAGCTGCCCAACAGCAAACTGATGCACCTGATGCCCAACTACTGCAATGCGTCCTCGCCAGGTAGGTCTTCTCTATTACATTTGGTCGATCGGTGATTTATCGATTAGCCATTCGATCGATCGGGTCAGTTTAAGTTGGCCCAAGTTGAGCTCAATTCCAGTGCGATCATTAGCATAATGTCCATTAATCTTAGTGACAATATGGTGGATGCAGTGGTCTTTGTTCACTGGCCACTGCCACCGATATGCTAACTAGACGTGTGCGTGTTTGTGTGATTTATGGCGTGGCATTTCAATTTGAACGTCTTAACTTGCCACTCAGTTAGTGAAAACATCGCGCCAATGCTCACAAGGAGCCAATTGAAAACAATTAGAATGATTAATTGCCATGCAAGTCAATAAAGTGAAACTTCAATTGGAAAATGGCCACTGCAGCTAACACGATCAATCTGTCCAAATCGAGCCTAATTCCAGTGGAAAAGATATTTGAATTAATTCGCACTGCCAAAAATACCACTCTCGGTGGACTGTTCAGTGTTGGTCACGGCAAAGCATTTGAGAGTAAACAAATTCCAATTGGAATTGCAACTTTGGCTCACCGCCAAGGCAAAGCGAGCGAAACACGTGGTTAGCCATGACAGAACAGCATTGCTCCACTATATCGACCTAGATCAATCACAAATAGATTAGATAAAGTGCAAAGGAAATTTGGCCAATTTTCCAGTTGACGAGTTGCCAGAGAAATGTCGAGAAAGCGAAGTGTGTGGGCAAAGTGAGCTCACAAGGAGGATTCTATTATGATGTGCGATATTGCCAGAGTGGACCGAGTGGGTCATTCAAATGTGAATGTGCACAAATTAATAATAATACTAATGGTAATAATACTAACAATATCGTCTCGGCTTGGTTTGGCTCGATTGTCGTCTGGATCAGCAGTTTTGGCATTGGCAGAGAGGCAGCCAAATCAAAAGACAGAATTGGACGAAATGTCGCCGATTGTTGTTTGATCGCTACTCGAGTGCAATAATCGGGCGAGCCAATAAAACGAGACAAACGGACAAGAGAGCGAGAGCTATGGAGCACGAGGAGATATATTCAAAAATGCAAGATGGACAAACAGGAGCAGGCAAGCAACTGTCCGGTGAGCCTACTGGCTCACTGCCTTGGCCTACCTTGCACATCGTCCACATTGACGAGCAAAACAAACAAATTCGTTGTGTGATCGCGAATTAAAAACTATGACAGCCATTTACATTTATATTAACTTTGCACTCGACACTGCTCAGTTGGACCAGTCGGGAACAGTCGAGCCAGTTGCGGCAGTAAACGGCCGTAATTGGCCCTGTGCCAGTAAGCCATCAGAATGCACTGGAGCCAAGTCAAACACGGCTGGTTGTGTGCCTTGGCGTGAGCAGCTACCACTCACCGGGCCCTAACGCGCCAAATTAGCATCGGTGGATGCATCCATCCATCGGAATGTGTTTGAATTTGAATTTATCCCGAGGTAATTTGGAGCACAAAATGTCTATCTGCTCAGTGGCCAAAACAGCATCCAACAGTGTGCGATTATAGAATTGAATTGTAAATACAATAATGCCACCGAGGAGTAATTTGAATTTCAAATGCTCCAACCGAATAGATTGGAAATTATATTCACAATTCGGAATTTATTTCAATTCAAATTCAAAATCCCAAAAAGGATTCGACAAGAATATTCCTGTGCATTGGCCTGGCCTGGCTTGTAGTGTTCGGTCCGAACAAAGAGCGAGCCATTTTGCATTTAGATCAATAGAAACAGACTCGACTCGACACTGCGTGCCACTCAATTTACCAACCAATCGGGCACAGAACACTTCGGGCGAATTTTTCCACGTAGAGTTTTGCTTTGCGCTAAGTGTGGTCCAAATGTGAACCGACTTGGGCGTTACGAGCCATGGCGCCTCTGCAGTCTGAGGCGCCCTGTAGAGGTTTCCATTTATCTCCTTCAGCTGTCAACTGACACTTCACCGGCTTTAGCATGGCCACACTCCGGCCCAATAGATCACACGAATCGATGCGAGGCGTCATCGCATTGCGAACCATAAGAGAGGCGCCAACAGGCACTGGCAACATTCACTCCACCCCACATTTGCATACGACAGTGCCAATGCAAATGCGATGGTGTGGTGATCCACTTGCCCGGCACTGTTCACTCTTTCGCTCCCAAAGAGGAGAGGGTTGATCGCTCTCTGTGAGGCCACTTATGCAAGGCATAAAACATTGCCATAACGGTTCGTTCTCCGGATGAGGCAAAGGCAAAATGAAAGGTTGCCAGCTGAAGAGAAGTGACACCTCCACAGTGGCACTAGATCGTAATGACATAGCACATCGGTCGATCGCGTCAGGTGAAGAGCAAAGATGAGGAAAGGTGTTAGGCCTGACAGGCCACGCTTGACCTCATACGAACACATCGGCCAAAGCAATCAAGTGAAGGTCACTGGAGGCGGTCAGTGCTAGCAAACTAGGTCTCCAATTGACCAGCCCGGTGGCAAAGAAAGCCGACCACAGTGGTCTAATTACGAGTGAGCAATAGGTGGATTGACACATTGCCAAATGAAAGGCCACGATCGATGATGATGAATGGGCACTGAGCGATTGTCTTCCTAGATTCAAACGACGAAACCGGTGGCAACCTCGATCGGCCAGACAGTCGAACCTCCTCTGGCCTCGACTCCACGGCGGAAGCAGACAACGAAATTGGGGAGGATGCAGAGGAGGACAACGAAACTGCTATCAGGCCGAACGAGACAAGTGCCCAACTAGACAAATTGGTACGTGATTGAAGTGACTCGATTGCCACTCGACACGAGACTAACTGACCTGCTTGCTCGGTACAGGCCAGTGACGACGATAATCACGAAGACGATGAGCGCGAGAATGAACACGAGGAAGCGAGGGACCAGGAGAGGAACAACAAACGCAAGCCGAACCGAAGTCATTCGGCTCGTGTCTTGGCCAAGAACAACTCCAGACCCAGCAAGGTGTTCAAGTCCGAGTCTGGTCGTAAGCGCAAACAACCTTGTCACAGCCCTAAGAAGAGCTCACTAGGAATGAGTTCCTCGGTGCCATCATCATTTTCCTCTCTGGGCCCCAATCTGTCCATCATGACGTCTTGTATGGATGGTTCCAGCTTGACGTCACAATCGATGGCAGCTGCAGCCGCAGCCGTGAACGCCTCAGCCGCCTCACTTCCTAACTCAACCGTGCCAGGCAGTCAGAGTCCCCAACTTACGCAAGCGGCATTTGCAGCAGCAACTGCCGCACTGGCAACCGCAGCAGCAGCCGCGGGAATGCCCGTTAATCAGCTTATCACTCAGGTGAGTCAAAGGACACGCTAATTAGTGCTAACAGCTTTCGGTAGCTCATGGCCCAGGCCAACCAGCAGCAAATGCTCCTACAGCAAGTCCAGGCGGACCTCATTCAGCAGACCAAGGTGAGTTACTCTGTCGACAGTCCATAGTGGACATTGACACTAACTGTCCCCCTTGCCCCAACGGACAGTCCTCGATGTGTGCCATGAACCCCAATTCTGACTTCCAACAACTTCAGCAGCAGTTGCAGCAGCAATCGCTCTTTCCCTTCTTGCCTCCCAGTCAGCTGTCCTCAGGACTCCAGCAATTGCACGCCCAGTTGTTATTGCAGAATCAGGTACAGTTAGTTCGGTTCCTCATTCCCTACTCCTGGCCAACCCTAACAATAACCACCAACAGGGTCTCTTCCAGCCCAACATCTTCACACAAGGTCTACAAAATTTTGCCTCAGCTCAAAACTTCCTAAGCTCACCGGTGTCGAAAGGTTCGGTACCCAGTCCCTCGGCGCCGAGTCCCACCCTGACCGGTGTGAAGCGGTCCGATTCACCTAAGTCGCCAGTGGCCACAGCCAGTCCGGTCTCAATGTCTGTATCTTCTGGAGCACATTCCCTGTCTGGTCACCTAATGTCGCAATCGATCCCAATCACGTCCTCCTCGTTGCTGCAAACGCTCACCTCACAGACCTACTCCAACTCGACGCCTCAGTTGTCGTTGTTTGAGAACTCGTTGCCGAGTCCGTCTCGGGCCGAGTCGTGCAATGTCATGTCGCAGCGTGTGTCGCCCTCGACCACACACCTGCACCATCACCACAAGAGTTCGAACGGTAACCACCAGGTGGAGAAGAATGGTCCCACCGATTCTGGTAGTAAGTTCCTCATGTCACTGGACTCGAGCGGACTGGCTGTGAGCCGAACGCCGACCTCATCTCCTGCCAGTCAAGTTCCCAAAGCAGTGGCCACTGCTAACTTGCCGACAGCCACGCGACCGTCCGATCTTAATCCGGACGAGATGACCGACCTTGAAGAGTTGGAACAGTTCGCCAAAACGTTCAAACAACGTCGCATCAAGCTCGGTAAGTGTCTGCTCTATCTCGGTCCTGTCCGGCCAGACAGTTCATTTGAATGTAGTCCTGTTGGGTCTGTGTCAGTAAGCCGCTTATCACATGCAAAGCAGCGGCAGTCGGTTAAGACTCTTGTTGGTTCATTATCACAGGCTTCACACAAGGCGATGTCGGCCTGGCGATGGGAAAGCTGTACGGTAACGACTTCAGCCAGACCACCATTTCCCGGTTCGAGGCCCTCAACCTAAGCTTCAAGAACATGTGCAAGCTGAAGCCATTGTTGCAACGATGGCTCGAAGACGCAGACGCCTCCTTGAACAACCCGCCGGGCACGCTGCATCCCAGTCCACATCCGCTGACGAGTCCCAGTAACGGGAGCAGCGGGCCCGACTCCCTCAGCGGACGACGCCGTAAGAAACGTACAAGTATTGAGACAAGTACCCGAGTAGCGTTAGAACGAGCTTTCCTACAGAACCCGAAGCCGACGTCCGAAGAGATCACCATGCTCGGCAACTCGCTCTGCATGGAGAAGGAGGTGGTTCGAGTCTGGTTCTGCAACCGACGCCAAAAGGAGAAACGCATCAATCCCCCAGCTGCGGGCTCTTCCGCTTCTAGCGTCGGTGGCTCTGGCTCGCCTAGTCCTGGCTCTCCGTTGTCGATGGTGTTCGGAAGTCAAAGCATGCTGGATGGGGACGACGACTACCTCGATTACGACGATGACAGCGAGACCGAACAGTCAGTCGGACCGAAAGAGTCCATTGGCGGCTTCCAGATCCACCACGAAAACGACACCGAGGAAGAGGACAACCACGAGGACGACGACGACGACGAGGACTTTGTCATTCGAAGCAAGGTCAGCAGACGGACTGCCGCCAAACGAAAACCAAACCAACTGGGCTTGAGCAATCGAACCCAGGACAGTCTCTCGATGCCGTTCTCGATCAACTCCGAGGACAATTTCACCCCGACCTGTGCCGAGTCACCTGAAGGCGAACTGTTGAGCCTCAGCGGTGCGCCCTTACAGACACCGAATGGTTCGCTCGCATTGCCACCAAGCCCGGAAAGTCCAGTGCGGAATGAACTGATGGACGGAGACCATCACATGTCCGGGGTAGCTTGTCCGGCCAGTGCGCCCATGTCTCTCTCAACTGTAAACTAGTGATCACCTGTTCATATGATCTCGCCATCTCACCAAAGTTCCTAATCGCTTGTTTGTGCAGCCTAGTGCGGCACTGACCACTGGTCAGCTGTGTATAGTGCTTGTAGATGTCCATGCGTTAATGCCATAGGCGCACGACTAGTGCTGTACAGTGTCCGTGTGATCGGACTCATTGGATCTCATTGGATCTCACTTGTTCCCCACTCATTGGCGCCCATTTGTTACCGTTCCTGGTTAGCATCTCATCTCATCCCACCGCCACACCCACATCTGTTCGTTGCTTCTGTACATTACCTGTATGTCAGTTGGCAATTAGTTAGTCATTAGGAGTGAATCAAACCGATCTAACTGCAATACTCAACCGAGACCTAACCAAATAAAGCCAAATGACCACATTGGACGCACTGAGCATTGGTCTGTCTATGCAGATTGAGAGGACATTGGCACGGGCCGAGGATATTCTATGCATGAGCGGACTTGTGCCGCCATGTCCGTCAATGCACATCAATGGGTGCATTCCTCGATTCGTGTGATTGAATCAGAATGGAAATTAAATCAAGTCTAATTTAAATTCGGCCTCACAAGGAATGGATTCCGAATGGAAATCCAAATTGCAAGAGGAAATTGTCAGCCATTCCAGTGGACAAGTCGTGATCGGTGCCAGTGGTCCAGTGAATCACTGCATCAGTGCTACTGCCACTACAGCAGCAGCCTAAACAATGGGCCAAATTAGATTTTGGCTTGCACTGGTCCGTTCGGTGCCGTTCGAGCCATTCATTCAGCACTGAGTCTATTCAAATTGGACAAAGTGCATTTGAATACATCACCACTAGGTATCGAGAGACAGTGGCCAGCACTGCCGCACCAGGCCAGTCCGTCCAATTGGCACAATCACAACCCGGCACAACAACTAACAAGCAAACAAGCACTGAACAGAGGATGCAAATTTGTACTGACGGAATTAAATTCTACCAAATTATGGAAATTCAAAATTGCGTCCAATTTGGTTGGCGGTCCGATGCAAAACAAATAGAGAGATCAAATGTAAATAAGGCCAGACCAATGCCATTGATTGATTGATTCGATTTGATCCCCCAATTGACGGCGCCATAAACAAATGACTCTCCGTGCTGGCAAATTGGCTGGCTCGCAGGGGAATGCGCCAGATCGGACCATGCAAATGAGAAGCCTTACCAGTGAGTGGCACAGTACTGGCGCGTGCTATGCACCGATATGTTGGTATATTCGATACGCGTCCAGCCACACCGATGAAATGTCGATGTCGGGTTACACTGCCACTGCCGCCACTACATTCACCAATGACACTTTTAATAGTGCTCAAGCCATTGCGTCGAACTCGTTCAATAACTTTGCCCACCACAAGGAGAGACCATCCGCTGGCCGACTGGCCATAGTGAGCTTATTTCAAGACAGCCTCTACTCCCAGGACAATAAGCAGCGTCAGGCAGTGTGACACGTAATTTGAATAATTTGCAAATATTAAATCCATTCGTTCAATTTGACCAAAAAGTATTGCCACTTTTGACAGTACCTCAGTGCGTTGATATTATTGCTGTCGATATGGCGGATTGAATTAAAATATATTGCTCGACTGGTGGAGGCAATCGGGCACACAGTGGACTTGCCAGTGCGGCACAAGTTGCAATTTGCAAATTATGTAAATTGCACACTTTGCGAGAGAAGCAACCAACGGACAAACGATGCTCATTTGTTTACGCTCACGTACTGCAGTGCGCTAGTAGTCCACCGCAGTGGTGCAAGTTTGCAAATTCGAAAAGACAAAACAAACGAAAATGAGACAAACTCGGTGGCAAATTAGCGAGACAATGCACTGGGCAAATAGAGCATCATTCGATACAAGGCAGGAAGCGAGTGTATGAGTGCACTGACTGCGATGAGTGGGTCCGAATGCAAATGCAACCAAGCCAAATGCGTTCAAATCTACACAAACAGCACGTTCCACTTGGATCGATTGAGTCGAGTAGATCGCACGGGGCACTTACCCGAACAGGGCTCATTTGGCAAGACAAGACGATGATCAGCCTGGTAATCATTGGTGGGCACTTTATTGAGCAAATCTTGAAATGATCTCAAGCAAAGCAATCCATTAATTGTCACTTGTGAAATAGTCTTCGTTTGGCAATATTGTGATCATAGACCAAATAGGTCTTTTCACAAATGAGGTGCACCAATGGGCAATTAATGGCGCACAGTGCCATTGGGCGATGATCATTAGCCAACCGGTAATGGGCAATTTAGCGATTGTCAATAAAACTTTATATATCAATAAACAGCATAGGCAATATACAGATTGGATAAAATTTGAATTTGTGATTGTAGTAATCGATGTATATTGGAATAAATAGACAATAAATATTGAAATCGAAGGGAAAGTAGAAGTATAAAGGTCGTAATAATCACTGAACTATCGATCGGGACAGGTGAACTAGTCCTTGCTCGTATCACTGTTCGGTAAATGTGTGTTTACTAGGGCTTATGTGTGTGAGTGTATGTGTGCTTATGTGCAGCGATGCAGACACATTGGCTGCAATGGCTAATTAGCAGACTGATTCATAATGGTAATTAGTGGACAGTACACGCAATTCGCTACCCGTAAGTGGTCACCACCTTGGTGGATATGTGTGGGTCGAGTGGACGGAAATGTGGCCACTGAGCAGATTACACAGAGGAGCTGTGAAAATGATCGATTTGATCGGTCAAGGCATAAGGCAAGTGGTTAGCCCACTGGCTACAACTATTCGCAACTGACCGATTCAGTCACCGAACATATTGAACATATATGATACAATCCAACTCGGCTATTTACATTACTATTTTCGGTGATGTGATCCACAGGAATACTAACAACAATAAGGAGTGATGGTCACTGTGAGGACATGCTCACTGACCACTGGTCAGCCAGTGTCCCTGCCACAGGTTATCTGCTTGTGCTGATGGGCTGAAACGCAGCCGCTGAGTTCTGACTACTGGCAAGTGTGGAACCAACTCCACTCGAAACCAAAATGCGCCTGGTGATGTCCTCAGGAGACGGTGGAGGTGAGTAACTGTCACTGATTCTCGAATGGGACTGTTGACCTGACTCAAAAGGTCGCTGGTACACGGCAAGGTGGCCTTCGTCCCTGTCAGGAGTAGCACTTGTGCCATTTCCTGCTCCGTTTAGATCGTCATCTTCATCGTCACTGTGAGCAGTGTTCAATCCTGAGGTTAGGGGCATCGAAGGAATCGGTGAATCTGAATACGATGATGCGTTTGAACTAGATGAGGCAGCATTTGCTGTTAGAATAAAGTACATGGTATTTGAGTCAATGAGGATTTCATTCAAACAAAATGTCTAAACTCACCACTTCGGTCGCCGTATGAGCTTGAATAGAAGAGCATCTCAGGCGAGCCAATGGGAGATCCATCGTATCCACCTGGACCTGGTGGATTGATTCGTTTCTCCTTTTGTCGTCGGTTGCAGAACCAAACTCGAACCACTTCTTTCTCCATGCACAAGGCATCGGCCAAAAGACAGATCTCCTCCGAAGTCGGCTTTGGATTCTGAATGAAGGCTCGTTCCAACGAGACACGAACCGTGGTTTCAATGCTTGTGCGCTTCTTTCGACGACGACCACTCACTGACTCGGGCATCTGTGCCAATGCAGCAGGTGTGGGAATTGGAATTGTGCCCGCTGGGTTATTCAATGAGGCGTCTGCGTCTTCGAGCCATCGTTGCAGAAGAGGTTTCAGTTTGCACATGTTCTTGAAGCTCAAGTTGAGAGCTTCGAACCGAGATATGGTTGTCTGACTAAAATCGTTTCCGTACAGTTTGCCCATCGCTAGGCCTACGTCACCTTGAGTGAAACCTGTCAGCATTAAGAGAAGAACAAATTAGATAAGTACAGACATATTAAGCAATTTGAGACATACCTAGTTTGATTCGACGTTGCTTGAATGTCTTGGCGAACTGTTCCAGTTCTTCGAGATCGGTTATTTCGTCCGCATCTGCCCTGTTGACATGTGCTCGCAGTTGGTTTGCGGGAATGGAGCTCACTGAGGAGAGAGTGCTCACATGTTTCGAGGTGACCGCGTTGTGGTGTGAGGAGGGCGACGAGTAGTGCTGGCTTGACTTGGGCACCGACAGGGACTGACTGTAACTGGGAAAATGCTCGGACACTCGAATTGAGGGAGGCGTGAGACTCGACTTTATTGACGGACTTAGATGCTCGTTCGGCCTAGACCGAGATGAACCGAAAGCGTCATCGTCGTCACTGTGGTGCTCAATATGACCCGAACCGTTGTTCTCCTGTTTGAGGTCACGAACAGTCTTCTTGAACGAGTAAATGTCGGAGATCTCGGTTGGAGCAAATCGGCGTTTCAGACCTGGGTTCGACTCATAAAGATCGCTCACAGTTGGCTTCTTTCTGCTGTTACGATCTTTGTCGTTGTCCATGAACGGAGAGCCACTTTCTGCTCGAGCATAATGCGACTTGAGCACCTGAGGATTGTTGCCGATGCTCGGCGATAGTGAGGTGGACATTGAGGTTGCTGAGGAAGGCGTTGAAACAGGCTGAAAGCCCATTGCCATGTTTTGAAGACTTTGCTGTAGTAGACCTTGAGGAAAGAATCCCTTTTGTTTGGTTGTTAGCTCGATTGATCTACTACACAACAAGCAAAAGCAACTAACCTGGTTGTTCAGCAAGAATTGGGCCTGCAATTGTTGCTGTAAGTTCTGGCCAAACTGACCCGAACCGAGAAGAGGAAGAAGAGGATTGAGGAAATTCTGCTGGCCACCAGGACTGACTTGGGATTGCTTCAAACTGTCCAACTGACCTTGGCCCATCAACATTGAATTTGCCAAAGAGTTCGCACCTAAGGAATTGGCAATGCCGGGAATCTGTGTTCGAAGAAAGCTCAGAGTCAGGTAAATGAATTAATCACATTTGGTGACTTACGTTTTGTTGGAGTTGTTGTGCCAGACCTGCCTGCAGCAGCAGTTGCTGATGCTGCTGCTGTTGTCCGGCCGCGGCTGCGGCTGTCATCAGCTGAGTGAGCAATTGGTTCCAAGGACTGGCCATTTCGCCCGACTGACTCCCGGCCAAAGCGGCGTTGCCGAACAATGACTGGACGGCCGGGTTCAGAGGCGAGGACACCGCTGCGGCGCCCAACATTTGAGCAAAGAAGGCTTGAGCTGCTGCTTGTGCGGCTGCATTGGCGTTGGCTGACGAGTTTTGGTCCTCCATGGCTTGGCCCATCGCACCACTCTTCAGAGAGTGCAGAAACTGTTGCTGCTGCTGCAGGTCGAGACCAAATGGGAAAACACCGTTCAGCTGACTTTGATGGGCACCAAAAGAGGTCGGCGTGACTGACTTAGGGTCGAGACAGTGGCTCGGACTGAGTCGGGACTTGACATGGTTACCGTTGTTGTTGTTGAGGAAACCTTTCTCGGAATCGTCCTCCATCTTCCTTGTGGAATCGAAATTGTCGGCTCGGTCTTCGTTGCCACCGGCCATTACGACGTTCATCATCATCAAGCGGTCGGCTGCAGTGTTCTCGGTTGAGGTAAGTGATAGGTTGTGACTCAACGTGGTCATTCGGTCTGGTTCAAGGTGTGAATTTCCGTTGGACTTGCTTCCGTTTAGCACTTCGTGGTGTGGGTCGGTGACATCTGTCGGTCTGTCATCACGTTGACCACCATTCATCGCGTCTATGCCTGTGAGGATCAACCACAAAACCAATCAATTGAGTTCAAATGGAAATGTTCGGAATGCGCCAAATAAGTAATAAAATCAAACTCGACAAACTAAACTGCAAAACCGGTCTGAGTAATCCCAACTCATTTGGCTAGAGCCAATTTGCCTATTTACATTTGAATTGCACCGAAATGACTCACAGTAAAGCGATTCTATGCGGAGCTAAAAGCCAATCGACCGAATTGAAAGTGTTCATTGCATTTTGGTGAACTCAATTTGTGCATCGCACCCAAGAGCAATCATCATTGCTCGGGATAGGCTTCACTCGGTGGCCATTTGCACTTTGCCTTTTGAGTCTAATTCGTAGGACACAAATTGAGTTGACCACAGTGGACTGTGACACCCATTGGCTCACTCCATTGACCTCGACGCCCGAATGGACTCACACGGTGATCGATGAAGTGCGAGTCGATAGAGCTGAGTCAAATGCAGTGCACAGCCAGTAGGTAATGAATTTGTCTCGAGACAGACGACATGGCCACATCGGACATGGTGCATGCTGCAGTCAGGCGTGACATTGACGCATCCGATCGAGCCGATGGCCACACAGGCAAACAGTCCCCGGCATCAATCTCCATTAGCAACCAAAAAATGTCTCGAGTGGCACTAGCTACGGCAAAATTCTAGGCTAATCGGGCCTGACCGAGTCGGCAAATTAATAAGTAAAATGTAAATAAAGCACATGCAGGAGACGATCAAAGCAAAAGCGAACACACACAAACATACACATTGACATACAGACAGACACATCGATCACCACATTGGCTTGCTCAATCGATTAACGATTGTGACACTCGCGCTGACAAATGACACTGCTAATTGAATCGAACTAATTGCACCAACTTGCGACTTAGCTGATGACGAGACGTGCGAGCTGACCGGCAACTTATGAACTGATCGAGTGAACAACTTGCACAGACACCACCGACACTACCTGTCCTCGGACATCGCCACTTGACATTTTGGAGTCATCGAGAGGAGTCACTCCCTCGAGTGGTTATAGGTAAGCAGTGTAAGAAGAACAGGTGAGGTGATAAGGCGCCACTTAAGGTGACACTAAGACGGCGACAGAATGGGTCGCCCAAAGTGGCTTCTCTCTAATCACTGGAGCACACGCAACCCAACTGACGAGTCACTCACTCACTCTGCACTATATTCAAATGCATTCAAATGACAGGTGCACAGGATAGACAAGTCACCGAGCACAGAGACAAACGGCCACCAACACCAAGACCAACACACTGCACCACACTGGTGACGCCGGCAGTTATCAAACACTGTGTCATTAGCAGACACTATGACAACCGAAGCACCATTACCCGCACAACCGGTAATGAATTAAGACATTTAAATTGACCACTTCACTGGCTTGAGCGCCATTGTGGACGCTTGTGACACTTGCCGGCTTGGGACTCGTCACCGGCAGCAACAAATGATTGGACTGTGGAGATGATCGAAGTTGGTCGGGCTTGCAAATACACTCGTTCATGGTTCGATTAGCATTCGAGTCAATGGCGAGACGGTGGCACAGGCAGGCAAAGGCAACGATGAGGACGCGAACTGGATCACGATCACGATCGTTACAAACAATTACCGAAGATAGAAGCCGGATAAATGACCGACAAATGTAATATCGAGATGACAATCGATTGGACAAACAATAATTCGGACAAATTGGCAGTGAACGGTCCAGCCAGTGTGGAAATAGATCGCACCGCGAAGTATCGAATGGATAAATGTAAAGTGCCACTGGCAGCACAATGGAGTGCTATACTCGGTAATGATCGAGCCAGTCACCGAAGTGACAAACAAATGGAGCCAAGTTGCGCACAGGCCAAGTGTTACTGACGGTGTTTAGCAAGCACAAAACAGCAAACTAATTGAATTATCTCTCTGCTCGCTGCCAGTGACTCTCCGTGCCACACTTGGCAAATGTTGAGCAAAGGATTGAGCCAACATGGCATAATTGAAGGCTGTGATTGTTGATTTGCTAATTCAACAACCTCCAACAGCCGACATCGGCTCGATCACTGTATCGGCGCTACCTGCGCTGGCCACATTACCGACATTCGACATTAATTATCGAACTTTCATATGGAGCTAATAACAATGGATTCGGTGGTCACAGCTTTGGCACATTCACACTCGAACCAATCGGTGCCAACAAATGACAACTCCACAGAGCGGCACATGACACTTAGGTGAGTGCGAGCAGTCATTAGTGACATTAGATCATCATCGCGCTCTATTGGCTCGCTCCACACCATTCTGCTCATCGTGTCACCAAATTAAACTGTTCATAATTTTATTATCGACATTTTAATTTACTTCCATCCGAATGTTTCACAATTAATATTGTTCGGTGCCCTCTCCATATGGTGATCGATGGTGGTGCTGTTGAGTGGCTGAGTGAGCGAGTCTGTGTAATGGTTCAATGCACTCATCCGATCATTGCCCCAATCAGCTGACGAACTGTCACTCCGCACACTCATACCCACAAGGATTGTCCTAGCTCATATGTTAATGTCCCCATTAGGTGCTTGAATTAATAATAATAGATAGAATGTATTTTATGTTGCCCTTTGCCCTTTGACACGTCCAACCCCTTTGTGTTGTCTAATTTGCATCATCCGACACCCGTTCGCGGTCTGCCACCGTTCAATTGTAAGGCGTAAAGGCGTGAGCCATGCAGTAAGCGAACATTACATTTGCATGGCAACTTGTCTGGCGTGTGTGTTCTATGTAAATTAGCTCACATGCCGAGGATGTGCGCGTGACACAACCCTCTCGCCGTATAGGAGAGAGATGATCGCCTGATGAGAGACCGAAAAGCGAAGGGCAACAGTGCACCGATCACCACATTCGCACGCCATTCATCGCCACCTATATATGCAAATGTAGAGTCTACTGGTACGTGTACTCGAGTGTGCGCCATCCACCTGTCCACCGCAATCCCGCTCGATGGCTTCATTCTACCTGCCAGTGACAACTTCTGAGTGTCACTGCGAATATTCGGGACAATGCATTGGCTAATAATGAGCGTGACAAACAGACCATGACTGTACACTGGAACAAAACGAACAAATGACAAATCCTCTTTGGCAATATTCGCTTACTATGCAAATGAGAGAGACAAATGCCGAGTCAAGGCATAAGCAGTCTATGATGCAAACGTCTGAATGTCCAAGAGAGAAGGCAAAGTGGAGAGATAACAAATCAGCACGACCAAGGACATTGAGTGAATTGGACCGATCAAGGAGTACGTGATCCATTTGGCACAATGCAAATCGCGTAAAGACAAGCTACGCTCGGTCTGTCGATTTTCTTGCCCACGGATGAGTCAACTCGGCGCGAACAAAGCTGGACACTGAATCATATGGCGAGGTGCTACAAACAGTACAACAAGACTATTGTCAATGACCAGAGTGAACACGACCAACGTGTCACCCAGATGCCCCCATGGCAATCAACACGAATTAAATGCAAGGGAAATTCCACCACCAAGTGAGAGGCATTGGAAAGGAATCGAAATGCGATTTGTGGACAGTGGCTAATGAGGAGAGGGTAATCTGTTCAGTGTTGAATAATCGAATAATGGTCATATTCAAATGACCAGTATGACTCAAATGGGATGGCTTGTCCGGAAATTGCCTGTTTACTTACAGCTTACTAGCCAAGTGGATGGATGGCATTCAAATGAGGTGCCGAGCGGGACGCGACCGAGAGGCACAAACAGGCAAATGGCCACTTAAATGGCACTTCTGTGCCCTGTCATCATCGTCGCCATCGTCCTCGGACAAATCCGAACGCTTTATGGCCAGCAGCATTTGGTCCATTTGTGAATATTTTAAAGTCCTCTGTGCTCGTTATTAATAATTTGAATGAGTCCGATCACAGTGCCGAGGCAGCAAAACGACCAACGGACAAGTGATCACCGAGTGCCACTGGAATTCGTCTCAATTGCCTTCTGTGGTGGTGACGTGTTAGTGGCAACGTTAGTGTCGCTCCCGCCAGTAGAATACAAAGCCAAAAACTTACAGGACAGACCTAACTAATGTTACCAATTCCGGTCTCTTCGCAGATGCAAACGAGCCAGAGCCGAACGCAAGGCGATAACGATTTTTCACCGAAAATTGAAACGTTTCGCTATAGCCAGGCGAATTTACATTCGTCAGTGAAATATTAACAATAATCGCGGCCAATCTCGGTAATAATAGGCAAATTATTGAAGTGCGCCACACTGACACGGACAGCGTCCAACACGTCATAGCAATTTGGTAACGCGTGTATTGTTAGCAGGGCAAGCAAGGAATAGCCATTTGGAATAATAATAAAATTATTACCCGCCACTACGACCGCCACTGTTATTACCCGACAGAATTAGAATATTCGTTCATTCGCTAGTTGACTATTGACTAGCCAAGTCGGGCTGCTTGGCTTGTTCGTCTAAATCTCTTCGAATTCTTCTTTATTATCGGGCAACTTTGCATATGATTCCCCACTGGAGCAAAGGTCCAATATGCACCACAGTGGGACTAATGCCAGCTCGGTTGTGATGCAGTGGCGCACTCCTCGGCTGGCATGCCCAATGCCCCCAAAGCCCAGTGCCAGTAATGACCATCGCTGGTGCACTAGCAAATCTCTCTCTACTCTCTGCTCTGGTCTGTGCATTGTGTGCCCGTGTCTGGCCACTCAATACGTCTTTATTACCACCACCACTGGTTATTAATATTCACAATATTCATAATCTGCAATTTTCTTGCCGAATCGAGTCTCTCCTTTATTGATTCGCCACCAACTGAATTCGGCTCGAAAGCATTAGAAAGCAAACAAATTCACAGTGAAACTGCTCGGCATGCAATGGCTTTATTTATTGCGGGACGGACAAAAGTATGTGGAAATTGGCGAAATTGCAGACAAATTCAAATGTATTCAAATAGCAGTCCGCTCAGTTTCGGGCACAATCGAGTTTGAATTCTCTCGCTCCCAATAAAGTGTTGTTCAGGCCAATCATTTAAATATTGTTGCCCGCGTGTGTGCAGTAGTGAGAGTAAGCATCGAGTGTACTGCTTGCTGCAGTAGATCAATACGTCACTATTGATTGCCACTTAATTATAGTGATTATGTAAGAAAACTTTCAATTGCGCCCACCAAACGAGTGGCACTGCTTGCTCACTAATCGCACTGAGAGGTCGTGGAAATTTTGCCGTTATTAGCCAGCCACTGAGCTGAGTGACGGTAGCTGCACCGAGAGGAGTCCGATGATGCAATGGAAAATGTGCAGTGCGACTTGTGAGACTGACTATGTCGAATGTCAGTTCGGATTGATGCGGACCGAGCAAACAAATCAAACAGAATTCGAGTGCAAACCCAATTGGATCGAATGGTCGAGTGGACTGGCAATGTGCCATCACAACCAGTGAAAGTCCTTTCCAAATGGCAATAAAACGCTCAGATACATTTGAATAACACGACAAGGGAAATATTTGAATACGACGAGGCACAAGAGCAAATATTTTCGGTGATTCGGTCCGGCAATAATGTCTTGTGCCATTGCTTGGCATTGGACAGACTGAATTGAAGGCAATATGCAATGTAATATGCAGATGCCACTGGGCACATATTTTGTGTGGACAAATGTGCCGCAAGGATGCCAAGAATGTGCGTTATAAATTATATTGCCACTTTGCAATGCTCACTAAAAGATGACTGTCCACACCAAGGCATTATTCAAATGACTGACCGACTTGTGAATGCACTAATTTATTGACCAGTGTGGTGGTCTCATGACCAACCCAATCGACCAAACAAACAAGTGATCCAACGAGACTAATTGTGGTCTTGTCGATGGGTCCGACTGGAATGGAAGTTTGGCTGGCACGGCCTAATTCGTGCAACGAGATGCAAATAGTGCCACAGCAAAGGTCACCGAGTGAGTGACCACGCGATTTGGTAATGGCACATTAATGATGCCACTAATGGATTGAGTTGGACACACGTTGGATCACTTGGCACAATCACACACCATCACTGCCTTATCATTAACATGGACAATGCGAAGGCAATCGGCGAAATGGAGAGCGGCAGGCGAATAATAAAAAGGACATCAGTACTAGGACAAATATAGCACCGATCGGACATAAACAAACACTGGCCGGTAGTGCTGACCAGTGCTGTACTGTACAGACTGACAGGGTCACTGTGGCGTGCCGGTGCCGGTGACGGTCAAGTACAATCGAGCCAACATTATGGTCACTTGGCCTGGCGCACTGTTGCCCTCAACGGACTCAAGTACCATTTTGGAGAGTTGCTCACTTGTTAGGTAGTGGACACATTACGTTATTGGCCGGGTTATGTCATTATGAATTGATCTTTCTATTACCGTTCATAATTGGCAGTTCAATTTGCACACAACCTAATGTGTCTGCGCGGAGTGCGTTCGATCGGGCCCGAGCAGTGAGTAATGGTACAAATGGATGGATCTACAGAGCGGCCAAATGGGCAAGTGTTTCCAAACAATCTGTCACGATATAAGCTAATTAAGGTAATTAATTAATTAGACTAGCAGACAGACCAGGCCCGAGCAGTTGGACCAACGTTAGACATCTGCATAGCATTCTAATCGATTGGGCGAGCAAACGTAAGCGAACTGGCCCAATTGAATAATTCCAAATGGCACTAATGCAGAGCACATAAATCTTGAATCGTGTGCGTGCTGGTCACTGCTGCTAATGGACACTGGCCAGTGGTCACTCGCACGCGAGATCATCATGCTCAGTGTTGGTCTTGTGCTCGATGGCCAATGGTCACTCGAGTGCACCGAATAGACCAACACACCAACACCGACACACCGGTCACTAGGAAGATAGATTACACTGGTTGAGAGCCATTTATTTGCCTATTGAGATTGGTGCCCGCGTGGCAGCCAGACAGAGTGTGAGACACTGCCCAATGCCGACTGGACAATGTTTCATGTTTAATTATGAATTTGCTTAGTTGCCACAGTGAGAGAGTCATTGAGTGCGAGCTTTATCGGTCAGTCCGATTGGCAACGTGCACAGCAGTGGAGATAGCACCGAACAATAAGATGGACACGATTGTGCTCACTAATAAGTGGTCAAATGTGATAATGCACACAGACTGTCAGTGACACATCTCTGTGCCAGCAGCAGCAGTAATTGGCTTAATTATGAGTGGCACTATCATATCGGTGGGGCAATAAATAAAGCAAATCGACAGTGTGATTCGATTGACTGCATTGCGGTGCAATAAATAATGTTTGAAGTCGAGTCACTTGTGGTCGGACACTGCGTTGGTCCATTTGCATTCGCAATCGCAGCACATCACTTTCACACCATAAATTATTTTAATTTTAAATTTGACTGATCCCATCGATAAATGTGCTAAGGTGCATTCGCTGCAAACAAGCCCAAGCTCAAGACTGAAATAAATCAATACAATGCAACAGACCATACAAGTCACTCAGTGACAAGTCACTGGGCCATAAATCATAAAACACATGCCAAACAGTGCCGGACAGGTCAAAGGTCAGGCCTAATATTCGGGATGGACTCAGTGGTCCACTACTAGCGAGTGTATTCCTTCCTGTGAGGCATGTAAAAACAAGTCAATCTATTTGTCATAAATTATATCACACCAAACTGTCAACAAGGACGCGTTCATTGTCGCAAAAAATGAATGCCAAGAATTCGAGCAAACCACAAAGTGGACCAATGAATCAATCACCAAGCAAAATGCAAATGACATGAAATGACAATTGCATTCTGTAAGGATTATTTCTTCTCAACTGGCGCAATGCAGATTGAGACCATCGAACAGACAAAGTAATTTGAATAAAGACTCGAACAAAGGCGTCAGTGGAGAGTGCCAGTGTTCGGTGTTCGGTGTCGAAGGGAAACTCTTGCTCGTACAGTATTCGGAATCGACTCGAACCGACACAAAGACATTTACAGTGCCGGCAATGGGTCCGAATGGAGCTCACTCATTGAGTGCACGACCATTTGTCTCAATTTGCAAATGGCACAGTCAGTGACAAAGCCTCATGATTCATTACGACTGTGTCTATGTGCTAATCAAATAATCAACACGACAAGATGCTTGTCTTGTCGATTTGTCTTGTCCAGCACGGATTAGCTATGAGAAAGTGCATTCAAATGATGCGTTGCCGTTTGCAAAACATGACCAAATTAATTTGGACAAATTTATTGACCACTCCGTCAGTTGCAAATTGAATTACCGCTCAAACGCTGAACCTAGTTAGCCACTATTCACAGTAAAATTCACCGATTGGATCATCAATGCAATTGTTCAGTGCTCAGTGCCATACGTCCAACAATTTACATAAAGTGCAACCAGCACTGACCAAGTAGGAACTATTCCAATTGCCAAGTGAGTTTATCTGCAAGCAAAATTTTAATCTAATTTGGACGTGGAGATGGAGATGACTGCCAGTTCAAATTGGCAGAGACGCGATTGGTGACACGCACAGTACTTGACAATCGAGTTCGGTGCTGTCCATTTGGACGTGGTGCCGATCGGCTCGAGCAAAGTGCACTATGCCATGGCATAATGGCCACCTTCAGATTGTCAGCAATGTCGTCGTCGATAACACTTGGTGCATTGGCTCATCAAGGTATTAGCACCAATGCAGACCGACAATGCAACCAATAGGACAGTGGACAGTGTGACGATGCATTGTGCCGTGACACAAACAACCAGTCCAATTGGCCAATATGGCAATGTGTGCCGAGTGCACAAATATGAAAATTGAATATTGCTCAAGGCAGTGCGGAATGGAGCACTGGACAAATTGGTTCGGCAGAGGGAAACAAAAACGAGTGCCGTACTGACTAGTCACTGACTACTCCACTGGAGGCACTGTCTGTCTGTGTGCATTACATTTGCAATTTGCAAATTGAAAACAGACAGTCCGCCATTGTGTAATGGCAATGTAAATAGATTGCTTTCTTGGCGCCGCGCTCGAGCCTTAAATATTCATTCTGCTCTTTTTGGTAGAAGATATGCGCCTCTCTCGGTCACTGGACAGAATCGTTCTTGCTCACCATTTAGTGACATTTGACAGTTCAGATGCAACACATTCGGAAGTCCTTTCAAAGCTATTAATAGTGGCACTCAATTTGCCTGACCAAGTGCAACCAAATCACTAAGCAAATCGTTGTTGTGGCACACTTCACCTGTTCAACTCAATCCAGTTCGGTCAATTATGGTCGTGCTTGGAAGGCATCAAATTTGCAATTTGTCAATTGCACCACAGAATTGAGCCAAACAATCACCATCTACACAAGCACTTGAAAGAATGACTGACGGACAGGTAAATGGGCATCGATTTATGACGTGCTAATCAAACCTACAAACGCATGAACAAGTGCAACCGAGTAGTGAAATCAAATTACCGATCTGACCGGCACCGATCGAGAAAATATCGAGCGACAAGTCATGCGCATCCGATTAGACCACTCGGATTGCATTCCACAATGGCGAACAGGCGGACAGAGGCTCACTCGTACAGACACTGCACCGACCATTTTGCCTAATTGCACCAGACAATTAATATCGCCACAAACAAATTGCCTCCCCCGAGCTATTTTTGTGTTCATTCATTCATTCGCGCGTTCGATTCCTTTCCTTTCCTGTCGCGCACTGGCGCATCCTCTCTTCCTCTATCTCATCTCCATGGCTAAATTATAACTTTTAACCTTTGCTACAATACAACACATGTCACGGGTCACAAAGCAACCGATCACAAGTCGCGTGTGCCACTCGGACAGTACCGAGCACTGGCCGAGGTGTAACTCGGGGGCTGGGGGCCGGACAGGACAGGACAGCTGTCGCCAAGAATGAGATTACAAGACGGACAACCGACCGACACAACACACCAAACACAATAGTCTACCTGTGGCTCGCATCGAACTAACGGAAACTGAGCAGTCCACTGATTAATCACTCCTGTGGACTTGTGTGGTGTTGTTGTGTGTGAGTGTGGCGTGATCAGCTGACTTTGTGAGAGCGAGTGTGCAAGCATTGAGAATGTGTTTAAGCATCAATCTAAGCCACACAGTACCGCCACAACTTCGTATCGCAACATTGGCCAATACCACTCCAACCAAATGAAAAGCGTTCCATTCTATATAGAATCGATCGGTAGAGAATACAAACTTTAAAGTTTAAAATTGAGTTCCAATAGGGACAGACAACGACATCTCGTATGAAATGTGAACGACTGAGAAGTTATTTGAACCGAACGAGAATGGCACTGGCGGAAATGAAAACAAACGAACGGACAAACAAATGGACAAACGGATTTGTGCAGTTGCACTTTAAAATGGCCACTCGGCAGTTGGACCCACCAAATAGGATAATGGGCCCGGATTAGACCTGGCCCAAGTGAACAGTCCGAGCTCGGTGAGGTTAGGTAAATAAAGATTTATTGCCACAATGGCGGACAATGGGAACTGCTGGCCAAGTGAAAGGCTCTCTTAATTGCGCAAACCATCGGTGTGTCTCGTGTCAGTCTAGACCGTCTAGGCCCGAGACCGAGCAAGGTCTAGGTCTAGGTCAAGTCGTGCGCAACAACAGCAGTGGCACACGACACAGCTTGACAATGTCTACACAAAGGCCACTGGGCCACATGGAAATGTGACCCTACGAGTATGGCACAAGACTCCAGTCACACACATTCACTCGAGACATGAGACAGAGGACTCACGTGAGTGAAAGTGCAACACTGTGGCAACAAACACTGAACACAGTAACACATTGACTGAGTAAGCGGACGACGATTAAATGACCATTACCGAACATTACTCAAATGGAAACTTTGATACTCGAGCAAGGAGATGGAAACAATCGCCGATTGACTCAGCAGCAATAAAACATTATCACAGCAACCAACAGACACCGCCGAGCAGTGAGTGGACTGTGGCCAGTGAGGCTGGATCGAAATCAAATGTGCAATGTGCAATCGAGTCTAGTAGATAACTCTCACCCAACAGGATAATTATCCCGGCGAGAATAATTACCACTTTAAACTAAAGTGCTGCCCTGGGTCGGCGGGCCATTCATTGGCAAATTAATCAAACGGCAATGCCAGTGGAGACAGTATACATCGATGCAAGTATTTACATTTTAAATTGCACTCCATTGCCCAATCGATTGTGATCCAGTCTGATCGACTCTATATTCAAATGCCCAAATGCAGGGCCATTTGACCCACCGATTAGCAGTGCCAATGCTGAGTTGATGGCGCCCAAAGTGGTACAATGGTAGACAGCTTTGGGCGTCCAAAGCAGCGCATAATAATTGCAGCCAGGATTGAAGCGAGTGAGTGCACGGCGCAACCAGCGCGCATCTATTGAAGCGTTTTAAAAAATGGCAGTTGCCAAGGATAATACAATAACGTTGGGAATAAATACAACAAGGCACAATGGCTCAATGTGATCAACATAGAAAAGACATTGGCCGGACAGTGCGGGCAGCTGAGACAGCAATTGGAGCTGTGTTATTATTATTATTATTGGTCCGATGCCATTACGATCGCAGTCAGGCGGCATTACCATTACGGAGAGGGAGAGAGGGGGCACACAGAATGGACGAAAAGCATTATATGAAAATAGAGAGTCCAAATTGAATTGAATAATAAAAAATTTAAAATTTTAAACCACTCCTCAGTGAGGCGGACTTGGCGGACAACGGAAGGAGGATCCCGTTGCGCGTCGGTACAGCGCGGACAGGCCGGGAATTGGCTACCAAATGGGAAGTGTCGCGGTACGGGCAAGGCTTGGCTTGCTAGAAATTGACTGCCAAATAACCGATGTTGTGCAAGATGCAAAGAATGACCAATACTGCCTGCCTGATTGCCATCGATCCATCGTATAAATACGGAACCGACTGAACAAACAAGCAATTTACAAACTGCAAACTGCTTTGTCCTCTGCCACTCACTGACCACTCGGACCGAGGCAAATGAAGTGAGCACACTGAGTGGCATCCATTTTACATGTTCGTTAGACGGTGCTTACGGTTCGGTTCACTCGCCTACCCCGCCAATAATAATTCGGTGGAGGAAATCTTTAAAAAAGAACTCAAATTAAAATAATGAAATAAATTTGCCATCTCACTAAGTGTAATGGTATTAGTGATGACCATCATCATCATGGAGGCAGCAGCAGTAGAGCACCGGACAGGCCCAAGCCCCGTTAGCGCGACCAGTCCAGTCCTGGTGCCGCACTGGCAAGCACACTTTTCAAACATTCAAATCGCATTGGAAGCAAGCAAGCGGCAATCGAACCAATGCAATGCTCAGTGCATCGCCAATCAATATTCTCATTAGCGACGGCACATAGGACTACTACTGACCAGGCACACCAGTGGCCAGTTAGCAAACAGTCGAAAAGTTTCAAATGAGTTGAACTGCACAACTGGAGGGGGCCAGAGCCTAGTCACCAGTGGCCAGTGGCCAGTCGGCTGCGAGCTTGGTGGTACAGTGCGCTGCAAACACGTCTTTGTTTAATTTAAAATTTGTGCTCCAGCAAATTTTAAATTAATGCCCGAGCAAGATGAGAGACTCTGCTCGCCTGTGCCAAAGCAAACAGAAGACCACTGGCCAAATTGGGCTTGGACTGGCCAGCGAGCACTAATAAATAGACCGACCGAGAGAATGCAACACACCGAACGGCATCCGTCTGGGCAGCATTTGTCTCTAATGATGTCATTATGAATAGCAATGCACAAATAGAAATATTTCTAAACTTTTCAAATTATTTTCGCTCTCTCGGTTAGATTGGGTAATGATAAAAGAATCGAGCAGTGCACCATGGCACCAGTGTACAGACCAATAGACACCATAAATTAAGTGTCCCACTGGCCAGCGAGGCCTCTCCCAATTCGCCACTCGCCTCACGAATATTCTTTGTCCCATTTTAAAGCTCAGATTTCGATTTCGACTTTACAATTGGCCAAGAAGCGAATTCCATTAAGTTCACTTGTCGGTCGGTAGGACGGTGTCTTTCCACCAAATGGCTCAGATTAGAGATTGTGTAACGGTGGGAGAGTTGAGTTGGAGTCTAGATTGGACAGAATCCAGCAAAGTCATTCAAACTTGTCTCGATCGACTTCTCAAGGTGTGAATTTAATTAAGTCCAAGTTCGGCAGTTCCACTTTGACACTGTGCTCAATGTTCACTTTGTTCAGTGCTGCAAGTGTCACACCGTCCTCTCTCGCTCTGTTCCAGTGTTGCAGTGTCCAGTGGCACTTGATGCTAAATGATCCATAAATCTGCACAATGGTTGACGAAATGCCACTAATTCATTTAGAGCCGTCCATTGCCTCTGATGGTCCACCTATGAGTGGACAGTGGTCAGTGTGCCAGTGAACGACCAAACATCGCGCTAATAAAACGATCTTGTTATGACACACTAGCACAGCCGGACGGACAGACACCCACTGGACGAAGCGTTAAGTGCCATTACCGAGAGTGACCAACTTGGCTGCTCTCTGTTCTGTGCTCCGGCATTTAATGTCCGTGGACGGACAAGCTCGCACCACAGATAGTAAATTAAATAATGACCATTGGCCAGCAATTTGTCCCGACAGACCACAACAATGGCAACGCTGACCAATGTGTGGTAAAACAATCGGGGCACGCAATTAGTGCACTGACCAGTGGTCTGCACTGTCACCAGCACAGATTATGCAAACGCATGACAACGCGTGCACTCACTCCAGTGTCCCAGCAATGTCGCTGTTAATTAAGGCAAATCGCACTTGACAGATCGAGAAGATTCCATTCGACCGGGGTCAGCCGAACCACCACAGTGGGCTTCAACAATAATGGTTTGACGTGTCTTCACGCTATATACCAATTAGCGAGTGACCAGTGGTCAGTAATGTCCACTTGTGCGAGCACCATTAATGAGTGAGTGACCACAGTGGTGCTAACTAACCACCGATAGGAAATCGAGACAATCACTAAGAATTAATTAGCCTCATAATTGAGAGCATCACCACTGGTCAGCTAGTTATGCCCGCGCACAGATAAATAAATCGTGCCTCCACCGATACTGAGACGTCCACACCAGCGAATTAATCGATTTGCAATTGCGAACCAACAGATTGGGATGTGTCCACTGATTGGCCCACTCCAACAGTGGATGCAATCTCAATTGGTGCTCCAAAGGCCAATTGTAAAACCAGTGAATGAACTTGCCAACGATCGTGTGAGTTGTGATTTATGGCGCGAATGGTAATTGCAACGTGTCATTACCGACCGACAGATTTGATCGGACATTTGAATTTGAGACACGAAGCAGTGCCAATGCTTCGGATGCTCCGATGGCACCAGTGGCCATGTCGACTACTGGCGGGGTTGCAATTCTTAAGTCCTTGAGAGCGGCAACCGAAGGAATCAAGACTGCTCAGTAATAAGTGGCATCGAGCGCATAATGATCACCGTAATAACAGACTGCCGTAATGGACAGTGAAATTGGTCCGATTTGGCACTGAGAGTCCACTGCCACTGCCTCCAATGCAAAACTAAACTGTTTTCCAATTGGATCGTTTCGGAGAGCCATTAGACAACGAATCCTCCTGGTCAGTAGAAATCTGGTCAAGTGGCGCAGCTTCAAACAAACCAACATTGTAGATTATCATTATGCAACAAGATTTATTGTTATTAGCGAGCGCATTGGCCAACATTCATACAAATCACCCAAAGCCAAACATTCATTTCGATTATGTACCGATACACCAGTGGACCACTCTGTGGAACGATGCACCAATGAAGGCAAACTTTGCCCACGAGATAATGAGCAACACAAATTGACAGATTGGCAAGCAAGATCAATTGAAAAATCACAACCAGGACCGAACAGCTCTGGAACTTATTGCCCGAACTGATGGACTGTAGAACAAATGGAAGGGCAAAAAGAATATATATTCTAATGCGTCATTACTGGCTGGCAGGTTCGGACAATGGCAATTACCGATGCGAGTGAATTTGAAAGTATCCAGTGACTAGACCGAGGCACACCAGGCAAAGGCAACCAAATTACATGCCAAAAACATTTATGTCAGGTTGCATTAGGTTTGAGAAGGACTCGCATTGGGACGCAATAAAGGAACCAACCAAATTAGCAACCAAAATGAGCGACAATGGAAAACAGATCGGTAATCAGAATGGATGGATGGCGACTCAATTCGGTGCATGCACTCTATTCAAGCCGAATGATGCGCCACACAGTGACCGGACATGGTCGTGGTCACTCACTGACACACTGCACACCACATCACCACAAATCCCCAAAAGGAGACTAATTAATTACAATTAGTGTGAGACACAATGCCGATACATTGCCACTCGCATTTGACAAGGCCCATCGATCCATACTAGTCAATCAGTGGCGCACAGGCCAACCAGTTTCACGAAAGCCTCTCAAACACATAAATTGTGCACTGTACAGTACATAGGGATAATATGCATAATCGTAATGTGTTCGGTGCATAATCCTCGATTTTGTGATATCATTTGGGCGCATACATTGAGAATTATAATAAATAGGTGCAATTATTGACGGCGACAGCATCCGAGAGAGGAACATGCTCAATGGCTATATATGCGGTAAGGTCCGATCAGTGCACCCATTAGGTTATGAATGGCCATTATTCACAAAGCTCATTAGGAACAAGTCCACTGGCTCACTGTGACCAGAGAGAATATAATAAAATGCACAAACCAAACATGAGTGGAGATAGCACAAATAGTGCACTGCATCGCTCAACTGGCATTAGGCTCTAATCTTAATATTGGAATATTAATAAACACTAATGTATTGGATCGGTACTCGCTCACCACCGCCGACCACTACACGTCAATACACACCAATACAACACTGACCACTCGCCACCGCACCAACTAATGTGCCATTTGAATATGGCCACACACACATGCACATACATGCACAACACAGCCAAACCAGAATTGGCAATAGATTGCAGTGCCAGTGCACAAGTGACCAGTACTGAGATGGACATTAATTAAATGTAATTTATTGCTCCTATTACTTCTGTCAGACTCGTATTAGGCCTAATGCTGAGACCGAACCAATCTTACCACCAAGGCAGAGGAGCTTAATGCAAACTTTAGGTAAATTATTCGATTCAACGGAATGGCCATTTGATGGGACCATTTCTCAAATGCACAATCGAGTTGTGCTCGCATTCTCGTCTCGTGTACTGTGCAATAGACAAAGTGAGTCCGTCCTGCAAGTATTCGTAAAGTATTCGTTTGAGATAAATTTGAATCAGAATTTTCAAAGCACTCCACCGCAGTCATTTCGAGCCCATTGGCCAAGGACATTTTTGGCGTCATCAGGCAGAGTTGTAGTGAACGTAGAAGCTAACTCTATATGGCGAATATCTAAATAAATGCTAATGCCTCAATGAGACGATGCGAGGCAGAGACAATTTTCAAATCGAACCTTAGAGAATTTAAATGCATCCTCAGTGGTGCCTACTGACAATACATGCACGCCTGCGCCCATCGACATAGGAGAAGCGCCAAACCAGAGAACAGCGACAGAAATGACAGAAAGTAATGCGTGCTTATGTAACCGTCCATTAGGTCAGTTATTAGAATATGGACTATTGGCAAGGCTGTCAGTGGACACTGGTCCTTGGTGATGGCACTAGTTTTAAAGTGTCATTTGTGGAGTGGTGCAGGCAAGGGCGATTGCATTAGGCATTGCTGTACGTAATCTCACAGCCAATCACTTCTACAGTGGCAATCAATAGTGCAATAATTAAATTGTTCTCTGTCCACTTTGTGTCCGATGTCTCCTCAGTGCCCACTGTCCACTGCAATAGTCACATTTCCTGCCAATTGTAATTCCAATTGCAGTAATGCCTCCACATTAAAGTGGGCAATGAGAGAATTTGTCATTTTAAATTTTTAAATTTCATTTTACTCCAAATGTGTCTGTCACAGAATTTTCTACTTTCGATGATGGTGGCAGTGCCGACCAAACAGTGGACAGTTGTCTAATGGGGGACTGTCCTGCCTAGTTGGTATTTAATTTTTAATTAGACTAAAGTATTATTACTTTATAATTGGATGATGATTAGAGCAGTGGTGAGTGGTGCAGTGCGGGCACAAATATTCAATTCAAAGGACAGCACAAAATGTCAGCCGAATGCCACTGCCAGGCAAACAGAAGTACCGAGTGAAGCAGCCAAGTGTCCCACCAATGCATTCGGCCTATGGCACTGTGCTGGTCAGTATTGGTCAGTACTGGTCAGTGATGGCAGTGCCGAGTGGCGTCTCAATTTAATCTAATTAATTTTCGATCTCAGCCAGCCGTTTTGTTTTGTCTATTAATTTTTAAAACTAATATTTCTTTAAAATAGAAAGCACGACCGAGCAGGCAGCAAAATTAATTTCATTTCTATTAGCCAAGTGTAAATGTGACTCACAGTTGGGACAGATTTCCAAGTCAAAATGGCATTGTCTTGTGCTGGTTTGTGTGTTGGCAGTGTACAGTCCTGAGCTCAACAAACGGCGACAGCAATCGATTTTCCAATTTAATCTCACTCACTAACTCACCAGAACGTGTCCACACACCACTCGGTCTGTCTCTCTCCCTCTCTGTCAGTGCTGGCGTAGTCCCTGTTGGTCAGTTTGGTCACTTTTGGTGACAAATTCGAGCACATCCACTGGCAGACATCAATCTGTGCACTAATGAAGAGGCAAATCTCGATTAATTAAAGTGTTTACAGTGCCAATTGGCAATATTAATTGCACTCGAGCCACTCGACGGCACTCGTCACTATGGCACCTTGCACCTCTCAGCGATCGAGTGTGTCAGTGTATAAGACAAAATAGTGACTGAGTGTTTTCTAATTATGTCACCGTTTAATGTTAATTTAAAGCGGACTTTATGGTTGGGTGCATTGCCTGCCTCGGGAAGTAGTTCATTTGCAAGGCAGTGAGGCCAAGGAGAGGACAGCAGGGCGAGCAGTGATGCTGCTGCATCATCCAGAATCGAGTGCAATGGACTGTTCCAACACTGACCAAGCTCATTTGGGTACGAATGCAAGCGAGCACGGTTAGCTACGATAGCCAGTGGAGCACCACGGTCCAGCACACGCATCCTCGGCCACCGACCGCCGAGGAACGCGCATTGCCATTGCCATTATGTATGCATGACGTCGTCGCAGCGGGATCGGTCCGTTCGCCGATCGGTATCGTGGCATTATATTCAAGCTATATAGCCTGTGCGTCTTCCTGTCCGGATCTCATTATAATAAATAATTCCCGACCCGAATGGCGCCCCCCTGTCTGTTAAACGCGTGTGTGTGCGAGTGGCACTGAATTCTGTGGCAGGCTGAGTGGTGGCAATGCTTGAACAACACTGGACTGCCAGTTCACTGTCACCGTGTGCCACTTGCCACTTTCGTATTCCATGCAGATCGTCCGGTTCAGTGGTGGCGGTGTGCGGAATGTGCCACTCACCGGCTTGCCACCACTGAAGGAGGTATGCAAATGGCGTGCACGCCTTGCGCCCTGTACCGATAAAGCCAGAATTGGGCGATTCCGAACACTTGTCTGGGAGTGGTGAATACACTGCGGACAGTGTTTTGCATAACCAAAGGAGGGCGTTTGTATGCATTCAACTCGAGCCGTGTGACACTCACTCGATCAATTCAATCAAATTTAAATAGTAACAGCTACACAAGCTAGCCAAATGATGTTGATGTGAATGATGTCAGTTGAGGGCGCTTACGAAATGCTCTGACATGGCAGTTAGTATAAGATAGATAGAACACTCATGAAAAAGTGGACATTCGGATAAGTTTGACCAGTCTGGTCATTTGGCGATTTCAATATTCGCAAACATGTCGATCCGATCGATCGAGCCTGCCAGCACTGTCCAGTGAGCTCATAGGCCCGGCTCTAATAATCAAGACAAATGAGTCAAGTTCTGGTCATTTGTATGACTCCTGGTAATTAATCATACAGTCACTGTACGATATAGTACAGCGGCTTTTCTGGCAACGAACTAATCATAATATTCGACATGTAAGAGAGCGGCAGCCATCCCAACCAGAATGGCACCATTAGAACAATTAAAATTTCCATAACGATCGAAAGAGCGACAGAACAGCATGGCGGCAGTAGCGAGCCCAGTGCATGGCTCCCCATTACTACGCCTTCCATTGACGTGTCTGGTCGTTATTAGCAGTTCCATTATGGCTGCCTCCATCAAGCGAACAGTGTCCAGTTTGCAAATTGCATAAGCAAGCAAAACCAATGAATGCATCAATGGCGCCTAGGCAAATGATCGCAATGGAAAAGGCCATTCGGAGATGCACTATGGAGGGGCGCATGTAGTGGCAAATTAAATTAAAATTGCATCCACTAAAACACATCGCTGGACGCCTCACTCTGCCTCCAATTGGGCAGAATGCATTGGCATGCCAGGGAACGGTCAGTGGCACTGTGCACTGTTCCACTCGGGCAAACTGTAAAATTTGAAAACCTCACTTGCACTCGGCCCAGTGCAGGCCTCTGCACGACTCAATGGTTCGATCGATCGAGTTTGAGTTGGCTTGTGTGGACCAACTTTTTACAATTCAATTCTGCCTGGCTTCTTTCAATATGAAAATCGAAATATCCAAATGGAGAGGCAGGCTGAGGGTAAAGAATTGCAATAGCTTGGCAGCTCGGTTCGGCCACTCGGCAGGCGCACAACTGGGCACATATAGACAAAACCAGTGGCACATTATAAATTCGTGATGAATAATGATTCACGCACAGGGTCCTAACGACCAAGACGACTACCAAGACGGGCAATATTGGCACATGCATGGATGGAGGCAAGCAAATTGCAAACTGCTGATCGTGTTTCGAGGTGCTGTTGTCCGACAGTGGACAGTTGGCGCCACAGCAGTGACCACCACAGCCACTGGCTGCATTGGTTGCAGGCCGCCAGTGTACCGGTGGTATATAGCTGCCAGTGCGGACACAGCCTGAGTGATAATAAATTTTCTATGTAAAATTATAAATTAAAGCCACTCGATTGTATTGGCAAAAGCGATGTGATATTTTGTTTCTGCCTGCTGCTGTTTGTGCCTGATGCGGTCCGCTTTGAGTGAGCACTGCTAATGATGACCGACACAGGCCAGTGGGTGAAACAAATGGACACCGCCGAACTGGACTCGACTCGAAGGCAATGGTCGACTTTAAAGTGCACTTGCACAACGTTGCACAACCAACACCAGCGCCAAACTGTAAAGTGTGCCAAGTCGATTTGCAATGAATAATTACAGTTGCCAAATCTGGATCGGTGGGCAGTGGTGCCGTCGATGATAAATTTGGTCAGTGCAACCTTATCATTAGGCACCAATTGCTAGTATGGAATGAAGTTGGTCGGGCCACTGGTGGTGTCATCGCTGGCTGACCTATCCGGCCGTCACAGCAAGGTCACTGTCCCTACGGTGCCAATTCAAATGGGCCCAATAATCTCCGATCGACCTTCCAGTGGCACATTTGTCACTGTTTTAAATCGACACATTGCCCGGTCGGTTACAGCCTCACTGAGGCCTTCCTCACTGCATCGAACGTTATTAAACTAAAACAAACTGGCAAGTGGCTCGGTGTGTGTGTAATGAAATGGCAAATTTAATTTCTCCTCTGCTGATTGGCAGTGAGCGTGCAGTGAAGTGTCGAGACGGGCCACAGTCACTCGGTGACAAGCAGTCGAATGCCATTTTAATAAACACTCGGCCCGAATGTATAATGACCAGGCTAGTGATCATTTTAATTTATTTCACTCGCCACCCAATGGCGACAAACGTCGAATACATTGAGCAGTGCGATAATGCCATCACGGTACAGAACGGCCACTGTCGCCATTTAAATAATAAAATACATTCACTTTAAAGTGAGCCACACTGAGCAAACAGACCATGCAATGGGAGGCACAAGTAGTCAAATTAAAAGTGGTCACAGGCCAAGCTAATAGCTGTAAAGAACGGTCGCCAGAATGGCTCCCGACGTAATGAGATCCAGAGAATCGAGAATGTCCATCGCCATTAACGCACAACCAAATAGAGAGCCAGTGCATGAGTGTGTGTGTGTGTGTGTGTGTGTGTGTGTGTGTGTGTGTGTGTGTGTGTGTGTGTGTGTGTGTGTGTGTGTGTGTGTGTGTGTGTGTGTGTGTGTGTGTGTGTGTGTGTGTGTGTGTGTGTGTGTGTGTGTGTGTGTGTGTGTGTGTGTGTGTGTGTGCATAATAGATTGAACCAATTTGCAATTCAAACAAGACCTAGTAAATTAGAATAATTTCGGTTAGCACAAGTCACACACACACACAAACGGAATTAGTGCCTGACGGTGATAGTTGCAGCTAATGGCATCAACACACGGCCCAAAAAGACCAAATTAAATTGAACAATGTAAAGGGCGAAACAAAGCGAGACTGGGACAAACAAACGAACGAATCATTGGAGAGTGTTTGTGTGTGCATCGAGTTGGTCCAAATGGAACCGAATTAGCATCCTCCAAATGGATTGTGCTGTGTTGTGCATTGGCTCACTGGCAAATAAGGTTAAATATTAATGGTTCGGCACTGAACCGACCAATCGAAGTGCACCAATTAAGTGCGTCTCTCATTATCATACAACCAAAACGGTGCAACTGGGTGGTTCGAAGCGGTTTGGAAGGTCCGACCAGACCAGAGCCAACTGGTTCAACATTAATCCATTAGGTTGCACTTAGCATATCCTAGCATACATAAGTCATGTTTAATTTGGCTGCCACCGCACCAGGCAGAAAGCAAACAAGTCCCACTACTAAATTGTTCCTGGAACTGTGCGAAAACAAGCCTAAGCAGCATTAGTGCACAAGAGTGTGTGGGTGAGCGGTCAATTTGCCTATTGCGCCCTGTGATGATTGAATTTGCTAACAAACAGACAGGCCAAGACATATTGGGGAACAAGTTGACGCAATGCTAATGACGCCATGGCGCCCTTTTTTGGGTACTCATCAAGACAAAACAACATAACAGCAACAGTGACAAAACCAAGCCTGCAGCCAGACCGAAACGAACAGAACTGAACCAAAACAAGTTGTCAGCACCACTGAAATAGTGGCGCTGCAGTGCTACAAGACATTACCATGCATTAATATTAATAATATCGTTGGAAAGTGCACCGAGTGGTGACCGTTCCATGTCGTATGATGGAGGCTCACTGTTCAGTAAGATCCTGTCCTGGCTCATCATTGGTAAAGAAAGAAAATTCACGAGCAAGTACTACACCAGACAAGTGACCAGTGACAATGTCTAAATTGTACAATTGACTTGAAGCCGAACAATGCATGAGTGAATGCAATGGATCATCTGTTCGCTTGGAATGCAGTCTCATTGACCACCAGTGATCACCACTGACCACGCTCATGCGTGCCATCACAGGCGAGCAGTAATGGTCCAATTTAAATCGATATAGAAGGCAGCCAAATCAAAGTGCGCCAAGTCAGTGGTGGCATTAGTGGTATTATTATTAAAATGACATTAAATTTAAAGAATTCACATTCGATTGGCTGTGCAGATGTGCAAGTTGGCTGCTGATTCTGGTGCAGAGTGACCATATAGAGTCGAAATGGAGGCACAGAGGTTGAAATTTTACAAAATACAATACAAAATGTGTTGCCAAAAGAGTGCTGAGATGAATATGCGCAATTTAAAGTGAACCAGAGTAGCGAGCCAAACCAACGAAAGAGGTTGGTGCGCTGGACAAAATGCTCACATAAAACCCGTCTAGTGCACTGACATGAGTGGAAGGCAAATAGGATCCATTGCTGGTGCCTTCGGAATGATGATAAATAGTGACAATCAATAATGAGCGATCGAGTGGCACTACAAATGGCCATTTTAAATGTAAATAATCATCAAACTGATTAATGAGCCAATGGCAACTCGGACAGGCTCACGAACAAACGGACCCGAGCAGACATGCGTGCTCCATATTCAAATACAGCGCCAAGTGGACGTGCGATGACAGCGACTGCCACTAATGACGAGTGACACAAGACTGGACTCATGCGCGTGTGCCCTCGTCGTCAATTGTTTGTCGAATGCACCGAATTGGTCTGGTTATTGCAATTAATTGTAAAATGGACCCTCAAATTGGTGTCTTCGCTCGTTGCGAGTCAGCCAGGCAGCAGAAAGACCGGCAGAGGAGTGTGCCGAAGTGAGTGCCCGGTGGACTAATACCGCTCACTCAAGACTCGGGCACGTCTCGCTCAGGGCAAATGCAGGACGCATTGCACTGGACCAAGTCTATTAATAGCATCGATGGAGATATGCAAACATAGCGTGTCACTGACTTGCCTCTATGTGTGTGCATAATGCAATGCTAATGGCTGGTGGCAAGGCCTTACCATGACGTGCACGGTAGCGGTGAAGTGAGCCAAATGGAACCTAACTATCGCTACCCAACGGTGGTGATCGTTATTGCTCAAATTGGCTGCGTCACTTGCAGGACGAAATCGAATTGAATAAACAGACTGGCTCGGCCGGTTATTCACTATAAGTGCCACAAGGAATACGTCGTGGGCTACGCCTAGTGATGAGTCCTACCAGATCGTGTTGGACATACTTGCGGCTACACTGGTGGACCAACATGCAAACAACACGAGGAATGCTGTGCCCATGTGATATGCCTGGTGCCAGGGCAAATGCGACCGGAGTGTGCAAATTAAAATTTGAATTACAATTGGCAGAATGCAGTGGACTGAGGCCGAGTTGGAGGCATTTGGCCCCGAACGCAATCACACACAAGCAAGACAAAGTGCACTGTGAGAATGGCACTCGGATGGCGATGATGCCCACTGGCCGACAGTAGGCGCCAGAATAAATAAATTTCAAATTATTATGGAATTAGGCACAACTGCACTCGATTCACTCGAATGGAGCCAACAGTGGCGCACACAGGCAGAAGGCAAATTCAAATATTCTAATGCCGGACGGACGCAGTGCCCTACTCAACATTCACAGTGGCGAGAATATTTCAAATTCCAATCAGCCTGGCGGAGTCGACACTCGCACCCGTACAAGTGGACTGAGGCACCAAATTGCAGGGCAAACTCGAACCGGCGCATTCCAAAAGGGAAGAATGAGAAAACAAACCTAAAAGAGAAATAAAACGAAATTAGATTTATTACAAACAGACCAGGCAGAGAGTAATTTCAATTTAAAGTGCCAAATTCGGAATAAATTAAACTTGGCTCGCTAATTCGCTGTTGGCTCGGTGCTAACAATGCAAGCACCCAATAAGTGCTGATGAGTCACTTTGGTGGTGGAAGGCTGAGCCAAATTACCATTGACAAGACAAGTACGGCCCGATGTGTGGTTCATATTTAATTCAGACCGAACCAGGCCAAATCAGGCCGAATCAGGCGGAATCAGGCCCCACCGAGGCAAGTAGGCAAAACTTGCATAAATAATTCAGTTGGCCAATGTGGCAGAGAGGCATAATCGAGCCTAGAGTGCTTTCAATTGCAAGTGTAACTTTAAAATGGCACTTTTCAGCTAACAACTGCGGGCCAGGGCACTCTGTTGGGAAGCATCTCCGCGCACGAATATGTTCGATGTGTCCATTTGAGTTGGTGTGACAACACACCAAATGGACCATTTTAAATATTAATGGAATATATTCTCCTCCTGTCCTTTCTTGTCTCCTGTGTTTGCCTTAGTGCAGGCCATTTTCTAATTTATTTTAAAAAATTATCTTGATTTATTTATTTAGAGTGTCCCGCGAATGGAAACTGAAAAAGCGCGACAAAGTGTACTAGTATCGAATGGAATCGAAGTGAGCAGTCGGCCAAATGGCCAATGGGAACAATGGCCACTGTCCGCACCGAGTGGTCCGTCTCTAATCACACCACCAGTGACTAGGCCTGCTGCATCCATGAATGTATCAATGACTGTGTAAGTTGGCAGCCAGTCCAGGACAGAGGGATCTATTTGCGAATAAATTACAATACCAAACCATAACCATTGCCAAGTTAAATTAATGGCAGTTGGGATGTCAATTTTAAATTTGGCACAAGACAATGCCCGACACCGACACCACAAACAAATAACGACCTTCCGAGTGTAGCTCGGATTTGAGAGCCGAAGCAGACAACACAACACGCACATTACCACTGCTGGCACAGGTGCACTTCACTTGGTGGCCATCTCCACTGGCCAGCAGCAATCCTGCACCCGAGCAAACCAAGTGTCACTGTACAAAGACATGGCTTTCAATTTTCACCTGGAGAATTAATAATTGGTACGATGATTATTAATATTTATCGAATGACACCGAAAAGGCTTTTACATTTAAAATTTCAATTACAAAGCTTTGTTCGGTTTGTGTCGTAATGCGGACACATTGGAAAGTGAGCGAACAAGTTCTGAGGAATTGTAAAATTATTCAATGTGCCAAGCAGAGACAATCCATTGCACTAAGTGGCAGTGGTGGTGTGGTGGTGAGAAATCAATTACTGCTGGCGCTAAGTAAGTGCCGAGTGGTGCCAAATGCAACAAACATTCGATATTGAGCGAGATTAAAAGGCAATCGATATATCTCGAAATGAGATTGTAATTAACCAACAGAAGGGCCAACCATGGCCCAATGGGAAAGTGGCCGGGAAATAGGGCAACATATGAAAACATAAGTGAAGTGACCAGAGACCGAGATCAACTAAACAAGTCGCCTGGTGTGTGTGTGTGTGCTCACTCGGACACAGTCACACTTGGTCTGCAAGTGACAGTCAAGTACTGACGCACAACAAACCCAACGATTGGACTGCTGTGGACAAACATCGACATAACAGACCAACAGGCCACCAACCACCAAAACAGAATCCAATGCGACTTGCAAATCTACCAAAAGGGCAATTGTTGACTGAGGGTCGGGCACCACAGGACAAATAGATCCATTGTGGCTCACTTGGCAAATAAATTCGTCAAGATCAATCGTCAAACGAATGTCGAGTGAAGATGGTGCACGTCGAGTGCAATAGTCGTCCTCAAATCTGCATCCCCCTCTGTGCATTAAGAAGCAATTAAAGAGTTAATCTGAAGCAATTAATGCCAACTAAAGGGCACTCTAGGTCCGCTATGTGTCAACCACTAATGCCACCTTCTCGATCACTGTTGCGACACACCAATGTCCGACTTGGCCAGTCGAAGGGGGAAAACGAGGCAGAGGGGAGGAATGCAACACCACCGAGGCCTAATTACCATGATTATCTGTTTATTACGTTCGTGAGACGTGAGCAATGATGAACAGTATGATGTGCTGGACAGTACAAAACAGTACAGGACGTACAGTGTTAAGCAAAGGGGATCACTTGAGTGAATCATTTTATTTTGAGCTCATCAGTCGACATTACCCTATCAACGTACATTGGCAGGCCTGGTGGCATCAGGACGACGTCAACGAGTGTCAGTGCATTCGCAAACACATTTACATGGGCCTTTATCGTAAATAACTCATTAAATTATTGAATTATTCAAATGCACACTACAAGTCTGGCAGTAGGGTCCGAGTGAGCGGCAATGACGAAGCAAGTGCACTTGTGTTGTCGTCTGGCATTCACGCACGGGCTCGTCCCGAACGTAACACGAACGCAATCACTGGTGGCAAACACCTTGCTCATATCGGGCGCATCTCGGTGCGACTCAATTAGCCAGTGCACTAATATGCATGTGACATGGCTTGTTGTGTGAACGTGCTCAGAGGTGGGCACGCTGCTTGTGTACTGCCGGGCCACTGTTTGCTTAATGCTTGTTTGTGTAGAGCTACATTGGCGCCATTAATATTCATATTGCCGCCGATTGATAAGCCAATTGATGCACTGACACTGGGTACGAGGGGCAACTCGAGCTGACGGCCAACGATGATGCCGATTAAGAGAGACTTCAGTAAATAGACTCAATGCCACAACAAAACACAACACAAGCCAGATGATTCAAATGGAGCCAATTACAATGCAAATTGAAAGGTGATCCCATCCACCGATGGCGTCATTTACAAATTCCGACAAAACAAGTGACGACGATGTACCTGCTCAAATTGAGAATTGAGACAGGCCTATAGAGGCAGAGAAGAGTGACATAACAGAACACCAACAGAGTCAGCTTGCCCGATGCCACGGTGGCATTTCTCAATGCAAATGTCATTATCATAATGGAAATTGAAGGCGACCGTGCCTGAGAGGCCATTCGGCTAGTCATTTGCATGCATCTTCATGCCGCCATTGCATGCATAATGAGCCAATGAGCCAACACAGGTAGGACAGATGAGATGAGCGATCGCGAGCGATGAGAGATGTGACGCGCGCTCCTTTTCACTGCACACTATCGACAGGTACCGTGGTGAGGCAACACAATGACCGATTAGTAAGTGGCTGACCCGCAAAGGTGACTCCACCGACCTAGGCCAACGGTAGGAACTAATTGATGAAAGTGTCGCCACCAGGGCAAGTTACAAGTGACACAAGGCGAATAAACCGAACCAAACAAATGAACAAAATTGTATTTTCCAATTCAACAGTTCTCACAACGCCATCTAGCCGCAAAATGATCAAACACCATTAAAACTATTATCCATTTAATTGTGTGGCTTGATTTCATAAAACTGTACGATTTTGTTTCAAATGAATTCGCAAAATTGACTTAAGTTAGTTAAATTTATTTGAGATTTCTAAATGAGTAAAGACGAAACAAAATGTAAATGCCAAAGTGGAATAGATTAGCAGACTAGGATTGAGAGACTAGACTAGTACAGTGACCAGACACAATGAGACATTGGAGGATGAATGTCATGGAAAGCTGTTGAGAGGTGATGCCATTGACGCCATTTATGCAGTGGCGGCAATGAAAATGCAAAGAGTTTGCCTGCCACTTGGCGAACTAATCGAAACTAATCGAATGCGCAATGACCACTGAAGGCAATAAAGGGAGAGTGCAAGTGGGATGCAAGCAAATAATTAGTAATTGAAATCAAACAAACAGATAGAATAGATAGGAGAGTAGAATATAAGCATAATACGGCGAGAAGGCAATAAAAAAAAGTTGTAAACTTAATTAGCCACAAATTATCAAGCGAACACGATGGAGCAAGCAAGCAACAACAGCGCACCGAGTGTCATGCGAGAGATTGCGCCGGGAAAGGAGCTTTTCGCGGTAACTTCTTCGAGAACACTACTTCTACCGGGTGAACACAAAAATGCGACAAATGCGAGTGAGTGATCCGACACGACAGCCGTTATCTAATCGTGTTCGGCCTGTCCTCAGCCCAGTGTTCTCCATCTCTGTTCATTTGATTCTCGAGCAACATTGATGATCGGATTGGCATTTGTTTGGATAGCTCACTGTCCGAGAGAGCACTTGTCAACTGGCAGTCTCGTTAATGTACTTTTAATTGATCAAACCTATCCCGTGCAATCTCGAACTGATCAGTCGATGCCTCTGCCTGGACATATTCAAATGTCGCCCGTAGTGCAATGTACAAAGAGGACACAGATGTGATAAGCGATCGATGGAGAGAGGTAAGGCCAGGTAAGACACCGTGCAGCAGCATGGCCTTCAAATTCGACGCGGACACGAGAGCGAACAGACAACAACAAAACCATTCGCCACTTTTGGTGCATTTGCATCGCTCATATCGGTCGGGCCTGATTGAAGTGTCACACTGAAGCCACTTGAATGCCGCCGATCAGCTTTCATTGAGGCGACTCATTCAAAACGAACAAGAGTAATGTCTCATGCTAATGTGTCTGCTTGTTGGAGTCAGCTGACACTTGCTGTGTCTCTGCACACTAAGTGGCACTCTAACAAGTTGTAATTTCATTAATTTCTATTTTGTAAACTATAAAAAGCTTATTAGCCAAGAGAAGAGGCATAACAGATTCACTGGCCAAGACTTGTCGCGTCACAGGCTTGTGCGACCATGTTTGCACCTCGTTCTGTGGCGTTCGGACAAATCCGTTAAATTGCTTCAAAGAATCACAAAAAGGGAAGAGAATACCTGAGTGTGGCAAGCACAGAACTCGGTCCGACATAATCAGATCAGATCGATCGAAGACAGAGAGACAGTCGTGACACAGAAACGGTGCACAAGAATGGCACTGTCCACAATGGCCATCCTCAAGCAGTTGAGCAGTCACCGACGAGGCACACTTCACAGAAGTGATTCTGCACGAATCGAATGAATTGCGTCTGGCTGTATAATGAATCGAACGCTTCTGTTGCGATAAGAAAAGAAGGCTCATGACGCGAATTGAGTGCTCTCCCGAGGAGTCGAGTTCGATTCTTGCAAATGCGACACTCGATCCATTTGATATGCAACCAGACAAGACAAAGATCGAGTCCAATCGAGACAGATCGTTACTGGCACTGATTTATGCACAAGACAAACGCTATTAATAACGCATTACTGCACTGGAAGGGCGACAATCAACGCTGACCAACGAATCAGAGTGACAAACACAAGATGATGATCACTCCACGGAACTGTGCTTGGTGGTGATGGGCCAAGTGAACGATCACAGGTAATCACTTGCGTCCAATCGACCATCGATATGAGTCAGTGCAGCCATCGATCAAGTGTTTGCATATGCAATGTCATTCATTTGTCCGATTAAGCGAGATTAGTCAAATGAGCCAAAGTGGTCAAGGGAGAAGCAACCGAAATTGGACAGAATCGAGTCTGCTGAGCAGTGCAAGACCGATGAGAGTGCAATCCGATAATGTCAGTGCGTGATCGGTTGAGACGCCACTCGGAGACAGTCGAACTCGTCAATGGTCGTCGGTGGCGGTGGTTGGTGACGACGCCGACGATGTGCCAGAGATGTGCTGTCATGAATGCATAATGAACACGAGAGCCAAGCCAACCTTGCATGCCTGCCTGTTTGTTTGGTGCAATGCTCGGCCGCTTTGCATTTGGCCAATCTTTGCTCTGTCATCTCATGCTAATCCTACTGCGAGGGCTACGTTCGAGTGAGACAAGGATAGAGTGGCATGAGCGCTCATCGCTGGCCACTCTCTTCATCGATTGGACAGAGTGATGTTATGCAAAGCGAAGGACTCCCTCAATCAGGACTGCTTTGGTGCCATCTCCAGTGCACATCCTCTCCTGTCCCAATCGCTAATTGTCCCTCATTGCACCACCGAGTTCATTTGCATGAGAACACATCTACTCAATTCATTAGCAAATCGATTCGATTCGATCTAACACAGTCATCCATTGGTAAATGAGCTGAATTATGGATTGACTCCTTTCAAAGGTTCGAAGTGCGCGGTAATGAATTTTCAATTGATTTATTCGAGTGTGTGCAAATGACAGGCCAGTTATCGATTATGTCGGTTGTGAATTATTGGCCAATGGCCAGGCTCATTAGCACTGAGCAAATTATACATTCGCACAGACACTAAGTCGTGGTCAGTGGACAGTCAGCAGTGAGTGATCGGTGCCGGCAAGCAGTGCAGAGTGCCCATTTGAATGTGCTCCACTCATGCAAATGAGTCCGATCGATCGGGTAGTGCGCCAGACTGGCCCAACACAGCGCAGGAATCTAACTCACCCAGTAGAGTGCGGTCAGGCGCACATCGAACCAGACACGGCCAATGCGATCCGATTGCGCCACTCATTAATGGCAGACTGATCAGAGTTAATCATGCAAATTAAGCCCAATCACGACCGAACAGCCAAAAGTGTTTCCAGACAACGAAAAATGAGATGAGCGTGGTGCAGATGAGACCGAAAACTATTAGCGGGACGAAACATCGATGCAAGCCACATCGAGAGATGAATTTGCATAATTTCGTGGCCTTCATCATCATTAGCATCGAAATTATTTGATTATTTTGAGCACAAAAACAAGTCTGTCTGGACAGAAGGAAAGCTTTCTGCAACATTCGGCCATATTGGCATAGATTGTTCCATTGCCATCGAGACTGCCTGAGAGTATTGGCGTGAGGTAATGAGTCCCATCGAACACTAATTGGTCGAGGCAAGAGAATCTACCCAAATGAAGCTGCACTCTCCGGCTGAAGCATTCTGCGAGCACTGGTCCATTGGTGCTGTACACCATCAACAGAAAATGTCTGAGTGAGGCAATCGCTCACCAAGACACTTTGCATATCGACTGTTTGCCCTCGACCCGGCAGGGTTCACCTGTGGAGAAGGTGCTTTCTCGCGCCATTAGCTGTCCACCAGAATGGAGACAAACTGGCAGTGATGTTGCGATGAGTTATGGCCAGTGAGAGCTACTCAATCAGTGGGTCCACGGCCTTGCTTATGGCAGCATCACGTCAGACAAAACAAACTCAACGAATCAACAAAAATAGATGCGCACGTTGATAAGCGATGAGATGAGACTTGGCGTCGATTGACGACCGAGAGTGACAAAGTGGCACTCGATTGACCACTTGTTGCGAGCTATAACGTGCAGTCAGTGCATCTAGTCATTAACATGCAAAATTGATTCAATCAGGCAGTGAATCGAAAAATCCCTTAAATCGAACTGTGAAATCACTGGGAAGTGAACAAAAACAAGAATGTCAAGTAGTAACAAACTAGCCAAATGACATGCACACGTGAATACCACTGGCCTGGTGGCGATTATCACTGCCCGAATCGGTGGCAGGTGTAATGTATTCGAACAGTCCAATTACAGCCTCTCATCTGCAGCCCAGTTGACAGTCGATGCATATCGAGCAGCACATCCACAGTCCTTCGTACAACCCCATCAAGGCAAATTCCAGTCCAGTGGAATATATCGAATTACATCGGGCCATTTGCGATAAGTCCCATTCGGTGGACGTGTGCGCATTGGTACTGGCCATAAATCAAAGTATGCGCTGGCCCGCGAGCAGCAATAATTAATTAGACATGCAAAAGAGATGGAGATGGCCGGAGAGGCACGATTCAAGGCAAGGAGACAATTCGCACGATGCGACCAGCACTGCTCGGTGAAGCCAATTTGGCAGAGGACGGCAATTATGATGAAACACACAAGGAGGTAGCTGCCTGATTGGAGATGTGCTCCGCAGATAGGCAAATCGAGATTGAGATAGGGCAAAATGCAAATGCAAATGCAAACTCAGTCAGGTCGGCCGATCGGTTTGGCAATTGAGTCACTTCGAAGTGAGTCAGGTGCCGCTCGCGGTCTACATACGCAACCCGGTTCGCACTGGGAATGACAGTGCGAGTCGATCCGGTAGTGAACAACGATAGCACCATTGTGCACAATCGAGGCCATATCAGTGATCCGCACTTGTGAGCAAAACAAACAGATCCCAGCAGAGAGAAATCGATTCTCAGGTATTTTGCACAACAAACAACACGGTCACAAAGTGCACCCAATGCGCGCCAGCAGTATCTTACAGAGAAGCTCACTGAGTTCGCCCGGTCACTCGAGTCTCGGTGGCCAATCAGTCAAGGAAATCGCATCAAATTCATCAAGGCAATAAATTGCAAAGTCGAGCAGTGACTGGTCCAAATGTCACTTTGCACTAACAAACTGACAAACTGGTCGAGGGTACTTGTTTGGTTTGTGCTCGCCATGTTCGATGTAGTTCGGCACAGTTTTGAGGTGAAATGCACAAAGTTGCATATTGAGCAATTCAGCCACCAACAAGCAGTAACGATATCGCTCCCAACAGGTAAGATAGTGTCACTGGTTGGCAGTGAGGACACCTCTGATCAATAGCGACAAGCTAACTGAAACAAAGTGGCCCAACAAGAACAACCGAACGAGATTGACTCAGTCAACATGGATGACATGCCCCGAACCGCAGGCAAGTGGCAGCATTAATTGAATTTGTCTTTATTGGTCAGATTAGCGCCACCGAAAGACAACAAAGCAGATCGGCGAGGAAATAACCTTCACTGCTCGGTCTCGATCATTTGCATGTCCGCGTACGGAGGGAGGGAGAGGGAGAGAGAGAGAGGCATGATGGTGGTGATTGCGCCGTGCCATAAAGACTGCCGAGTATGTTGTGGTTGCTCACTGTGGCCCATTAAGTTTTATTATTAGAATGGCATCTCTAATGGACAGATAAGAGAGCGATAGACAAATCGGACTCGTTTGCAACAAACTTTAAATCCAATCTCTTCTTGTTGCACTACCAAACACATGCAAATCAGAAGGCATGAGGCACAAACATGGTTTGCTTGTTGGCATGGAAGCTTAACCGGACTGGTAGTGCGACACACTTGCCGGCATTTGGTGGCAAGGCGGTAGGTCATTTAGTCCGCAGTTTACGAGCTGACCGTGTCAAACTCGAATTCGGCTTGGCGTACTCTTCTGCTCGCAGATAAGATCGCCGTAGTAGAGCCACCGAACATCGAGAGAAAAGAAGCAAAGTGTTCATGTGCAGCAACAACAACGTTAATGAGCATCTAAATATGGCCAAAACCGATAAGACTAATTGGGTTTCACTCTCACTGTCAAAGCAGTTCGAGGCCACTTGAATTGATCGAACAAGCAATGCTCAGGTGACACAGGAGAACCAATTCAGTTCAAGGTTTTGCACTCGCTCTGTTTAGGTTCATTTGTTTAGGTCTAGACTATTTCGTCGGTGCGAAATGATAGTGAACCAGGACGAAGAATGCACCTAGTCTTGCCTGAGTCTAATTGAGTGTCTCTAATGGCAATATGTAAATCGGTGAGTTGAGAGCGTGCCTTCAGTCTTATCCCGGTTCGCTACCTTTGCGCCAAATGTGATCGAGCTAATTCGAGTGGTGATTCTGGCCAGGGCAGACCGGGATGATGGATAGCCCTACTCGAGCAAGAGCATCGTCGAAAGTGATGCCTCATCGTCATCGTGCTCAGCTCATCATCACGTGCATGACACCGCATGCAAAGTGCACATTTTACGGTCATGACAGTCGGCTGGTTCAATGTTGCTTTCACTTTCTTTCAATGTCATTAATTCTGCCAACACGGATCGAATGGCCACAGTCAGACTCGCAAGTGCCTCGCAGTCAATATGCAAAGTGACCATCGACAGCGGGCAATTGAAAGTTTTCTCAAGCAATGTGAGCAAGCGCAACTCGAATGACAAGATGCAAATGGCATTGGTGGAGTGAGCCCGAGTGAAGCATCACCGGCGGATTGAGTGAAAGAACAAAACTCACGAATCACTTTGTTTGCCCGTAATGGCAATCGAATTATTCTAATCAAGCTAATCGAGCTACCACTCGTGATGCGAACACGCCACCGAGAATCGACGAGTCGAGCCAATTAAGTGAAAGCTTATGCAAGGCGAGCGAGTCAAGCTCTAATTGTCTCTAGTGGCACTAATCGAAGCACCGATCTATGCACAAGCGGAGGAGCCAACCACTGCACAACCAGAACTGTGCACAGTCTGGTACAACTGCCACCGAACACTGCCAATCACATTCACAATCATTGAGTGACTTGGACAATCAATGATTGAACTAATTGATTTGGTAATTAGCAATTGGCACTCAATTAGATGAGTTGCCTTCGGTGCATGACATTCGGCCGATTGCCGCAAGTGACGACCGATCCGATTACTAACCAAACTAAACCAAGCCACTAATAGACAAGTACACCAACACTGTCACCAAATAGACCTACCGGTGCCATCTGTTCCTGAAACTAGTAACCCAACTACCACATAGACTCAATGTGGCACTGTATGTCATAGTCAAAGTCATATTCAGAGTTCTATATAGACTGGCTACAATGTAGCAATGTCGTTGTGCATATGAAACATTTGGTTTGCGACAAAGTGTGATTGTGTCACCAGACTGGTGGTGGTCCAACTGCACTATTAATAGAGTTTATTAAAATGAACTGTATCCGATTGTAGTGCTGCGAACCATAAAAGGCAATAAAACAAGTCCTCAGAGGTGATAGCGATTGGAGGCAATTAGGAATATTGGAATGAAGTGAGATCCCTCAGACAGTGCCAAGAGACAGAGTCGAGACTGGCATCGCAAAGAGAGAGAAAGTAGACTCGCTGCACCAGAAAACCAACGCCCACTTGGGAAACTTTCCATGCTTGCACAACTGAGTGCGTAATGTTTGGTGCTTGGTCATAAAGCCACTAATGATTGCATTCATATGGACAAGTCAACTGGTTAGTGCACCAACACCAGTGCCAAAGTTCAACGACAACATTGAGTGGCACGCCAACTATAGTATCATTATAATGTATAATGGCACTGGTGCTCGACAATGGCACAAAGGTAACTCTGTGACCGAACGTACAAAGCACTCTCTACCGAACCAACAGTATTATCGGTCATCTGGTTTGTCAACTGGGGACTGCCACTCGTCGATAACTGCACACACGAATTCGAGTGTAACACGACACCAAGAGCAATCAAATCAGGTAACGATTACTTGTCTCCAATCACTTGACCTTTGACCGAGCAACAACGTGAATTGCGACAATCGGACAAGTGGATTGGATTGAAGGAGCATAACCAAACAAACAAACACACAAGACGATAGTGAGCCCAAGACAAACACAACTGGCAACGCAACAAGTGTCAAAGGTAAATGTGCTCATCTCATAAGACAACAACCTCAAGACTATTATGTGTCTTCTCACGTCGAATCAATCTTTCAGGTTGGTTACCGTTGGAACATGATGCACTTTGGCAGTTATAGTTGGAAAGTTTACGGAAATGGGGCGACTAGACGCGGGACAGTGCTGAGTTGGGTGGAGGAGTGTGGTGAGTGATCTCATTTGGCGGGTGTCACCGATGCTTGGTTGCAATCACAAGTGATCATCGATCAGTGATCACTGCAGCAGTCAGTCATCACACAGTACTCATCAACTGTAAACAATACTTGAACGGAGCGATAAGTGAAGTGGGTAAAAACAACTGACGATGTTTGTCCAGACCAGAGCACTGAGGATGAGAGAAGAGAGGCACCGCGCGCACCAACAAACAACACAACACAACGAGCACTGTCGCAAGGCAAATTCGCACTAATTCGCATCCATTCGAGTAAACGTTCGATTACCAAACGTCGCGACAGTCGCAGAAAAAACTCGCAACTGCGATATCGCCAGTGGAATGCAAATTATACTCGAAATATGCTAATAAACAGCAAGAGAGACAAAATGGAAAGTGACTGACTGACGACGGCGACGAGGAGCACTGCAACACGATAAACAACGAGAGATAAGCCACCGAGATGGTGGCGAGGGATTCTGAGTGAGGCCAAACAGTGCCATCCGATAAGGTGATCATCTGCCTGGCCCACTCGGCCTTGTTCGTAATTCAGTGACGATTGCGTGCACAGTAATGGCAGTAAGTGCGACAAGCTGGACGGAGGCTGCCGGACGGGCCGAACGAATGTCACTGAAGTCTGTCGATCAAGTGCGAGTGATAACACGAGTGCTCATTTGAATGTGGCCATTTCAATGATCCACCTGTAACACATTGAAAGGGGTGACGCACTGCTACACTGCTCCATCCAGCGAGCACTATTTCAGGATAAGTGCACACACACATAAGACGCTCACTTTCCAATCTAATGAACAGTGAGATATTAATAATTATTTAGAGCAAACTGGCAATGAGGTGCAATCACTGTATTGCACTTTTGAGGAACAGGATTTAAATATTCGCTCATATTGACACTACCTTCACTATTGACGTGACCATCGGTGGGGATAATGATACGAACAGCTCAACTTAAGACAGAGCCAGGCTGAATGTCCTCTCACCAAACACTAAGGTTGCCACTTGTTTGCTTGTTGGTGAATTATTCGAAATCGATCACCGAGGACTTATCCTCGTGGCGTTATCCTGTGGCTGTGGACATTTCAATTGGTAATTGACTCATTTCATTGAGATAGTCAAAGGCGACGACAAGATGAGCAACAAGCAAACGTGAAAATATGCCTCCAAACGTATAATATATTCGGAAATAAACAAATACACCTTATCTACTCATTTATCGAATTTAGCATGTGATTTTACAAGTGCATTAATATAAAAGTGAATTCAATTGATGATTACTGATTGGCAGGCTTGTGCCACAGTTTTGGGCAAAAGGGGTTTGAGCTTGACAGTGCGAGCGAGACCATCCGAATGCTAATGAACCAGTGCCATTGGAAGCAATTTCTCGGAAAGAATTGCGCAACCAAAGGTAACGCGCCATCGAACAGTTCGGTGCGACTGTGTGCAGCGATGCAACTAGGCACAATCAGAGGCGCAAAAGGATGCAACACTAGCCGATTGGCGATTGGTGATTTGCATCAGTCCACCCGTCGGTCGGTGCATCCACAAATCTAATCTAACCTTGTAAATGGGTCTATTTTCACTATTTGTCTGTTTCTCTATTTTGTCTTTTTTGTGCTCAGCGCTTGTCAGTACACAAACACACACACACACACTCGCACTATTATGCATTGAGTTAATTTAAATGAAGTGTACATGAATGTAATCTAATGCCGAGTGGAGCGACAGACACCGACTCTTGGAGTGCACTGGTGCACACACAAGATGCACTGGATGGCATTATCGCTCTATTTGCATATATAGCAGTAGATAGAACATCGATAGTGCAGAGCACGTCAGTATCGACTGTGATTAGGCGCAATCGAGCCACAAATATAAACAAATACTTAGAAAGTATCTCTCGGGACGATGCAAAGTTGATGGTTGCACTCTACGGGAATGCGACGATTTACCGCAAATGCCAATTTGTAAGAGTGGCCCACCGGACAGTGACCGAGCACCGTCCTATCGGCAAGCACTGCCCCTCCACTGTGACTCCTGGTGGTGATGGAATCTACCTGACAGCGACACTTAGGTGTCGTAAATAACCGTGGAAAGAAGGATGCCAGTGCGGCAGTAGATGACAGTGTGATAGCGTTCGCAATGGGACACTCACTCACTCAACTAGTCGATATTCAAATTCAAACAAACTGCAGCATTCTAGTGCCAATAAATTAGCGCTAATGCACTAATGCACTGAGTCCGTCCATGTGCAGTGGTCGAGTCTATCACGGGACAATGCACAAGTGTTGTCCACTGCAAGTGCTCCATTTGCCTGTTGCCTCTGCCCAGAGCACGGTCTAATTTCAATGTCGGCCAGGCTCTATTAATTGAATGTCAGCCTGGTCAAGGCACAGTGTCACATCACTTTATGGTCCGATTAAGTGACTGTGCGGTTTGCTTGTTCGGTCTATAGAGAACCTTTTACAACTTGATCCTAGTGGGCACAGCCGACGACGACCAAACAAGTCACTCGTTTAATCCGCTTAAATTGACCTGGGAACACACACGCAACACAACAGACCGAGATGCAAACTAATTGCAGGTAAGGAACGAACAAACCTCGTGCCACGTGGTAAACAATCGCACCAGTTGGGCGTCACATTGGACTGACAAGTGGTCACACACCTACAGGGACGAGAACACTAAAGTCGTGATGCCACACAAGCAAACAACCAAGGCTCATCTTGGACATGATCGTGCTCGACACTGCTTCGATGAGTGCCAGCATTTGTCCTTTTAAGTTAATTGCCTTGTGGCCAGACGCGTTGTCATTGCTCATCGGTGATTCGAATCAGATCTGAATCATTGCGCTCGCGTTTCGACTCGGCACAAACCGACACAATTCCTAATTCGAATTGATAAATGCTTAAAAGCACACAGATTAATGACAGCGAATCAATAAAAGTGATCGAGAAGAGGACAAGCGCGAGAGAACGAGCTGAGTTCGAGCATGGTCATCATTATTACACATAGAATGCGATAATGTAAATAAAACAGTGACGATTGGTGCAACACCGATCGGTGGCCAGTGCAAATGTCCAGCCAAGTCACTGGCCAAGTGGCTAGCTCCATTTGTCTGTGTCGCGAGTGAAGAAGCCATTGAGTGCAAGCAAATTGCAACACATCCACCGTCGCATTAATTACACTCGATCGAGTGAACATTCTGAGACAGTCAAAACTGTCCCACCGACACCGTCACGTCGCAATAGGTTATAAAAGAAACCAATTGGTAAAGTGACTTATGACCTCCTTAAAAGACTCGCTCACAGATAAACACGGACCGAATGTAAATTAAAATAAAAACGCACACACGCACACACAAGCACACACATACACATAAGAGAGATAAGACACAGATTGGTCTCACAATTGACATCGACGCGAGTAAACATAGAGACAATCAAGCATGCATGTCATAAAATAAGTGCACTACGCTAATTCATATTAATACGTTCGTGCACATAGGCCTCATGGTTCATCAATCGCAAACACAAGTGCAGATTAGCAGTAGAGTCATCGTGGTCCAGTGCCTTATGTAAATAGCAATCTGGCACTCATCCTCACTGCTAATTGCATCTCGGTCAGACCAATGCGCAACATTGCCCAACACAACCCAGACCAGTAATCTGCACGAGGATTACACTCAACAAATCATTTGCATGCAAAACTCACTTCCCTTGTCAACAAATCAATATTTGAATATGACAATTGCAAAGAGTGTAGACTATTTGGCACTACTAACAATGCAGTGGATCACATACCTTCAAGAATGTGATGCTCGTTGATTGTCATGGAGAGACGTGAGATGAAGGCAATTGACTTAATGTGCAATGATTGATTCGACGATTTTCAGGTTAAGGTAAAACTATCAGGCGAAGAGAAGAAACGATTTCACTAGAGCAATGACACACGAATGTCGATTGAGTGTTGGCCGTGGCTGAATGCCAAACTATTGAGATTGGGACAGAGTCTGGTGATGATGACTTTAAAGCCAGGGAAAACTTGGTCGAATGCAGAAATGACAATTGTGGGTGCGACAAGGTGAATCAATTAGACGACAATCACATAAACGATTAATGAATTGAACATATTGGTCGAGTGCATTACTTGCAGTATTGAGGAACACCGAGCGAATCAATCGATCCGTGGCGAGTGATTGGATGATGATCACAAGTGACACAGGAGATATGTCGAGGCTATGCTGAGCATGGATTGATGTATTGCACTGGTGCCGAGTGGCCAACCAATGAATGAGTGAGCTTGCGGCAGAAGCGGTAAATGATCGAGTGGCCACTTTGACACTGGGTGAGCGGTGCCACTTCGTTGGTAGGACAGAATCACAGAGTGAAGAATGGCCCGAGAGCGATCACAATCACTTCGTGGCGAGTGTCATCGGGGCAGGAGGTAGTGGTTGTAGTGGTATGGTTCGACAATGTCGCCCACTGTCGATCACTTCACTGAGGATCACCGGGCGCGATCACTGGCGCACTATCGGTGAACGGTCTGTGCGGGGTGGTGAGATGTCCCGCTGGAACTGCCTGCCGCTGCCAATTGTCACCGAACTGCTGCTGCTGCTGTCAATTGAACGGTCGCACAGGTAGTGTGGAATCAATTCTGGCGCCATTCAAACTAGGCCGCTATTCTCTCATTTGTTGCACAGGTGAGTGCCGTGTGTGTGTTTGTGTTCACTTCCCGCGCGCGACTGACTGACTCTGAGTGTATGTCGGTGTGCTTGCCTCTCGGCGTACATTATGCACTGAGGAGCAGTCACTGAGGCAGACTGTTTGGCTGTTGCACACACACTCTTCTCTCCACTCGTTTCTCCCCCGAACTAAAGCCACAGCGAGAATGACGATGCTGCTGGTGATGGTGGTGCTGCTGATGGTGCAGACACTACTTGTGATGATGCTCACCCAGTGCTTACCATCACTTGAACATCACTCGTGCCACAGCCAATGTGACCAGAGTGGCCGAATCGATCCGACCACACTCGACCACCACTTGTCAGCTGTACAGACAGGCCCTTCTTGGCGCCATCACTGTCGTACATTGCTGGTACTGTGAACAAGTGACAAACAGTAGCCTCCTTCCCTTCCGTGAATGCTGTCGAATCCATCCCAGAAAGCACTAACATACAACATTATCCGCGACAACTAAATTGCTCTTCAAACATCGTCATCGAACAAGCTCGATACACAACAACAACACCAAATCTAACTTTTCATCTCTACACTACTAAAATAATAATTTTGATATGATCGAATTCCATTTAATTCAATTTTAAAACAAATATAATTACATGCCAAATGAATTAATTGGAATAGTAAATGTTGGCTCATTGAGTGACTTTCTTGAGAATTTGTAAATAATAAGTTGAATCCAAAAGAAATGACCGTATTTTATCTATCATTGAATAAATTGAATAAATGTAATAATAATAATAACAATTTTGTAAACAGAAAAATCAACACAGATCAAAAGTCAATTCCCACCACACGCAAGATGAGCCATCGTTTGAACGGGGAAATCGAAATCTAGGCGAGATCTTATCGGTGGGGTAATGTGCTGGTCATGAGTTAGTAGGTCTACTCGGACTACAGTGTTCAGCAATGTTCACACTCAAGTAGAAATGTTTTTGCAGAAAAATCAAGTTCAGTGAGTGAGTGAGTGTAGAGTGCACACCTGAGCTGTGATTAATCATGTGAGGACACGAGCAGAGCAAAAGTGACTTCGACACAGCTGTACAGAGGAGTCAAGTCGATGATCAAATCAATCGATTCCGAGCATGGAGCAACAAGTAGAAGCAGTGACCAGTGCACCAATTCGGTGATGGACACAAATGGTCCATCACTCACCATGAATGTGCTCTCGCTCTCGCTGGAGGATCAGTTCGCAACAAGTTAGGCCACCGCCGTCAGCAAGGCGCGCACTGTACATAAATTAAGTGCCAATAGCCATCAAATGTCAATGTCTGCTCAGCGCTAGTGGCCTCTCTCACTGTACATTGGCAATTCAATTTGCAAGTCAATTGGCACTTAATGTGTCCAATTACCGAACCACTTAATTACCGGCCAGTAGTTACATTCTATCCAAGTGATCCATTGGTTGTACCACTCAAATGAATACCAAACAATGACGGATCAGTAGTCAACAAATAAGTGGCGATGAGAAATTCCCGTCCAAGCCTAGTAACATTTGTCCACTGGACAAAGGTTCACAGAATTGTTAGGCAAAGAGTTGTCTCGTTCAAGTGATGCTCTACCTTGAGGTGGTGTGAACACAAGTAAATGGCACATTCGGAGCGATGAACCAAGTGGTCAGAAGCAATGCAAAGTGGCTTCCTATAAAGGTGCTCTATAATGGCAACAAACATAATCGACGAGGACAATCGAGTGTCCATTTGAAAGTCATACCGAATGATAGTCCTGCCGGGCAGACAGCACACTCCACTCCACAGAGACAGAGCCACTCGGTAATAACAACCTGCAAGTCTGATTGGCGCAATGCAAAATAAATCATCATTTGCAGATGAGTGGCCCATTAGACCGATCGGGCCCACACGGACACACCACCGAATGAACGCATCCAATGCACAACGACCTGTCCAATGTTAATGCAGTGCAATTAGCAAATCGATTTGAATATTTCACTCATTGCCGGTTGAATATCAAGAATGGCAATGAGCCATAGTGCAATGATTCACTGAATTCGAATGGCAATTGGCGTAGTGAGCTGCAGCTGTCAGGCCGAATTTACCACAAGTGCAGCAACACGAGTGAGTGCACTGCCCAACCCAGAATCAGCGCGCCATAATTAGCATCTATAATTTGGTCCGCATCGAAATGATACTCGACAGAGGTAGTCATTAGTGATGCGCCATCGAATCGATTTACATTGCCGCAACATGACCGAAAAGGTTACCGCGCTCGTTAGGCCGGACGGTCATTTGGCTATATAGGCATGCAACTATTGAAATGCATTCAAATGCTAGCTTACTTGTCAACTGACTAATTGGAGGCAGACAGACAAATGGTGATGAGCCCAATCGGAATACACACAAAGGAGTGGCTTCCCGGGATGGCTCTGCTTCAGCAGTGCACAATCCGATTGATCTAGTTCGAGGCATGATCCTGCATGCATGCACACTCCGTCAATTAGCCATATTTCAATTGTAAATGTGTGGTCTGGTTCATTATGGCGCCAGCCAGGTCCGAGGCTGGGTCATTGTCACAGGAGGATGCATGGACAAGTGCGATGCACACGATGTAAGGTAAGGTGAGCAATACCACCTAAGCACTAACACTGGTCACTCACTAGTAATTGCGGTGTGACCGTTCGAGACTAATGAGCCACCAAGACGTTTTGGTGTGACTGTTCATTGCACCGAGTGGTCACGCTGCACCGAGACACAACAATGGCCAATCAGGCTGCATCCCTTTCGTGGGTCGCTCATTAGCGAGATTCATGCTAATTGCGCGGGAAAAGGAAAGAACAAACCGAAACCGAATAATGAACACCAGTTTAGCATAATTCGGCAATTGGCACTGTACTGTAGTGGCACACAGGCTCACTCTATAGAGACATTGCTCGGTGTAATGAGCGATTGTCATCTCGTTGAGTATGATGACAAATAACGATATAACGAGAGTAGTAGACATCGACACTAACAGCCCGGCTGTAGACAATAACTAATGACCACAGCAGTCAGACCGGTGCAGTGAGAATGACCAGCGAGACGAGCCGACGACAGTCCCAACCAGCCAAGACAAGCGAAGAAAAGAAAGAGCGGGAGAAGCACCACCGGGCTGTGGATGTTAATTGTGTGTAATTAACTTATTAATTGTCCCACCGAAGGCATATTGAAATGCACTCCGTTGCTAATTGCTGTCTCACACTGTCATTACCAACTGTCATACACAGATGCAACTATGTCCGTTCGAAGACAGACTTCAGACTTCATAAGAAGCGATCTATAGAGCGGTCAGTGGTCGATTGGTCTCGATCACACAAAAACGTCATCAATGAGGGTTCCATTGAGAAGAAGCTGCACTGCCAGTGGATGCAAACAGAAGCGCAACCTGGCCCGTTCCGCATTCATTCAAAAGATTCCTGGTAGAGAGTTTGCATGCATGCTCGTGCACTAGTCATTTACAATTCAAATCAACACAAACACTTTATGCTGGTACCGGGCAAGCCTGAGCACAATTGAATAGTAAATTCATACATTATTTCTGGCAATATTCAAAGCGGAACTTTGCATATTAAGTGCAAGTACAAAGAGCAGCAAACGAAATAATTGTGTTGTTAGATGTTGTGCCCATTGAAGGATACAATGCTATACGGAGCAATGAGGGTCCTGAGGTTAATTGATCAGTGCCATCGGTACCAATTGAGCGAGTGACCAATTGGGCCAATTAAGACCAACAAACCTGCGAGTGAGAGATCACTGCCCAATGGAGTGTTCACTGATCAGTGCACATCGTGACCGGCTCGGTGTCAATAAATCACCCGCAAGGTTGGTCCTGCATGATTTGAATAAGTTCAAATCGCATGTTTGAATATGCATTTGGCGTTGAGATGCACTCGCAACGGTACAATGCAAATGGACTCGATCTGCATTGAGTAATTAATCGAGAGCAAACAACCGTGCGAGCAGAGGCACGCTCGGGACCAGCACAACAGGGACCAGCACTGTTGTCCAAGTCCTGTGAACGGCAGTCAATCTCACGACCAGTGGGCCTGCCTGGCTTGGTGACTAATTTGTGAATTAGGCAAATTCGAACGTCGCTAATTGCAAGCACTCGAACGGGCAACCAACCAACTGAGTAGCCAACGATCGTCAATCGATTTGAGCCCTTGGGCGCACAACCATTTATCACTGCTCGGCAGCACAAAGAAAGAAAGCAAAACGTGCACAGACAAATGACCGACGGACAGACGGACAGATAGAGATAAATGGCAGATGAGACCCAGACTGAGAATCCACAAAGTGATACCGATTCGATGCTCGACCCGCGATTGCCTAATTGTGAACTGCACTACTTGTTGCAGTACTCACTCAGGTGCTCGTTTCGCCTGTTCTCTTGTTCATGTGCTCAACTGCTCAATCAATGAGCATACGACTGAATTGGTCTCAATTGGCAATATTGAAATGGCCACCAATTGTACTGACAATTATCGAGATTATCGCTTGTGGTCGGTGTTGTGACGGTGCCTCGTGCAAGCCTACGCAAGCGAGACCATCGCCGAGCCATCGTCCACATTAGCATCAATTACCATTGCCATTTAGTATCACTCTGTTATTATCGCATTAATAATTTCTTATTACTCAGCCATTTGCGATGGTCGATTGGTCAATGATGAAGCTGTGCACTGCATATGACCAGACACCGGACCAGAGAGCAGACAATGTCCGGACACTTGTCGCGGCACTGTCTCGACACTCAAATGACCACAGGCCTAGGCCACTGCCGGTCGAGTCACCCAGTCAGTGTTTGCTTGGTGACTGTGGCCAGTCTGGTGAGACAGCTCAAAATGGAAATATCAAAATCAAGGACAGCGCGAATTATTGAAATGAGAAATGAAATGAGACAAAAGCAAATCGAATGATAAATGGACCGATGGACGGATTAATTAATGGCAATTAGTGCCACTGCACCATTTATCATCACCGCTCGGCATGGACCGACCGAGGAGCATCACCAACCAGTGCAAAACGATCGACGTGATTTGCAAGTGGCGCCAAAGCAGTAACAATTGACTGTGGATTGCTCATCACTGGTGGATGCAGTGACCGGGCACGATAAATGGCACTATTGCCGATTGGCATTGCTCTCCCAACCACTGAGCACTGCATTAATATATTATTGTAATGCACTTCACAGATCACAGTCCGACTAATTTCAATTTAAAACACATTTTCGTGCCTTATTCACCACACTCAGCCAATAATAGTGAACATCGTTAAATATAAATTGCTCAACAGCACCGCACCGAGTGCACAGTCCAGTCCCAGACCAATTTGGCAATATGCGCATTTGCCTATATTGGTGCAGACCGATAACATCTCTCCCACAGCTGTACAAACAATGGCACTGTCCGTCCGTATTCGAGTCCGTCTGAAACAATTAGTCAATTATGCAGTCCAATTGGCGAATCAATTAAATCACATGCTCAACTAATGGCGATGGTGGTGGCCCGAGTCAATTCATCAACAGATAAATCAGAAGCAAATCTTCAATACAGAAAGTTCTCGCTTTACTCGTTCAACTCAACTCACCTGTTGAGCAGACATTAAGACAAAAGCACAATCTCAATTGTGAATAGTGAGCAGAGATATTTTCAATTAAATTATTGAAATTGCAAGATAAACAAGCAGCAACTTAGTGAACGATTAAAAGGTAACTAGGTCCTTCTGTAGTAAGATGAAAATCAAATGAACAAGTTAATTTAAGTTAATTTCGAACCGAGAATTGAATCGAGACAAACGTGCAAATCTAGACCAAACATAGACAGACATGGAAAGACAATGGAAATGGTCATTTTCATAGATCGGTAATTGGTGAGGTCCGTTAATGACACTTAATTGCGATCAGTTTGGCTTAAGCGTGCTGTGTAGGCGCACTAGACAAGGAACAGTAGAATGCAGCGGCAACAGAAGCAACTGGTCGGGCAAGTGGATCGAATGGTCAATAATTGAAAATTGCACTCAATAAACAAATGACACTTCGATTGGACACGATTGGTGGAGAGCATATTTCAATTTGGCCGCATCTGGTGGCAGACGTGATCCACTGAACAGAAGGACAAACGAACAGTGGATGAGGCAACTAGGCCGATTCGGCCCACTTGCCCATTATGGTGCACACCCGGATCCATTGCAAGGAATGAGTGCGATCAGCATAAGACACCAATTAGGCAATCGATTAGCACAGTCTGAATTACTTGTGCTCGCACATGCCAGTGTCCACCCAGTGCCACTAATTGGTGCGCAAAACGTGCCAACTGACCATCAGTGGACCCAGCAATGGCCAGTGGGCCCAGAGGCTGACCAGTGGTCTGTGTTTCATCGAATTTGTTTGCCAATTTCTCACGACTCATCCATTTTAATACCTTCCACCGGGCAAATAGGTTCAAACGATTTGCGAGTGAATGTGAGAATGACCGTTTGAAGAGAACAACAAATGAAAAGGTGACCACTTAATGGAAGTAAGTGTTCTACTGAGGTAATAGTGTGCAAATGACCATACCTGGACAATTGCCGGATTAGCAATTAGCAAATTAACTGCAAACAAGCAGACACATTATTGTTTGTGTCATCGAATGAAGATCGTGATCGATCCACCGATTGCGGACAATCGCCCTCTCCAGTACTGCCTAATCGTGCACTGATTGACCAAAACGGTTCATTTGATGCCAACCAATGAATGACTCGAGTTGGCACTTACTTTCAAAAGAGTGGACACATCGATTTGTTCCAATCGCAATCACAATAAACATCACTGAATTCATCAGTGATCACGAGTGCCCGGCCAGTGTCATCACATAACTCTCGATAATGGCCAATCTCGTCTTGCATTGATTCAACTCGATGCGCCAGTCAGAGTCATAGGTGGAGTGTATGGTCAGTCGCGGTGGCACCGACCATAGTCGCAAGTGTCGCACCAAAGCAACAATTTAAATCTGCTGGACGCGCGCCTGTTGATTGCTCATGTCTGGTGACTGGTGCACTAATCGATCGATCGGTGTGCATCACTAATGACCACTGACTATTAAGTTGTTGTCAATTAGAAATTCAATTAATTAGCACATTATTCGAGGTGAGATTACAAACAAGCAACGGTTCACTGGTGGCACATGAGGCAATTAAAATTAATCAAGCAGATAGAGACAAATTTAGAATCAATCACCATGGACAGTCATTGGTTGGGTGGTGTGTGCTTGTGGGGATGTCTGTGGCTGTACTTCTTAATTCGATCTTAATTTGCTCTCTTTCTCCAGTGCCACTCGCTCGCCATGTCCTGTGTGATAGTGAACATAGTGAACAAACAACACAGCAGTTATGAAAGCCATTCAATGGGCTCATTAGACGACATTTAGTGCGAGGTAATTGATGATCACCAACGCGGCGCGATACATTGCAAATTGACTTGTTATGTAGGCGAGTGACGAGATGACGGCGCGGTCGGGACAAGCCAATGCAGATGCGTTGGGACGTTGCTTTGCAAGGCGAGATGCAACCAAATGCAAATTCGACATCAATCTTGCCCAAAACTGATTGCCATCCAACATCATTTGGCCGAGTAAATCAATGTCAATTCGATCGAGCGATAAGCAAAAACAAGCAAGTGAAGTGAGGAACTCACAAGGCTCGTCCAGGGATGAATTGCCTCGCAGGCCAGATTGCTCCGAGTACGTACGAATCACCATAAATCGGACCATCGGTAGAGAATCGATGCCATTCTAATGACCAGCACAAGCAAATAAAGATCGTAAACAAGTTAATTTGCCTGCGAGTGGCTACACTGAATCCAGTGGCACACTACTAATGACAACATAAATCAATAAACAAATTAAATAAATAGAGTGAACTGATGGTGCAGTTGTCGTCTGCAGCCAATAAAGTGTCGCTTCCACTTGTTGCCGCACTGGACACAGAATGGCCAAACCACGGCGCCACCACCGAAAGTGGCCAATAAATTATGTCACTGCACTGAGAACGAGCACTGACAAATTTACATTGGAAATGACCAAATCAGAGCAAAAGCACTGAAAGACAAACTTGGCAACAAACTTACTGGCCAGCACAAACAGTCAATTAGATTTAGATACTAACCGTTGAGAGTGAGTACTGATCGAGACCAATCAAAGCACAACACTTTCCGATTAATTAGAAGGCAATAAAAGGGCAACACTCATAGTCACCGTGCAAATGTATTCTCGTGCAGAGCACACAATCAATGGGTGAGCCAATCGATCTGGCCAATGTGTCAATACGCCATAAAGACATGGCAATAATAAAGGCAATCATCGGTGTTGGGTTACATAAATTATAAATTACGCCACTGTGACAATAAAAGTGGCAACCAACAGGGCCGAGTCGAATCGAAATTTTTGAGTGCTGAGTTTGATTCAACAAATCGATTGTGGACAACACGGACACTGTGCCCTATGCCTGGCGCCAACTAAGTACTCCACTCGAATGCGTTCAGTATAATAAAGCGATTGATTAATCGGGCACATCGAGCCATTGTGGCGCGCACAACCAGAGCAAACACAGCAACAATCGGCATAATGGAGTCTAATATAATGAAATAACGAAATTATCGATCGACGAAATGAGCTGCTCGTAAAGAGGCAATCAAGTGGGCACAGGACCAAAGGGTTGAGGCAGACGTGAGGCACAACAGGCTAATGACACAACAGACACAACGCCAACGAATGTCATTACGCGAGATCGAGTGGTGTCATGTTGGCTAATCAAATTACGACCAGCCACTGGCCATATGTCTCCAGTGGTCGATGATCGGCTTCTGTCACCACCACCTCCACGACATCTCGCATACACAGCCGTACAGTCATACAGCCATAAGACACACAATGGTGACCATCGAAGTGAGCACTATAATCATGTAATGGTCATTGTCTTTGAATGCCAACAACAAATCATTGGAGTAGTGAAGATCGAGTCAAGTGATCTGTGCATGCAACAGCATCATCACCGGTGCACAGTACCATTTCCCATGAAGGATTGAGTGGCGATACCGATCGAGAGAAACTAAATCAAATCGGATGTAGGCGTCAGTGGCAGTGGAGGCAAGTGCACCACAACACGCAAAGTTAACAGTCGGAAAAAGGCCAATTTACACTTATTGTTCGTATTGAAATGGTAGTCTAATGTGTCTCCGGCACAATAATCGATTCCAAATGAGCCTGTGCCAGTGCTTGATGGCACGATAATGTGGCTAGCCAATGTAAATAGCCAGTGCACTCGCTCGAACCGAGCAGAATAGCTTGTTAGTCCATTTCCTATAACAAGCAGTCATTAGGTGAACCAGATGAACAAGTGCGATAGTGCAATGGACGATAGACGATAGTGCATAATGATCCAGCCAGCCAAATTACGATGTCAATTTGTTTGCCTGCCGCACTGCTGGTGCGTGCCGGTCCACCGCAACCATGCATAATGCGACGCGCTAGGTGGCGAACCAGTTGGCGGGTTATGCAACCAACCAAGCATGCAACACCGATCGCCATTAGGCAGCCATGACCACTCAACGACACGAGACTGGCGGAAGGTGGCAAAGGTTAGACAAGTCAATTTAGGCAAAGTGACCTGCCAACATGTCTCACAATGTAATGCAATGTAACGCACTATTCGCGTGCCAATTTGCAAAACACACAACAACCAACATCTTCGCGCACTAATTGAATGGAGTAGAGGGCTCGCGTGCTCCCCACAACACCAGGCGCACCAGACAATATTCAGTAGACAGCTCTAGGCAGTAAATTCGCCTGCCAACTTGGATAACTACTGAATTGAAGCACTAAGCTTAGAACCCTTTAATTTGAATGCTTCTGTCAAAAGAATATTCAGCAAAGGAATGTGCATTCAACAGATGAGCAATTAATCCAACAAAGGATTACTGTGTCAGTCATTGATCGAGCGCAATTTACCTGACGGACTAATTCAAGTGGACACACAATGGCCAATGCACGTAGTAATTCAGAAGCAGTGGCCCATCCGTCCGTCAGTCGACTGATCCTCACGGTGCTGTCTGTCTCGGTGCTCGCGATCGAAATCATCGGTGGCATCTCGATCGACATCGGGATCATCATTATCAAATTCGATTAGGCACGCATGGCCATCATAATTCGAGACAGGCCATTAGACACGTCATAATAATAGAGAATCAACATAATGGCTGCTTTGACTGGCTGATTGCCACCGAGCGACAGACCACCACTAGCAGTGCAACCTTAAAACAATCGAAATCGACATCGAGTGGCTTACTCGCCCAGTGGAACGGCCACTGGCATCATCAGACACTAATGATCACTCATGATCGGGTTGAGCGGGCCACAGTCTCCAGCACACACCACACCACACATCTCCAACAATGCTAATGACAGAGAAGGAGGCAAACTCGTGTTGGAATGTGTCAATTCAAATCGATCTGACCACCATTGGATGAGCATAATCCAATCATGCCAAGTCGTAATGATTCGCCACCGAACTGACACTCACTGACAGCCGGTATGTGCACACTCAGGCCAATTAGTGAAGGTAATAGATTCTGCTGTGAGCTGGTGAGGTACTGACGCGGACTCAATTCGGTGCTGCACTCCATTAGCCAACAGGAAATTGACTCACACTAATGACCGTTCTAGGGCTAATTGGCGCCATTTCCGCACAATACCTAAAAGGAAAGTGTCAACAAGTGAGCTTTCAATGCTCAAGTGGCAGTGCTCAATTTGCATTCTCCATTGGAATGCAATGAACGCCATATGGCACAGTTCGAGCCCACAAGGGCTTGAGCTAGCCAATTGGCAATGACAAAGTAGCTGTTGCATTGAGCAGGGCGCATCAGGCTGCATCAAAGGCAACTCCATCCATCACAGTTGACTGGGCCGTCGATGTAAATGCTGTGGAATGGCCTCCGTTTACACAGTGTCGGACAAGATCAAATAGACCGCCTCCACGACGAGAAGCAATTTAGCAAGTGAAATCAAATGTACCTTTCAGTGAGTGAGCCCATTGGCATATTCAAATGTGCCATCCACACAGATGAGCACCGACCTGTCCGAGGCTCAATAAGGCACGCATGATTGAATTGATCTACTTTAACTGTTCTCGGACCGATTCCAATTGGAGTGAGCAATCGGCAAGACAAAAGACAGACCGAGAAGACACAGCCACACAAAAGGCAGAGGTAACCCTTGGAGTGACAACCTAGTGAGTGCTCCGTGCTGCCACTGCCACCTAATCCATCAATGGAGAGGACACAATGACGGCTCCGAGAGCGATCAATTAGTGCGAGGCAAATGAGTCTGCCACAGTGATAGTCACCGTGCGGCAGTCATCGGGCAGTACACTCTTCCCGACACTGCACAGCTAACCACTCGAATCAATCAAAGTAAATAAAGAATTGAACCGTCAATAGAGAAGAACGCGTTGCGCGAACAAAGCCTTCTCGATATTTGCGGTCAGCCGGTGGAATAATAGCCAATCAAATGGACATCAATTAATTTGCACCTCAATGCATGGTGAAACAAAACTGAACAATCGCTTTGTGGTGGTCAAAGTGGTCTGCGGTCCGGTGAACAACACCGACAGTCAGAGGCAATGCCATCAGGTGGTTCACTCAATGGTGTAGACCACAGTTGAACAGTGCGGTAATGGAGTCAGTGGATATCCTGGTTTAAGATGATGGTCACCACCGAGTGGAGTGTCATTAACGATGCGGCAACAGTAGCCAGAATCATTAGAATAAAATGGCCAACAACTGGCCAGCAGCTAGCGGACATATTCAAGGTGGCCTGTAAGTGTTATCTTAATTTGACTAATGCGACGGTGGTCTGAGACAAAACTGGAAGCTACAGCAAGAGGATGTGAGTGAGACAAAGCGAATGTTCTTTGGTGGCTCGACATACGGCACAAGCCACAAGCCACACACACCACAGCATCGGTGACCACCATGGTCGTGCCACAACCACAACCACCATCGATTATCGGGCTTTATTTGATTTCATTTCGGCGCGCTTCCTCCCGAGTCAATTGTGCGTGTCTATTAAATTGCCATTAGAGAGGCACTACCAGCACGGACACAACTCTTATCGGACTCGATCGGAAATTATCATCGATTTACTCGATTTCGATTGACCTTTATGAATAACACAAATGCTGGCCAATGGTCGAAGTGACCAAATGCTGGCCACTTTGAGCAAACATTGCTTGGGAGGTGTATTTGCCTATGACACTAAAAATAGTGTACCACTGGACATCGATTGGCAAGACAAAGCAAATCGATTCACTCGCCAGAGCACTCACTACAGTGAGGCAATCGATCAATTATGGCACATAATTAAAATTCAAAATTTAAATTGTCCCACTGCCATCAGACAAGCGACCAAAACAATCGTCAATAAAATCGATCGTTACTGTCAATTAAATGGACATTTACATTGGCCAAGGTTTGAACAGTGACTATTTAGATCGAGCAAGTAGATGCTCTCACCACCAGACATTGGATACTTGCCATACTTACCAATCGATATGATCAGGATCTGACCGGCAACGATGCTAATAATAACGATTTATTCAAAGTGACTAGTGACAAGAGTACAGAGAGTGAGAAAATTGGAAGCCTCACTTGGGACAGGTTAATTAATTAGTGGCATTAGTGAGGTAATTGTCACTGAGGGGTTGACTAATCAAAACAAAGGATGAAGAAGACAAAGCGAACTCATCAATCTGAGACAGGTGACCATGTGCGAATGTGCAATCGAGATAGAATCCAATTAAGGGAGACACACTCGATTCTGTGTTCGACTCGATTGAACGCGATAAGTGGCCCGGTGAATGGCGAGCTGATTAGGGTGAATAATACATCCATCGGTCTTGGTTGGTGACTTGTGGTTATGTACTCCACTTGACACGACATTAGAAAAGGCCAATGAGGCCGATACCGGCTAACTAACCCTAATGAGATAAAAGTGATTAACTGCAGAGCGAGAGATCAAAGCACACCAAGGTGGTGACCGATGCGCAGATGTTTGCATTGCTCTGCAAGAATAGATCGGCCATCTGATAGTGTCACGGTGCGCCACCGGTCGAGCCGCGCATTTGCTTCCAATGCCGACTCAAAACAAATCCAAAGGAATATGCGACCAAAGGAGATTTATGGTGCTGCAGTGATGCGACAAACAAAGCCAATCCAATCCACAAAATGAGTGGCGCGATCAAAGACACCTTACCAGTGTGATGGTCGGCACATCAACGAGCCAACCAACGAAAGTGTTAAACATCAAACGATAATTGAGCCAAAAGCGAGAATGACAGCCCGACCAGTGGAGCAACAGGCTGTTGGTGGTGCAATTTAGAATATTGAGGATCGAGGCGAACATGCAAACCGGGCGAGATGACACGATGACAATCGGCGAGTGGAACAAAGCGAAAGATCATCTGGTGAGGAGACAAATTAAAATTAATTCCCGCTCTATTGCCGTAATTGGAGGTGAGCACTGCACAGTGGTGGAGCGCCTAAGCAGCGTATCTAAATTGCTGATACAGCTTGTTACCACTGTGGGCATAGCCATCCCTTTGCCACAGCAATGGCGGCTACCGACAAAACGGACAACGTCAAAGGCAAAACGGAGCACCGAATCGGACTCTAGTCAGATAATGTCCGCACACTTCTCGTTAAGCGCAATTGGCACTAAGTGGCTCAGTGTCAGTGTATATCCACTTATTATCATGTTGGGCATTAAGACAATGTAATCAGCGATCGCATCGAGTTAAGTTTGAGTTATTGGTTTGCTCGATCGGTCGATATAATTGGCTACAATGTCCAAATTATCTGCCTCATCGCGTAACCCTTGCTTGGACCATAAATTCCTAATTTAAATGTAAAACTCGTTAAGAGATTAGAATATTCGTGGCCAGTGCACAAGAATGTGCGGAATCTAGATGGGCGAGAGCATAGTAGTGGGAAACAAGGCCAACAAGTGCACCACGATGACCAATATGAGCGAACAGATCGGTGATGGTTGAAATTGCAATTAGCGCAACCAAGAGCAAGTGATGGCCTCATGTGGTGATCAAAGAAAGATCGCACTGCGATCAAGGACCAGAAGGTCGGTTGGTGGTGAGACAAAGCGAAAGTGACCATCGGCGAGGTGTCGTGCACGAGTCGAACTAATTCGACCGAACAGGTCACCCGAATTGGGAGAGTGGTCACCGAACTCGGTCACTGAGCCTCACTGTGACACCGTTGAGAGCTGTCCGCTCTAATGAGGACCAAATTATGATTGATGAGACCGACCGTGCGGTCTGCCCTGGCCATGGTGCACCGAGTCAATCAATAAGCGAGTGTGTGCATATGTGCCACAAACACGCAAATCTGTGCAGCAGTTAATTAGGATCGAGCACATTCATAGCGATATTAATTAAATTAGATTGCTTCTCATCTCGGGCAATAAATTAGTGAAAGCACCACAAGAGAGCAGCGTGTCAAACGTGCAAGTGGTCAAATGTAACGATGAAATATAATCGACGTCGTACAATTGCATGCAATAATTCAAATGCGTTCTATTCCTGGCCAGGCCAATTGAGTGCAGTTCGGTGGTCCATCGATTGGGGCACATGAGCTACATTGCTAGCTGAACGGTACCGTTCGATGGAGCAACATCAGTACAGCACGCAGCCGGCAGAAGCAATGAATGACAATGAAAGGCAATCAGCGTGGAAGGCGGCAGCGAACAAGCAGCGATGAGCAAGGTAGGCACGGGCAGACGGGCAATCAATGGATCAATCAATGTATGAATGCATAATTCACCGAGTGGACCAATGGCAGAGCGGCAATCAAATCGAACCACAACCGGCAGTACATATCAATCAAGGCACAACTGTGTTCAACAGTCCACTGGCAGCACTATATCTGGCCGGTAATCTATCAGAATGGACCACAAGAAGCGACCTCACCATAGGTCAAGTCAATTAGAATGCACAGACCGAGGCGCAGGCATGGCGAGGCCATTAACAAATTAGTCGGTCATTGCTGTACCTGTCAATTGGACCGATTGGCCATTGCCTAATTACACCGGGCACAATGCACAGGGCGACCATAATTACACATTAATTCGATGGCTAATACACTTCTGACAAGTGAGTCATTTGAATGTATTGCCCACCACAGGACACCGTCAGCACCAGAGTGCACTCGTTACCAGACATGTACAATGTACATGTAAATGTATGGAGACAATAATACAGCACCGAGGACAACAAAGGGCATTAGTGGCCGGTGTGAGTGTGAGAGGCAATAAATCAATCGGTGATTGAATCACTATTTGCAATGACCGAAATAGCTAACTATGGTTATATATACGATAATTAGTGATTGTCCCGTACAAAGACCAGATAATTGTGCAGATTACCAGTGAGATTTAGTGTGCAAGGCGCTAATTTTAGCGATGGCAACCATCGACCAGCAAAATATATTGCAATTCTAATTTTAAAGTATCAAACCAAAAGTGATGGTGCAAATATTACCTTTCATTCTTCGTGTGTGATAAATTGCCATTCGAGTGGTGGTGTACGTTATTTATGAGACATATTATAACATAGATTGTGTTAGATTGTACAAAGCACACACGGGCAGGGACACATGCAAAGTGGCAGCCAGTGGCGAGAGAGGCACAAAGTGGCAAAAGCGGCCAAGATTTATGCAAAATTCAATTCACCTTGCATATGCACAAATATTTTGCATGTTTGTGTCCGTGTCGGGCTGCACTGGAGCAATGCTTCCAAGAGGGATTAATTAATTAACTTTTCACTCAGTGGTGGCTCGTTATGGCGACTATCGTGGTGGATAGACCGCCGATCGAACTTATCGCCATCGCCATCGTCGGACCATTTACCGAACCGAGCGCGAAACGAACCCCTGCCATGCGAACAAGTGAGCAACGATGCAAAAGAGCACAGCACAGCACCGAGTAGGGCGCGAAATGCATTCACTCGCACGGACACTTTACATGAACTGCATGTGCGCATAGTGAGCGCACATTAGTCGTTAATTGTAACATCAGGCGGTCAGGTGAGAGTGAGAAAAGTCAAGGTAAAACATGTGGCCAAAATAGATACAGTGAACATAGATGGACGGTGCCTGAGCGTGTCGTACGGACACAGCGTAATAAATGAGTGGACACATCGGGACAGAGTGACCCATCAGTGGGGCCATCACCAGAGCAAGAATGCTAATGGACACCAAAGGGGACACTGACCAGAGAGGCAAATGCCCAATGAGGCATTTGCTCTGTCGCTAGCTCAAATGCAAATGGTGGCCAAAAAAGCAATCACGGAGCCTAATCGACTTGATGGAGTCGATTGGACTGCCATCCTGCAATGGTGGAAACTTGCAAATTTAGATAAAATCACAGGTACGATAGATGAGAAAGAGACATAGGCAGAGATATATGCAGGCAATAATGGCCACAAATGGGGTGATTTATGTTCTCAATCACTCAGCGATGCATTCACTTAACGAGCCAGTGGCGCGACCTGCCCCTCAATGACATCTCTGCCAGTTGGCTAATTGAATATTCGCCAATGCCAACGAGATAAGCAAATTCTCATTTAAATATTTGCACTCATCCAAAGGGAGCCATTAAACTTTGATAGTGCTCTCGATAATGAACACATCACGAGGAGAATTGCACGGACAAGATCAGGGTGTCACGGCTATCGAATGAATTGGATCACTCAAGGCACATTTCAGTGTGCCACCACATACCGTTGGTCTGTCTGCCTGTCAGTGGAGTCCTGAGTGAACTAATCCACATCTATCCCTTTTCACCCAAACTCTAATCGAGTGCAATAATAAATTTAATCTGTAAACATTTTAAAAACATGTGCAAACAAGTCCAAACCAAACAGTAATGAAAGGTAGCGCTAAGGAACATACACCAGTGGACACACGGGAGAGAGCAAATAGGAAAGATTCGAGTAAAGTAGGTTGCTAAATCAGTGCCAACAGCAGTGAAAACTAATTGAGGTAGCAAATGAAAATGCGAAGAATTCGCAGTTAACACTAACGACAAGATAAATCACACGTAAATGCACAAGGAAAGTGGTGCAAGGTGACTTGTGCTGCTGCTAAAGAGTTAGCAACCAAGGAGATGTAACACAGTCAGTCACTCCACTCGAGTCGAGTGCAGTCAAGTGATTGCGCGCGATGCCGATGGCCCAGTTGAGGTCTACGCATCGGCACATGCAAATTACCTCAAGTGGAGGGTAGTGCTCGAACGGAGAGCTGCGAGGTGAGTGAGCACTGAGCACTGCCTCCCATAAAAATGCAAATCATTCGCACTCACTAGTCGGGCTGAATACATCGTACTGTGCTTACAATACCCATTGCATTGCCCAACGTTAGCGAAAACACACACATTCATCATTGTGCAGACCCTACAGATTGTATTATTATGAAGTGCGTCGTCCATAAAAGTGCTAAGCGGCAAACAAATGGCGAGTACAGCCTTTATGCAAAGTGATAATTGATTAGACCAGCGAAATGCAACACCATTCTCCACCGGACTCCATCCTCTCCTAAGCAGATCATAGGCCCAATTTGCATAGCCATCACTTGAACAAAGGCGCTTTGCTTCGACGAAGTGCTCAAATTAATAACCTCGCTATAATTACTACTCATCATGATCGGAATTGCCCTGGACGAGAGATGCGCTTCGTCCAAGCAGACACAAATTTAGTCCAATCAAAATAGTCCACCTTTGGAGAGTTAAATTCAAACAAAGATCCATCATGTGATTACACATCGATGTGCGAGAAATTGAGAAAGTACCAATTGAAATGTGCCAACTCAATCCGACAAACAAAGAACTGTGCTAATGTTTCAATAAGCAAAACCGAGCAAAGGGAGAAACACATTGAAATAACTGCACGAAAGGGAGGTATTAGCAAGGCAAGTAAAGCATGCCACAGTGAGGTAATAGATTAATTAACAAGTGTTCGCATGTAATTGGCCCAACAAGCAACAGTTGGTAGTGATCTGTTTTCATTTGAATTCGACCTGAACGCGCGTAAAGAGATGCCAGCCCGATAAGACCGAATGGATCCATTCACGATTCGAGCAAGTGTTCGGTGTGAATCTCAAGAAAATGGTGCACATTGAACACGCATCGCACTATCTAATAATAGAACGTCCAGTGCCGTCTGGTCAATATCGACACTAATTATTCTAATAGTCGATGATGAGTATTCCGCACATAGACAGTAAACGCGCGCGTTTCGTCACTGCCGTTCAACTCAAGTGGACTCGAGTCAATTCGATTAGAGTGACTTGCACAGCACATACTAGCTAGTTGACCATCACAACAAATTGCACATGATTTCGGTATTAATGTAATAGATTGAATAATCGATTCATCACAGAGTCCGCAAGTAATGCTCCCAGCGTAAAGTGTGCAGTGCACAAACCGAGCGAAGGCTGTAGTCAAGGTATATAAATATGCTAATTCAATTGGCACTCACTAGGCAGTTATTAAGCTTTTAATTAGTAACAACAACAATGAGAAGAGGAATATTTAAAATAATCTCGCTGGACGGATCGAGATTGCAATTATGTAAAACGATGCCTCGCTCGATGCAACACACGATGGTGTAAATGGCGGTCTGTGCGTGTCAGTACAAGTCCATAGAGATAAATGGGGTGATAGATAGAACATGGCGATAGTGACTGTCCAGGGACTGCCAACCTGGACTCGCGCCTCGCAACCGTTCGGGAGAGGTCCAGTTGGGAGTCGAGGAGCACGAGTGAGGCGAGACAAGTGCAAAGTGTAACTACCTGTGCACCGGGCAACTATTATTAAGGCCCAGTAGAGCAAGTGCAGCACCGAGCCCGACACGACACAAACTAACACCTGATTGAACCGATCGAGTCGAGGTGGTGGTGCATGCTAATCCAACACATCTACTTCATCTCATTAGCTTAATTTTATTAACGCACAACACTGCGCCATTAATTAAAACAATTAATGCAAAACGATGGCCAAATATTGCGCCAAAAGGAAAAAAATGATCAACCAAAAGATGAGTGCAAGGCTGCAAATAGAGGACCACGAAGGTAATGATGAAGTCATGACGGACACAAACGACATGAACGGCACAAAAAGGGACTTATCCTGGCAAAGGTTTGCTGTTCACAGTTTGTATCCAATATAATATATTAGCATAAAGCGTTGATCGATGTGTCGGTGCCGATTACGATCAATTGGCCTGCTGCATCGATTGCCACCAGTGTGAGTTCACCCAGTGATGGCTCGAGCACAGTTCGGCTACTGTAACGCCCGAACAAGGAATCAAACTCAAACAAGCGCACAAATCGGTTTAGAGCGCGCACAATCTCAATCTGGACAGTAAATGAATCCATCACAAATCCCAAGGGAAAGTGCGGAATCAATCAAGTGGCATTCAGACTGACCAGACAGAGAGCTACCATGCTATATCGAAGTGAACAATCGGCCAATAGTCTGACTACGACAACAAGTGTAACCTTCAAAGTGCGCCAAGACAAACAAACAGACACATCAATACCAAGGGAGAGATCGTAAATGCAAATATCTCGGCAATCAAGATGGCATGCACCGAGTGAGTGGTAGACAACAATTAATTGGTTTGCTTACGACTTAATTTGTTTGCTTTACTCGCGCGCGCAACAGTGAAATAATCAAAAAGTCTCTTTTCCCATCAAATGACTTTTTGGGCAATAATTTAAATGTAATCGCTTGAAGAAGAGGCCACTAATTTAAATGCATAAAATACCTAGTAAGACAGCATCGACATTGATCGGTCGATTAATAGGTGTCTAGTGTGCGGACAATTGCGCTTTCCGATGACACTGACAAATGGCGAAATCAATAAAGCCTCACAAGCCAATCTGCATGCTAAATGCTTCCCTTGGCCAACGGGAGAATTGCATTACAATGTGATTGGCCAATGGAATTTGTTTACATCATTGCCACATCACAATTCCAATGAGGGTCGCAAAGATAACGCTCAAATTGAACAGCAGTGACATTTATTGGCACATGTCAATATAGACAACACTTTGTGTGTGATCGCGGATATGTTCATTAATCGATGCTCAAATGACAGTCACAATCGTGTCCTTAGTTACGGCACTGACAACAACAGGCGTGTGTGGCAACCAACATTCAAATGAACCGACACTTTACGCCACTTTGCATAAGAAAAGCCAACAAAACATCATCAATTCGACACGTGGACAAAGTGAGACACCAGAACAAGGCCAAACTGCACGCTGTGAACGGTCTGTCAGGCTAATGCTAATGCAAGCTTACACGGGTGTTACACTTTCAAAATCGATTGATCAACTCAATGAAATAATAATCAATGAATTATCAGTGCAGTGAGAACTCGGCAGTCAAGAATAAGAACAATTCACATTTGCTGACTGGCAAAGTAATCCAAATTTGAATGGACAAAGTGTTTCGATAGTAAATGAGGGTAAGGTAGATGAGAGAGTGTATGTAATAACAGCAATTAGCCAATTTGTGCGAGTCAATTGGTTCGAGAGCCTCCAGTGCACAAAAGACTCGAGCCAGAGCTCTGTTAGGGTTGGCTGGCCAATCTCAACACTGCGTAAATAATTAAGACAAATTAACCTTTTTCTTGCAAGATAATAGACCAGCACAGTAATTAAACACATGCCAGCAAGGTGAACACACAAATGGACAAATATGCAGATGGAAATGTGTGTCTGCGCCTAGCGAGTGGTGGATTCATGCAAATGGTGCACTGCACAGAATTGGTGGACAGCACAACTGGACAGCAGAGGGAGCACGTAGGCATTGGTAGTGCAATTAACAGATGAAGCCATGTCCGATGGCAAGATTAATATTAATGATACCAATATGAATGGCTACAGTGGGTGTGGGAGAGAAGAAAGTAAAATTACAGCCAAACACACACACTGAATTGCCAGATGCAATATTCAAAGTAGTCACAGCAGAAGCAGCAACATATAAATCGTAATCGAAATTATACAAATTGAAAATCCTTTTCGAGTCCAAGATGATGCTGGTATGGCAGGATGATATAGATAAGAGGCAATTACTGGCATTAATATATTATTAATGACCGTGATTGCATTCGCCATTGGGTATTGTCAGTCAAGTGACTGAATGTTCGCATGTTGGTTCGCCTGAGAGTTCGCACTGGCACAGTGCAGTAGGCAAAAACAACAGACACACCAAGTGCACGGATAAATCGGTGGATATGCAAACACACAAATCGTGACCAGACGGGAAGACCAGTGCTCACTAGCAGAGAGCGAAATATTAATTGACAATGTCATTTGGCATGTTCGATTGTAACAAATCCAAATGTGGCTAATGCAACTGCTCACCGAGCTTTGAATAAAATCGTTTTATATTACAAACAGTGCAGACATGTGCACACACCGTACAGTGAGTAGCAGTGGCAATGCTAATTGTTGCTAATGTACGCCAATTTGACAAGCCATCATTGACCGGCATAACTCGACTGTTCACACACACCAAAGTGGCACTTACTCATGCACAGGAGAAAATAAATTGAACTTCCCCCATTTACATAGTTTGATTAATTATGCAAATAATTAAAGGTGATTTAAAGTGGCAAATTCAATAACGCTGATGCAGCGAACACACAGAACTACGCCTGCAATGGCAATCATTTATCTATTGGCAATCACTCGGTGGCCAGTGAATGTGAATGTGTATTCTTCGTCAAAATTAATAGCACCTGTCAATAGTGCAGTAATGTGTGCATTTTGCCAATTTAAATTCGAATTGATCAAAGTCCAGTGACGGCACCGACACCAGTGGAGGCACAAGTTCAGATTCCATTAGTCAGTCTCATTTGGCTAATTTAGTTACATGTCCAATTCTGCTTACTCACAGATGAACTTGGGATTCGATGCTAAGTGCAAACTCACTTGCAATGGTCATATGCGAAAGAACACAAGCCAGTGAGTTGGTGAGCTCGAGTATACAAAGTGACGTAAAAGAAGGTGTCTGCAGTAGACAGAGCAAAACAAGCTCACAAATGTATTGGTGATCATGAACAGCTGAGTAGAGTGTGGTGATTACTTGACTGCCAATCGAAATGACATATTGCGAGGCAGTTCAGTGTGCAGACAGACAACAACAAAATCGCGTCTGAGGTAAATCGAGCGATACCTGTAGGCAGAAAGAAGAGACAGACAAATTGAAAATGTGCACTGCTCGAGCACATCACTCATCGTATGGAAATTATAGAGTGCCTGTTTACTCCCTCTAATCGGTATTGTCTTGCCAATTCTGGCATTTATCATCAGGCCGGACAGCTTTGAATCGTTTAATTTAAATTTAAAATCCTTTAGTCTATTACCAGGCTAAGTGGAAATATTACACTGCTTATGTCTAGCCAGAATAGCTAACTCTACAGCGACTAAGTTAGTGTGAAGTTAATGACGTCGATTGTGTTAATGATATTACCAAACGGTGTGAGTCTATGAGCTTAAATCGTGCACCGATCATAAAGGTCTAAAAATAATAAACAAAATGAGAGAGATATTTAAGCTAATTTATGAATCCTAATGTGAGTGTATAAATAAATAAGCGAGCCATAGCTCAAACAAAGCATCGAACCATTTTAAAGCTCAAGTAGTAGAAGATGGCACACCGCACTGAAACAAAGGCCAACATAGTTTGAATACAGAGGAACTAATTAAAACAATGCTTATGACCGTGCCATTACTGCGAGCCAACGCACAGAATCGTCCCTTGGCTGCATAATGCACATTTTCATATATGAGTGGCACCATTATTAGCATCCATTAAGGCCGCGCACAACAAAACAAAAGAGTCAAATTAATTCGAACCGAGTGGCTGAGTGCACCGAACGGACACCAAAAAGCATAACACACTAAACGGTCACTCTGACTAATTGAGCCGAAAGAGGAAGGACCGCTCACAGAACGCTCAGATTGAGCAAATTGAATTAACACATTCAAATGAGCGTACGAAATAACATACTGACAAAGTAAAGTGCTACACCTACGTAGGTGACTGCTGAACGATTTACCATAACTCATGCAAAAATTACTACATCAACTGCATATATGCGCGCCTTTACTCCACAAATGTGTTGAGTGAACAACTTTTGGGATGATCTTCTCGGTGTAATCATAAACTATAGTTGTATTCTAATGAGAGAAACAATTAGTGTGTGCCCTATGATATTATGTACTATCAATTACATTATTACAATATACATAATCAATGTTCCTAGTTGGCATTTGAATTTGCACGGCCCAACTGAAAGCATGTTTTGTGGAAAAATTTGTAAATAGCACAAAAAGTGTTTTGTAATGCGTCATTGCAGCAGTGTTCCAAATCAATAATTACTTGTTTCGCAATGTACATTGTACAATGAACAAATCATTATAAAGAACTTCTTAAGGTAACCACCAACCAAACAGGATCGAATCGCAATCACAATAATGCAAGCGACAATGCTAAAGTCGTCGGAAAGTCTGCAAAAGTGTGTTTGTCTGTATATTTATTAGTAGGTTTAATAACTCAAATGGATCTCATTAAAATAACATTTCGCTCATTGGAAACAAATTGACGAGTGAACGAACCCAAATAACACATGATCGAAATGCAGAAGTTCCACGGGACAGACGGAGTACTGTCAAAAGTGAAGTGTTCCTAATCACCGGCGAATAATTAATGAAACATTTGGCTAAACCAATCGAGAGAATAGTTGGCGTTGGCTGTCATCGAGTGTGTGTAGCGTCACTCGAGCGGTACTCTAATTATTTTAACAAATCATCATAATTATCATTTGCAAAGTAGTCATTTATCATTTCAATTGGTCCACATGTAAAACTGTCGCCAGTGTAACCCAGTTTGGACATTATAAACTTTAATGAAGATATCGAGTAATATTGGGCACAACACGGTGCACTGTGTTGCACCAATTCAATGCTATTGCGACAATGGAATTATTAATAATTTGACAAAATATCATTAAAACTAAACATAACGACACACAAGGACCACGAAATCGTTCCATACACAAACAATTAGTTCGGTGAATATTTCGGGTATTGTGCGTCAGTTTGTATTGCAATTCAATGATATTTGAAGAACGATTTTTCAATTCAAACTAGTTCATTCGGTTGCACAACCAACGCTATTCGCATTAATTAAAAATATGTTGACAACTAACGAAGATTGCATTGCGATCCCAAAATTTACCTAACAAATGGTCGATAATTGCAATTAAGCAAGTGATCATTAATGCAACGATCGTCAATGCAAAAGAAGACCTTGCAAATGGAGAATTATTTTCGAAACAAGACACACAAAACACAAAGGCAAAATATTAAATTTCAGATCAATACCGAACACAAAACATTGACGAGTTTAAAGTGAAAATGACTTGAAAATAGTTTTGGCAAACGAGCTAAACTTGTATAAATTATCGTCTCGCAAGAATTGAAGAAGCATGCACGAAAAGCATTAGATGCATTCTTGTCAACACGATCGGCCATCAAAAGAGTCAAACACTGAAAGTGCAAACAAACAAATTTTCCTTAAGTTATCAAACACACGTGCCAAATTGGCAGATTCGCAGATAAATTGGCATCAACGAAGCGTAACACACAATGCACACAATTGCTAATTATCGTTTCGATGCGATAAACGAAACAGTAAATTTAAAATCAATTAATTTGTAATAAAAATGTATTACAACAAAAGTGTAAAAACCAACAGTAGCATAATGCAGGAAAGAAAGATACATTCGAAAGTGAGAATATATTTCAAAGTGCATTTCAAGCAGAAAATTTCCAAATGGCAATTAAATTTAATTATGACTGTAATTTAAATTTATCTTCAATGCAATTTACGGTTGACACTCGGTGAGGTGTGTGGCAAGCTCAGGACGGCCGTACACCAAACAGTGAATGTGTTGTGTAGAGCGAAATAAATCGTGTACAGAGAAAACTGCCTGCTGTTGACAAACGCACACAGAAGCACGGCAAGCACCAGAGCAAATATGTTACTGGAAATGTCCCAATGAATTAAACACACCAAACATTTCCATATATGCAAACAACAATTAACAATAAATCATAAGACCAGATTTATTGCCATATAGTCGGGCAGTAATAATAATAATCATGAAATTTCCCAATCTAATAAGTCACCTAAATGAAGACAGAAAAATTCGATAATTCGCAGAGAAAGTCGAAAATACTAACGAAAGATAATAATTTTAGAAGTTTTATGCAAAACACAACAAAAAATCGTGATCAAAACAACGATCAAAAGATGATCAGTTTTGTAGGCCAAATGAGTAAAGAAGAGAAGGCAAATGATCACTTTTAGCAATGGTAATTAATAGATCTAATCACGAATCACTACATCGAGTTGTGTCTGTGTGTGTGTGAAAGTTCAAAGCAAAATAATAAATTAGCGCAAATGGAAATAGTGCCAAAATTAACGCACCAACAAGGGAAGAAACGACTAATACACGATGAGAGGACAGCAAATTGGAGAGTTAAACAAATTGGCAATCGAATTTAAATAATAGATTACACTGGGTAATTAGCCAATTAGCTAATAGTCCTCCCTCTCCATTGATCGAGTATGGCTTTTAGCCAAAAGTTATAGAAGGCCATATTGAAACAAAGTTTGCCGCGCATGAAAAGCCAAGGGTAGCCCAAACAGACAAAATCGTGAAAGGTGATTACCAATAATTAAGATCATGCAGATAGAGATCAACCGGCAAGCGAGTGCAACAAAGAGAGCAGCAGCTAACTTGCCATAAGAATAAAGAAGCGCCACCAGATCAATGGCATAGCAATACAATTAATTTAATTAGACACATCAAAGAGAGATTAACACTGAAGACTAGATTATCGAATAAAGCGAAAACATATAGCCAGAAGTGGAACGTCAATTACCACCAAAATGAACCGATCGAATATGATCGAATCGAGTTGGTGTGTGTGTGCCTGACTGATCAAAGCTTTTGGCGGTCAATACTGGAAATACTTTGTTTCTCCTAGTTTGCCGTTGGGATGCTTTATCACTCATCGTTAGCTAGTCGAATTTAAAAAAGATAAAATCCCCCGGCGCAAATAAATCACCGAAACGAGTAGTCATTTCAGTAATTAATCAACAACAAATACAACAACAAAGCTCAATACCAAATAATAAATTTCCAATGTAAATCACCTCTTTCGCTATGCAAACGACATAAGTTGCCGGCAATTACAAAATGGAAACGAATAAATTACATGAATGTGTCAATACTGGTCAGCCGAGGCAATCAATCAAGCAAAAGGACACAATTAGTAAATTAATTAACATCTACAAAACAAACAAGTGCAATTCACATGTAGGTACATATAATTATAGAAAGCGAATAAATCGATAATTCGGTCCAATTATAGAATGCATTACAGTTGATGGTGCACTAGTGCGGTGGCAATCAATTGAGTCCAATAAATCAAATGACCAATCAAGTCAATCGGTGTACACCTGTCGCCTTCATTGTTAATATTAACAAGCGATTGCAAGCAAAGGTTACATTTGGGAATGAGTACAACTGCGAGGTTGTGAGCATGAGATACACTTTGAACAGTTACAAATGCAAATAGAATCGCCTCATTGCCAACACAGAATGGCCATTAATAACGAGATCAATAATCGGCAATGTCAATCAAATCAGATCATTAATCCAATGTAGGAAATCAAATTTAAAAGTAAAATACACTTTGTGCACTCGGTGCTGAGGAGCTAGTCCGGTAGAGATGGACAATGTCCAAAGTAAAGTGCCACAAGCAAAGTATCACTAAACAGGTCCATTAACCTTTTTCTGTCAGTCAACTGATTGAATTACCGAGACATAAACTGGCAATGTTGAACAATGTCGAGCATGTTGAGGCACACACACAAATGATGACAATCGAACACAATCAGCGCGCAGTTCCAATAAAGAACATTATGACACAAAGGTACAATACGCACAAGCTGTCCAATTGTCTAATGTGGTGCGCTGTGCGTAAATCTCATAGTTTCGTTTAAATATTGTCCGAACAATGATTCTATCATTAGGACAGTAATCACTTGGCATTGTTGTTCATTGTGCACACAACACAAACGTTAAGGGTTCAATCGAATGCGCAGAATAATAAACGAGATTGAAACTGCTGTGGCACATTTCAGTCAAAACGCACACACAAGGAATTAGCAGCAATCGACAGATCTGTAAACCAATTTTAATTGACTCATTAAAGTGGTTAACATAATAGAATAATCGTGATGTCGGCTCAATCAGGGAGAAATAAGAGCCGTGAACGGCAAAGATCTGATCAGAGAGCTCAAAGGGAAAAGCTAATGACTTGTAAATGGCAATCAGATTTATATCGATGCCATACAATTGACCGTGCTTCCAATAAGGCACAATTTGTCAATACAAGTCCATTTCGCAACCAATCAATACAAAATTAAAAAGAAATACTGCACCATTAATCGGCAAATGCCAATCAACACGATGGACCAGTTTAGTTCAACAACTGGCGCCAATTAGTGCCAAGTGAAATAACCTGTCGATAATGGAAGTATAAATCAATTTGGTAGTGTCAATGATTTGAATTATCTAATCTACTTAATGATTTGTGTATCAACCGGTGCAATAACATTGCAAGAGCAAAAAATGAAAAAGTGGACAAATAACCGATCCTTAATGGACACAACTGAGCTGTTGATAATGGAGAATATAAAGATAATCACAAAATGTGTGTAGATTAAAACAACTAGGATGATCATCGTCAAACAAGTGTGTAGTTACGATAGTGAATCATTCGAAGTAAACTTGTGCTAATTAGGCGATGATATCAAGAAAATAACTAATGCTTAGCTATGTTCTAGTAAGAAACAAAAATACAGAACACTATAAATACAGACAGAAATCGAATTAATTAAATTAACACAGACACAAACAAGAATATATACCTGAGAATTAACTTGATGATAATGATGACCGTGTTTCTCAGTGAATATGAAGATTGCGCCAATCGTACGATTGAAAGAAACTTATTTTATAACGCTGATGGCAATCACTAGATAACCCATTCGTTGCCATTTTGCAATAAAATCACAATGAACAAAAAAACAGTCGGTGGATGTTTGATGCCAAGAAATCAAAGCATTCTATGTAAAAAAGATCTTAATGATTTGATATAATAAGATAATTCACATTTGTGTTCCAAAGATTTACCAAAAATTGAAATAGTATTAAAGACGATTTGCATTCTATCATGTGGAATATGTGCAAATTCTCTGTAAAAAAGAAAATCATATTCGTACTAAAAAAAAACAACTTGTTAGCATAAGATAATAAAATAATCTAACTAAAATAATCGTATTACGATAAGTAACGAAGCTGAACAAAAACAAAAACAATAAGAAATAATAAGAAAACAACACCAAAACATTAGAACATAATTAAAAGGCGCCCTTTTTGACGCATCTGTGTGTCTTATGTTCGCTACTTGTGACTCACAAGTTGTGACTCAGGTGAGCCTTGTAATTGTCACACAAGTTCTTGTATGCACTTGAAAAAAAAGATTGTCAATATCAGAAAATGCGATACGATATCGTGCATTGTTGTTACGGATGTTTATTAGAATAGAAATCAACTTCAAACAAGTGTTGTTCAGGTGATAATGAGTGGCGGTGGTGGTCATCAGTGCTTTCCACTCCAAAAGGAGAGAATTATTTCGATCATTAGCGATAGCAATCGTCTTGACATTAATTAAGGCAACCTGTGTCAATTGATTAATAATTAGCATTATCATTATTCTTCATTATTGTACCTGTTGATGAGATTGACCAGGCACTTGCCGCCACATTGCATTACACTTAGAACAATTCAGGCACACACAATCCTAATAATTAAAAATGATAAACATCATATTAGTTAGCAAATATATACTTTACACTAATCATTACCACTGTACCAATTTATGAAGGTCCTTTAATGATCGAAGATGATAACCAATAAATTAATAGTGCTTCTGATAATGAGCTTAAAGAAAGGATGAAGATCAAGTGATTCAAGTCCTATTGACAAAGGGTGAACAAACCTAACAATATTATAAAGGACTGTGAAAAGGGACAAATGAAACAATAATTTTTATATGTTACCGTCAAAATTATCAAGAAATTCATCATTCAATGGTTTGCATAGAGCAAGTCAAGAAAAGTGTTGTCAAATTTTTCTCTGACCTTTCCTCTAAAATAATGAAAAGCACAAAGGTCAAGTTAATCCATAAAAAATAAAACATCTTGAATCAAAACCAAAAGAAGCCATAAATTGAAACAAGAATCGATCGTATGTGACTAACGAAGTCACCGATACTATCGGTCGTCTGCCACGATTTGCAGCAAAACAAACGAATAACAGAAAGAAGTGTAAATTATTCATTTTGTTTGTTTAGATTTTTTCAAGTTCAAGTACATTTGTGCCCAAGTCTTTCGTTTGTAGATACAAGTTTGTACAGTGTTTCTTGTTGGATATATTGGACCACAATGGCTGCTCTCGAGAACGATTGGAAGACTCTCTCTTTAACCCATGTGATTTACCCTAAAGGTAACGTGGACTTTGGTTTTTAGGTTTCAAGTTTTAATAACCTGAATGTTCTATTAATTCATTATTTTATTAGGCGATCTGTATGGAAAGTTTTTAGGAATCTTCTCTTTATTGCCTCATTGTTTGGTAATTTCGTTTTTTACTCTGACCGTATTTGTTCGTGATATTCATGTGGTAAGCTTTACATAATCCCTCTCTGATAATTATTGACTTTTTGTTTTGTTTTGTTCAAGATTTCATTTTTTGCCGGTCAACTCATCAATGAATTGTTAAATACAATTTTGAAGAGAAATGCTGCCGAAGGTCGCCCAGAGCAGATTCCCGGAAAGGCCAATGTGAACAATTCCTTTGGTTGGCCATCAAGTCATTGTCAATTTCAAGCGTTTTTCTTTGTCTATGCGACACTTTGTATTGTTATCCGATTAAGAAAGACTCGGAATGTTTACCTTTGTGTTCTTCTTTTGGTCGCAAATATTTTTTCACTTGTTTTTATTGTGCACTCCAGGTATGGTCCTTTGTTACTTGATATATTGACTAATTGTACTGAATTCGTTTTATTCAAATGTCAATCTAACTCTTAATTCCATTTTTCAGGACATATCTTCGCTATCATTTTACTCACCAATGTGTTCATGGCTTAATGATTGGCGCTTCATTTGCGATATTTTGGTTCTTATTCATTAACTTTTTAGTAGAACCGTTTATTTGGGAGCCCCTATTACAAAGGTAATTTATATTAATAATTATGCTTATTTTAAGTGTGTATTTTGTTATTTCTACAGCAAACTAAACAACCTATTACAACTTTGTTCAATTTATTTACCAAACCGAGAGTTGAAAAAATTGGCAAAAACTACCTCCAGCTTCAGAAATAATAAACTCAAATCGAAATAAAGCCATTTTTCATAACATTGATTTATTTGTTTTGTTATTTCTGTTGTTTATTTTTTATTAAAGAATGATTTTATTTAATTATTTAAAGATAGAAATTAATTTTACATATCTTAGTAAAACTTAAAAAGTATTTTTTAATGATTTAATTATTTTGTTAAGATTTTTTTGATGATTACTACTGACAACAAATCCAACTTGTATAATTAATTTTAATTAATAAACAGTATTTATAATTGAATATTGCATTCTTTAAAGATTCTTTTTAGAATTCGCGCCCCATTTGCCAACGCGGCAACGCCTTATGTCAAAGTGGCTCGGTTGAAATAGTCGATACTGTCGATGTAAACAAAACAAGATTTACACTTTGTCAAAGCAATAATGAGCTAATTTGGCATTTCATTTTGAAACTTTTTTAGATATCGAGTCTGGTTATCTCATCATGATGCCGATGAACCAGAAAACTGCCAGTAGTGACAATTTTTTAAAGATTGCGATTGTTCCCTATAAGGAATTGGAGGACACTTCAAAAAAAGAGATTGTAAGAATCTTGTGATTTTTGTGCCATCTAATATTTTTGTTTTTTATTTAGCCACCATGGATTTTGTTTTCATACAACCCGAAACAAGACCTCGACTCCATTATATCGAGTGTAGCAATGTCCTTCCAACTGGACACGTCCAATGAAGAATATGCGCTTATTTTAACCGAAAAATCAGGTGTTGCTTATCCGCGTTACATAACCGAAGACAACCGAAATGAAATCATCAACGGCACTTTGGTGCAAATCTACTTTTCGCCAAAACGTTTTGTTATCAAAACTTTGGATAAAATTAAAGCAATTTCAGATCCAGAGGAACGGCACAATGTACTGAAGGATATTTTGAAACACACTTCCGATCCTGCATTTGTGGTCGAATTTGATGCTCAAAATTGTCTAAAGTGGTTAGTGACAAGTTTGCAGAATAAAGAATTTACCACTGACGATGAATTGTGCTGTGCTTTGGAGATATTTCTCAAGACAATGGAACATGATATTGTACACTGGACTTCGATTGATAAACAATTTATCGAAAGTGTTGTGCAAAACATTTACAACAAAACTGACATTGGTCAAATTAAGGATGAAGAAAGGAAAATACTGGTAACATCTCTTTCCATTCTCGAATCTTCAGTTATTAACTGTCCGGGAAAATTTGTGCATGAAATTGAGAAACAAATTTCTTTGCCCAATTTAAATAATCTTTTGAAGAACGACAAATTCCCACAAGTCCAGCAGAATGTTCTTGCATTGATTAACGCAATTTTGCATCGAACCGATGCAACCAAAAAGCGGGCCATGGCTGCAACTTTGAGCTCTCGGCAGTTCAAAGACACGATTCTTCAATACATCGTTAATCGAAAGTATGTATTTTAATTTTACGATATTTAAATTTAATTGTATCTTTTTAGAAACTCTGAAAATGACAAATCTACTTGTGGAAGTGAAATAACCCATCAACTTTATGTGTTGCAAACTCTTTTGTTGCATTTTTATGAGGACAAACTTTATTCAGGTTCAAGTTTTGATGAAGCCCGTGATAAGGTGATGGAAATTAGAAACATTTATTCGCTTACCATGGAACGAGATTGCATTGACAGTAAGATGCCAAATTCAAACCTTTTCCGTTCCCAAACGAGCATTGCTTCAAATTCTAGCGGTGGCTCTTCAAATTCTTCGGAGAAGAACTACACCGAAGATTTTGAACGGCTAGGATTTCCTAACATAACTCATCCGTGGGAATCTTTCTTTGAGCCTCCAGGTGCATTGGTTCTAGATCTATTGTATTACTTCTCAAAAACACACACTGATGCATTTGTTCGGTTTGTCATTGAAAACTCTTCACTAGGGGACCGACAGCACGATTGTCCTTTGGTATTAGCTTCTTTTCGTCTTTCCAACTTGCTATGTGACTTGTTGGGCATGGGCAAAGCTCCTCGAGATGAAGGAAAAGAATTTTATGCGATGCTTTTCGATACCGATAAACCACTTGAAGAGTTTTTCTCTATTGGACTGTCATTGTTCAATCGAACTTGGCACGAAATACATGCTACCTCTAGTGACATTGATATTGTGTGTGATTTTCTTCACGAAAAGCTGCGAAAGACTCTTTCCAATCCCATTGCCACCCATTCGTTTGAAAGTTTCCGAAAGGAGCTATCAAAAATAACTTATGCAGAGATCAATAGGCGTTGGAATGAAGAACGAGATAAGCGAGACAGGCAAAAGGAGGAATTGACTGCCATAAAGGAACTGAAGACATTGCTCAAGCCAGAAATGTTGGACATTGTGCGACAGCATCGACTCAATTATTTGATTCGCGGTACTCGATTTGACAAGTACACTGCGAAAGGTAACGTTTTTGTTCGTTCATGCCATAAATGCTTATATTTTATCAATATTAGGTCAACGCATAAAGGACAAGTTTTGGTATTGTCGCTTGTCTTTAAACCATAAGTCACTTCTTTATGGCGATTGCGATGAAGAATGTAAAAATCTCGAGGAAATTCTTGTCAACAAGTTCAACATTTCTGACATTGACCAATTGATGACCGGGAAGGAATGTCCGCACATGCGAGACACTAAAGGGAAGAAATCAACTACTTCGCTTGCATTTTCTTTGATTTCTCGTGAAGATTTGGTTCGCAATTTGTGTTTCGTAGCATCGAATTCCGAAATTTTCGACTATTGGGTTGATGGCTTGAATGCTCTGATTGATCGTCAAATGGCTAGTCAGGAAGCCATAAAGGATGCTGAAATGTTGCTCGATTTGGACATCAAACTACGAATGCTCGATATTGAGGGTCTAAGCATTCCAGATAAAATGCCAGAAATTCCACCTTCACCACCGAATTACGAATTCACTTACAAACCCACTTTGATTCAATGAGTCCGACGACAATTTTGCATTTAAACATTGATTTTATTGATTTCATGTTATTTTTTGCCGCAATTATTAAAGCAATTTAAATGATCCAATTGTTTCAAGATATTTTATAATTCATAACAATTAATATTGTTTGTTCACCTCTTCGTTATTTGACTGGTTCTTTGCTATGTTGCGAAAAGCTTCAACCAATAAGCCAGCTTTGTTATTAGCAAACAGTCCTCGAATAGCTTCTTGTGCATTTCTACAGATAATGGTAACAAAAAATTAAAATCAAATTATTAAATTATATCAAATAAATAAGTCATACTTCTCAAAATAATCAAGTGCCTTAGCTTTCAAATTAGGCGCATTGTGCATATCAGCAAGCACCAAAAGGTAGGAAGCCGATTCGGGGGTGACCTTGGTAGATAGAGCATCCTCACAAACGGCCTTTAGTTGGTCCAAACCATACTAATGAAATAAAAGAAATAATAATAATCAATTTCGGTTTGTTGTCTCACGCAAACCTTATCGGCAGCAACCAACAGTTTGTCTTCTAATTGATCGATAGAAGCAATATTTCCACTGTAGACGAAATGCAAAAGACTTTCAAGCACATCCTTCTCTACATCAGTAATCTCAACTCTATTCAGTAGTTTTTCTTTAGTTTCATGTTTGAACATTGCAGCAAATACAGAAGATCGGGTAGTGAGGATATTCTTGTGAACATGAAATTCCTTTCCGCCAGCAACAAGAGTCACATCAGACAATTTGCCACTTTCCAAAAGACCGTCCAGATCAGTAAAAAGACTTTGTTGAATTGATTTCGCTAAACGATCAGCTTTCCATTCACGAGGTTCAATAATCTCCTGAGTGTTGTAGTCCAAATAGCAGCAAATCTAAATTATTTAACAAATAAAATTTATTAAATATAAATTTGATTTGGTTTGAAATAAATAAATACCTCGCAACGAATAGTCAATTTATTAGCTACCAAATATCCATTATCGTTATTGAGCAGATCATTTCGATTCACGGAGAACAAGATAATAGATTCGTTTTCTTTGCGAAAAATATAATTTTTATCTAAATTAAAACGAATAAATAACATAAAAATGTGAAAGGACCAACACAAATAAGGCAAATTACCTTCACTTTTACGCATCTGTCCTTGTGAATCAATGATAGAACTTTTACATTCAGCTTTGAAATTAAATCTTATGTTTGTTGATGCTAGAGTTAAGTAAATCGATGCACAGGAACTAGAGTTGGGATAAAACTTTAAATAAAATTGAGGTTGAACTTGTCCTGGCGGTGAGAAGATGTCTGATTGAACTGCTTCTTCACGAATACTAAAGTTGTCGAATGAAATTTGATGCACAAAATGGACATCTTTTAAATCGTTTTGAGTGCAAATGAGTGGCAACGATTCTTCAAAATTGTGTGCCATCTTAAATTGTGGAAGTACTTGGATATTTCCAAAAAAAGATTTGAAATTTTTTGAAAGATAAATGTTTCAGCGTGCACAACAGTCAAAGTGACAAACAGACTGCATGAAATTGTACCAGTTTAACTGTTTCAATCAGTCTGTTTGAAATTTAAATGGACAGTCATGTGGAAATAGTTGCTGTAACATGTGATCAAATTCAAAATAATTGTTGTCTGTGCTGCAAGTTGCTGTTGTTATTTGTTGAATGAGCAAATGGTCTTCGCCGAGCTTGTCGGTTCTCTACAGAACAATCCTTATTTCGGAGCTGGTTTTGGCTTGGTAGGTTTGACCGCGGCCTTAGCCGCTGGACGAAAAACAGCAATTCTTGCTTGGTCTGGCATTCGACGATATGCTTTCGTGACATGTGAAGTTAACTCTAAAGGTTGATTTAGTTTTTTTGTTTGCTTTTTTTTACTAAATTGATTGTTACTTTTTATTTTAAGACAAGAGTTACCAATGGGTTTTGGAGTGGATTACTCGTCAGTCGCATCGCACCCAACATGTGTCTATGTGTACCGAATTTTACGAGAATGAAGTAGGCCGTGTTTCGACTCGGTTCGCTTATATTCCTTCTCCGGGAATACATTTCTTCAACTACAGAGGTCACATTGTTCGCTGTGAACGAGTCCGCGAACAAATGGATGCACTTGCAGGTGTTCCTTACGAAGTTGTTACGTTGACAACTCTAGGTCGTGATAAATCTGTTTTCACAAATATATTTAATGAAGCAAGAAATATCGCACTTGCAGAAGTGGCAAACAAAACCGCAACTTACGTCGCTTTTGGGCATGAGTGGCGTGTTTTTGGCCAGCCTAGAGCAAAACGACCAATAGAGTCAGTCATTTTGGACGAAGGAGTCTCCGAACTTGTGGTCAAAGATGTGACAACGTTCCTCGACTCTTCCCAGTGGTATCAAGAAAGAGGTATTCCGTACCGAAGAGGATATCTATTTTATGGTCCTCCGGGTACGGGAAAATCATCATTCATATTTTCATTAGCCGGCCATTTAAACTACTCAATTTGTGTTCTCAATCTGTCCGATGCATCCTTAACCGATGACCGATTGCTGCACCTGGTAAATACTGCACCGAGAGATTCTCTCATTTTGCTGGAAGATATAGACTGTTCAACTAGGCCCCATCAAGAAGACCAACATCCCGAGAGGTGGGAAGGCCTTTCTCGTGTAACCTATTCAGGACTTTTAAACACTCTGGATGGTGTGGTCGGTAGTGACGCACGAATTTTGATGATGACCACTAATCATATCGAGATGTTGGATGACACCTTGACCAGACCCGGCCGAGTTGATCTAAAAGTGCTAATTGACAATGCTTCCGATTTCCAACTCAGGCAAGCTTTTCTTTCCTTCTTTCCCGAAGAGGACAAGTCGTATGGTGAACAATTCGTTGCTCATGTTCGGAAGAGCTATCCAAAGCCAATTTCAATGGCTCGTGTTCAGTCGCACTTTTTGCTTAATCGTGATAATCCAAAAGATGTACTGACGAAGCCGATTCTGTAGAAACTTATGTAGACCTATGAAAACTTAGCAATAAATTGATTTATTAAGTAAAAACAAATTCCTTGCTGTTTAACACAAAAGAAAATATCCATATTTATTTAATTAAATTCGGCTTGGGTACAACATAACTCGAACTCGTCGGCCCATTGCTTTGGATGGCAAATTTTTGTGGAACTTGGCTCGAACAGCGCCAGAGTTGCCATGTGCACGAGTAACCTTACCCCAGATGACACGGAATTTGCTGGTTTTGCCCGCTCTTCGGGGAACGACCTTCTTCCTACAAATGACAAATAAATATTAATACAAAAAAGGCACTAGAAAAGTAAACTTACGTCTTGCCCTTGTAAACAAAAGCCACTCGCTTTCCAAGGTAGAAATCAACTTCTTGACGTTTGTTGACACCTTCCAACTTTAGGAGAGCAGTATTCTCATATTGATTACGGAGGGATCGCTTGTATCCAGTGAAAACGCCTTTAACGTAGAGTCTGCACAACAAAGATAATATTAGGTGAGTGGGAAAGTGACAAATTGTCTCGGGACATACCGGCCAGGAGTAGCTGGGTTAGACACACGGGTTCGCTTCACTTTCTTTTGGGCTGCTGGAGCGGCAGGAGCAGACGCGGCTGGTGCTGCCTTCTTGGCAGGGGCTGACTTTTTCTCTTCGGGCATTTTGACCGAGCGTGGAACTGGTCACGAGTGGAAACAAATCAAACCAAATGGATCAAAAAAGCCAAACACAGAAACGCGACAACTACACGCTGTGTTGGGGAAAGGGAAAAGGAAGCACACGTGACACATTCACAGACGAGGTGCACTCGCAATTCCAATACACCTCATTTATGAATGGATCAACTCGCTATGTTGTTTCGTTGATACATTGACATTTGATACTTTCGTAATCATTTGAATTATTCTTTAAATCAATTATTCATTATTATCAGTTCAATTTTGTAATCTTTTCAATTAACTGTTTTATTAGTGCATCATCTCATAATCATTTATTGGCGTATTGCATTTATAACAATTTTTTGTTGAATTACCGGCAAAAAATAATCTTGTTTGATCAGTGTTTTGTATCTGACAAATCGCTAAATTGAGCATCTCACATAATTTCAACATGGTCATCATGGAGCCACCCACCTCAATGTCTTACAAAATTAAGGAACTTTTACTGAGGGCGTGGCGTGAACGTTGGACCGAGATCGAATTTGGGAGAAACATCAAACGACTATTGCCTCGTGGTGTCTCGGGTGATGTTTACGATCTGTCCGATTGTATTTTGCGGCAAGCTATCACTGGACCAGTGCCCAATTCATTGCTCATGTCTTACCTGAACCACTGTCTTGGTGCTGAGGTTATTTCATTTGGTGCTGCTATCCTGGCCATAACCAAAATACAAGATCCAAAGCCTAATTGCATATTCTGTTTATTAGATTTCATTGAGAAGTACAAGTAATGTCGCTGCCTTTGATTGAACTAGTTCTTAACTGTTTGTTTATTTTAGATTCAAAATATCTTGTCATGGGAATGAGGATGAAAGCCTTGCCCTTTGTAGAGCTTTGGTTGCGCTACTTCACTGGCTTTATCAAATCGTTTCAAACTCAATCAATGGATCGTTTACAACATCGTCACCTGAAGATATTAATCTTCAGATTATAAAGCTAACTTCGAATATGTTAAAATATATAACGGAATCTCCATTTTTGCAAGCACTTTTATATGTTGGCAAACTAGAGGAACCATCTCTATGGGCTAGTTGGTGTAAGCTATACCTCGAAGCAAACGCTAAACTCACATTGATCAGCGACAAATCATACGAAAGCACGATTCAAGTGATAACTAATTTTCAAAATAACGTTGAATGGCTCAATGCAACAATCAGCCCCGATCTCTATTTAATTTCACCTTCTCCTGTGGTCAGCGTATCTATAAAGCAGATCACAAGTAGTCCCACTTATATTCCATATCGACCAATTGCCTATCGGTGCATTCAGGCTGCAATTTCTTTTGCTGCTGTGCTTGATCAGCTTATTTCGGCCGAAGTAACTGCAAATCAGATTGCATTGATAGGCCGATTCTATGATATTAGTCTTTCTCAAATCTACTGCGAATCATTACACACATGTCTTGTCTGTCTTCTCGATGCAGACAAACTAAATACTGAAGATCCCAATTACTTGGTATATTTTCATACCTGGATTGCCTTCTTTCTCTTTAAAATTCCGCAAATATTTCAAATTTTGGCTCGTCTAAGACCATCGCCTGACTCTAACGGTTCAAATGATTTAGAAGTTGCACTTGATTTATTGTTGGAGAGAGGGCCTTTGCTTGAGCTATTTGACACTTCTTTAAAGACTGATTATATTCCAACGTTATTAGAAGAATTTGAGAAACGTTCACTTTTAACAAACAAATCAGTAGAAAGGTTTTGTGAAGCCCGAAAGGCAGCTAAGACTGCCATGGGTCATGTCAATACTTCAGGAGCAGAAGCGGGACCAATGATCTTTTTTGCTCGAGCTGATCAAACAATTAGTGCCGTGATTAATTCATTTCATTCAGAAAAACACGAGGAAACTTTGGCTCTAATGTGTCGAATGCACAAGAGTTTAGGCGTTATCCTTTGTACCAGCGCTTCCACTGGAAGCATGTCCACTTTTGCTCAAAAGTTAGTTTCTATGAACGATGCTTTCAAAATAACAAATGGCGAAAATATGCGAACGTCCCAACAGCGTGCAGTAATATTTGACATCAGTTTTTTGTTTCTTTGTACATTGGTGCAGCAATATGGCACTGAAGTATTGAACAACATCCCAGAAATCAAAGATACCTTTTTCGTCAAGTGGAGTACTTTAAATTTTGCACAACGACTCTCATCCGAAAATATTTTGAATTCGTTCTCTGAATCAAAACTCGATTCTTTATTGGGTCAATTCATAGTGTCCAGTCCAAGTGCAGAGTTTAAGACAAGTTTGGTTCGTTGGCATGACATGTGTGTTGCAGCTCAACTAGCTGTGAGCGAAGTATTAAATGCCTGGTGTAATGATGTTCTCTCAGTGGATGCTGTCAAAATTTTTCTGGAACGACTTAAAAAGCTTTGTTGTCTATCACTGTCTGCCTCTTGTTGGCTCATTGCGCAACTGAACGTTGCATCCCAAGACCAGTCGGTCAAGATTATGAGTATGCTTAACGAACTGAAGAATCCATTGACTATGGACAACAGTGGTGACAACTCTACTCCTGAGAATCCTGCCGACCCACTGATGTTATACTACAAAGAGAGGACTTCATTGTTGGAATCTTGTTTGAAGCAACTGTTTGACAAATATCTTCCACATACAGCACCTCTTCAGAAGTCGTCAAATTCTCCGACTCAATCACCTAAAAAGGTCCCGATTCTAACTCCGGCCACTTCTTTGCGTCTTTCACGAAATTCATTGAATGAACTTTTGGAGAATGCGCTAGACTCAAGTCAAGGCAACTTTTGTATGAAGAACATTTACGAGTTTGATTGTTTGATGGCTCTAGGCGGCGCCCGTTGGTTCACTAATAACGTGGTGAATATTTTATTCGAACAAACCGACCATTCAAGGCTTCACCAGGCAGTGGATCTTGCATACGGATTGTTTCATCTCGATCTAGAACAATGCGCTTTGGTTCTCCTCAGTAATACATTGCCCCGGTTATTACTTGTAAAGTCTGAACAGCATAATCTATCTGAACCTCGCGTTACTACATTAGTCCGTCTTGCCATAATGACCACATTTGGAGCTCTCTCTCAAATTCAAGCACTCAAAAATAACAAACTTTCTCGTCGTAGTGGCCATCGTCGCAATTATCAAGTAATTATACCAACTATTGCCCATATATATATATAACATGTTACAACATGTTATATATTTTTACAATTATACTAATAATTTTTCTCTGTATAGGAGACTTTACCCGAATGGCAGTTTGGAGAAATTGAACCAGACTTGTTAGAAGGTACTGCCTACAGTTATGAAATTCAAACATCAAATGGGTTAAATAACCTAGACATGCATTCCAATGCTAATGGAAACGGCTCCTCCGCAATGGAAGTGGACCTGATTGAAGATAAGTCTCAAGATGCCCCAACTGGTCATCACAACGAATTGCTCAATGAGCCTCTATATATTGAATTAGTCAAATTTTTCAATCTACTTCTAGACGAGTCAGTGGACAGTGAATTTACTCCTCGGTCATACATGTCGGTGGTAATGTTGGAAGAAATAGTTCTGTGTCTTCGAGAAGACGCGAACCAATTCTTTCAATTTGTACCATTTGCCCTTCTTGAAGGAGTCATTCGATCCACCTACGACATTCTCACTTTTGAGCAACTTCTTTCCTATCTTTCACTGGACAGTGCTCGTGCTAGGAAGACTGGTGCCCGACTGTTAGTTCAACTGCAGTTATCCAAATATCACGAAGTGTAATTATTTAATTATTTAGTTTACAATTATTTGATGTAATTTAATTATTCATTGCTGTAAATAGTACAAATAAAAAAACATAAATTATTGGGAGAATTATTATTTTTTTATTTGAATTTGTGTATAAGATTGATTGCATAATTCAAATGACAACAAGGTATAATTGGAACAAAAGAACAGCACAGACGGCAGTACTGTGCCGACCAACGATTAATTACAACCGACCAAACAGTAACAAGTGGCCACAAACGGCTCGTTACCGACGGTGAACTTGAACTTGAAGAATTGAAATAATCAGCTAAATTAGAAAAAAATATAAATTTATAACATACATAAATCGATTATATATATTATATAGTATCACATTTATGTTTAGATATTGCGCGTACAATCCACGCGCATATTGCATACTCGAATTCATCGGGGGTGGTATATAGTTTGCGCACGACCACTTATTTGTAAACACTTTAAATTAATCTCACTATGTTTTGAAGTAAAATTCAAGCGCATTTGTAAACTATTCACACACAGCAAATTCACTTTCACAGAAAACATTGAAGAGGGAAAATAAATCGAACCGTCCATTGAATTGTTGGCGATCAATGAACAGTGACGCGGCAATGAAACAATAAATCAGTTGATTGATCAAAGGATATAAGATAAATGTGGCCAGATGAAGATGAGCGAGGTGAGAAGTTGACTTTTTTTTTCATTTCGATGATTTATGCAAAAAGGTGTAGTGCCATGATCAATTTTGAGTTTTAATTGCTAAGCTCAACTAAAATGCTCTGAATAAAATGTCCAGAGCAAAAAAAATTAAAAATGAGGCATAGAAGTATAGTGACTTGAGCTTGTTTTCTGATTGATGAAAGCCAAGCCCGCGTTGGCATTCACCATTCGATTACTGCTGCTATTGGTAACGCCAACTTTATTGTGCATGTGACCAGAAAATGTTTGATGTTTGTTGTTGCTAATCGAATGGTGGTCACTTTTCAATCTCTTCCGATGTACTTCACTTCCAGTACCAGAAGTAATCATCCCAATTCTATCAGAATTTCCAGTGGTCGAAGCACTAGCAAAAAACGAGTCAACTTGATTGAGATTCGAAGAGACCGAAGGCAACGCTCGCTTCTTCGAGTTGGATTGAGTATTCGACAGACCATTAACATTAACACCATGAATTAAGCTATTTTTCGCAACTTGATGACTCGACCCAACAGATCGATTGTTGGATGTGCGTTTCACTTCATGTGTTCGATTCAATTTAGCTAAATCGTAGCTACTGGAATTGGTAGCTGTAGGAGAATAAGTAAACTGTTGAGACGATTTGTGATGAGCTTGCGACTGGTTAATCTAAAAAATCACCGTTTAGAAATAAGAATAATTTAAAAGTACCAAAACATCTACCGTATGGCTTGGGTGAATGTTATTGTGATGAGCTTGAGCGGTACGTGAGTGACTGTTGTAATTGGCATTCTCAGGAGGTGAATGAGAACTATTGCTAGAATAAGCGCTGTCGGGACTAAACGTTGTCAGCAAGTGACTTGTGAGGTGATCGTTTCTTCCGAAAAATGATGAATGCGATGGGGTATCTCCTCGAGAGTTATCTCCTGGCGAACAGTATGCCGAAGTTGGCTTCAAGCATTTCACGCCAGATTCCTTGAGAATACCTTTCACTAGGTCAGAATCTTTGGCTATTAGTTCTTTATGCTCTTCTCCGATCCGGACCACAAGGTGAGCATCGTGAGCACCCTTGACGGTAGCACACCAATCATTCGGGAGCTATAGCAATCAAGATAGCCTTAATACAAACAACCGACTGCCAATAGTAAATCAACTTACAGCAATACCCTTATAGATTGCAGCCAAGTAGATGGCAACGCAAGCAAGAATTGGTGATGGGTATTCAACACAAAGCATAGTCAAACGATTTACTTCACTTGATATTTTATAAGCAGTAGTGTACAGGTCTTTCGAAGTTCCTTCAACCGGATTTTGCGAAGCTTCTACAATAAGCACCTGGTAATGTCGAATTTGAAGAGTGAATCCCAAGACTTGAAGTAATAAATTTTCATCTCGAATTAATCGATCGCAACATTCGGCATAATCCTAAAATAATTGAATTATTATTTTAAATAATCTAGTATAATATTACTAAAATAATATTGAAACAAACATACCTTATCAGTTTTCTTGATATCAATATTATGAATTAACATAAAAGAAATTCGAACCAAATGCTCTTTGAAAGCGGGATGGTCTTCAAATTTACAGGCCAGGTATAGGCAGGCCAAAGCAATTCGACAAGGGTCATATTTTTTAAAAGATCTTAACATATAGAATCGATGGAAATAAATGTATGCTGTTTCTTTGCATATTGGTTTCAATTTGAGTTGATTTGCTACTTGGCGAATAAAAGAGGTTCCTTTTCGACGTAATGCCAACTCAGAGTAGTATGAGATGTCATCTTTGCGCGATGGTGTGCGATTTTGAACATATTCTTGCGAGCAGACCCAATCGTGGTTGAAGGGTGATGTGTGCAGATATTCATGTGCAACATCATATGACTCATTGGTGGTGACACTTTCGTTGCTAACTTCGTGGTCGATCAAAGATGGAGTAACCGAACCGAACGAGAGTGGTTCAACTTTGGGTTCTTCATCGTAGAAAAGATGTAACGTGGGTTTTGGTGCACGTTTTGATGATGATGATGATGAGGTGTGTGAGGTGCGAGGAATGGTTGCGAGATGATTGGAATTGCCGTGACCAAGCTTTGGTTGTGGTTGTAGTTTCGTGTCCAAGCCAATCGTTGTAATTACATTCGACATATTACTGCCAGACCCAAAATGAGTTGACGCTTTCAAACGTGGACCGAACTACACCAGCAGCACGGTGGTGCACAACCAGCAACGAGCCTGATCACGGGCGAATTCACACTCGACGTTCGACGGATGATATGACGATTTTCGGTATTTCGGGTCAATTTGGTGACCAAGGACAATTGTTGTACACGATATTGAGGTCGGTGGAAGTTAGATTTGATAGATAAGGGGGCGAGATTGGAGATGAAATCTCACTTGGACAAACACGCAGCACTTGCAAGACAAAAACAACAACGCAACGAGTGAGCAAGGAGCGAGTAGGAATTTTCCAGAAACAGAAAACGAGCAACACCACTCTCCTTTCGGGGAAGTTTCCTCAAACTCGAAAGAAGAGGAGGCCAATGTAGAACAAAAGATATATTTTTATATTGATGTTATAGTGTTCAACAGATACAAATTGCATTACTCCGAACCGAGCTTGACTCAATAATGATCACAGATCAAACAATAAACCATTCTTTCGAATCTATTCTGTTCGGGCAATTTACGCGTGGAAGTAGACTGCATCATGTCATCTGTGGACGGCTTGTGTGTAATGTTTTTCTTTCAATGCGCATGTCGCAAAGCGGTGTCGCGCTAAAAATAAGAGTTCGTTGAACATTTGTTTGCTTGTTTTGCCTTAAGCAATATGGACCCGTTATCGTTCCGTGCTGCCCAAATTAATCCTCTTTTGGATGAATGGTGTCTCGAGTACAAACCACTCAACTATGCACAATGTGTTTCACTACTGGAGAAAGCCGTCATTCTGTCCCGGCTCGATGTGGTCAAGTATATTCTTGCGGTGATTAACGGCTTAGAGTCGAAATTGTTTGTTTGGAACGAACAGAAGAAAATGTTTCTAGTGGCTCAAGGATATGCCACCGCGCATCTCAATTCGGCTTCTTTTCGGAGTTTTCTTATGCAATTTGCACAACTCGGGACCCAATTCCGACAAATGTATGAATTCACTCAAATGGAATATTTTCGTGGGCAAACTTTTATGGCATTTCAAAATGTTCTCGGTAATATTCTTGAAGAAATCATTCAGAAAACGGTTGAAATATGTGAATATTTTAGGAACAACAAAACGAAAGTTGTTAACGAATTTAATATTTCTTTACTTGCTCTGGCTCCTCACCTCGACAGCGACATTAATGGAAACATAATTTTGACCATTCGTAACTTATTCGCCATCTACTTGGATGTGGTTCAGGAGTTGCAATTTAATTTACCTCGACAATACTGTAACCAAACTTTGACTGCCATTTATAAACGTTTATTCATTCCCCACAAGCGAATTCGAAGTATTGTCTACACTATATTTGACTACTGTCTTCGCCCAACATTTATTTCCATAGAATATTTGCTGACTCAATTTGAATCTGTCTCCCAACTGTCAGAATCTTCAGAATTTCTTTTCTCAAGTGATTTCAAAACATGCGAAGACGTTTATTATGATTCGTATTCTCACAACGAGCTTAATCTTTTCTGGTACAATTTTTTTCATTTTGACAATCAACTTTGTCAAGAATTGCCTTTGTTTTCCGCGCATTCTTTAAAAGCTATAACTGAAGCCATTAAAGGGAGTTTTGTTCTTCGTAAAAATGGTTTGCCAGTAAATTCTCTGTCTAACTGTTCAGGCAAATTATTATCCGAATTCCATTCCAATCTAAATGTTTGTCTTCAACGCTATGCTCATAGTGAAGAACAATTTGACATAGAAACTCAATTCGATGAACAATTTTTCGAGTTTAAAGTAATGGACTCAATTAAAGATTTACTTCAATTGCCTGATTTGAGGGCTTGCCATTTTAAGTCTTATAACCTGCCAATTATGACTGTTTATGATATGCATACCATCATTGAAGAAGCTTTAAGTTCAACATTTGTCACAATATCTCATCCAATTGTCCACGAATTTTTAACTGAATTTCGTCACCGTCATTTGAAGCTGTTTCATTATTACACCGATTTTTTCCTTGCCCAAAATCCTCTGCATATTTTACAATATATTTATTTTTTATTTCCAGTTATCAAGGATATTCGTGATACTAAATCTTTCGATATAATTGAGCCACTTTTGAAACAATGTCACCGAAATAGTGGCAATGAATTTGGAAATGTCTTACAGTTTTTCAAGCCCAATCTTTTCCAAATCGAACAGCTCGAGTCTTATGATGACTACACTATACAGTTGGAATTGTTTGATAGATTCTATTTCCTACCTTCATTCTCAAACGACCTAAAACCAGTATCTAAATTAAATTCGAGGGATGGTCGCCATTTCTATGATTTCTGGCCACTTACTCAACTTTTTAATCCAAAAATAACCGAAACATTCAATCAGTTATTCCAGTTTTTGCTTAAATTGCGCTATGTTCAATATCGAATCGGCATCGATTATTTTCTTTCAGAAAATTTCCGCGTTATGAAATTAACCAAAGAAAACTACCTGTTACGTTTTCGGTTACTCAATACAGTGGTACTCATGGGTCGACAAATGGAATCCAATCTTCGAGAATTGGTTCAACACACAGAACAGAAGTTCAATGGTGCGACCACATTTGAGGATTATCTCACTCAACATCAACGATTTTTGGAAAAATTGACTCATATAAACAAAACAATCACCAAAGCGACCTTCGTTCAAAATATATTCAAATCTATTTCCAAGTTTTGTCATACAAATGCTTCAGTAAACGTAAAAGGCCGAAAGCAATTGATTTATGACGCATTTGTTCATCTTGACAGAATTGGCCAGGATGACTTCTTCGGTTCATTGCAACTATAAGTCGATTGTCGTAGTCTCAAATGTTCTTTCCTGTGATAACTGTGGGACAGTTACTGTCCGCCTTAAAGCAATTTCAATTGAAAACACTGCCACCTATTTCTACTGCCTTTGTGCTGACATAATAAATGCTGCATGCACGTGGTTTTGGTCAACAACAATTGTCACAGTGTGATTTTGTATTTTTATAGCATTACTTTTTATTAAAATCACTACTAATAAAATGGATGTTAAAGTTGAATCCAGTGTTGATTCCAATGATATAATTAAAGTTGAAGATGATTTGACATTGAATAAGCCTAAAAGTGAAACTTTGACTGACTGCGAAACTGACGATGTCAAAATTGAACTGAAAACTGAAAATGAGGATTCATCTGAGAAAGTTGTCAATTTGTATTCTTACATAGACCAAGATTACACTTCCGAGATATTTAAAATTGAAGTTCGTAATTTGCCACAAAGAGTGAACCATGCGGTATGTGAATGTGTGTGTGTAAGTTGTCTGTTTTAATTTGGACTATTATCTAGACATTCCACAAATTTCTTCATAAGAATGACATCGAATTTCGCAAGGCCAAAGTAATTCCGGCAAATAAATTTAAAAGTGAAAAAGCCTCTCATGCATATGTGACACTAAAGTCGGCCGAAGACCGAACTAATGCCATTGCCAAGCTTGACAATATTAAATTCAAAGGTGCAATTTTGTCAGCGCAAGAGTCGAGACCTTTGCCTGATCCTTTGCTGATTAAACGTCGTGATAATGCTGAAAACAGAGGAAACAAACGTCAAAGAACCAATGAGAATGACAAATCAAAGGAAATTTCAAAGGCAGCAATCGACGAAAACTTTGATATTTTACCGGAAGAGAAACGAATTGAAATAATTAATTCTCAAGTAGCCTCATTATGGAACGTTCCCTATGATGATCAGTTGTCACAGAAGGCAACTCTTTTGCAAAAAGTGATGAAGACTTGTTTTTATGACTTTCGTAAAATTTGTAATGACTTTCCAAAGACAAATGAGAATCGACTTGAGGTGAAACCTACTCTGGACTGGTTTGGCAATGTTCAAATTGAAGGTTTAGTAATTGGTTCTCCTGTTGTGAACGGCTATCGAAACAAATGCGAGTTTAGTATTGGTTCCGATCGTGTTGTTGGTTTCAGATTAGGCCTGTACAAGGAAGGAACCATCAAAGTGGTGAATCCACCAGACAACTGCCCTATCATCTCTGAACAGATGAACCAAATTTTGCGTCACTTTCAACAATATCTAACGGAGAAGACCACTCTGGCTGGCTTTGATCCAGTGACACACGAGGGATATTGGAGACAAATTATGGTGCGCACTACACGGGCTAAGCAGGGTCTCATCTCAATTGCCTTCCACAGACAGCAATTTTCTGATGAACAGGTAGAGAAAGAAGTTATCGAACCCATAAAATTGCATTTCGCGGACAACTCCTGTGGAGTTTGTTCAATCTATTTCCAAGTGATCAATGACCGATCAAGTCAAGTGTCCAAAGCTGAACCAAAACTTGTTCATGGCGAAAATCATGTTTACGAAAAGTTGATGGATGATTCTCTTCAATTCCGCATTAGTCCTCTTTCCTTTTTCCAGGTATATTTTCAATGTTTGCTATATTCTATTAACCAATTAATATTAAATTGTATATTTTTAGGTTAACACAGATGCAGCAGAATTGTTGTACGGCAAAATTGTTGAATTAGCCGCTTGCAAGCCTGAAACAACAGTACTCGACATTTGTTGCGGTACAGGCACTATTGGACTGTGTTTTGCGCGTTCAGTGCGCAAAGTAATTGGCCTTGAGTTGAATGAGGATGCCATCAAAGATGCTCGTTTTAATGCACAACTCAACCAAATAACCAATATTGAGTTTTACTGTGGTCGGGCCGAACAGTTGATCTCTCAAATATTGAATAATTTAGGTCCTCAAGATGGCGACGTTGTTGCCGTTCTTGATCCTCCACGAAGCGGTCTTCGTATGTTTGCCAATTGTCACTTTGGTGCTAAACTAATCGAATCTTTTACAGCTGCATCCTTGATCAAGTCCGTTCGTAACAACGAGAAAATCAATCGATTGGTCTACGTTTCGTGCGAGGCAAACGCAGCACGACGCAACTTTCTTGAGTAAGTGCACTTGTTTATTGCTAATTGAGCCAGCAATTGAGAATAATTGAATTGTCATTTCCATTCAGTCTGTGTCGTCCCAGATCGAAGGCATACCACGGTCGTCCATTTGTGCCCCGAAAAGCCATTCCCGTGGACATGTTTCCACACACTGACCGATGCGAATTGATTTTGCTTTTCGAACGAATATAAACGGGCTCATTAGTGACAAGTACTGCTTCTTCAGTGCCGCCAATTTGCTTCACCGCCGACCATACTTGACCCAACACTTGTATATAGAGCTGTACATACAGGCAAGAAAAGTCTTGTAAAGTGTCTATTAAAAATGTTATTTAAATGTGGCCAATGTAGATGTATGGTTTAAATATTTGTCTGTTTATTGGCAAGTCAATATTTGTATAACATGTACAAATAAATGTGTGCTACAAACTTGAACTTTGAACAACTGAAAACGATAGAAAGGCAAATAACACTTTGAGTAGGAATAGAATTAGATAGGGGGGAAACCAGTTAGTGGTCACAGCCAAAGGCTGGTCCAATTGGTCATTAAGTGGTTCACACATTACCACTTTGGTAATCAGTTTGTCAACTGTCTAACTGTGTCACACGCACAATACATCGGCTTTACATTGTTCTCAGGATGACTAGTTGCACGAGAGGAGAATGGACATTGGCGAAACGAACAGGACACACTCTCAATCGAGTAGATCAATTTGATTAGTTTATAATTATAATTATGGTCACGATAAATTGTAGTCGTAATTAGTTTAGTCGTAAATGAGAGTTGGCTATATCACACTTGGGTTCACTTGTGCAGACATTCCTTGTGCCACTGGGAAAGATATGTGTGGAAGAGGTGGCGGCCATCGTTGAGCACATTCTGCACATTGTGCTTGCGGATCATGTTGTCAAAGTACATCTGAATGTCATTGCGATCCATTTGTCTCTCGATGATTTTGTCCCGTTCCTCCAACATCATAGTGAGGCATAAAAAGAGCATAAATGCATCGTTTGGACCGAGCTCTTCCGGTGACAGAAGACGCTCATTCATATCAATGCCGTTCATCTTGGCGTTTGTGTTCATTCGTTGGCTCTTCGATAGAATCACCAAAGACGAAGTGGAGGACGAGGAAAGGTTGTCCAGGTTGCAATCGTCGTGGTTGGTCACACTCAATGTTTGCAAGTTCATTGGGTTTAAATTGTTCAAAATTTCCTCAGAAACACTTTTGGCCATTAGTTTAGGAAAAGCTTGCTCGCAATTCACCTCGAACTCGCTGATTGGCGATTCGATGTCGACACTTATCTGAGGTCTAATGGGAGGCACCATTAAGTCCATTTTATCAGCTTTGCTTGCATCAAAACTAGCATTTGTTAGCGAATCAATGCTCATACTTTTGCCAACCGAGAGCAAAGTCTTAGCCATGGCTAGTTTAACAGATGGCTTGGAACGTTTACGCTCTTCGTTGTTGCTTAGTGTTACCGTAGAATGGACACTATCCATCAGATGACATGTCTTGTAGTCTTCAGTCAAATATCCAGGATCTTCGATTGAATTATCATCGAATCGACCGACGTCATCGTCGTCGGAATCATCTCCATTGCAATGAGCATTGCGTAAACCGCTCAAGCAATGAAAACGTTGTCGGCGTTTTGTAGCTTCATCAGTTGTTTTCAAATTGTCATTCTCGTTTACATCAATTCTGTTCATATTGATGCTTTGTACTGACTCGTCCGAGGCTGTAAAGTGATTAGATGTAAGATAACTAGCACTAGCACCGACCCAATGACGTACCTTGCACCATGGAAGACAATGTGTTCGATCGTTGAATACCTGAATCATATGTGGAACAGGAAGAAACATCGTCAGTTTGGCTCTTGCTAGTTGAACCATTTCGATTGGCCTTTCTGTACTCGGAAAAGACTGACTCGTCCTCCTCATTGTCCTCAAAGGATTGCTCATTGAGCAGAGTGGCTTCATAGCACTCACTGGACATTGAGCCAAATGGGTCGCATCTACTCGAACCAAGGGAGGGCTGATCAAAGTCAAACTTTTTCCTGTGTCTCGACAAGTCGGGACTATCCCAGGGCATTGGTCCAGCGAAGCCATTTCTACTGGTAGCACATTCGCTGTTGACATTCTCTGCAAAATCACATTCGTCACTGTCACTCATGGTTGGAGAGTCAAGCACTTGCGAATCGGAACTGAGAGCATTTGGAAGGAATTTAATACTTCGAATTCGACGATTCAATGGTTTCGAAACCGTCTTCGTGTTAGAGCACAATTTTGGTTTGTCCACTTTATCTTTGGGTTTCGTGTCCGAATTCTTTTCCAACTGAGAAACAGATTTTTCAGTTTTACTTCGATTCGGGATGTAGAGGTACCCATCGTCAAACAGGTTTTGGTAGGCAGAGTTTGTCGGTGGAATGGATGCCCAAAGTACTTCGAGCATTTCAAGTGTGTCTTCGAAAGGAAATTCTCGTTTCAAGTCGAGCAACAGCCATCGGTAGCAGAACAATAGTTCGTGTGCGCCATTGTCGTAGAGGTAACGGTAAAATTCTGGATCGTAATGCTTCAGCAGTGCGGTCAAGTGTTGAAATTTTCGGCTCATTGCTTGACCATCCGGATCCAGAGAAAAGTTCTCTCCCAGTCGGTTCATTAAAGCACAAAATGTGATGTAAGCCTGAGCTTCATCTGTAAATGGCAAGCAATATTGAGACTTGGTATATAGCTAATCAATCAATCAGCAAGTGGCTTACCTTTCATGACGTAGAGCAATGGAGATGCGAGATCGCTCATGCCTTGACAGTAGCGATACTGATGGTTCAGTGCATAGGTGATGAGGATGTTGAATAAACTGGTCACATTCTGGTTGTCGTCCTCCTCGGGGTCGGCCTTTCGGTTTGCGTAGAACGGATGGTGTCGGTCTGTGCGGTAGACGTCCTTGCGTACCATATTGCACAGCTGTATCACTTCGGCATCTATTTTCGTGTTCATCTGCCACAGGTCTCGCATTTGTCGGTACGTTTCGCATCGAAGCTTGATAAAGTCTAGTCTCTCCTGACCTGTGTAGTTGTCAGGATATACGTTGAGCAAATGTTTCCATATCACACGACGCAAACTTTGTTCCACGCCTCGTCGGTAAACAGCAATGCGCAATTCGCGTTGCGACAAAATGCGACCCTCCGAGTCTTGGAAAGACCGAAAGGCAACATCATCAATCGGATCAAGACGCTTGTCGTCGGCAATGATGTATTGGTAAATTGTCTCGGCTAAGTACCACGAATTGTTCGTTGTCGAAATGGCCTTTTCCTTGATTTTCTCAAGCTAAGACCAAATTGTCAAAATGCGAATTTGCTCAAATACCAAACAATTCAACAAACTTACTTGTTTGAAGATGAAATTGTTGGTTTTGTTGATGGTTTGAGCAAGAATAATATCAGAATTGGTGACCACGTCCCATTCAGACAGAATATTTCGATATTTATTGATATTCTTCGAGAGTTGCCAATCGCCAGTTAAGTTGGCCAATGCATTGCCGTAATCGATCACATTCAAAGAAATGTCCAAAAATGGATGAGATGAGCCAAGAAAAGCTTGATGCAAATCGGCATCCTTGTTGATCAAGTTGCTTTTCTTCGTGGATCGATCCAAATAGTAAAGTGTAAAGTCACTACAAAGTAAGTCATCAAGATCAGCCAATTAGTCGACCAAAATGAGACTTACCATTGGAGATTAAATGCACGTACAACGAGAGACTGCAAAATTGCAAATGAAGTCAACTGAGGGTCTACACAGAAGTTGCAGATATTGTTGTTGTTGTTGGCACTGACAATATCCTCTCCAATCTCAATCAATGGCGATTCAATCACTGGTGAGACATTGTCTTGAGCGGCTTTGGTCACTCGAATCTGAATAGCTTCAGGTATGTGGTAATCTATTAAGTTGGTCATTTTTGTCGTATACGAGTCAAATACGATTTGGTTTTGTGTGTTTTCACAGTTTAAAGTCTTTCCCTGTAGTCAGACTATGATTCACCGAGTAGTGCAGAGGGGAATATTTCAATATTCATTGCATTCAAGCGAATTAAGTAGAGATGTCAAGTTTGTCAACTTGTTTATTTAGTGCTGCTGATTCACACATTCGCGTTGACATGTTCCTCGATGTCCATCGTAAGTGTTGGTTGGGGTGTCGAAAGACGGCTGCCGGCGATGCAACAAATTGAATTTAACTCGTGTCAGCACTGCGCCTGGTTTCAGACTATGAGTAAAGTGCCGATACGTTTGGCCAGTGATCAGTAGCTTGACTGGCAACAGTGTTACAGTCGAGCAAGTAGTAATCGCAATTATCAGTTAAAAACGACAAAAATCATTAAACTGTCGATATCATCAATTAGAGAATAAGCAACACACACACACGCACAATGTTGTCTCGTATTTGCGGAAAAATTTGTCACCAAGCTGTCACTGTTTCTAAGCCTTGTTGGTTATCGGTTGTTTTTCATTGGTGGCTGATAATCATCCTGATGTATTGGCAACAAGACTCAAAATAGAAGTACGAGATGAAATCGATTTGCGGTGAGCAGAAAACTGATGATACTCAACTACATATGCAGACTCTGAACAGACCGAACAGATAACAGAAAACAACGGTAAAACCAAAAGCACAATCAGCGAAGTGAACGTCAGTTAATGTTCACTATGAATATGTGAAGACGAATGACGAAGGCTGCGGCACAGAACTTATCATCACTCGACCTATGAATCGTCTCTTCGTGATGATGATGGCATGATACAGTCGGCAGACTGATAACAGCTATCAATTCATAGGATTTTCTCCAAATTAATCACTTCCACTGGGGGGCCATTCGATTCACAATCTAAACAAACAGAGGAACATATTCAAAATGTGCTTACAATGGTTGTCAAATCAATATTTACACCCAAACATCTAAAATGTGCCAAGTGTAAAGCAGCACGTAGGCAAGTGGCACTAGTGCATTCAGTTTTTAATGCTGCGCTAAGCAAAGCTATACACACCAAACATATAAACTCGGTTATAACTCGATTTTACCGCAGCCTGACGTTGATGTTTTTCAACAACAAAATCACTGAGATTGGCAAACGAAGATGCATCAGGACAACTCACAAGTGATTGGTTATTGCAAATTAATATTGATTGGCAAGAGCCATAGACGTTGAACCTAAATTGGAGGACAAAAGTGTCAATCAATAATTGGAACACATTGATCAATTGGGTAATCTAATCTATAGTTCGGCAAGTTACCAGTTCAAAAAATGAGGCTGGATATCCAAAAGTGAGTTTGGCAATGTCACTTCCAATCGACGTGGAAAGCCATCATTTATCACTTGGGGATATTACTGCAGACAGATGGCTAGCATGCTGCAAAGTGGCGCTCTGGGGCTGTTCCAGAAACAGTGCAAATCAATGACCGAAAATGGGTGAATGAAGTGACACGCGTAGGTAGTGCAGCGGTAGTAGTAGTTGTGTAGTACTGCCAGTTCGGGTAGTGGGCAAAGAGTTTCAGGAACTAAGTGAAATCGCAAAGGAAAGAAGAAGAAGAAGCGACAACTCGCAAGCTCGTTGGCCTTTCACTATACCGAATGCATGTTCTGTTATGGAAAGTTTTGCACATAAACACAGACTCACAGTGATAGTGCGTGTACGGTCTTGTTGACTAGTAATGCACTCGACCAATACACATCACTGGCACAATGTACATTGACGCATACGTGCAATATAGCAATCAGGCCAGACAGACCGCTCAGACAGTCTAACTGCAGTTCGTGTTACGAGCACCAGTGACACAAACCATAGGTGGCCACTGATGGGACAGAATGATTTTCAATGTCGATCAATGCCATTTGGAACAGTCCGAGGTTCATTCAGTAGAGCTGCTGGCAATTTGCAAAGTTCGAGTCGATCAAGTGTTTATTTGTTTGTTTGTTTACATTTGTCGAGTGGGAGGTGCCAAGCGAGTGGGAGGTGCTCCATTCACATCAGCCGTGATTCGACAAATGAGTGCGACGCAATATTTGGTGCACTCGATGCAATTAGGGTTACTTGGTTGATTGTGCTCACCTTAGGTGGCCACTAATTAAGAATATGTCCAGTGATTACAGTGGGGTGCACTCAAAATAGCGCACAGCCACAAGAGCAGCAACAACAACAACAGGATCGCACTTTGACTCAGTGCCTGTCAGTGCACTTGTGTGGAGCAACTTGTGGGCGATGAGCACTTTCCGTAAGGTGTTTGCCTGTTAGCGTCCCTCTGTCTGGAACTGTGCAAGTATACTTAAGTGGTTAGTGTGTCTGCACCTAACTGTAGCCATTTCATATCAAATGTACCGGCCGCAACTGAGTCGGTTCCAGTCCGAGTGGGACACCTCAAATTGAACTCATTCAATGGCCACTTGACGATGGGGCACTCAGAATCACCAGGCAGATCAACTAGATGCATCACGATTGTTGTGGTAGTAAACGTGAAGTGACCGGTTTATCGAATCGATCGCTCAGATCGTTATCATCTGTGCTCAGAACAACAACAAAAGGATCAGTCAGAGAAGCTTGGGAGAAGTGTTCGTTCTCGATTCGTTCGATTCCTGATTGAGAAGGTGCAGCTGTGATAGTCGTCAAGTGGCGCCCATCCGGCGCCCTCACTGTGTTTGTATATAGTTCGGCTGGATTGTGATGATGGCGCGATCTTGGCGTCAGTAACAAGTTATGCTCAGTGTTCGGTGTGCCATTCAGGTAAGCCGTGGCAAGGTAGCAGTACAACGGGTGACATAGCACAGAGTCTATTGAACCAGACTGATTGTGAGACTGTTGCCGACTGCTGGTCTCAACCGTCAAGCACCTAACCAACTAGCAGAGCCAACTCCCAACAACAAGCAGTGCAATTGTCAATTGGAAAGTGCATCAGTGCACGGCCACTCGATATCGATTGTCTGGTTGACCACTGACCAATGTTTGCCAGTGGCCATTGTTGTTCTCCACTTGGCCAACAGACCACTTTGTACCCGCTGAGGCAGCAATACGAGGTCATTTAGTTGTATCTCGTTTTGGTGGCAGTGCCAATCTAATCGACCACTTCTGTCGTCCTCGGCGATAATCCATCGCTCCCAGTTGTTGTCATCCATTCCTGTGGCGACAGTACGAAACCATCCCGGCAACAGGCCATCACTCCAAATCACTCCAAGTCTGTTCGATCCACTTGTCCCTGGTTGAACGCATTGGGCTAAATTGAGCCAAAATGGATCGGTTTGTCAATCAGTCAATTAGTGGAATTGAATTGCGCCAAACGCCCACGGCTTATTTGCGTCATGGCTGGGTCGATTATGTACTGCAATGTACACGACAAATCAACAAAGTGAAGCCAATTTGTGTAATAAGAGAAGAGAAAAGTAGATCTAGCACTGGCTCAGGTAGATTTAGACGAGTTCGTATTGCACTAAATTCTTGGTATTGCACCACGGAATAAGTGCACTTTGCTGCTAAATGCCATTCGGCATTGCATTCGGAATCACTTTTGCGAGTCATCTCAAGTAGTAAAGGACCTCAAAAGCATCCATCGGCAATAGGCCACTATTTGTTCACCTGAAGCCAGCATCACTGGAGCAAGCACGATTGCCAATTTGTACACAGAAGCACTGCTTTTAAGTGCCCACTCGGGTGTTCTGGTTGTCCTATTTGAAATGTTCAGTGCCGAATGTGTGCGCACTGGGTCGAAGGTTCGGGAATGATTGACCGCGCTGTTTACTCTCACTGTTGTAAAGTGAGTACGTTGTCCGAATCACGTTTGCCTTGTGCCTACTCCGAAGGGCATTGGTGTGCACACCTCGGTGGTGTTACGTCGATCACTGCCGAATGGTGACTTATGACTTGTGCCGACACACGCCAAATGAGTCCAATTAATTTGACAGACTCAGTTGGACTTGCTCCTACCGGAACCTTGGCAAATAGTACTCGATCTCACTTGTGGTAAACACATTGCCTCACTCAATCGATTCCATTGACAACATGCTCTTACAGTGTTGGCCTACACTCAAATACAAATGAGCAAAACTGCCATGGCACACCACTCCACTGGACAACTTTGGTCACATCGAAGTTCGAACGTGGCCAGGTCGAGTTGGAGAAGTAGCCACATGTGACCAAAGGGTATCGAGTACATGTTTGGTCGGGCAGTGGTGCTCGGCTCATCTTTTGTGGCCACAATTGGCCACACATGTACATCACATCGGAGTTGTCCTCGTCGACCGAGCTCGGCAGGTTAACCCTTTTAGCCACTACATAGAGCACTGTAATGAGAGTGGCACCTGTCTCGGTGGCAACATCTCCCCAGTTGTGTCGATCTCATTACACCACAACTGGTTTCATTTGGCCAGTTGATTGTCAGGTGTGGGGCTGTGGTGGTGCGACAGTGGTGTCACTGTGCATGAATCATCTAGTCACTGTGTCACAAGTGGCCAGAATGGATCGAGAATGGAAAGGTCACTCGAAGCAGTGCACAATGCTGCCGGCTGTTATGTGGCAATCAGCACATTTGCCAATAAACATCCCCATGGAGGCACAAGACCAAACAGTGGAAATGTATCGTTCCTTCATCAGTGATACAAATGTAGCTGAGTGTAGCACGTGACGTAAAGTTACTCGTGATCGTTCATCAGTGATCTCGGTGATCACAACCGACCAGGACTCGCGATGCGCGCGTGTGACTCGTCTGCTCGTATCGCTTTGTCTGTTCGCAATGCTTCTACCCACTGGTCGCGAATCGCTGCGCTAGTCATGGACCACAGTAATTAGTGGTGTGGCGTAATGACAGGAAACGACACCCAAAATGACCAGTGAATGCAAATGCATTTGCAAATGTCCACTTGGTCGCACATGGCAAGTAGTGAACAAATAGAGCCCCCGTCCTATATAGACCAGAGTGCATCCTGCTCGGGAGGACATGCGCATCTGTTCTGTCCCAGAAGTGGCTCCCACCGAGCCATAGTAGATCAACTAGTTTGGGGATTGCACTTTTGAATCGCCCTGTACATTTGATCGTATGGTCGACCACGACGACAGAGTCTTTCTCCCAGAGCGCCCTCGCACGATTGATGACAAAGGCAGAAGCACGGGAGAAAGGAGAGCAGCCGGACCGACCACACGGGTCTGTGGCGAATGAAGTGGCGTTCGAGATCGACCTCGAGCCAAACAGGGTGGCCATAAGGGAGCACTTCGAGTGGAGCCTGTACTTGTGATCAGTGGTCCAGTGGCAGGCAAGCTGTCTCTCTCGAATCGACTCGAACCACTCTGTGTTTGTTGTTGTCTGCCGTGATGACGATGCTTGACGCAAGTTGCCCCACAGTGGCCACCCACACCATCCCTGCCAGTGCTTCTACTTGCACAGGCTGCTCACCCTAGTGTGGTGTATCCACTGCGTTGCACCTCTGGCCTCGACGTCTGAGAGTCTCGATCTGGCTCAGTTCTCGCAAAGCAAGAGGCATCAACTGCACTGGTGAGGCTTTGTTTGCCTTTGTCCCTCGATCAATCCGAAGTCTCATAGTCCCAAAGTGGAGTCCCAGCTTGAGGTGACATCATCTGCCATCAAGTCTCAAGTTGTGAATCTGTCCAAGTCGAGCAAAGTCAACGAATTTGCACTGATTGAACCACTTTGTTATGTTAACCTCTCTCGGTTCTGCCCGCTACAACATCTTGCCTGCTCGTCTCGACATCAACAATCAACCATCGTCGTGAGCACAATAATAGTAGAGAGCGGAACGCGAACGTACGATGTAACACAACAACAACAGTCGAGCGAAACACACCTCCATCATCATCATCATCAGCAACAAACCGAGCTGAAGCACAAGCAGCACCACAACAGATCGAGTGTTACCACTCCGAAGTACTGGCTTCGGCACCATTACTGCAACCAACATCTAGCTAGTAAGCTTTTGTTCGCCTCCATGACCACTTTCGAGTGAAATTGAAATGTGAACCCACCTGACTTTGTCTGGTTTGCCTCGGTAACTTCATCGTCTTACTCTCGACATCACCATTTTCGACCTCTGATCATCGATCGGCGAGCCATCACTCTGATGGTACGTTGGCAATTAGCCATTAATCTGCATCCTCTAATGTCTCAACTCCTTGACACCTTTTGTTTCTACTCACCTCTAACGAGATACCAGCACATCTTGTTGTGTACACTCAGTGCTCCCTTCAGATTAACGTTTCATTTCCCTTATCTCTTGGTACTCGCTCCCTTGTGTAGTGTAGTGTAGGCAGAGTATTTCAACTTTAACTCAAAGTGACGAAACAAGAGTGTACAGTATGGAAGGAAAAAAGTGCTAATACGACACTGGTAATGGTGATGATGGCGGCAATAACGACAATAACAAGCACAACAATAAAAGTGATTATGGTCGATGCTAGTTGATAGATATCGCATTAGTGCCCTTACAGCTGCTGCTGCTGCTTTTACTTTGCTTAATTGTTCTCCTTGGTTGAAGGCACATTTGCAAACCAACACTGGTGAAACTTGTGCCAGTAGACAGTCAGCATAGCCGGGACTATATCTACCGAGTGTGTAATCACATGCTTTGGTTTGGGAAGCACATCAAAGCCAGATATAGCCTGAAACATACCCCAAACACCAGAATATGTTTAATTCGAGCCATTACCAGTCTGTCTACATTGCCTCTTGATTGCTCTCAAACTTTCCATGTTCCTCTGTGCCAGGGAGTGCGGATTAGTTCCATTCGGTTCCATCGTTCATGGGAACTATTGCTCCACACATTGGCTTGTTTTCGTTCAATTGTGGTCGAATCTGATTGGCCGCAATCACTGCTACGAGTTCAATTGCTGTTTTCCTCATTATTTGCACATTCGGCGGAATATTGCGCGCCTATACCTAGACCTTTTTTACCTCATCATTGCAACAGGAATAGGCCTGAGTTGAGCTCTCCTAGTTTTATATTAGTGCTTGATGACTTTAAAAATAGCTAATTATCGTCAATAGTCATCATATGACTCTGTGTGATCGCAGTGTGATTAAGAAATCAACCACCAAGAGATAGCACTGCTTTCCACTTGTTCACTCTGTTATTGGCAGAATCATCCTTATACTGTGATCTTGGTGATTACTTATCGATTGATTGATTTATGTCTATTGCCTTGTATGTGTGTCATTGCGATCACTTCTAATGATTTGCTTTGTCTTTTAGGTATTTTCACTATTAAACTGTGCTACTACCATCAAACAAGTTTTGCCTCCAGACCAATTTATTGCTCGAAGATTGCAAATTCTGATCTCTCTTTAGTTAAGTTAATTCGTGCTTCTTCGTCATCATTATAGTCTTCTACCTTTATATGCACGGTCATTCTGTTTTGAGTAGAAGCGACCTTTGTGACCGCAAACGCACTGCGAACTTGACCACTTGCAGACCTTCGCCACCTTGACCACCTGTCATAGTCAGTCAGCGGGAACAGAAGCCCACTGACTAATCGCCACTTCTCTTGGTTGCACACCAAGCGCGAAGACTTTTACCACTTCTAATGTTTGAAAACGCCGACTCGTATCATCTCGATAACAATCATCACCACAACCGTGTCCTATTTGGCCAGAAAAAGCCAAATCATCACAACAGTAATAGAAGTAAAACGAAAAAAAGAGGGAGCACGTTGACAGTTTGCAGAAGGCAAATTTGTTACCATTGACCCACAATATGATACAGGAAATAGAGGCTGCGGTCAACTTCCTAACGCGGCTTATAGGGAAAAGTGTCGATCCGGGTGGGTCTAAACGGACTACATCCGAATCGAAAGTTAACAACAAAGTAAAAAACGTACCATCCCTCACCGAAGAACAGATTCAAGAATTTTCCCGCAAATTAACCACGGTTTTACAAAATCGTTTTCGAAATCACTGGTATCCGGATAGGCCTTCACGTGGTCAAGCCTTTCGTTGTGTTCGCATAAACGAAAATTGCAGTCTCGACAGAAACATCGAAAAAGCTTGCCAAGAATGTGGCATTCTCTACGAATCGTTACGATTACCTGTGGAACTAACGCTATGGATCGATCCAAACGAAGTAACATGCAGGTAATGAACCAAAATTAAAAACTATTTGCGACCAATGTTAACTTTTCACCTTGTTAGATTTGGCGAACATAAAGGCTCATATTGTATCGTTGCAAAACTGAGCGATGGCAGACAGGAAAATTATGTCAATTCGATCAATATCGAAGAGCTTGAACAGCAAAGCATGGAGCATTCAAAAGTAAGTGGAGGTTATCATGATTGTGCTTTGTGCCGCAATGTACTTGCATAACATGTCCTTGTGTGAATTGACAAACTAATGATGTTTGCATTTGACAGTCTTCAATTGACATAATACATTCTCGCAAGAAGCGCCAACAAGCAATGATGCATCATCGTACCAAGAACGGCGCCATCACAATGTTCAATTCGAGCTCTACCAGCACAACGTACCACACACATCACCAGTCGATGAATGGCTCATTATCCAATGGTGCTTCACCAGCCGCTCATCTCGGCGCAAACTCCTCCGGTCATCCTCACGCACCGGTCACTTCGACTACTCAAAACCTTAACGGATACGTCGACTATGGGCCCAATGGTCTGCTGCCTCCCACCAGCAGCACTCCAGCAGTGCCCATGCAGTACCATTCTCATTTCGGCAATCAACAACCTCAGCCTCATTTCTACCCAAATTCTGCACCAAACCCGTTCCAGCAGCATCATGTGGCGGTAGCCCAGCACTCGACACATTATGGCAGTCCGACCAGCCACCTTTTTTCCAAGTACAATCTCGGACTGCAATCTCAGGGGCCATCTCAGCCAGGTCAAATGGCCGGCAATCGGGCATTAAATGCGGCCTCACTAGCCGCTTCCGGTACGTTTCGTAGCAGTCTAGCTTCGAATTCCAACTCGGTGGGCTCTAAGCAAGTGAATGTGTTTCAATCATCTAATTCTCACCACAACGTGTCTGCGGCGGCATCGCCCGTCATTGCATCTCTGGGGGCCAGTCATCACAGCACTTCGAATGGTGGGAATGGCTCCTCGAAGTCTAGCAGCACCAGCATCGCTACCAGCAATGCCAATCCATCGTCTTTTGCACGAGGTTTGCAGACTGCATTTAATTTAGCTGCAGTGCCATTCACGCCTTCCTCGGCGCTCTCTAACGGCGTGGTTGTGGCTGTTACTGCCAATGGCGGGGTAGTTTCCCCATCGGCAGTGGCCAGTTCGGCATCTCCGAACGCCAATGGCTACCAATGGGTCAATAATAAATCAATCGTGAAAGCCTAATCACTAATACACCAAAGCTAAGCTAATTATTAATCGGAATCCCTGAGACACTCACTCACTTTTTCTTGAATTCTCTTCGCGCAGTTCATTAGCCTTACTTTGCTTGATATCACTCGCACCTACACTGTGTGAAACGAACACAACACAACACACGTACACTGCTTCCTCACTTTGGGTTCTCTCTGTCACTCACTGGTTGTTGGCTTCTATCTCCTATCGTTAGGACTATCCCTTACCAGCCCTTGCACACCGTAGTACCATACTCAAAGTCCGCGCATCACTTGTTAGTGTCACCCGAGCATCACCACCACGAAGTCTGCATTATGTGCGTGTCCTAATGTCTTTCCTTTTGCTTCTTTAGATTATCAATCGATGGACAAAGATCGTAGACATTTGAATACAGCAGCCTCAGCGTCTGCCACTGCAATTGTCACCAATCGATTTTAACGAATCACCCAATCTCTCAGTACACTGACATTCTCTATTTTCTATATGCACTATTAATGGACTCAAATCAATAATCTTTCATTCTAGCAACAACCAATCACCACAACCTATTAATTTAGCAAGTGACAAACCCAATCCATGCTAATTCCATTCGGAACCAGTCAAACCCACACACATACACACAAACACACACACACATTGCATGTTCATTACCGCAAGCACTCACACAACATGTCCCTAGGTTTTTTGTTTCGTCTTTCAGTCATTTTATATTTAACTGAAACCGAAAGGACAGTGAACAAAGTCACAGAGAAAGCACACAAGTCCATGCCCAACAACATTAAAATAATCCGTTAACCCGAATCAGGTCCAAAACGAGCTTACGCCCACACAGTAATCAAGTTTGTTCCACAACAACACTGTACAGTCAGTCAACATATAGGCAACGTTAGGCAAATTGTTTTTCATGTCCAAATTAGTTAGGCCAAAATTCTCACAGTTCACAAAACACTTTCACGATTGATGGTGATAGAGGTGTGCTCACCTCACCAATGGTGGCAGCGCTGGTGGCTCGAATATGTCCAACAACAACCAAACCGAACAAGATGGATACAAGGCGATGCTGGTGCTAGTGCTGATGTGCTGTTTGCTCGAGTCCAGTCAACTGCTTGCTTGTCAACAAACCAGCCCGAAGGACCGTTTCTGGATCGCTACCCGAACATCTCCGAATGCGACCAAATAGCGCGCATGTTTTGTTTGCCAAACCAAGCCAAGTCAACTCCTCTCGTCTCGACCCGTCAGCGCCAGTCTGGCATTCTCAACTCTCTCCTCTGAACCTTGCAACTTTGTGATATTCTTCTCTCTTTGAAACCAATCTCCTTCTCTCCGACCACTCTGTAAATTAGCCCAGTCATCCATCAATGTGAATTACCACATTTTTATTAAGTTTGATCATCTCGTTGAGCATCGTTCTTATATTTTTCTATCTTCGACTCCTTGTACTACCACTCCTTGTCTCCCTCACCGCCAAGCGCGTCTTGTTTGAATACCTCGGCCCATTTGAAGCCATCCTTGCCAACCTCGTGTTTCTCACCTCATCGTCCTTTCTTCCACTCAAAAGCGACTCAACACTAAATTGAACCGTCTCGCTACTTAAGTTCTTTGTTTGTTTGGTCGAATTTAGCAAATTTCGTCCGTAATATTCCTTTTGTGTTTGTAGCACTGCGTTTCTCCTGTTTTCTAAGTCAACTGTGCATTTTCTCAAAACCATATGAATTTGATCGTGATCTTGACTTCGCCGCTGGATTGAGCTACGTGACCAAACAAACATCACTTCGCATGCAACTGACTCACTTAGTGTGTCCATCAACATCACCTTCATTTGGTCACTGCTTCTCATAGTCACTCTACTCATTTGCATGCATTCGAGTGACTCTTGTCCCAATCTAGTATTTATCAATCATCTAGCGATCAACTTCATCGAATTCCCTTCGACTCGTCGATCTTATCAAATTGTTTTTTGTATTTACTTTTTTCTATTGATTCTTGTACAGTTTGTGTGTATTTTTTTGTAATTTACTTGTATTATTCTTTAATTTGTTTATTTTTCTCATCACCTTCATTATTATTGTTGTTGTTGTTGAACTTTGTACAAAATGTTGGAACAAACTTGTAACATTTCACTGTACCTCTTCTCCATAGTACACTCAAACACACACACCAACGCCACACACTGAATTGCTCATTTTTGTAAATGCCTACTGTCACCCCATTGAACACTCCAAATTGCAGCTACCATCCAACTAGAAACGCATTGAAAAACCTACTCCAAATTCTCAGTATCTGCATAATGTGCAACTTCCCACCAAAACGCGACTGTGTCTTTCTCTGGAACCTTGTTCTTCTGGCCTACTCCAAATTGCCGTTAGTTTGCAATCCAATCTCAATCTCCACTTGTAAAATCGATTAGCGCCACATAGTCATTTATTGATCGTTTCGTTGTTAAATCTTCTCCCATTTCTATTTGTTGCTTGTTTGATGAATTCTCTATCTGCTTGTATATTATGTTGTTGCTGTTGTGCTTGTAAAGACATGCATCTGTACACACCCACCACTCCCACCTACAAGACACACATCCATTTTATCTAATCGACAAATATTTTATCTCAACTCGATACACAACACCACACTGGACACTTCATTCGCTTATTGTTCATCTCTCATTCTCTCTCTCTCTCACGTTCTTATTTTTAATAGTTAGATCGATTATTATTGGATAACGATACCGACTACACTCATCCCCATACACAGGACACACTTTCTGTAATAATGTCTCTTTCTGTACTCTTTCTCATGGTCATATTATGTATACCCTGTATAATGAGATTCTTATTATCCTTATTATTCTTAATATAAATAATAATATCAAGTAATTCTAATAGTTATAGTTTATAGTCTTGTTTAGTAGGGCAAACATTGTCAATTTGTATTGTTTTCCGGGTGAATGGGTCCAATCAAGAAATGCCAATCAAGTGAGTGTTCGGTTTGTGCTCTAGGGCCAGTGTATTGCATCTAAATGTGATCATTTGGGATGTGTGCATTTGTTGAGTGTCCAATTGAGTCAATGCAGTTGAGTGGAGATTCGTAATTTGGTTTGTGTCTTAAATCCGAGAAATGCAATTGAGTACCATGCTGCAGCATGGAAGGCTTCTCTCATATGAGTTGGACTCACTTTACATCGATATCATATTTTCAGACCATCCAAGGAGTCCATCTCATGGGCCGAATCGATAATAAATTAATAAATAAATATTTCGTCCTTGCCATATTGTATGTACAATGTACATTAGACATTGCACTTGTGTGACTTTGCAATAGATTTGAATTTATTTATAGAACTATATTCTCGCGAATGTAATGGACGAGCAAGAGAAGACTCGATTTATGGCTCGTTTGAACCCGCTCAAATGGCGCACTTGCCCGCAAAGACCACTTCGATCGATGGCAAATCGTGTCGGTGAGTATGTTTGGTTTGTTTCAATTCAAACCCGCACCCTCCACACAGTACGTAACGGTTGAGCTCATCAGCTGCATCACTTTTGGCTGGCGCTAACGTGACGTTTGTGCATAAACGTTTGTGGTGGCACATCGTCGATTGTCGTCAGTACTACTGACTCAGTACCTTTCATGGGGAAGCATCAGCAGTGATCAGTTTTGGTGGCCAACCAGCGATCAGTACAACACTTAATTACATGTGCACATCAATACACCTTGACTGGTGCTGGTGTTGTTTGTCTGGCTATCCTCTTCCTCTACTTCTTCCAACGTGACACTTGAAGCAGCCCTCCTTTGGTGCCCATCTGCAGCCTATTGTTAATTTTTTAATTTTAAAATTGATTCTAAAATGACATTGTAATTCGCCATACAATTGAGCAGTTTGGAGTGCCCAGCTAGGTTCGATGTGAATAGTCACTTTTGCGCACTCCCGCAATCAATAGTCAATCACGTTCAACTTACTCAACTGACATTCTCGAATTTTCCCTGTTTTTCTTGTTAGTTATATAAAAGCTTTTGTATGTTTCCTTTCACTTTCCTAGAAAGTTGGAGTATCGCGTCCATTTGTGAATAGATTATATTTTGTAATTATCGGCTGCACTGTTTTTAAATCATTCACACTAGACCGGTCGATTTGGCCTGTAGCTTGTGATTGCGTTCACTCACCACTGGTACTATTGTACACCTCATCATTTGGAAGCATTCATAGTCAGTCCTCACGATGGCTCGTTCCAATCGTTTTGTGATATTTTCCGCATTTCTTATTGCCCTTTCCATATTTGCCATTCCTGGCCAATCACATACCGAATATGAAGAGATCGGCATTTATCCTCAAAAGGAACATTCTCTTACCAAGCCATATCAAGGTAACCTGTGATTTGATCATTTTTCTATGCTAATGCAATCTTTATGATAGGCTCTGGTATGACTATTCCCAACTGGGATTTTACCGGTAATACGATGGTCACCACTAGCTTTATTAGACTTACTACCGATCAACAAAGTCGAATGGGTGGTGTATGGAACAAAGCTGTAAGTGATTATTGATTTTTGTTTTATACCCTTATGAATAATTAAATGATTTATTTCAGCCGGTTTACTTTCCAAACTGGGAAGTAATATTGGAATTTAAAATTTCCGGTCACGGAAAAGAGCTTTACGGTGATGGTATGGCCTTTTGGTACGTTAAGCATCCAATGCAACCAGGTAAGTTTTATTTTATTGTATTTGATTTTCCTTTTATCTATTTTTTAATTTCTATTTAGGCAATGTTTTTGGTGCTGCTGACTATTTTTGGGGATTAGGTATTTTTCTGGACACTTATGCCAACCAAAATGGTGTTCATAGCCACAGTCATCCATACATTTCTGCTACGATCAATAACGCTACTGTTGGCTATGATCATGATCGCGATGGTACTCACTCAGAATTTGCTGGTTGCGAATCAAAATTTCGAGGTGTCGATCATGACACTTACCTGGCAATTCGCTACTATAACGATACTCTGACTTTGCGAACCGATGTGGATGGCTCTGGCAACTGGGAACAGTGTTTTGTCGCTGAAGGAGTCCGCTTACCGACCGGTCTTTATTTTGGTGTGACCGCCGCCACTGGCGACCTCAGTGACAATCACGATGTCATCTCTATTAAGACTTATATGCTTGATGCACCAGCATCTTCTTCTCGTGAAGACAGATTTATGATCATTCCATCTTCACCCAATGCAGCTCCTCATCGCGATCACGTTGAAGATCTTCCACAGTCTACCTCTTGGCTCAAGTTCTTTCTCTATCTATTATTTTCGGTGATTGGCTTGGCCATTGTTGGTGGAATTGCTTTTGTGATCTACCAAAAGAGACAGGAAACCTCAAGAAAACGATTCTATTAAGACACAAGCTAAACCTTTGGTTTGGTTGATGAATTTCACAACTATCATTTACAGCTAACATTGAGACTGATTTTTTATTTTTCGATTTTAGACATTAAAATTGTACCTATACCTTTTTATCGATTTGTACAAAACTTTGCCTTGTGTCAAAATTGGTTGATCTACCTTGTAATTAGTCTGTGTCTATATTTTATACATTTGGACACTGACAATTGTCTCAATTCAAGTCATAATGTTTCTTTTGCGTGAGAGAATCTTTTTTACACGAAGCTTTTGTAAATCTGCACTGTACATGTAAATCCATGCAATATTATAGTTTTTTAGTAAATTATTTTTTAATATGATTGCTCTCTTTCTGTAAGCTTGACGTTTTTGATCATTAATTTCGTTTGATTGATTGTCCTTAATTTGAAAATATCCTTAGTAACGTTATTTACTGATAGGCCTTCCTATAGAAGTTGTCATCGTTTATTTATGTTTTCCAATTTAATCTTTTCCAGTTTTTCATTTTGTTTTGTTTTGTTTTCGTTTACGAGCTCAATTTATTTATCTTGTCGAGATGGGTCTATTACATTATAATATATATAGGAATCAACAATCATAATAATCATAATAATCAGCTGTTTGTTGATTTGTTGCTCATTATTAGTCTTCCACGCACATGTACTCATGTCGCTCAAGTAATCGATTTATTAATTATTGATTGATTCCATTTATGATTGTTTTATTACTTTTTAGATTTGAACTTGATGGAGAAAAGGACATTTTCTCTGATCACGACAATTCTGGTAATAAAAAGAATTTTTTCGATTTCGAAGATGACGAGGTATTTCATTCATTTGTTATTTTCATACCATTTTAAAAAGTTCACTGTCAAATATTAGGATTCAAACTTTTCCGAACTCATCCTATCTGAGGCTTCGAATACAAAATCTCCAAAATCACCTCCAATTTTAAACAATTTTAAAAAGCCTTTATCAACTTCAGTGTCGGATTCTTCTAATACTATCCAAGCTAAAAGTAGTCAAGTAACCATTTTGCCTGGTTTGTTTGTCATATTCCAGTTTCTGCTAAGATTAATTATATAATAATTTGTGTGGATTATAGATTTTAAATGCGATGACCCGGATCGAAAAATTGCAGAGTTGATTTCTTCTCTGAGCACAAATAATTCTTTGAACACATCGATCACCAGTGCACCATCCTCACCTCGTTTGGCAATTGAGAAAATCTCATCTGGCGAACATGACATTAATCTTAGTGTTTTTCGTGGTAAAGAGCAAAAACTGGAACTACTCGACTATGCATTGCTCACTGGCAACACAAATGTAATTACAAAAATAATTCTCTTCCTTCGGGAAACTTTGAAGTCTTCCATATTTCACAATGAAATTATGCGCCGTCCAGTGGCATCTGATCAATATTTGATTTATCTTAAAAACACCGAACAGGTTGATCAATTGCTTGACACCTTAGTGATGCTTGGCCGCCACGAAGAAGCTGCATTTGCATCGTATTCGCGGGCTATCAAGTCGAGTCAATCAAGTGAGAATCAAATTAAACAATTGAAAAGAGCTTTGCTTAACTTTACTTCCGGTGGAGCTGAGGTGCTCCAATGGCAGAGCTATATTAAAGATCACATATCCTTGTTGGAACAACAATTGCCTATCGAAGCAGACGACAAAAGACGCGAATCAGAAGAGATTACTCGACTGCAAGACCCCCTAACAAGTAGACAATCATCACTCGATTCTCAGCAGTCCTCTGCAAATCTATTTGTGATATTTCCCAGGCCTAAACTCGTCGGTCTTCCGGTAATGGAAACATTGCATTATTGTTGCCGTTATCATTATGATCTTCAAGATAACAATTTTGCTAGTCCTTTTTATATTAAGAAAAAATTTGCACTCTCTGAGAAACAGTTTCTATGGACTGCACTGCAATCATTGTCCAAAAATGGAATGTGGCCAGAAATTGACACTCTTTTCGAGTACAAAGTAAGATTTACAATTTGTTTTGTTTTAAAAGTTAACAATTTTCATTAGTCTTGGCTTGGTAGTCGAAAAATCAAGAATAGTATCCCAATCGATGATATTGTTCTAGCCCTTTTCCGAAATTCAGCACCGCCTGAGATGTTAGAAAAATACTTGGAACTTGTTGATGACACCGAAAGAAGACTTCAACTTGCAAGAGAGTTCTTGATGACCAAATTTGCAGCTGATGTAACTATATTTTTGTTTTATTTTGTTTAATTTGTTAACTGTTTTTACTTTTGAACAGATTTTAATTAAACTTAAGGACCGAAAACGATTATCAGAATTTCGAGCTTCAATACAAACTACTCATGAAATCGACTATGTTCAACGTTATATTGATAATGCACTAAGAAATTCTACCATCAAATGGAAAAATTAAATTGAAGCATAATAAATTTTTGTGATAATAATTCTGAATTTTCACCAATTCAAAAGTTGTGTTGAAATTGTAATAGCTTATATGAACGGGACTTTTCCTCTTGTTTTGAATTGTCACATGTTTAAGCAATGAAAAATCTCGAGATTGCAATGGTTATCTACTTCAAACGTTAAAGTTCAAAGTATTTTATATGTTGTTACTTTAATATTATATTATATTTCTAAGTGAATTTAACTGAATATGTTAGGATTCTGTGTAAGATTTTCAAAATGCCAAACTATTTTGGGCACATCAACCAATTTGGTTCGATATGGACAAAACAATTCAATGAGAAAATTTGTACCAATTCGGGCGGCATTTCAGCGCTTAGTACATTTAGAAGTTCCTGATGAAGAGAACGAAAAAGACATTCGATTGGATAATTTTGAGGAGATCTATCCTAATCTAAAATTACCATATAAACTACAACATCCTGAGCACAAAGAATCAAGCAAGGAATTCATCAAATTAAGAATTACACAATACCCCAAGAGAATGGAAACTATATGTGTAGAAGATTATAAGGAAATATATGAACATTTGAATGGAAATGAACGGGACATAATTGTGAACGAGATTGAAATGGTGGTCGCGTACTACAACCGAATTTTGTCCAAGTCGATTTTTTGTCCAAGTTCCATTCCTGTTGCCGGTGAGTCTTAATTTCGCAAATGAAATTACAAAATCAATTACTTTTATTTTATAGATATGAGAAAGATTTTGACTGATTACAACAGCTATAATGCACGAATTCGCTATCTTCACTTTCTATTTGTACGCGAGTTTGACATTTGGAGGTTGGATCTCGATCTGCAAAAGAAGAAGCAAGAAAGTAAAAGGAAAGAAGAAGAAGAACTGGCTAGCTTCAGTGATATTGGTTGTTTCGATAGTTTGGGTCAAATTCAGTATGGCTTTTGGAGAAATACTCTGTTCTCTCGATATTTTCAAAGATCTCGGTCAAAATATTCGTTGCACAATCTGAGACAAGCCGAATTGTTTGGTCAAAAAATTGTGATTGATTGCTCATTCGATGAGACAATGGCCGACTATGAAACAATCTCGGTGGCCAGGCAAATATCTGCAATATACCACACTAATCGTTTCAGTAGTGATCCATTTAATTTACTCTTTTGTGGCTTTCGAGAATCTAATCGAGGCTATCAACACGCTGCAAAATTACTGAAATCCATTATTGACGATCCACAATATTTTTTTAACCTTCGAAAAGAAACATATCAAGAATTGCTGGGTGGTGAACGCTTAATTTACCTTAGTCCCGATTCTCGCAAACTTATGACAGAATTCGATTCGAACGCTGTTTATATAATTGGTGCTTTGGTCAGCAAAACGCAAAAGTCAAGTTATACCTACGAGAAAGCCAAAGAAGAGGGAATCGAATGCTTACGACTGCCAATCCACGAACATGTTGAGTTGAAACCAGGAGTAAAAAGAGTACTTAGTTTTCAAGGCGTTTTTAAAATTTTACTAGAATTAAAACAACACGGTAACTGGGAAAAAGCATTGCGGGCAGGTATTCTGCCGCATAAACTGACAGGTGGTAATATGAAAATAAAGAATTAATAATGAAAGTCCCTATTGATATACACCGATTCGTGTCATGGCACTAACAATTGAAATTATACTAACATGAGCGTTCATTTAAAATGGGTCTGCACTATTTGTTCGATAGCTTCGCTCAGATTGGTGACGATGGCGTCTGGCTTGACCAATGGATGGTTTTGATCACTCAATCGAAACTTGCCTGTCTTGACTAGAACTCCTCGCATTCCAAGATCTTGAGAGCCCTTCACGTCGCCCATAATGTCATCCCCGATCATAACAACTTCATCTACGGCGAATTCACCACCAAACGAGCGTAATGCTGCCCCAAAATATTCAGCTGATGGTTTGCCGATAACAATTGACTGCACATCAGTGGCATATTCCAAAGCCGTAGTGTATGCTCCGAGATCAATGGCTAAGGAGCCGTTCTCCTTGTAGTACTTGTTCTTTCCCATTGAGATGAGCATTGACCTTCGCTCGATCTCACTCAATTTGGTTCCCTCTAGAGCTTCTTTATCTTTTAATGATAGCAGCAGTTTGAAGGCCCCATTCACCGCATCATAAGTAAAGTGTTCAGCCGCATCACCAACGACCACACAGTTTGGCGATTCTTTTGGGATTCCATCAAACTCTGGCAATAGCCCTGTGTATTTATGGTTGAATAATCAAATATTAGCGATGATTTTGCTTAAGTACTATCTTGACTTACGTGTGTGCACAAGCAGATATGGTCGAAGTCCATGTTCCTCTAAGTATTTGCGAACAGTGGGACCAGGTGCGATAATCTCTGAACGATCAAAGTCATAGCCAAAACCATTAAGTTTGTGCGTTAAATTCAGGATAGGGTTTTGTGTTTCGTTGGTCACCAGTCGAAATGGTACACCCGCCAATCGGAGCCTATATAGCCGAGAATTAGTTTGTATTCACTTTCACTTTCAGTCTTATGTGTATTTGAATGGAATGCCTTCCCAAGAATCGGGTGCCTGTGGTGTAGTGGTTATCACATCTGCCTAACACGCAGAAGGTCCCAGGTTCGATACCTGGCAGGCACACTTTTTTGTCAACATTTTTGAAAATACCTTTGAATTGCTTCTATTGATCCAGGTATTGCAAAGTTGTTTCCGCTAAAAAAAGTAAAGGTCATTTCATAAAGTAATAGATTTTCGAAATATCGAACCTTTCGTAAAGAACACCGGTAATGTCGAGTAGGACTGCTTTGATTGGCTTACTTAGCCAACTTGCACCAGTATGTTCCATTAGGCTCTTCACTAGTTGTGCCAGTTTCGAAATAGAAAGGTTAATTATAGATGAAAGAACTATATTTGGTATTTAATTAATTGAGTTACTATGTTGAATTGCATTTGTACGACTGCAGCAATAGCACATGTAGTGAAGCAATGTCACTTGGCAAGTCAAATCACAACTTACCTGAATGTCAATTGAATCGAAATATTCCACATGAGTTGACCCACAGAGTGGCAATGAAATGGCGATGAGCAATGAATTTAATTTGGACGAATGAGTGAATGCTGCAGCTGGACGAATGCAAGAATGGACTGACTAGGCCGCACTCGAGTTTTGGCAGATCGTATCAAAAGGTTGAGTGGATAAATTGAATGAGACTAGGAGGTTGGCACGAGCACCGATTAATCGAAGTGAGAAAAGCACACTTCTGACAGAATTTGGCAACTTTCGATTTCATTTGGCTTCTTTGACGTTGATTTTTGTTTGTTGATTGCAACATTAAAAACTTTATTCACAAGATGGCAGCAGTTGGTATTGGCCAATGGCAATGTCAGACTGCCAATGTCTTACAATGTAATGCAAACACTTTGACCATGACGGCATCAAGTGATTCAATTGCAAGTGTTGAATTGTCAAACTTCCTTATTGACCAGTGAAACTTTATATTGCGGAACACCTTGTAAGTCCATCATGTTTGTGGCATTTGCAACAAATAAATTTGCTTTTGAGATGTAATTCTGCAAAATTGAATTCCCATGACAGTCGGAAGTTCAGTTCAATTCAATTTGGCTAATCAACTTAAATCAGCAACAATGGGCAAAGCCGATTAACAACTTGCTACTAATGTGGTATCCTAAAAGTGTACCTTGTGATTTGATTAGTTGGCCACCCTCAAGATTGTGTTACCGCATGTGAACAAGATGATGAAGCTAATCAAGAAAACGTTAATGGATTCAATTGCTCGATGTGTGTGTGGGCGTGTCTGTATGACGGAATTACTTTGTGATTGATCAATATTTAAATTGAATTTAGTCCAAGTGGAAGTCCGTCCGAGTTCGTTGGAGTGAGCGGTCTATTAGCGACCGAATGTCATTCGATATGACCAATTCACCAATTCACCTACACACCGCCGGTTTGCTTGTTCACTTTCAAAGCACCGTGCGGACTTTTCACTTGAACTTGTCCACCCACCGACGTTCTTTGTTTGACTCTTCCCAGTTCGATAGGAAGCCGTACAGTGTGAGTCACTCTATTTGTGCACTAAATTATAGTCAATTATTATTTTCCATCTATTTCTGAGGAATTGATCGGTCTTGTACGGGTTCATCTAAACTTGATTGAATTTTTGCTCTTTCGAAATTGATTCTTATCGCAACGAACCCAATCAGAAAGTAAAATCATGCTGCCGAATCCTGTTGCCACCTACACTTATTTCACTTCATTTCACTTAATCAAGGTAATTGAGACCATTGCCACTTCAATGTATCTAGATTTGGTTAATCAACTTTTTTGATTTTGTCCAAAGTTCGACTCACTGCCGGCACCGACACAGACACAGACCCTCATTGGCAATTTAAATACCGTAAATTGATCTGTCAATGTCCGCTAGTGATGAATGGACATTTCCGCTGGTACATTAAAGTGAGCAGTTCGTTAATGAATCAGTGGAAAATGACTCCTTGCACACGTACATTTGTCAGTGTACTGAGCCGAGAGGAAAGCTGTTGGGAAACTTTGATTGAGGCTAACGTTAAAGTCTATTGACCATTTTGAACGTATTTGTGTGTTTGTGCGCTTGTGGGTGGATGGTTAGCGAAAATTGGGAAGTAGACAGAAGACGAGTGGAATCAATCCAATTATCGCTCAGTGGAAACAGAATGCCTTGAAAGTGGACAATAACCCTGCCTAGTGGAAACTCGATTCAACTTGGTTCTGATTCCAGCCGACCAACCGCCACTCGCACAAACGAAATTGCCCAATCGAGTGACCGTCACTGGTTCGGTGATTGGCAACTATTCAAATAGCCACCATGACGACTGAGTGCATAAAAACATCACTTTGAGAAATTGTCCACTGGTACAGTTTACCATATAGATTGGTGTATTTATATTTGGCCAATTGGGCTTTGAGTTGCATTCTTCGTTTAGTTCACTTTCTCCAATTGAAGCCATGAGCTCACCCACTAAAGAACTATTTATAGCAGTCCAAAAATATGACACTTGACAACAGGCACAAGAATTCTTTTCTCGTCAAACCAGATTGAGCAATCGTGAAATTCAAAAGTACATCAGTTTTGGCTTTCACTAATTGACATTGAGACTGACATTGACATGCTTTCCACCAAGAATCGATGGCAATCTGGTCGAAGGACGTGATTTGGCACACATCACCGATTGACCGATATAGCACTAATAGAGCAGTATACACTCGGCCCAAACTTGCACGACAGTATGCCGGAAGGATAGAACTTGAAGGGGCGACTAATTTGTCTGCAAAGATGTCTCATTTGTCATCACACCTCGTTTACTCGTTCAATCGGTCACTGAACAGGGACGCATCTGCTTGAACTACAAGACTACAGACTGTTGACTTACTGCCTACTACCACAGTTCCATTTTGGTTTGACAAATTGTCACTCTCAGCATCTCTAGGTTAGCATTTACGTCAATTGCCTCTGCCCGATCGGCACGAAACGGCTTTCTTGTCGCCAATCTTGATGAACCTTTACGTAATGCAGTAATGTAGCTCAATTAATGTAGACGAGTGTGCCTTATAATTAATTATTCGGCTCGTTTCGAGTGTCATTTTAGCTCGGTGATGCACTACACCAAGATAGCCAAGAGAAAAGGTCAATCGTGTGCGATCTTTAATTTTGAGATAACAACTTTACATTCGAGTAACCCGAGCCCATGGGAAATGTTGGTCGCGACAGGCAGTACCGACAAAATGTGACAATGGTCCGATCAGTGATCACTATCATTGGACATGTACATCGTTCACCTAAGTTCGGTGACGAGCAAAACTTGTTGGCGACAGTCATGTACCAGCCCATTGCCTCACAATTGTCAGTGCCTTAGCGCCCAGTGTGGCACCAGTGACGCGATCTCCCCTTGTTTGGTTTGTTTATATCGCATCTCGCTGATTAGTGCCGATCACACACGTGCGAACTTGATTATGCCGCAAAAGGATCGTTCATTACTCCACTGTGCCATCGATTACAACCGTTACACTTGCTGTAGCATTGACAGTTCTCTCTCATTGGCACAACATAACAAAAAAATTCCTCACTGCTGGCGGTGAGTGCATTGATGATAATTCGAATCAATTAGTCGACCGATTGGCTAATTGAGCCATTTGTTAGTGGAATGCACACAACGCACACAGAGCGACAGACGGACCAAGCCGTCAGTGTTGATCGAGTCAGCGTGTGTCCTATCAATCTTTGGACTATTGACACAGATTCGCGCCAGACTGCTGTCTAGTCATTGCGACCGACAATTCAATTCTGCTAGTTGCATAAGGTTATCTCTATGCAATTGGCTTAATTAGTATTGATTCAGTTCAGTTCTGTCATTTTGTGATGAGTATTGCCTTGAGCTGTAACAATGCCTTGCCCACCATGGGCAATGTTCATTAAATGCGAATTAAAAGATTCGGTACGGCGGGTAGAATGTACACTTTTCCGATTGAGTGCAGTTACCGGTGGCACGAAACTAACTGATTCGAATGTACTTTACAGTGGTCAGGGTGAGTGGTCTCGCTGAATGGGACAGTTGGCCTCGATACAGTGCCACCAGTGACTAGTGTCAGTGACGTCGATGACATCAACTGGTGTCGTCAAGTTTGATGGCTGCATTTGCATTCGATATAGTTCGATAAGGTTGTGTCAAAGTCGATGATGAAACATTCACCGATGCTCGGCAATCTCGAAACTGATCATGATTGTACCGACTGCATTGCGTGTTTCCCCTGCCCTGCCCCGACCTCGCAATTATTGCTCAGTGGTGCACCAGTGGGGTGTCACGATGAACACTTGTCTCAAGTTGTTCTGTCTCTCGTCCATTGCCGACATTGATCGGGGTTAACGAAGACAGTCCACTCGATGCATCGCTGTTTATTTGCTGAACTAAGTGCAACAATCCAACGTTATCCAAATCACGTAGTGAACTTATGGAATTGTCCACTTGATTAACATCGAACATTATCGAACAGCACTGAAACACGCACGAGAGGGATCTCCCGAACTCGGTGCCATTGGCACAGATTGTTACTTGCACGAGATTTGAACCAAAATTAGTCGGCTTTCGGTGTTTCTGGACATTGGCCAAAGCCAACTTGGCCATTCGCCTAATTTTCTAAGCTTAGTTTCATTAATTTTATCTATACTTTTCCAATTTGGTTTGATTCGCTATTAATCGCCTGAATCGAACCTGTCATCGATGTGAAATTGTCAAATCGAATGTTTTGGTCATATCAGCACCTATAAGTCCTTGAGTTGGGCACCTCTTTTGCGCCAGTCAATGTCCGTGCTTGCGGCAATCAGTACTAGAACCCTAAACCAAAGTGCTATACGTCAAATGCTTGCAACTGTAATTAAAGGCTAATCGGCGATCATTCATCTAATTGAGCAGCAGTGCAACCTAGCACAGTTAGATAAGGCCGACTAATGTAGTGGACTTGTTTTACACGTCGCCTATCCTTATCGGTGGTACGTCTTTGTACAATGCAGCAACGAATCGCGAATCGATGAGCTCACTTTCAATTGCATTGACACTGTCTAAACATTGCTCCTTTGATCTTTTGTGTGAGTGTGAGTGTGTGAATGATTGAATTCGCGCGAAACAAGATAGCCAACTAAGGAATAGAACTGCCATTGATCGATTAGTCAATCTCGGATCGAGATAAGTAGCTCAGTTCACTATGACAATGTTTCTGTCTTATCGCGTTATGCCCGCACTGATTGGCCACTACTGCTGTTGTTCACTTCGATCGCTAATCTCCTTTCGGGTTGATATCGTTTGTATATGTTCGATTGCGGCTGTACGAGTTCTTTGTCACTTTCGCGCTAGATCTGACGATTCACTTGGTTGCATCCATGCCAGACTCAAGGATACATTTTGACATGAGAGAGTGAGCGATACGATCGATTAATCTCGCTTGGTTTGGATAAGCTCGCAAAGTTTATTGAATCATTGATGTCGTACAAGGAGAGCGGCTCAACAGTTCACACCGAACCAATTGAATCGATCTTCGATCTTCGCTGAACGGTGAGTTGAGACCACGTGTGAATTGATCATTGAAATTACTGGCCATTGTGGTACTGATGACGCTTGCGAGAGGACAATTTACGTAATGCTCTTCGCCACATGACACATGTTGGTCGATAAGACATAACGTGACTTTTTGTGAATCACTGATAGTTCTGCTCGGGGCAAGTGCAACAGTTAGTACTGACGGGATGCACGTGCTTGTCTGCTCTGGGCTTGATTAGATTGGCCATTATCGCGCCAGTCCTGGACGGTCGAGATTCGCATTTGTGAATGAACGATGCGGTAATAAGTAAAATACAACAAGGTAATAAGCCATCTGAGCCATTCGGTCATGAGATCATTTTTGTTGCAATAGTTCTCAATGGCCAACAATTGTGGTGCCTGTCACAGTGACTTGTTAGCATAGTGCCGAGTCACATGTGCGCTGGTCTATTCATAGTGGTCGCAAATGGCAAATGAAGTGCACTCGAGGCAATGACGAATTCTCTTCCGACCGAATGGTGACCTAGGCGCCTTATCAGTGCACCACTGAGTCAATTCCTGTTGCTCTCTGTTTGCCTGTTCGCTATCTCGCCAGGTACATTGTGTTGGCTAATTGCGGAAAAGGCGAACACAAAAAATTTCACCAAAAAGTCATCTTCCTCGCAAGGCCTCAATAGCGATCGATGCGTTCAGTGTGTTAGTAAACAGGCCACAAAGTGATAAGACCTGCACCGGCATCATCATCATCATCGCCACCAGCATCAGCATCGAAACATCATCATCGACAGCAGCTCATAACCACCGACACCACATATCCTCCTTGGGGGATTTTCACTGTTCTGTCATCGACCCTGGCACACGAGGCTCACATTGACAACCCCTAACTGACAACTGACAATCCTAATCGAATTATGTCATTCCGTGAGCTAGCAATTATTCTGATTAGTACGCTGAGGGACGTAGGTGTTCGACTAGTGAGTGCCACCGAAACTCGAGTAGAGCAAGGAAATCCGTTCATTCCGGAATGGTCTCCAGTTGTGTCACTCGAGCAGTCACCAAGAACGGAGTTGACTCAGTGGTTCGGTCTGAACCAGTCGGTGATGCAAGTGCCGCGGCAAGGTCTATTTATGGCTCCTTTACTGGTTTGCTCCAGTTTGTGTAGAATAGCTTTACCGCTGTACCTTGGCCGCATCACTTCACTATATTACTCGGCTTTCTTCAACAGTCGATTCCGTAGATTCATAGGTTTAGAAAAGTGGTGTAGAAAAGTAGTGTTGAAAGCACACACTGCGGCATCACTAATTGAGTGCCTGTCAGGCGGTATTATTAATAGAACCAGTGGATCGGTGATCGGAGGTATTTATATCGAGTTGCCCATTTGCCAGTCATGGCTGCACTTAGGGCCATTACACTCGACTAATTAAATCATCGATTCATTGCGGTCTAGCGCACATTTCGGTGTCCGGTTGTGATGGATGCGGCCGTGCTCATGGTCACCATTCATCCTCGACCGATTGTGCACAGTGGACAATGTCCATTTCAAATGATCCCTTGCGTGGTAACTCGAGATTTGTCAGTGCACAATGGTCGTCCTGGTTCGTGCTCGCAAATCGTCTTGGTCCATTCTGATCGACACCTACGCGCTCTCTCCCTTTCTCTTGAGCTTTGTTGAGCGATTATTGCCAAGTGGCACTAATGAGCACCAAGTAATCAAGTCTAATTGTGTCGTAATTCAATCAGCTCAATTGATTCCACATTTTATTTATGTCCTACCATAATACCAATCGGAACCAAGTTCTTTACAACCATCCATGGATACTTACCTGATTGGGCCCTTTGGGGTAAGCCTTCCGACGATTAGAATAATTTACGAGAGTCATAAGAAAAGCCAAAAGCTCATATCAAAAGTGGACAAGTGTTCGGAGCTGATTAGGCCGATCGCTCATTTGGCCACATTGGTAACAATTAACCAAATGATCCTGACAACCGAATTGCAACTGCACACCCACGCACTGAGACAAGAATCCTATGAAGGCTGTAGCTTGGCCATGTGCTGGTATGGTTGTGAGGGTTTTTACCGAATTGGTTGCCTTTTAATTTATTCCGTTGGGCTATTTACCGACCGTTCGGTACAGACTGTGTCTGTGTGTCATTCCGGTGCAAATATTTGCAAATTCACCACCCGCCAAACCGCCGGCATGCCTGCCAGAGACCATCTTTGCGTAATCCCTGAATGACTCGCCTAGCAACAATCCTCACACCAGATCCAGTGACTGCCAACCGTTCCACTGATGTAAGCGTGAGACAACGTTTACATTACAATGCTTGTAATTGACTAAATCACTACTCGACTCGATTCGAATCGAGGATATCATCATCGTGGCACAACTGCCAAACTGACCCCATCGGACCAAAGGTCTCTCGATTGGCACTGGTTGACCGAGTGTGGCTACTTTTCCATTGCTTATCGACTAGACTGTGGACAAATCAAATCAAATAAAAACTTAACAATTTGGCAAAATCAAATCGAATCAAGGTTTTATTATGCTCGGCTTTATGTTGTATTGCCTCAATAATCACTGCACCACTGGCCAATTGAGTCTATTTATAGTGGTTACATAGTTCAATTTGGCTTATCACTGAGATGAGATTTCCCTTTCAACAAGATGGCTCACTGACAAGTGTATAATCACAACGGACAATTCGGATACATAATAAAAACATAATAGAGTGGCTTCATGAGAGTATTGGTGGTATTCGGTTTGAAATCAAATATTGCCGATTCACTCGGTCTATGGTAGAATTCAATTGTTCTGCGGTGATCTTGGCAAGACTGGCCTGAATCGATTTCCTGTATGAATACCGAGACGAACGAATCTGTCGACAATCCTCGAAGTAATGGCCACTGGATTCGACTTCGGAGGACAGAGCTGCATAAAGTACGGTTTCTGCACCTTCTTCAGGTGGTCGGAATAGAAATTGAGCCGCTTTGGGGAATCGATTGACCCACCACACGTTTTGGTAAAGTCCAGTGTTGACCACCCCGGGATGTAACGTGTTCACTAGAACATGGTACTGCTCTTTTCGGTTTGCCAACCATTCAGCGAGGTAATAAGTGAACATGAGAACACACAATTTTGATTGTGCGTAAGCGTGAAAGGGCGAGTAAGGACTCTTCACCGACTGTAGATCTTTAAGGAACAAATCCCGTGCGTAATGTGTGGACGATGAGACATTGACAATACGAGCAGGTTTCGATTTTCCTGCTCGATTCAATGAGGGCATCAAGAGCCAGGTTAGAAGGACATGGCTTAGATAGTTGATCTGGTAATGCCACTCGAACCCATCTACGGTGAAAGCCTGGTCCACGTACATAACTCCGGCATTGTTCACCAAGATGTCCAGATGATTAAATTTAGCATTGAATTGTGCCACAAAATCACTCACCGAAGATAAATCGCGCAAATCAATATCATACACATACACGCTGCCACCAGGCACACTTTCGGTCACAGATTCACGTATCTGAATTGCAATTTGACGTCGTTCATCTTGAGAGAGTCCGAATGCGGTAATCACCACCGAACAACCACGCCGGTACAGTTCTTTGGATACGTTGAAGCCAATTCCCATTGATCCTCCAGTGACGATCGCGACATAGTTGGTCAAATTATTGGGTATATCGGGGTCATCTGGACTCAGTTTTCGTACACTGCTAGAAAATCTTCGGTGAAGTTCAACCAAAAGGTACTTAGCACCAAGCCAGTAGAGCTGAACAGTGGTGTAAACAAAGAAAATCCATTTGACTAGAAGATGAGGCAAGCACCGGTACAAGGTGTGCCAAAGCAGATAATCACTCACGGCCAAATCAAATAATTCTGGCCAAAGATGGGAGCACGTTGTCATTATTATCGCGCGTGGTGGTTTGCCTTCAGCTGACGAGTGCTCATGTAAACAAGTTGTAAACAGACAGACGGCGAGTTATCATTGGCTGTACTGGCGCTGTTGTGCTCGCTTTAAAGCTACACGTGAAGTTAGTTCACACCGTGTCATAGCGGTCTCTTTGGTATTCCTATTGTGCTCTATGAACATTCTCGTGTTAATGTGCACAAATATACCAACTGATCATTGTTATATTCAGCAATAGGCTTTGAGGGGGTCAATTTGCTAATTTTACACTAAACAAGAATTGCATCTGATGATGCCGACCGATTGCTCCCAATCGATTTGGCACATCGACCAGAGACGATGTCTGTTCTGTGCCACTCAAGCGACACTTGATGACATAAACAAGCGAACAAGTTGTCACCAGTTCATAATCTCTGCCTTTTGTGTATGACATCTCAAAAGATGCGCGCGCGATTTTTAAAAGTGGCCACAGTGTCGCAATAGCTTGCTTGGTTTCGAATACAACTTGCCGAATGCTTCACCCCGTGGACTCAACACCTCAAGTGGCTGTGTGCCATTGTTTTGTTTGTTTGTTCTTTGGCTTTGTTTAGTTTTCGTTAGAGGTTCAAACATAAAACCAGTACTCACCACTGCGTTCCGAGTACAATCACAGTTTTGTAGTTGCCCTCCTCAGGCAAATGTTAATTACTCTCGAGAAATTGTCGAGAATTGCAATGCATTCGAAGTGTTCGTCAACTGGTGACAACGTGACTCACCGAACGAACTTTGTCGAGTTTGCCTTGAGATTAGTTCAAGTCTTGAGATATGGCGATGGCAGTTGCAATTCGGTTGCCAAGTCGAAAGTAGCTCTGATCACTTAGTTTCGAATACAAGTTGTCACCAACCATTGTCAGAATGGATTGCTTAATTCAATTAGGCCGAATAATGCCATGGCCACTAACTGAATACGAACCGGCAGAATAAATGATCGATAGCGGTATAAGAAATTGCCGGACTGAAGACAACTGTCTACTGAGCAATTTGCTTTGTTTGCCTGTGGTAGCCGTGTTTGTATTGTTCGTTACGATTGGTCCATATCGTCGATGTTAGCCAAATTCGAACACTAATCTATTGCCAAAACAGTGTGTCACAGTGTTACACCATTATGGCCACTTGTCTCGGCAAACAATACCCTAATTAGCTATTAATAGACTCGATAGCTATTCAATATCCGTGTTTGGTGAGTTTCCCACGTTTTGGGGTTTTCAGTACCGTACAATAACCAACAAACCTATTGTGTGAAGGTGTACCAGTATACCAGTAGGTACTGATACAGATACCAATGTTGGTGTTGATGATCATTGATCACACAGATTGGCTCAAGGGTCAAGGGTCGGAGGAGAGGTTGATCGTGGAGACGGTAGGTTATTGATAGATATGATTGGTCGATATGCAGATGTGCAGTAGTTCTCGATGTCAAGTCCAATTGAGTCAATTCAATTATGCTACTCAGTTCGCCCATTCACAGATTCGCGCCGATGCCTGTGCGGTCCTATATCTGCAAATCTCAATCGACGAACAAGGCAAAAAAGACTGCCTGCGTGCAGTCTCTCGGTAGTCATCCCGCGTTCGCTGGTGTGAGTGTGTGGTACTGTCTGCATGTTGTGTGGTGTGCATCCTCGGTGAGTATATAAAGCACCGACGATTATCGCCATCGGCCAGACGACACAGATCCGACATCACTGAGAAACACGGAGAGAGTTGCTCCACCGCACACTTTCGATTCGATTCCATTCGATTGGCGCTCTCACTCGTCCATTCACTCACCGACCAACAGTCACTGAACACGCACAATCACCACTTGCCAAATTTTACCTGTTGTGCCACTTCACTTCGATTCGTCCATTTTGGTACATTCGTCCATTCTGCTTCAATTCGCCATCGATTTGCTTGATTGTTCCATTCAAGCAGCTGATTCACTTCCGACTACTTTGCATTATCAAGGTGAGCATTGAATGTTTTTAATAGAATTCGTAGAGATTAGCAATTCTATGGAACCGCACGATTCCTTAAATTGCGACCAAAGTGTCCCTTTGCCTTTACGCGAATATAATCTCACCCGCTTTATCGAGCAACCCAGTGAAGTCCCCCGACTGGTTTGCCGGCAGTCTCGGTGATCGACAGATTTGCTCAATCTTAGGATCTAACCAGCACGGACTGTCGGTGCAGATGTAGAGAGATTGGCCACTGATGCCTTTGGAATGTAACTTCTTGCGCTATCTCGGTGTGGGCGTACAATGGTGATGTGCCATTTGTGCCATTTTTAAGCCTTTTAAGTGCGCTCAAATATACCATAAGTAATATTAATACAATCTAGGCTATGAATTATTTATATAGACAGACGGACAGACATATCGAGATAGAGAAAGTTCCATTTGTAGTCAATAGATATGTGCGCTGGCATGAGTGGATAAATGGCCATTGCAACCAGACTTTACTGGTTGGTCACCGGTGAGGGTGACAGCGTGCTCGACTGTGCGCCTGGTGCCGATGACGTCGCCATGCCTCAATGCCGGCACAGTCTCCGCCAGTGGCCATATTTGCACTGGTGCGCTGCCACTCTCGGTGTTCCACTCAAAAACAAAACCATGCTCTTGGCAATCACAACTCCACAACTGATCACAAATGACATTTCTTTCTCTCGACCACTGACCACCTTGTCAAGTCATTCAAGTCCATTCACCTGATCCTTCACAATTGATTCGAATCAGATCGTTACACGAACGTTACCTAGTTGCGGTGCAATCAGTTCTACCACGGTCAAGTATGATGCAAATCAGAGTTGGTTGTTTCGTTAACCGCACGAGGTGTTCGTTGCTGAAGGTTGATTTGGCTGCACTGCCATTGATTGCTTTTCTTTGGGGTTGCCGTCTAGACCGAGACAAACTGTCGACAGGCAGTTTAGGCGCAATTTATTCGCGAGCACAAATGAACAGAGTGAAGACAGCGAACATAACATACATGAAATTACGAGATGAACGTTGAGATGACGTTCAGTGCGAGCTAAAACACTGCGATCACACTCCATTTAAGTCACACACTACCTGCCCCATCAATTGCTCCGTGGCAATAACTAATTGGATTGCTCAACTGACAACACGAGCACAGAGCACTTATGGCAAACTCATCACTGACTGACCATTTGCACTTTCCATGAACAGGTTTGAACGGGTTTCACAAAGAACCATTCCCAAATGAGTTTCACCACACTTTCGGCCCTCGTCGTGCTGGCCCTCGCGGCCATCGGAAGCTGCAGTCCGATCAAATCCGATGATTTGGAGGATCGACTCACCAACCGTATTCACTACTCACCAGGAAGCTCGAATCACTTCGAGGACGACTTCTTGGTCCGTCAGGTTCGAGTAAGTACTGTCGGTGTTGGTCTGTGCCTGTCACCACTCACCGTTCCTTTGCCTCAGAAGGATAGCAAGCGAATCAACGCATTCGAGCCGTACCTGATGTTCAAGGAACTACCACCTACGGAGTTGACTCTCGCTGCCAATTCAAGATACACTCTCGAATGTGAGGCCTCCGGTACTCCAAAACCGATCATCTCATGGGAGAGGGACGGAAAAATTATCAATCAGGTACGTTCATTGGGCTATATTTAGTGGTGTTCCTTTGGTTTATTTGTAAAAAATGTCTTTACTAATTTGGACAAATTTGGCAATGTTACAAATTATTAATAGCAAAATCAATCATTTGATCGACACAGTCTGGGTCGTACGAGAGTGTCTATATCGCTGGTGTCTAAGGTTCAATTTCTTTAGCAGACCTACAGTACCGTCTCATACGAGGATGTAAGTCATGTTGGTCAATTGGCTCTCAGCCTCGTGAAGTCTCGTCTCTTCTTGGACTGTTTGCCCGAGAACGAGAAAGAAATCCACTACACGTGTGTTGCTGAGACAGCTTTCAAGACCATTCGAGCCAACACCAAGATCATCATCCGACCAATGTCAGCCGAAGATCAGTCCCTTCTTCAAAGAGAACTCGAATTCTTGTCAAACATGAACTCGGTCGACAAGCCAGGCACCAATTCGAACTCGCTCTCGTCTCAGGAATCCACTCTCACTGGTTGTCTCTCGAAGAAATCACTCGGTAGGTTCACTTTGTTTGAAGCAAGTGATTTGCTTGCGTTTTTTCCCAATCGCTTAATTTACTGACGATTAGTTGGTCGAATGGCCAGATTGGCGCAATCCATACAGACACTCACTGTCAGTCGCATTTGCTATGCGGTGATCATCTCGATCTGTCTCGTTAGCGGTGCCTCTGTCTCTTTCCTTCTCTCAATGACTTGCTCCGACTAGACTGGTCTCGACGAATCTCATCTTTTCTCTCGAAAGTGGCCAATCAATTGGTTATCCCTATCGACACATGTCTATAAATCATGTTCACTAATTATTGACTCGATATTAGTGCCAATTATGATAATCATTGGTCTCGGAGTAACCTGTGCAGTGCGGACTCAATCTTCCGAACTGAATGGACTGCGCTTCGCACTACCCGAGATGGAGATAATACGTTCGCGCCACCATCACAATCGGTTACGAAATGAGTCGATTCTAATCAGTCAGTGATTCGACGGGCATGTGACACTTCGATCGATTCGATAGCTTTGATGGCTGAATCAATTCGACACACACACAGCGCCGAAATGAACAAGAAAAGCCACCGTTGCTAGAGGAAAGTGAGAAAGTGTGTGTGTGTGTGCCCATTAGGGAAACATCCACTGGGGGAGCGTTTTGTAGTGAATTTCATTTTTCAAGGTTAATGTCAATACAGCGGATGATGGAGATAGTGTATGAATGGTATTGATGGTGTAGTTAGTGGTATGCGCTCGTGTACTGCTTGTAACCACAAGGTGGACTGTCATTGGCTACTTACAATAGAGGCCTGACACAAATGGCACTTGCCAACAATTGAGATGCGAACAGTCAATGGCGAAGAGGAATTATGATCAGCAAGTGATCAAACAGTGATGATACTAGTGCAGTGAGCCACTCAGCAACAGTCAAGGAAATTCCATTCGCAATTCCCACTGGCATTCGAAACCATATTAGTTGGCTGGCTATCGCTATTGGGGCAATCAAGTTGTTTGGCATGTACAACACTTGTCTCGACAAGCGGTCTAATGTCTTGTACATCGTCTTGGCTTTCATGGCTATTTTTATTTCGGCTTGCTATTTACTTTCGATAGACAACAATTCCACTTGTTGCCAAAAGGACTTGTTTACACTTTGGCGAGCCGTTCCAATTGCTTTAGATTGCACAGCTCTATCAATGTCAATTTGTTGTCGATTAGGTCGATTAGGTGGAAAGACGGAATTTATTGGTCTCAGTTGTGTTCTTTGCAGAGTGGAAAGCGGTGGGAGAGAGTGCGAGAGGCACTTTCGGTTCCATCAATCAATGATTGCGGGGGTGACGATTCGAGAGTGGGCTGAGTGATTGAAAGACAGAATTGAGACAGTTCATTTGCATAGCGCAAAAGTCAACAAGTCCACCGTTTGCACTTTCTCACGTTCTATTTTGGTTGGTTTTCAAGGTTCTCCGGCGCGAATCTACTTCTGGACATTGACCACACTCGAAAATATTGGCTCCGACGCCATCATCAGCTGTCGAGCCACTGGCTACCCAAGACCAACCATCACTTGGTATGACAGCAGCGACGAGTTGCTTGTGCCCGACTATCGCAAGTACCAAATACTCAAGTCAGGCGATTTGCTCATACGAAACATCACTTTCGAAGACATGGGCAAGTACCAGTGTGTGGCCAAAAATCAACACGGCACCGATTCGATCGACAAGATATTTTTCTATCCAACTGAACCGGTTACCGTAAGTCCGAGGGAGTGACAACTAACCCGACGATGGTTTAACCAAAATTTGTGTTTTGCAGACCACCGAGAGCGATAAATAATTCCCGAACTGGTCAGACACACCGGAAACGGAACATATCGTGCCCTCAGCAGGCATTGCTCGACTCATAAACGAAGCACTCCCACACGACTCTCTCGATTACCTCATTCATCGGCGATTACTTGCTTTCCTTGGTTGCGTTGTGTCCTACTTCCCAATTATTATATTCCTATTTATTGTCTTCACCTATTGTTCCATTCTATTCTATTATTTTATGATTTTATTTTTATTATTTATTATTCATTCATATTCCTTCAATATTGCCACTAATTGCGCACTGGTAACGTACAACGGTCCCGGAATGGATAGCCAAAGTCCGGAAGCGAGCTGAACCTGCAGGGCAATGCAACCAACGCCCCCAATGAGCCAGGCCAAACCGAACCGCCATACTTACTCTCACTTATGTTGTGTCTATTCTGTATCAGTATTATGTTTTATAAATTATCCCTTTCTTTTCATATTATTTCATTTGTTTTCCTCTGCTTCCGTCAATGAATCGCTCTAGTCTGCATCACCTTTCATCACTTTGAACACTTACACTTGTTAGCATTCTGTCTCCCTGTCTCTTTCTTCATTGACAAATTAGCACTAGCGACGCTAGCCGAATTACTCCTTTGACCAGACATAACACTCCATCACACTCATTGAACAAATAAAGTACTTCTGTACGCCGAACCAATCAATGAATGAAATCGATTAATGTAACGATTAACACTGACACAATTTAAAATTGTATTAATTTCAAAGCCACTAGTAAAGTCAATTATGCCATAGTTGTCGTTTTTCAATCAACAATAATCGTCTTTAATAAAACAAAAATAATCGTAATATATACATTGGATGCTAGTTATTATGAAACAACAAAAATGACTATATTGAACACTATACACATAAAGTAACAAGCAATGTTCTACAAATGCAGAGGTACAAACCCAAACAAATGATATCAAACTAAAAACGATCACTTCAAACTGAGCATGATCTCCTTGGCCGCGCTAAGATCTTTGTAATGATATGAAATCTCCAATTTCAATTCACCATCACTCAAATTGATCGGCAAATATTCGTGAGTCATTGATGGTCGATGATTTTCAATCAATTCTTGTTCGTCATTTGAATTGCTACTGCCAGGAGGGATGTAAAGTCGAGCCAAATCCTGCTTTGTGGATGAAGTTGTCAACGATAAAGGTGGTAAAGACTTAAATGATTGAGGTGGTGCTAGAGGTGGGTCGTTCTTTAAATGAATCGATGCAAGCGAAGCCTCCCTAAGATTGGTGAGAGTTGAAGTCGAAGAAAGAAGTTTATTGTTAAGATTCGGGTAAAAGTTCGGGTCCAAGGCAGGAGACACAGGTAAGCCCATGTTCACTAATGAAGACAAAGTTGGATTTGCTTCAAAAGCACTGTTCGGCCCTTGAAACGCTAGATGATCAGATGAGGAACTATGATTGGATTCAAATAGGCTCGCAGGAAAAGTTGTCTTATAAGAAGGTGTTGTCTGAGCAACAGAACTGCTCAAACCAATTCCATTGTTAATATCACTGAAACCAAAATTCTCAGGAGAAGTTGCAGTCAAGGTAGACGAAGAAGTGTGAATGGCATATGAATCCTTAAGCTCAATTTCTTTTTCAATCTTCTCCAATTTAGCTTCAATTAATCTTAAATTTTCTTTTAATTTCTGTTGTTTCTCGATGATTTGACTCGAAATAACATCCCTATTTGAAATAAAAAAGTTAATATTGTAAACAAATAAAATGGTAAACATACTTGTGATTAGCGATCTTATAGTTCAGAGCGCGAATGTTATTCATTATATCAAGTAGAGCAGATGAGAGCATATTTGTGGCCTTCACGTGACTGGCAAAAGTATCGTCTTCATCCATTAATTTAGCTCCACCAAAATAATCACTTTTCATATTCATATCCATTAGATTATCAAGGTGGTCGTCATCCAAGTTAAGATGAGAATTATTATTTAATGCGTGATTAGTAAAGTCATGGAGAACAAAAGTTTTCTTATCATCCTTGCTGTCGTCATCATCCAGGAAAGTAGATGGAAAAAGGCCAGAAGATGGAGGCAAATCAAAGACACTAGTCGGCTTTGAGGTAGGTGATACACCCATGAATGGACCCAAAGAAACTGCCGACGCTTTGCTGCTATCTGACACAGAGGAAATGACATTGTGATTTGCAGCCGTTGTTGTTGTTGTTATAGTAGACTGGTTTAAAAAAGAGGTAGCATTTGTATTCGGAAAATATGATTCAAACATAGATGAACTTGCAGAAGGCATCAACACGTTAGAAGCATCAAACACGTTGTCTGTGTCTGATTCTTGTTTGACAATAATTTTCTGTTGGTTATTTGACGTAGTTGAAACGAGAATTGGAATCGAAGATTCTACAATGATTGGAGTGAAATGCGAAGGCAGAAACACTGGATCCAATGCATTTTTAAGCCAATGACTTAGCTGGTATGAGTTTTTTTGTGATTTGTAGGCTTTCGGTGGATTACGACAGAAAGAGCAAACCTAAAATTACAAATAGAAAATTAGAAAAATTAAATAATTTCTTCAATCTTACATATCCATTGGATGGAATATCACCTTCTTGAGTAAATCCCATACAAAGAGCGTGTTGCCAAGACAAACAAAGCTGAAAGTGAACAAAAGCCTTAAGTATCGAAAATGGCTAAGTAAAATCTGTACAAAGCTCGCACTGGACCATCAAGCCGTTATCTTCCCTTAACGGACATATACACTTTACTATCTCATCAATGTTATCATTTTCATGCGCTTCGGTAATCTGTTGGACATTCTGAACATCGAATGGCAATGCAAAATTCGTCTTAGATGACTTTTTCGATGACTTTGATTCGTGGTAATAAAAGTAAGGATTTGTACTTGGGGGTAATGTATTAGTTTCAGTCTTAGGTCGTTTTGGAGTAGGCAATGGTATGTCCACATTAATAGGCTTTTTTATATCTCTGCTTTTGCGTTTCTTGGTTGTTTCAATTAAATCAACCTTTATCGGATCGGCCTCAAAGACAGGTTCCATTGGCTGTTCATTATTATTATCATTTATTTCAATCTTAATGACAGTTTTTAGATTGATTTTATCAGTTTCAATTTTCGCTTCTTCTTTCATTTCGGGAATTTTAGCAACGCTTTGTGATAAAGTCTGGGTTTCTTGATTACTATTGCCTTCCACTATATTATGATAATGTTTCTTGTGTTGAGTTAACAAGCTATGTCAATAAACATTAATTATCTCATTAAAATACAATTAAAGTTCAATTACCTCTCCTTACGAAAACCCTTTTTACAAATACCACAAACAAATTGGTTATGATTTGACGGATCAACAACAGCAAATGTTTCCTTTGGTTGAGGCTTCGGAGGTAATCGATCACCTTCATAATCAAGCGGCATTCTCTCAATTGCATTGAGCTTTACTTTTTTCTTGTAACCATCATAGAACAGCACATGACAAGAAACGCTGTCATTAAATAACTTGATGATACGCGCTGGATAAAACTGAAACACGAAAATAAATTAATATTTAATACTCACATAGAAAGTAAATCAAATTACCTTTCCATCGCTCCATCTGGCCAGTACTTCATCATTGATTTTGTAAGAAGCGGAACGGTCACCCTTTTTGGGTTCCTTTATCTTTCTAATTAAATCAGAGTCCATATCAAACCATTCGTCAAATCGAGAGCTATTAGTTCACAGAAAAGACAAAAAGGAAAAGATTAAGACATACAGAGTATATATAATATGTATCTTAAATTATTAAAAAAACAAAGTATCATTTAGATAAATAAAAAATATCTTATTTTTTGTTTGTAAACATATTTTATCTTGACTGTCAAGACATGGCATACGTACATAACAAAACACACCCAATGACTCTTTACCAAAAAATATTAAATTAGTGAAAAAATTATTCAAAGACAAGATTTAGAAAAGTCTAATTTGGTTAGTTACGGTAGATCGAATTGAATTGTCGTCAAGACGCAACATCTACCTGGATGTATTCCTACAAAGCGGGCAAACCAATGAAAACAGGTCTGAAAACAAAGGCAGGCAAGCAGCAAGCACAAGTCCGATTTGCCGACAAACACAGGTAAACAAACCGTCATCGATAGAGAGGGCCTCCCATCGATGGTGGCGTTTACGTTCAAATTGCAGTAGTGCTACTAGCAGTAGCATGGCCCACTAATTGACCGTTAATGTTGTTTGTTTTTGCCTCATAAGTGACAGCACTTACCTCCATCGTTGGAAGTGAATTAACAATTTGAGGTTCTTGATGTCTAATATCTTGGCTGGATACCAATTGCCATGATTGTCACATGCTTCCACCTTTTGGTCAATTTTCCAAGGACAATTCACTGGAATGTTTGCATCGGCGCTGGTCTCCTTTGACTTGCTGCTCGATTTTTTCTCATTTTTAACATTGCCTCGGTCAGGTTCTTTGTTGCTCAAGTTGACATCGCTCGACATGGCTTTTGTTTTGGGTTGTCGCGGCGTGATGCTTGTTTTGGTGAGCAGGCCCCGATGTCACTGTCAAAGGTTTCACTACGCAATGCTTGCAAAATCGTGTTTTGCTTGTTTGTCTGAGTGAACTTGCATTTAATAAGGCGCGGTATGGCGGCAAGTGCGGCCCGACAGGCCAGAAGTGAAGCAAACTGTGAAAATTGCAATCAACAAACAAAACAAATGCACAGTGCCAGTACGGCTTCAGCGGCCAGATTGGTTACTTTCGAGATGATGTTGGTGCTGCGGTTGCTTGACGAAACGCGCAATTATTACAATCGGCAAACAACGCTTCAAGTGGCGCAAAATAACATGCCTGCTCTTGTGACTCCGCCTACGCTCGTTTTGGTGTGGAGGAGCTTGGCGAGGAGAGTGAATGGAGCACAGTCGGTGCATTCCATGGATGGGTCATTCAGCGGAGAAGAGGCATCGCAGGATAATGGCAGTGCGAAATGATTTGGTAAGCAACACACCTAGAGTAGAGTAGAGTGTCACACTGAACGGCGATGTATCGATGAAGTCGGCCATTCTTGGAGCATGTCTCTTCGTCTTGTGTCCGGTGTTGGTCGATGATCACTTGTTTCCCTGGCCAATTGGCAATACTCCACTCGGTGACTCACTAGGATGGTTCAGCCCTGCCATTTCGCACGATCGATTGTCCAATGTCAATCAATAATAGAACCATGCACAACATGACTCTATAGTCTCAACGGTTAGTATTTATTGTGTTTTCATTGAATTTCTCTTCTTTCATTACATCATGCATGCTCTTTGAGCCTTCTTGTGAGTCCCCATTACATTAAGGTCAATAAAGTATGCTAAATCAGTCACTAATTACGTCAGCAAGTGTTAAATTTTAAAATTCTACATTTGTATCTTTACATTAGTTACAATTTTTGTTTTCTATTTTTATTAGGTGTAAAAAGAAGAATACAAACAATGTAATCCCAACACGAAGTTGACGTCATAATCAACCTGACACGGACTTCTTTGGTTTAAGAATGCGAGCCATTTTGTTAATTCTTGTACTGAAGTTTTGCCACAAAATCTTATTCTTTATTTAACGTCGAACTTTGTTAAGGTGTTGAATTATAGTGTATGAACACTTACTACGCAAGTAGTGCCAAATTATGAGTGTCATCGTACTTTTATTTACTTGAACTTGTTACTTATTTTCGGTCAATGTAAATCATTTTGCGATACTTCAAAATGGAAGCTAATCCAAAATCGCGTAAGCGAAAATTTCTCAATATTGAGGATAAAGTGGATGTGATAAAACAGATAGAGAATGGCCGAAAAAAATGCGAAGTTGGAAAGCAATACGGTTTAGTAAGCTCTACTATTCAAAGTATTTGGAAGAATCGACAAAATATTCTTCAAACTTTCGAGCAGCGTGGATCGATTATCAATATGAAAGGGAAAAGGTTGTGTAAACCAGATCAGCGTGACATTGATCGAGCCTTACTCGAATGGTTCTATCAACAACGCAACATGAATTTCCTGGTCAGTGGTCCAACTCTTCGTATCAAAGCTGAAGAATTTGCCAAAAATATGAATTTCAAAGAATTTGTTTGCACCAAAAGTTGGTTGGATCGATTCAAAGTTCGCCACAAAATATCATTGTACGGGAAAGCCAATGGTGAAGGCTCAGGCGGTGAAAGTAGCCAACCCATTGCCGATGATAACGACGAACCTAACCATACCGATAACCATAACGATGATAATGCTGGTAGCAGGAGTGTTGATTGTGGCAATGAAAGTATTAACCAAGTAAATTTGCCAGTAGAAAAATCCCATGAACATCAAGAAGAAGATACAGAAGAGGAGGTGGTGGAAAAGGAAAGTGAGGTGAAAGTTGAGACTGCAAAAGGAATTAATTTGAATAGTAGTGATACAGAGGACAGCGCCGATACCGTCCAGATTGAGACACAACCGACCATTGACAGTGCCATGCAGGCATTCCGAACTCTAAAACGGTACTATGGTTCTAGCGAAAATGAACAACTTGTCGGTGCTCTGAAAATCATTGAAGATGACTTGGAGCAGAGTTATTGGGAAGTGCTAAGGAAATTAATTATGCAACTAAGTCAAAACGAAGCAACCACGAATGGCAATCAGAGTAGTAATGAAAACGGCTAATCATTTGAAATGCATTGCACAAAAGAATTGCATTTGCAAATGTCTTTTCTAAATGAATCATCGAACTGTCGCTTCCTCGTGCGGAACGACTTAAAACCATTATGAGCGCATATCGTCGAGCATGCTTCACTATGCCATTCTCCACTCATTAGACAGATCCATAAATAAATTCCACCGGCAACTCTAGAAGTCAAACTTTGTATAGTCAAATTTGTTGCACAAATTATCTAATCAATGTACAGTTGATCGATTATGATTATTTATTTTGTTTGTTCATAAAAATGATCTATTTTTCAATATATTAATATTTATTTTATTTAAAGTAAAACTCATTCCAAAGTTGATTCTTTTTCCAGTTTTCTATTGGGAATAGCCTTTTGAAAGATATCATTCCAGCAGTTTCCAATAGTACCATTGGCAGCGTAAAGCATAATCTCGAACACATGAGGAATTGCTAGGATCCTTCGTTGGGTCATTCGAATGTATTCGCCAATCGGTAATTGACCATGTTTGACCGAATATTTTTGTGCACGCTCCAATGCTAAGCCTTTGTGTCGGTTGTGGTCAATGAGACCACCAATGATGAAGATGCCATTGTTCATCTGTTGAATCTCTGAACATTCAGGTATCGTTTCCGAAGAATCGCCTGAGAGATAGACAATATTTGGATTCAATGTAGAATTTTGTTCATCTAGAAACACTTCGGTCCAGTGCTTTTCCGTGCAGCAAGCATCCCAATTTGTGTAACCTTGTTGATACTTGTCGATCGCATCTTTTACCTCACCTGTGATAGAGGTTATGTACAGTTGCACTGGCTTGGTACTATGCTTGTTTGTTGAGTAACACCTGAAAGGAGAAATGTTATATTTGATTTGGATTGAACAACTTACCTGTTCAGTTGTTTGCATAGTTTTTTCAGTTCTAATTCGTTCATATAATCAGCATAATCACAATCGATGACAACAGCCACTTTGCAAGTGGAATCACATTGTTTCACCAATTGATTTTTAATTTGTTTCCGCGAAATAATAATTTCTCCAGACTCAACCTTTTTGGCCATTTTTGCTTTTCGCTTTTCTTTCTCTTTTTTCTTTCTTTCTGCTTTACTTGCAATCCACCTTTCGTGTCGATGCATTCGTTTCAACTGTTTTTTCGATATTTTTGGCTCACTTTTGGTATCATTCGGTTCATGTGGTGCTCCATCAAATAATACATTTTTATCTTCATCTTTTTGTTCTAATGCTTCACTTGGAATGTCCACATGGTTATTAGATTCATTTACTTCCGACATTACACCGAGTGTGTTCATTGTTGTTGACAATTTGCCACATGTGAAAATATTTAATATCAATACAAACGTTGCCACGTCTTTTATGAATTGTCCCTTTGACTGCACGTGGTTATGCTTTGCTTGCTTTCTAGCTAGTTCGAGATATTTTTTGGCTCATTCAATTTCTTGATTTTTTTTGTAAATCTTTTGCCTTCAATTTATCCGAAAACTGTTAAAATGGGCCGGAAAGGAAAGAAAAGAACTGTAAGTTTTAACTTGTAATAATAATTTTTAATGATAACATTTCTTACTTTTCAAGGGAAAGGGAACAAAAGATGAACCCCAAGATTTGGTCAAAGCACCACACTCATTTGTTATCAAGCGAGGTGATGTTGGAAAATATGTGGACCAGTTGATGCAGGACTTTCGAGTTATCATGGAACCATTTACTGCTTCTAATCTTAAAATGCGAAAGAAGAATGTAATCAAAGACTTTGTTTCCATTTCATCATACTTGAACGTGTCTCACTTGGCAATATTCACGCGCACTGAAAAGTCTCCATATTTTCGCTTATGTCGAATGCCTCGTGGTCCTACTCTAACGTACAGAATCACTGATTACACTTTAACCCACGACGTGATATCGTCAATGAGGAAACCTCATGTCAATTCCAGTCTATTTCATGCTTCTCCTTTGTTAGTCTTAAATGGATTCTCTAATGATGAGGACATTAAATTCAAGCTGATGACTTCTATGTGGAGAAATATGTTTCCCACTATCGACATCAACAAAATTCAACTTGGCAAGATAAAGCGTTGTGTTTTATTGAACTACGACCAAGAAACTGGACTTATTGATTTGAGACACTATGCAATTAAGGTGAAACCAGTTGGTTTAACAAACACTGTGCGCAAACTTATGACTGGCAAGAAGGTTCCCGACTTGGGTCATTTTACTAATGTGGAAGAGGCACTTGAGAAAGCACAATTGGCTGCCTTCACTGAATCCGAAGGAGAGGCAGACGAACACGACGAGACTCGACACGTTACATTGTCTCAAAAATTAAACACTCGAGGAAATTTGCAGAACGAAAAGAGTTCTATCAGGTCTGTCTGGTTATATCATCGATTTAAACTCAAGCTAATTTAATTTCTTTTAGATTGGTCGAATTGGGCCCACGTTTGAAATTGGAATTGGTTAAAATAGAGGAAGGAATTATGGGCGGCGAAGTGCTTTATCATTCGTACATTACCAAAACCAATGAGGAAATTAAAGAAATGAAAAGGACTGCCCAACAGAAAGCCTCTTTGAGACTAACTCGCAAGAAGCAGCAAGAAGAAAATGTAAAGAGGAAACTTACTGAAAGAGAGTCACAAAAAGAGACCCGAAAAACCAGAAGACTCGAAAGACCCCATGGACAATCAAAAAACAAGGATTTGGAGTCGAATCAAAGTAATCTATCAGTTGCTGCGGATAATGATGCCAATGATGGTGATGATGATGACGATGGTGCTTTTAGTGACTATAACATTTCTGATGATGAAATGATTCCGATTGATGATGCCGATGAAGATTGATTCAGTGATATGAGTGATTAATTTAATGAAATTATGAAATTATTGTGTTGTGTATTATATATAATGTATATATTGATTTTTTCCTTATTACATTGATTATGTCAAAATATGAACTAATTTGTTGTACTGCTTGAGTCAGGGTAGGTCCATGTCAACTTGCTGCTACTTCCAGGCGATCCATTGTAGAGATGGGAAAATGACTCACTCGGACCAAAAGCGGTGATGAGAACATTCACCACCGTGACCAGGAAAATCAAAATGACCGATGCGTTGTTCATCATGTCCGCTTTTCGTCGATCTTGAACGTAGTTGATGTTGAGACGACCCAACACAATGAAAATGATTCCGACTACAACTTGGAGCAAAATAGACACAACGATCAAGGATATGGTCACCTGGAAATATCGATGCTGTCCAGCATTCAACAGCACATCTACACCGAATAAATGGTTCAGACAATCGAATCAATAAGTATTCTTACATTTCAGCTGAGATGCATTTGCGCACATCAAGCCAAGGTCCATGATGCCTGAGTGGGGAGGATTAGCTTTAACTCAACGAGCAATCGACATTACCTTGTGCGATAGTCTTTCTGGTTGCGTACATATTCATGTCCATTGGCTGGTGACGACGATTGGACGAGCTGCCAGTCACTGGAGTTGAGTTCGACCTCATTGCGGCCATATCGATGTCTGATGCACCGTTCAGATCGTTTGCAGCCTCTTCATCGGCCTAAAACCAAAGGATAAACATTACTTGTGATAATGCACAACAGTAGTAATTGTGTGTTTGAGGATATAACAGGATTTTGACTCGATCGAGATGTTATCATCGAAATGACTGACATAAGGGATTCTGTGGGGTGAATACTTGGTGACGAATTTGACTCGTTCGAACATGGCAAAGTGGTCTATCGACAGGAACAGACACTGATAGAAATGGCTGTGAGAAATTGAAACAATCGATTGCACTGCACGAGATGCAACCGAGATGGCAGATGGGACTGCCGTTATCGATAATGAGCCATGCACCGAACACAATGCATCACTTTATATGGCACTGAGAGAGGACATCCTCATTTGCATTCCTCTCAATTCATTAATGGCCAATACATCGATGCATTCGATACATAAACGTTTACATTCCAATTGGACAAGCAAACAAACCATTGGGGCAAGGAAAAGTTCTTTAAACCAGGTCTTCATCATATTTCGCTTCATTCTTCAATTCACTCAAAGGCTCACACCAAAAGCAACGAATTTGGTTCAATTCGACCAAAACCAAATTTGAAATAATTTTGAAGTGAAAGTGGTCAGAGTGATCCAGTGTATGTTTGGCTTTGAAAATAGGACACAAAGTAACTTGATCCAAGTGGAGGACCGAGCCACGAACGAGAACGACACGAGTAGATCACCACCGAAGCGGACAACAATCGCGAGTGCAATTAGCACAAACACCGAGAAGATGAATGGCTGCAGAGTCACGGTCTCATCTGGCGTAGTGCCATTTGCATCCTATCATTGTGTCCCTCCCCCGCATCCAATTGGAATGTCACGCACATCTCGTCGGCACCAGCACCGGTTGGCCAGACGAGTGTAGCCATCATCGTTCACGATGTCCACACGGTTGGCCACAATGCCACCAGCCACGACCGCTTTCCTTAATTGATTGACAGTTAGTGTCCTAACTATTAATTGCCTTGTGGCACTTTGAAGTGGTGCGTTCTTACGATTGGTGCTGCAGATGTGGCTGCCGATGTTCGAAGTCGAGCACAATTAGTGATGGCGCCATTGTTGGGAGCAATAACCACAGTCATTGTGTTCGTTATGAGCCTTCAATAATTGAGTTGTCGATGGCACGAGTTGCAGTGGATGTGAATTAGGCTTAATTAAACGGACCAGTCGGGTCCGATCTGTTTGTGTAGTGGCCAACGTGGAATGAGATCGATCGATTGGCCAGCCAGTGATAAGTACACGTAAATGGCAAAGGACATCAAGTGTCCAATTGAGAGAGTCACTTTATTTGGGCGTCGATTGGTCCAGTCCAACGGCTAATGTTTCACTTGTCAAATTAACGAGAGCACTGAGTCAATTTATGCTTCATGAATTCTCGCTGGCTGATAATTAACCAATTCGGGTGTGCCTCGTTCCTTGCAAGTCGATTCTGGATCGAGCAGTACTCGGCCAATGCACCACATGCAGGTCTAACTCACAGTCCGGGGCATTGCAACACATCAAACTTGGCACCACCTTGCAGCCTCCAAGTGAGCCATAATGAGTAATTGGCCATAAATTTACTGCTGCTGGAACAGGCAAACCACCAAACAAGATTCCTCACTTTGCCACTTACCGAATTGAGCCGAATGTGTGGTTGATGTTGACTCGACTGGCAGTGATGGTGTCAATAATACAAAGACCAAAGCACCGACACTGGCTGGGTGGAACTGCGCGCTTGGGGTTAACTCGATACAAACAGTCCACGACTTGGCTGTGGAGTTGTGGCTGACAAGTTTAGTTTACATTCAAATTGCACAAGAACCGATGAAATGTCGACTGGAGACTCGCTGTAGAATCTATTCGTCAGTGTTTATTTACGTTACGCCGAACTGAGCAATTGATTCGATCGTGGTGTCGAGCAAATGGGCCCACGAGCATTAATTCTGTGTTCACTTGTTCACTTCTTTCGTCATTGACTTCTTTACTTGTGCATGTTTGCCATTTTAGGAGTCGGTTCATTCTTTTATTTTCGCTTTCTCATGTGTTGAATACGAGTAAGAGCACAAATTCGCCATTGGCCGTTGAAGCACTCGGAATGGCTAAATCGAATATCACCGTCCACACAGGCAACAACCTCACTAAACGAATGTGAACTCGTCACCTCCTCACAAACCTACCCATCTCGGGCTGAATTCGTTTGTTTCCATCTCGATTCAAACGATAATTGAACGCACAAAACTTGTTGCCATTTGTGCCATTCGATAGGCCCAGACTGAAATGTAAACTTTTTGCCTTTGCATTTGTCGCCCACGTGAATTTTGTGCCGCCACTACTGTCAAACTCGTTCTTTGTGATTTTGAGTTGCCGTCTTCTTGTTGTGGCAAACAGAACATCCACTGCTTGATCTACCATTTGCAAGTTTATGCTAATCGCCTATTGAGCTTCATCCAATTCTAAGGCTTGGTTCATTCGTTGATTAAGCCTGCAATGATCATTAACTGGTCACATTAGTCTGCGTTTTTGCTCCACAATTCTGCAAAGGTAACTTTAAGTTGCTAACTTATTTAGTCTAATTTTGACTATGCGTATAACTATTTTTGTTTTCATTCACGGATAGCCATCCAAGCAAGCTGTTTCGCTTTCGAAGAACGTTGTCCATCAACGATAACCAAAGTCCTACAAGGACTAATGTCAGTCCGTCATCGGTAGAAGTGGTCCAACTTAGCAGCATGAGCACACCATATCCAAGTTTGGAAATGTCCAATGGTCACGAAAGTCAACCCTTTGCTGACCAAACAGTCGCAAGCAACAATAACAATAATGCTGAAGACGAGGCTCTAATTGAGGAGAGTCACGTTCAGATTCGTGCTACAAGTAACCACTACCAAGTCCCAGTAACCATGAGTCCAAGAATACCTCGCAAACGAATCGTTGCCAACAACTCAAACAGCAATTTTCCTAAAGAGGTTCGTAATTATTAAAAAAACAAAAAATAAAGAAATTAATTAATTTTCCAGGACGACTTTGAAAACGAATTCGAAATGCACCAAGAGGACAAACCTTTGACCAATATATCGCCATCTGTGGTGATCACGCCCAACAGTCCGGCACTGCGAAGTTATTCTGGCCACGAGATTGGGTCGCCTAACAACAGCAGTGGCAGTTCGTATCGCAAGCCTAATTGGACAATGGAAATTGAACGAGAAGACGAGCCAGAAGATGGCTCCAGACGAAATCAACCAAGAGATGGCGACGAAGTAGCCGAAACTGAGACAGAGCATGAAGAAGATATCAAAAAGTACCGAGGCAAGAATGGCGTCGATGTGAGCCTGTACACCACCAAAAAGAATGTGGCACAGGGAATGTTGGACATTGCTTTGCTCAGTGCCAACTGCTCTCAACTCAAATATCTTTTGTTTCACTACGAACGCGACAGCACTTCTTTGGTTGCAGGTAACGAGGCTGCAGCGGCCAGTGCCGCGACCAGTGGAGGCTCTCATCATCACTCTCCCGGTATGGACAGTTGGTTCAGCTCAATGGACTTTTATTTCATAGTGAATCTGGTCTGCATTGGTATATCCATCACACTTCAGGTGATTGTGGGCATTTTGCTGATTCTGAACGGTCGACACAACATTTACGTGCATCGATACCAGCGAGTGGCTGACTCGTACAGCAATCTCATTTTGATCACTGTCTTCATCATCACCATCGTGAACATTTTCTTGTCTGTTTTCATTTCTGCCCGTTAGTTCATTTGTTCAATGTACATGCACGTGCACTCGTCCACTAATTTAATTTCGAATTGTACACATTGCCTCACTACAAATATAAGTTCAGTGCAATTTGTCAATAACAGTCACTGTATCTTTTCTTGTGTAAACTACAAATAACAACAAATGGTAATATTATCCATTCTCGAGGAGCTTTGTTCGAGCACCGTTTGGCTTTCGGGCATCCTGACGCTCATGTTTCTTTTTGTCACGTGCTTGGTCATGGTTTTTTGGGCACGTCATCGCTGGAACAAGAAACGTTTGCCAATTTATCACGGAGAAGACACAGACAGCACTCACTTTGTCCAGCAGTACGTTGGACGACTGACGTTCGATCGTAATCCGCGTCATTGTAATCACAAGGAGGGCTGCCAAGTCTGGGCCGAAGTCTCTTACGAAGGCAATAACTCTACTATTATTGTGCCTTTCTACCTCAACAGAGTACAAGTAGCACGTCTGTTATTACTAATTCTAACAATTTGCTTCAATAGATTTTTCTGTATAACAACCGGATGCTAACTTCTATGGTGTTGCTTCGAACCAAGAAACCACTGACCGACATACGAAGTGCACGTTTAATGCTCAACTGTGTTGAATCGTGTTCGGTATCCGAAATTTCGGAATCAAACGACCTGGTCAGTCAATTGCTGATAGTCTCGCTGAACATTCAAAATGTATTGGAGCCTAATCTGATCGCTACCAGGGTGGACAATCCTGTCCTAAATCCAATGTCAAAGAATGATTCGAAGAATAGAGAAACTGCTTACATTGAGCACCAAGTTCACTATACTTTTGCAATAGAACGACCCGAAATAGTTGACATGCACTCGATTCGGTTTGCGATCATCTGTCCATGGGTCAGTTGGATCGTACTTAGTTTTGTGGCCATGTGCTTCATTTTTGTGTTAGTTGCATTTATTGAAGTTCGCGTTGCCGAACTGAGCATTGCCTTGTGCATTATGGTGATTGGTTCTTCACTTAACGCCATCATCTTTTTTGTCAGCACCCAGTACTTGTTCGTGGTGTGGATTCAAGACACGCTGTTTGTGGACATTTTCGGACAAAGTGACATTGGCTATTACCTCAACTATGGTCTGCTTCTATTTATGATGCTCGTAGGTTTGGTGAGTGGCTTCTGTGGTGTCACCGTTTTCGAGTCTCTGGACGACATTACTTCTGAACAATGGAGAGGACTCGAGGCTACTTTCATCTCGCTTGTCGTCTATGCGGCCTTACAAGCTTTGGTGTGCTTTATCGACCACAAGACAGGTCTTCTTGGAAACGTTATTTGGCCATGGTCAAACCAGCCAGTGGTTTGTCCTCAACTGAGTGCCATTCCGAGAATTATGTCGCGAGACATTTCCAAAAATATCGAATCCAAAAATTCAAATCGAAAATAAATTCGAAATGCAATTAACTCAAAAGTAGTGAATTATTTAATTGAATGGACAATTTGTATAAATGATGATCGACTTGAGTGCAGTTTTACTCATTCGAAATGGACTTTGTGCGGAGTTCTAAATCGAGCAGATCGAGCAAGTCTAATTCAATGCCAACTTATTTGATCGAGTCCGACGATGATCCCCTCCAAGTGCCCTCGTACCATTGGCCTGATGCATGGCAACTTTCAACTGCTGCCCGAGTTGCCATTGTCACTCAGTGAAGCATTCAATTTGGCACATTCCAAGCAAGACATTCACTTGGTGCACTTTGTCAACTCGTCCGAAGAAGATGAACTGGCCGAGTTTCGCATTCTCAACTACAAGGACCGAGTGATTGTCCGTGCAATTGAGGACGACAAAGTGGTCATTTTCGGCAGTCGTGCAACGCTCACCTCCAATGAATTCTACGGTATCGATGTTGGGGGCACTTTGGTGGTGCGTGGCCCTGTGTCTCTGCGTCACCTGCACAAGCAAGAAGATGAAGACCTTCAGGAGGACAAGTCCGATGAAGAAGGCCTGCTTGAAGGAGACACTTACGAGAGCAAAGTGCCATTGGTTAAATATTCTGGTCACGTCACGCTCAACATCAGTGGCTTTGCCTACATTGACATTGCCGATTCTGGCCTAGGCGTCAACATCATAGTGCCGAGTGAGAGCAAGTTCTCCGTGGAGCGAACCATTCCTCACCGATTTCAACAGAAGACCATTGTACAGCGACAAAAGGAAAAGTTCCAAAGCACTCAGGGTATGATGGCATTGGAGACCTTCACTCATCTCAATTGAGTGACTACTGCCATTTGAGCAATGCAATAAAACAATTTGCTACTGTAAATGACATTGCAATACTTTATTACAATCAAAAGAGTTCAATGAGCAACTAGGTTGATAGATAGATTCGTGTCAAAATATTTGTTCTGACGTCAATTCTGTGGATTGAGTGAATTATCGTTAAATATTAAGAACCAAAATATTTTGGAGAAAAACGACTCAAGGAGTCAAATTAAGTTCAAATTAGTAAGCCTTTGGTGTGACCCGTGGCCACTGCTCCAAACGCAGAACTGTTGAACTGTTGAAAGTGGCCAAGCGTCTATTTGTTTCGTGGCACCAGTCTGAAGTTGTAACATGATCCGTCAAAGGGAAGTGCGATTGTACCGCGAGGCTGCAGCAGGTCGGCCATCTTGGCAGTGTTGGTCTGGTTGCTCGACTCCAGTCGGTAATGCACCAACAGGTTAGCCACCGTGCTGAAGATGATTGTGTTCACCATTTTGTAGCCTAGACACGATCGTCGTCCATGTGAGAAGGGAAAGAAAAAGTCCGGTTTGACCACATTGCCCTCGGGAGTGACAAAACGAGAAGGATTGAACTTGGTGGGTTCTTCCCAGTGGTCGGGGGACAGGTTGAGATGGTAGATATTGAAGAGGACCATTGTGTTCTTCGGAATGAAGTAGCCTTGGATGGAGGTGTCTTGGCGAGACAGATGAGGCACAATTGGTGATGAGGCCAGTCGAAGTGTCTCCATGATGGAAGCATTGGTTAGCGGCATGTGAGGCTGATCTTCCAAACTAATGGCCACATTTGCCCCGACACTCGAATTGCATTTGCTGTTCAGTACACTCAGTGCCTCTTCGTACAGTTGATCTTGCACCTCTTTATTAAGAGCTAAATGACCTAACAAGCGGACCAAAAGATTGGCGACAGCCGAGTTGCCACCAACAAGGTCTCCAATCTCGTACAAACACTCATCCCATGTCATGTACTGCTGGTTGTCCAAATAGTGTTCCAGAATAAAGTCCATGAACTGAGCACTCGATTGGTACTGTTTGTGCAACAAAATGCGATCTACAAAACGTTCTTCGCAACTCTTTTCGTCGTACTTGTTCACCAACTCAGGATTTGAGCATTGTTTGGCGTGTTGTTGTTGTGCTTTCCTCTTCTCGATCAATTGACCAAACCGTTCAACTACCTGGTCGTTGATGTAGTTTCTGTAGATACAGTTCCGTCAGTTGATACAAATCAACAAAACAATTAGAATTACGTACCTGAGGAAATTGCCATTGGCCCCAACATATTGCAAATACTGTCGAGCAGTGATCGACTTAAGGAATGGCAGAAAGTCGCACAAGTACATTTGGTTGATGTCGTAGAAAATAAAGTCGTACCGATGGCAAATGTCGATGAACGAAGAATCGTTCACGTCGACGTCTTTCTCGAGCAGAAATTCGACAAAGATTGCACAGCACAGTCTAACCAGACGTTCCTTCTCGAGAATTGCGCCAGTTCCATTTGTTGCAAAGCTTTCGTTGATTTCGGTTAACATTTGATTGATCGATCCATCGATACAGTCCGACAAACGTTGGAAGGTTTTGGTGCCAAATCGTGGAATTACTGCTGCATGAGCAATTGAACGACGCGATTTGTGAATGTCTGACCAGTCGCATAGAGCCAAAGCTATTGCAGTTAAGGATCAGTATTGACCAGTCATAGTGGAAGCCTAGTGATAACTCACCATTTTGTCGGTTGTCACCAAAGATCAAAGCGTGACGATCAAAGTGAGGTCGGTCACTGAAGATGTCCCCTTTAACGAGCAAAACTTCGCGAATGGCCTCGGTAGAAGAAACCAGAACGGATCTGAACTTTCCCAATTGCAGTCGAACGACATCGCCATAAGTAGAGCGGATTGCGTTAAAACCATCCCATGGGTTAGTCGGGTATTTGGCCAACAAGTAAATATGACCAATGATTGGCAATGATAAGGGTGAAGGCGCGTCTAGAATGAATGAGAGAGATAAGTCAAATTGGCCAAATAAAAACAAAACCGATAAGTCGGTCGTGTGACACCAAAACAGGTTTTAAGGTCAATGTCAGGGTCATGCCTCTGTCCTATCAGACTTTGGTTTGGCTAGAGCACACACTGCATCACATCTAATCAATAATGGTGTTGAGAGTGTTGGTCTAATTCGATGCTCATCAAGTGACATTGAAATTTGTTCGCTACAATATTCATTTGTCGACATTGATTAACATTGACCAACTTTGGACCAAGGTCAACATGTCTGAGCTTTGAGTTGCTGTGCGGTAGTAGAGTAGCCTTGCTGTTCACTACCTTCCATGTACTACCAGGTATTACTATAGTAACCGGAGGGTAGTGAGCAAGCGAGTGCAGACAAGTGACGATTTACGACCACAAAGTCCTTGGCTCCTGTCACTCGAGAGACATAAATTATGAGTGCGCTCGGTCTGTCCCAATGTGATCTGTGTCACTAGTTGTAACCAGTCGAGTGCTGTCGTACACTGCAGGCAACACTTTGTCACATACAAAGTCAAGAGTTAAGTGGTGCTAATATTAGTTTAAACTACCCTAAAAAGCGATAAACTACCTTAAGTATTCGTCACAAGGTCAAAGGTCGTAAATTTCGGTGATAATATCATATAATGAGGCAGCTGAGAGGGGCTTTCCTTGTGTTGCTTACCGGTTTAGACGGGTTTAGAGATTAAGTAGACAATTAATTGAATACTTCGTGATGGCTCTCCTGGCAACAGCGACACCGAATGAGCGCTCAACTCGATCGCAACCAGTCTGGTGGTTGGTCAGCGCTGGTCAACTTACTGCGGACTGAACCGAGTGAAAGTATCCACACGCAAAGGTAAACAAACTTTCACTTTTGCCTTTACTTTGTCGCAGGACGCCATTTCGCAGATATTCTCAGTTAGGTTACGTCTACAGCACACCTGACTGCCAGTCTAACAGGTCATCACTCGGGCAATGGCACTACAGGATTGTCCAGTGCTACTGACCACTCACAGGTGGACACGACAACAAATTCTTTTCCGATGGACAGTGGTCACTGAGAGGTGAACAAGAGGGTGAGGGTGGCCAGCTGGCACTACCACCACTGCAGTGCCTGTTTCACCAAACTGACAGAACACTCAATTGACATTGTAATTGGACCATTTTACAAAAAAAAACAAAAATATATTATAATACAATGCTTGGGAAATACACCTGTGGCGAGTTCAATCAGTGCAATCGGTGCAATCTGATCAAATGTTGCATTATGCAATGGACTTATATCAATTTGGCGCGTTGTTTGTTGCAACTGATGCAATAATTGGAAATTTCCAAGTGAAACAAACTTACCTGGAAGTGTGTAGACTGAGTTCACCTCTTGACCAAGCATGTTTCGAGTTGAGACCAAAGAGTTGTCATTCGTCGGGACAACGTTTGCCCAGTCGCCAAACAAACGTTTGATGGCATTCATGGAAAACGTCAACGGGTTGAGTGTAGCCAGTGGCCGTCCAGTGGTGGTCAAGCATTTGTCCATACAGTACAGTAAAATGAGCAGTGCGAAGAGCGCCATTGTGGCCATTTCAGGACTGGTCAACAAGGAACCATCGGTAGCTGTGGTGGTCAGTGCTCGGAGATAGTCCATTATCGATGTCTGGACGTGGCAGCGTTGAGGACGATAATGAGAATGAGGTGTGTGCCGTGCGACGTTTTTGAATTTGCCTTCAATGCCTTGGTTGCAGTTGATCGAGTTGATTCGATTGAGTTCGATTTGCGTGGTCAGTCGTTGATGTTTGCTCAATTTCCTCTCGATCTCGATCGGTTTGATTAGCGGCGAAGGCAAGAAGAGACTGACTGAGTGGCCGCTCTGACGATAACTAGTGACTGCCGATCTCGAACTTGGCAAGTCTTCACTGTCTCAACAAATGACTGCCACCAATGCACACGCAGACGACCACTGCCTCGGCAGAACTGAGGAGGGCAACTAGTCACTTGGCCGGCAGTCTCATAGACTTCTTAGTCCAATTCTTCACAGCCTGGCCACTTTCCTCGACCGCATCTTCGCTCGAAGCATTCAATCAATCACCATTCCACATCCCATGACGACGCGCATGTGCGCAATCCGACCAGGTGACCGCCGACCTGCTACCGAGGCACCGAAGATGACCACAACCCAGTCCGCCCATAGGCCGCTCACTAAGGCCGCCTTAATTACTTAGTGACCAACCAGCATTGTCACCTGTCGCCATTGGCCATCGAGTGATAAATCACCAACACTTGCCACTCGATTGCTTACCCCCTTCACCTAGGTATGTCATGTGATCGAATTGGGGTGTTTGCACCTGGTTGCACTAACCCTTTAGTACTTCATTTCGTATGCCACTTCTTATCAGGTTTCGCAACTTCACCGACACTGGTTGCAATGAATCTCAAATGAATGCGGAAGCAATACTACAAAAGTGTGCACTAGAATCAGTGCAAGGTAAGCAATGCCGCTAAACTGCAAACACCAAGTGACTTGATGACTAATTTTCGCTGATAAGCCCAACTGACATAGTTCGTTTGGTCCCACTGGCCTAATTTTATCGACTTTTACAATTGCATTTTCAATAATTTTGCCTCAACGCATCGGCATCACTAATCCTGAAGGGCAACTTAAAGCGATCAACAGAATCGTGATCAGGGAACAAAAAAAACAATAAAATGTTAGAGAGAAAATGAGGTGCGCGGGAGGCCGCTTCTGTGGTGCTCTTTGAGGATGCCTCGAAGCCTGCACTGCACTGAGCCAAACATCACCGGTGCTCTCTGGAATGGTACAAGCAAGTGCTGGCTCCTCTCTGATTTATATGTGCACACTTATGGGTCGATCGGTGTCGATCGTAAATTCTCCACTCTAACTGGCCTCAATGCCGAAATGGAAAGCACTGAGCAATGGACATCCATCAACGATTACACAAGCGAACACATTCGGATCCGACATTGACAGACATAACATGGCGAGATGTCACAATTAAATGTGTTCTTCCTACTATCAAAGTGGACATAGTGGACACTTGAGTGATGCTACAACATTTGCAAAGCCATACAGTGATTTCACTTTCGAGTGACACTAGGCACGAGTGCAGTGCAAAGGAAAGATACTCGCGATCAAGTTGCGAAAAATGTTTGTAGTGCAAAAGTACGTACACGAAGTGTGACAAAATTTTGAAAATTAAACTCGACTTGAGTCAATAAACATTTCATGTTAGAATGGAAAATAATACGGAACCGGGAAGTGACGTGAGAATGGACTGTCATTTAATAACTCTCATAGTATGGTACAGTGTCAACAAACACTTGGGTGTGTTGAGTAAAGTTTATAGTCGGTAGAAAATAGTTTCGGTATAAAATTCTGTGCAAAAAGATGACAATCGGTTTCGAAATGTTAAGTACAAGTTGAAGTTGAAAGACATGAATGCCATTACTCAAATGTTGAAGTTGTCTTGGTGAGAATGTATTGAGTGTGATATAAGGCTACAGACCAGGGCCCTAGGGGAGATCGCATTTGGTGTTAACACTAGACTGACACTAACGAGTGAGTGAATTGATCAATTTGTGATGTGTCCAATTGGGTTCAATTTGGCAATTTGAATTACTGACCGTAACGAGTGACTACACACTACCGAACTGTAGGGGGAACCATTAATGGTGGTTCGATTCAATCTATTCAATTTGTATTCAATCTGTGTGCAACGATTAATTGAAGTTAATACCCCAGACTGGATTGGTTGCCGTTCGGTTGCCAATCTAATCCTCTAAATTGGGTTTGCTTTCCAAGCAATTTTTGCAAGTTTGCTTTCTCTTTTGAAGCTTTAGCTCTAGTTAAACCGGCAAAGTAAATTAAATTTTCATTTCAATCTGATTAATCATTAATGATTGATGCTGTGCTTAAATGGAGGGACAAAATTGTACTGTACGTGGTAGGCTTAAAGAATGGTAGGGTGATGGCGCTTTGGTGTAGTACATGGCATGTACTCTGACTTGTACTCTCTCGGTTGAATTCAAACTGGGAAAGCCATTATTGGTCCGTCTGTTGAAGTAAGGCCACAGTGACAGCTGATATTGCGAGTGCACTAACTCTTCAATGTAAACACTTCGGCGTTGTTTGACACGATGCAATGAGTTCGATTGGAGATAATATATAAATAATTTAGATATATTCCATTCGAGTAAATAAATAATGATTCCGCAATTTCTCTGTTCAATTTAACTGGTTCGCTTATGAAAATAGTCTCACTATAGTTGCTGCTGCTGTTGTTGTTGTTGTTGACGTTGTTGGTGTTGTCGAGTAAGATGGTTCAGTAGATTGATTGGTATGGGTGGACGTGGGCGTGGGTAGAGCATTATGCATCAACTGGCCAGGTAGGACATATGCAGAGGAGTGTGAATGAGTTCGAAACGAGTGCCTTTGAGGTTGGCGCCACGTAAATTCGCTTCGTTCAGGTCAGAGCCTGACAGATCACAGTTTTCTGCAAGCACATAACAAGTAAGACTAAGCACAACTTGCCGAACCATAAGTCATACCTAAATTGGCACCAGCCAGACAAGCACAATCCAAATTACAATTCTGGACATTTGCATTCTTCAATGAAGCAACCCTAGAAATCAAATCAAGTTAGTAAAAAATAATATCATTTGACTAGTCTAACCGTAAATTGACTCGGCGCATTTGAGAACCTTCTAGATTGACATTCTAAATAAAAACAAACATTAATTGATAGTTTCAGTAGATTAAAATCTTACATTAAGATTAGCCCCTTCCAGGTTGGTAATTTGATTGAACGAGCTACTGTCCATGTTAGATCCTGTTGGAAAGAAAAATAGATTAATTACCAAAAATAAATGGCAATGTATGCTTGCAAGTTCATACCACGCAAAACACTTCCTTCTAGGTTTGCACAGACCATGTGGCAATTGATGAGAGTGGCTCCTTCCAGGTTACACATTGATATGTCTGCTCGTTCCATGCAACAGTTTCGCAAATTTGCACCCTTTTGTCAAAATGAACAGATTTATTAGTGACCAATGAGACAGAATTGCTCAATGAGCACACTACCTGAAGATTAGCGCCCCTAAGGATTGTATATTTGAAGTTGGAGTTGCTCAAGTCGAGACGAGAAAGATCGGCCCCGGACAAATTCACACCCTGGAAACGAAGTTTGGTTTCGGTAGATGTTTGAATGATCGCCTTGACAACTTCTCGCCGAGTGAGGGGCGCCACGCCGAGACTGCGCTCGATGCTGTTTTGCATGACCTGCTCCTGGAATATGATGTTCTCCAGCTCGACCATCAAAGAATAGAATCCATAAAACTTGGCCTCCTCCAGGATGCCAATCGGGTTTAGATGTTTATCGATGATCAGATTGCCATGCCTTAAAAAGCCCAAAAGTGGCTCAAAATACTCTGGACTTCGATCAATCAAATAGGCTCCATTCTCATCTATTCGACTAGGCACAATAAGATTTCTCCTTTGTCGAACTACCACTTGTTTGTTATCGTCCAATTTGGGTTTATCTTCTTCTTCATCGTCTCCTTCACTTTTAATGAATTCAACTTCCTCACAATCAAACATTCGAGCCAACATAGAATCGGGTTCTTTGGCCACAATCGTGCTTCGGGTGGTGGTGAATATTTTTCCTCCAATGTTAAGTTTGATCCAATCATCGTTAAATCTAGAAAAATGACCAAACGTTAGTTTTTAATTATTAATTGCCCATTGCCGGATCACATACAATTTGGATGTATTCTTAGTGCTAATCTTGTTGTTATTTTTTACATGTTCTAAAGTTGAGTGAGTATTGTCGTGTTCATCACAATTGTCATTTCGAGATACTTTTCTGCGAAAGGTATCTCCAGTTATGCACAGGTATAGAGTTTCATCGTCTCGAATAAGTTCGGTGTCATCAATTTCTGCCCCTTTAACGGTAAACAATTTCCATCCAACGACGTCAAACTTTTTCGAGGCATTCTCAATCAAAGTCTCAATATCGTTTGGAACAGGCAAAACCTATTGCAATATAAATTCAAGTCTAGCAAACAGCACTTAGTTGCAAATTAGTAAAAATACCTTTCCTTTGGAGTCTTGTCCATTTAAAAAGATGGTGACACGTTTGCTCATAATGGAAAAGCGATTAGATGATCAAGTAGAGTGCAAAGAAGTGATTATATGTCGAATTGGTGAAATGGACTGGATCGATTCGACTGGGAACGGAGCAAAATTGAGATTCAAGTTCAAAAGTTCATCTTTTTCAATGTATTTGTTCCTTTCTAATGGCAACGGCAAACAAATAGTTTTCAACCGAACAATCGTGAATGTCAAACGCACAGATAAGTTTGCACGAAAGGATGAGGAAAAAAGGTTGTTTCAAATAGGTTGCCCACAAGCCTGTAAGAAAACGAGTAATTGGCCGAACAGGGAAAAGTACGACAATTAACCGAGCGAATAATGGTGATTGAGCATCATATCGATCGATGAACACTGATCATTATGACCTCGTCATATTGGCGCACCGGTCCAATCGAGTGCTAATGATACTGATAGTTGGTCTAGTTCAGTTCGCCGAATGACAGACAAAATGCAATCAACACAGTAATTAAACGAATAAACAAACATGCAAATATGTGCCGATAGATAGTGAGTTCGATCAGGCTGCATTCGTCGAACCGAGGGTTGTTTCCTTCCTCGACGTCAACTTTGGACGGATACTACTGCCGATAGGTTGCTCGCTGCCGTCCAAATGATAGCGCAGAACAAGCAATAATGTCTATTCGTCCGGGTTCGGCTGTTGCGGTGATTACGACCGACTCAGAATCGATCGAACTCAGGGCTGAGGTTGGCTTCGACAAGATTCGGACCGTACAAACATAGGCGAGCAATGCAAGATGTTGGTTGGTTGGTTGTCTGATTGGTTCGTGTGGCGGAACGATGAATCGAGTGATGAAGAGAGACGATCGACACTGTTTGCGGAGAGATGCCAAGAGGCGGCCGAGTCAGAAGAGTGAGCCATCCGAAATTGGACGTAATGCCATGCAATGGTGCCGTAATGCTGTAACGTGCACAGGCCAGCAAGACAACCAAAAGAAATATCCGACTGGTTGTGGCACTAGAGCACAGTACACCAACTACCAAACTGTGAACAGAGCCAGCAAGCCAGCAAGCACTCTCCGAGAAATGATCAAGCGAGACTTGACCTAAATTTTTGTGCGACTGTCGGTCGGTCGGTCAAACGCGAAGGCTGCTTGCTTGCAATGCCTACCGCTTGCAAAGCCTGAGAAGAGCTGTCAACAGAACGGCCAGGCTGACTGGCGCCCGGACGCCGAACGCCACCGACCACCACTACAGCTACTTGCCGCACAGCTGTGCCGCTCACAACACAACACAACAAACGGTGCACGCATGCGCCACACACACCGTGTCACGCGCATTCAACCAATAGGTTAACACACATGCCAAGAACCCGGCTGGACTCGCGCTTCGGCTCGAGCCGATCGGCTGAGAAGTCACAAATTGGTGCCCAGTCGGTGACCGGTCTGCTGGTCTGGTCGTCTGCCTCCATTAGGCTCTATACACTGCTCTATGCTCTACATTCGTCTATATAGCATGGTATATCTCTCCTTTGGTCGTCTCATTTTAATCATCAGTGGCTTGCTTTCGCAATAACTCTTTGGCACTCATTACTTTTGTATCTTCTCTCGATTCGGTCGGCGACAATGTTACTCTTTAGTCCGTTAGTCCTCAAGAATAGTGTTCACTTAATGAACGTTCTGTTCGGCACGCCAGTGGACTGCTCAACGCAGCTCAACTCACTCCACACCGGGCATAACAAGTTTACCGTGGAACTGCGCCAATTGGCCAGGCATGACAATGCCCGGGGATTATATTGACTTGGCCAGTGGTGCTCCTACTGACACCAAATTCAGTTGCCTGTCACTGAGGTCATTTGGACACAGACTGGTCAGATCACTTGTGATTTCACCGATTCGACCACGAGAACGGCACAGAATGAGAGAACGGATGGCAACTTGTCGAACAGCACTGACATCGCTCATGCTGATGCATCGGTGCCGTTGTGCGTTCACTTGTTCACTCGTTTTGTTGCTTTCACTGCGACAAACAGACCAGTCCACTGGCCAGCACCACCTCGGCATATAGCATTCGACCTATCGAGAGCGACCCGGCCAGAAGAAGAATGGCACTCAAATTGGTTCGAACGATTGCGTAACACTTTGATTTGCGCATTTGCAGGCAGATTCACTTCCTACTTGGAACGAGTGTGCCAGCCCAGTGAACGAGTGGATGTGCATGGAACTTTGTTGTCAATGGTCCGCAGGCATTCGTGCACAATAGATTGACATGAGTGAATGGATTAGACCAATTAAGTGCTTCGAAGGGGACTGTTGAACGGTAATGCGCTTGAACTTATCTCACTCAGTCATTGACATCAGGGAAAGTGGAATGGAAGGAATGTGACTGACAGCGGGACAGGTAACGGACACCGAGATGGCCGCGGTTAAGGCAACAATGCCACTGGCGGCCATGGCAAAAATAACTTGCACACCGAGTGCGCCCATCGACTGGTCTCAACCGAACTGTGCCTACCTGGCTGCAGAGAATTGCGCTAAATTTAGACCTTAGGCAGATTAGATCGCACCGAATGATGGCGAAAATTACTTTTGCCTGACCGACTGGCTCCCACTGACGGCCACACGGTTACGCTCAAACGCGCATCGACTTGGCCTAGATTTGTCACATGTGACAGGTGTGCATATCGTTATTTTTAGGCCTCACTCACTATCGACCATTATGCAAAGTACCATGCATCGATTCTACCGGACTGGTGGCAATCTCGCTCGGTCTGTCACTCCGATAAGCAGTGAGACAATTGCCCTCTTTGTCACTGCTTTGACCGATTATCCAACTGATTAGTGTGATCAGCTAATCAAGATGGACTTGCTCTTGTGCGATTGAAGATGCTCACCATTGTTGGTCGCTTATTGCACTCTTTTTGTTAGTACACTTTAAATATAGCTATTCAGAAATAGCATTAAAGGGTTGAGTGATGATTCGGAGGACGAAATGATCGAGAGAGAGACAGAAGACTCAATGGCCGTTTCGATTTCGCTGGAGAGAAGTGAAATGAAACAAACAACGCGGCACATGGCAAGAGAGAGAGAGACCCATGGAGAGATCTAGATGCCATCGGCCGGTCTCTCCCGTTATCTCTCGCCAGTCAAACGAAAGCAAAAATCGTTGTCTCTGACAATGAAGGTGATGTGATGCACTTGTTCGGTATCGGTCAAGACTGAATGACTTCGATCGATTGCCTCCTTGTGCTCATCCACCGATCCTGTCCCTCACCGTGCCATCGGAATCAGCTGACTAGTCCAGGCCAATTCATTTCGTCGCCCTCGTCTCAGTCAACACACACACCATGGGTCGGTCAGGCCAAAGCTATCTTCAAGTCCTTCTCGACCCTTTCCTTCTGTTTTGCTTGTCTACCATTATCGTCTGCCTTTATCCTGTTCAATCTCTGCCTGCGCCAGTGCCCGAGTCAATTCTCTTTCGGTATCGAACCAACTTTCTCGACGTTCTTCGTCTCAAGTCTCGTCTTGTTCGCAGTTCAAATCGCAATGTCACCGCTGTCTTGGCTACAATGAACCAGGCCGTTCCACTAGACCAGAGAACGTTCGTATCACCTAAGCCTACGCCAGTGACCGTTACAACCGAAATTAACAAACCAACTGACGGACTTGAAGTTGAAGATACTGGTTCAGAGTTGAATATTATCTTTGATCGAAAGTGCGGAATATCTTCTCGAAATGATGCTTCTCGAAGTGGACGAATTGTGGGCGGAGAAGTTGTCCAAAATGGCGAATTTCCATGGATGGTAAGGCTCATATGAATTGAGCACGTTTAGTTTTATAAAAGCTTCACTTGATTGCCATCTGGTGAGTGCGCTTGAAAGTGTCGAATACTTGGCCACTCGTTAGATGGCAACCGTGAATTACATTTTCATTTAAATTTATGATTGATGAATTAAAACTTTTCTTTGTAGGTTTCATTACTTTTGCGAGGCCGTCATTATTGTGGCGCCGTAATAATCGACCAACAATGGCTCCTCACTGCAGCTCATTGTGTTTATGGTCACGAAGCATCATCTTTCACTGCCCTTCTCGGCAGTGTTTACAGTTTGTCCTCAACTTACACTGGTAGAGGCATTCACGCCCACATGAGGGGCTCATCCTCAATGGCTAGTTTGACACAACCAAATTCGACCCAAACCAATGAAACAAATGACATGCCAAGTGTGGCCAATTCGACGACCGTCACACCGGAACTCACTTCACAGGCGAGCACCGAACAAAGCACTGAAAAGTCCGTCTCAGCCGGTTATGAAAACCTAGTGTTGGTCAACGTGGACAAGTTCATCGTGCACGAGAACTTCACAAGAACGGACTTTTTCCGCAACGATATCGCACTGGTCAAGTAAGTCTCGGTCGACTAGCTCTTACTCTGAGTTGAGTGTCGTTGTGGGTTTGCGGAATTGAGTGGAGCCGTCAAAATAAATTGGCTCAATATATGGCCTCTCTCAATGGACCTATCAGGCCAGAGGCACAAACAAATTGAGCCTCTCCATCGGCACAAGCGAAAAAGGCACACGAGCTAATTGTTTGGCCTGGCAGTTATTAATTGGTGCAGCTCGCCTCTGAGGTGGTAGCTCCAAATGGTAGCCATCGATCACCACTGGTAATGCCACACGCTCAGAGGCCACTTAGCCACACGCATCCTACGTGTACTGTGGACGTAATTAAACTGTTGCCTGCGACCAGTGATGCGATCGAATCGATGCTATTCACTGATAAATCGGTGGCAGTGTCTCGCCTCGATCCGTCGGGTTAATTGTCGAGCACTAATTAATCAGAGCACACCTGCGAATAGATGCTATCGGTGCGGTATGACAATCCTTTCCACCGACATATGGCAACTTCATTGCGGTTACATGTCACTCGAATTGGGCCACCAATTGGCCAGATCAACAGTTCTCGAGGAGTCTGGCTAGGAAGGGCACTGACTCATTTGGCAGACTCGACTGCAACCTTCACCTATAGGGCCGATCACTTTAAAATGCAAATTGAATTAACCTGACAGTAGGCAGGCTGTGTGACAGGTGAGATAGACACTGTTTGACAGTTTCACTTTCGTCGCGTTGACCTGCCACTAAGTGGCCCAAGTGGCGATGATTTATTTGACACTTGAGAAGTGGCTAATTGACTCAATCGAGTGAAGTGTGTCCCGAGAGAGATGGAATTCAGCCTCGATAAGCAGACCTAGGCTCGAGCGAATAAGTTAATTAAATAATTGCCGACCGCGTCTGTCTGCGAGCGAGTCTCGTTCGGTCTAATCATTTATCACCTCGATTCGAGGCTCGAAATCCGATCCACGGTGGCGCACTCTTGGCTAATTGATTGATCGGTCCTAATAGGACAATTTAGATTAGATGCGCAACTGTGGAGACCGCACAGTGCAACACCAGTCGAGTCTCGTTTGCATTTTGAATTTCTAATTAATTATTCTTCTCTTCCTTGCAGACTAAGCGAAAAGGTGAATTTCAACGAATTTACATGGCCAGTCTGCTTGCCTCACAATATGAACCTGCAAGAAGGTAGTCGACATGGCAACGAGGCGTCTAGTCTGTTTGATCGAACTGAGAACGAAATTGTGCAAGGACCGAGTGCTGAGACAGAGAAGAAGCGAAACAGTGAGTCAGACCCGGTTGAAAATAGTAGTGACCAGGTCAACAATTCGTATAGCACAGGCATTGTGGTCGGATGGGGCGCCATTGAGAAGTATGGTGACAGTGGCGCTAGTAGAGGCTTTCTTAAAGAATTAAACAAGAAAAAGTTTGCTGTTGTCCGGAACGAACGGAATCTGACACATGTGCTCAAGATGGCGGACATGGACGATGTGCTTCGACTTCGCAAGGTAGAATTGCCTTTCATCGATCGATTCACTTGTGAACGATGGTACTCGTCTCGAGGCAGACCCATCAGACTAATCGACGCTCAGTTCTGTGCGGGACTGTTCGAGGGTGGAAAGGACGCTTGTAGGGTAAGCTACTGTCAACTCTCACTCATCTATTAGCCATCTAATTCCCAATTATTGTTAGGGCGACTCTGGTGGTCCCATTTTAGAGCGAATCGTGACTTACGACAAAGAAGGTCGAGTGATCAAGTCCCAATATCAGGTGGTGGGCATCGTCAGTGCCGGCATTGGTAATTTGCCTCTACTCTCACCATTCAATATTTAATGTCTTTTGTCTCTAGGCTGCGCATTACCGAAACTTCCTGGTATCTACACTCGTGTGGAATCATATGCTGGATGGATTCAGGACCATTTGAGCAACTTTTATGAGTTGGACAAATACAGTTCGTTCGACTATGACGAGGGATGGCAACGGAGACGGTGATCGAATGAGATGGTCGATCAATGCGACTCAATTTCTAGTCAATGCAAACAGTGCCAAGTGGTCTCAGTTGGCGATGTCACACTGGTGGAACAGAACCAATCGAACACATCTTAGTGATGTGTTCGAATGTCTTTCAGTGGCCATTTGTCTTTTGTTCGTCTCGAGCGAACAGCCCAAGCCGATGGCTCCATAGCTCACACTTGATCACTGTCGGAGGCAGTGAAGTCAATAAATCAATGTTTGTTCGAAGCACAACACTTAGCATTCTAAGGTGTGTCACTCGATCGGTCTGAGCAGTGTCGTCCTTTGCAGTGGTATCGCACTCGTGCATCGCCATCACTCGTCCACCAATCGATCTAATTAGCATTGGAGCACTTATCTGTCCGAGCATGTGTCACATCTCGACATTGGCTCTGATTAATCTCACCATGCTCGCTCTTCTACCTCAACAATTTGGTCATTTTGCTTTCACTTTGGTGTTCACTCTCCAATACTGCTCAGAGGTGACATTCTTGCAGTGTGCTTGCACATCCTCCATTGGGCAGACAGAATGACACTCGTTTGTTGAATCGAAATGGCTCATCCGATTGCGATCGACTTGACATTGGTGATAAGCGTGCCAAGTGTTGCACCAAACCTTAGCGATAATATTCACTGACTGAATGGTCGGTTGGGTTCGTCGGTCTGGTCAAACGTGTTAATTAGACGAATTTGTTTTGCACTTGGCGCAGTGAGCGCGGAGTGGTCAAGATGGCGGCACATAGTTGAAATAGCTCATCAATCGGTGCGGCAGTATCACTTGCGAACAGAAGTGTGCTGATTAAGGAACACTCGAATAAGACAGAGATAATCGAACTGATAAGGACAGAGCCGAACCTGAGCCAGCGCAAATGAGAGCTCAACTCATCGGTTGGTCATTAAAATGCAATTCTGCCTGGACGCATCTAACGCAACATCACGCCAGCCAGCACCAAGTGGAAATTAATTAACCCTCGGTAATTAATCGAGTGCAGTGGCGTTTGCTCGTTCGCTCGTTATGACACTGCTTGGGACTGTCAAGTGTTTGTTGTTGTGGTTGCAAGTGACTGCACTGGCACAAGTCACTAGTGCTCGGCGGGCTCGTTACCGAAATCAATTAGCTAACTGTTTAGTATGCTGATTTATGCATTGGTTCGCCTTCTCGTCCTCACTATCGCACATGTTCAGTTCTAGTCGCTCCATTTGATCTATCAATCGCAATATTAATTATGCCTTCGTGCCACAAGGTGTGAATTGCACACCACACAATACACTGCCAAGTGCGATAATTGGTTGAGTGTTGCTAGAAGATTGCCACTGGACTACCGGTCGAAGTGCCACTGTGCCATCGCACAAGTGCTAACGTACACCAATCCATTGGGTGCAAATGCAAATGTGTCGATGACTCTGGTGGTGCTGTTAGGCAGGTAGCGGTCCATTTGTCCCTAATTGTGTGATCTGTCTTGCAAAGTGTCGGTTTGCCGTTTGGCTGGATCGTGTGTAATTTGTCTCTGCAGAGCGGTCATTATCATCTGCTCTAATGGACCAAATTCGATTAGTACAAGTTGTTAGCTAGGGCCAGTGATAAGGCAATGAGCCAGAGTGAATTAGTCTAGACCGGCATTGTTCTATGTGGAATTAACTAGGTCTAGACCTGTGTTCAGGCCCGGTGCTGGTCATTTACACCTCATGAACATAGGTTCACAATTGTAATTGAGCGTGCAACCATTTTGTTATTTGTTTGGTCTAAGGACCCGAGAGATGTTGCAAGACACGATCGGAGCATGGTCAGCCAGGCGCATTCATCAGTCACTAATAGACTTTGCGTGTGCTGCTAAATTACGTCGCCTGCCGCCACCAGTCTGTGCAGTGGCACTCGGTGGCACTCATCATCGGGCCCATACATCATCGCTAATAGACACAAACACCTCGCTTCTGTTTGGTACGCGTGCAATCCAGTGGCCAACTGACCGTCCAGTACCTGCATGATTGATTGGCTTTAATCGAAGGTGCTACTAACAACTCGTCACTGCTCTTTGCAATCCTAACTGCATCGTGTCCTCTCCAACAAATCGAATCACACTCGATCAATTGGACTGCTCACTAAAGGTACAGATGACTATTGTCGCTGGTCATCCTTTGTGGAGTGCACTTTTGCCCGAATGGGTGATAATTTGTGGCCATCGGCACCAACTCAAACTCAAAGTGATCACTAATGATGAGCACCGCTAATGACCAAATTGGTTGTCTCGTCAATTGTGAATCGGACCAATTTGTGCGTTCAATTGAAAGGAACCCAGCTTGACACCTTCAAGTGGTGATTAGAGCTTACCACGATCGCCACGATCATCATTGATGATCATCGTTAGTCGAGGGGTCCTATGCAAATGAAGGCGTGCGCACAGTGCAATGGGCGCTGCGATGTGCACCGAACCACAATAACGAGGCGACGAAAGGGCCAAATTAGAGGGTGACTCACCAGCCCTGCCGAACCGATTTTGCCTCAGTACTCGGAGCAGCCGTATAATTTGCATTTGCCTTTGCAGCCAGTTGACCGCACATCTCAATCATTCAGTGCAAATCCGCTTTGTTGTCATTGCGAAGCGTACTGCGACCACAACGAGAACACAACTGGCCACTAAACACATTGTTTGCTTTCCACTGACTCGATGTTCGCCACAATGGTTCATTCCGATTTGGGCGTTTCGATCATTTACACCTGACGCAGTGCACTGACACCACACAAAGTTATTATTTTATCGCTTCGCTTCGATGCTCTAATCCAATCAAACTGGCCAATGTCCCATAAGACACTGAGGTGACAAATTGTAGCATTGTGTGGCTCAACTCTACTGTGCAATTTTAAGGTGTTTCGTGGCTTTAACATCGATTTAATTACGATTGCACAAACAAATGTTAATTACATTTCTTATATGTTCAAATTGTGACAATTCTTTGCTTTTGTTCTTTGCATTGTTTAGCGGAATTGTTTGCTACAAACAAATACCAGGAAAAGGTCGAGCTGATGTGGTCTACGAGGAATTAGTCGCACACTTGGCATTCACTCCAAAGGAATGTTTGCCATCCCTGCATGCACTTGATTCGATTAAATTCGGACCTAGGATTGCGTGCAAGGGACAAGTCTGTCTCAGGACTCGTCCTCTTTTTGAGAATGGATACAATAAGCACAATGACTGTATCTATTTGGAGATAGTGAGCTAATTAGCGCTCTGTCCACGAGACTGAGTGACTGTGTGAGTAGTCTGGCAAAAACAGTGACGATCGCTGCTTGTTAGCTCGATTGATTGGTCGACTAGCCGAGTAAAAATAGCCAATTGCCAATTGACCATTTAAATTTGGATTCGTGGTTGCGTGCTCGCTGACCACAATGACATGGCTTGCGTGACTGTGCCGACTGTCTCGATTGGCCACCGAGACACCGATGAATCATGATGATGAGCTCGACCTGAGCTCGACAAAAGCGAACAAATTACTCGTGAAAAGATAGACGCGGAACGACTGGAAATGAATAAATCAGTGCAAATTAGTCTCATTACGGATGGAATGTGCGGCCTGACGAAGGACATCAAATTAAGTTACATTTAGCCGGTCATTGGCGAAATGTCAATCCGTGTCGATGCGCGCACGCTTGTTGCGAGTTAGTAGTGATCGTGCACTCGGTGCCGAGAGACATCGAATCTGACTACAATGCTTAGTCCACTGCCGCTGCATCACCGAAGAATGCAATCAATTTATGTGATGTGCTCGATTGTCATTCGAGCACATTCGCACAATGCAGATGCCGCGAGAAGACAATGCTGATCGAGAGGAGTGAGTGCAATGGGCAATGAGTGAGTGCTCCAGTCAGGTATACCGTCATTACTGCTTATCGGTAGATCGCTGACCGGCGTGCCATTATGTATTATGATTAGCTATGCTCCATTCCACTCCACTCAAGTCGATTCTATTCTATTAGATCACTTCACTCTAATCCAATTGAGTGCCTACATTGTGGCGTCAAGTTCACCTCGATTGCATCTCGAAATAGAGCTAATTGACTGAACGAGGTAGCTTCCAGTGCCTATTTTCCGCACGCCAGTCTTCTACTCAAACTGAGTCTTGTCTTTACGAAATCAATTTGTTCTTTTCTGCATCTTAACAAAACAATCTTCAAAATTTATTAAATTTTATTTGCAAAATAAATAATTTTTAAGTTGTCCAATTGTGACACCGAAATCGAATTTATTAGAATCGATAAAGTCATCAGTCGAATTGATTGGTGTTCTCGGGCAGTTGGGCGTGAAAGAATCGATGTCCGTGGCAAGTGTCAATTGAATCATTAGAACCGAAAGACAAGACATTGCCAAATGGACTAAACGGCAATGACAAATGCAATTATTGCCCGATAGACAATACAGGCCAAACAAATGATATCGCGGTGGTGTTGGTTATGTTGCGGTGCCTGCTCCAATCGAGCAGACAATCGACACAAATGATATTAATAGCTGACACTGACTTGGTGGCCAATGTGACCGAGTGGGCTAATAATAGTGGTGATGTGTTGCCATGACGAGGTAACAGCACCCGAGAGATGACAACGCGAACGGTGCATTGGCCAGTTCTGGCTGTTAGGCCTGCTCGGCTCGATCTGTGACCGATCACACCGCGCCAGTAACGATCGAGTTCAATCACTCGATCAGGCCATTTGCATCTGCGGAGCGGAGCACTTCTGACCAACTGTCATCCACGAGCACATTTGTGCCAGTTCGAGTTGAGTGCTCGCCACACCACAATCGCCAATCATTACACTCAATTAGTGAGGACTCAATTGCGCCCAGCCTCGGTTGTTCTAATTACTCGCATGTGCGCCAATGTGCCCAACTCAATTGGCCAAAACTCATTTTATTGGCCAGTTGCACAATTTACTGGCAATCTGCGATCCACTTGGTGGGAGGCGAAACGAGCTCGATTTTGGTAGTCCAGTTTTTAGCTCAATTCTGAGTCAATCGGAATTGTACCAAACCTTGCTTGCACTGGCATTGCACTAAGCTACAACAACAACACAACACAAGTCAAGTCAATAATTCATTAGGTTTCCTGTTTCATTAGTCATTACCAATGACCAATTTCTCATGCATTTTCCCAGAACAAGCCCAGTTCACCTGAGAATCGATTTATTAATTTACCTGTCCAAGCGAGCTTGTTAGTGACTAGTCAAAGCGGAAATTGTGGCGAATAAGCAAAAACGTATTTGCTAGAGACGATTGTCCTTTCGATGTGTGATACACATTTTTGTGTCAATTCATGCTGCTGTCATAATTCGTCGTCTTCCCCGGCCGTAACCGATTACACTTACTGCACTGGTGCGGTCTATCACAACTGAGGGACAAATTGGCGGATCGATTCATCGATTGCCTTTATGTTGGCGACCATGATTTGTGCTTGCTATCGAGATCGTAATTGTAACGCGACCGATTTACATAGCTCACAGACGACCAACAACAACAAGACAAGAACAACACAACACACCGTAGCCACAGTCACAGATTTCCGTGCCGTGATGAGACATGTCTTTTCGAACTACTTTGGCTAACTTAGCCAACTTTGCACATCGACCAACCAACTCGTTGGTAGCGATCGATCGCACCTGAGGTGAGACAACAAGCGAACAATTGTGCCAATTGGTTGATTGCAAAGCATTGTTCAATTACCAAAATTGCTCTATTTGACCAATTAGTGTTAATTGTTCTAATTGGCCAATTGTGGCACTAATCTAGAACATACAGCCAACTAGAAGTGAGACTTCAATTAGCTGTTTGGACTGGCAATCGAACAGCTATTGTAATCGACCGCACCACCAAATGATGAATATTCAAATGGCTCAATTAGGCACAATCTAATGACTATTTAAATGCCATTTACATCAATCTATTCATATCGAATGACGAGGTAGGCCAGTTCAGTCACTATATTTTATTCAATAGCACAAACTACCTTTACAAAGACATGCCAGGCATGCAAATGGCTTCCTCACTGGTGAGTCACTGTCAGATCGGTTGCACACACAAATCAATTTACGATCAACGGGCGATCGAATCGACCGAAAGTCGTACTGAAGTGCCTTTTTAGTTGTGGAATATATGAACAAACCAGCACTACTCTACCGAACAGTCATTAGCGCATACTTGTGTGATATAAACCGTTTAGGAGCATTTGTTGTCGAGCACAATTAACGGCAATTGTCAGATCGAGCTTCATTCCGCTTTGAGTGATGTTCTCTGCACAAAATGTAAGCCATAAGCCATTGCACTATCGAGAACGATCAATAGTGTTCACTTTAGAGTGACTAGGCTCGGTGCAATATAGAGCACACTTGCCGGTGCGAGTGTCATCGCCATTATGCAAAACTGCCTTTTGCTGGATGGCGCCTTGTTTGTCGGCGGACGGACAAGCACCGCAATCTACGAGCACAACATTCTCTAATTAATAGTCTCCTGCAAAAGTAATGAGCCGAGCTAAAGGGGAAAGTGACACATAATAGATGGCGTTAGTGGCTCATAACATTTACGAACGAGTAATAATTAAAGCAATTTCCTCGAGTCTATTTTGGTGACGCCTTTCTGTTTGTGCAGCAATTGTAGTGCTTCAATTGTGCCTCGACAGTCGCTTCCCGTTTGCATTGATTGGCTAGTGACTGCTCACTAGTGACTAGTGCATCTTCGATCACTTAACCTGTCATCGTGTCTTGTTGTGTTTTAATTAAGTTAAAAGCTTAAATTAATTTGTCAATTAGCGACAAAGTGGTGCCGTGTTCGGTTAATTAAAGGCAACAGATACACGAGCGGACGATGAAAGCAAAGGGCGCCAGGGAGCCACTCTACAAACGTGCCTATACTCGGCGGACAATAGCTGCGGTGAGTAAGCGAGTGTGTGTGTGTGCGAGTGTTATGTTTGTGCCACAATTGTCAGTTGGTTGACCTTTTTGGGCGCCATCGGCTAATGATCGATCGATTAATTTATCTCACTGAGGAATTGGTGGCGGCATGATCGAATTATTAAGACAAAGACTGAGCTGTACGCCCACCAAACGGTGAACAGGTTTGGCCATTGCGACAGGCGAACGTTGTGATGTTGCCACTCAGGTAGAGGCTTTGGCGCGATCGTTAATGCAATTAAAGGTTGCGCCGAGAGAGACGTGCGCAGTGCGGAAAGGCAGTCGCGATCGTGCTCGCCTCTCGTTTGTCGCTGCTTAGCACTGTCAAAGGTGCTCCTCCCCCGGCCAATGGACAAAGTGGAAGAGAGCGAGGCAGGCGGTGACCGACTCGGTCAATGCTTACCTGTGCGTGCGCGCACATGAGCTTGCAACCAGGTACAGCATAAGCTAGACACAAGCCGTGGCCTCACCTCACTGTGACCAACGAATCACTCCGAGGTAAGCTTCGACCAGTGACAGTTACCTGGCTGGCCTCAGTCTGCCTATCGTCTGCGACGAGCATCGTTTGTTGTGTGTTTGAGTGGAATCATCCGAATGTGGATGTCATCTCAGGAAAGGGCACAAACCCAGTCGAGTGCCAATGCACTGTCTCCCTCTTCTCGGCGTCCTCTCTTTGATCAACACCACAAGTGCATCTTCGTTCCTTACCTCCACTAATCGCGAATGATCTCATCTGAATGATTGCAAACACATCATTCACTCAATCACTTGCCTGCATTCCATTTACCAGTGCACAATTGTGAACTTGTTTGTGTTAACTTGCTTCTACACTGAGCATCAAAATCATTTGTCTTGAATCATCGTATCCACAGACATTCTGGTAAGTCCTAGATTTGTTCGACAATGGTGCAAAGTTATGAATGGCCTTCTTGGTGAATGGTGCAATACTGTTGGCAGTACTGCTAAAGGAGCACAAGCTAGTGGATTTCATCTAAATGTAAATCAATCGATCTGCAGGCACGAGTGCAGTATCGCACAAATGCGGCACTGCCATGTAGATTCGATCAAATGTTCAATTTGTCAATAATGCACCTTGCATTAATTGGCCTCGGAGCATAACGCACGAAATGTTCGATCCCTTGTGTTGGCCAGTGCACTTGTGCACAGGCGTTCATTCATTCATTGACTGATTACTAATGTACTGCTTGTGCTTGATTTAACGTCAAATCATAAAGTGTGTGTGTGTGTGTGTGTGCTTGCCAATGTTTGCTTAATTACCGACTTGTTTATTAGCGAATAAATCACGACCGTTTTCTGTATGGCACCATTGGCAGCACGGTTTCTTTCGATTATTTTTGGTTAGCTTTAAAGTTACTCATGATCACGCGCACCTGCTCTCGGTCACCACCGGGATCGATCGAAGGCAACGAAATCGATTTGATTATAATCAAATCTTACAAGCGGCAAGAGTTGCTTCATTAATTGCTGGTCCGAACTACCTTTCCACTCGGTCCAATCGATACATATCCAATGGTGTGCCTTTCTGCCTGAGCTTTATCGATTTACCACCGAGCACAACAAAGCACTCGACCACACATGCAGTCTGTTCATTGCTCAGTGGCCTTGGTCCGGGACGAATTAGACTAGACCACAATGGTGCAGACCTCATGAATCGCAATTGGATGAGGCAACGAAGGCCAAATTAACGCGCGCTCAGACGATGATCGATGAGTTTGTAGCAATTTGTCGAGGTGGTGCCCTCTGCCTTGCCAGACGGAATCAATTGAGCTATTACGTGAAATTGGATCGATTCAGCATGAGAATCCGTCCTGGATGAGCGCAGTCGGAGCGCTAATTAGATGTTGAAAGACCGAGACAGACCTTGTGGTCTTAAGTCTTAGTGCGGTGTGAGTGGTCACTTTGAATGACTCTGAATGGCCATTAGAGGCATTAAGGTGAGCCATCGGCGAGCATCATCTCGTGGACTACCACCCTCGATCGGCATCGATCAAAGTGAGTACCCGCACTTAATTGTTCAGTTGAGGCAATTAATTGAATTCGATTGCCTGCACGCACTGTTTGCAGTGCTGCCAGTGCGAGCCTCCCAGTCAGTGCACGTACACACAATTGATCACTGTTGCGATCGCGATCTCGATCAGCCACAATTCGTTCTCACCATCGGTCCTGTGACCTTCCATTGAGCACTTTAGCTTTTCATTAAAATCATATTCAATTCAATTTCTCACTTAGTCATCAGTGCCTTAGCTTGCTCACTAATCTCCATCAAAAAACGTCACTGACAATTGCGATTATGACACAAATTGTTGGACAAAATTGCGCTCATTGTCAGTGAACACTTGTTTGCTGGGTTGTGTCATTGGGAGTTAAGCGGAATGTTCACTTGTGTTCAATGCATCATGTGGCCAGATCGATTCGGTCAAGTGCACACTGAAGTGAACTAAGCGAACATTATCAGTGTGATGCTCGATCAGACCGACAAACATTACAACGATCATTAGTGACGAGGACAGAGCACTGCTTGAGAGTGCCACTGCAGTTGTGCCAATGACAATAGGCCTGGACTTGTAAGGCCTGCCTCGATCGATGCAATATGTCTGGTTCGATTGTTCTCCGATTGCCTTTGCCTTCGTTAATTAGCCAAATTGAATTGGATTCGATTGTTTCGAGTCGAACAGGTGCGCGTAGATCACTGCGCCGTACTCGTAATTAATTAATGCTGCCTGTGTGGCTGTATTTATTTATTTATTGGCCATCGATCGAGCCACCATCGTACCGGATCTGAGTTATACTGCATCGCACAGCCATAAATTAATTATCCTCCGATCAGTAATTAATTAACCATTGGCCCATCGGTGGTTGAGTGTGAGCGAGCAGGTTTTAATTTGTGAAACATGATCACAGAATTAATGTCGAATTAGTGCCCAACAGGATCGAGTCTGATCGAGCATGGCCATTGATTTACTTACTCGGCTACATTGAGTGCAGTGAGTCGTCTCGGCCCGACAGTGCTCACAGCCCTGGTGTGACTATTTCCTCCTGACGATTGCATTCGATCGATTGCATTCAGTCTGGGTCAAAGGTGAAGTTCAATTACATCTCTCAAATGAGCAAACTTTTGGTGGCGATCAACTCGTCTCGATAGTGGACTGGGAGGCATCGAATGGCAATCAATTATCGAGTCAAGTGACTCGAGTCGAATCAGTTTGATTGTGTGTCTCACAAGGCACAGACCGAGTGAGACCTTGCTCGGGAGTACGGACCGAGTTGTGTCTATTTGTGTCAACCTTAGGTGAGTGCACGCTTCACCTTATAATCCACTCGGTGTTCATTATTTTGTGCACCATTGGCCCATTGCACCAAGGCACATTTGGTGTGAATGGAGCCAATCGGCTTGATCTAATTGTTACGTGTCAGGCTCACTTTGATTGGCTTTGTCTCCGCCTCTTTGGACCAGTAAAGAGGGCCCGAGCTGTCAGGAGCAGTAAACAATGACCGATGGAGCAATCACTATGATTAGAATGGAGTCTAGTGCCAAATCACAGTGCCACTAGGTTAACAAGTAAGGTGGCACCGAGTGACACTTTCCAATGGAACCGATTGCCAAACTAGGCCGAGCAGGCCAAACCGGCCAATTAGACAGTATCGACAGTGGGAATGGGACTAAGTGGTGACGCGCGCAATTGAGGATGACTGTTGCCAGTTGGCTGTGCAAAGTGACACCAACCAATTGGTGATTGCCGATTGCCATTCGATCAGGCAGTGAGCCTGCAGCTCTGAGCTTTCTCACAGCCTTGAACTTGTGGCACCGAAGTTGGGTCAACTGTGCAGAGTTGCATGACTTGGCCTGATGTTCGGCATGATCTAAGCAGGAATCGACTCGGCGGACATCGAGTTAACTGATCAGTGATCAACTCGAGTACCACAAAGCGAAATGTCATGTCGGACCGAGTGACAAGTCACCAGTCGGCCGCAACCTTTGGCACATTTGTGCACAATGTGCAGTATCACTTGCGTGCTAACTCGGACGCTTTCTCGAATGTGTGCACTGTTCTCGGCTCGGCTGATTCTCTCTTCATATCATTTGGCTTTGCTAATTATCAGTAATTATCGTATCTTCAATGGCGCCTTAATTACAGACAAAACCCGAGAGCGAACTTGCCTGGTCAGTGGCCACGGTTATTTGCATAATTCACTCTACAAAGTTCGTGGCAAAGATTGGTCTAGTACAGGCCAAAGGAAGTGGGAACGGTGGCAAAGGGTTGATGGCTGACTTGATGAAAGACTCGATTACCGCTCGCGTCTGCCAGCTAATGACTACTTAACACGCCAAAGCCAACTCGCTACCAAACCATTTGAGTTGTGATTTATTTGCTCGCTTATTTGGCAGTGCACCTTGCCTGGCTCGGCCAAGTGCACAGAATCGATATCTGTCGATAGGTTTGTAATTGTTATTTATTCAAATTGCTCCATGGTCCCATTATTGCCTTTGTGTTGTCTCACTGTGGTATGACTTATGGCTTATGACTCTATCGGGCCAACTCACATCCCGAGGTGCAACTGATCTCGCTGCCAATTTGCCAGACCGACATTAGGCAATAACAATTTTACTTTGGGCTGTAGTGAGTGGCCACCCTAATTTATTCATTGCTCACACTCACTACTCTCACTGGCTTGTTGTTGATTTACTTGACCAAACTCGGTGATGATGGTCCAATCGATGATGGCAGACAGTAACAAGCCAATTGAGAGCCATTTTAGTTTGCCTGTTTAATTGGCCAAGAGACAGATGCAAATTAAAATATGCAAATGGCCATTTTGGTGGGTAGACTTTAATTAGACAGGTTGGCTAATTTATCGCTAAATGCTTGGTGCTGCCAGCTCGGTTGCCACTCAACCCGAGGGCAATTACAAATCAATTAGTGCAATGCGATCCATTGCACCATTAGGGTTATTAGTGGTAGATGCCTTCGATTGGTGTGTCGCCTAATGACCACCACATCATTAGTGCCTGGGATGCGTTCAGCAAGCGTACTGGCCAGAGAAGCAGTCAGCCCGGTGAACCCTTCCATTACTAATCTTTTCGCTTGTTTACCTGACCTTTGACTTGTATAGTGCAAATTACACCAAATTAGCATGTCCTTGCCTCATTACGCCACCGTCACCAGTCGTGACCATTTGCATTGCACTGAGCACCTCACGCCGCCTTCCTCACCTACAACACTGGTTCACTCTCATGGTCATCCATGGGTCAGTTGTGCTAGTGAGAGGGACATTTGACTAATTCGAGTTCGATTGATGACAATCGGTGGCAATGGCTGTGTCAGCCTTGTGCATCACTTGTTGTGGTAATTACAGCACTCGACGCAAATCTAGTTAGCTATCGCTGAACAAACACTTTCACTCGCACCGAGAGGAAATATCAAATTATAGTGCGTTCCTGTGTGTACCTTCATGAGCGAACCTGAGGAACGGAAAGTTTCAACAACGACACCAATTAATTGACACCTGCAATCTTGTCGTGTCTTGCTTTTTGCGTTAACAAGTCTCAGACCGATCTGTGCTCAGTTAGCTAAATTGTTACCTGTCCTGGTGTAGTGAGTGCTACATTGAGCACCACAGAATCAATGAACACAAAACTAGTCTTGTGGCCATTCTGTGTCGAACGACAGTGACATGCTCCAATTGGCTTCTGACGATGCACACGAAATGGAGAGTGACGCACCGAGGCGAGATGAGCTGCACTGAGCAATGGTAGGCATGCATCGATGGTCGCACTGACACATTTGATTGGCCAAATATATTCTCTGTAAATCGATTACTTGCAATTGATCATCGTTGATCGACTCAAATAAAACAGAAGCACATTGAAATGTTGATTGAAGTGTTTGTTTTGAGTGAACGATCGAGAGTGTGGCAGCATGCTCGAGTGACAAGTGAGAGTAGCTCATTCATGCAGCCGTCGTTCTTCTTTCCCCCATCGAATTGAGACATCTAAAGCAGATTCAGTCTGTGCAGTTGATTAATTAATTCGATTCGTTAGAAAGCGGTCGAGATTGTGCCGATTTGGACATTTGTCCGATTGGATTACTTGTGCGATGCAATCGGCGAAGGCAAAGAGTGAGAAAGACTTGACTCGGCTTAGCTCAAGTTGCGATCACCGTTGATTGGTCCTTAATTGGCCACTGACAATGGGCGGTGCAATCGATGCTCGACACAGGAGGACAAGTCTCCACTGGACCGGACAACTGGCCACATTTGGTAATTAATTAGAGTCAAGCACAGAACAATTGCCATTGAGCAGTGGCAAGCATGTGATGCGATGGCCAGATAGGCAGTCGATCAATGTTAGGTCCACCGTGGATGGAGAGATCAAGTTGGCAAGGAATAAATTGTCAGCGACTAAATTAAAGCGAGTCAATTCAATTAAAATACATTGCGACACACGCACTGATTGCAATTGCCGCACTTGCTGGCTCGATGCTGCTGCTGCTTTATCTGCTCTTTCGGAGCTCGTTAGCTTTTTGTTGGTGGAAGCGAAGTTTGATTTATGCGAAGGCCCACTGCTGTCTGCTCAGTGTCACTGCCGATGAGTGGCTTATCGCTTATCGGGCTCGATAATCCAGGGCCACTTGCCTGCTTCTGCTTGTAGCAATTCTGTAAACTGGCCAATGAGCCTCTGTACACCGAACCGAGCCGAACTACCCAAGCCTAAGTGGACGCATCAAGTGGCCAATGCAATCTAAAGTGCATATTTGCCCGCAAGTGATCGGGCGCACAGAACCTTTGGTGGCACTGCGGTACTAAACACTGAACACTAAATACTACACCACACTCAACTACTAACCTCAGTAAACACTCAATAAATCATAGCACTGCAGTGACGTTGCGAGCAGTCACTTACGCTGGCAGTGTCAGTAGCCAGGCAAGTGGCATTTCAATGATTCAATTAGACACTCGCAATTATGATGTAAGCATCCATAATTCATGCCGACAAACGCAAAGTGCGCGAGTAAGTGCAGCCACAAGACCACTGGCAAGTGCAGTACACATTGTACACAAGTCACTACAAGTGACACGAGTGCACTCATAAAGCACACCACGAGTGTTCCCAATTGCACTGGCTAATGGTGGTGGCAGTGCTTGACCGGGCCAGTTTGACAAATTGGGCCTGCCATCGGTTCATTCATCGAAAGAGACAGCATTAAGTGGTAATTGGTCACATTGTCCACAGACGAATGTTTACTTTTATCTTGTGCTATGCTAATCGAGGTGCTTGTCCCATTGCCAGTCACAACACGTCTCGGTGTGTCAATGTGGTCGCGTCTTAGGCCACTTGACAGGTAAATGGAGAGCACGAATCGAGTGGCAAGTGGCACAATGGATGCCTCCAGTCGGTCTGCCACCGAGCAGTTGAATGCTCAGTTCAGCTCGAGTATGGCTGAGAGTAGTCGTAATTAAATTACGATTATCGGCATGATGTGTCGCAAAGCGTAAACATTCTGTGGCCAGTGCTCGGCGCAGTGTCTATGCGTGCTTGCACACACACAAAGGAGTCAACTTAAAGGCGACAATTTGCCGGACAATGAGTGATACTTTGAATGGCCGAAATGGGCCACTGGCCGAGTACTGCACAATCGAGCCAAGGTGTATCCAGTGACGCACTTAATTGCCACTGCACTGAAAGGATGCTCGATGGCCCAAGTGCTCGAGCACACAAACGCATCCAAGCATGTGACGCGCAGTGGACTGTCAACTTGGCGCGATCTAAGAGAGATCGTTCACACGTTCGCAGACGAGACGAGCAATACTGCCGATTGAGCGATCAGGTGAGCGATTCACTGAACGATGCTTGCACTGAGTGCGAGGTGCACCCACACCACTGGTCAACTAACACCGACCACACCCGAGCCAATCCATTCGGACTAATTACTCGCACTCGTCATTCTCCATCTTGTCCTCCGTCTTGTCTGTGTTTGTGTCTCCTTTTTGTTGTTGTTGTAATTGCCTAATGGGCAAGCAACACCAATATGCTGTCTTATAAGTTCAGCACCATCCACAAGCTTGCAATTGCATGACCAATTGCCATCCTCATCATGTTATTGATGCCACTTTTGCCGACTAATAGTCTCAGACTTTCCGCATTCTTGCCACATTTCTCAATCGATCCGAATGATATTTTATGTGTTCACGACCGAATAGCACCGATTCAGTGCGCCTTGTAATTAAAATGGATTACCACCGAGTTGGAAAGAATAAACAAACAAACGGCCAGTGACCGACTCGGACCGTTCCTAATTTTATTTGAGTTGGCCTTCTTGGCACGTCCTCCATTCAAAGTGAGAAGGTGCAATCTCAATGTTGCCACTCTCAAAGGATCACTCAAAGTCGAACTGTCGATTAAGATCAAAATCAGCCATCAACATTGAGACAGATTTCGATGTGGTCCATTGATAGCAGCCATTGGTGGCTTTGCATAATCGGCATGGTGGCTATTGTGGCATTGTGTCCCGTAATGACTCCTTTTAGCGCCCAAGAGTAACGCACTGGCTCGGTGTAATCCATTAGAGTAGAGGATGCAAGCAAATCAATCACCAGCAGTGGATGCCACAATTAGAGCTGCGCTGACCACAAGGCAAACATCGGACCACAAGTGCACTTGGTGGTGCATCGGTCACGAAGCCAGCACAACTAGCGATCAGACTAGTGCCGATAATGACAGACACACAATGGCCACTCGTAATCGAGTTAGGTCGAGTGCTGTGAGCCAGTGCAGAATCGACACACAGCCAGCAGCACAAATGGCCATCGACAAGCCATCTATTACTGGGTGATCATCACCCTAGTCATTAGCATGGCCATCGAGCAGCCCGTTTCGATGTTTTCGCTCTCTTTATGGTGTTGCTCGCATTGGATTCATGTCAAGTGCACCAAGTGACTGCCGCGCTGACTGTGTGGCACTTGTGCCCAGCGAAGCCAAATCAATCACGAACTGATTTGCAGTTAAAGATTAGTGCACTACGCTAATCACCACACTCGAGGCCCAAGGAGAAACAATGAACACAAGTGCTCGATGATGGGTGATGCAGTAATCGAGATAAACGAGCCCAATTAATGACCATTACACAACTGATCTACCATTACAGCAGCTCTCTGCTTCCCCGGGCCGGTCACTTGTACGCTAGCCAACTGTTGTCAGACCAACTGGTGGCATCATTGCTTGCCACTTGCAACATTGTCCATGTCGGAGATTGACTGTAGTCCAGCAATCTATGCAAATGCCAACTACCTGTCTTGTTGCGTGTTTGTTTTCGCCTCCGAGTGTTCTACCGTGCTTCGTGCTCGGTTAATTAAAGTTCGCTGATCATCGACGAGAAGATTAACTCAGTGGTAATTAGTGAGCAGCTCGAATGGTCGATCTTGTGACCGTCGAACAAGGATGCTTCCAGCCTCGAACTGAACACATAAGTGAACTTATCGCTGCATCACCAAACTGGTCGGACGTAATGAATTAATTATTGACTGACTCACTCCATTGTAGTGACAGTGGCCTGAGAGCAGACATGGATACTTTTCCACAATGGGGTCAACAGGCATTGCTTAACGTGTTCTCCTTTTACTCTCACAGCTCCACCATGATGGACCTTCGAACAGCCACCGGTGCTGGTGATGCGGCCACCAAGTTGTCCGCCACCACTCCGCCTGTCCTCAAGTCCTCCATCGATTCGCCCGAGAATGGCAAATTGAACAATCACAGTCGAAACAGTTCGGTCAAGTCGTTCAACATTGACGGTCTCATCGGTGACCGAAGTGACACCACCGAGCCTCAGACAAAACGCCGGCGGACCTCAACTTCGACCACTGATTCAAATGCTTCTCGTCATTCTGAAGAGGAAGAAGACGAGGACATCGATGTGCAGAGCGACAACACCGAAAACGATGACAAGTCGGCCAGTCTGCTCATCAACGGAACTAGTGATAAGTTCGACTTGTTAAAGAGGGCCGATTCGCTGTCGGACAAGCGACAAAGTCCATTGAGCCAAATTACTGTGCGATCATCGGCAGAATCAGGCAGCATCGCCACCTCGACCACCTCACATCCCTCATTATCTAACCTGGCCAACTCTAACCCATTCGCGGCTGCGGCAGCTGCAGCGGCGGCAGCTGTCTCCGGTTTCAATCACTCTGCTAATCTTCTAACGCCATTCATGCAGAATGCTGCTCTGGGCAAGTTTTTCGGTGAGTCCCGAGTGTAACACAGAACACCTTAACAAGCTTCTAATTAGACCGACTGGGCGGCAGGTTTGACAAGATAGGCCTAGGGCAGCTGTCAAATTAGTGGCTTGCGTAAGTGTCAATTGACTTGGACACACTCATTTGGGTCACTTACCGCAGGATGGGAGTTTTCAATTAGTCCAACTCATTGCGAACGATAATTAGACATGTCGGGTTTGCATTGACTTGAACCATAGATGCACACTGTGCACTGTCACATCGTGTTATTATAATGCAATTAACCACACATCACATCATCATATTAAAAACATATCAATTCATCCTGTGTCTAGACAATGCATGTGTCAAATCAATTGCGTAATGCTGCCAAACTGAAATTGAACTAATTTGTCCAGACAATTTGTCACTATTTGTAACACTTCTCTTGTTTTTAGGTCGTTACTACAGCGACCCGATGAGTTTTGGTCGTCTAGCTAGTGAGTCGACACCCACCTCGGCACCAGCGGTCCTCAACAATACCTCAAACACAACTTCATCGGCAATGTCATCTGCACCGAGTCCATCAGTTCTTCAAGCAGCAGCCAACAACCTGCAACAGTCCACCATGGCATCTTTATTCAACCGAATGGCACCAAATGTGCCGTCTGCACCTTCTCCATTTGGAGCCTTTGGCCCCACAGCCCACCAACCACTGCTTGGACATCTCGGTCCGGGCGGTATGATTCCCCCACCACCTCCTCATCCCTCCACCGTGATCGGTGGTTCGAAGCCAAAAGTTGCCACTCCGACAGTGGTAGGCAAGATCGAGCAATACAAACGAGAGAACCCAACGATATTTGCCTGGGAAATTCGAGAAAGACTCATCTCGGAAGGTGAGTCTGACTGAGCAATATTTATTAGTCTATTTGTCTGTCTCGATTTGTTCACTATCGATCGACTCAATCGGGCCACAAATAAATCAAACAAATGAGCCAATCGCTAAATGGTTGAGTGGTCACTGGATCGGATGGCAAATTACTTTGATTGCCAACTAATTGACTGACAGACATGAAACAAAGCCAATGGTTATTTATGGCCTCCTAGGAAGTGACCACCACGAGCACAGTAGCAGTTTACTTGTTTGTTGCGGTAGACTTGCACTTGATACGAGACGAGATAACGAGGCTTGTCTCATGCCAGGCCAGGTCAGTAGCGATGAATTATGAAGGCTCAATTAGCGATTAAGCCTTTGGTGGGCAAAGTGAGTGAGCACAGTCACTCCCCGGTCAGGACTTGGCACAGACTCTCCAGTGCCATAAATCAGAGAACAGACGCTAGGCCCAGGTAGATATTTGTGCCAACACATGGACTGCACCAGTGAAGCGAATGAGTAGAGCCACCGAGCCAATAAATCGTCATTGCTTGTTGGACCTGTTTGTCTGCCTCACTTGGCGACGCGGCACTGGCATCTGGACAGCGAGCAATGTGCATCGCAAACCCGATCTCGGTGGCAATCAATTTGTGGCCAGTGGCAAGCCTATATGTGGAACGAGTTGCACTCCTCGATTAGTCATTGCCGTGCGCATCGAATTGCGCTAATCGATTACGCAATGAGCCTATATTGCTGGGCGTGTGTCGCAAGTGTGCCTCTCTCATCGATGGCGCCCTATATCGAGTGCTCCATTTTGAGCGTTCGATCTCGATTGGAAATACGCAAATTAAAACAGGAACTTAGCATCGAGCAAGTGCCCACGGAAACGTGACACCAATTAGCAAAGAAAGTGAGAGGAGAAAGTCTTTCCGGTGAGGTGTGCACCCACTGATGGGTTGAGTGAATCGAAAGTGAATCGAACAGACAATGTGCCAATCAGAGCATGCACTGCTCCATCCGAGATTGTGCCCAGTGTCAATGGAGGTGCTAATGTAGTTCGTAATTGTCAGGCGTGTGCACCAATAGTACCGCACCTTCGGTGTCCTCAATCAACCGAATTCTTCGCAATCGAGCTGCAGAACGTGCTGCTGCAGAATTTGCCCGAAACTACCAACTTGCTGCTGCAGCCACTGCGGTACACTACCAAACCAACCATCACCAGCATCAGCATGGCTCTATGCACCCATCAGCAGTCATGCCAACGCACAATGGTTTAATGCCATCAGCGGCTGCCTCTTCTAATCTTTTTGCTGGTAAGTATTTCTGCCCATTATTTGACTCTTGCCTGATCACCGATTACTGACTGACCACCAATCCATTCTTCAGCTTCCAATCCTCTATATGCAGCGTGGGCTGCTGCAGCCACCGCAGCTGCCATTGCCGGCAATTCACCATGTGCACCTACGAATGGGGTTTCGAGTTTGTCTCAAGAGAAGCAATCTTTTTCTCCGCAAGGTTCACACCATCTTTCATCTGCAGCAAGTCACGAATCATCTCAGTCCCGTCTTTGGAGTCCTCAACAGGACAGCAAAGTCGATCTGGCGAAGTGCAAGGAAGGAAGTAAAGGTTAGTTCGATCAATGCAACCAAGTGGTGAGTGTATGAACCTTTGTCTAAACCTAGATATCTTCTTCTAATAGAAGCGACCCTACAGTCACCAGCCAACCAGTCATGCGAGGGCAAAGCAATTCATTGTAACCGGGACCTGGGGACGGATGAAAAGGCAAATGTGAAAACTAACTGCGAGAACAACTCGGACACCAGTCACGGGTGCGACAGTGCTGGCAACAGCAGACCAAACTCGAGAACTAGCTCCATCAACTCCCAAGTCAGTGAAGATGCCAAAGAAGACAGAATGGCAGCTGCTTTCAATGAATCACACATGCTCGAAAGACAATCTCAAGCCCCAAACATGATGGGCGCTGCTGCTGCTGCAATGGCTGCTATGTTTACAGGACACCAAGGACCTGGTTCGCAAGTTCCGAACAGTGGTCTTTTACCTGGACAAGGGCTGAATGCTTTTGCCGCGGCTGCTGCAATGGGTCTCGCCACTGGATTCGGTTCGGATGGAGCGCACTCGCATGGCGGACAACACCCTTTGCTGTCCGCAAACGCAACCAAGTTTCGACGTAATCGGACCACATTCTCACATGAACAATTGGAAATACTCGAAGAAGAGTTCGAGCGGACTCACTATCCGTGTGTTACCACTCGGGAACGACTGGCGCAAATTACCTCGCTGTCCGAAGCACGAGTTCAGGTAAGAATGAATGAAAACAATCGAACGAGCCAATTAGAGGAATGCATTAGACGATGCAAATGGCACCGAATTGACCAATCACGCCTGAGCCATTCACAAGTGGTTCGAGCTGCTGAGTGAGATCCGCGTTGATCGGTAATGGTCGGCCATTGCGCCACTAAATGACCATGATGATCATCAACAGTGCTTTACATCCCGACTGACGCTTCTGTCCTGTTCAGTCGTCTATTTAGAGTTCTCCATCAAAAGTCGATTCACCAAAAGGAGGACACCGCAGTGTCATTAGCTGCCAATTGTCTTCCTTGGGCGACATAGGTCCCATGCATCAATCGCCTACCGCTAATGGCTGACTCGAGATAATCGAATGGTCAGGAGATGATCGGCAAATGAGCAAGTCATTAGGCCAAATGATCACTGTTGGTGACTCGACTTGGTGCACTCACCCACAGCTCGGTGCTTCTGTGTCTGACACCACCAAGCACTCTCGGTGGGTCTGGGTGGAAAGAGTGCACATGTTCGGGGGTGGTTGGCTCGATCGATTGATTGATTTGCATGCGAATCGATTGAGGGCTCGATTGCACCTCGGTGCGGTTTGTTGATATAACGATCTGCTTGTTAGGCGGTAATTACGTTAATTGCATTTGTCACACGACCATGGTGTATGGCTCGGGCTGCGACCACTGCCAGACAAGTTGTACTCAAATTGATTTCGATTAATGTTGCCGTTTGTTATGCACCACTGAGGATGTCATGCCAACCAATATAGAGTGGTCTGCTAATTGACAAGTCAATCAATCGCAACTGCCTCCTCTCAATCACTCGAGCACTGTCCTTGTCCGCCACTCCCAGTCACTCACTCACTCACCGGTCCACCTCCGACTAAGCAATGCTTCTCTTCCCACAGGTTTGGTTCAGCAACCGACGAGCCAAATGGCGTCGTCACCAGCGAATGAACTCAAACAGTCACCGCTCCAAGTACTCCTCCGGCCTAATGCCGCCCAACCGAAGTGGCTCAACCAACTCGTGCCCCAAGGACAGCGATGCCGAGTCCGAGTTGATCGACATGACCTCCAATGACTCGTGCGATTCGTTCGACAGTTTCCCATTGAAACCGAGTGACCAGTCCAATGAGAACAACACACAATCGGAACATTGCAGCCGTGAAGAAGAGCCAAGTCGGTTGGAGTCGCCCAGAGGAGGTCACCAGCCCCCAATGGTGTCATCACCAGTCAAGCAGATGGCCCAACAGTTCGGAAACGATTTCTCCACTGCCCCTTTCGGTGGTCTCTCACTGCCGAGTCTGGCAATGAGTATGTTCATGCCTCCAAATAGCACCACCGGCACACAACCTTCGGGTCCCTTCCTGGATAGTATGGCGGCTACGGAACACCTAGGAGCTCACACTCATCACCATTACCTGAACGCACTTCACCAGCAGCAACAGCAGTTTCTGTTCAATTCCTCACTGAAGCTGGGAATCGCTGACCATCATCATCACACGGCGTCGGCGTTTCGCAAGGTCAAGTGAGGTCGTGCAGTGACACCTGCGAATTGCTTTGTCTCGCACATCCGACATACTTTGACTGCCTTGACTCCGGCAGAATTGCCACTGAATTGAGCCAGCATCGATGTGTGCCCGGCAGTACGGTCCGATCTGGCAATTAATTTGTTTGCCTCTCTATGCACCATTAACTTTGACATTTGCCTCACATGTCTCCATTGTTCCTGTCTCGTTAGTGTATTGAATGTTATGTTTTGTTTTTGTAGACCACCGTTTGATCATCTCGCGATATATTTATTCATTTATCTCTGAGCGGACATCACAATAAATGCATAATTCACTTGACAAATTAATTGACATTAACTCACAGCCTGTCACAGGCAAAGGTCGGTGACATTGACTCGAACCAAAAGACTGAATGCCTGCTGTTCAGTGTGCAGTGGCACTAATGGCGCGTTCGTTATTAGCTACAGTGCAATTGTCTGGTGGCATCGACAAATGGCAATTGCAATCGTAAATTGGCATGCAAATAGCATCGAGACACCTTCTCACTTTGATCATTGCATCTTTCAGTAGCTCACGCCACCAGTCAGTCAGTCATCGATCCACTCACTTTGCACAGAAGCCGTCGGTCTATCTGATTATCGGCACACGAGTGCAATCAAGACCAATTATGGCTTCCAATTGGACTTGTTCGCGTCATCGACAGATTAAGACGAGATGACTGCTTCAAAGCAATGCCGCCTCAGAGTGTGCATAGTCGATGGCCCAACTCGAGGTAATATGCATAAATTGGATTGTGCTGATTGATTGGCTCCATTCGGCGCTTCTTGTGCTGCCGATTGGCGCTAAAGCATGGCCACAGTGACATGGACCAAGCGAAACAGACAGACACGCACTGGCCAATTGTGAACAAACAGAACCAGTGATTGATCAAAGTCAATCAGTGACAAATGGAATGTGTAAAACAAAACTACCACCGACCGTCCAACCAAACTAATACCTGTGGCAATGTTTCCACTTTAATCAGACAAAGCGCGCCTGGACTCGAGTCGGTCCTTTCAGTGGCTCAATCCGCAGTTGTGTCGATCGATGCTTATGCGTTTGTATTGAAGTGCCATAATCGCATTTAACAGTCTCTGGCGGCATTGCCATTCCACTCAAAGCCGAGCACACACTGCACAACCACCAAGCAGCCAGTGAGAGGTCAATTGGAAGACAATTTAGATGTGACTCCGCACAACAATGCAACACTGCAACAGAGATGCGGTCGAGGATGATGAATGGAATTAATTCCTAAATGGCCATAATGATGCCCACCAGATGATCGAGTAATGGCGGACGAATCGATACGAGACGCAGTCAGGCCCCGACGCCACTCAATGCACCGAGTGACAATGGGGTGGCAAAAACAAATAGATGACCAAAGAAATGCCGATCGAGCCATCAACCGATGGCGGCAAGACCCTTTGTACCGCAAGCCAACTGAGGAGAATTGATAATTGAAAATTCTTTTAATTAAAATCAATTAAAACGTCATTAGGCCTGCCAATGGCACAGGTAAGTGGGCCTGTGTGCGCAATCATCGGTCGATTATGGCTTGCCATTGCTCTAATAGGATTGGGCCATAACTGACCCTCGATCAATGGTCGCAATGGGCACACTTCATCTCTGTTGGTCAATTGAATGGCTCCAAAGTGCACACCACTCGCCGATTGACAGCAAATCGAACAACCAACAGTGATCAGCCCTGAACAGACAGGCTTAACTGTACTACTGATGCTTTTGCAAGTTGCCAATCGCGATATCGAATTCTGCTGGCCACCACAAAGTCAGACTAATTTGGCATGCTTCAAATGGCTTCCTCTCTCAAGTCAATGAAATTATCATAATTTATTTGTGCCGAGTTGAACTCGATTCGAGTTGAGGCAAACATTAACCGACCGAAATAGCAATGGCTTCCATTGTCACTGCAGTAATAGTGTCGATTGATTGCGTTCGAATCGTGCCGAGTGAATGCACGCTCCAAGTTAATGTGCAATCAAGTCGACCAGGTAAATGTTGTTGTCCTAACACAAGCGCACAATCGACACTGCCGGCACTGTGTCCTGGCCATTGTTCGGACGTGATCTGATAAGACTCGAGCAGAGATGACCACTCGACAGTGCACTTGCCAATTGGCACACTCGATCGACATCGACTCTCTGTTTGCACACGACAAACGCGATCGTGTAGGTTGCAAAGCGCCATTTCGGACTAGACTCTCGTCACTAGAGATGAAACTTATGACTTTGTGTGACTTTCCATCATCAATCGGTACCTCACTCCTCAGTGGCCACAAACTAGTCAACGATCTTGCACAGAACTCAATTTCAAAATATATATGAAAAGAATGCTTCAATGGGCGCAATATTTGTTCGCTCACAATGTACTTGATTCCGTTTGAATTAAATCGAATCTCAAATTCAAATTAAACTAAATTGGACAATGATCAGATTTAATAATAATGGTTGGTAATCGAACAAAATAAAATGCTGTTCGATAGGCTTTGATATAGATTTTTTAAATCCAGATACTAATAAAAAGACCATCAATAGTAAAAAGTCGGAGTTGCAGTGTTATGTTAATAGAATCTTTAGAATCCTATTTTTTAAATGCTGGTGGCCATCATTTGCCTTAGACAACATAGTTCAAACAAAGTTCAAACGATTTGAATTAACAGCAAACCATAAAGAACATTCAATAAATAGATAATTCTATTCTGTCTAACCAATCAATGCCATCAAATCCCATGAGACTGAGCTTATCATAATATCCTAATTGAATAATTGCTATTCAAAACTTTTCTCAGAAAAGTTTTCTGTTCGATTTACTCAACATAGCCAACAAACGCATTTCGATTGTATTTCAAGCATTTTGCCTTACATTCGTATACTGTTTTGTTTTGCGTTCAGTTCCAATTCTATAAACTCGTCCAAACTCATGTTGGCCAATCACTCACCAGCTCGCCATGTTTGTCGATTGATCCTGGTCATTGCAGCTTTGGCCGTATGTGCTCTACAGCGAGTCACTGCCGAGTAAGTTCCTTTAGAAATTCCTATTCGAGCCAGGTTGTAACTTGTTCTTTTACTGTTTCAGTAATCAAGTAGGTGACGAGTGTCAACGCCGAGGCAAGGAAAGCATCCCAAAGGACTTGTCCAAGGATTTCTGCTGCTTTCGCTACCTAAATTGTAGATGTATCAAAGCACTCTGTCAAGAGTCTGAATATCGTAAATCGAGTAACTGTGAAGGCAACAATCTCTACGAGAGTGACTGCACCAAGACATACATTAACAACTGTCAAAGTGTTGACGATTCAAGCTTCGCCTCCAAGTGTAAAAATACGGACCCTGACTTGATCGCTCATCCTGCCCATGGTGATCTAAAATCGTCCAAGCCAAGTGGTGGTGCCACCCAATCAGCCAAAGATGCAAGTTCTGGCACGAGTGGATCTACTCTGATTATTGTGATAGTGTTGGTGGTAGTCCTCGTCTTGGCACTAATTGCTGCTGCAGTTTGGTACTTTTGTTGCCGAAAAAAATCAGAAAAGGGTGGTAAAGCACCAAGGGCCAAGAATAGTTCTTCAAGCAAGAATGTTTCAGGCAAACAACCAGGCGCTCCAGGCGGTAGCTACCATTCGAACAAACATTCTCGTCAGACGAGTGTCAAGGCACAAAGCATTCGTGCAAGTACGGCTCGTTCTGTGGGAAATAGTTCAGCCAAATATGGCATGCTTACTAAAGGTGCCAGTGGAACCAGCCAGAATTCACGCAAGAGATCCGCGGCGACACAAGGATCGTTCGACAGTCGGGCCGTCAACACTCGATATATCAAAGAAGATCCGAACAAAGTAAGCAAAGCGTCGAATCACGAAGTTTCTAAGCTCAAGAAGATGCTCATCTGACAAGAGTGAGTGAGTGAAACAATGTTGGAACGAATTTTCATTCAATGATGCAACAGAGAACAATTAAATTGTCTTTTACCATTACCATTTACAATTTCTTTGCATTTGTAGTAAATGACTTAGTTACTAAATAGTAAATCATTTATTTACGAAACACACTCGCCATCTGTTGTGCTCCATTGCAGTTATCTCCTTTGCTCGTCAGCTGTTTCTTCCAACGTCATCAAGTGGGCATCATTGATAGTGGCCGAGTGCAATATTGCTCGTTATCATGGTACTGGTGTAACTAGCTCGGTGTCCTCTTTTGTGCCTGTCTGTCTCTTGTGTCCGTGTCTGTGTCTGGCTTCATCACCGATCAATCAATACGGCAGCCAATCGTCGATTGTTTTGATTAGATTGTGTCACTTTCAGTGCATTTGAATTGAAGGCGCCAAATTGGACTTTGTTGTCGAAATAAATTGAAAACATCAAACGGAATCGAATTGCGCCCAGCAGTGCTATGTTTATGCAACACCGTTTAGTGAATGCGGTGTATGTGGCCAGTCAGGTGGTTAAGGGATTTGGCCGAGGCTCCAAAGAATTAGGCATCCCCACGGCCAACCTTGAAGACGACGTGGTGCACGGGATAACCCTGGACGATGGCATCTACTATGGCTTTGCACAACTGCTGCACGCACCGAACTCTCCTTTGAACAGCAAGCCTGAATCGATGCAGGTGCTAGAGCAGAACGGCAAAGAGAACGAACAGGTCGTGGTACTCGAGTCCTGTCCCGAGAATCCCATCTATCCAATGGTTTGCAGTCTGGGCTGGAATCCGCAGTACAACAACAAAACACGGACCTTGGAAGTGCACATTTTGCATAACTTTGGCTATGACTTCTATGGGAGTCTTATTAGAATTGCCATTTGTGGTTACATTCGACCAGAGAAGAGATTCGAATCGGTGCAAAAGTTGATCGACACTATTCACGAGGACATTGGCTTTGCCAGAGCCGCATTGGACCAACCTGGCAAGAATTGGTCACACGTGGTCACCGACCGATTCTTTCATCTTTAATTCACTTGGCCTTTCCCTCCAATTGTTATTTATTGTCCCTGTTGACATATTCCAATTCTAAATGGGACCTTTAGCCGAGATTCCAAGTGCAATTATTATTATTACATTATTACATTACTTGTTTTATTTGTTTGCTCATTCATTTTGTTTGTGACAAGATTCTCAGTGAGAATTTCTCACGAGGCATTTCCACTAGTGTTCTGTATTGCTGACTTGAGCACCAAGTCTCAAACAACTGACCATGGTGTCATTGCACTTGGACGATGATACTTCCCCCGACCCTTTCACAATAGACTGAAATTTGGTTGCAACCAAAAACCCCAATGTGAAGCTGCGAACAGCCGAAATGCGAAATGTAAACGTGTGTTGCACCACCCGTAGTGTACGTGTGACCGACAAGGAAATGTCAAAACACGGAATAAGTGAATTGAGATGAGTGCTATATAGACCGTTAGGTAGGTCAGACCCGAGCGGACAATGCTCGGAGCCATGTTTACCTCTGATGGGAGAAGAGAGGGCCAAAACGGTCTGACCTGGCTGGTCAGATGGTTCACTCGTGTTAGCGAGCAGGTCAATTGGACTTGCCCTCTAGTGTTGCGTTGACAGTTGGGTGTGCGGAGTGTGTGGCACGCATGCGCACCGCCGCCTTACTCAGCATCGCACCGAGCATTCGGCGTCTGTGAGCCCGACTCTCTCGATGCTCTTCTCGCTTGCCAGTCTCTGTTTAGTGTCCGAGGTTCCTTACGAGTTTTGATCTTCTTTCCGTACTTTGGATCTCAACACTGATTTTCACTTGCATGGCTTTGGAACTTGTGGTGCAGTTGCTTATTTGTTTGACTGACAGTACTCAGCCTGAGCTAGCACAATCGGTGCAAATCAGAATGCTTGGTCTGTTGAGTGAATCGTCAGCAGGCCAACTACCCCCGCGATAAGATTACCACCACCACCACCACCAACAACACCAACATCACAGCACAATCAAATGCCACGAATATCGCCACAATTATGGATTGATAGAGATGGTCTGCTGCTAAGGTATGCCTTAGGCCTTTGCTGATATACGCGTGGCAAGGCAGTTGAACTATCCAGTGACTCATCTGTGTGTACTCCTTTTATAGATAAGTGCCACTAGTGTCGCCACATCTAGTTTGTCTTTGCAATCTCTATCCACCGAAATAATCATCATTTACGTCATTAGCATCATCTCTATTTTATCCACCTTTTCTTAAATTTCCTCGCCAAGTTCCATTGTTGTGGCTTGTCTATCTATGACAAGCTGACTGATTAGCTCGAATAACTCACTCTATTTGCACTCTTTTATGGACAATCAAGCTCGAATCAAATCGAGTTTTCGCAAAATATTATTTCTTTTCAAGCCATATCTCGACAGTATCTTTCATAAGAAAACAGGAAGTTGACACAAGCTAACATGGACAAATGATTGAAGCGCTGATTTTACATTTCCATATGGTCTATTTGTATTATTCGTTTGAATCTGAAGTGGTTTGATACTTGTTCAAATGGTCAACATTGAAAACAAGCTAAGTCCTGAGAAATTGAGCTGAACAAAGTCCAAATATTGCTTCTTGTCATTGCAATTTTTGCTTTTTCATGTATGAGTTGGCCAAGTTGACATCAACAATTATTTTCGTTTTTACAATACACCGAAGTGTTACATTCGATCCGTGCTACTTCTGCATGCAACACTTTTATTTTGGTGCCAGTGCATATACCTTCACTAGAAAAAATGAGCTACAATACTAAGTGTCTAAACGCTTCTTTTGATGGCGTCGATCCAGTATTCGACGAAAAACCTCCAGCACCACCTGTCCGTTTGGCCTCAGCACGCGAATTGAATGCTAACTGTAATAATGTGCCAGTCGATATGAGGCCTCTTCCCAAAGCGCCCGAAGAAGATAAAAAGGCGCTTAAAAAGTCCAAATTACGAAGCAGTATGAAACGGTCAAATGAGAATTCAAATGGCATCAAAAAGGACCACCATAATCAAACGGGCTCGAACAATTCGGGTGGTGGTTTTGGTGGTTTCCATTACCGGAAAGATTCAGAAAAGCCAGTCATTTCACCACCGACCAACTTTGAACATACTCTTCATGTTGGCTTTGATCCTACAACTGGTGAATTCACCGGAATGCCTAAAAACTGGTACGTGATGCTCAAGAATTCAAACATCTCCAAAACAGAACAGAAAAAGAACCCACAGGCTGTGATAGAAGTGCTCAAGTGGTACGAATCCAAGGACAAAGACAAAGGCTTCAAATACATGACAATGGGTGAGTAACTTAGTATACATATACATCAATTTTGAGGAATGCTTGTCTTGTCTCGATTTGTTTGGTCTAAGTTTACTTTACTTTGATTATCTCAAATCTGTGCTGTTTGTTTTTCGTCATTCCGTACGAGCGACAGTGTGTGTGTTTTTCATTAAGCCAAACAGTTTGGAGGCATTTATGACGATGATATAACTGAAGTGAAACTATAACTGCTTTGTGAATGTGTATACTTCGTACTGCTATAAATAGAGTCAGATTTGGTGCCGATATATTCCGGGCACTACGACAGTTGCAAACTGTTAACAACCAGTCGCGAATGAAAGCTAAGAACTGTCATTGTCACTGCGAGGATTATGGATTTGACTTTTGACTAAAACGAGCAAAATATTTCATTTCGGAATTTGTTATTACTCAAAGTAACGCTTGCAAAGGAGTTGAGCGCAATGAGGCGAGGATTGCTCTATGTGCGAGAGCCTGTTTTGCTTTTGGTGACATTCGCTGTAAATGGCCTATGTGCTAAATTTAAAATGAACAAACAACAGGAAGAGGCAATCAAATATAGGCAGCAATGCATCTGTAGATGCTCTTTTCTATGTTTCCATGTAACGTGGGATTGAAATATAACAAACATCTTAATAGTTAATTTGTCTGCTAATGCCATTGATCGATTATGCCGGGAGCTTATAGATAGTTTGAATGAATCATTGGCTTTAGGTAAATCGTTAGCGAGTTCAATCGTTGCTATTTATACCAAAATTAATGGTTAACTATTTGATTGACTATATTTCACACTAATTGATTTTTGGTTTGCTTTCTATAGACACTGTATCGACACATTCCTCAGACAAGTGTCACTCGGAAATATCTAGTCCGATCTCGCAATTACACCAGTCGCAATGTCCTTCCACTTATACTTCGCAAATCTTCCATCATTACCATCAGCATCAAAATTCACATCTTCACCACTTGGGGCCCAAGAATGTGTCTGCCACAACTGGTCAACAATCACCACTGCACTCCTTTCTTGGTTCTAAGACCGGTCTTCCACCTCCGCTACCGCCATCTTCCCGTCAGATAGCACATGGCACACCTTCAAAAGTTAGTTCCATTTCCACGTCTTCCTCCGCTGCTCACCTGGGATCGATCGGTTCTCCATCAGTATCTTCTACCTTTTCCACCAATACCACAGGCTCAAGCCCATCATCGCCAGACGATGAACCCAGTAGTTCATCCTCTAGCTTTGGTCCCATGCTCACTTCGCTATCAGGCAAGAGTGCTACTAGCAGCAAGTTGACCAAAGGAGGGTCTGGGGCTGGCAGTGACACGGGTAGTAACAGCAGCAGTATTGCATCTACTCCAAGTGCATTTTTGCCCGACCTAAATCAGAATGTAAACGAGGAAGTGAGCTATGGCAACAGCGGTGAATTGCCACCTCCAATTGTGGCTAGACCAGAGAAGACCAAATCAATCTATACCAAGCCGATTTCACCACGGGATATTCTCAACAACAATAGCAATGGCCATACCAACGGCACCAACGGCCTTACTCAACCAATCAGTACCTTTCCAGGTATTAGCCTTAGTGCCACTAAAACAAACCTTTCTAACGCACCTGTGGAGGACTGTAATTCTCACTCTATTCACTACCCCTCTATTTCGCCTTCTATTTCTAATTGTGCACTTTCTTCGTCTTTGTCTCGCAACCTCAATCTAGCCTCAGACAAACTTTCACTAACCTCTAGCACCTCTAATTCTTTATCTGTCACTTCTGCTTCCTCTTCCAAAACCTCTTCTATTTCGTCAAGCACTTCTAACCTTCAAAATCAAACCAACAACAATCTTTTCGCTACCGAGAGCAAACTGCACTCGGTTGATGAGCCAGATTATGCTTGCATTAATAACCTTAACAACAACAATGATCGTAATAGCAACAATGACTCACTCTCACGATCGAATTACCAATCTGCCTCCTCGATCATAGTCTATCCGCATCATAACTCCATTAGCAGCACCAACAGCCTAAACAATAACACCAATGTTGAGAACAATAATGACTCTGACTTTTTGACCACAGCTAGTCACAAGCCCGTGCCGCCACCTACGCCTCACCTTAAGCCGCGAACACCAAAACCAACCACAGGCAAGATGACTGATGAAGAGATACTAGAACGGTTACGATCGATTGTCACCATTGGGGACCCTCATCGAAAGTTCACCAAAATGGAAAAGATTGGACAAGGTGCCAGTGGTGTGGTTCACACTGCGATCGAAGTCTCCACAGGAATGCAAGTAGCAATCAAACAGATGAACCTTTCACAGCAACCCAAGAAGGAGTTGATTGTAAATGAAATTTTGGTAATGCGCGAGAACAAACACCCGAACGTGGTCAATTATCTCGATTCCTATCTTGTTGTGGAGGAACTCTGGGTAGTGATGGAATATTTACCCGGTGGTTCCTTAACAGATGTGGTCACAGAGACATGTATGGACGAAGGTCAAATTGCCGCCGTTTGTAGGGAAGTTTTACAAGCACTTGAGTTTCTGCATTATAACCATGTAATTCATCGTGATATCAAGTCTGACAACATTCTTCTTGGCCTTGATGGCTCAGTAAAGCTCACCGATTTTGGTTTTTGTGCTCAAATATCACCCGAACAGAACAAACGGACCACAATGGTTGGCACGCCTTATTGGATGGCACCTGAGGTGGTCACCCGAAAACAGTATGGACCAAAAGTTGACATCTGGTCGTTGGGAATTATGGCCATCGAAATGATTGAGGGTGAGCCTCCTTATCTGAATGAGAACCCAATTCGGGTAAGTTTGTTTCATTGATAATATGAGTGAGTGTTCTAATCAAGTGTAATATTTACTTAGGCATTATATTTGATTGCGACCAATGGCAAACCGGAAATAAAAGATAAGGATAAGCTATCGCCGTTATTTCAAGATTTTCTCGACAAGTGCCTTGAATGTGATGTCGAAAAACGTTGGTCAGCATCCGAACTTCTCAAGGTACTTTTTGAATGTTTTGAGAATTAACGCTTACAATACCTTTCTCGTGTAGCATCCCTTTTTGAAAACATCTCGTCCATTGTCTACTTTGAATCCGTTAATTTTAGCAGCTCGCGAGGCAGCCAAGAATCATTGAAGAGCAATGAATTTCAATGGCATCCTGTACTTACTGATGATGATTATATTGGCCAATGAGTGGTGGCTCTTTGGTAAGGAACCGTTTGTGAGTGGAATATATCAGCTTGCATTAGTCTGGTCATTCAAATGGAAAATCTCATTTTGCGAACGTGCTTTGATTGCTCGATACTTAAGCTTACTATATTTGTTATGCATGAATTTATCGAATTTAACCAAGTTGTCTCAATTTATTAGCTTTATACACCAATCGACCATCAAATGAAAATCTATTCTCTAGGCTTTACAAACTATTTCAATTGAATCGTCTCTCGGCAGTGTTGTACACTGACCCGATTGACACTTATAGACGATATTTATATGATTGATTTATATATTTTTGTACTTGATATACACCGCTCAGTGAGCATAGTGTGCATGTGCTTAATTGATCCATTAGACCGATTGACCATTGAGGCATTATCGACTATTTTTGTACAATGCCCCTTGCCACACCCAATAGTATTAATCAATTGTTTGATGTACATAGCCATCACGCCCACCAACCAATCGATTACGATTTAGTATCTCCAATACGGTGAGCACCCAATCTGTGAATGTAATGTATATATTATGATTCTATTTATTGTATTATGCGATCTATTCAGTTCCTGGTTTCGATCTGAAGATATATTATTATTATTATATTCTATTTTAATTGATTTTTACACTGCAGACTGAATCAATAAATGAAACAGTCGGGCACCGAACGCACTGTATGCACCGTTTGTGTTTTGACAATATTAGCTTCGTTAATGAATTATTTATTGCACCACAGTCGGCGATCACTCAGTGCCGATTGTGTGGCCTCAATTGAATATTCTAATGCTAATCATCCACAAGCCACCCGTCTGTCTCTGTTTGTCTTTGGTCTAAATTTAAATTGGCCAATTAGCTGCCTGATATATGGTACAAATGTCGATCTAAACCGTTAACCGAACACTTGCCATCAATCGTGTCGCAATTCAAATTCCTATGTTTTTTTCAGCCGAAATACTTGAACGGAAGTTGACATTGCAGTTGGTGGGACGAAATTGTTATGGAAAGTTTTGAATTGATTCACTACTCTATTAAGAAAGCCCTGCTCATAAAAGGCAAATATTTTTTGTTCATGGTCTATTCAGTGCCAAATGACATGAACAAACCGAACTGTGCGAACTGTTCAAACCAGACTCATCCACCAGTATGGCACTATCACTGTACAATGCATTCAATGCATTCAATTGAAGATAACGAAATCGAGGAAACACGACCCGAACAAGCAAACAAACAAAGCCGACTGGATTCGAGTGAAGTCGACCGAGCTTGGCTTGTTACGCAATCGGTTATAGCACCGTTCGGTGCCCCTTGCCAGGCAGTTTGGCTAAAGCTCCAGTTGTACTTTGCCTCGTCTTTCCATGGAAACGTGTAGTGCACCTCTCTCATGGCCACAGTACGATCGGCTCCTAACCTCGCGGCAAAGCCACATGACCATCATAACCAGTCAGTTTTCCATCTTGGGCAGACGTGTCTCTGCATTGAATTGAGTGAATCAAGTGGAGGGGGCACTAGCGCAACCGAGCGCACTAGTTTCGTCACTTTACTCAGTTTCATTTCGTCTGGCTTCGAGCTCATTTCACTAAACGAAAGGGCGCATTGGCAGTTTGGTGTCGCGCCCATCACTGCCACTCGGCGTATGATCGCTCCCACTTGCCACTTTTATTGCTCTCGCTGTTGTGCCCTGAGTTGATCTGCCAGGCGCCATCGCGCCCGTGTCTCTTTCATAGTTCGTCGCTGGTTAGCTTGGAGAACGCGCGTCTGCTACCCGTCCACAGATTGGCTCAGTCACCGCGCACGCTTCATTCCTTTCACTGTCTTTGTGCAAACTCGAGCACCACTTTGTGTCCTTCACATTTTGCCACTCATTCTCCTTGTAACCTTTTCCTTTTGGTCACTTTGTGAAGATGACCGAAAACACACCAGATCGGTCCCCAGATGACAATATGGACCCCGATAAGGAGGCCCGCATGCTGCTCAACCCTCCAAACGAGTCCGTAAGTACATTTGTGCACTTGATCACCTTTGACATTGGATCTCTGATTCAAATTGCATTCGTTAAAAACACATTTCCTCGCTCAACTCTTGCATACATCTTTGCATCTACTGCACAAATTTAGCACTATCGTCAAGTTCCCATTACTTCTCTTTAGTTGGATGCAGTTTAAGTAGGCTAGATTATAATCAAATTAAGTAATCCCTCAAAATGAATGTTACTTAATCACTTTATCCATATGGAAGTTGTAATCAATTAAATTTTGATTGAGATTTTATCTCTAAATTAAACGAAACTTATGGCAATTTTTCTTTTAATCCACCTCTCGCCTAAACCCCTTGACCCAAACCTCCCTCCAATCCGATCCTTGTCCCGTCCCTTTCCTAACCACAGGTTCAGTTTTCGCAGAACGCCACCTCCACCAATGGTCAGGTCGTGTTGCCGATCAACAACCGAGCCAGTTCTGGCGTCGGTATGAGCAAAGCAGAATTGATGAAGTACGCCACCGATCCCTTTTGGGTCCGTTTGCGAATGTTTCTGTTCATTCTCTTTTGGGTGGTCTGGTTGGCCATGCTGGTGGGAGCTGTCTTGATCATCGCCTTTGCCCCTGGTTGTCCGGCCACTGCTTCGTTGCCCTGGTGGAAGAAATGCGCTTTAGTGCAGATCAACGTTAAAACTGAAGGAACAGGCAGCAAAGTACTGTCTCAAACGGAACAGATCACCAAGGCCAACTCGAACCTCAATACATTGAAGGAAAATTTGGACACTTTGAAGAGTTCAGCACTTGATGGAATTCTATTGACTGGCTTAGACCCATTCCTGCTGGCCAATCTCGAGAATAAGACCGAAACTCAAGTTGAGATTGACAAGTTTAGAGACACATTGACCAGCTTTGTCAGCGATATCCACGGCGATGAGGTGAAGGGCAAGCTCATCGTTAATTTGATTCTGAGCGAGACTTTGACTGATCACGGCTGGTTTAAAGAGTCTGTGAAGAAGAACGCTTCCGACTACAGCAATTATTATCTATGGCAGAATGCAACGTTGACAAATGTATCTATCAGCTGGGGCTATAACGCAGATCGGTTACTGTACTACGGAAAAAAGAATCCTAATGCTGAAGGTGCTTTGCTCAACTATGGCGACGCTGAAATGCGAGAAAAAATGCATCAAATTATTCTCACTTGGGTGCGAACCAAGTTGGACGGAATTCAAGCTGACGGAGACTTGTGGGTGCAAGATGGCGAGGGTGAGGTACATGCATCCAGTGAAGCCTATCTCCAGTTGCACAAATGGGTCAAAACAGGTGGTTCAAATAAGGCCTTGGTACTGGCAGACTCGAAGCTCGCTCCTGAATTGGTGCAACAAGGTGAAGATGCTACTTTTGAACTAGCCACCGAGAGCGCTCTTTGGAACGAACTGAGCAAGGCGAAAGACTTGAAGGAAGCACTGAAGAAGGCCTTCTCGCATTATGTGCAATTGGAGGAAGCGGCCGACCCGAACACCACCACCACCAAGGATGGCACTCCCGTCGATGTCGGTCAGGGATGGCGATCCTTCCAAGTCTTGTACCCGGCCAGTGAGAAGAATCCGATCGCAAATGCTTACAGTCTTCCCGTGGCCGAGGGTGTCTTAACCGCATTCTACCTACTGCCAAAGTCTACTCCTATTTTGCAGACCGATGGCGAACTGGCTGAGCAGTTACAAAAACTGAAGAGCAACAAATTTTTGGCCAAATTAAATCAGTTACGCCGTGACCAGTCAGAAAGTTTCCTTTTAGGAAGCACTCAACTGCCCGAAGTAGTCAACTCGAACAAGGTGTTCGCCGTGTCGAGGGTGTACAAGGAGAAGAACACTTATCTCTTGCTGATCAACTTTGACACCACATCTCACGTGGTCGAGGTGAATGGAAAATTCCCCGACCCGACATTACACACTTCAAAAGTGGTGCTCACCGACAGCAAATCTCCCGAGAGCACTGTTGGTCGAGAGATCAAGCTGAATGAAGTGAAACTTGAACCCCATCAAGTCTTGCTGGTTGAGTTTGCTCTTAAAGAATAATTTAACTATCCCTTATTGCATCGACACAGCTATCATATACGTAAAGATTATATATCGATCAGACCCTTTTGGTTGTTCTATTGTTGCCTAAATTCTATCACAAACTGTTTGAATTTTACAATTTCAAATTAGTAGTTGTGTGCAGTAGTCTTAACCATAATAAATGCATTTAAATTTACCAACCAGCAATTTTAACTGAGATAATAAACTTGAATTATATTGAAAAGAGACTTTTGTTTTAAAAATTGTTTCTTAAAAGTTCAAATTTCAATTGGTAACAATATATTAAAGTGTTTAAGTAAAAATTGCAAAATATAAAAGACTAGGCAGCAATTAATAAGATTATATAGAATAGACCTGGATTGGAATGGAGTTTCTGCAAGAAGGCAACAACAAGTGGACGATGAAAGTTCAACGGTGGGTCAGTGGTGTGATTTATGGATGAATCGAAGGTAAATTACAGCGAGCAAAATTATTATCTCCAAGGCAATGATCGATATAAGAAGGCACTTATTGGTAGCAAGTTGCATGTTGATCATTCGAATGATTCGATGACTTTTCTTAAGGTCTGCGTTAGTTTCATCAACGCGACCTCTGGCGCGAAGCAATGTTTCCCGTTGACCGTTCAATTCATCGAGAACATTTGCTCCAATCTCTTCGCTCTCCCGGGCCACCATCTCGGCACGTTGTAAACTGACACCGGTGTTCGTTAACGCATCAATGCCTTGATTGAGCACAGCACTTCTTGTCATTGGTCCCGAGAATGAACCCGAACCAGAATCAGAACGAAAGCCACCAGATAGTAAGGCAGGTCTACGAGCAGTCTTTTTGAAAGCGGTCCATTCATTACGGAGCGCAAAAAAGCGACCGTTCATCTCACTTTGGACAGAGGCAGGACATTTTTCAACTTCGTTCTTGATGTTCTCCATTAAGTTGTCCCCATCAACAAACATTTTATTGATTGTAATTTCATCTACAATTTGACGGATAGAATAGTCAGTGCACTGACAAGATATAATTTTAAAATCGCATACTTGCATTGCGCCTAAGATGAATTCGGATTTGTTCCTTTAATGCAACCAATTCATCTTTGAGATCTTCGAATCGTCTGGAAGAGGCCATCTTCGATTGGACGGAAATGAATGCGTTCTCGTAAACAAATTAGGAAAGGACGCACAAGCCACGATTACCGCGAAAAGAACCAAACAGAATCACAACTTGTGCAATCAATAGACGTTTGCATCCATAGCCAGCTGCGCTTGGGATCGATGAGTGGAAACACCAACTACTAGCGAAAGGATAAATTTTGCGATAAAACGATTACATTTAGCAAAAGAGTTGGCCAATACACCAAACAATAACATTGCTGGGCAGATTCATTCATAGAGTACGGATTATTTTAGATGCATTTTCCTGGCGCGGATTTCTATAATTACTATTTTGATCTTTGACAAAATATTTCAAATGAGTTTATTTAATATTACAAAATTCAAATTTGAAAAAAATAGTTGAACAAGCTCTTTGAAATTCTTACAGTTACAATATAGTGCAATCAACAGTAAATCAGCAATCAGTACAACGTTCGCTCATAAGATGCCGCTACCAATGTTGGTCCAACCAAGTGTTTGTAAACAAACCATTTTCAATTGTTTTGAGGAAAAACTATGAAGGAAAAGCCAACTTGATCTGTTAGATTTTTGCTAAAAAATGTTTGTGTCGGTAAGGGGAATGTCAACAATTGGATGTCACATGTACGAACAATGACGTCTTTGGACGATCTGATAGTATCTAATTCGTGTGCAATCGACCAACAACCATCCTCTCTAAATAATTACTTGCCGTTGATTTATCGTGCCGAGTATGACATCAAATTTTGTGGATTGGAAAGTTTGCATCCATTCGATACAAACAAGTGGGGCAGAGTCGCTACCTTTGTATTGGATTCACTCAACTCAAAATTGGTATGTTTCGAGCAAGGATAGCTCATTGAGCATTATTAATGATTAATTGTTACTATAGGAAAGAAAAGAGTCTGTCCATTTCATAGAGCCAAATCACAGCATCACCGATCAGGAACTGTCACTTGTTCACGATGAAGATTTCATTCACAATGTGAAACATTCCAAGCGAACTCTAGTCAGCACTTCAGAAGTGTGTCTGCTTTATTTAGTGCCCATGTTTCTGCTCGAGAGATATCTAATCAGACCCCTTCGGTATCAAACTACTGGTATAGCTTTCAAATTGCTTGATTTGTTTGCTAATCGTCAATCTCTCAAATTGATATTACAGGTACAGCCTTGGGCAGTTATGTGGCCTTAAAATTCAACGTAGCCATCAATGTTGGAGGAGGCTTTCATCACTGTTCTGCTCGTAGGTCTGGTGGATTTTGCTTCTTTGCCGACATTACACTCTCAATGCGATGCGTGTGGAACTATTGCCAATTGGAGGCAATGCCAATGGCGTATATTTTGATTGTCGATTGTGATGCACACCAAGGAAATGGATATGCACGAGATGTCTTGCTGATGAGCAAAGAAGAAAAGTAATGTGTCTATTTTGGTTTGACATCCAATTCGCTTATCATTGCATACTCCAACAGAAAACATGTGTACATTTTGGACTTGTACAATGCTCGAATCTATCCTCGAGACGAAGCAGCTAAAACGATCGTCAATCGAGAGGTGTTGTTGCCACCGAGGGTTGAAGACAAGGAATATTTAGCATTACTCAAATAGTAAGTAGCAAAAGGCAATATTAATGACATGAACATTGTCCATTTCCCATTACTTCTAGTCACCTAAATGCAACATTCGAAATAGATAATTTTCGTCCAAACTTTATCATCTACAATGCAGGAACAGACATTCTCAAAGGCGATCCTCTTGGACGACTTAGAATATCAGCAAATGTAAGCGATAATTATTAATTTGCCTTATTATTGATTGCTTCAACAAACCTAAGGGAATAATTCAACGAGACGAGATTGTCTTCTCATTTGCTCAGCAGCACAATGTTCCCATATTGATGTTATTAAGGTATTTCAATACAAATTAGTGATACTCTCTCAACAATAATAATTTATCAAAACATCTTTGATTTATTTTAGTGGTGGCTATCAACGTAACAATGCGCGTGTTATCGCAGATTCAATACTGAACTTGTTAGATGTTAATCTAGTCAAGCCAATCAACATTATTCACTGACTGAATGGGTGGGCATTGATTTGTACTAGGATCGGGGTCACTCACCTTCATTAATTAATTCATCACAGGCTATGTAGAAGCTATTGTTTGTCAATGACTGTCAATGATTGTCCATTGATGTTTGTTATGAAAATAATTAATAAATAATAACTAAAGATAATTTGCATAATAAGTAAAACTAACTAAAATCTAACATCACTTAGGTCTATACACTTACATCTATATCGCTTGCTTTCGCATTTTCCTTGGGAAATTCTCCTCGATGTATGAGTTCAACCTGAGAGATACGAGTTTCGTGTGGTAGCAGTCCTCGACGAGGCAAAAAGGTATGTTTGAGCGAATATTTCATCAGATTGGTTATGTTTGACATGTAAATGTCCGAGTAGCGAAATAAGCGACGAGAAAAGTAGGTTGGGTTGTGATGTGTTCGGAAGATACTTCCAAATTGAGGATTGAAAAGGGTTTTGGTTTCGAATCTAGATTCAGATGAGAATTAGTTTACAATTAATATTTTTATCAATTATCACCTTAAAGCATCGCGTTGTTGCACTAATTGATTGAGCACGTTTCTGTCGAGATTGTTCTCGTGGCCTTCGTCGACCAATTGCTGTAATGCTTGCAACGCGCTGACAGCCTCTCTAAACTCGGAAGAATTTAGTGTTTCAATTTCCTTCTCCAACTCGGCAATAATGGCACCCGTTCGCCAACCATAATTTAGAGTTATATCAGCCAAATCACTGAAGATCTGGTCACCGAAATAAATCACTTGGCTTCCTTCCCAGCCAGTCATCTTGAGCAGTTCAAAAACAGTGCCTTCCATGTAGACTTTGCCTTTCTCCAATTTTGAAACACGATTAAATGTCATTCGGTCACTTCCGATGTTGAATCTTCGAAATGGACGAGATTGTTGAGTAAAAAACTTTGGTTTACGTGCTTGAACTACCACAATGTCAAATAGAGACCGCCAATCATCGCCAATCATGAACTTCATTCCATTGTCACTAAAAATTATTATAATATAAAATTAATCTATTAAGATTGAAATATAAAAATTGATAACATACACGAAATGAAAAGGCGAATTAGTAATGACAAACATTTTCTTGTTTTGCTCCTGGAGATGTCTCAAAAAGACAGGTAACATTTCGTTCTTCTCCAAATACTGATCAATTGTCTTCTCGTCCAACATTTTGTGAATCACCGGATGAATGCTGCCAATTGCGCTCTGTTGAGAATGATAAAATAAGATAGTTTGCATTTAACAAAGTTTAAACTCCATACCGTGACATCGTGACAGAGAATTTCAGGATAATAAGGAATATTGTTCTGAATGAAGTACTCAGTAACATTTGAAAGTAGACATATTTCTGGCACAGAAAAGAGATCATTGAGTTGCTTCATGCGGACGACATCCTGTAAAGAGATAAATCAAGTTGGTCAATTTGGAAACCTCATCACACAAACGCCAACCTCATCACGAGAACGGATAAACTTTCGAGGCACATAGGAGCCTTTATAAATACGTTGAATTTCCTCGTCAGGGACTGGAGTAAGTCCGCGATAGACAGAGCCCATTTGGATTTGATGAAAAGTGTCTATCTTCATTAAGAAACCCTAAATAAAAATAAATTCAGATTATTCAAATTTGTCGTTGTCGCCTAAATTCCATACGTTTTCAATATCATAATGGAGACCTCGAATGGCAAAATCGGGAATGTAGTCAAAATTGTCCAACTCGCGAGGATACTATAAATAATAAATTGAAATACAAATTTAAAAATAAAAATGAATGTACCTGAAATTTATTAATAAGGACATCTCTTCCTAAATTGTAGATGAGATAGTGCAACGATTCTTTGTAGCAAGCAAGCGTGTAATCATAGTCGAAGCCAAAGATGTCGATTTCACTCAGGTCTAACTCGTTGTTGGCAAAAACACCTTGTGGGTCCACTTCGCCTCCAGTGTAAGTTGCTGAAAATATGAAGTTAAAATATGCCACCATGAATTACTTAAACAACCTTTAAAAGTTGATTTGTAAATTTCTAATATTTCAGTTTTTGTGAAGAAATTTTGCTGCTTCTTTTCAGGGCGAAACGGACTTGCAAGAGGCACATTTGCGCTATGAATGGATTTGTAGTGTTGCATTTGGCACAAATGGGCATGATTGGGCGCATTGAATGATGTCAAGCAAGGATGATGTTGATTCAAATTGAGCTTGTTTCGGAGTAAGTCTCTTTTTTGACTAGAATATGTCGAGTAGGAATATTTGGCGAAGAAAGCCAACAATGCCGATGGCTTAGATGGACACAGTTTGACAGGTTGACAGCGCGAGATCAGTCTCATTGTTACTATATGAAAGGATTACCTCTTCGATTAGTAATGCACTGAGTAAAACCAAACACTCAATAGACTCACATTTGGTGGCTATGGCTGGTTGGAAAGGATGGATTGCTTTCGATGGTCTGCGTTTAAAAACTAAATCTTTTGATGACACAAATTCAAAACAAAAACATTTTCAATGACATCGTCCCTTCACAAACGATGTATTGAGTGATTATTTTCACAAAGTGCAAATCACGAATAATCACTGTCGTTCAAATGGATTTATTAATTATTTAATAATATTTTCATTTACAGAAACAATCTAATGTGATGAAACAAGTGTGATGAACAAAGCAGAATGGAAAAGTACTGATGACAATGAGGAAAATATATAATAATTTTACTTTGTAAAAATAGCAAGCAAGCGGAAAACTTGTATATTTATATTATATACACAGTGGTGGTATATAAGGGCGAAATAAGGAATATTCGTAAGTGCGGTCTGTGTGTGTTTGTTTGTGTGCAATACAGAAATTATTGGCTTAACGTTACATAACTCGATACAATTGGGTTGTCTTATAAATTAAACTCAGTATATAATTGTATATGTTCGTTCAAGTTGAAGTTTAGAAAATACAACTGATTTATCGGATCGGTGATAAGAAAAATATGATCAAGTGTGATACGGCGCGAGATGCAATATTTGTGGGAGACTATTGAATGAGTAGAAAAATAAAACTTTAGTTGGTAGCTTGAGCTTGAACTCGTGTTGATGTAGTTGTAGTAGCGATTTTGTTAACGTTAGGTGTTGCAACTGGATGCGGCTCGTCCATATCTTTGTCGTTCATATCATCCGCGTCGGCTGCAGGTGTTGCATTGCCAGTCTGCTCATTATTGATGGAATCATTTAGGTTACTGTTTTCATTACTTTCCTTATTAGTGGTTTGTGGCAGGCCGGATTCACCATTCTCGTCGGTTATCACGAAACTAGGCCAATACTTCTCATCCAATTTGCGTAATTTGATTTCAATTTTCGTCCGACATGGACTGATTTCGTAACGAGATTCGGCTGAATTGATCTCTCGATATAGTTTGAAGTTGACATTGGTTACACCAGTTGGAAAGTTACAGATCCAGTTCAGAGTGTTGTCGGTTAGAATAATGTTAATATCATCTTCGTAAAACAAAAAATTTCGGTTGTCCGCTAATTTAATGTTCGGTACATGGATTACTAGGTTGATAAAGTTATCCGTCTGATACCAATTATAGTCGAGAGATATTGGCTCGTTGATTGGTGCATCACTGGCAGTACGAGCTTGTGTTATCGTTATTGCGTTGCTGCTATTCTCTTTGCTCTCGAATTCTGCCGCCGATAATAAACTGTTAAGCTCATTCTTGGCATCTCGCAAATTGACGATCCCAATAAATGATTTTGGCTTTCCGCCGTTTTTATCAGGTATAGTTTCCAAACTGTGCCATCGCTTACGATCATGTTTACGAAGGTTGATGACGAGTTTTGAGGTGTCCACTGCCCAGTTGCTGTCCGATACAACTACAGTCTTATACAGATTGAAGTGCATTCTAAATTGTCGGCCATCAATTAGTTGACACATGACATCCAAAGCATCGTTGATGATGGTCACCTTAACATCATTCTCTTTTAAGTTTGCGATTCTTATTGTAATGATGACATGCGTTTGTGTCTGATACCAGTCGTAAGGAACACGAGCATTGCCGAAGTTTCCTGGGCTTTGTTCAAGCATATTATCATTCGTTAGGGAAACCGGTATAGGCTATTTTCGATTCAAGCAAATTTTTAATTAAAGCAGTATCTTATTGATTCAAAAAGTGAGTCACGTCTAGATAAAAACAAATGTGTAAAATCAAATATCACTGTGATAAACAGTACTTACGGGTGTTAACGTAAATAAAAACAAACAAGTAAACACAGTAAAGGTTGAAGTCAAATTATTCAATCAAAATAGATTATGATGAAAAATAAAAAAGGAGATTTTAAGTTTCACTAGATGAGACTACGAATGGTTGAATGTGACGAAAGCAAATTGAAAGTATGAGAAAAAATCAAATTGTTCACATAACATTAATCACACCGAATTTGTCACCGTTGGTCCAAATATACCAACATGGAAACAGAGAGTCAGGCGTGGGCCGGAACAAAATAGTCGAACCCAACAAATAAGACTTGATTCGGGGAAGGTAGTCGAGTGGCAAGTGAACGGTAAAAGGGGCCCGATGGTGCGAGTTGCCGTTACAAATGAAGATCGGGAAAATCAAATAACGAGGGATAAATGAGAAAGACACGAGATGGAGATGAGAATGAATGCGAGCGAGCACGGTGAGAGGTGCGGGGAGAAGAGGGTGAGTGGTCGCTCACCCTCACAACACAAACACAATAGGAGAAGCGCTAAATATCGATTGTTGCCGCTCGTCGCTATCGATACCGCTTCGATGCTTTTCGGGCTTGTCTAGGTTTGCTTGTTTATCGTAAACAGTTTGCCTCGAATTTTACTTTACTTTCCACTTGTTTGGAACTTGAATTGAAACCTTGTTTGTATCCACTGTATTTGCCTTAAACTTTGATATGGCTTCAATGGTGGGCAGCAAGTTGGCTGATGTTTCGGAAGATGTTGTCGACAGAGAAAAGGTGAGTTTGTTAATTTGTCGAAAAATATATAATTGAACTTTATTTCTACAGAAATGTCCTCTATTATTGCGAGTGTTTATAAGCAATAGCGGTCGGCATTATCATGTATCGGAGTACAATCGTGGTAGTGTTCCTTCTAAGGAAGTACAAATATACACTTGGATGGACGCTACTTTGAAAGAGTTAACTTCACTAGTGAAAGAAGTGAACGAAGGTTGTCGCAAACCAGGCTCTCGTTTCGATTTTGCATTGGTATTTCCCGATATGCGTGCTGCAACCTACCGAATGCGTGAAATTGGTTCAACTGTCAATGGCCGAAAGGAACCTGAGGATTTAAAGACGTTAGCTCAATCGCGTTTTCAAATCGGCGATTATCTCGATGTTGCTATTCACATCCCGAATAATGATATGGGCCCAAGATCTGGCGGCCATCAAGGACATCATGGTGGTCCAATTCAACGGGGTGGCGGAATGAGATTTAATGGAGACAGAGATCGCGAATTTGGTGGACGAGACCGAGACCGTGGACGTCCTTATTAAGAACCAAACATATTTCGATTCTATATGCTTAGCCATATTTAAAACATTTGATCATTGGATTTTTTTGTTGTATCGACCATTTATAGTTAATTCATCAATACACATCATTAATCATCACTTTGTTTTCTTTTTATTTTTGTTTTTCTACTTACATTCTTATTTACATTGTATTATACATTAAGTTACAAAGCTTCAAGTGAAATTCATTCGAATAAATTAGTGGCAATGATCATTTCACAGAAAAAAATTATTGTGGTCTATTGACATGAAATATTGTACATTCTGTACAGAACAATGTGCAAAAAATAGGATATATTTATATGAGGGGAGAAAGTGAACATGTACAGTCGAAAAAGGCAGTAAGAAAATATTTCAGTTGGTCCCAACGTTGGAAATTTGCATTTGATTTGGTCAAACGGGAGTGCTTAGAGCAGTTTCTTGGCTGAATCGTTTCTCGGCTTGTTTGGATGGTGATTTGGAAGCCTAAAGAAAATCCAAAAATGAAATAAGTAATGCTAAAAATTTGTACAGAAGAACTTTACCGTCTCACTAAAAGGTCCATTCCCCAATGCTGTTGACTGGGTTTGACCTGTCTCGTATAGTATGGTTTCGTTTGTTGTTGGTTGGCCATAGAATCGTGCTTGTGAACTGTTAGGTTCAACCAAGCTAACTGTCCCGTTGAGATATGGCATACCTCCAGTAGGTGTGGTGGCTGACACGTGGGAAGTCATTAGTACCGCACTGGAGCTCATTAGCATGTCGTTGGGCACTAATGCTGTGTTCGTGAACGGTGCTTGATGGTGAAAAGGCACTGAGATCGAGTTGGCACCACCATGGCCGTTCCAAGCATTTGGAGTAGGCATGCCGAGTAATGTGTGACTAGGGGAATCGGTAGTTCCGTAATAAGATACGTCCATCAAGAGTAGATCTTCTGGTTGGTGCATCTGGATGCCGTCCATCGGTGGCTTGCCTTGATTCCATGTGGCAAAGTTGTTGTACACACTGTGGTACAGTGGTGGTGGGCCAGAGTCTAGTGAGGTATTGCTCTCCATGTGCGCCATTGGGTTTTTAATTATCACATTTGAGATTTGGCCAGAATTTGTACTTGGCGAGGTGGGCGTGGCTGTTGTACCATCAGCTAATAATGAAGGATTGTACGTTTTGTAGATTGGGTTCACTGAAAATAAAATGTTATTTTTATAAAAAGAAAAACAATGAATTACTTGGCATGTTGGAAGAATCATCATAGAGTGAGGAAGAATTTGTCATGATCTCTTGATTGTCGTACAAATCGAGACCACCGCTAATTCCACTAGGGCCTGGCATAGAGCCAAGATCGAACATCTGTAAAGCTGTTGGATCAGTTCCGAGAGTGTCGAGTCCATTTTGATTACTGCCATTGCTATCTGTAGTGCTCAGTTTTCCTTTCGACTGAGAACTCGATAAAGGTTCATGCCGACCTGACAAATAAATTGTTAGTCAAAATAAATATAATAATCATAATCATTATTATTTACCTTTGCCTTTGTTGATTGTGCGCACTTTAGAAACAATCATAATGGCAATGGCAGAGACAACTAGTGACCCGACTACTGCCACCAAGATGTACATCACTGGTTTGATGCCAAAGTCGGCTGTGAACTTGAGAAATTCTGACCCTCTACTTCCAGGAGGCATTGTGCTGGCCGAGAGAGTGACATAGTTACTACGACCTTTGGCGTTGGAAGCATAAAGAACCAGTACAAATGTAGTGGCCACAGGCACTTTGGTAACCACAAACTCGACCGGTGTTTCTGTTAAAGTGAGATTGGCCCACAGTTGTCCTTGTTCGGCCTGGAACACTTCGAGGAAGAACTGTTGCTCCAAGCCACCATCATCACCAGGGTCACAATATACTACAAGTCCGTCAGCGCTCTGGTTGCGCACAATACAGTTCCTTAATGGTTGAGGCTGACCAGCTGGTATCACATTGAACACACATGGCACAGATTGTTCTCCTGTGGCACAAAAAAAAGATACAACTGGGTGGTGGCTTTATCTGATATGAAAAGACATACCCAATTTGTTAGTGGCCCAGCACAACAACTGGCCATAGCCATATTTGTTGAGTGGGGCATAAGTGGCCACCGAAGTCATCGAGTTACCAGACGGTTGGGCATACGATTTCATCGGCATTAGCTCAAACGAGTTGTTGAACATCCAACGAAAGTTCACTTCAGGAGGATCTGACTCAACAGTACAAGGCACTTGGATTGGCTCTCGTTTGGCCACTCCGTATAGAACTCTTTGCTCCTGTTTGCACACAGGCGCATCTAACAATATAAACAGAATGATCAACAATTACTAGCTCAGTGTGTCCAACAACTGAACTTACATTGGACTTTAAGCAAGATATCTTCACTTTGGCCTTCACCTTGAGCATTGGCGGCCACACATCGATATCGTCCCGAATGTCTTCTATTCACATTGTAAATCATCATCGTGTTTTCTTGCATCTGCACAACACCTCCAATAAAGTCGTTGTGTGCATTAGCATCGTTTTGTACAAAAGTGAGCAAACGATTTTCGAACATCCATCCAATTTCACTGACTGAAGGATTTGCAGCGACATGACATTCGAGTGAGACATTGCTGCCTTCTTGGATTTGGTCGTGTTGGATGGCGGCACCGAATGAGATAGTCAGCTTGGGTGAGACTGCAGAAATAGAGTCATTGGTCAATTGAGTGATTCAAAGAAACAAAACAAAACTTACAGAAGACACTGAGAATCCATGAGTCCTCAAGTGCCGAATCTGGCAGAACGGAATGATCCGCGCGGCAGGAAAGAACTCGCCCATTGTCGTCGAGGTCAGGCACAAATTGGAGAGTGCTAATGGTTCGATTCTCGTCAGTGGTCACTTCTTCTACAGTGCTTTCTAATCTTTTCGATCCTTTCCACCAGGACAGCAATGCCGGTGGTTTTGAACCATTTGATTCACAGTTGATGGTCACGACTTGGCCCGCAATCAATGGTCGATGCACCGTAGTAATGCGTACATCCACTGGACGGACTGTAAATAACAAAGTGAATCATTTACACCAAGTGGATACATTTGTACATAACCGCACTAAACTCTTGGGAGAATTTGAAAATTGAAAAATGAACTTTTGTCTGGCAATTAGTGACACACGAGCAGATTAATCAAACCGAGGCAACGTTTTGTTTGTGCTCAAATTAATGACCTCGCAAATGAGTGAGTCTGCATGTGTTGTGGCACGACCGACGACAGTCAACTCGAGACACTTCTCACGGACACGAATTGACAAATGGTTTTTGAAATTAGCCTCAATTCAATTATAAATTCGATTCCTTTAACTCATTTCATTATGTTGTCGAGTACGATTTATCAACTAAACCCAATTTGAATGGTAATAGCATCAAACTTGGCCCGAATGCAAGGTAATTTAGCAAATACCCCCTCGTTGCTGGCTCAGTTTGATGTTTTCAAACTTTTGTTTAGTCTGCAGTGGCACTGGAATTGTTTCAAAATGGCTCGATTAATGGCTCGATATCTCGTGGTGGTTCGAATCGAATCGAGACACGTAATCTCTGTCGGGCTAGATTGGCTCAACTGAGACACGGCCAACTCAACACGGCACAATGGCACGCCATTCCAGTGCATTCTGCTTACTCGAGTAAAACTAATAAAGCAATAAAGCACGGCAAACAGACCGACTAGCTTCAACCTTGCAAAGCATGGAATATTTACGTTGGAAAATTCACGAACTCACAACCGGTATTTTTTTGGTGTGGATATACCAAATTGCCCCAAATTTTAATCATAGAACTAATGACCCAAGACTAGCTCAAGGGTCGATTTTGGTTGACTTATGGCCAGGGGTACAGGCTACACAAAAATCAAAAGTTGAAAAACTTAAATGTACGTATAGCTATACGTGGCGATTATTTTTAATCAAATTATTTAATTTCGTACTTAAATTATTTTTTCATGTATTTGATCTACTTCTATTTAAACGTTCGACAACTTTCTGAATAATATTTTACCTGAACAAGTAAATAAAACTTATTAAAGTCATAAATAACAAAATTAATGATGAATTTGTCATTCATACCAAGTTCATGGTGCTTTACTTTCATCAATGTTCGCAAATCTAAATTTGATTTTTTGTTTTCAATTTTGCTCTTAAATGTGATGAAGTTACAATTATGAATGTATATTTCGTATTGATTACAAAGAAATAATTAGTTTGTTCCTCTAATAAAATCCAAAAATATATTAAATAACATAAGCAAATTCAACGTACCACGTATAGCTATACATAAAAATTTCAACTTTTGACCTTTGTGTAACCCGTACCCCTGACCATAAGTCAACCAAAACTGGTCCTAGAGCTAGTCTTGGGTCACTAATTCTATGATAAAAATTTGGGGCAATTTGGTGAGTCCACACCAAAAAAATGCCGGTTGTCAATAGAAACAAAAAGTTTTGTTTTGTCTTGTTTTTACTTTGCATTATGGCCAAGTTTGAGGCAAAGTATCGTTTGAGAGGACAGTGCACTGACTGGTGACTCACTGAAAGTGAGTAACACGTCCAAAGTCGTTTCCATCACCAAACACTAATTCAAACAGTCAGGCTCACTTACAATATTGCACTCTCGGTCATTGTTCGATCAGTTTGGCTCAGTCTTGCAACAGTCCAACAAAATAGGCCTCTGTACAATGCAAGTCAAGTTCATTACCAAATGGACAGTAGAGCCAAATGACAAATGTGTTCTATATCTCGATGATCTCCGTTCAATTTGCATTGGTCACATGTGGCCAGTGCACTATCAAACACTAAAACGACCATGATCGCTCACTAAACGGACTCATTGTCATTCTGAATTGTTCTTCAATAGCACTAGTACTGTGAGCAATACATACAAACGCTGCCAAATCCAAGCAAATCCCAACAGCCAATTGTCATGTTGAAACGAGTGACAGACGACACCCAGCGAGAGAAAAACAAAATTGAATCGAAGCCAAATTGAGTGTCCACTCATTCTCTCGATCCCTGCTGTTGGTGTCCCGAGTGAAGATGCTACATTGCTGTCTGCACAAATACTGAGGGCGGCACAGATTTAAATTGTGCTTGGGGAGATTGCAATTTAAATGGGCAAGCCTGACAACGACACACGACTCGACCATCGGCGCCATATTCTCCATTCGTTTAATGGTGTCTTTTTCTGCTGACCACAGCCAGTCGTGCAATACTCGTTAGGCAAGCCATTGAAGCCACTCAGGACGGGACCTAATCTCCAGTGGACTGCTCTCAGCTGGCAATAGGTCCTAATCTGGCCACTGTCATCGTCATCATTCATTTATTCATGCAGTGACACAGCAGCACTGCACTCGGTGTACCACGTTTGCCACATTGGGCCATCTTGTGCCTTTGGCAAATCCAGCGAATGTCAAATATCGAGAGGAATGCTGTCAAAATCACAAACCATAGCCAAGCCATAAGCAAAGCAACCAACTGCCAAGCATTCGCCATTCGCCAGTACCGAGCACAGCAAGTACTCATCACCAGAAAGTCTTAATCCTCAAGCATGTTCACATTCTCCGCGTGTTTGTTGTTGTTTGCCTACAAAAACAGTCTTGGTTCGGTAAACAGACAAGCGCCCTATATACGATAGTGTGAGTGGGCACAGTGAAGCAAGCGTGAGATAACCACAGAGGACAGACCGAGCAGATTAGCACCTTCATCATCATAACCATTTATCTCCATTCGATTGGTGCTAATAGGCAAACTTTGGCGCATTATTTAGTCTCCGAAATGCCTTCTTGGCATAGTGATGTAATGGGCAATCCATTGAGTGAAGTGGAGCCTAGTGTTACTAGTGCGAAAGTATTGCCGTCAAAACCTGGCCTGATCTATCTATCACCAGCGAGCAGTGCATTCCAACTCCCCATCAAATTGGCGTCTTGTTTGCATGGGAATATTGTTCGCCGAGTGCAACCATATTTTAAATGCATCATCCCACTGGTACTTGCACCAGGACCGTGCACAGCAAGTTGACTAACTCGGGCACAGATCGTCAAGTCAATTTAAAAGTTATTGCCAAATTGGCAGTGAGACATCCATTACCGAACACTTTACCCGAATTAACATACGATCATCTAGAAGAGGAGCGATGCAAACACATGCAATGATCGCAATGTAAATTATTCACAGAGAACACAATTAACTCGGCATGGTAACAAGAGTGAAGAGTGGCACTGCACCAAAGTGCCAATCGCCACTGAAACAAACTTGCAAGCAAAAGTTTGAATCGATCAACCAATCTGTGACTATTAAATACGAACCACAAGTAAGAATGGTAAACTAAATGAGGACCTTGCTTGATAGCACAACGTCTTAACGTGGCTCATTGTAAATTCCGGCATCATATTTTGCCGATTACTTGGTGTTATTAGGAATTGTAAAATGTGCCAAGGCAGTGAGAGGATGAGACCATCAGCATCAGGCATTATAATTAAATTTGAAATCGGCTCGCTACCACACGACCACCAGCACATCACCAGAACGGCACTAGCACGAGCAGCAGCACCAAGTGGCACACGATGGCATATCCCGGTCGGATCGCAATTGGTGGCAAACATAATTCAATTTCCAAGTAAATGTTCGTATCTCGCCACTTTGACATTGCACTCCTACGAATCCTCTGGCACTAAACAAACACATAGTAACAATGACTGGCACATATTGGCAACGATCATATCCATACATCCATATGTCCATACGTCCGTACACGATCGTGCCATATAATGCAACGCTAAAGAGTGGTCGAGTCTCGAGTAAATGCGATAATGGAACACAATGCAACGATAGAGAGATGGTAAAATGGCAACAACCAGCCATGATGATGATGATCTTTTTGCATTTTCACTCGCTCTCGATCGCCAAGAATCGGGAGCCTCAATTGCGTAATGGCTCCATTAGATAATACTCTTTGTGGAGCTGTGTGGCACAGTTCAGTTCAGTACCACCACTACGGGAGGCTTCGACTGGCTTCGACTGATCAAGCCAAACTTTCCCATGGAAAGCAGAAGTGAGGATAATGGAACACTGTGAGACAATATGCAAAGCAGAGACCGAAAGCACCGTTCGCTCAAATGGCGCTTCGACATTAACAAGAAACACGGCACACGGTCTTACTGAGACCAATGACGACCAAAATGAAACAACCCATTGCCTCACTGTTTGGCTCACTCATTCCATAGAGCACCAAATAACAATTAGAAAGCAACGAAAGAATTTGCAAGTTATTGCCTTGCTTGTTTCACGGAAAACAGGCCAACTGTGCGGTAATAACAAATTATTGCAGACCAGGCGAGTGTAATAATTGCCTTTTAATTACGATCCAGCCGAGATGCAAAGAGATCCGTTAATTGTTTCCGATTGGTTCCATTTGATAAGATTGCAAATTAATGATCGACTCGTGACGATAGAGGTCGCCTCGGTGTTGCGGAAGCAATTCATAGATCTCGAGAAAATCGCTTGCTCGTCAATGTAGTTAATTCAGTTTGACAATTTCCAGGTTAAGTCAACACAAGTCTCAAGCTGGGCTACTGATTACCATACATGGTTGGTGATGACCACCGTGGAAAGTGCCATTAAAGTTATTGCCGTCAGTGCAACGTCGGCCAACATCGGTCCAAGATGGTCCAAGTTGGTGCACTGTGGATAGTCAATTGAATTTTACTTGGAAAATGTTACATTTCGAATTACACACTCACTTTGACCAATGTATGCGTGCGCGATAATTCACTGCCTTAGACAATTGATGGAAATGTGTGACAGGGTGTTGCGTGGCACTACTTGCCACAGAGCAAGTGATCGAGCCAGACGCCATCCTGTACCATTGGAAATATTTAAAATATTCAAGCACCTCACACGTCAGGACCGAGTCATCTTCCACTCCGACACTGACAAGACACACAAATGAGATGCAGCTGTTGTTGGTGTTGGACTGGTGTTTGTTTGTTTGTGCCAGTCAAATGTGGCTAATTCACTTTAGCTCTCCTCAAACCTGACACTCACAGCGTTAGCACGCTGTCTCCAAATTGCATTTCGACCACTTTTGAGTGACTTTCATTTAAATAGATAGCGTGTGACTGCTAATGTGACTGGCTATGGCATTGTCCAAAGGTATCTTTTGGGCTTGGCCTTATTGTGGAAAGCCTTTGCCTCGCTGACTCAGTCAATTATGAGACAAACCAATTGGAAGGATATGAATTGTGGCCCACTGGTGGTTTTGGCTAAATATTTCTGTGGAAGAATGACCAAATTCAGTAGAAATGACTTGGGCACAATGACAATCACGTATAGTAGCGTTATTAGATGTATGGCCACGTTCGAATATATTATTTATTAGACCGATTAAAGATGCATGCATTGGCTCACATGTTTGTGTTTGTTCATTTCATTTGGCCAGAGCAGTCCAATCGACACATCACTAGCACAGAGCACTACATGAATGAGCACGATTTCAGCAGCCAATTTAGTCAATGGAAATGAGCAAATAAACACTTTTCCCCAAATTTTCTGCTTGACCGTATGTGCATGACCTAATAATGGAGCCAAACTGATAATTTGATTTTGTTTTAGGTTTCCAGTTTATTCGCCAAACCTTTAATTGCAGGACGCCATTGTCGGATGCATCCATCAGACTCGATTATTCACCTGGCACCGATCAATAAAGGCCAATCAATAAGAAGCGCACAATCAATAACCCGTTGGACCCGATCTATCGTCTCTTTGCAGTGCATCTTAGTGTGTGGCTTTGTAGTGATTTATTCTAAGATGGCCCTAGAGCCAATTTATTGCCGAGCATAAAATATGGCCAGCGCCATGGCTCAACAGAACAGGACTGGTGCACATCTGTGAGCGGTTCGATTCATTTTGGTTCGCTTTGGTTTGGTTATTTTCCCACACCAAAGAGCAAGTGCATGTCATATCTTCAAGACTAATGGTCCGTACAAGATATTCAAACCGAAAAGATGGCACCGTATAAAGACACCATAAATCTTGAACCGTTTAATGTTGCTTCGTTTATATAATTCATATTTGTTGCGTTACTTTTCATGCGCTCACCTACAGACCGGTGAGAATGTAATTCATGTTACTAGCAAGTGTGTAATGCCTTGTGCTTAATAGTGAATGGTGCTGTTTCGTGCTCAGCACCGATTCGAATGTATTAAATATTAAATGGACCAATTTATCCTGAATGAACAAAATTTAAATATTAAACAACAGTTCAGTTCCGTTGTGCGCAAATGGTCATGTGCCCAACTCATCGCCGTCATTACTTAGACACAATATTCCAATTGAAATTACGACCAAATGTTATTTGGCTTGTCGTCATAAGACCATTCAACAATAACCGACGGACGGCATTGTGGTGAGTTATGTTTGATCACCATTGAGCCAAGACAGTCTCGTTCATACGCGTCATATCATGCACGGCTCATCAAGTAATGACTACACTCACAAGTCGATGTTTAGCTTACAAATGTTCAATTCAGAAAAATGTTTATCAAATGCAAAGCAGGGAAGTTCACTTACGGTTAAGCTCAAGAGTGATTCGGCTGAAGACACTTTTGAGCACGTGAAGAGAAGTCGACTTGTCCAGTGCGATGTTACCTGCCAAAGAGTTGGCACTAGGTCTGGCAGTGTCAGGCGAACTCGGCGTGGATACGTTGAGCAAAACTTGGCAGGTGAGCAGCGAGCCTTGGTCGATGCGTTCCAATCGGCTGAGAACAAGCTCGTTTCGAACGATTCCTTGCGCGGTCACAGACCAGGTGTCGTCCACAAGCCGATTGTTCTTGTACCAGTGAAGGATGGGACGTGGATTGCCTGAAATACAAACGTAAACACTTAGCAACAGGACAAACTTTTCACAATCGGATCTAGACCAATTAGACTAATAAGTAAGTGCCATCTGCTCGGTCATTAATTATTTGACAACTTTTTGCACAAATCAAATCACCAGATTAACTGAACAAGTGAAGTTCTATGCAGTAAACAATCGTCAATACAGACAAATTACGAAATCACTTCGATAATAAAGTGAACTAATCAAAGTGACAAATACATCGAACACTAACGGAAATATTGCTTTTGTTTTATCAGAATGAGCCAAACTACATAGGAACAACACCTTGAGCAGTGTTTCTCAACCGAATACCAATGTTTGCTTGGATGCAACCACAGATGTGTCTCGTACGATGAGTCAATCATTCATCTTTGGTGGAATGCAATTGGCACGCAAATGAACGATAAAGAAGATGGATAGATCGGTGAACGATGCCGAGACAAATGACACATAACAAACAAACGAGCAGTGAGATATTGGCCGATTGTGTGGTGCCACTCATTACCACCGATCATCGATTCGCATAATTTGTCACCAGTCAGTGATTGCTGCCAATCGGGGGGCGACACTGCCAAATGGAATCCACCAATTATCGTCTGGCCATTTGACACACACCACAACATGCACATGACCGAACAGGTTCCGGCCACGCGGTTCATCCATCCATCGCTCCATGACTGGTGACCAATTTATCACCAAACCGATCGATACGTCAATAAACGATTCTTCTGGTGCCTCGTTGCTTGCATAAATTTGCTTTCTGTCCTATTCACACTTGCAGTGGCATTATTGCATTTTATGTTTTAGCCCAAAATCGCCCTAAACGACGAATAATCTATCCGTCCTCAAAACTTTTCCACAAGTGATCGTCGAATTATGAAAATGTAAGTGAACATAATAAATTATGAGTTATATTTTAATTAAATTCCATCTAGATCTGTTCTATTGGAACTAGTGCCTGTGCTACCAGTGTGACTCAATATTTAGTCGAAACAAGATAAATTATCACCACGGCTTCGTGCTGTGTGATTTTTAATTTTAGTTTAATTCCTCTTAAATTCGTTAGAACAAGGTCCGGACTGATAGAAAACAAATTTGGAAAAGTACTAAACAAACTTTGTTGATTGCACTGTTGCTGACTGGAGCAGTGATTCAGAATATTCCAGTGTTGCTTGCTGTTAGTTAGCAGGCAAAGTTGTCCATTCTACTGATCGAGCCACAACAAGCGAGTGACAAGCACGACCAAACGAGTTAACATTTTGCAAAATGTCGAATGTCAACTTGAGAAGTTGCAAATCGGCAAGCAGCAATTGTGTAGTGTCTATTGTCAATTGTTTGGCGAAAAACTTGCCTCTAACCTATTCGACGAGTCGAGACGAAACAAAAAAAAGAAACATTGGAAATTAAATCAAACTCGCCACCGAAACATTCGAATGGACCAAATTGAATGAACAGGCTCGAGCACGATTGCACGATCGAACACATACACGTTCGGAGATGGATTGCCTCAAATGTGAGTGCCAATTGCCTTGGACCAGTCAGTAGCTCGGTGTTGTCCGCTTGCTGGTGAGTGTTCATCTGTTCGCTCTGCTCTCGACGACAACGGACAACATTTTCTACTTATCTCGCCAATTTAAATTTTGCCTGTCTGAATGTCTCACAAACAACAATACACACACACAGCAATGTGGTTTGGGTGCTAGTTCGGTTCGATTGGCTGGTTCGGTGTGAAGGCAGGACAGCCCCACACAATGGCAACATTGCCGCAGATCGGTCTGCCAAATCGATAATAGAAAATTCATACATTGCCGCTAAGTGGATGTTCTCTTTGCAGGCACAATTGAGCCAATCTCTCTTTTCCCTCTCAGTTGTGATCAAAGTGTTGAGTGCACAATGAGCACTGTGGAGTATGGAGTATGCAGTTCCAGTGTGAACAATGTGAACACTCAGTAAATGTTTTTATTGTCACACCACATGTCAACATATTGCATCTGTCTGCTCACTCTGTTCACTTTCACTGGACATTTCAATTACTGAGTGTGTGCATCGAACGTATTTCGCATCGAACCACTCATTTGCATTTAATAATGATCAGTCGCCATTGCTACTACCGCATACGGTCGTGCACAACCAATACAGAGTGGCCCACTACTTGGCCAAACATGTAATTAGGAGACACAACAGATGACGCAACCAGGCACACGTGTCTCTTCAATCGAGACTCAATCGGCCAATAACGTGCTTGGATTCGATCGTTGTCTGCTCTGGCAGGACTCTGTAGGGCAATAATAATAATAATAATAAAGGACAATTCTGAGAAGAGCAAGCAAAGTACAAATGACAAATTACAATTCAACTCAAATTGTGAGACACAATGCAAACTCTCCGTTTGAGGCACACCAAAGAGGTATTAGCAGACTATTCTAATTCTAATTGATATTACCTCGACAAGTTGTTATTGTTGCCTTGGAATAATCTAACTAGGAAAACGATGATCTTATCGAAGTGGTGATACTAAACAAAATGGAAATGAGCTCAATTCCGGCAAGAGATATAAGTGCTCATCATATTGGTGCGCAAGGATGAATTTAAAATTAAACAAAATAACGCCTTCTAATGATGAGCTCGCTGTGAAATACTTAATGGTGTGCATCATAATAGAAGAGATTCTATTGGGCAATAGAGTAATGGAATATATTAAGAAGGCTCGATTGTGCACAACTTGATTGGGTCCATTCGTGTTGGTCAGTGCGATCGAACCGAATCAACTGGCAAATGGCCAACGATGACTGAGATGCAGCACAAATCCAGCAAAAAGAAGAAAGGGAAATGCTCTTTTTGCTCGGAGCAAAATGAGCCAAACAAAGTGAGTGGAAAGCTTTTAAATTTGGCAATCAAAAGAGTGAACACTGAACAGCAGAACGGAATGTAGTGGGCAAACATCTGAAGCGAGACTAACTCCTCGATTGGACTCACACTGATTGTACACTGTAGACATACCTTTGTGCAGTGCCACGCCAGACCAGATAAGTCCGCCTTGGTATTGAATAATTCAGCCTGCATTCGTGAATTCGGTTAGGAGAATAAAAGGGAAACAAGTTCATTTTGTTAATTGACCAAACCGAGAACAAGCAGTAAGGTTCACTGGGCGCACTGAATGGCCCAATGCAATCTCAATTGATGGAAACATCCAAATATAGATGGCCTGTCCAGTGACACCACTGGCCATGAACCGTCTCGGTGAAAAATTATGCACCACTCGGCATTATTAATATATCATCAAGCGAACAAATCCGTCGGTAATTTATTATTCGGTCTAATTCGGAAAATGATTTCCTCTTGCCAGACACGAACCAAACAGTCCATTTGTCCACCGATCAAACCATTTGCTGGTGAGTCCAATTGCACTTCATTCCACACGGAGCCACTTGACACCGAACCGATCACAGGCCAAAACAAAAACAAAACAATCGTTCGAATGCGGTGGAAATAATAAATTTAAAATGTGTCGGTTTGCTGGTTGGTTTGTTGGTGCTGCGCGTCAGGCTAATGATCGAATGTCATTAATAACCACCGAAAAGATTACTAAGTTTAGTGCACAGAAATTATTATTATTTTTAGTGCTAAGTGAGAGAGGCAACAAATCCACAAACAAATTGTTTGCACAGCACAGCAGATGATTCGATAACGGACAAATTCAAATCGAACCTTGCCTAAAGCGAGACAAACAAACACGGACAAACCAGGATAACACGCTCACCAAACAGACAATAGCACCAAGTGTGTCATCCCGGTGCCAATTGTTCCTCATTAATGGCTTCCATTAGCATCAAAGCAAAAAAGCTACAAAAAAGAAAAAGTAAAATGGCCAAAAACTAGCAGCAAACCAAACTGGGCGTTAAAGGCGTCATGAATAGGCAAAAAGCAAGACCATTAGTGTCGGTGCGTGTACCATCATGGTGGTTGGTGTCATTATTGGCAGCATCACATCCATCCAGCCAAGCAGCGGAACTGACTGAGGCACTATGAACCACTGTTAGGAGACTATGAACACTTTCATTCATTGCCATTATATTATGATTAATAAAACATCCCAACAACGAAATCAGCAAGTAAAAGACTTCTTATGCCGAATACTAATCAACGAGCAGCAGCACCAGCAGACAACCACAGCACCACAACACCAAAACACCATCAAACGCGTTCACTACAGTACGATGCCTTTCCTGTAAAGTTTTCCAAAGCAAAAGCACAATAAACAAAAGTGCAACCAAAACAAACAGACTCAATTGAAAGTGCCAAACATGAAGAAGAAGGGACACTTTCCATTGACGACAATGACACAAACACACAAGTGAACACAACACAGCAAGTGGCTCAACATAAAGTGACAACTCAGTGGCCATTCCAACAGGCGCAAATAGATGTGCCAGTGGCAGTGAAGGCCCAAGTCATTAGTGGTGACAGTTTAAATCGGTGATGTCGCTCTGTCAGTGTGCCACTGTGTCAATGCAGTGTTGCAACTTGCAAGTATGCTAATTTTCCACACTAACGCAAAAACATAAATACTTGCAGGCAAGTGGTCGTTCGTCCTCTGCTCGGACAATTGAAATTTTCCTATCACCTAGTCATAAAATGTAAACACATTAAACATTGCATTATTCCATCGCCTCGGTGCATTTTATCTTGATGGTGCTTAATAAAGCTCATACTTTTTCAAATCTCAAAAGGTGAAATTCCGTTCAAAGTCAAACAACTTAAACTCAATTCAACATTTGCACAGCTTTAACCACACCAAGCATAAGCCAATGTGGATTATTTTCAAAATAAAAATGATAATGGTAATGATAGAAACTAAATAAAAATGAGAAAATAAACGTTGGGTTACTGTAAAGGTGTGTATGTGTGACAATTGCACATCATATTTAACTCTAATTGAACTACTTGAGAGCACAGAAAGTGAATAAATGGTCTTGTGCACAAGTATGAATATTAAAATGGCTCGATAGCTCAAAACAATCGGACCACAATGGAAAGAATTGGAATCGAGTTTAGAAAATGCAATTGTTGTGCTTGTGAGTGTGCTACAGCGGACCACTATCTCTACTCTATCTGTGTAATCTATTTTGGTTGCGAGTCATTCGGCAGAATGGTGCCAAAACAAGCACAGCACAAGCCCATCTGTGTGAATGCATTACGGTGAATGAAATGGAAGGCAGTGGAACAATTGCACCATCACCACTGTTCTCACTCTATTGGCTCAGTCATATCAAGGCGCCATTAATAAAGCCTTGAATTAGAATACATCCACTGGGATGGCAATGTATCGTGAATCGATTTCGAAAAAGGCAACTGCCATACTCACACGTTACGAGCTGATCTAGCCCGAACCATTTGGCTTTTCCTTTGGTGCGTTGTTCACACATTTGTCGGTAATACTTTGGTGGGCACTTAGGTCTCGGCAGACATCGAGCGAACAAACACACCGAAGTGACAACAACAATCGAGTACAAACACATGCTCGCACGAATACGAATTAGCATACCAATCGAATGGTTCGCCCAATTGGCTCGATCATCTCATTGCTATTGGTCTGCCATCACGGAATATATTTGCCTGTCATGATCACTTGGCTAAATATTTTATCAAAAATTGAATTCAATTGTGCCCAATAGTGCAAAGTTCGGGGGAACGATCAAATTAGCATGATCTAGCCTCGGTGGTGACAGATGAAAGAACCGAAACGCACAAAGTGCACTCAAAGAGCACTGCACGGCACGGACGCATCCTATGATAAAGTGACATTGGGCACTGGCATTGGCCATTACGCATTCGGTGCAAATCTCGGGCTTCATTGCTCACCTCCTTCCGCTTCGCAGATTAGATTAAGATGGGAGCCTTCGTTAAAAGGCCCGACGGGATCGTTGAGTCGTTGTCCGAACTCGTCCATGATGATCACCTCTTTGGGGGGCACGTACACTTCCAGATGTACCGAACGATACTCGCTGCGTGACTTGCGAAAATCGATCCGACACTTGTACTCGCCCGCATCTTCCGCTGAATTTAGTCAGTTGAATAGTGTTCGAATTTAGAAGATGAAACGTGGGATGAAGTGGGCAAGGTTCAATTAGTCCAAATGGATGGCATGAAACGAAAAAATGAAAATGTAAACACCAAACGAACGAACCATTTAAGGTAGAGGGCAAACAGGCGCGACATACCTTTAACGGACTCAATTATAAGTCCCGTGGGTCTGTAGGCAAAGAGAAACCAAATGGTTAGCAAAGTGGCAAATGGTAATAAGAAGGCAGTAAAGAGGTAACGAGCCAAATGAGCCAAATTGAGAATTCACAACTGAACGTAAATCAATTTGTCGGTTGTCTCACTCACTCAATTAGATCACTGATAATCACTGGTGGGATGGCTCATTTGCTAATTGCTACTAGTACACTGCTGCACCTAGACTTACCTCGTGCTGATGTCGATGTAGGCACGAGCCCCGAGCTCATCGCCCGAGAAGTGTTTGGCACGTTGCATGGTCGGTGCCCGACGGGCGTCGATCGAGTAGAGCGCCTTCTCGTCCGCGCCTCGAAACCAAAGAATAAGATCGATGGTGTCATTGTGGGGACGGGTGACGTTGCACGGCAGCACCGACCGAGACCCTTCCAGGCCCGTGATGTATGTCCTCTCCTCTAGGTTGCTCGACTTGCTGCTCGAGTTCGGATTGGTCGTTGGCGAGGAAAGCGAGTTCGATTGCTCCAGAGAAGACGAGGATAAGCTCAAAGAACGACGACTTTTTACAGATTGGTCTGAAAAGAAAATGACACAATGAGTATAAGAAACGAGCAAATGTCAATTAGACTAATCGATATGATCGCGAGTCAACTGGGATCGGGTTAATAAAAGGGTTGAGAAAGGCTTGTGCAATCGAATTCAAACAGTAGAAGTGCCACTTAGTTCAATCGATACTTGTCACATTGTGCGAAGTAAAGAACACACTCTTCACAGTGATCAAGTGAATGTCAATTGAGCGGAGACAAGTCGACACTTGATTAATAAAGACACCACGGCCATAATGTTCTACATAATCAATTGAAAGAGGCTTAACAAAAAGATTCTTCAATGGAAACGATCTTTGTGAACAAACAAACAAACAAACAAACGTAAAATGATTTATTGAGGCACTGAGAGGAATGAGCCAGCAGAAGATGAATGCCAAGCAAGACCAAACAAATGAACTCGCTGGTGAGAGACAATGCAACTGGCCGAGTGGAGTCGGTCTGTCCGAGTGTGATAACTCCACTGGTGTGTGTGCCACCAGACAAGTCAGAGTGATTGCCTCGAGTGCACCAAGCGAGTGAGTGGATCGAACCAAATCGAAGTATAAATCAATGCCCGCCAATCAAAGACACTGCAAAGCACAGTCCTTGGAGGCGATGCGATGCCTCAATGTTCACTCGTCATCGATGTTATAAGTCAGAGTGCGACTGGCACGAGTTAACTGGCCCGCTGAGCACTGACAAGTACTACTCGGTGACTAGTGCTGCCTCGGCAATAAATTAGACAACGCACATAACGTATTCCATCGATTATTGGGCCAAAGTTAATTTAGTAGAAAAGGCCATTTTGAATCATTTAATTAACTTTACACTCTAAAATGGCAATTCCAGAGTTAAATTCCTGTGGAAGTGTTCACTGTGCTAGTTCAATTCGGCAATGATTCATGTCTAAATCGTTTCGCAAAATCGATTCATTAACGACCGTTTCGTCCAATTATGGGCAAATTAATTTAAGGCCATTCCGAAGTGACGATGACCGAGTGGTGTCGTTTAATTAACTTTTTACAGATCATTTCCACAAAGAGGAAATTGAGCAACTTATTGGCATTATTATTCCCAGTGAGATAATAACAATCTATCCAAAGTGGTTAAGGACGAGGGCAAATTGGAAATTATGCAAATTCGTTCAGCGAATTCCCGGGAAAGGGGAAATGTGAGTGAATGAGGAAATGTAATGATACAAACGATGTGAGTGGCTTTAATTGAATTATGACGGAAAAGTAAGGTCAGACACCTGACAGAAGAATGAGCATCACTTAGTAGGTGATTGACTTGGTCCGGTTTGACTTGCAAAGTGTATTGGCTCACTAACTAGTGAGTGGATGGCACTGCAAACGTGCGCTTCACAGATCACACACAACACATACATCATCGGGTCTCGATGAGTGCCAACAAATTACCCTAATGGCGCCAGCGAGAGAGCTAATTCTCACGCGCCAACTCCTTCGTTGTGCTCAACTCGGCGTCATCGTTTGGTGTCGATACACCGAAATACGCCAAACCATGGCGAACTATACCGAACAAAACCATACAAGCACAAATCTTGGCTGCTTGCTCATCAATAAGTAATGAGAGCACAGCATAATGCATGCAGCGATGCATTAATCCATAGCACCCTTGCAGTGGCAATTCAATTTGGCGGTCTGGCTTTTTGTGTAATTAATTTCAGTGATGAGTGGAACAAGTCAACACACCGAGCACAACACACAACAAGCACTCACTGGCCAGTTGGTCGACATATGCAAAGAATGTGCCCCAGTGGTGGGACAGCTCACCGAACAAGGAGACAGCAGCAGGGCCAACACCCAAGCTGGAGCAACAATGTCGTGTCTCGCTAATTGCATAACTCATCCGCCACTGTGCATTCAAATTAATTTGGCTAACTAATATAAATAAATAAAGTTTAATTAAGCACAATATGGCACTAAGATAATGGGCTAATTAATTCTGTACAAATGACAATCTACAAATGGAACTGTTTAGGTAGTCACAATTGAGCAAAAGTCGGTTGTTGGTGCAAGTTCATTCGCACAGTGAAATGGCCTAATGATTTCAAGCCATTTGTAATGCTAAACACTTTTTAGCTTGGAGTCGAGCAATAAGTTGATTAGAATGCAATCTGTTGGAATGGACTGCACTTGGTCAACAGTGGGAGCCAGTCAATCACTGAGTGTAGTAATGATGGCATCGTCACTGAATCAGCAATGTCAGCATTGCGTGATTAGATTGCGCCACAATGGAACAAACCACACTTCCGAACAGAGATCACTTCCGATCGCATTTACTCCACCAATCAGACACAAGCCAACAGTGGAGCAGCACATGACCTTGGGTCGATTGCTGTTTGACACTTCAAAGAAAACGAAACCAAAAACTTGTGACTTATCGAAAATCTCGACTGGATACACTTTGAGTAAACACATTGATGTCATTACTCACTTTGAATCAATTGAAATCGAAACAACGGAAAACAATTTTGCTTGCTGACTTGGTCAAATCAAGTATCGGAAAATGTATTGAATATTCTTAAGCGTCTAAATGGAAAGAATTATTGGCGGACAATAAGGTCGGACGGAAGCAATCGGTGAGCAAGCAAAGCAGATCACACCACGATCGGACATTGTGGTGAAATGAGTCGAGTTAATCGAACAGAAAATTCCATCAGTGCAAAGGGTTCAGTTAGATTGACATTTTGATTGCCAAGTCATCATCATCAGGCTGATAATCGGCATCATCATCACCGAAATAGCCACGATCGAGATCAGTCGGGCCACCAGTCGGACATTATCATCACACCGAACAATATAAGAGGCAAGTCAAGCCAAGCCAGCCCGCAATAACGACGGCAATAAACCTCGAGTCTCCTAAGCCTAGGTCTATAAACACTTGATTTAAATGGCAGTTCAATAGTTTCAGTGAGGCACAAGTTATCGCACCAAAATGGTCGTGTTGCCCGATCAAAGTGCACCAAACTGCTTTACGACACTTCACTTCAGAGATAACAAAGCACACTTGCATGCCAGCAGGGTCAGTGTAAAGTGATCCACCAAGGCACCATACTGAAATCCACTTGTGAGAGACCAGTGGCATGGTCACTGATAAATATTCGCTCGGTCTGTCCTGGGAAAATGTTTTGATGTATCCAATAAAGTTGACAGCAAGATCGGGCCGGACAGCAAACAAGCCCAGAAGCAGCTCTTCGGATCTGACTGACCGAATGAGCTCGTAATTACGGCATTGTGTCGACAGACGAGCACAATATTGTGCACAAGCACAAGAATTAGAAATCGATCATCATTACGGAGTGAGCCAGTGAGGGACAGTCGGCAGATTGGCACAGTTCTGTATGGCTTGATCGATTATGTCGATCCACTGGCACGATTGTCCGAGCTAACTAACTGGCTTATGCCGATGGGGTGACAACTTTATTGCCTCAACGAGTGCCTAGCCACTGCAATCAAGCGATGGAGTAAAGCACAAAAATACCAGCGACCGACACTTGCATAAGGCAAATAAAGCTATTGGACACAGCACAGCAAATGGCCACAATGGACTCGAGTGCGAACGAGTCAAGCCAAACAGTTGACAATTTCAATTAATACGTTCGCCCTTACACCAGCCAGATCTGTGGCCCATTAGTTGGCAGTGCGAATAATCGGACAAATGTCGGTCATGATCATTTGTAAGTGATTATTACTGGACACATTAGTTACTTGGTGATAACGATTATTGCGATTACAGACAAAGCGCCATCTTAGTGACACTGGCCCGGGCCAAATTATGTATGGCCAGTTCGAACAAATCAATTTATAATAAGCGGACACTTTTATTAGACTGCCAGTCTGGTTAGTGCTTGCTTGAGATATATAGGAAGAACATGCAGTGCACTCTGCGGACAGCACAATTAATGACATCGAGGCAGCAAAAAACGAACCAGCCAAAGGACAACGTTCTCTTCGGTCGATAATTACCATTTGGCAGTGCACATGGACAGCGCAATTAAAGTGCGACTTGCCATTGTCATAATGTGCAGATATGCAATTTGAACTAACGAATCAAGGGTTAACCCACTAATGGCCTCATTGAGCACTTGTTTGTTGTTGCAGCCCGGCCGAGAGTGGTCACCAGACTGCATCCACACAAACAAGTCAATCTAAATTCAATTAATTTCAATTTAAACTCAATTTCAACCCGGAAATGTATCATTCTGAGGACAAGTAAATATGAGTCAGTTGGCAAGCAGAGCCAGCAGTTGGACGGTGTTGACACTTTACCGCATTACAAAATGATCGACGTAATCTAATAAATGAGCGATAAGTTATGACACACCGATAGACTCACTGAGTCACTGAGTGAGGATGCCAAGATTAATGTCATGTTAAATGACTTTTAATGAAATTATTGCTTATTATTGTTCATATGATGATGACTGCTTGTGGCTAGACATCTAGACTCGAATGTTAGTTAATATTAATGGGCAGCCTCGATCGGTATCATTTAACGGATTGGTCAATGGTAGTAGCGAGTGAGGAAAGAGCATTCACTAGTCAGTGGTCAGTAGTGGCAATAATTGGCACACAAATGGCGATGAGCGAGATCGCTTTGTACAGATTCCGATCATTCGTCTTCATTTAGGGCACAATTATCGCTATTTTTTTGTTCAATGTGCCACAGTGCACACAATAATGGCTATGTTCAATGCATTCGGTTTATTAAAGCCGACCAAAGCGAAATTGAAAATTGTTTGCAGCAAGATGTACAATACTGTTCGATGGTGGTATATCGTCACTGGACACAGGCATAGGCCATATGCAATGGCCGATGAACAATCAAAGCAAATGAGCAAAAAAGGGTGACTCACTAACTGAGCCTGAGTGGGTAATTCGAGTCGGGCCTGTAATGGTGATGATACATAACCGGCCTGGATAATCGATACCGAACCCCACGGTAATTGCATTATGTTCAGAGCTATGATGTCCGCCAATGCCAATTGGCTCATTCGCACCGACTCCTCACATGCATTATTTATCCCTCATGGTAGAGTGTGGTAAAATGTTTTCCCTGTGGTAGTTCACTGCAATGGCATTGCCAGTCCAACGACTAATTGCCAGTCCGTCAATATAACAGTCAACACTGGACCCAAGACAAGCAGAATTGAAGTAAAGAAAAGAAAAAATAAAAAAGATTGAGATATCATGGGACAAGTAACAACTAAAACAAAAAAAACAAGCAACTCAGACTCGGTGCATTTGCACGAGGCGAGCATATTCATTAGTAATTGCTTGTTTGTCGTTCAATTGGCCACTTCTGTCCATTCATGAGAATTAAAACTGTCAGCAATTTATGCAAAGCACAGTGGTTGCATCAAGATAAATAATTGCTGCCGTGCAAAGAAGAAGCTAACAAGCCAAACAGTCGAACCAGTCCAAACAATCCAAGCACATAAATCCTTACATCCGAATGGGCAGCAAAAGGAATAAGACGACCAAACCGAACTGGGCAATCGAGACAATCGAAGCATGCAAACGACTGCAAACGATAGCCAACTTGATGATGATGGCAATCCTGAGTGGATCATGCAAATAAGTGGCCAGTTGGACAGTGTGGCCGAGTCCTGGCTTGGCACTAATCGCGTTCTATTACTTCCTGGTACTGCAAACTGACCAAACTGAGCAAACCAAATTTGGAAGCAAAAGAAGTAAAATACTAAACTGGTTGATTAATTATAAAGTGGCCAGTGGAAAGGTCATCGAGAAGAATTAATTGGCACGAGGACAATCTGGTTGGACCAATAGAGCGATCGATGATCGATTGGGCAGGACACAGGCCACCGAAATAAAAGTCAATCAAAGTAAATATATCAACTCGGCAGTGCACTTTATTACAACTCACCACTGGCGACTGGCGATCATCATCGCTTGTCAGGCAGAGCAAACCAAAGTGCACTTTCCATAAATGAAATATATAATCTGGCACAAAGTGACCAAATAAAGCAAATTAAAACAATAAATCACAGTCCCGGCGACAGCACAACAAATGATGCTGCTGCCCACTGGTCAGTCAGTTGACCAACAACCACTGGACCGGTTCGCGCCACACTAGCCAGACAGACAATCCGCTTACGAGTTGTTCGAGTTTTTTTTCCGATGACCTACACAACACACAAACAAGTGCTTTGGTCGTTGCTAATAATTACGCCTATATAGAAGAGTTAATTCGAGCTAATTCAATTACCGCTCGGTAAGTGGTGCCACTGGACATACACACACTGACCAATGCACTCACATTATTTGCTCGCTTTTTGTGTGAGTGGGTGAGTTAGCAAAGGCGGTGATGTCCTCTTGTTGACATGCTTTAAATTGAAATTAAACTTAATCTAGTGTGACTTAGATTAATGTGACAATTAAGCCGAATGGTGCATTTAGACAAATTGCACTGAGCACTGTGTCACTGGCCGAATGGACCGAAATAGAAATAGAGCGAAAATGGACACAAACCGAAACAAACAGGCAAAAGCAAAGACGAACAACACACGAGTTGAGTGGCCATCGAAGCGAGAACATGCAAACAGCGAGTGTTGTGCAAGTGTTGCGATACGATGAGATAACGCGGTGGCCAAGAGACAAAGCCGTCTATAATTAATGCCACACCGAACACACCGAGCCAATTCATCCAAATTCATCAGCAGCGAATCGATTTGTCCAGTGCCCGTTTGGGCCAAATTGGAAATAACGTCACCGAATGATAATAATTCATACATTCATCCCTTTCGGGGGATTATTTGTAAATTGTCTCACCAGCCTGTGTGTTTGTGTGTTTGGTCGAGTGATTATAATCGGATATCGATCCAATTGCTGCTCGGATCAATTGCACAAAGACCAGAGATGGCATCAAATAAGGAAATTGCAATGCAAACACACCGAGTGGAACAGATCAACCAATGGAGATGTGCCAATCAATTGTGACCAGAACCGAGTGACGATCCGTGCTAGTCCGACCCTGTGCATTGACACACACTCGCTCACTTCCACACTGGCCCACAGGCTATATCAACTGAGCACATTGAGAGCAAATAAAAGTGCAAATACATTTCACTCAAATTAGTCACTTGCCAATGCAAACCAATCCACTCGGCCAGACCGAGCAAGCAGTGCATCCGTAGCAAGAGAGCATTCGGTAAATATTTAATATTGTTTAGTCTCCGGATTGTATTGGTCTGTCTTGGCCTGTCAATGCACCAAAGTGGGCAAATGCTCTCAATATTTGATAAACACTAACAAAGTGAAATATTTCCGATGAACACGACAAGAGCAGTTTTAAATAAACTTGCAACATGATCATCACCATTGGACAGTTGGAGCAATCACAATTCAATATAGATTTCTCATTTGCTCAATGGTCATTACCCAAATGCAGTGATATGTTTACTATCAATGTTCAATAAGCCAATCGTCAATAAGTTCAAATATACACATTAAAGAGAAAGTTGTCATTAATTTTAGTGAAATATAGCAACAAAAGTTGTGTCTCAGTAATTGAGTGCAGTGAAGACAACTTTGTAAAGCAAGACACAAAGTAAATGCAAATATTTGTCAAATGCAAGTTGGTCCACAGCCAAGAATAGAATGTGTTAATAGTCCTGTCCACTAATGATCTCAATTGGCACTCGGTTGTAATGACAAAACATTAACATCACAAGTTTGTGTGTATGAGCAACAACTTAACGCAATAATTTATCAATTTAGCCAGCAGCAGAAACAAGCAAGTCACAGTGAAGAACTGAGTGAGTCAACGAATTGAACCAATTCTAAATTGCAGTCCGCACTAATTGCTCCGCATGGAAATGTAAGCAAACAGCTGGACGAGAAGCATTACTACAAAGTCTACAAGTCTCGAGTGAACATGTCGCAATTGGCGTGTGTCGAGTCATAATTTGAATAAGACCAAGTTCAATTAAAATGCCATTTGTGACCGATTTAATTGAATTGGTTTTGGTTCGAACGATACTTTGTATGTTTCCATTACCGATCGAGTGGTTCACTTTGTTGGCAAAGTGTTATTTAATAAGTGCCAATAAAAAGTAACATTACTCAGACAGTGGGCATAACATGCAAAATCATGTCGAGCAGTGAAGCCCCACTCAAACATTCAGACACTCGTGGCACAGTTGGCAGAGCAAAGAAGAAGCAATTGGGTCTGTTTTTGGTAGTTTTGGTAGTTTTGCTGTTCACACGTTCGCCACCGACAAACCAATTTGTGTTGAATTATTCTTTATTGCCACCCTTTATTGCTGTTGCATACAACAGATGTCTTGCCAAGCAAAGATTGCAAATGTCTGACTCGGTGTGTGTGCATGGTGGTGCCATAATTGACTTGCTCACTGACTTGGCTGCAAACAAATTTTGCGTACAATTGGCCAGTGAGAACAAAGCACCATTGGAGAGGACTAATAAGGAGTGAGTGGCCCAACAGCTATTAAGATCATTTGGAGGCGAACACAAATCAGACTGAACTTTGTGTCTGCCTTTGACTGGACGGAAACTTTTTTATGACTACCAGAGTTGGCTTTTAATTTAGTGTATGCCGCGGAATACAGTGAAGCAATGCCAATTGGAGGCAAAACAACACAACTGACCAAGTTTACTGTTTGCCAAACAAATTAAAGCCAAGTCAATTGGAGTCAGTTGGTCGGTAGTGACCGAGTTTCCCAACTGGTGGCAAGCGAGACCCGTGCAACCTAAGCAACACCACTGGGCGAGGTGTTTTTGTTGGCACACGGTGGGCGCACTCGGTGGCCCATTAATTCACTGACAGGGACATATTCGAGCATAAACAACTGCGAAATGAACAAACCGACAAATGGCCAAATAATTCCTAGACCAGACTGACTAGTAAACTGTTTACTCTTAGCACCAACCGAAGTAATGAAGTGATGAAGCAAATTGAGTTACTTTAAAGCGGACACAGACAGAGAGTCATACTTTAATGAAGCTCCACGACAGTCACAGTGACTCGCACTGACCGATCACCGCCCACCAGACAATGGCACACAAACAAGTGCAATAAGTGGCTCGTTTACGGTACACTGGCAAGGGTGGCCGTGTCAACAGTCAATGACAGCTGCCGACAATACCAGAATAGAATGGTCAATGGTGGGCAGTGCAATTGTCACCGAACAGCAAACACCACTGACCGATCACTATGAACTCATTCACTCGTCTCACTGCATCACTTCCTGTGTATTATTTCCTCTCCAATTAGCGCTCAGTCAAGCTACAGTTAAGACATTTCCCTTCCACCAAACGACCATGTCAAAGGTCATTAAAACTCTAGCACTAATGGGACAGCTAATTATTATTCTTCAGTTAGGGCAAATGAACAGTGTGAAGGTTAAAGGGCAAGTGGACAAACCAAATTGACAGCTCACACATGCAATTCACGAAATGGACTTCCTGAGAGAAAAGCTAACTATATCATACCAGTGGTCCGATCGAATCAATTAGTTTATTAATACGGTCGGCAAAGGACAAATTAGATCAAGGCGAGAGAGAGGCTCCATTGGATGACAACAAGCTGTCATTAATGTAATTAATTGACTCTATCCGTTGCACAGCCAATGCAAATCGAGTTAATCATTGACAAATGCAACGAGCAAGCCTTCCCAAATGGCTAATTTCGCTGCCAACCAACTAACAAGTGACGACTCATTAAACATTCGCTCGTGGACCATTCGATCTTTGTTTCAGTGTAGCGAGACTCGCTTCAAAATGTGGTCCAACCAAGTGAGTGCCCAATGCAATCAAACTGCAATCGAGTTTGACAAATTGCGACCGACAGAGACAGAGACAATGCTGTGACAGTACAGCCTAATGACTCTCTGATTGAACTGATCAAACAGTAGGTGGCCCAAGCAAGGTGTAGTGTTGTACTGTGTTGTACACTACACAAATCGATGCTATTGCCAAGAGCTAATGAAAACGGAGAGACCATTGGGGAACAGTGAAACATTGCCGAGCTGACAAGTCGTGAGTGGACACAACAAACATAACTAAGCACTGATCGAGAAGTGAGCTCAACTCGATTGCAGTTTAGAGTGATGGTTTATTCCATTGGCCAATGCAGTCGAGATTGAAGCGAACCTGCTCCACGATCGCTCCAAGAACTTTTCTAATTAACAAATGCACATCGACAATTGACGTTGCAAGTCTCCCTAATTGGCAACGATTAAAGCAACGCCATTGACACATTCGCTCGACACTAGGCCAGTGCAGAGTGAGCTCCTACGTTCCACACTCTGATAAATAATGAGACTTTGTGCACCGCCAGAGTAATAATAGAATGGTCATCATAATTATTAAAATCATTAATATTGGCCAGCAGTTGTCGATTCTGTCTGCCTGTCATAATGAAGATGAGAAATAGGCTTGATTAAGATTGCACCACCAGTGAATTGATGCCATTAGTGGAAGATGGACACAAACACAATTAGCGGCTGCATGGAGATGGACCAAGATGGTCAGAGTCGGAGACCAACCGGTCCAACACTGCACGCGTGAATATCAATTGGTTGGGTTACATTTTTGCAAGTGTTCGCTCGGCTCGTTCTGTCTCCGGTCTGTCTTGCCGAGTGCAAACTTAATTTATCCCGAACGCCTAAACAGCAGTCGAAGACATCTAAATGGATACAAACAAGACAACGTTATTGGACTACGTTGCCGAACGTGACCAGCCTCGCTAACCAGACCGGTCAGAGCGCTAGCCCACCGACATACTGCGCCACTGACAGTGTGCCATTCGATTGGTGGCCAATTGTCAATTCCAAATTAGTCAATAACATGTCAATTTTTTATTCATTAACCATAGTGTAGACCACCACTGACCGAAGATGACCACCACTGACCACAATCAACACTAACCAGCCAATCAATGGACACCACGCCATTTTACCCGGAATTTGTCTGTTCCATATTTGGTCAATCTCCACATGTGTCGACACCACAATAGATCTAAATATATTGCTTCGACTGGCCACATGTGGCCTAAGAAATACATTAGCCACTGTTTGTGTGTGACGTGCTAGATTTGGCTGGCCAGTCGTTCCGGTCACACAAACACAAATGTCGTGACAGTGAAATCAAGACAAATAGACTAAATTCAATTGGCACAGTAGTGCAAGTCAAGGTAAACTCGCTAATGAATCGACTCAAAATATCGACCCCGTAGACCAATGCAATAGAACTTTAGACAGACTTATCTTCAAAAGTATTCTTCTCGATGACAATTTTGGAAATAAAAAACAATTTACAAACACTGAGACCAGACAAGACGGGTTGACTTTTCAATACTTGAGTGCATGCAATAACAAAAAAAGAGACGAAACTTGAGAGCATCGTCTCGATAACGAATGACCAGTGGCAAGTCTAGACTGTAATATTGTACAAATTAAGTGACCCATTTAATTAGAAGCCACTCGAAACGGACAAAAAGTTATCAACAAGACAATTGTGATGTAACGCTAAACTCGACCCCAAATAAACGTCAATTGAGAAGAAGGCACAAAACAAATATAGAATCAAATTGATAAGTTTGCTGTGATTGACACAATTGGAGAGACAATTGGCCCAATCAAGCCAAAGAAAGCTACTGCTGACCGGTTATTAGTACTGTGAAAGATTGAGTTACCAAGTCAGTGATTGAGTCTGTTTGTTTGCTTATGAGGCAATACGCCCACACTCAGTGCACACTGTGCAATTAAGGTCTAAAGACGGCGCAAACTGGAAAACGAAGAAATCAATTTAAACTCAAAAATAACAAAAGCAAATAAAGTTTATGTAAAACGAGAAGGAAATGGTCATTGGAGGAGAACAATAAATCATCGAGACAGAGCAGAAATCAATCAATATTTTACTGGCTGCACTGTCAATTGATTGTTACGCAAAGTGTTCTGGCAAAAGATACTTCTGCAGGCAAGTTTGGTGCAAAGGAGATCGAATCGAGCCAACAGACACCAATTGGACCTATTGCCAGAGCCTCGGTGAGCTGTCTACTTCGGTCCAATTGGCGTCTACACTGACGAATCGATACCGAAAGTGCAATGAGATAGTGAACGCATACAAAACGATAGGCAATGCTCGATAATGAATGTGGAAATGGAATTTGCCCCGAACAAGTGCCCGACAACACAAACCAAGCGAACGATGCAAAAATTAAATCATCACATTGGCAGCGAATCGAATCGAACCGAAACGAAAGCAGTCGCTTGTGTGTGTCCGTGTCGATCTACTGTAGTCCGATTCAATTAAACTCAATTGCCACTGATCCTGGTCGAGTTGGCCACTGCACGGCACCGCACAAATTAAAATTGGAAACTTTCTAATGCCACCACAAAGACGCACTGGCCTGAGATGAGATGCTTTGTGGTGGGCAAGCAGAAATGAAACTTTGCTTTTTCTCGGTGCAATTCAATTAGCGTGCACGTCGGTGGATTATTAATACATTGGCAAGTCAATTAGGTAACTGCTCAATCGTTCAACTCAGTCTATTGAATGAATTCGAGCGAATATGCAAATGGAGTCAACACAACTAGCACTCACCAAACACGATTTGGAATGCACACAAAGTTACCCGTGAGACTACTCGAGCACAGTGAATGTTCAAATATCAAATACCACAAAAATGTTGGGAAATAATTCAATGAAAAGTGAAACAAGCACAATATAAGTCCAAATTGCAAAGGGAAAGAACAATTTTGTCGAATAAACAAAAAAGTTAGTTCGACAAAGTTGGATTGGTTGATAATTAATTAGCAAATGTGAACATGGACGGGTAGAAATAATTACGAACCAGAAGGACAATGGACCAAAGGATGTCGACTGTGGAATGGTTGCCGTGTAAGCAAAACGATATTATTCATTGCACTCGCCATCAAATAAACTAAACTGACCGGCTGATGCGGACAGTCTTGTAGAACACAGCTATAAAAGTATAGACATATCGACCAGGCGGATTTATTGGTCGTGATTGTGCAGAGAGATATTTATGGCACTTACAGACACACCAATCGATTCGACCGGCGAACATGTCTATTAATGCGACGACACACCAAACCGCATTGCAAAATTGCCAAATGACCCAATTGGTCGACTTGAAATGCATTTTAATCGATTTTACAATTAACACTCTGCTCATTATTCTCATCTAGCATTACTTTTGCATTTGGTGTCGTTAACCTATAGTGTAATAATTTACCCATTAAAAATGGAGAATTAATTAAGCAAATAAAATAAGATAACATAATTAAAGAATGCAATAATTCGAAGAGAAACAGAATATTCCAACGGAAAGAGAATTAAATTGAATCCAAATGGAAACGAATGAAATGGAGAGTGTGTGTGTGTGTTTGTATGTTAGGACAGAGCTGGCAGTGCAAATGCATCAATAAATGCATCAAATGAACAATTGGTTCCGTGTGTGTATGTGCTAATTGAATGCAAACACACACGGAAGGGGGACGAGACCTATCAATCGAGTCGATTCATGACAAACGACATGTAGAGCACTGTAACTCGAAAGCAATCCATCGAGAGTGAATCCGAACACCCAACAGCCACTTCAATCAGTCACAAAGCAAACATTTGCCAGTGTGAGAATGTCGTCATTCGAGAATCGAGTCCAGAATAAACCAGAATGTCGTAAACAATTTCCATTTAAAATTTCGTAAATTAAAAATTTGATTTCGAGAACAAAGACGAAAGATTGAGACATTCCGGTAAGGTGCTCGGTTGTGAGTGTTGTCGTTTGTGGGCTTTGGGTTGGATGGCCTCTCCAGTGATATGACACTCGAGTAGCTCCATTTAAGAAGGCACACACATATAAATGCATTGCCAATGGCCTAGTGGTATTACCGTGAAAGATCTAGTGAATGGTCCAGGTCAGACTAGAGAAGAAATTGCACTTTGCCTAAAGTGGACGCCGAAAGTGAAAGCAAAGAAATTGTTATTATTATTTATTTATTTATTAAATTCCTGGGCTAATATTTCGTGGTTGAGAGAATCGAGAATTGCTGGCAAGAGAAAATTCCAAAAAGAAATATTTACCGAAAATATGAAACCAAAGTAAAGGACAAACAAACAATAGTTAATAGATTGGCTCATGGTGGAACGCAATGCGGAAACGGACAAACAGACTAAACGGGTGGGGAGCGGGAAAAATCGAAGACCGGGACCGAACAATGCCGTGGACAGTTGTAATAGAGCTAATTAAGTTTGGGACGATATAAATGTCTTAAGTACCTCATAATGGAGATATCACTCAAACCAGTGGCACGAGCAAACATCGACAGCCGATGGCAGCAAGCAAACCAATACAAGAACAAGCCGACAGCAAATTGCACTTAGGTCAGCGTTTTGCAACTGTCAAGAATCAGTGAACACACAACTAACTGGCTGGGTGGTTGTTTTTTGTTGGTCTACTCGGTGGGAAATGATTGAAAGCACAAACACAGACAGCAATTGGTCTGATTGGGGCTAATTGAAAGGAGCACAAACAGTGGCCTACGCACTCGGTAATATTTCAATGACCACTGACTACTTCAATGAACTTTCTTGCTGCTGCTGTGGCTTGTTTGACTGTCGATTGAAAAGCGCTGACGTAGAGTCACTTGGCCAATGAACAGTTGTACAGTGCTGTACAGTAATTTCATTTCTGTTGCAAAGTACTTTTCCGAATGCACCAAGTGAGACAACTTTCACCCGGACCAGAGTGATGTATACTAATGCCGCTAATGCACACAGACTGACCAGTGACCATTGCTAAATTCCTCTCGGTTAGAAGCGATATAAATTAATATGAAAATGACAATTCTGCTGAACACAGTTTGATCGACACGAAGGCGCACACCAAAATGGAAAACGTTTAGAGAGACTAAAACGAAAATCGTTACATTCGAACGATTAAGTTCAAGTATCGATTATTGGCGCCATCGATGGAACAGCGAACAGAATGAGAAGAGAAAGAAGAGAAAAGAAAGAAACTCAAATGAGATCGAGAAGATGATGACTCGGATGGAAGAGCCAATCAAATCGACCATTGGTCCGATCGAACAATGAAACCAAATAAAACTGCCAATTAGGTCTAATGGAAAGTGGCAAGTTAGCCACCGACTGACCAACCCTTTGTCCGACTGGGTCCAGACTGATCGCGCTCATCAACAGCAGGGCACAACAAAGTGGATGAACCTGCATACGGAGCGATAGTGCCAAAGCATCGACCAATGTCAGGCCAAATTGCAAACACTTTGCATGCACTGATGCTACTGGGCTACTGTGCCACCGTACAGGTACAAAGTGGCACAAATGAAGATAAATGTAACGCGAGACAAAGTGGTCCGCCAATAGCTAAGCGAACACAAAGCGATCAGTGGCAAAGCAAACAATGTCCACACAAGACAAATGACAACGGCATGTGACCGAATTGGACAGACATAGGTACAACAACGTAGATACGTCTGTCGGTGCTAATTACTGCACTTGTTTACTAATTGCTGGCCTCGCCAGACAAGGAAGTAATCAAAACATTAACAGAGTCAACAAAGTTCACTTGAGAATTCATTTCATTCTGTTCAATACAGAAATTAGTTCAATTATTAAAGGTCCCGTTGGCATTTTGGAATTCAATTTATAAATTAATGTTTAATTAAAGAAAATTCGAATTCAATGAACATTTCCCCCAGAATCGAGTGGTCGCTGAATGTAAAGTGCATCATCGAATGCTCGAACTAATTGAGCGCGTTTAATTGTGCCAAATGACTCGCGCACTCGAGCAATCGATCACCGAAATGGTGTGAAGCTATTTGCAACGTAAATGTCGGTCAGCTTAAGTACAGAACGGACATGGACACAAGTCTATAGAATGACACTAAAAGCATAATGACGAGGCATGGAATGAAAAAAACGAACCAAATTACTTTCGAGACACACTGTATATGAAAATGCAATTTGTCCAGTGAGTAATGCACTTGCCGACTGAGCACAACTTTAATGTACAACATTCCGATGCACAAAAAAGGAAACAAAAAATTAATTAAACTTTCAATTTGAATTGCAAAACTAAACCGGACAAACAAAACTGACCAACAATTCGACAATCCAATGTAGAAACATTCCACACACTCACACAAACCCACACACGCACAAAGCAATCAATTGCCATCAACAATGAATCAACAATGAACAATGGACAATGTTTCAACATATGTGCTTATTGGAAATGTTTGAGTTACATAATAAATAAATGATAAAGTACAACTTAAAATTTGTTGTGACATTAATCGTCATTTAAATCAGTAAAATGTGCTTAATTGTCGATGCATTAAGAATAAATGATTGTTTGTTTGTTTGATTCGTTAATTACACTGTGCGAATCGCTGATGGCAATGAAGAATACATTACGTATGTACATAAGCAAATAGAACTGTACAGCGAGTGTGTGCATATGAAAACAAAGACAATGTGCATTGTCGATCAGTGCAAACAGTGGTGCGAGTTCATATTGCAAAGTGCACAAAGTGTTATCTGAGCACCACAATGGAGATAATCTGATTATAATGGCAAATGTGAAATGCACATCGTGTATGTGCTCGGTGTGAGGACTTCTATGCACTGGCAAAGCCAATTGATTGTGTCTGACGTTGTCTGTTTGAATGTTACCACCAAAGACTCACTGATAAATTGACAATTTGACGCCAGGGTAAACATATTTGCCGTCAGATAGATAGACAGACCGACATTGCACAGTGTGTGCTGCACTGCAGTGCATTGTCTGTAGTGAGCCACTATGAACACATTTCGATCGGCCAGTAATTTATTACCGAACACAGATAACCCAGTGTGGCCTAATACCGAGTCAATCGATAACTTTGTTGTATGCAGCATTATAATCACTGCAATTCAACTCTTTCCAAATTGCGCATGTTTCCCTCAGCAAGAAAGTTAATTTGCAACCATCATAATGGAAATAGTGCACAGAGCACACACATTGCTGATTAATGTCTATTTACTCAAGTCTCGAGCTTGAGACTTAACTCGTTCCATCGATTACTGTAAAATAGCACCAATCATAATCATCACCACAAGCGAACAAATTGGTTACAATTTGGTCTGGTCTCGGTTCGATTCGGTTCGCTTGGGTTCGGTTAGAGTCAAAAGTTGCAAGTTCAATCAGAATTTCATCAAACACCGCCTTGAGCTACTAATTGTCTTGCTCGGCTGGGCAAATAGTGGATCGAATTGGGGAGAAAGACTCGAAAATTAATGAACTCGACGAAAAGTTAGAGAAATCGTTTGCCTAAACGCAACACCGAACCAAACAGAGCGGACAAACCTAAAGCAAGTGCGACCTAATCTAAATGTGACTGGTCTCAGTCATTAAGCAGCCAAGCAATATTGGCCATTCAATTTACTCTACGACAAGACCACAAATGCAGAAGCAGCCAAGGATGACTTCGCTGACAAACAAATTACCCAAAACGATCAAATTCAAATTGACTCGAAAGGTAACCGGAGGAGTGATACATTCTATTACGTTCTACATTACATCGACATTGCCTGGTGTCATTACTCAGTAATTGATGTGTCTAATTATTTATGCATTGACGATTTATTACGGCCAAAATTGATTACATCCAGAGATGTAGCAACAGACTCACAGTAATAGCATCGGTAGCATACCTTGTGCATTAATTGCGCTCAGTATGGTGAATTCAATCTGCTCAATAATGGAAAAACATTGATTTTGTGGATGTAATCAAGCAAAAGCAAAATGAAATATCGATTGGTTTGTTTGCATAATATAAATCGAATAAATTGAACAATTTACAATGTAATTTTTATTAGCAGTAATTTTCATTATTCCACGGAACTAGTTAAAAATCAATCAAAACAGAGTTCACTAATGCACACACACAATTTTGTCAGTTCTATTTACCAACTCGGGTTGATATTAAACACAATGAACTATTGACCTAATGTATTAAAATGTATTATGTAACAAACGCTTGACATATTGTTCAGAATAGTATTTGTGAGTAATTAGCCTAACTTTATGCAAATGTGCAAGCACAATCGCAATCGAACCAAAGAACACTTTGACATTTATATATTGCCATTGGTATTGTTTAGAAAGAATATGCCAAGCGGCATCTTCATCAAATATTAATGACCGGTGCACGTACTTTATGGCATAATTTGAATGTATGACAAGTTGATCAATAATTGAGAGTGAACGCGCCTGTGTTTCAAGTTAGACTATAATAGAATTAAATTGTGTATAATTGCGTATTGGTAACATTGTAGTGCAAGGGCGGACGCGGCAGTAGGCATCGGCGGCAAGGGCAATTGTAATATTATTACCGACTTACTGGGAATAGATGAGAATGGCAATCCTATTTGAAAGGATCAAATCCCAAGTGTTTCAACTCGAACTCACTAATCTGCCTAGAGAGATGAATTCCATGCCTGCATGAGAATGTCTGGAAATTGCTTTGTCTGCCGACTTTGGTCTGTCAACGAGCCTCGATTCGATTTGTTTGGTCTGTCTCAATTCGATCTCTCGGCTCTATTTGAAATCTATTAATACATTACACATTACAATCTCAAATGAGAGAATGCATCCGCGCACAATGGAATATTTGTGAGTTCACTTTTAATAACTCGAATGGAATTAAATATTTACAAGTTCTAATGTGAGGTAATGAAGGAACATTTTAGAAATTCGTCATAAATCAACGAAATAGGAAGTCACGAGATTCAATTCAATGGTCGATAATAGGCCGAATGTGTCTCCCTAGGCACTACAAGGGACAATCGAGCGAGCCCATTGAGACTGCTTCGATTCAATTAGTTCAATTCAAATTCAGCTATCAACAATTAGTCAACTGCTTCACTGGGAGTAGTACGAATATTGAAACATTGTTATCGAGTTAAATAGGGTTGACTTTGAATAAATATGAAATTGATTGTGGTATAAATTAGATTAGAGAGACCATTTGCCTTTGTGAACATATCGATTATTATCGGAAGCGGAAAAATTCCGATTTGGCACAGTTCGCCAGTGCACACAGTTTAATCCCTTTGGCCGTGTCTAAGACTATTTTAATTGCCACAGCACAAGAGAGGCCAGTGGGAGACACGTGGAAATCATTAGGAGAGATGTGTTTGCAACATGGCCAACCGGAGCCAACAAGGCACACACACACACACCGAGATGTGCCACTTTGGAGGATATTTCCGCAGCTGTACCATTGATGCTTGATGCACTGGTGCTCTGGTGCTGATGACCAAGGCTCGATAAACAGCGAAGCGAACCTAGTGTGCACCGAGTCGGGGTTTAATGTTGCATTAATAGTGCCAGTGGTGAATGGTGTGTGTGGCTATGGCTAATCCATTGCACTGTGCACACATTATAATTATGGCTTGGTGCATTCATGAATATGCAATATGACTGGCAAACAAGTATATTCCATTCGGAACATTTCGATAATGCAAACACCCTAAATTACTCGACCAAAAGTGCATGCAACACTAGTGCCTGGCACTGGCTTGATATTGCACTTGGGACTGCTCATTTAAGTAGATTTTGCCATCGAGGCTTGACAAATGCCTTTTGTCTAGTCATAATTGCCCTATTGTTTTTCTATTCTGTCTTGGTAAAGCAAAACAATGCCAACACACACTGACCAGCAAGTCATTTCATCCTCATCACCTGTAATAAACAATACTGACAATGATTGGTCAATGAATAATTGATATCAGATATAATTAACAGAAAAATATAATCAAAAGAAAATTCCAGTAAATAAATAATAAATAAATGATTTTCCAATTTACATTAATTGGCAGTTAATGAATAATTAGTAAAAGTTATTAATTACTACAACAATTCGTTCATGAGAGTAATACAACAAATTAGCCAAATGACGAACAAAGCACTGAGAAAGTGGCAAAGTACTGTGATTGGGAGAAATGGAGAACGAAAAGAATGACGAGGGAATAATGTACAACTGAGCGAGCCTAATAGAAATAAACATCGTTCAAGGAAAAGTACAGAAGTCTAGTGAAGAATTAGCGACACTCAATGGACCACATTGGCCCTGCCAGTATATACTGTCTTGGTCCGATTGGCATTGAACACAACAAATTCTTTCATTGGGCTTGTTAATATTTCATTACGACGCCAAACGAAGCAAGATGTGCCGGTGTAAATGTTCGTGCGGGCAACTGTACGGCCATTGCACTGCACCGAACATAGTCTACAACTGTTGTGTACGACTGGCTCGGCCATGGTCATCACTTAATGGCACGTAAAAGTGCAAAGTGGCAGGTTGACTTTGAGCACGTTTTGGCCATTGTTTTGTCTTGCACCGAGAACACTTTGTTCGGTCGAGTGAGCCACTTTGCAAGACAAAGCCATTCATCAAACTGGCCACCAACAGCACAGTGACATCAAACAAATGTACGGCCCGTCAATAGAAGCACTTAACCCTTTCACTGCCATGACCATTGAGCCATGCAAATTGAAATATTATCACTGATAAGTGGTATCTCTACAAATTGAATCAACATAATGGTTCGATGCAAATGGTCACCCAAGATGAACAAAATTAGTGTTACACAAACAAACAAGTAAACAAACAAATGTCGTTCAACAAAAACACAGATAACACCAGACTGGGTGGCAGTAATGAAGTATCACTATCGCATGTGCACTGGACCAATGGGATTCTTGCTGTCACCCTGTGGCTTGTCTCGATCTCCACTTGAGATTTGTTAGGCATGAGAAAATATATATTTCTAAAAGCAAAGTGTGGTAATCGGTTTGGAATTGGCCCTTCGAATGACTCGGTAAATATGCAGACAAAGCAACGAGACAGATTGACAAGAAAACACAGCACACGACCAGTGAGCCGAGTGAATGGAATTTTGGCAATGCATCTAGATATCTATTATTGAGATAAGTGAAATGACAAATAAATCAGTAGCCGTTTGAGTGACCGGAAAGGGAACACAAGAGTGAGCCAGTTCGCAACGTGGCCTAGTCCTGCCGAGCAGTGTCGGGCCAGATGTAATTTGTGGACACTGAGCCAAGAGTGTCACTTAATATCGGCAACATCACAATTTGGCAGTAACCAGACTGGACAGTTGCAAACAAATGAACTCTCAATTTGCACTCGCCAGCCAAATGTCAGGCCAATCGCCATTTTAAACACGTCCACTGACTCGTTCAGAATTATCGGGACATATTTCCTAATTTAGTTTGTCGTTTGTGTTGAATCAAACCGAGCAATTGGAGAAAGTGGCAAACAGTGAAAACAATCTCGTAATGAAACGTGTCGGTCAGTGTGGGCCAGTGAAGGCCACTGAGGAGGTGTGCGACAAACAAGTGACATTCCGACACAAGTCAGGCACAATCTGGCAAATGGACTCACTTCACAATCCGTACATCCAGCACTCGGTCGGACGAATGAGCGAACAGCACTTTTAATTTATATTTTGCCACTCACCCACTCACTCACTCTAGGACTTCTTATATTTCGCTTATTTCTCTCAATTATCGGACTGAAATTAAAGTCCCACTGACAAGGGGCCGCCGAAGTGAGTGCACAAACTGGCAGACAGAATGATGATAAATGGAGGCACTAAATGACTAAATGCAATGGCAATGATAACGAAATGGCTGATCGAAACACTTGCCAAGCTAAAACGGTCGCAGCTATTGTGCAACCAGGATGACCGTGACAATGGTCTGAGTGGACGCACACTGGCGGTATACTTGAGACAAAGTAGTCACTTACTAGACATGGACCTGAGGTGAGACTTTTGGAATGTACTTTTGTCTCTTCACTGGACAAACACCAATGACACTACTCGGCTGAGACATGGATTGGTTCGACTTGAGTACAGCAAACATACCAAACAACACAAAATAATTAGTGAACAAACACTCGGCTGCTTGTGTCATTCACTTGAACATAAATCACAACCACCAAATGTGGGAAATATTGAAAACGACTGTTTGCCCAACTTAATACACACAAAATGAAGTCATTAAATTGGCCACAACCGCGCGGAGTCAATGAGAACATAACATAGCACAAACTCGCAATGTCAGATGGAGGCACATTTGGTGACCGGCAATATTGCAATGCCATTAGACGCGGATTATGTTTGATTTGATTTACTCATTTCGGCTGTCTGTCTATGCACAATCTAATTCCGCACTGCTCCACTCACAGTCACTCGCTCAGTCCTTGCCCAACATTGACAGGCCACAGTTAAGTCGAATTGAATGCGCGTTACTTTAAAGCACCGTTTCGGGCGAAATTGAATCACACAAACCAAGAGTAACTTTCACTACCCCCACTTGGCTCACCACACAAGGAAACGTCAAAGCGGCAATAACCCATTCCAGGGCATTACTCAGTCGGTCTGACTGTTGTGTCGACCTTATTTGTGTGTTCAGCAAAACTGGCTCCAGAGTGGCACTGAGGCAGCACCACAATTCAATAAAGCCATCCACATGGCCAATTGGCCCACTGGCCACAACACAACACGGTAAACCTGTGCGCCATCGTCACGGATTCGATTGGATGGCATGAAAGGAATAAATTTAAAAGTGCACAACAGGCAAATGTAAACAAATTAACATATTTGCAATTGACCATTGCCGTAATGGGCAAGCACAATTTCACTCCAATCCACAACAACCACAAATAGAACCAAACAATTTATTCATGCAATTCGATGCACGGCAATATGAGATCTAATCTCGGATTGGCTGTGTGCCGAGTGTGCAGTTCCGGGTGGCCAACACAAACAAATAAGACAACCAAACTAATAGAAAGTAATATGGCCGAGTTTAATTTAAAGGCTAAATTATGTGCAATCTATATGGAATATATTGCATATGACACTCATTAATATTGGATGATCACTTCAAAGTGACACTTTTGAATTATTAATCGCACTCAATTACACTTGCCACTGTCCTCCGCGATTGCCCTCTCTCCATGTTCTACGATGCTCAAAGAATGAAAGAATGACAAAAACGAATTCAAAAATGAAATCAAAAGTAAATTCACGGAAAGAGTTACTGGCAATGAGCAAAACAAAGAGTCAGCAACAAAACTAACAAACTGGCAAACTCGAAGCCAGTCCAGACAGTGTTTCCATCGATAATCAGCTTTGGGGAGGGAAGGAGAAAGTGAGAGTGAGTGAGAGAATGGCAACCAACACAAATGGCGTCGTGAGCATCGATTGATCGGATGCATTGATCGATAGTATCGATTACTGATCGGCAATTCTGTTCAAATTTATCAGGCAATAATATCGCTCAGGCCCAACTGGGGAAGATCACCGCTAACACACGATTGGCGTCATAATTGTCTAATAATTCTCTCGATTGGCCATGATCGAATCGATATCCTGGTGCTGTTAGATACATTTTCATAAAGTTTGCACCAAACCAGAGGGAATGCCACACACGCTGCAAACAAGCGATCACAAGCGATAGCTAATGGCAACGTGCCAAGCCAGAAACACTTGTTCCCCTTACCATGGCCAATTACAGAGCCAAACAACCAAAGCAAAAGTTGAACAAACCGAAACTGTAAAATTGATGAAACAACCGAGATTGCCACAAGCAGGCCAACCAAGGAGTCACTTCGCACTAGTGAGACACATGAAGTGAGGCACAGTTGGGTAATGAAGTTGCCAAGTAAAAGTCCAATCAAAGTGGATAACATTAAAAATTAAAAGGCAAGTAGATTACACTTTTTATTTATTCATTGAGTTTGTTTCACAATTTCGATTGGGGTCGCATCACAGTTTGCTTGGCATGACACATTATAGTGGTTCGAATGCAGTGAAAATATCGCCTAGACAAAGATTCGATAAGCAAATAAGTTACAGTCGGAGTGAATCGATTAAATTACATCGATGTGTAATCATTGTATGAATAAATGTACACACAGTAATAACAATCAATAATCGATTACAACCAATCCATTGACAATGCACGAGCAGTGAAATAGAAATTAAGTAATTGACTGGTGACTCACTCACTGAGTGGGACAAGCGAGTTGCGAACTGACACAAACAAGCGAATCGATACCGCACCAATAGATGTAGATGTGCATGAATGTGACAATTGGCCAGTCACAAACACAAACACTCCAGCGCGCAATCACAATTAACGAGCACATTCGGGTACATTGAAATTAATGAACGATCACCAGATCAATGGTGAGTAATTGGCGATTATTAATTATCGATGGTCAACAAAGTGCACTGATTGCACTGGTCCAGTGACAGCCATCGATCGATCTATCGATTGGTCCAATTAGTGACAAACTGCCTGCCATATTTGCCATAAATAGCCAAATGAGCCACATGAGATAAGACACACAAGGTGGAGATGTCCTGCCCAACCAGATTAGCGAAGGGATTACCGAATTCGAGTAAATAAATCAATGGCAAAGTGCACTCGACCAGCAGTGAACGCCCTGGAGAGGGTCAAAAGTCACCGACCACTGACTAACAAGCCAAAATTGCTCCCAGATATAAAGCCCAATTCATTCGGTTGGGAAAGTTCCAGTCCGTCCGGGTACCACCCAAAAAAGACATAAATAATTCCAAGTTTATAATTAAACATTGCTTCGATCATTTCAATTAGCCGCAAATTTAATGACAAAATGGCTAATTTGATTAAGACTAAACGTCCAATTGGTTGCAGTCTGCCAAATGGCTCGTGGCCAATTGATTATCTCCAGACTAATGCCGCCAGCCAATTGGCTAAGAAAATTCTAACTTAATTTGATTTGGATATTTGTGCCGGAGATAATTCCAAATAATGGAAGTATCCAATTCGAGGATAAACAGTGTCCCGAACAAAAGAAGAAGAAGCCGATCGAACAAAAGGAAAGAGTAAAGAAATTAGTTCCAATAACAATCGCAATAGAACAAACCAAACAAAACACCAAACAAACATCACATAGAGCAAAAACACTTTGTGTCCAATTAAGGAAACCAACTAAAGAATTAACTATTTACGAAACCATTTTGTAATTATGAAAGTGCCAAAGAACATTGATCATGGAGAATGTAGGTAGAAAAACATAACAATGCAATTAAAGGCAAATGATAACAACTAAATAACAATATAAATTGTTGATTGAATTAATGGATCGCGGTCGGATGAGTAAAATGGTCCAGTGGCGAGTGAGTGGCAACAAATATGTAAAGTAAAGTGAACTAGCTGGAACATCGCCACTTTGCCACTTAGAGACGAGAACAATGTAGCGGTGTCAATAGGGCCAAGTGGAACAAGGCAAAATTGCAATATGTAGTTCGCTTGTGTCTCAGCACCGAAGATGGTAATTAATCAAAGCGTAATTATAAATTAATTGCCAAATATTGGAAAGAGCCCCATTCGATCTTCACAATGGAGCGAACAAAATGGAGCGGAATGTGCGCCAAGGCTCAATTGCAAAATGATAGTGCGCCGATTTATTGGTGCACACCAGACTGGCGTCAATGTAGTGTGAGTGTGAGTTTGAGTGCATTGCAGTCACTGCTCTGGTGACTGGTGATGGTGTCTGTGCCCGGCTAGCAATAAATATCGAGGCCAGCAATATATCCTATCGGTATAATAGCTAATTTGGCTAATTAAATCGTGCTCCTTCCTGCAAATAAATCCCGACCCTTTTGCCTTTTCATCGGTCCACTGGTCCTCGGTGGTGTGGTGTGAGTGAGTGCAGTGTGCTGTTGTGCCCAGTGCATTGTGTTCGAGTCTGTCGATAATCGTAAATCAGTTCGATATATTACTTTATGATTATAACACAATTAATGCACAGGCCAACAAGCCAACAAGCAAACCCAACTCGGATGTATTCATAAATAACCAAGACCCAACAATGGCAGGGATAATCAACGAGGGACATATTTCCTCGCAACTCAATGGCGTGTTGATGCGGAGAGAACCCCCGAACGACCGTCTAGGCGCGACCCTACATGTGCAACTTGTATTTTAAGCAAATTAAAATTTATAGATCAATGCTTCAGTCAGCACAGCAAGCAGCAGCAGAAGCCAACCACTAACTAACCGAACTGAAGTCTCCAATGTATTGCACAAGCTAATAAGCGACTGTGTTTTGCGCAGTTAATGAAGGCAATGAGCGCGGCACAATTGGCCCATAAAGTGGTAATAAGTGCAGCCATTTGGCACTACACAAACGAATGCAATCGAATCGAATCTCCATTTGATTATTACAATTCCATTTGTTTATTACCAAAGTGGATAGGCCGCCGAGAGAGATCAGCACACAGATGCGACTCTCATCTCTCATCCCTAATATTGTCGGTGGATCGAACCACAATTACAGGTGATCCTCGCTTTACGGCGATAATACATTATCTGACTAGATGCTCAATCTAATAGACAAGACAATTGGCAAAAGAAAGAGAAAGGCGCAGAGATTGTAAAATCGATAGTTGACTTTTCTCAATGAACACGAAAGTTGAATTGAAGTGCTTTTATATTTGAAAAGCCGAAGCGAGTCATACCTGTAGCCGGCACTTTGTGTACCCCCATTAGGCTTCTCACAACACCAGTGCAATGGTTGCCGATGGCTAATGGCCATTTAAGAGGGCACCACACTCACACAAAGCCATAAGGCAGATAACGAGAGTGAGCAGCCAGAGCCAATGATGATCAGAAATCAAAAGGACCAACTTAAATAGAACGAACAAGGAGAGAATGCGATGGAAGATAGATAAATTAATAAAGTTTAATAAGTGCTCCTCGGCTATACGAGTGCACCAGTGAGAGTAGCAATAATAATGAACAATTTCACAAACTTTGCCAAAACAGTTGGACCTCAAATATTTCGCGACATATTTAGCTGGTCAGTTTGAGTGGGCGCTCGGTCAGGGCTAAATGTAATTTTACGGCTCAATAAAATCCCGACTCAGTGAATGTGAGTGTTGGGATAAATTAAAAATTGTACAAATGGACGGAAGGACGGACTGACTGGACTAGCTCATAATTGGTCTTTTAAATCTGTTCTAAAGTCGAACATCAACTCAATGGCACCAGGACATCAGTTCTTCATTGGGACAGGCACAGGGTGGTGGGTACAACACAACACTTCACTGCACATCATCGTGCCCATTGATATATCATTGATCACCCTGTTTGATGGGCCAAATGGGTAAACAAGAAGTTTAAATGGCCCCCCCCCCCCCCCCCCCCCGCCCCCCCCCCCCCCACCACCCCCCCCCCCCCCCCCTGGCCCGGGGGGGTTGGGGGTGGGGGGGGGGGGGGGGGGGGGGGGGGGGGGGGGGGGGGGGGGGGGGGGGCCCGGGGGGGGGGGGGGGGGGGGGGGGGGGGGTTTCCCCCCCCCCGGGGGGGGGCCCCTCCCCCCCCCCCCCCCCCCCCCCCCCCCCCCCCCCCCCCCCCGCAGCCCCCAGCGGCCTCAAACAGGGCCCACCCGGGCTGGGGGGGGCCGGGGCCCCCCGGCCCCCCGCCCCCGCCCCCCCCCCGCCCCCCCCCCCCCCCCCTAATTCCTACTACTGCAGTAGTACTTTTCCTCAAGTTCATTTGACGAGCAATCGAATCAAACAGAACCAATCGACTGGTTAAATGTTTAATTTGGAAATTGCAAATTAAGTCAATAACTCAGTGAGATAGTCACTGTGGAATTTAATGTAAAATCGAACTGAAAATAATAAATAAATCTGTGAGAAAGTAAAAAATAGCGAAGCGATGCTGTGGCCCAGTGAGTGGCACAAATATGCAGACACACTCGACAATGGCGGGTTAATATGGATCGATGGATGGCGGTGTGTAAAAGTATACTTCACTATAGTGAGCATTGTGACACTCACACACCGATTGATTGGCACAAATCGGGCAATAATCTCGCCTGAACAATTGACAAATGGCATCGACACTTTGCATTCCATTCACCGGTGCACGGAGACCGAGTGACGAGTAATAAATTAGCGCCCAGTGGAATGTGGCCGGTGTGGCTGTGACCAGTGCCTGGATGCTTCTGCCAACCTGTCCACACTCGAGCTGGCTTGTTCGCCTTTGTTCAATTGGCACAATATCTCACAGTCTCCATTGGCAACTATCGATCATCAACTATCGCTCGTCTTGTTGTTGTTGTTGTTGTTGTCGTATGCTCAGTGGTGGCCAATATAGATTGTCACCGAAGCGATGTGATTTATTGAGCCAAAAGTAATTGTCATATTTATTTTTCCATAAATCATTATCTTTAAAACTTCAAATTTTCCACCGATAAAGTGTAAAAAATTAGGTACCGTCAATGCATTATAAATTATAATGTAAAATGTGTGCCTGTGTCGGACATGAATGGCACCGAAAGGATCTCTCACTCCACTGTCGATCCTCACTTCTGTCAAACATGTCAGCAGGCAAAATAGGTAAAATTAAATTTTAATGGTGTGAATACGAAATGGCTTGTCGGGCCAGCCAACAGATTCGATTAGATTACATCTAAGTTCATTTTGGTACGCATCGGTGCAGGGCAAACACCAAACCGACCGAGGCCTAACGACGATCGCCAATTTAATAAACCAAAGTATTGAGAACTTATTTATTCAAACCATTAAAAATTAATTCATTCCATTCGGCTTGGGACACTTTCCGCAACCGAGCCAAAACACTCTCGGTGCTGACCAGAAACTTGCCAGAAAGTGAAGTGTTCGGTCACTGGTCAACTGGACTGGTGTGAGTGCGAGTGCCAGTGTCGGGTTTGGTTGCTTTGTGCGAGACGCAATTTAAAAGCTTTCTAAATTGAAAATCGATCACTCGAATGGCGGTCCCAGGTTTGCAATCAACTTGAATACAGTCGAGTCATAGGGAAACAAAGCAAATTTAAATTTAAAATATGGCGCCAATTTGAGTGCAACGACTGAATGTAATGAAATTTGCACATACAATCATTAACTGCACTGGCCCCCATTGCCCACTTGCCTACTGCACTCCATTACGATGGCCGATGTTCGGCCTGGCCAGAGACAACACACAAAGTAACCAAAGAATGTATCGATCTTCATTTAGACCGGCCAGATGTGTTGCAACAACTTTTCAATAATTGCAAATTACAAGAAATTGCAATTTGCTCTTTACCAAGAAGAATTAAGAATTCGATACAAAACGTTCGGTGAGAACAAATGAAAGAACAATGCAGTTCTGTGTTGTATCAATCGAGTGCTCCAGTGAGCACTGTGGTGGACAGTGCCGACAAATATAGAGAAAAGCACAAAATGAGATATTAAATTACTCAATGCACATTGAGCCTGGCTAGCTCGGCTAGGGTCGTGTTCGAGTGAGCCACATGTGGCCATTGGTGCCACACAGAGATAAGGCTTGTGGTCAGTGAGCTCGTGAGTTGGGATTAGTGAGCTCACTGTGGCTGACCACCCCTGTTGGCACTCGGTCTGTCCAACAGTACAACAACTGGGATCGAGTTAATCGAGACAATTAACAATTCTAGACAACGTTTCGGACAGATTTGCTCTTGTTGGCTGGTGATGCTGCAGTATTCTACACACAAAAGAGAAGACCAACACCACCATGGCAGATCGTACCGATTTTTAATTTATGGCACTTGGAGGCACAAGGAATTAATCAATAACAGCATAGTTATTACTCGAACCAACAAATGGGCACTTTTTGGGCACAAGCGGCAAAGCGTCACTGGCAATTAGGAAAGCCACAGATTAATGTAATAGATCGAACAGGCCAACCATAATGTGGAAGAGTAACGCCCACTACAATTTGACCTAATTAATTGTAATTATACTTATTGACTGCTACTGAAATGATTTGCTGACCTAAGTAAAGTAATCTATTGAGTGTTGGTGTCAGGACAATACACAAGAATTGCGAAAGAATCACTCGAAGGTGTGCAAATGAAAATTAATGAATCATAGACTCACCTTGGCCATTAGCGAGATTAATCGAGGAGGAAGTGGCAGATGATGCCGATAATGACGATGCTGATGAAGGTGAAGAAGCGCGTGGTAGTGGTGAGGAGGGCAATGGAAATACTGCTGACGATGGTGCTGATGCGGATCTGTGCTTGTGGCTTTTGGAGAATGCCGAGTGGCTCGGTGATGAATCGATGTGATTGTTGGTGACAGGGGACGGGTCTGACACCCAAATGGATGAGGACGCCGTCAGTGATGTCGACAGGTTAGTGCCGTGATCGCGCTGAGACAGGCCGGAGAAGGCAGAAATAGTGCCCGGACTCACACCGATCAACGTCACCAAGTGGCACAACATCATTGACCGCAGTGCGAACAACAAATACATCGACACTGAAGTGGCCATCGACCGCCCTTGGCACCAAGGACGCTTAGGCTGAGCTATGCCCATCATTGTGCCTCACTCAGCTAAGATGATCGAAGTATTTTGATATTTGGGCATAGTGAGACGAAAGTGACCGGTGAGAGCACAGACTGCAAAGTGAGTCAATTGGTCATGTTGACAGATGTGCTGGTATCGAGGGATTGGTTTAATTTGAAGAATTGTGTTGATAAATCAGGAATATTTTCAAATAAAAGTGCACTGTGAGACGAGAGGAAAGAGATGATTAATGTCTAGTTACAATTAGTCACTTAATGAATTCAATTTGGCAATTAGTGCAAAGCAAACAGAAATGCACTGCAGTGAAGTGCGCCTTCGACGCTCAACATTCAACAAGGTTAATTGCTCCGAGAGGATTCACTCAATGGGACACAGTTGGACAAATCGACAATTGAGTGCAACTAATTTGCACAAGCACAATTAAAGCAATGGAGCCGTGCATGAGCTGATGAACGAGCACATGCCCTCACTGCTGCATTCTTCATTTCTCAAGCTAATTAAAGTACAAACACGAAAGCAACGAACTAAAGGCGACCGAGAATGCGACCGAACCAAACCACGAAAAAGCAAACAACAATCGACAACAGGCAAGACCAGCCCGGATAAGGACACGACAAGAGGCAAGACGAGAGGCGACAATGCAACCAGCCAAATCATCCAACCGACTAACAAAGGCACAGAGCACGAGCAAGCAAATCATCGGCCCACAAGTCGACGGTAATGCAGTAATGCGGTAATTGTAATGCAAATACTGAGGTGAGCTGAGGTGGTGCTGATCGTGGTGGTCCTGGTGGTGCTGTGCTGATGGCGATGGTGCTCAATTGAACCAATAAACAACAACACCAGTGAACACAGCACACACACACTCACACAAGCCGACTCGAGCAAGTTGAGACCGATCCGGACAACAATATTAAGCTAATTCAGCACATGGCACCAACATCATTAATCATTCACTGTAAAGAGGGACCAAGTAGGCTTGCAAGGGCGGGGGTCGAGTGTGCCAAGAGTGGCTTCTTTATTAACCGAGCACCTATTTGCATTGATTGACTCGGTGGCACATTCTGGTGCGCATTCATACACACAAGAAGCAGAACAGGCAAGACCTGCCGTACTAATGATTGGCAGCAATGAGCACCAAAGTACAATTGCTAAGTGAGAACAAACGTGCTTGTCATTGGCCAATGCCAACAAATAGTGATGTTTTGCAATATTGAAATATTGCAATTATTGCCATGCAAACACTAACACCACTAAGACACGTTACCAATACAGTGTACACAGGGCACAAAACAAATTGTCAGGTTAAACCACAGTGAGATGTGATGAAAGTGGGAAATGTTGCAAAATAAACTCGATTCGATGACAGTTTGACAAATTGAACCGAACAGACGAAGAAAAGTTAACACCAATCGATAATTAGGCAGACAAACCGATGGAGAGATAACAGACGGATTGATCCTTCAAGGGGGCACAAGCAATGGCGCCAACTGGTAAATCAAACAAATGCACAAATAGATTCGATGGACCAATATTGACCGATTAGATTACCGATCAGTGGTGGATGTCATCGAGCCAACCAAATGCTGACCGATGCGTTCGCCACTGGCCACGGCACAGTTGCGCAACCAGAATTATGGAGCGCCATTGAGACACGTCGGTGGACGGGCCAGATTGGCCCAGCCAGACCAATTATCTCCAGTCGAGTGAGTCCGGTGGCACTTGGCAAACTCGGCCGTTCACTCACACCAGCCTGACACAAACCTGTTTCACTGGATAATTCGAAAGTTTTCTTGCTTGTTTCGCTCAGCGACAAGTGAGACAAGTGTGTGTCTCTCTCTCTCTCTCTCTCTCTCTCTCTCTGGCACCAGCAGAGACGGTGCAGCTCGAGTCCAGATTGAGATCAATTACTGGATGGAATGGGCAAACCTAATGAGTCATGTGATGACACAAATCTTCGAGGTCCGACCATGATCGAACCGAATCATTTATCGATCGATCAATTGGGTAAACATAATTAGCCCGCATGGTCGGCAACTGTAACGAATGGCAAGTGATGGTTCACTTTTAATTGCTCACCACAGGACAATTCTCGAGCATAGAGTCAGGCCCGTTCGGTAAAGGCTCGGCAAACAAGGAAGCAATATATTAAATTTCAATTAACCTTTCATAAATCAGACTATACAACAAACAAGCCAACAATAAGCACCAGAATCGAGTCATATTTTTCCATTTGTTTGCAGTGCTAGGTGAAGCGAAATAATAACCCAAAACGGCATTAGACAAGTTAATGTCTAAACATTTCCTTTGCACACAACCAAATTGGTTCTGATCGAGCCAAATGGTCCGACGGAGACTATCCAATTATGCAATAGGTAAGCCAATTCCAATTGGCGGTAACGTAAATTAAGACTCCAGTCAGACTCAGTCCGGACCAGACGAGGCCAATTGGAGCAATGCAAATTGCATCGTAATCACAACTCAATCACATCACCAATTATGGAGCGAAATTAAGTGTCTGATTAAGTTTCCATTTTAAATTAAACACTCTAAATCAGACAAATAGCTCTTTCGATTAAACGAACAACTCGATTTGACTCGAGACAAATGTAATAACAAATTAGATAAATAAACAATGAACAAGCACAATTAAATTATGAACGAACAAGACAGCGATCATAGTGAAATGAGCCAACAAACAATCGAATCAAAGTCAACAAGACTAAATCTGGTTCGTCATCGATTGGCTGCAATGTGAACGGACACAAAGCATTTCCGAATTATTGTAATCCTCGGTAGGACACGTTGCCTCGTGAAGAGTTACTGTGCTCCATGGTAATGACATTTGCCGTCTTGTGTGTGTGTGTGTTGTGACTTGGCAATTGGTGGCATGCCTTGCAAGGCATTACCGAGCAGAGTGATGCACAGCCAGATGTGATGCGATGTGTATCACTGGCACAGTGCAAAAAGCCAATTTGGCCGACTTATCCCCCACAGCCTGCTCTGGTCTGACTCAATATTTATTTATTCAAATGCAAACTGTTAATATGGAAAAGTATTTATTTATTTATATTTTTAAATATTGCAATTGTGTCTCTGTCTCGGTGCCCTCTCTGGCCGTGTCTGTCTGGTCCAATTCAATTACGACTTTCTCCACCAGGCCTCGCAACCTTGTAGAACGAGTCGAGTCAGCAAAGAGGCCACTTTGAGACCTCAATTGACGTGGCAATGTCTTGCACAAGCCTTCTACTGGCGACTTACCAAACCAGAGCAGACCAACTGTAAGCCAAATTTAATAATTTTCAGATTCGTGGAGCACAATCACACCCGGAGAGACAGACCGAGCAAGCTAACACACAGAAAGCAATGGAGAAAGTGTGCCATTCAAGAGAAAGCCCAAATTAAATGGAAATTAAATTTAAATGTCCGCTATTTGCATTATGCAAATCGGACCGAGTCGAGCGCGCAAAAACAACAACAAAGACAAGTGAATTGGAAAATAGACAAACAGACACGACAGAATGATCGAGGCGAAGACAGCACTGCAATGGACATCAATTAGATTAAATTTAGCCCAACCAGGCCATCGCCAATCACAACAGCGATCAGGGATCTTTGACCTGTGACTGAGTTGTGAGCACTCGGCCAATTGGCAGCGATTCGATGCAGACTGCCTGAGCACCGAAAACTAACAAAAGCAGATCACATTTCGGCTTAATTAACTGATTCGAATGCGTTCAGGGGCACTTCTCGCAGCTTTTGTTTCGCCATTGCACAGATCACGAATCATTAGAGCCACTTCGGCGCCTGCCAAATGGTTCGGTGGTGTGTCTGTCAAGATCGTTTTGCAAGTATCGTTCCGCGATGACAACCAGCGAAAGTAGAATAAACACTCGCCAGATCGTGCCAGTAATTATGGCCAAAATAGCACCACCGCAGTACCATCTTAGTGGCATCTCAAGTGCTGCGCACACACACGCACCAATTGGGCCACAACATAAATTACACGCAAAAAGAAACAACAAAACAATTCTGTCAGTCGATGTTCGATTGGCTTTAAAGTTTAATTAAAATTATTTCTATTGAATTGCTGTGTAGGGTGAATTATTCATTCGGAGAACAAAGCAAACAACAAAACAAAAGTGTTTGATAAAAGTGAATTGATGGCAATTGGCAATTTGGTTCGAGGAAATTCGATGGCACCGTTGAGATATTCTCACCCAGCGAGAAGCCAATCTCAGTAGCACCAGAACAGGGCATCTTCTCCATTGGCGGAATATATTAAATAACCATTACACTGCACCGACTGTGAATGAGCCCGATAATTTGACTATTATTGCCGGTTATTAGCAGTGATGATGCACTTGCACTTGCACTCGAGTACTGTTGGCCAACTCTCTGTTTTGCCAACACCAGTACAGTGAAGTAATCAACACAGATTCACCCAAAACATACACCCGTAAAGTGGTCTAATGGTGTTGTGCGAGTGTGTGCAATCATCAATTATGAACGAATCAATTGTTGCCGTGTTCATTATCATTATTTGAGACAAACACCAGGCAGCAGTGATTCAATTCGATTAGTGTTGCTTTCAAATCAATAATTGACGCCACTGCAACAGCCAATCAATTACCAATGCTAATTACAACTGGCAATCACACTTTTGCATGTAATTGGCCCAGTGCAGAATTAGCCATACAAACACACTTGGCAGTATGTGTCTGTCATTGACAGGCAATCGCTCAGAGGGCACCGATCTACATGTGACCAAAGTATCCGCCAATGTATGCATTGCCCTTGGTGGCTGGTTGGCCAATGTTGCTCAAACCGAGTCGACTTTACAAAATGTGAAACATTGAGGCAATAAATTAGACTCAAACGTATTTATTATAAACGATTTGAGCAATTTGGCGAAAGGCAAATAAATCGTCAATGTGAAATATAGGCTTGCGGAGTGCATGAATGAAATGTAATGAGAGCGTGTGCAAATGTAGTAAATGTAGCAATTGAGTGTACGACATAATAGATTGAGATTATTTGATTATATTATCGGCTATGACGAGCAAAAGGGTAGATTGAGAGGCAATGGCACTGGCGGTGGTAATTCGTTTTCATCATTTCTACCCGGTTTATTTGTCACAACAAGAGGAGCGACTCTCGTTTGTGTGCCTGAGCCGACATTAGCAAGTGCAATGTCAACGTTGGCCAGTACAGTGCACAAGTGATGCACTCGGCAGTAGGACAAGTGCAGCCAAGTAGTATCCGAGCAGCCATTGAGACCGTTCAATCATCAATCAAATGCAAACTCGCCTTATTATCGTTACATTCTTGTCTTGTTCTTCACTGATTCACCGAATGAGTGAATGAGCCAGTGAATGGCACTTGGCCGAGATACCAACTGCCGAATGACTCCATTCGACACAATTCCTATTTCGCATTAGCATCGGGCACCAGCTCACAGACTAACTCACACACTAGCACACACGCAATTATCATAAGCAACTATTAGTTTAAGGCCTTGTTGGTGGGCCTGTGTGCTCGCTCGGGCATCCTCACTACACTGCAGTGCATCATTTCCTGTCTATTTTCATTTACATTTCACTCAGCTCATCATCATCACAGTCGAGTGAAGTAAAGTGAAACAATTTGCAGTGGACAGTGTGTGGCACGGCTTTGGCCAATTGAGTGAGTGAGCCACGACCGAGCCATATCAATTGGTATGCTCTAGTAGGTCGAGTCGTGAGAACCAAACCAAGCCGGACTAAACTGTTAAGGACGCATTTGCCCACTGAATGCTCACAAGTGAAAGTCTCGATAAGTGCTCAGTGAGATAATAAATATTCGCAAGACTAAATAGCCAATCAATTAGATGGCAATACACATCGATAATTACCACCGATCTCCGTTCGATTCATTTCAATACATTTCAATACATTCACTGAAATATTATTCAGTGCTGCACGCATAGCCAATAAATAACAGTGAGCAGATAAATCAAATTTACCAAGTTATAAATTGCACGGCAATGTTGTGTATTGTTCGGTTGCACTCTGCCATAAATCTATGGTTTGTCAGTGAACCGTTTTACCAGTCTGCGGTGTCTTGCCTAATGGCCAATCGACGATTGTTAGCGAATTTCAAATTCGGAAATGTCTACGGAAACTACTAACTGGGAAAGCGATGGGAAAGAGTAACAAAAAGTGGACAACAGGAATTGGCCAAATTTATTAACTATAAAGTATGAAGTTAAGTACAACCACAAAACGGACAGGAGCAAAGTCAATACTTTCCACGCGGCGCCACAGTGGACTTATCAAGTTTCAATTAAATATAAAACGGAAAAGTTTGTGGCAAAGAAGAAAACAAGTCACAAACGTTGACTAGGAGTTCAGTTTCAGGGAGTGAAGGAAATGGGTTCGATAAATTATAAATTATACTTCAAATTAAATGTAAATAATCAGTGGAGAGCAATTGTTGACACTTGGGAGTGATTCCGTGCAGTGGACTCTAACACCAAGTCGGTCAGTTCATAGACAGCAGCGCTTTAAACTTGTGCCACCAAATCTATCCATCCGCCATCGATGATTGATGCGTTTGCAATCTTTGCGCTGGGGCAAAGACACACACACAACTCTGCACCGAGAGGAAATGGATTTTCACACAAATTAAATGGGAAAAATTTGCTGGGCGGCAGTGAGAGAGTGAGAGAAAGTACAAAAGTATTAATAATGATCATCGACAAAACAAGGCGTCATCGAGGCGTCATGTAGAAGTGACAAAAACAAAGCACAGCACAAAACAAACATTCATCCTGCTCGCCGACTATCGACCCGAGTGGTAATAAATAGCGTTAATTTATCAAGTCATTTCAATTGAATTACCATTGGATTGGGTGCAGGCGCCACTAACAGTCACCGACCAGACCAGTGCCATCGAACCCTTTTTCCCCTTTGCAGACGATCGTGCTTGTGCTCGGTTCGATTTCCATTTCGAAACCATTTGGCTTTGCCATGCATGGTCAATTAGCAATCAAATACCAGTAGGATCACTTAAACCACTTGCAACACTTATGTTAATGTAAGTACTGAATTACAAATTAATTTACAATTTATAATTTGAATTATAAATACGTCCGAGACTATACTGGAATGGGCAAATATTCCAAAGTGTAAGTGCAGTGAGGCAGACAGACAGGGTAAGTAAGTAAGTCAATTTGGAACAAATTAAACTTCACTTTAACTAGTGTTCACTGGCAGGTGAAGCTAATTAGCACCAAATAGGATTAGGACCGACAGTGCAAACACTTGGCCACTCGGCCGACTGCACTGCACAGCATTTGCCATCAATTATTAACCTTCTTTACTGACGGAGTGATGCCTTCAATAATTTACAATCTTTACTTCCTCATAAATTGCCAATTAACATAATTCCATTGAAATAAAAATATTCACTATAAAGTGAGACCAATTTGGAAGTATATAAAAATATATAAAACAAGAAAAAATGAAAAAAAATAGCAAACAACAAAAATAATGAGACTAAAATAAGTGTTCAAAACAAATAATAAAACTAGTATTATTGCTAAATCGATCTGCACGAATGAATAGAAACAATGTGGAATATCTTGTTTGTGGTGTGGCACGTCTCGGAATTGTGGCCATAGGGGCAAAAGGGATCATCATTTCCAATGGTATCACGATTCGTTTCAATCAGACCAAATTGCTAATCTCAAATTGCCTTAAATCTATTTATAGCCATTCAAATGACGCAAATGGACAATTTGAGACAGTGCGAAATAAGACCAAATTGACGCGCGAGCAAATTCAAGACAATTTCGATGGCGAGCGACAAAATGGCAAATTGCCAACAAATTAATTAGACCAAATCACGCAAATTAATTAATTATCACTCGCAATTGGCATTATAATTGAGGGTTAATGCAACACTGTGATGGTGTGAGACAAGTGCTCCCTAGGAGTGACAATTACGACAAACAGTGCTAATGTCTAGAATGGACCAGTGGTTTGGTGATGCACTGACAATGCGCACCAATTTGGCCCCTCACTCGCAGACCTGTTCTCAAAGCAGCAGCAGCAAAGATAAAAACACAACAATGCAATCAGTGAAGAAGAAATTCGCAATCGAGACTAGCAGAATTAGTGAACAAAGTGAAGTGCCACACGACACGACACGGACTTAAGGAGCGATCGAACGCACTGCACACGGTTAACCAGAAAAGGGAGGCCCGGTGTGCATGTAAGTCACACTGACTAATCGACCATAATCCGATTAATTAATCACTGTTCGATGGGCCACTAATCGATTGTACTCGGTCCTGTTGGGGCCCATTCAAAAAGACAAATGCTATATGCACTGGCAGACAGTTCAATCAGCAGCCAAGTCGAATCGATTGGCACTGCATGCAATGAAGTGTCAAGTAAACAGCTACAGTCAAAGCAATAATTAAGAGAAACGGCAACACTAATCGACTAATAGAGAAACGCTGTTCGGCTGTTTAATTGTCCACTGCACAGGAACAGGCAAATGAGCGAAGAAAGTGTCAATAAAGCACTAGTCTAATTTGATTATTACTGATTGCACCGAGCAAGTTGGCCGGCAAAGGATTGACACTGCCACACCGGGCAAAGTCACTGGGCACATCAATAATTGAGCAATGCAATTGGGATTGAGGAGTGTGCACCAAGCCAGACTGTTCGACTGCTTCAAAATCACAAACTCCACAGTCAGAAAGGGACACACTAAATTATTAATTGAAGCCAAATAAGAGATAAACGAGGCGACTGCAGCAGCAACAGTGACACTAACTAGTAAGTGCAAATAGAAGTGAGTAATGCAAACAAAGCAAACGGCAAATGCGACACATCTCAGAGATTAGCGCAAATGGAGCCCAGATAGGGCCGAGCGAGCCAGATAAACAGGACAAAGAGATCAATTGACAAAGTGCGCCAAATTCGGTTTGACATCGACTTTGTCACGCCAAACAATGTCCGAGTGCAGTTGAATTATTCAGCTGGCAAGAGTGAGCCAAACTTGCAAGATTGATCGCCACTGGTGATGCACCACTGCAGTGATTTAGAAATTCTCACTTAAATCCAAACTATGACATAGCAGTGCTAAATAAAATATTATGATAAGTCATTCAGCAAAGGGATAGATCGAATGGCAGCCACTGGCCAAGTGTTCGCCAAGTTGTCTTCCCTTTGTGCAATGTCTCTTGTTTGTCGCCAATTTGTCAGTGCCACTCAGACTTGCTCGCTGAGGTGGCCACAGAGGAAAGAACGCGAAAGACTCGGCACGACAGGCCAAACAAGATTACACTCGGGCCAAGACTGGTGATATTTACTGTTGCCATAATGACTGCATACAGCAGTGTGCTAATCTCACAATTATGCCACCGTCATCTCAGTGTTCGGGCTGAACAGGCTCGCTAATGTCGCATAAATTATGGCCCAACAAGGCCCAAGACGTTCTCTTGTCTGCACAAGTTGTTCGCTCATTTGAGAACTCACAGCAAACGATTCGATTGCAGAATAACGAGCAAATGGAGAAATTAAGGCCTTTAAAGTGAAAATTAATATTTGCAGACCAAATTGATTTTCGTTTTGTGTTGTGCAGCACTTGTTCCAATGGCACTCATGTCTCCATGATATATTCCTTGGCCCTGGTTATGGATGGGCCAGACTGATAAAACAAACGAAAGGTCGCCATGGAAGAACAGATGATCGAGAGGGAGAGTGCAATTTGGTGCAATTTAAACTGTGCACCAGATCAACCAGACCAGACCTCTATGAAAGTAGGCTCAAAGAAGCTAACATTTAAAACAGCAAACATCTAATTATGACTCGAGAAAGCACAATTGACTTTCTTCAAGGAGGTGAGATTCATTTGAATGGAGACCATGAGCGGCAGGAATGAGATAGGCAAGGTGGACTGCTTGCAAACGTTATGGTGCTCGAGTGCAGTCCGGGGACAGTGGCGGTTCTGTATCTGACAAATGTAAATGATCGCCAGAACAAAGCAATCGCCCGAATGGAAAGCTAAATGTCGAGTGAAGGTGTAATGAGAAAGGCAAACAAGCACTCGATAAGGCGGCTGCAATCGAGCCTCGATGGTTACATCCGTTAGACGGGTGCAGTGCAACAAAGCCGAGACCAACCAAGACAAGGCACAACGTCAATTCACCAGAATCGAGTCTAATTAAAAAATTGTCACTTTCCACTTGCACTTTAAAACGAAAATCCGCCTCAAATGGTGCAACATAAAAGAGCATTGAGTCGAGTCAAAAGACTCGGTCCAAATGGAACACCAGTGACATCATCAGCACCACCATCAAAAGCACAACTGTCCCAATGTCAGCGAGACATGTCATTTGCATATGGCGACCAATGGGAGAGCAAACAGAAAGAAAAATGGACCACACCGAGCAATTGAACTCCTTCAAGGAGTTCAATACTAGAGGCGAGAGGGCCACCTCAGACAGACCTCCACCGGCCGTTGGTACGGCAAATCGAGTAGTGACCAATTAATCATAGATTAATCTGCCCGGTGCACAGTACAGTGGACTGTTTGATACGGGTTGGCACTGTACAGGGTGTTGTCGAGGGCGCGCAATTTAAAGTGGCAACAAAGAAGTGTTCACTGGGCCACAATTAAGCCAGGCAATCAAATGTGTCCGTATGCTTGATTGAACTGGTACCATTGGCCCGAACCAGTCCATTATTAATTACTCACAGCACCGAAACGATATCGATCAAACGAGTGGCACTAATAGAGACACGGAATAATCGATAATCGATCTAAGGAAATAGTGCAACACACCAAAACGGTTACGAGCAACGACAAAATGGCACGGAAAATTACGGAGTGAAGAGTGGCGAAGATAGTCATTGAGACAAACCAAAAGCAGTGAAAGGCAAGCCAGCCACGCAGTGATCAATGACGATCAGTGCAGCACAATTAATTTTGCAATTGCAATTTGTCTCCAGTGGTGGGCATGTGTTCTACTCGGCCAGCCAAACGACCATGTCTCGCCACTCGAGTCGGAGATGTTCCACTAATTAAAAGCAACTGATCCTTCCCATTGAGCACACACCAACACTCGCAAATTCAAATTTCCCGGTCCACGGCGAGGTGATAATTCTGTGTGGGAATATTGTCTGGATACATTCGAATATGGTTGGAATATTCTGCACCAAAAGAACACAAAACTCGGCATAAATTAAAAATTCTGGAAAATTTCTACCGACAGCCAGACCGAGTGTGTGTGTTGCATTCGATTCCGAATTGTAATTAATTTTTTTTTCGCTCACCCTCTCATGTTCATTTCCTCAAAGACATTGTGATATAGTGAAAGGGGTCACGCAAAAAGAGCATAACAATTACGAATCGATAATAAATGGCAATAATAATGATAATGATCCCCACTTACACTTACGATATTATTGCCGGTGTCGTTTATTGGGCGATTATTACGGACTTGTGACCGATAGTGAGACAAAGTGATTATTCCGACACAATCGAACAATGTTGCACCGTGAGCTGAGCCAATTGAGCCACACACGTTGGCCTCTGGACCGGGCATGCAAATATGTCGAGTTGAGTTGAAAGCGAAATGTATCTTCGGACTTGGCTGAGGCTTGCTTAACGCACACAAGTTCAGTTAATTAGCACCAAATTGCATAAATTAAATTTGAAAATTTGTGGTTGGACGCGACCGATGGGACCAACATAGTCAAGGTTGGGTGGTGTGCATGGTGGTGAAGAGAACAGATGGACACAGATGTGCGGTGACATCTCGGCCACCAACGATACACACACTCGGTGACATGACATGCACTGAACACAGGCGTGTGGAGTGTGGATTGCAGAATGACGATAAATTGGGCTACGAAACGACACGGAATCAGTGCAAGATGTGTTCACTGCTGCCTTCCTGCCGAATGCTCATGATATTGCAGCCAGACTTGAACGACGTTTAGATGGCGCCGTTTAATTAATGCCCTTTAATTGTAACAATAATTATGCGCACCTCGAACATTCTGCAGCACAGGCGAACAAGTGATGTGATAATGTCGCTGTTGTCTGCTCTGTTTGACTGTTGACTGTTGTGGTGAGTGAGCTCGATTGATAAACTTGGCTGCAGCAGAAAGTAGAGTTCAAACTGTGGAAGAAATGCGGCTTAACACTCGGGCGACATCAAATTGTGGACTGCCACCGAGCGAGAATATTCATATAGAGCAATTATAAGCGCCACTATAAATAAACACTGCCGATTATCGCACACAAAGTGGCTTGTGCCACTTGGTTTGATTTGCTATTTTGGTCGCGATCTCTTCATTCATTCATTCATGCACATGTCAAGCGTCTGATGGTAATCGGAGATTGGAAGTAACAAATTAGCCACACGCTGAGAATGGATTGTTTCGAGCCACACATTAATTATTAATTGATCATTACCTATTCACATATAGGTGACGGCATAAATCAAAATGTTGCGCTCAAATTCGGGTTAATTAATTCGCACAAGGAGATAAACTCGGACCAGACAAGATTAGGCAACATGCGAAAATGGTTCAACTGGTAATTACACGATATTACTCAACTTGAGACAAATGGCCATTGACAATCTCGAATGATTTATCACACTCGGTGGTAATTAAGTTGACAACAATTTTGCACTTTAATGTCGTGACAAGGACAGATGATGATGATGATTATGACGTGGTGGAGCAATTAAAGCTAATTAATGTCTTGATAGACGATGATTGGCCCATTCACAAAATGGAGAATTTGATTCAATCAATCTGGCAACAATGGAAAATTTCAATTGAACGAAAATAAGCAATGTGCTGCATGACAAAAAAAACAAAAACAAAACAAACAAACAGCTGATCGAGAAATGTGAGGCAAGACAGAGAGACAAAGCAGAATGGATCGGTGGTGGATCGGTCGAGGGTGAGTGCGAGTGTGAGAGTGTCGACTGGTCTGTTTGGTCTGTTTGGTCTGTTTGGACTGGAACGATGGGATAGTTCTAGAGAGGAGAACGGGCAGACGAGTCGGGACTAGAGTGGCGGCATTGGCAACACTCACAACTCGGTCTCACCATTCTACATTCACACAGAACGACATGAACAGACTGCAAAACGAGTGGTTCGGAATTGACTGCTCGCTGTGCGCCCTGTGCACCACGGACACCACGGACACACCATGGTGCACTGTGATGAGTCGTTCTGGTGGTGGTGGTGGCGGTCGGCGGCACTGGGCCACACAAATGGCCTCATCACTACACATGACTTGACTTTTGCCATCGGAACGAATGAATGAACGTGCATTATCCGTGCAGGGGTCAGTGTACATCGTTCTGTGAACATCACTGGGCGACATGAGGCAATAATTGCTTCGATAATTCATAAGCGCCATTAGCAGATATGACCGGGAGATAACGTTTCTGTTAAATATAGCACTCGAGTGTGGCACTGTTTGTGTTTGGCTGCTGTGTGTTGTGTTTACAATCGTGTTTCATATCTCGGTGTCATTAGTGTAAGACATTGGTGCAATAGTGAGCACATCTCCCTACTGACGGACCAGTGCCCGGCTTGATGGCGGGTCAGATAAGTAAGAAATATATTCGCGAATGGTGCGAAAGTATGACTCGACTTGACTGTGTGCATGTGTGTGTGCACGAATTGCACAAATGTAGATAGGACAGATTTGTCAATTGCACAGTACCAGTATTCGATGGTCTATATTTACACTGGCACATTATCCTGGTGTCATTCATCTCCATTTGGTCTCAAGTCGTTCCATTCATTCGTTGGCTCATTTATTCATTCATTTCAATGACTGCCCAATTGGTTCGATCAAAGACTGTCCACAGAAGGGCAAATGTCGATTTACGAGTGCACTTAGCACACAAAGATACCGGACAAGACTTGTCCCTCTGCACTGCAATTTAGAAATTCTTCAAGATGAACTCAAATTGAAAAGTAAACAACAACAATTTCATAACATAGGAAGCACTCGGTTGTGTTCGATTGAGTCAAAGATATTTTGCAATGACTAGGTAAACTTCAGTCTTGAAAGTTATGACATGGGAGACTAATTAATTGTGATAGTGACAATTCTCAACCGCACTTGTTTGGAATGGAATTCTCTTTCTGTGTATTGATAGTCATTCGGGTGATGTCAAAGTGCACTTGTTGATTTTGTTCACCGATTCGAGCATTCCCTAACAGGCAATAATTAATTGATTTATTAAATCAGTCCAAATAATTGGTTCGTTATTTTGAATGGCTCACAAGTTGGCCTAACCAATTTATGTTTGCTTTATTGCTGATGAGTGAGTGAGTGAAAGAATGTCGAGTCGGGCAAATGTCGTCAAGTGCACATTTGTGTTGGCAATTTGCTTGCCTAAGTGAAATTTGAATGTTTAAGTTGTTTTGCCATTTGCCAATCACAACTTGTGTGTTTGCTAGAGTGAAGGCAGTGCGCGAAGAGCAACTAAGAACTGGTGATTATGCATAGACAAAACATAAGTTTTGCTGTTGCGAACAGAAAAAGTGCTTTGCTAACGATTCCGACCAAGTCTGCTCTAGTTGGGCTCGTATCGGCAATTGGACCCAATGCGAAAGAGAATGGCAATTTCAATTTTGAAATTTAATTAAGACCTAATCCGTCTTGTGCGGTGGCAATTAAATTTAAGTGACACAGCAAGCAAACTTTTTGTCAAGCAGATCTAAGCAAAATTGGACATGCCAAACAAGGCAAAACAAGACCAACCAGGGCGAACAGATCAACACGAACTAATTCCGTTCGGTGGCAGCAAAGAGTGGCTCTGTGTGGTCTAATTCCCGAATATTTGTGGTAATTGCAATTCATTGCTGCCCGTAATAAGTCGTCGGGCTCGGTCCTAATTGATACCGAGCTGACTGCTTTGATAGATTGCCCAGTGGTTCCCGGCAGTGCCGCGGCACTTGGTCTGGCAAGAGCGACTTGGCCAAACTGACACAATGCAGCCGATAAGGCGAGTCCTTAGGAGGACAGCTCGCACCGCTGCTCACCACAGCCTGGTCCACAGGCTCACTGCCAAACAGTAATTCCTCGGCTGGCAATTAATCCCAAATAGGATTACACTCTCCCTTCAGTCCGTTCAAAGCGAATTAACCCTTTAATTTATTGTTGTGCAAATATCTCAATTTGTTGCCACACAGCATAGATCTTCATAGATCCATCTATCAGTTGATGGCCTCTCAACTCAATTACTCCGCACAGTGTACCAATAAATCAGTTTTTACCAATGCACGCGGACCAAGTTGCACTGGCACAACCATTGGGCCAAACTCGAGCCGGGCCATCATTATTGCATAAATTAATTCCACTAATTGCCATCTAGATGAGACATATTAATTGACTTTATATTACACTTTAATAATTACCTCGATGCCATCTAATCGTTTCCTCGGACATGTACGAGCACATTGGGTCATTACCGCAGTATACAGAGCCACCTAATCGAAACGATACCGACCAGAAATGGCCAATTTAATTTACCCAATTATGCACAAACTCATGCACGTCCACAGTGAACGTCCCACATGGCATCAGATGTCCACAATAGCTTCGTTCTGTGACATTGCACTGCAGATTGAACTTTCCCCATTGACTAAAGCAATCAATTATTTTTGTTTTGAATATTTTTGATTTCCAACTTGGCGATACTCTTTTTCCCCTTTGACATTTATCAATTCAACAATGCAAATTCGCTATTTTTGTTAATTGCATACTTTCCGATTAACTTCTACAGGTAACTAGTAACTTTAGTTTGTCAATTTTTTTACTAACCATTTTTTAACAGGACCCACTTCAAATGGATTTTCCCCGGCGTCATTCCACACATATTTTCAGAATTCCGCTATCGGATCTTTTACAAAATGTTCCACTGGTGTGTACTCGATGGGCTGCCCTACGGACCGATATCTTTGCTCTGCTTTACCCCCAACTCTACTAATTGGACCTAGAGCTTAAATTTTTATCAACTTAGGTCTCATGATCCAGATTCTACACTCGAGTTCTGAAGAGTTGAACTTTTGACTGTTGCTTCCACATTATTCGTTGGAAGAAAGTTACAATTTTTTACTAGTTGAAATATACTAAACTTGCATTTCTTTTATTAGATCTGATATTGCAATATTTTGGTTTACTTTCAAAAATTGATCAACTGGAATTGTCTACTGATTAAAAAACGATGATTATTTTATCTCAATTTTAATTGGTTGCGTTATTCATCTTAAGCACTGGTCCAAAAATGGTCGCTTCTAATTCGTTGTGGGTTTATACTGATATTATTGAAGATAATTCAAAGAAGTTTATCACTATTTATAAGGAATTATTTCTTTTGGTTAACTTTATCAACAGTGGCAAGCGTTTTCCAGTGCTTTATAAGCTTCTGATTTGTTTTGATGAAGAACTTCTTAATAGAGGAATCTGTAAATTGGAATTGCCAATTTTAGCAAAATTAAGCGATTTTTTTGGACAGTGCAAGACTGATTATAAATTTATTGAATGAACATTGCTGACAAGACATGCGACTTTGTCATTGGCATTGGCAGTAATTATAAAGGTGAATCAATGAAAAGGTTGGAAATGTTCGGCGGTACTAAATCTGGCCTCGTTAGATGGAGTCAATTTACCATTTTTGCTAAACTAAAGTCGAACCAGTTTGATCAAGCTTTTTCAACACTCACATCCATTAACTATAATCTTAAAGCTCTGGATTTAATTCGACTCGCCCGAACATTGGTACCACTTAAAATTTTTATCAACTTATGGAAAAATATCTTTGTGTTGTGATGCTTCAGAAGAAATTCTGAATCATCCCCTTATAAGATGTACCTGTAAAGATTCTTAACTTTTATAAGTAAAGAATTATCTTTAAATATTGCAATGTAGTGTCGACATTGGACTCTTTTTTTCTTCCCGCATTGGAGACTGTCGCCGTTCATCAAATTTGTTCACGACCATATCGGAATTGTTTTATAATAAAACAATTTTAATAAAATTTATTGGTATTTTTATGGCGATTATACCGAGGATGGTCAACTGAAATTTTCTTTAGTTATATTTATAACCACAGTGTTCAACCTTGACAAAGCAGTTTTGCCACTCTGATTCTTTCAACGATGGATACGAATTTGCTGTTCACGAGATTACTTAAGTTGATGGACTGCTTTGTTGAAATTTGACGATCATGATTGAGATACAATTTGTCAAATACATAAAGTACTATAATAAATTAAATGCGCCATAATGGATGGAGCACAATTGTCAGACATTATAGTGTATGGCAATTTGCAATGCATCGTTGTGCATTAGTGCACTGGATACATTTGGGTCCAGTGTGAGTAATATGGCCCCGACACGAAGCGATCCTCTTTGGCAATAATGACCATTGATTGCACTAATTATCATTGTCATCCGTGGCAATTAAACATGAACTATCTCTCCGATGGTTTGCCTTTCCTCTCTTGTTCGTCATCCTCGTTTGCCTTCCTAACGATCCGAGTGTCGAGTAGTGTAGTGCAAGAGTTGTGCTCGCAATGCTTCATTATTATTATTGCCTGACAAGAGGCAGCTCTGTGCCAAATTAATAAAATATGCAAATGAAATGGTAATTTTATTCATTAAACGACAAGGCCAAAGGAGAGGCCCCAATGGCTTGGTTTGGCTGGTTCGGTTGCCTCCCAAACCATATCGGTTCAAGGATAAGTGGCAATTTTAAACTGTCAATGACATTTACCAATCACCGAACAACATTTCGATCGACCTTAGTGCAGTCCGAGCATGCAGTTGACCCGAAAGGGTTAAGTGGAGCCAGTGCGATGTGCACTTACGGTCCGCCATGACCATTTAAATTATTTATTGCTAGTCGATGAATTCTCTTGGTGTAATGTCAAATTTAAATTTGCCTTTCTCCACTTATTTTTTATTTGTTATCTTTTGTGTTTTATTACCTTTGTTGGCGAAGTCTTCAAAGTTTGTTTATGGCTGGAAATTTTCTGGCTCATTCCTAGCATTTGGTCAAAATGGCCAAATAAATAAACAGCTTTGAATTTGTTCAATAATGCATCGCACTTGGCGTCAATAAATTATGCAATTACAGGGCGAGCCAATAATTCAATTACTATCTATACACATTTAAAGTGTTCACTTTTCGAACTCTCATATAACGAGCTAGCAGAGTGGCGCAGTGGAAGCGTGCTGGGCCCATAACCCAGAGGTCGGTGGATCGAAACCACTCTCTGCTAATAATTTTTTATTATTTTTATTTTGTTTGTTTTGTCATTGCGTAAGCCAGAAGCAAGTGAAAGATGGCAGCCGTGTGTGTCCACATGTGATTACTGCTGGTCTAATTGCAATTTCATCATTCGATGCAGTGATTACCATGCAAAGAGTGCAGTGGCCATCGTGCCGAATTGGTCACACTGAACTGGCTAGTTGGACTGACTTTATTAATCGGAATTATTGGCCAAATCTGTTTGAGCCAATCCTGGGGATTTCCAATTGGCAAGCCTATCAGACTGCACTATGGATGCAAACAAATGGACACACAAGCAGACGAACAATGCAGTACTACAGTATGTGCGCCTGTGACACTCAATGCATTGGTGGACATCGATTTGTTGGTGTGCAAAGCAATAGATCGAACTGTGCCTAATTATTACCAATTGGAGTGCACTTTTATCAATTAGGTCCGTCTGGCTCGTTCGGTGGGCCAACTGTGGCATAGAATATAAATATTTTCTCAGTAATTAAACTAAGCTCGCCGAGGCGAGATGCATTGTTACTGAGTTGGGCACATCACTGTCCACTAATGGTTCACTGGCACCGATGCTAATAAAGCCAATTGGGATTTAGTGACACACTTGGTTTGCTCTAATAACTGGCCAACACAGACCAACACACACTCGCTCCTTTGTTTATGCTTTAATAATTCACAATCCACTGACCAGTGAGTAATTATAAATGATTACACTGCAAACTTGAAAATTGTCAATTCCATTGGACAAGTATTCTAAAGTTTCCGTCTTGCAGATGTTCGACTTTTGTCTGGTGGTCCTAGTCGTGTTCGATCTGGTGGGCCGCTCGTCTCGACTCGTGACCAATTACACCATTCCATGGTGCACCATTATGAGCGAGTACAGCAATTTCCGTGAAATTAAATTTATAACCGCACACTGATAATTGGCAAAATGATAAACTTATCGGGGGATCTATTGCTCCACTGCTGAGCCATTGTGTGGATTATCGTGCCGGACAGAGCCAGTGAATGCAATAGTAATCTAATTAGTGCAATTGAGATTCATTCCTTTATATTGTAATTTAATTTAATCGCGACCAATCTTGAGAATCTGCAATCTGTGAAAGTACATCTTGTGTGATAACAATAAGTTTCCCAATCAATTGAAATACATTTCAAAAACATATGAATGGACCAACATTTTGAACAAAAGTCAAAGCCACTATAGGAATACAAGTCTGCCAAGAATAATTTTCGAGTAATAAAGTTTCGATAGATTAATTTTACGATCGAGTTTAACGAGTTTGCTGCCCAAAAACGGAAACTACGCAAAGTCGAGTCTTAATGGTGACATGTTGGACAGTGGGCCACCAATATAGGTTAAAATCAGTGCAATACTTCATTGCTGAGCTGATCTCTTCGGTTCACTTTGAATGTATTTAGGCAAAAATGCACCTGTCCCAGTTGAGAGTTCATTAAAATATATTTCACATTAAGCTGATTATTGTGCAATTGGAAATTATTTTGCAGCAAATATATGCTTGATATTACTTGATTACGGCAACTACCAGATCGAGGGCAGTAGTGCAAAATGTCATTTTGATTAAAAGAATTTCCAATTGGCGCAAAACTAATTCGCTTTTCTAATTACAAACTCCTTAATTGCCTTTCTATTGAAGTTGGCCATTGCTTGCTAAATTCCTTTTTGTTGTGATCGAAGGCAATTAATCGGAATATGTCGTAACGAAAATGCTTGGAATTTCATCAAACCGACCATGGCGATTAGTGAATTGTAGCTCAAATTAGGGGAATGCCTGCTGAAGAACTGCTTGGTGCAATGTTGATGAGCACTTTTCAGTTTGCAGATGTATTTGCTTCCAATTATCGATCCTCAGTCTAATTATGGGCTACTGAATCCTCCTAAACGGACCATTTTCAGTGCAAAATTAAATAAATATAAATTGGATGGCTTCGCAGAAACGTTCGCAGGCTAATTGCACAAATCGAGTGAGCAATGCAATGACAGGTTGAGGAGTGACTCTATATTTTAATTGCGAAATGAAGATGAGGAAAAGATGTCATTAGAAGCATTCAAAATGCCTCGATCATGGATGGCATTAGAGTGAATGAACTGTAAAAAGTTTGTCAGTAGGGAGCCAGACAAGTGAACTCTTTACTTACTTACAATTGTTCCAATGGCTCAGAGGAGTCTTTCACTTCGTCGGAACTCAAACTAGGAGAAGTAGATGTCTCCGGGGAGGACGAAGGAGATGAGGTTTCAGCTGGAGAGTCGATGTCAGCTGTCCCTTGCTCTGTACTCTGCTCCTCCTTGGCCGATTGTTGTCTTCTTGGTTCTTGAGCAGGATTCGTCTTGTCGGACGAAGACTCGCTTGAACATTCAACCCTCGCCTCTTTGGTGGAAGACTGTTTGCTAGCAGTTCTTTCAATCTGTTGGTCTACAACAACATTCGATTGGCTCAACTGTTGATTTTGAACAGGCTTTTTGACTTGAGAAAATATGCTTCTTAAGCCTAAATTACTATTAGATGAGGCGCCAGAAATATGATCACTGGATTTGTTGTTTTGCATTCTGACTTGGTCCAATTTGTGCTTGCACAAATCCTTTCGACTGCAAGTTAATACAGCCAAGATGCACTCCCATCCTTGAATGGAAAAGATTATGTTGTTTGAGGGATTATAGATCAGAAATAACATTTACGTGAACACAGAACCAGCAAAGTGAGTAGAAAGATTTGGATGAGTGAAATCACTCCTAACATGCAATTGTAAAAGTCAAAGGCTTTACTTCCTTCCGAACCATGGAAGGTACCATTAGTAGAATTATCCGTTTCACTTTTATGAAGAAAAGAGACAATGTTCACAGTGCTGACATCTGATGTCGCTGAATCAAATAAAAAATTGAGATTTTAAATGACATTGCGCAACACTTACCACGAGTGGACATTGATGATACTATGCCGGCGGAAGTATCGTTTGGCTTGGCTGTACACGGATTGCCACTCAAATTGGCTACCGCAATGAATGGCACAGAGGTGTTGGTGTTGAGGTACATCAAGTCCGCATACACTTCAGAATCGTTGTTCGAACGCACATTGATGTCGATCGACTTGAGGTTCAGTCCACTAAAGTCGTCTCGACTCTGCACAATTGGGGCCATCGATGGCACCAACTGAATTGAAAGGGTCAATAGAAGCGCACAAATTTGACCACGTGACATGAGTTAGCTTGCTTTCGGTTTCGCAATAATTTGGGGACAATCTATGACTAGACTATGACTCATTTCATTTACTACAAGCAATCGACAATTTCGAAAGTTATTTGTAACAAGTGAATAATTCAATTGGCAAGTTTTGGTGCGATCGAATCGAATCCATCAACAAGTACTACAATTGTTAACAAGACCTAATGTCGAAATGCAACGAACAATAAGGTTGTTCCAAAGCTATTATTTAGTTAATATTTATATTTAGTTATAATAAGTTATTAGAGCCTCTTAGAGTGAGCGTTTCTCCAAGTACTTTAACTATTAAAATATTCCTAATTCGTACTAGCCGTTTAGCTTAAACAACTACAATGTATTAGGCTAATACTTTTGGCTTCTAGCTACTAAAAGCATCTAGTGGTTAACAATTGGAATGAAATTATTCAATAGAAAAGGAAAACTGAAAAGTGTGACTCACTCTGTTCGAATTAGTTCGAAAGCATATGATGCAATCGCAATTGAGTTGGAAATCAATCAGACAAAATTTAATGATGTCATTTGTAAAGCAAACAAACAAATGAAACTTCATTAGGCAAGAATAGATACAGAAGTGTGCCTATTGCTTTTTACTACAGTTAGTGTGAAGGTGAAACTCAAAGAGAAAACACAGTGAAAGCACACATTCCCTCTGGGACTTTGGTCAGATTTATACACATTTATACGTTTCATAGGAAGGAAATATGTACAAGGCCACCTGTGTCAGTAGGGTATAGGGTCAGTTCAGTTCGGAGGCCTGAACTTGCAAAATGCTAAAAGCCAAACTATAAGCAAGCAACAATGCCACATGCATGACTGTCTGCTGTTAATTAGTTGGAAAGAAATGCCCCAGAGACAGCCAGTAAAGTAAGCCATTAAGTCACAAGGACATATGTTCTCCATTAATTAATCCTCCAGGCAACAGTCGCGACAGCAATAGAGTGCCTGACAACTGTGGCCACTATGGTGCTTCTCTCAACGGACAATGACCATTCATTGATAGTGCACTTTGTGACAAACTGTGAGGCTCACTGGCCCAACTGTGAGCTTCTAAAAAAGAGGTTCTCGCAAGTCGCAACACACTTACTAACTACAGTGCACTTGAAAAATAAATTGTATTCATCTGTGTCTCAATGATGCAATAATAATAAAGTAAGCAGGCCATTTCATCTGAAATTCATTAGAATCACCGCTGTCTGTTCATCCGCGAAAATCGAAAGTTATTTCTACAAACAAAACGCCACATTTTTTTTGATAAATTGGCGAAATTACTCGATCAAAGTGTGCCATCAATTTGACAAGCACATTCTTCATTCATCTACAATCTATCAATTCGATCTGTACTTTGTGCTAGGAAGTGAAGTAGTGAATGTGTTTTATATGACAAATAATCACCAGTGCCAGCATAAATAGTTGTCATCGGTTGTGGCCCAATCATCTGTGCATATAAAAAGGTACAATTAGATTATAGATTCTAGTTCAGTTAGTACAGTGTGTCATAAAAGTATAAATGACAATAATACCATCAGGTGTTTTGCTCGACTCAACAGTTGACACTTGTTAGCTATGTAGAGGATCTAGTCAAAACTTTTGGCTGGACGCAGTATTACTTCGGTAATCGATTATAAGCGCTTGTTTTCGGTAAGATGCAACTTTGAGGCGTGATCACGTGAGAGTTCAACGCACTACTCCCCACTAGGCCCAACAACAAATACTGTAGGAGTAGGACATTTGGTGGGATAGAACACAGCAGGCAGGCCGAGATAAGTCCAACATGTCAACGTACAAGCATACAAGCAAGCAAGCAGTTCTGTGTGTGTGTGACAGAGTGTGTGTCTTGTGAGCGCGCCATTTCGATCTGCCACATGCGTTAGACCGTCTAGGTGCACTGCACAGTTGGTCTTTTTCTATTCCTCACCATGGCACGCAAACATTTAGCCAAAGTGAGTCTGTTTGACGAAATATCTCCAATTGACATTCCATTGAGTACTCTTCAATGCATGCCTATGATTGACAACTTACCTTCTGATGTGCTTAAATGGGTAAAAGAATCTCTTAAGGATGCGAACTTTTCCTTCGATAGTTTTAAGCCCCATCAAATAAAAAAACAACTTGTTGATGAATTCGAATTCATTTGTTTTAAAAATTCGGATGACTTTGACCAATATAACGAATTCCAACTAAAGTCACAAGTGGACAAGATATTACTCGAACGAGAAGAGGAAGATGCCAAAATGGCGATGCAACTAAATTCCGCTGTAAATCTTAACGAAATGTCGGAAAATGACGAAAACAATGAAGCGGCCATTTTGCCTTTTCAACAAGTGATCAATAGCATTGACAACACCCAAGGTCCCAACAGTATTAATACAACAATTGTTTTGATTTTCTCCGTTCTTCAGCCTGATAGAACTTTTACTTCTTACATTTGGATTCGTGGAAAAATATATCTAATACCTCTCGAGAAAAGAAATTTTGGTCAAATTAAGTGCTGGCTTGATGATAAAGATTTAGACCGTTTCGAAGCAACTCTTGCTTCTCATCGAGAGCCACCTGGTCCTCTCAGTTGTTTTCCACCTGTTTCAATGATTCCACCTCAGCTGCAAGCAAATGGTACTACAAGCAATATTCAAACAGTTTTTTCTGACCACTCGCGTGACCATTTAGTGGGCAACAACGACTTGACTAATGGCATTTCAAAGATCACGGCAAGTCCAACTAAATCCAAAGCAATTAATTCTGTCTTTACAAACAACACTAGCACTTCTTTGAAAATGACCATCAAAAGGCAAAATGACAATTGGTCTATAGTACACAATGATGATGGTTTGCATGATCACAATTTGCCAATTCCAACAAATCGTTCAGACGTTCGGAATTTTAAAGTTGTTCCATCAACATCGCGGCCCGTACAATTCCAAAGCAAAGACAAATCCGATGTGAAAAATGAAGCCATTTCAACTGCAACTAAATTAATGAATGTTTTATCCGATGAGCTTCAATTGCACGGAATGGAGCATCTTTTGTCAACGAATTATAAATATATTTGCAATAAGTTGCTTCATGGAATGTACAAGTCGAAGAATCAATATGATAGGTTAGTTTCAACGAAAAATGACATGATAAATTCTCAAAAGGAATTAATTGCTCGTCTAAATGGTATGTTTTTTTTATAAACATATTTTCATTAACTTTCTCCCTTTGCTAGGACTCAAGCATGATCGTAAGAAGTATCCATTCGAATATGAATTAAGAAAAAATGAAAGCAATGAAAAAGACAATTCTACAATTTTAAATCCAAAATTGCACGAACTACTGAAAACGGAAATTAAAGCATTGAAAGATATTGAAAAATTTGACTTGAAATCTGCTTTGTGTTTATAGAAACATTGTAATTTTCTCAACACATTATATATTAAGAATCAAGAATTCTCCAAGACGAGCATGCATTTCACAGTAAAACTTATTTTTTGCCATCTCAGATATTCTATATAATTATATTTCATATTCACTGTTAAAAATTTTCTGTTTTTTTGTTCGTGATGATTCTCTTTCATGGATTTGTGATTGGCTTTATAATTCGAATAATTTTTCAAATTAATTAGTTAATTACAATTAAATCAATAAATCAAAATACAGACATTTTATTGCAAACAATTGAAAGTTCTACAAAATCTGAATTAAAATCTAGCCTAAAGCCGAATACGTTGCTCAAACAGCTTGCGCAAATAGATCACCTGAGTGAATACAAGAGCGAGAGCAAAGACCAATTCAAAGAATGCCCACCCGGTAACGAAAGAGTTTGTGCTCTCATTGATGTTGTGGTGAGAGGACATTCGCAGGATTGAGATTTCGCTGTCATATTTGGCAAGGTACAATCTAGATCGAAGCTCTTTCACGTACAGTCCAATCAAGTCATTTCCCACAGAAGCATTCTTCATTTGAGCATTAGAAGCGTTCGTAAATTCGACGGTGAACTTGATATCTTTAAGGGAGGACGAAGTTTTCTTGTTGATGAAACAGAATCGGTACATTCCTGGCAGTGTTGCTGAGAACATGTATCGGCCAGTTGAACTTGTTCCAGAGGAGCCGGCTAACTTGTCGTCATGCATCACTGACTCATTGGGTCCGTCCAGCCGAAATCGAATGTCCATAAAGCCACCATTGACAACATCATACACGATAGCCATTTTGCTGTGGTTCGTGAGAGTCTCGTAGAAACATTCTTCACTGTCAATGTCCACTGTCAGCAAAAAGGACTGTACCAGGTTGGCCCTAGACATCAATATCACCAAGCACAAAGCAACAGCAGACATTTTGTAAGTAGTGAAGATTGTTTTACATGGGTCTCTAACAAAAGACAAGATACGTGTGAATGGACGCATTACGCACTGACAAGACGTTACGACAAGCGCATGCAGGCGATGGCGTTCATGTTCGAATTCGATTTAATATTCATTGAGCTGTGTGCAAATCATGAAATTTTCATTTGTATTCATAATAATAAGAAAGAAATCATATGAAGATCATTGCCCAGTTAAGTTGATCAGCAAAAGGACCAACAGCATATTGAGTCAACAGTTGAGCAACCAATGCAAATGTGACCGGAAACGGTGTGGCTGGCAGTGTATGTCCAGAGACAATGAGCACCATAAAGGTGACCGTGAGTCCAAAAATGAGAGATACCATAGAGAAGATAGCTCCTAATGTACCGGCGTAAAGGTATGTCTTGGCCACGAGAATACTGTACACTATTAAATCCCCAAGACCAATTTGGAAACTGTCAAGAGGAGATGGAGGCAATGGCTTGACTAGCTTGCGTTGAACGGCATTCGATGGCAATTGATCAACTGGACATGAATTCACTTGTCGCCAGGCACTCATTTGAAAAACGGTGACAGGAGGCAGAGCACCCTCTTTGCTTGTCGCGTCCAATAAACCAATCAACGGACCTAAGAGAATTTTTGAAATCACAAAAACAAAACAAAAAGACATTTACCTTTGGGATGTAATACTGCATAAAGGTCCCAGCATACAAGAAGTGTCATCAATCCTACTTCGATCCATTCGTTTACAAATTTGATGATTATCAAAGACAACATTGCGCTAATGATAATTGAATAAATCTGTTTGGCCCACTTGGGGCCTTCATAAAATAGCACAATAAATCCAACAATAACTTGGTTGTAGAGAAAAAAGCAAACCAAAATATAGTCAACCGCCACATTTAAGGTGTAAAAAAGTTCTTGAATGTAGACTAGAGGAAATACTCCAAGGTATATCACATATGGAATCGTTGATACGGCCATGATAATATTAGAATATCCATATTTGTAAAGAATAAGCAGTAAAATTGTGCCAAGTAGAAGAAACAGAAATAGAGCACCAATTGCGACCAGAATTACCCAAGTTTTGGCTAAGTAATCTTCTGTCTCGGGTTTGCTTGGCTGAGAAAATGGCTTCGATTGAGAAACTTGACTATGAGATTGACGAAGTGGACGATCCACTTGAAGATCGTCACGAGGCAAAATTGCGACAAAATCAAAGCTGGTTACAGGCACACGATAGTAATCGAGATAAACTACCGAGAATAGTACAAAAAATAAGGATACCAACACGGGAATGTACAAACGAACAATCTTCGGTGCATCGCGACAAAAGTGTTCCCATTTATATTTCTTCACATTTTTTCGTTTATTTTTTGGTAAACTTGTCTTGTTTTCTTGTTTCAATTTCTTTACGGCCTCGTTAAACGTGTCCACAAAATTTGTTTTCTTGATATCATCACATCGGGTCGATGCATCATTTCTAGAGCTTGCTAATTGATTTCGATGAGGTACCTCCTCCATGATGCTAACGAGAAATGAAAAATCGTAAAACAATACTAAAGCATACAACAGAAGTGGCGATAGATATTAGTTTCATGATTAATTCAAATTCGAAGCTAAATTAAAGAGAAAAAATAATTCGACAAAATGTTCGTGAAACTAATGAATGAATTTACTAGTAAAACTTAGAAATTGAAATAAAATTTCCAAAATTGAATTTATCAAAATATTATTTTTAAGAATTAGTAATTCCAATTGGGCAAATAGCAGATTATAGCACAAATTAGCCGATTCATTTGTGTTAATCAAGTAACTAAATACCAGATAATAGAACAGTATCAGAATGCATGAGTGAAATTATCTAAGTAAATGTTTATAAATGATCAATGTGCGATTGGTCATCTTGTAAATATTCCCGTGAGCGAAATAGATGTAAACAAAGCCACCTGGCTGTCCACGGCTATTTGGAAAGGAGCACAAAGCAAAGCAAACAGAACAGGAAGCGTCCACAGAGAACGGTCTGTAGTGTCTATTTGCACCTGAGCACGCTTATCAGCTCACAATAGTGTTTGTGTTGTGTTGATGGTGCCACTGCCACAGCAGTGCCCCAAGCACGCTGAAGGTAGCGTGGTGCATGTGCCCCTACTCGCATCTCTTGCTCTCCTCTGTGGCTCTGTTTGCCTGTTTTGGTCGCCCGAATTGGTCTCGATCGTGTGTGTTGTATTGTGCTCCTCTCATCACGTGCCTCACTCGATGACCGTGCCGTGTTTTCACCTGGTCTGGTGATCATCTCAAACCACACGATCCAAAAGTAACTATCCCCTGCCTCGTTCACATCTTATCTTCATTATCCCACTGGCGATAGAGACAGGAGACACATACACGCTACATACACTTCTCGACACTTCTCACTTCTCTTCGATCTTAGCACTCTGAAACGACACGCAATCTCGTTTCAAGTTATTGCTTCGGTCGAAAGGAAAAATATTGTGTAAACAAATGATCGACACAATCGATTAATTCACCGTTAGCATTGTTGCATTCTTCACCTGAGGTCATTCACTGAATTATTGACTCGTTGCCCTTCCTTTAATCCCTCCAAAACAGATTAGGCAATTCTAGTATGAATTCTCGAAAGTTCTAATCGATTTTTATATTTTTTCTTAAATTTTTTATTCTAAATTCTTAAAATCTTCTTTTTTAATTTAGTAACATTCACTTGAAACGGAATTTACTAATGCTTTATTTTTTACTTTAGATTGTGGCCGTTATATTTGGAAAATATTTGAACAGGTTACTGTTTGTCCTACTTGTGGCTAAATTTTTACATCTTTCGTCTGTTTTCGTGTGGCTTCGGTTTTCTTTCTGTTCTATAATTAGAAAGTTCGAACTTTCTTTTGAAGATTATTATTTATCAAATGTCATGGATATTCTAAACAACTCCAACTGTTTGAATGGTGGTAACAACGGTAGTGCAGGTGATGTGTTAAAATCAAAGAATAGCAACAACAACTTTCAAAACGATAGCGATAATAATAGCAGCCATTCGTTCAATTCTATTTCGTCAACTCCGAATTCTTTAATCTCGACTCCATCTCCGTCTTCAACCGATAACACCAACAGCCTTAGCGGAAACAGTACTCACAACCATCTTTCGCAAGCTTCCAATTCTCCCAACGATAATAATTTGAATTTGCTTTTGAAACAATATTCGTTGATGTCTAATAACGGTTCCAACAATCCATCATTAGATTCTATTAGCCAATATTTTAATTCGGAATCCGGAGGTTTGCTGAATGGTTATCTTCAAGAATTTAATCGAAACGGTTCCGTATTGATTAATAAGAACCAGAATAAAAGCAATACCAATTCAATAAGTGGAAGCAATCGAAAAAAACCATCATCGAACACGAGTGTCAATAGTGTTGGAAATACCAATTCGAAACCGAACGGCAATAACTCAACAATTCCACCGGGATTGCATAATTTTATTAATAAAAGTTCAATGGTCAATGGTCAAGCAATGAATAACAATAGCAAGCCTAAAAATTTACGTACTTTAATGAATAACAACGGCATGATGAACAACAACAAGTCTCGTTTGGCTAATGGCGAAATTGGCAATAATGGTGGCAACAAGTTTAACGACAGCTTATATTCACCTGGAAACAACGTAAATTTGAATAATCTACAGTCTAGCTTTCAACAAGCTCATTTGCTTCATCAACAACAGCAAGGATTTAACAACTTTCATCTCTCTAATGGGGATAATTTTGATCTTCCATCTTTCAATCGAAGCAATAGCAATAGTTTTTTACCTTCAAGTTTGAATGCAAGTAATACCAATAATTCTTCTTGGATTTCGAATGTGAAAAGTGGACAAGATCATACTCCAAGTACATTCGATGAATTATTCGGCACTGGTGGAACAAGTCCATTCAAGAATAGTGATACTTCAATATTGAATTCTGGCAGAAATAACACTAATAGTGGCAATAAATTTTCGATCAATCAAACTAATACAGCTGGTGAAATTGGCGCCGGTATAAAAAATGGCCCTATTGGTAGCAACTTCCCGGCGGATAGTCTTCTTTCTGAATTGTCAATTCCGAAGCGAGACATTTGGTTGCATGGGAATGAGACTTCTTCTAGCTCTCAATTATCTTCATTTTTCGACAACACCCATACTCAAGACATAATAACTTCGTCTGCCAGTGTTGTGAATCCTGTGTCAACATCGGCCTCAAGTGCGTCTTCAAGCACTTTTGAGAATGTGTGGTCTAATTCTGCTTTGAATTCATTTAATTCATGGCCTGATTTTGCATCGTTTTCCAACTTTAGTCATAATTCAAGTACTTTGGACTCAAGCAATAATATAACAGCAGCAAGTGATTTTGATATGAAAAAACTATTGGCATTGAAAAATGAGAAAATATCAAGCTTGCTTGATAATAATACAACCCCGTTTGATATGAAAGGGCGTTCACAGATAAACGAAATTATGGCCATGTTTAAAAAGTATATTCTCGAGGTAAGAATTTGTTATTTTAAAATGTCCTGATTAATTTATTACATTTTGTTTTGTTTTTAGGTCACACTTACTCAAGATATTCATCTTTGTTCCGCAAATTTTGAGAACTATTATAATATGATGAAAAGTGATTTAGCTAAATTTGAAGCATCGACCTTTACAATCGAAGAGCTTAAATTATTTCAAGAATTATATACAGCTCTTATGCAAAGTAAAGAAAAATTTAATCAAGAAAAACATACAATTGAAGATAACTTTGAACAATTTACTGTGTTAGTCAAGAATCTGCTGCTTTCCAGTGCTTCTGGCTCACTCTTTATGTTCGATGATAACTTGCTCCGAAAAATTGCTGATAAATTAGCCAATGCTTTCAATGTGCTCTATTCTGCAAAATATAACAACATATTTCTGGGCTTGGTTAAGTTTTATAAGGTAAACATTGTCATTTTTGTTTTTGTTTAATATTTTTTATATATTTTTTTTGCAGAAAATGATTTATTCAATCCCAAACGAAATACTGAATAATCTTCCAATAATAATAAAGCAATCGAAAATGTTATCTGAAAATAGTGGCAATTCATCGGATCCTTTATTTATGGCCTATCGCAACTTTATTATGGAACTGAACAAATACAACAACCACAATCGCCATAGTTATCAACATAACAACGAGGAAGATGAAGTTGATTCGGTAGATGATTTAAACAACATAAAGAATAAAGCCAGTGACATGCTCAGTGAGAATAAAGACGTGAATAATAATAAAAAGATTGATAACTTGAAAGGTAAATTAAGTTTACTCTTTTTACTTTAATTTATATTGCTCTTTGCTTAGACTGCAATAAGATATCCAACGAAAATGAGATTGACATAAAATCAAAATCGTCCAACAAGCAAGCTTGTTTGAGCAACAAGGCACCACCAATCTTTAGTCATGTCTCGCAAATAAAGAGCGAAGTTTCTGTCTATATGCCATTTTACTATCCGGTCGATCACAATATGCTCAGTATAAATGGTCCCATATCGATTTTTTGCAATCGAATCAAAGTGAAAAGCCCATTCTACATGTCGCCAAACCGACAGACATTCGAGTATATTGTCGATGGAGAATTGCAGAAAGCATTACCCGGCCCGATTGTATTGGAAAAGTCGGAAAACTTGGCCACAAATAAGTCGTTCAATAAGCTTGTGCGCAGATTGAGAAAACATTTTCCTAATCTCGCAATGTAAGATTGATTTCCTTTAGTTTATTTTCATTTTAAACTAATTTGATATCTTTGTTTATTTGTTTACAGAAAGCAATTGGTCGAATTAGCCATTCAATCAAAATATGCCATAATGAAAAAACATAAACATCAATATGGTTTTTCGGGATTCAAGACAAAAGACTTGGTCAAATATATTGTCGAATATATATGCGAAAATGTATGTTTGATTTTATTTTATGACTTAATTTCACAGTTGAATATTTTCTACAGGCAATTCCGCTATCTGTGCCTAATAGTGATGCCATGAAAGGAGTCAGCTCTGCTGCTGCCGCCGCGTTAGCAGCAAAAGGTGTCTCCTGGTCGATGGTAGCTTCTGCTAACAGTCAACCAAATGGACAACTGATGATGTCGCCCTCAACCTCTGGCGCCAAAGACTCGGCATCTGTTGTTTCTAGTAATGCGAGCCCATCACCGTCGCCATCTTTAATCAGCAATCCGAGCACTCCGCAAATATGTGCCTTATGCAAGAATATTGTTACAAATAATTCGACTGACGAGAAAAGAAAAATGGCGATCATTGCCTGTAGTCACATCTTTCATAAAGAAGTAAGTTATTCTCATTGTCTGGGCTTTCACGCTAATTGTTTTGTTTCTTTCCATAGTGCATCGACTTTTGGACAAAGATTAATCCTGTCTGTCCATTGTGTGATCAGTTTATTCTTCGCAATGAAGAATTTCCTTCGCTTTAGCATACAGGCAGTTTTACTGTTATTTAAAGATTATGATGCAAAAACATATAAACACCAATAATAATAATAATAATAATAGATATTTGAATTTAACTAAACGCTACCTTTATTACTCGATTGATAGAAACAATCACGACAGGACATATTGGGTGCGTCTAATTTGTAATATTGCAATCACTTGATTCATTTATTTTGTATTAGATATATTTTATTTTCTATTTCAATCGTTATAGAGATATATTCGGTGAGTGATGTGGCGTCTAGGTTGCTCGCACCAGGACACATCTGCACTGAGCTATTGTTTCAAATTTGTAGAATCCCTTTTTGGTCCCTCTTTATATTTATGACAATAACAAATAACTATTAACTTCACCTTGTTGGTCACACCTCAAGGCTCTTCATATCGATTGATTTACGTAACAATCAATGACTGAATGAACATAATTGAATGATCATTCGTGTTGTGTTTCGACCACTTGACGAATGACCTGTGATGTATCGGCAAATGCCAATAAACAAATACAGACATAGTACCAAAGTTTTGTCCTCACCTATCGTTCATTTTTAGTGTTTAGAAAATGGTTTTTTAAATAGACCAATTCATTATGTCCTGCCAAATTCCAACAGCAATACTAGTGTGGGATTTCGTTGTCTTGGAAATTCTTTATTGGCAAGCATGATAAAGTATGATATTAAAAAACTACTTCATGAGATATAACATTCTCACATCCATGGATTCAAAGGTTTGAGTGAAGAAATTAAAGTGAAAGTGACTCATCTGTTGCGCGTCTTGACTTGACTTCTTTTTGGAATAAAAACAAACCATTAAAGAGCAAGGAATAATATTTTAAAATAAATCTCAATTTATAAGAAAATTACTTTCATTTCACATCAAAATTAGCCTCTTTGATTCTTAATTCCTGACTCGCTGTTCGCTGTAAAGTACCGTGAAGTTTGTAATATTCTTCGATGGCTTGCCACTGTTTGGTGTGCAGAAACACTTGAGGCCGTCGTTTGGTGATAAAGCGCACTGACTCGTCGGGAGTCAATCCATATCGCTGTCAAAACAGAGGGTTAAATCAATGTCATTGAGATTGAATTAAATGCGCCTTTACCTTGATTAGATAACATGCAACCAAAGTGGCACTTCGAGTTCTGCCAGCTTTGCAGTGAACATAAACAGAAGGCGGATGATTAGAACAATTGTTGTTTGCTACAGATAAATCCTGATCCAAAAATACGCCATTATTTTGAATACTCCACGGAAGTGATGAACAGGCAATTGAGGAAATATCACAAGCGCTGTTTGTAAAATTGTTCTTAGAAAACTTTTGTTGATGGTTTAAAATAAACTCCACCCCTTTCTCCAATTTATCTTGGGCAGGAGAGTGCAAAATATCAGGAGTATTTAGTTGAAGAAATGATATGCCAAGTTGTTCCCAGTTATCCTGATTTGATACAGTATATCGTAGTTCAAAATCTTCATTCATCGAAATAACGCCACGAATGTTTTCCTCGGTAATCAGCTTGAAAAATGTAAAAAATTAGTTTTGCTCGATAATATTGGCATCTAGTGTTACCTTTTGTGTCACTGGTCCGTGGAATGGTAATGCACCAAGAACGACTGTCTCGTCGATGCGATCGAACCAATTCCAAGAGGTCCATCGATTACGCAAAAGGTTATAAGCGAGGGTAGGCAAAAAAGTGACTCGACCAAACATTGTATCAAACTTGAATGATTAAATCAAACCAAAAGTTGCCACTTATGAAGCCGAATGGAGTTTAAATGAGAATAACGTCAAAGGCACATGTACATGAATAGTAATGAGCAATGACATCAATTGCTTTCCTAGTTAGCCTTGAAGTGTCTTGTCTACACGAGTTTGTCACATCAGCAAATTATCATATCTTCCATTCAATTATGTAAATTATAACTTCATTCTTTTTCATCAAAATTAAAAATAGCACAATAGAATGATGGACAAATGATTCATTTATTTATTCATTGTCAATGAACGATAAATTGGAACACAACCCAAGTGAAAAACTAATACGTTAGTCACCTTTAACATTGACCTAGTTGTAAGGAAATGCTAAACTGGTCAAGATGAAGCGGTACTGCTTCAGCACTGAACTTGATGGTGAACACTTCTTGCTTGACAGCATCCATTCGAGTCCGTTAACGTTGACGATTTGAAGCATCGTACAAACTGGAATGTTTTGCTGACCACCAAAGTTTTCGTCAACAAACAAAAACAACTCTAGTGCAGACATCTAGTGCTCGTGCTTTTCACTACTTATTCGTTATGTTGCCGTTATCGAACAATTACTAGAGAATTCGCATTTTTCAGCAACGCCATAGATAATTTTGCTACAAAAGCTGAAACAATTTTTCAACAGTCTGCATTAAAATTCAAAGTTTTAAACTTTCAAGCCAAGCTATTTTTAGTACTGTAAAATTGATCTGCAATTGTAATATCTCTGATGCATCGTCATGACGTGGTCAGGATACAGTGTTCACGTCGCTTTATAAAGTATACTCAACTTGGTCCGGGATTTGCATCTGCACATGTATGCAAATGTGGCGACATTCTTTAATTAGATTTTGGTTTGCCTCATTATATGCATTTTAATTCAACTAAAGAGTGTGTGTGTCGTTCAAAATGCACCTTTTTGCTTGCAAAGTGATTCTACTCAAATCATAACCTATTGGGGATTGGTCTCGAGGGAAAGATTTCAAATATTTCATTGCAAATGCAATTTTAGATGTATCAAACTCTTTTGGAACAAAGTAATCCATTTATTGTTTTAATGTCTTTCTAGAGAACAGGGCACGATTTAGCGGAGAGAATCTTTCTTTGGGCATGATAAAATATTTACAATTCAAGGGAAAACAACAAACGTACATGAAAATTGGAATTTGTGGTAAATGCCTTTGTACTTTCAACCCTGAAATATTTGCTTTGTAAAAAGTTTACTTTCTTATTACAGCTTTGTTTAAATGCAGTTGATAGTCTATAATGAGACTCTACATTTGCCCAATAAACCATATGTTATAACATGTGAACACCAGTACAAATAGGCAATTGTCACAAGGACTCTAATTTGATATTCTCTTTTACAGATTGGAAATTTTTGAAATTCGGTGCCCTTCATGCCATAACAACAATCAGCGTACCAATCAACTTTGCTAATTGCTGGTCAATCATTTCTTCCTGAAGACCTCTCAACCTTTCCTTATATATGAACTGCTTTAGACTAGAGTTACGAAATTTTCCTGAGGAAAAAGCAGCATAAGTTACGCCAATTAGCATGGTCTAGCTCAATGCAGTAGTTTGTTTGGCTAGGGCACACGGTAACAGTAATTGTTCTATTTGTTTGAATGTTTCACTCCTTTAAGCTCACTATCACAATTTGGCACAATGTTTCCTTGTGGGCCAATTTTAAGAACCTTGCTTTTAACGTATTTATGTTGTAGGAAAATGGTCCCTTTTTGAAGTCACCAGTGCTTACGGACTATTGATGTCACTCACGAATTCGATGACGAATGAGAAGAGGAAAATTACTGGTTGTTTACAATATGACCCATCGGCGATATAACTATTGATTTGAAGGAAAACTCATCGTTCAGTCAAAAATATGCTGACTGCTCGGATGGTTCAACAAATGTTCATTCGTTACTATCAAAAGCCAATTCATAGTTTGATTTAGCTTATTTCATTTGTGATACTCATAGGTCTTCAGCACAAAGAATAGATCACTGGAAGTATCGTAAGTAAACAAGCAACCATGAAGATATCCGATCTTGACAAGATTTTCGAGTACATCGGAATGGCACATGATCCGCGCACTCATCACCTGTTGCCGGTGAATGTGTCGCCATTTTTTACCATTTGGATTATCTTTAACTTTGTCCTGTTTACCAAATACCTTGGTCCTGCGATCATGAAAAACCGCGAGCCATACAATCTTCGCTTTCCAATGTTCCTGTACAACTGCATAATGACCTTTATCAATATGCTCGCGGTGTACAAAGTATTTATATATTCCAACTACGGCCAAGTGTTACTCGATTTCGATTACCCAGATCGAGGCGATATGTCCGAACATTCTATTCTGCTGATCCATCTAGGCTATCTTTACTGGATTTCCAAGTTGGGCGATTGTATTGACACTTTGCTCTTCGTGCTTCGCAAGAAATATGAGCACATTACATTACTTCATGTTTACCATCACACGATAGTGCCTGTCTTTGGATACCTTCTGCTTCGTATCAACCCGCTATTGCCGTGTTGTTTCCTTTTTGCATGTAATTTCATTTTTTTGAATAATTATCTTTGCATCGCTAATTTTTGATTTTCTAGTTGTGAACTCAACAATTCACGTGATTATGTACTCGTATTATGCTTTGGCTGCACTTGGACCAACCATTCAGCAATATCTCTGGTGGAAGAAGTACATTACCATTCTACAATTGTGGCAGTTTGTTCTCTACGGCATCTATGGTGTCTTTATGTTCTTCTTCCAGCGCAATTATCCCATCTTTTGGTTTTACTTTGCATTGACACAACCTCCGCTTTTCTTTTGGCTTTTCTACGATTTCTACATTAAGGCCTACATTCAAAAAAGCAAAAGGTCAACAAGAAAATTTAAACCATTGGCCACACAGCCGGAATTTGAAATTATTGGCCAAGCACAAAAACCAAATGCCGTTGTTGGCAAGAAAATCGATTAAAGTTGAAGATAGAAACACGCAAAAGAAAGACTAGGTACATTAGGCATTAGGATAAATTTTGGTTGACCAAGCAGTTTGACACCTAGAAATTTTATATTAATTAAATTTATTATTCAAATTAAATATTATAAATTACGTTAACTTTCAATTCAATTTTAACCTTTGTTAAGAATTCTTGAATAAACTCTGTAATTCATTTAATGAACATCTAGCTCGTAATGATTTGTGTGTTTAAATTGGATCGATTTACTCGATTTGAAATGTCTTGTACGTGTTATTTGGACGACCCCTTTACAATTATTCATCCTCTAAAGAGGATTCCTCTTTGACCATACACCTGAATCGAGGTGACCTGATGCAATCGACATGACACTTGGTGGACAATAAAACCAATTTCAACCAATAAAACGTCAAGACGTCAAGTCGATTTCGTCATATCGTTTGCAGTGACCGCGATTGAACAAATCCACCAGTACAACCGTCACTTGTTTGATTATGTTGCACCATTTCTGCTCTTAATGGAGGTAATTGCCTTATATTGTTCAATTGCGACCATTAATTGTGTTTTGTTTTATTTCCTCTTCTAATTATATAGTGGACTTTATACTTTATACGAGTTCTCCCTAAGTGTCCTTGCCTGCCTTTTTCATCTCATGATGCATCTCTAACATTTAATTTTTTCTGTCTGTAATTTGTTAATTATTCCGAGACTTGATCAAAGGAAGCATTTTAAATTGTGACTTTGTGCATTGAAATTGATGATATTTCATTCAGCTGCGCAAAATATATTCGACATTACCAATAATTGCTCTTACCTGGTTTGATCATTGATTCTTAATGTCTGACAATTTTAATGCTCTTCTTTGTCTGTACCCGCTAGGCATTGAATCTCATTGACTGTGCACTTTACAGCGTTAATAATTGTACTGTCCTTTTTGCACATTATATTTTACTTTTATGTGCAGATGTTTCAAATTTTATTACCTTTCGTTACTTTGCATTTATATTATATGGTAAGTTGCTTAATTTGATTGTGGTCACTAATTGTTTGTTTTGGCTAATAAACTTTTATTCCACAGAGTCGTTTGGTGGCAAAAATCGTTGGTCTTAATGCTTGGAAGCGCGTCCGTATGACTTGGTAGATTTAATAATTGCGAAATTGAATTAAAGCCCTAACACATCCGAGCGCTTTAAATTCTTGCAGCGTGCCATTTCAGTATTAAGTCGAAGCAAGCTAAATTACTTTTCATTGTTATCTTGGCTTTTCGCTCTCTATTGTCTTTGTTTCTCTTTATTATCAGCTTGTCACATTTTACAGCTTTCATCACGGCCATTAACGTTTCTGTCCTCACATTCTATATTATCAGATTATCACGCTTTGCACTACCTTCCGTGTTATATCTTAATTATCTCTAATTAGACTTTAGGCTTTACTTTTAGGTTTATCTTACTTTGCAAGCTAATTGAACAAAGCAATTTATTTTTAAGTTTAGCCTTAAAATTGGACTTCTCAAATAAATTCTAATAGATTTTCTCTAGTGTATCCAAGCATTCAATCCATCTGGTGGCACGCGATGGGCAAAGATCTTTTTCAGCTGTAGTCCATTAAACACACTTGACCGAACGTTAATTGCTTTCTCCATTTGCAAAGTGACCTTTGACCTCTGTTTTATTGTTTCAAACAAAAGCCAAATACCTACGTGAACTGTGCTCACGAAAACACGTGAGATGTTCTAGGCTACTTAATGAATTATTAATTGCTACTTTGGCGAGTTTGCGTCCATTATGCTGTGTTTACTTAGTACGATTTTTTATTTCTTTTTAGTTCATGAAGAATACAACTATTTGGAATTTGAGCAATTTACTCTGGATTTCCCGATTTTTTAAATGTCACTCTGCAATCAAGTGCAACATTCGGTATATAGAAGTGCTGCACTACACTTATTACAAGTATTGCTTGTATGTATCGCTTTCTCTTCCGTGCAGTTTCTTTGGCCTTTTATCTGTTGTGTCAATTAATTATTATTTTCTATTTTTATCTAGTTTTATGTTTATATTGGAACAGTGTAATGTGCTGTTTTTCCCAAAAGTGAATCCAAATTCGATTTTATTCTTGGCATTCATGAAAATTATTGCCTATTATTTGCGTTTGGGAGAATTTATTCTCAAAAGTCCAGCTTTTTGATTGCACTTTTGGCTTGCAAACTTACGTCAGAATCGTTCCAGAATTGCATTGCAGCATATTGCACCATTCTATATACTTTTGTTGTATACATGCATGAATGTAATTTTTGTATAAAAGACTGTTCCAAATGCATCTGTTCTTAATGGTTTTGATGTAAAATAGACTCGACTTGTGGCATACACTTGTGACTGCATCGTTTTGTTGCAAATTTTCTCGATTGAATGTTCAATTGATTCAATTCGGCTCAATCTATTTGCTCTATTAATTGAGTTTACTTTGGTTGCGATTATGACTCACCCGAACTGCAAATTAAGTTAGCATTTGTGTGTATGTGCATTCAAGTCTAAATCAAACCGTTTGCCACACAAAATGCGCCTCAGAATTTAAATTGCTCCAAATGAAGAGAATTCAATGCTCCATATTCAACTCGGTTGCCAGGATATAATTAGTAAGTTTTTCATTGTTTTATTTTATTATTCTTTCAATTCAATTTGATCCCACTTCTTGTGTCTCTTTAGTCAGTAGATAATCATTAGTGCAGAAAGGGTTAATTATTACATAGCAATTGAGGGAAAGTGTTTTTATTTATTTAAAGTCGGCTATTCGATTTGCAGAATTGGGTCCTTTCTAGGTTTAATTTAAATAATAATTTGCACTCTCATTACACTTAGCCTATTTCTGGCAGTACACTTGATTGCCACCAACGCCATCACACTTGTGAGTTGTGCAATTCATACTACATACTCTCATCAAGCTTTTCTTGGCGCGTTAATGTTTGGTTGGCTCTCAGTTTAATTTATTTTAATTGAATGTGTAACTTTTTAATTAAATTTTTTAAATTTCCAAAATTGCAAATATTCCTTTACTTGGCGTGTGTGCACTGAAGTTCATTTTGATTGCTGTCCGTTGTTCAGTTGAACATGAAAATTTACTTTGATTGGAGAATGTCTCCTCTACTTGCAAGCACACTTTTGCTTATCGCCAAAGCAATAAATGAAAGCATCTGCCTTCCTCTCTATATTCTTTGGTGTTCATAATTTATTGCATTATTATTATTCACCTCGACTCACTTCCTCTAATCTATGTCACTCATATCGTTTTCAATATTGAAATTTTAAATTTTTCGTTTAATTGGATCACCGCTGGCATCAAACGGGAGATGGTGAAACATAACGTTTATATACTGTGTGCATGCACTTAGCCACTATTGCCAAACGACGATTGGGATTATTTTCAATTTACATCAAAGTATTATATCGAATGCAAATTTGGTAGGCTTTCACATTTAATTGATATTCTGCAACAAAGAATACACCAAGTGTGTATGTGTGTGTTTGGGAATGCGAATGAGCCACTCAACTATGCATCGTACAAGTGTACTCGCTCGGCCATTAGATCGCTCATTTGATGACACACAAGTGCGCTCTCACTTTCTTGGTACTCGCAGTGTAAAATGGCACACTGGGGTTACTGTCCTTGCCTCTGCTCGCCCAGCACCAGCAACACTGTTTTGTTGGGTTTAAATATTGCCACAATTGAAAGTGAATCTTTTAAATTAGCTCTATCCACTCTAATTCGATTCGTTGCGCCAGTGCTTCTCTGTTTTGCATTCTGTTTGGCCATAGAAGTGCAGTAATGCACACACACACATACACACATGTGTGTGTTCTGGTGGTATTATGCTTGGCTATTATGCTTTGTACTTGTTCGTTCATGTTTTATTGTGCGACTAATTAAAATGTTACACACACTCAGGCAAATTAAATTTAAATGAGATTTACCCTCACCGAGGGTCAGGATTGCATTGCGTGGTCCTAAGAGGCTTTCCTCGAATGGCCATTCAAACTGATCCTTGTCCATACGTTTTTCCTGCGTCTCTTTTTGTCCGTGTTTACTTTGCAACTTTTAATTATAGCTATATGGAGATACTTATGATATTAGTCTCTCGTGCTTTTAATTTCGTTAAATTCTTTGCCTCGTTCTGGCTAATTTGATTGGAATTATGTAGCAGTATGCCTACATGCTACAATTCTGCATTTTTTTAACTTTGTTATTTATACAGTTTTTGGGCTAGTAATTGATTTATTTTATAACTGATTCTTCGAATTGAAACTTTGTTTTTAATTCTTCTATTAGAGGACATTATTGGTGATGGACTTGAAAATCTAATTTGAACTCATTTTGTTATTTACAGCTTTTCTTTTAATCTAGAAGTTTGTATTTTGTGATTTTCAACAAAATAGTCATAGTCACTTAGCGTTTGTTACCATTTTGTATCCGAAGTGGATTTTATTTAATTTTTATTTCGTTTAGAAAAATATATATTTGTTAGTTTTGTTCTGAATTGTTAAATTGTAGTTTAAGTTTTTTAAATCAACTGCATTTTGTTCAATTTTGTATTGTTTTAGATTTGTTTGTGTGTTTTTGTTTCATTGTAGTAAAGTACAGTTTGCCGTAAGGACTTATTGAATTAATCCAATTTTTATTTGTATATTTTTGTGTTAGTTACTATACATTTTGTTCTTTCCACAACAGCAACACAAAGCAGACATGTCGTTTGCATATGAAATCACTGTTATCTTCAATGTTGTAACTTAATGGTTATTTCTAATCTATATTTGAGTTAATTTGGATCATTATTGGTCTTTATTTATTAGTTTAGTTAATGTTTCGTAATGTATTGTCTGGTCAATAATTTCCACTAGTTAGCATTCTTTTTATTTGTGCATTTTTCGCCACATTTGCGTGTGTTTGCTTTTCTCAACATTTTCCACTGCAACACTCAAATGATTTCAATTTGGAACTAACTTAATTGGAGCACAATAATTTCATTTTCTCTTTTCCTAAAAATAATGATTACTTTCAAGCGCGGTAATGGTGACTTGTGCCTCGCCGTAATTTATGATCATTTTCACTTGCTCCTGTCTCATACTGTTACTGTCTTATTGTTTATGGCATTTAAATTTGATCTTTATTAAATAGATCTGCGAAGAAGACGGGGCATCCTACTTTGCTTGATTATGCTGTAGCAGCAGATACACATGAGCTGGTTGCCATGTTCATAGTTTTAGTTGTTGGTAGCGTTTTACACTTTTATTTATTGCAAGTACAATTTGTAATGTCTCGTTTATTTATTATTACTCTTATTTAATATTATTTACCCAAAATGAAAATTTGTAACAAACTAATTTGAACCATTTGTTAAAATGCAATGATTGAAATGTAACGGAATTCTGCTGTGAGAACATTCGCCTGACCACAAGTTGAACTTTGACAATTTTGACAGAATTCTCACAATAGCCGTTTGAATTTTCTATGACTTATGTTATAAGTTATGTGTATGACTTGTTTTTGGTTTAACGGTTTAATGGTTTTTACTATCTTTTTGTCTCATTTTCTCCAAACACGCTCACTTTTAGCCTAAAAGTTTTATTAGCTTTGAACGAGTCATTAATTTATTTATTTCGCTCCGTGGCTGTCATAAGTTTCTTGTTTGTATTTCGATTAATTTAATAAAATTACTTTAATTTATTGTTCACTTTTTGCTAAGAACAAGTGCGCATCTGTGTGTAATTACAAATCGGTGGTAGAGAAAGGGATGAATTAATTGCTTTAACAAAACTGGTCTAATTAGTCCTTCAAACAAGTCCATTTAGGCTTTTTGTCTAAATGGAATTATGCATTCGAATCTATTTGCATTGTACTTTGGTGTCTTGGATTGCCAAATTGTATCTTTAACATTTTCTTGTGTGTGTGTGTCTGTGATGTAGAATTATTTCTTCTCTCCAGTGCCACATTCTTCCTAATCGCCATCTCCCTAATGAATCATTCTGTATCTGTAGCACATAAATTTAAATTGAGCCAATTGCAATTTCAAACTTTTCATAATTTGTAAATTATTCAATTTACTCGCACCGAAATTGCAATTGTAGATGTAGTGTAGTGTTGCGTTCACAGAATTTAAATTTGGCGACTCTGTTCAATTAATGACAAGTCGCGCAATAATTAGCCACCATTGAGTTGGTTGTGTGCAATGCGTTTTACATAAAGTTTACCCAGATAGTTTAATTTGCGCTCTTTCTCATGAGCACACTCGATGTGTGATGTATTTTGCCTTTGTGTGGCAATCACGCCAAACAGACTGAATTTATTTACTTTGCACTTTGTGTCAGTGTGTTTGAATGTTTTTCCGCCAATTTCTCTCGACCATCAAGTGAATGATACTGACATTATCATAAAGTGGCTTCAGTAATGGTTGCTCTAGTATACGCGTATAGTCTGAATAGTACTGACACCAGCAAACTCAATTCTATGACACTTAATGTTTGGCCTCATGATGATGATGATCACTTGTGCGCGAGAAAGGATTCTTTTCGATTAGATCACTTGGTGATTTGCATAATTTGCCTTGATGGTGGCCTGTGTTGAATGCTGACAGTTGTTTGTTTTATTAACTCGAAGGTGTCTATTGATTTGAGTTTGATTCGATTTCTTACAATTGCCTTCGCCACAAATGATACATCAAGTGGCTACTTTTATAACTTTGTACACTAACGACTATTAAGTGGGCTGTTTGCAAATATACATTTTGATGAATGACTGTACTATTGATTTGATTGACTTGTTTAGTATATTTCACATTTAACTTAATACTATTTTCAGATATTTAATTTATTTCTCTCCCAAACGGAACAAAAGTACATATTTTACTTTATTCATTTGTATAATCTCTCTCTCTGTATAATGTTATTTTCTACAGAATTGCTTATCTCCGAGGGCTGCATTAGTGTTTAGTCTCTATAGCCGTCTCTTATTTAAATGATTTTCCCCAAATAAATTGTGTTCATAACTATATGATTTTTAATTTTGTAATGATTCTTAACACTATCGCGTCATGATGCAGTGGATGGCTTGGCCACACTGTTCTGGTGATTGCTTTATTTACGATATTGCCTCTCTTCATTAATTCTATTAGTAATCTTTTGGTTCATATTTATTCGAGCTTTGTTATAAGCTATAGCTGAGTGAATTCAGTTATGAGATGCAAAGTTATTGCATTCCATTTATGGTGTTCTCTTTCCTGCACTGGTGGCCACTGTCCTCAATAACCCTTTACATCTCATGCTACCGTAATTCTGGAGTTCCAATCTGTGCTACAAGAAGGATACAATAGCTCGTTGCATGTAGCCTTATCATATATAATGTGGCTTGGTCGCCTTCTGTCAGATTACAGTTTGTCTTGTGAGTAATGTCTGTCTGGCCTGCTATATCGCTTCGATTGTACCAGTTCGGACGCCCAATTCTTGCAACTTGTAATTCCATGTGTATCTCATTTCTCGAGAGATCTCTTTGCGTCTCTTGTTGTGTCTAGTTCATTGTTTATTGCGCGCCTTTTCTCGGCCTCAGACACCAATGGTGGCGTGCTGCGGTCTGTGTCCTCCAAACTGGCTCACCAGTCTGCCATTATTAGGTCGATGGCCTTTTGTTTTTGCCACTTATCGCACTATGCCCTACTCTGTGTGTCACCGTCGACCTCCAAATCCTTGTCGAGCCTATTCTCATTCCTGTGAGCTCTATTGCCTTATGCCTAATTCTGACAAACAAACAATCATTTCCTTATTCTTCGGACATCCTCATGAACATTTAGGATTTAACACTCTCTCAGTTGAATTTGTCTGTTTGCAGTTGATGCCTTTCGCTGAGTGGTGTAAACTCGTTATCGGAGCATCTAGATCGGTGAATTGTACTTTGTATCAAGTAGACTACCTCACCTTTCCACACTTAACCCCATTTGGCCTTAGGAAATGAACAATTTGCAGGACACTGTTGCTATAGCCACTTAGCAGATGGTACGACTGTTTTTGCCTTTGAATTGTGTTGACGTTTCGATTGCCTTCCACTGAGTCACTGTCAGTGTTTTTCCTTGACTTGACCGCAATGGCGACGTAATTCCAACGAAATTATTATCACATAATTGATGATTATGATTAATTAGCTCCTTTCACTATTCACTTTAGTGACACATCACGGGTATGACCTATTATTAATTTGATCGGTATTTTCGAGTGTTACCTAGACATACACACAAACCGGATCTATGCTTTGGTCTGCTCGAACGGTTGCAATAGCCCCAAGTGAGCATTTAGTAGTAAACATTCTCCTCATTCCGTTCATTCCATCCAATTGCAGTGCACTACCGCCATCGCATTTTCTCCTCGACGATCTCGTCTGACGATTGTAAGATTCACGCGAAACGATTTCTTCACTTCCACATGAGAGCTAACCTTTTGCCATTTGCAAGTGTCTGTCTGCTCTCGTGTCTACCTAAATGGTCGAGTACACAAATGCAATCCGCATGACTAACAAGTGAAACTGTTCATTGTTTGCTTACTCACTGTCTGGTCTTATTTTGAACTTATTTCTTTCCTTTCTTGCCTTTCACCTTTCCCTCACAGATTGGACAATTATAATACGATTATGATACGATTCTATTTGAACTGCTCTACCAGTTTGATATTTTTGGTCTTAGTAGTATTTGTTTAGTTTGTCGTCGAGCATTAATTTTGTTTGTGTATTTGCATTGAATACATTTCACTAGAGCACTGACAGTGTGTCACTTTGCCTAATCGTAACAAATACGTCCGATTACTTTAATGTTCGTTATGCTTTCGTTGTGTTCATTGGAAAGTTACACTTGGCTAATGAGCCAAGAGAATGGATGAACGCGATTGGTCGATGTGGACAAACCAGTGGAACTACTTAGTCATTCTTGGCCATGGCATGTGCCATTAGTGAGAATCACACTGTACACGAGACCGCCGGGCGCACTCTCACCGCATACAATGCATGGTCGCGTCGAAGTTCATTCATAAAATTCTTGGAAAAGTATTATTAATAGACACTGGTTGAATCACTGTGCTGTGGCGGGCTTTGTTTTGATAATAGCTTTATCGATGCCGAAATAGCAACAGAGTGTCGGGTATAAGGCGAAAGGCCGGAGAGTGTTGCCGCGTTGCTACCACCATGCATGTCCTGATGCGTGTAGTTGCCTGCTTTGAAGGCAACTGTGAGGCCGATGATGTGCCTCCAGTGGTATTGCGATGTACACTGACTCTCCACAGTGCACCGACGATGATCATTGCACAGAGTCTGACTTAGATGCACACCGCGTGATTCATCCCTTACTTGACTGTGTCAACCACTGGCAGCACGACCAATCGCGCACTAGTGACTAGTCATCCTCGACTCACCGACACGATTGCAACCCTCACACATGTGTCCATGAATTAATCTAAATTAGTGTAATACTGTAGGACTTGCGTTCCGCTTGTTGTCGAGTACTTGTTACATGTACTCGACAGTGGACAGTGCCAGTTAGCCGCTTGTTAGGTGTTGTCAATTGTACAATTGTCTTACTCACATTGTCGATGTGATGTGCCGACCTGTGTGCACAGTGGTCGCATTTTTGTCTTGATTCATATCCGTTTGTATATTTCTGTTTGCTTTACAAATTGTCTCACAAGTGTTTTGCAATTCAAACTGACTGTGGCCAATGTTAGCATTATCCGCAACTGTTTCGGAGATTAACTGTACATTAGTGAAGTCATCACATTTATCCTCAGTGTTTGAATATAATCGATTTCTTCTAGGTCAAATTATAGTAATTCTTTATTTCGTTTAGGTAAGCTCTGATTAAGTTAATCGTTAATCATTTGTTTCCATTCTGCAATGATTGTTAGACACTGAATGGCGTCATTACTTCCAAATAGATCTTGATTTACCTCATCGAGCTTTCTGTTGATTAGCAACATAGCTGCGCACTTGGTTGACCCACTGTACAGCTCTTCACTTGATTTGGTTTAGTATTTATCACTTGACAAGTCTAGCTGTATTTGACATTGTCATTTGTTGTTGTTGTGTGTGCTTATACTGATTGCAATGCCTTTCCGTGCACCAATGTGCTTGACATGTCTCACTAATTGACTGTCTAATTAATCACCCTCTAGTGTCCAGCTCTGTATGCGACACTCAATTTATCACTTTACCTGCTTAGTGCGTTCTACTATGCGTGCTGTATGTGTCGACTTTATTGTGCGTCAAGAATGTCAATTTAAAGTCGACCGTCAGCTGACAATGGACAAACACTGTCAATTGGTCTTTGGAGCCCGCATAATCTCTCATTGGTGCCACTTTCTTGTGCGTGTCACTTTACCGCATAAGTCAAGTGATGATTTGAATTGAATTCACTTTTCATTGCCGGTTGGTTTGTTTGTTCAATCTCAATGTCTTTGTGACGATGCAAGCAGATGTCTGCAACCGTAACAAACGCACATTGCCTGGTTCAGTGAACAGTTTGCCGCGCAGTTGCGACTTGTTGAAGTGTGCTGTGTTGCACTGGTGTTGCGTTAACGAACCACTTTGGAAATTGCTCTGTCCGAACCGATTCCTCGGTGAATAAGCAACAAGATCATTTAGCTCACTTCGACTGTCTTGTGCTCGACCAGAAGGAGTGAGTCGCTTGTCCCAAGGCCAGTCAGTACAATCAGTCGGCTGTCCACTGCTATTGTGTACGTCTGTCAGCCGGTATTATTTTCTTGACTCACGATGTCTGTGCTTGTTTTGTGTCATTTCCAGTGTGTCTACATGTTGATTTTGTGGCAAGCTAATGTGTGATGTTGTGTATACACACATGCACCAATGGGCGCATATCGACGGACATGTACATTGAACACTTCCTCCTGAGAGCATCGTTCACTGCTCATGTTTTGTCATGTTTTGCTGGCCATCGTCATTGTTTCCAGTGACACGAACGAGAATACTTGCAACTCCGAAGCTGTCAATGTCCTCACTGGGCCAGTGGTCGATTGAGTCAGTGTCCGATTGCCATCCACACGACCAATCTCTGATGAACTCAGAATGGCTCAGTCCGGCTGACTCAACCAATGAACACCCACCTGCCTCTGCCATTACTCTGTCACTTCTGTACTTTCCATTACCGGTGACCAAGTCGATATAACGTTTATTTACTGTGCTCAAGTCGAAACATTTCCATTGGTTTTGCTTTGTTTCAAGTGACATTCCTTTGTTTATTACGCACTTTTGTTTGTGTTCTATCTTTGTTCTCACTCGTTTCAAGATAAACTCAACTGCCAACAAGTGAGTTCACTTTAATTTGTGCCTGACGACTCGAAGTGTTGAACTGACAATTCATTACATCAGTGACATCAGTGAGTGAAACATCTGTGTTCTACCTGAATTGGTCGCCTCCATCACTGTCACTGTTGTTCAGACTTCACTGTGAACCGATTCCACAGTGTCGGTCGGACATTTGCCCATCGCCCACTCTGAATGGCCTTAATTGATCTGCACTGGTGCGTGATCTATTTGGCTGCATTACCATCACTGGCCACTCTCACTCAGGAATCGATTGACTCATTCTCTGCATACAATGAGCACATTAATCTTGAATGTGACACTGCACAATGAGAATCGAATTGACTCACTTCACTTCTGCTGACCTTCTTTCCGACCATCATCGATTAAGTGACTGACAGAATATATCGGACCAATTGAGTCGTTTGCACGTGAATCGATTGTGAACTTTTATACATACATTGAACAAGAATTGCCCTTCTGTGTCGATTTGTTAATTGAATTGAATTTTCCACTCATTCACTTCAATTAATCACGACACGCATCAACTTTCATACTTCTTTTCAACTTGATCCCGTGCATCCATGCATTGATGTATGTTTGATTGTTTACGTTTGTATTGTCATGACACTTAATAATTCATCAATAGGACGATTTGATTTATGTTTCTGGATCAATTTGCTTGCAATTTTATGATATCTGTTCTTCCCTTTATTGACCTTTGTCATTATTCAACAGACAAATGGGCTTTATCTGGAATAATCACAATTCGCATGTGAATATATTTAGGCCAATCGAGTCAAGGCATCACGTACCGCCTGAAAGCGTCTGTTCATTTAATTGATGAGAGATTGAGTGGCCGAGCAGACGATAATTAGCACAACTCGTAATTGAGTCACCGCCAGCAGTAAATAGCTTTGCTTTGCTATTTGCACTGTGTTGCGATGAAATGAGCCTTTGGAGAGGTTTTCCATATTTCCATTATTGCCTGGCGCATTATCACTGCCGTAGCTTTATTATTATTGCTTGCAGTGAAGGCAACACAAGACTTGTCCCTCGCTCCACTGGTGGCATATATAAATGTATCGCTTTATGGCACAATGTTGTGGTCAATGGACAAATTGGATAAGTTTGTGAATTATAATTTGGCTTGTCTGTTTGTTTGTCTACTTGGCGCACACCACTCGGTGTGCAATGCATTGCCAGGCATGATTGACGCTACCAGAATAATAGAGTCATCTAACTCCTGATCACGTTTTGCCCCAAACCGACAATGCCATCACTAATGCTCAGAGTACCTACTTGTTTTGTTTGCATTTCACTCTCTCCGATGTGACAATAATGGCTTTGTGACACTACCAATCTTTGGCATTAATGCCACAATGCCACAGCCTTACCGATCTGGTTCGAATTGATCCCAACTGGCTTTCTCCATGTTCATCTTTGCGCTGTTCAGGGACACGGTGTGCATTCGTGAATATGACGCAACACATCATGAATTACTTCGAGTCAGTCGTGCTTGCCAGTGACGCCGTTCACTAATCTGGTCGTGTCTGGTTTGATATCGAAAAATTCCCTTTCTCCAAGTACTTTTGCAGTTGATCTCTCAGATGTGACTTGCGAGTGCAGTGTCATCGGATCCAGTTGGACACTACTTGTTGGTTGGTTCATTTATTCTTTACCAGTGGTGTTTGTTGTTTGTTTTTGGTGTAATTCAATGTTTAGTCATTTGAGACTTCGATATGTGGAATAAACTGAATCCAGTACGACTATGTTAATGTCTTATTAACTATTCATCTGTGCGCAGTATACATTTCATCTGAACAAGCTTGTTTGAAGATACAAATTTTTAACTCGTTGACATATGGACTTGGTTTTTCCATTTGCAAATTGATTGCATCTCTTTGAATCGAGTGCAAATATTTGCTCTGTTCAATTTGGACCAATGCACTTTGTCGCTTATTTACAACATTAGTGCAAACACTGCACTGACCTCTCACTGCATCGTTCCACTGTTTAGTGATCTTTCCATTGACCGAGCATCGTGTTGTGTGTTGTGTAGTGCTTCATTGTGTCCCGTGACATAACCATCTCTAGCAGAACCAGCACCAGAACTGTGCCCTTAATTGTCCCATCTTTGTGTATTAGTCGTAAAAGTTAATTGACTTTGAACCAAACCAAATAGGCTTGATGCTTGTGAGTGTGATTTACACAAACAATTACTTACATTGCTCTATGATTGGACAGTGATTGCTGCTGCTGCTTTACTGGTGCTAGTGTTTGTTTGTTGTCCGCTGATTGGACCATTCAATTATTATGCCATCAGTGCAATTGCTTCCCATTTGGCTTTTGCTCTGTCCGAGCCATCGATACTAATCTCTTCATTGGTCTTTACTGCAACTATAGTGATCTATTTATTTGTGTTGCTTTTTGCATGTTTGACCTTTGCCACTGATTTGCTTTGCTACACATTGACTGTGTCTGTTTGTTTGTGGCTTTGTCTAATGACTCATTGGTGTGCATTCAAGCAAATGTGTCCATATTTATGCCTTTGCCCAATGCATATGTTGTTCATCTCGGATGAGTGAATTGAATTGATCCAATTTGGTGAATGTTCATGACGATCACTATCTCAGTTTTGGTTGTTGTTGTAAATGTTCCACTTTTGGTCTTGACTCGAATCGAATAATAATAATAATTCTTATATTAGCTCACTTCACACAGTGTCCCACCATTTTCGAGTGGAATCCTTAGGACTGGTTGCTTGTGTGTCGTTATCGCAATGTAGTGCACGTATCGCGTCCCTGTCGTCTCTTGTGGCGCGTTGTTTGTCTTGTCAGTGCAGCACTCGATTCCATTGTCGATTTATTACGCGTTGCACTCAATGTGAGATAGTTTTGTGTCACATTGGCTCTGTTTGTCTTTGTTTGTTTTGTTGTTTTGCACTTTTTGTTTTTCATTACTGCTTTTTGTCTTTTGGCCTATTTCCGTGCATTTTATGATCCAATCGACCAATCTGTCTGTCTGTCACATTCTGCTCGTCATTTGTCATTCCCATCGATTTGTCTGTTTAACTTTTCACTTAGTATGTCCGTGATTCTCTGTGAACGCAACTCGTCATACCTGAGATTAGGTGCAGAGTGGGTAATGTTGCTCACGACAACTGTGCACATGTCACTCCTTCAGTACACACAACCACTCGTGACTGTCTCTCTCACTCGATCAGTTTGGTCATTATAATTTAATTAGTCTAATTGAATTATGTTGATCAACTCGTTGACTTGTTGGCAGTTGGTTTGCTATTTGTTTGTTTCGGGACAGTGTGACTTTCTGGAACAGACTTGGTTAAGTTGCTTCTTGGCTCTGCGGCAATCACGCCTTGCTCTGCACAGATGTTGCCTCATTAGTCAGAGTTACCAGTGAATACAATGTTAATATACAATTATATTCTCTACCCGTCCAACTAGTCAGCCTCGACCGAACCCTACCTGGCGAGGTTTGCTTAGCATAGACATACACGTACTTGATCTTCTGGCACAACTTTCTCTGTCATTTGGTGTGCTTATGTCTTAATTGGTGTGCACACTTTTCGCGGCCATTAGTGCGCCTCAGTGCTTGATCCAGCAGAGTGGAATTTGTCCCTTTTCACGGTACCCTTGATTGCGTGCTTCACTTAATTAGCCACGATTAATTGATTCCTCTGCCGTAGTCGAGCACTGCTTCACTACAAACTGCAAACTTGGCTCTCTCACCAGTGAGCAACCATTTGCAATTCAACAATCGTTTTCCAGTGAGAAGTTTCACTTGAATTTAGCATTTTTTACTTAATTGGTCTTGTTTTCAATTCCGTGTCGATTAATTCCCAATTTGGAGTATCGAGTGATTGCATTTCGACTGGCTTCCATTACACCAGACCACTGCATTCCTCTCGATGGCCACATTCGATATCCTCGATGGTGACTAGTAAGTTTCATTCACTTACTGCTTCCGAATGAGATCGACATTGAGATTAGTGCCAAATGGTCTCTACTGCCTGTACACTGAATTGAACACTGTACAGTATTGATCGCATTGCGCTATACAGTGTTCAATGCACCTTCCGATGGACACCGGAATTGAGTCGAAACATTTGTCTTGCGTCGTTCTTAAGTGACGCAAGTGTTTCTTCCCGATGTTGTCATAGCAGTGTTACGCAAGTGATAGTTGCACTTTGGTTCGAATCGATCTTTGCTCTGGCCACCGAGTTGGCCTGACCATACGTGATTGTGGCTTGTTTGGCTCGTTTTGCATGTCTCCTCGCAATATTGTTTGCTGGTGCTAGCTCAGTGGGTGATTGGCTATGTTATGTTTTGCACCTGAATGACTGTACTCTCCATAAATCATGTCCGCCAGTGGTCGAATGGTGCACTTTTGGTACCCCCTTTGCAATGTCCCCACTTTGCATCTCTGCTCGGTCCGCAATAGGCATTAGGCATTTATTTATTGCTCTTGTTTATGTGATTGTTTGTTGTGCTCGGTTGCCTGTTACTTACCACTTTGTCCTTGTTCGTGTTCGACCCTCACTTTCCACAGAATCATTATCGTTTATTATCTCGCTCATATGCGTGCCTCGGCTTGAGTCTACCGCGTCCTACTCGATCCACCACGACCGCCGCCACAGCTCACCATGGTACATTGTAAGATTGTGCTTCACTCCCTCTTGGTGCACTCTTTGGCTCGGTCCTTTTCACGGACTTGTTTGCTCGTCTTGCTTGATTGAGATAATAAATAGGCGAACCAACTGGGCCAATGCATCGAGCACCAATGACTAGTGAGGACTGTAGTAACTGTGTGACTGCCAGTGCAGTCACTTCCCCAGAACGAGCAACCGTCCTGCAGTATGGCCATGGCAATCATCTGTCAGTTGGTCTCTTCTTGGAATTATCGCCCACCGCCTCCCATCTCACCATGCGAATTGAGTCTAACCCTGCCTGCACTAATTGTATGTTGACTGTTTTCTCGACCTATTTGAGGACTCGGTTTGGCCTGACAACACGCCTGGACATGGAACGACACTGCTCCACTCCACCAGTGCGATTTTTGTGGTGCACAGTCTTAATTCGATTTGATTTAGCACTCGTTGCAATTGTGCTCAACTCTCAATGGACCAGAGCGCTTTTTTTGTTTCACCAGTCGAGGTCCCAAGATGTTGGATCGTGTGTGTGTGAGAGAGAGAGACTGCCTTTGTCTGCCTCCATTTGTACCGATCGCCATTGACCGAATCAGCAGATTGCAAGCGTTGATTGTGACCATTGGAGTCTACTTAGTAGCCCAAGTGGATCCGTGCAGGCAGATGCCGTGCCGAGCCAAGGACAACTAGCAGCACGGTATCTTGTCTTACTCGGTTGCGCATGCATCCACCAGCAGCAACACGCTGTCGCGCCCCACGTGACGCCCTCACGCTGTTTCTCGTTGTTGTTGTTGTTTCGTATCGCTTTGCTTCTTCTTTTTGTTGCTCACCGCACCACGGCAGACTGGCTTGCCTACTATTGCGTAATAGCACATGCAACTTGTACTAAGGTGCCTGGTGTAACAGGAGCATGAGAACGAGACACAGAGAAGAGTGGTGAGTGTCAGTGAGACGGCACCACCACCACTGACCACTGGCACATGCAGAGTATGTCTCCACTTGCCCCACTCTGCCCCACACTCCTGAAGTTATATAAAGCTTGGCGCGCTTCCGTTGCTCGCAACACTTTACACAACTTGCGCTGGTGACTGTTGCTGTGGCAGTGGAGAAGATTCGGCTTCTTTCAGTTGAGTCCACTTGAGCTTGAACCGATTGCGCCAGACCGACTCGAGTCGACTGGTCTGGTTTCCACTGCCCACTGGTGCGCCCATTGTTGGGCCATTGATCCCACTGCCACTATGACTGACTCCACTCAGTGATGCAATGGACCCATCGCGACCTGCCACTATTTAACTTGGTGTTTCACTTGACACGGCCTCACTTGTTCGTCGCCTTTGCCACGATCAACTTGTTCCTGGTCTCTCATCGATCACCCTTCACTTGGTCTGGTCGTTCTCAACATCCAGCTCGACCCATTCGAACATTGTCATCTCAGAATATTTCCTGCTTCCTTGTTGGGTTCGTTTCGTTTGTTTGATTTCTTCTTGAATGATCTCTTAGTTGACAGGTGTGATTTAGTTTTGATTGAGGCATGCTTAATCGCATTTAAATTGTCCGAATTAATGACACCTTGGATTAATTGATTAGTGCTCTAGTTGATAGTTAGTTCACTGATCGGTGAATAGTGACAGTAGTGAGCTAGACGCGCATTGTGCAATGGCTCCCAGTGCCGTTTTGTTTGCTCTCGTTATCCTCACCAGTCTTTACATTGTTGCTGTCTGTGCCATTAAGTAAATTGGCTTATCTTTACGATATCCTCGACCAATCTCGATCCACTGGTCGATATTGTTTGTCCTGCCGAGTGTGTGTAGTCTCTAATTATTTTTCCCACTTGGTGTCTTCTGCCTTGGCGCTTTTATTGTTCCTTATCGGTATCGGTTGACTTGGAGCTTGGTTAGGTCAGCAGTGTTGTGCCGTTCTCTCGAGAAAGTTGTGCTCCCACTGAGGCAGTGCATCGAGCGAAATATTCCATTGTCGGGCCACTTGTCTTGCCGTCTGTGCCTTTCCTTCGGTCTGTTCAATCTTTAATCTTAACTGCTTTGTCTCTCACTGTCTCTGCACTAACGTTTCTTCTTCTTTCTCCCGCTTATCTCACTTTTCGATTACCAAATTTCACTGGAATTAGGTTTCCTTTCTGGAACATCGTCTATCGCCGAGGAACGCCCATCCGGAGTGTAAGGTCACTTGGCCATTGTACTTCATCAGGTGCTCTGGTGGTGGAACTAACCCATTTGGCTGATTAAGCAACAGACTCGTTCTGTGTTTGATTGGTCCATTGAACCAGGCATCTCTTGGAGTGCAAATATAAAGTGACCTCAAAGCTACGTATTGCTGATGCAGATTGTTGACTCGTGCCGAGCAGAACCAGTGCAGCCCAATGGTCACCAATCGATGGTCATGGTCATGGTGTCATATTTGATCGTTTCCTACCTGTCCTCTCACTTGCATGCTTATTTCTGTCTCTGTTTATTTATCTGTAATGTTTCCTTGTACTGATGCAATAAACACATCCACTTTGATTAAATCACCGAGTATCACATTTCTTTCCTTTAAGCGATAGTTCATGTGCCTTATCGTGTGCAATGTGCCACACTCGATAACGGTCAGTGGCGTTAAAGTGCAACCTCGTTAAGTGACCATTTGACCGTGCCAATGGCTCACTGTTGCTCACTCAAGCCATCTTGGTTGCGAAACCAACAAATGGACAATCCTTGTCTAGGCTGTTTGTTTGTGTTGTGCTGTCAAAAGTCATCTGGTCATATCTCACAGCTCCTTTTCCCTCACGAGTGCACTCATTTGTCCTCGATCGCTGGTCTATTTGAGGTTAGTTTGTCAGTGATGACGGTCTCATCTCGGGTCATTATATTTTTCCTTGGAATCGTCATCCTCAGTTAGTTCGGTCGCTAAGTGGCTCGGAGTGGCTAATCTCATTTGTATCGCTCACAGTTTGCCGACCCCACTGGCTGAGGAGGGGCGGGCTAGTGAGGAGTCAGTGAAAGCATTACTCCAGTGCACCCTCGCTGCACTCACTTGTCCTCCATCGATCACGGTCCTCTGTGATCTTTCCGTTTGGCCACAAGCTCAAACCAAAATTCACAGGAATTTACTAACGATCAATTCTGATGTGTATGTGGATGTGTTGGCAGGCAAGGTCCTCACTCACACGAGGCACATGGTTTTGCCAGTGCCATTTGTCTTGCTTTGTTGTGCCCAATCGAGCTCATCACCATCGTTATCGCATTGCATGGTCGATCATGGCTCGGTGGCATTGTTCTTGCATCCCTTAATTGGATCTCTTTCCAGGAACTGCTTTGACCAGCAATTGATATTTAACTGACGATCATCTCACTGTGATCTATCGTGTGCAGTGATCAATACGTTCACTGTTGAGTGTTGCAGAGTGAGTAATGCATTGCACTGATCGGACTGATCACACGACAGTCTTTGCATTCACTCTCACAGTGCATCTGAGCCCGTGTGGCCATTATCGGACTATCACATGAGCCATTACGCGGGATGCTCACTTGCTACTGCTCAAATTGATCCTATGCACTTGTCTACAAGTGTTCCAAGTGTTTTGTTTTTTCAAATCCTCTTCAACTCATTACGCTAATGCAAACGTATTGCCACCGAGGTGAATTGAAAATTGAGCAGGAACAATGTGCCAATGAATGGCTATTAATAATAGTATTATCGAGAGTATATTCGAGCAGGATCAAAACTACTACATTTCTATTGTGCTACTGATTGGTCATTTCAAATGGATTACCAAACTGACTTGGCCAAATCTGAATTGCAAATTGATCAATTGCCACTGGCCTCGTTGTGAATGGATTCATTTTGCCATTCGTTTGCACACGATGCGTTCATAATCGAGTTTAAAGTTTGCTCCATTTGGCGCACTTTACATTCGCTTATTGCATTACCATTCGACAATGAATCTGTGTGCTCTATGTTCGGTTAGACTTGATTCGATTACCTCAAAACCACATTATCAACATTGTTTTGTTTTACTCATTCAGGTTCAATTCATTTGATTGTTGTTTTGTTGCGTGTAATCGCATCAATGTGTTGGCCAGTGTGCAATCAATCGACATCGAGACTGTTTGTCCATGTGTTGTTGATTCACTCGATGGCATCGATCGATTGCTTCTTTGCTTCGAACGATTGAATGATGTGTCATCGAGTTGCTGAGTTGCACCGATTTACAATTTCCGTCGACTGCAATCCTTGCAATGTTTGTTTGTCTATTTTCGTCTTCGTCGATCTTTTTGTTCATCCAGACAGACCCGTGAGCACTCGATTTCTCCGAAAAGTGTCTCGTGGTTTATGTTTTGTATCTTTGTTTATTTATACTCTGACCGATGTCAAGTTTGTGTCAGTCTTATTATTTGCCATCAATTAGTTGTCCCATTTTGTCGCACTATAATCTGTTTGTTTGTTTGTTGTTTTATCTATTTCAGTAGCCATCAAATATAGCCGTTGATGGTCAGTTTGGTTTAGTCAGCCAATTGATTTGATCTTAATTAGTATCGATTGGAAATGGCAACATTGGAAGCAGCATCTTGCATTCGTGTGGTTCATTTGCAATATTGTCATGTTGAGACATGTTCAAACTGGCCAATTGTGACCACTTGCTGACATAGACACATTTCGGTGTTTGCCATTGCCTTCTATTCACAAAAGATTCGTTTGTTTGCTGTTCTTGGTTGTGCACTTTTATTCTAATCTTTACTCTGTGCACATATTTTGGGAATTGTTTTATTTTGAAATTCAATTTGACCTTCATTTTAGAATTTCAAATATAAAAATATAAAAATAAAAAGTTAACTCCGATACCGGGAATCGAACCCGAGCCTGCTGGGTGAAAGCCAGCTATCCTAGCCACTAGACCATATCGGATTGGATTATGATGACTTAATTGGTAATTGATGTTTTCAAGTACTTTTAGTGACAGGGAAAGTATTTTCTTGAGAGAATTGTGAGAATTTAGTTTGTTTTTGTATGGCTTGTTTGCAACTCTTTGTCGACTCAACGTGCAACACAAACCAGCTGAACGTTCATTCTGATCAGTATGAGTGATGGTAATGGCCTATTAATGTGCCAATCGAATGTCCCATTTGCATGGATTGCATATTTGCATTGTTTGTTTTATTACTTTGTGTCCTTATCGTGTTTACTTGTGTCTCTCCTTCCATTTGGACTCATTCGAGTCAAGTTGCCTTTCACCCTGCGAACATCTTTGGTTGCATCGTCAGTAGAAGGGACGCTATTTCATGTCGCTCTTATCTGATCAATATGACTAGGGCAAATGTAAATGGGTGCTGCTGGTGTTATGATGGTGGTGGTGGCCTTTACAAACACAAATGGATCGTTCATGAAATGTGGCTCACGGGAGCCATTTGTGACATTGTCTTGCTCCAAGTGGAATGTCACTCGTAACTCGTGTATTTGCATATTGCGTAATTGCATTAGCTTCACTAAATTTTTCCTTTTGCTAACAGACTTTATCTCGCCAATTCAGTAATTCGAGTGAGTTTGGAGATTGTTGAACTCTTCCACTGAACTTTGCCTACCTTGGTAAGAACTTTGCTCAGAATTTTGTCCATTTCCGGTCCCATCGAGGTTCAATCCTCCAACAGGAAAGTCACGGACAGTTAGCATTAGTGCCATTCGATCGTTGGTTGCTCAATACCTGACTGAGGTGGTCGGTGTGTGTGTGTGTGTGGCTACATGTTCTTTGTCTTTGGCTAATTGACCGTTTCCTTTTATCGCGAATTTATGTGCGTCCATCACTTGGTGTGCGCTTCGGACGAGTTGATTTCCAGTTAAAGCTCGACTCGGTGTGTGTTAATTAATCTCCCAGTCTGCAGATTGTCTCTGACCACTTGTCCAGTGATCACTGTGCCTTGTCGGCATCTACACTCCGTTCCCGAGCTAATTGTCTTGGCCATTTCGGACTAATTTATAAATTGACAAGATCGAGGTCCGTTGCTTGTGCGGTTGCACTTTGCATCCCCGTGCTTTTTCCCCGCGTTATCCTGCTTTGTGCAATTCCTGGAAGCGATTATTGATTTCGCCCGATCAGCTCGTCCCTCCGCGATGGTTCGCCTGGTGGTGTGTCAGTGTGTGTTTATGTGTCTATCTGTGGCTGTTTGAGTTCGCTCCACTTAGCTCGCGTAATGCGATTACACTAGCACACACTGCGAGCCACTTAGTGGCGCACTGTTGTCTTTCGCTCGGTCCACTCCGATTGTAATTTTTCTCCATTTTAAACTTGCACATGTCCATGGCAGTAACGATGCTGGTCAGACTTGATTGGATTTGGTTTTCCATCTGAGTGCAGCCAAAATGAGCTATTTGGTCTGTGTGTTTGGTCAATGGCTGGAGACCACTCGAGACATTAGCGCCTAGTGCGGTGATATGGCGTTGGAAGTACTGCCTTTTGCTCGTTTCTGTGCTCGCAAATTAGGACCTTTTTAAAGAGCAATTTGTCTTGCAGCTAACTGCAATGAAGCCAATCGATGTGTCGATAATGCTGTCACATCATTGGACACTACACTACTGACCATATGTGTCCGCCCGGACTCGGTCTTGTCCCACTGAACGACTCATCATTTGTCACCATCTTTGTCACATCGCGCCAGACCAAATTGAGTTTTTGTCTTGACTCGTGTTTGTGTTTACTTTGTAACACTTCCTTCCTGTCACATGACACAGACACATGGCTCGTTTCAGTGCCATTTGCCATCAATGTCCCAGTCGATCCATTTGGTACAGAACATTCCATAATGACTGCTTTGCCCTTTATTGCGCACTAAATTATGAGTCAAAACTTGTGAACTTGTCCTAGGCAGACGATGACAAGCGAGACTCGATTGATAGATCTTTGATAGCGTCCCACTGACGCCATTCCACTGATCGGGCGAATTCCTGGAAAAGTGTGCCACTGGCCCGATCTGATTGATCAAATGGCCATAAATCGTCGGGCGAACATTCAAATTGGATCGAACCACATGCAAATATGCCAATTATTGCTCGAATGGGACTTATAAATTATGTCTGCTCATGATCGAGTCGGCCATTACTCGGTTATGGCTTGTTCGATGCTCGATCCACTGTACATTGTGCATTACAGGGTGGTTGCGCTGAATGGCCATTTTTGGTTGATTACTTCCAAGTAGCGATTGCACTTTGTGTCATTGCTCTTGGCAGTCGGTCTTGGCCCGATGCGAACTTGCGAACTCTTTGTCTGCTCTGGGGCGGCAATATGATCCACTGACTGTTCACTTGGTTGGCACATAAATTTGCGCATTTCTCCTCCACAATTCGGACATGGTCGTTCGTTTTTATCACCGAGTGGAATAAGGTCTCACTGCAATGGCTCTTTCCAGTGTCATACTCACTCAACATTGCCTCACTGGCGCATATCTCGCTCGCCAGCATCGAGCTCGATGGTCGTTTCTTCCGACTGATCGTATTTTACGGGATATTTCTCGATTTGATAATTTATTCCTGTTCAGTTGTATACAATGTGGCAGTGGTGATGGTGATGATGAGTGCACTTGCTACAAGCTGGCAATTTCTTGTATCGACCATTCTCGGACCAAGTCGTGTTCACTTTCACTCATTGGAAGGACAATTACTAAATTGAAATTTCAGTATTTACATTTAACTCAATTGCGGTATTTGGGCTGTCGGTGACGTGCTTAATGGATGACACATGGCGACCATATTTGCTGTTTGGTTGACTTTGCTTTGTGGTCCACGAAATAGAAAGGGCAAATAAGTCAAGCCACTGCTGCAGTCATAAATGTGAATAGTCTTCAACTGTCATCAGTGCACCACTGTTGATGATCATCATGACAATGGACCGTGATGGCCGAAATGGAATTTATTGACTCATAACTTTTCTCCAGTCGAGGTGAGGGTTGTGTCCCAATGGCCATGTTGCCCTAACTGGATCCGATCGTGTTTGGCGCCACTTTGGTCGTGGTTATCTCAATCTTGGTTGCTCACTTGTGTGTCACAAGCAATGCCTTTAAGGAACAAACTCGGGTCGACATTGGTCGAGCAATAAAATCACTCGATCCAGCAGGGTCTGGCCACTCGCTTGTCCACGGTTGGCTTGTGTATGACGATAAATTAGGTGCTTTATGCCAGATTGTGTGAGCAAACGTGCACGATGTCCTCAGTTTTGTGCACTCGTTGCTCGAACGGATCCATTTGTGCATGTGGCCAATGGCATTAATTACATAATCAATAGTACATGTCACCATGCACTTGTACGATTATTGTTATTGCCAATGCTCGTTGTGGCCCGATTCGTTTGTCCACTCAAAGTGCACTTCTCCATTCTGCTGCGACACTCTATGGCCCGTATCGAATTGCACCGAGTGGCGATGCGTTTCCTCGGAATCTCTTCTTCCTTACTGCACGACGGACTGACTTTGATTTACCGAGTTGTTGTTGTCAGTCGATTGTGGCCCTCGTAAAATCGTTTGTCGATTGGCTTAATTACTTTTCAGTCCAACGGCATCTACAAACAGTCCATTCTTCCGCGGTGTCCACTCTGCTCCGCTATAGTCAGTTGCTATGCAGTCTTGGTTAATCTTAGGTTTCAATCCAAAGAAATGTCACAATTGGCAACTCTTGGGAACCAGTTCATTATTAACAGCGTTCTTTAGTGGCAATGGCAACACCACTCGTTGACTTGACTCGAGTTTCAATGCTATCTGTGAGCTAATAAGCTCAGAGGTTAAAGGTCAAGCTGGACAACATGTGCGCCGTTCTTTTTGGTCGATCCGATCTTTTTATATTGCTCTTTATGATCACCGTCAGTACATCCAATGAGTGAGTGTACATTTCACTGCCCGATTAACCCTTTTAGTAGTAATAGCACGGATTAACTATTTCGGTACGACCATGTTTGAGGATTGAGTTGTCAGGGAGGACAGTGAGGCACAGGTTTGATTGGTTTGTTTGTGTGGCTTTACCAGAAACGTGCATTCCACCGAGTACTGACGATTACGCACAGAGCTGACCAACACTAATGCTCTGTTGCGTAATGCGCTCGCTGCAAGGGTTCTTTGCACCTTCACAGGGACAGATGGCCTCTCGATGTTTGCATTGGCAACAACCTCTCTTAACCTTTCAGTCGCGCACCTTAACCTGACACTATTCATTCACCTGCCCGAACACTGATTTAGTGTTCGTTTGGTGTGCCCCAGTCTCTCCTTTTCGATCATCGTCGTCACTTTACTCAAGGTTTCGTCACCCAAGTGATGTCTCATCCTTTTGGTCATGTGCCATCTGCCGCCACATAGACAACTCCAATTTGGCATCTTGTCTTAATCCTCGTTCAATCGATTGCCCAACTGTTATAGGCGAGCCATCAATGGTGACCAAAGCAAACAAACCCAACATTAAGGCCTTTTTGTGGCAGTCGATTGCACAAGCTCGAATCGATTTGGTTGCAATGCACTCACCAACGAGTGTCCACTCGGACCGAGTTTCGACCACTTTGTATGACGTGGAGCACTTATCGTGTGGATTTGCGAGACGTGTGTGGCATCACTGTCAAGTGCCATAAACGGCCACCGACAACTAATTGATTTAAACTGTACCTGTGTGCAGTGCTCAGTGCACTCAGTGTTCGAGTCTTTCGGTGTGCATTGATTAATTGGCAACATTGAGATATGACTGAATTACTGAGAAAGATGTTGCAGTGTGGTGTGAGTGGCAATGCATCACTCCTAATGGCTATGTAAATCGATTGGGACGTGTTGGAGGCAGTGGTGGCACAGGTGGTCTGGCCTGTCCGTGCTCGTACAACCCACCGAACTCAATTGATGATGCTCATTTGTGCATCCATCGCTGTCTTTCCAGAATCTTTGCATGTTCTATTGCGATTGAAGACGCCCTGGAGCAAGCAGAGAAGTGTCCATTGGCGCCTCATTGTCCAATCGTGTCTGTCATTTGTTCCATTCGGCATTGCCCTTGTCTAGTGTCTTGTCGGTGGCACTTGTTTAGTAATCTCGTTATCTGGTGATCTCTCAATCAGCTACTGTCTCGATTCAATCAGTCTGCCTCGGTGGCATTTTTTATGTCCTCAGACCAAATGACACACACTAAATCTAACAAGCATCACTTTGGTCAAGTCTGTTAGATAGGTCTTTCTCCAAACTCATTCAAAGTAATTTATTGCTCGCTTAAACATATTAGTCAAGCGAACCGCAGCATGAAAGATGTAATGTGCCCGGCGATTAGCGACCATTTTTCATGATGGCTCGTGGTCGCTTCCCTTGACCAGCCAATCATGAGCGGGTCAATTTGAATTTCACTAAATGTAAATATTGCGCAAGGTTGCGAGCACCGCAATGTGGTGACTAGTGCTCTGGTGGTGGTGGTGGTGGTGGTGACGCTTGCGGCCGTGGTGAGGAAATCAATTGCTTTTATGATTCATTTCGTGCGCAAATGGCTTCATGAGATGTCCGTTCGCATTGACTGCACTAGTCACCAGGCAGGTCGTAAAGTGGACGACCAAATGATGTATGGATGAATGGACGCATGTGTGTTTGTGTGTGGCGTGTGAGATTAAGCAAATGAATGTCAAGTATGAACGAATGAACGTATTAAAATTGTAATTTATTTGACTCTTTTGTTTTTATGGTAATTGGAGCTATTCTGTGCTGCGAGACCAACTCGCTGGATCAGATCTGTCTCTATCTGAGCAATGAGCATCACCACCACCACCATCGCCATTATTGCCTCACCACTGGCGAAGTTATCTCGATCACTTTTACGACTTCCTTGTGTTGCACTCTGGCTAACTGGCTCAGCTCCAATCCCGAGAACTGCGCCGCACTCTGAGACCTTTCCCGTTGGCTGACTCACTGGCTCGATGGGTCACCTTGTCCTGCCATACCCAGTCCAATACTTCATTCTTTGTGGAACTGTCTTTAGTGACGGTGACCTCCTTCTCTCCTTGGTAGCCGTAGCCGAGTGATAGCCTTTTTATGAAGTAGGTGACCTTTTTGTGATGTGCCAGTTGTGTCATTGGAATGGTATACAGGCATAGAGGCTCCATTGATGTCATTCCATGATGTTCACTTGAACGACGAGTCGTGTGTTCCATTTGTAACCTTTCCGCCTCCAGTTATCTTGGCACCTGGACACTGAATTCAACTTGCGACGTGATGGGTCCTTTGTGCAGTGCACGGTGACGGGCCGTGTCATTCATTTGTCCACATTTGAGTGCAAATTAAGCTCAATTAAGAGTCGCCAAATTGTGAACAAATGTCGCTTTCTTAGTTGGCCTGTCTCAATCTGTCGGTGCGTTAGCCCAGGCTCAATAGTTCTTTGTCGAGTCGAGATTATGCACCAGAGCAGATTTATGGTGCTTTGGTGCGTGCAAGGTCCTCTTTGTGGTGCATTTGCATATAGATTGAATTCAATTAAACTCGCCACCACTCGACCGCCATCGCTAAGCATCTCGAGCAAATGGTCCGCTTGGGCACAAACATCTGCTCGTTGCGTGCTAATTGATGCCACTCACCTCCCCCTTCACCTCCCTCCTCTCCCGGTGGGTCACCACTGGAGTGTCTGTGCATTAATTGGCCATCGCGTGGCCCTCTAAACAAACAATGTCTTTGTCTCAACTCGCTTGTGACACCTCAATTGCTTCACTCCGTTCGGGCACCGCTTTCCCTTTCGAATGAGCACTTGGCAGGATTCCTTTATGCCCGAGCAATGAGCTTTGTTTTACCCGACCAAATGAAGCCTGATTTATGTCCAGTGAGTGTGTGCCACCGAGCCCAATGCCAATAATAATTACCAAACAGTGGTGATTAATTTGAATTTATAATTTTATTGCAACTTTCAGTGCACTTTGCTACTCTCTGCTACAGTGGTGCGTGCATGGCCTGTTCGGTAGGCATTATCGTCCTAATTGGCACAGTAATATTTGGCCAAATTTATTGCTTCGTCGTTATGTCCGCCTGGCATCGAGCCATTAACTCTTGGCTCGCAAGAATATTCCCGATCTGCACCTTGTTTGCATTAGGCCAATTAATCGTCTAATGAGCATAATATTGGTTTAATGTATCGCAGTGCAGTAGATTTATTGGCCAGTGGGTGATGCACTACTTTTCCCAACAAAAGGCACACACTATCGAATGTATTACATATTTGCCTGTTTGCATGGGCCTCATTGATGAGATACTTGACGGACATCGTCAATTGAATAGACAGAGGCAATAAATGCGACCATTTGGGCAATTAGTCAGTCGAGGTGATGTGTACGTTGCTAATGTCCATTATGAGCTGTTTGATGGCAATCAGACGTGATTCTCATCGATGGTATTCGCACAATGGACTATGGTCAACACTCGCTTTCATGTCCTGGCTAGTATGTTGATCACCCTGGCAGATCTGGCTTGGGATGTTCACTTTCATTTGAAGATAGTTTTATTGAGAATAATAATAATTTAACCAAGTGATTTTGTGGTCAATTTTGAATAGCATGTTAATTCGTTTCGCACTTTGGCACACTGTTGGCGAGTCGTAAAGCGTGTTTATCCGTGTATCGATGTGATTGTATGCACAAGAGGCCTCGACTTATCACTAGACCGATCTATGGTTCGCTAATTATAGCACTTGACTGAGTGCGGTGCATCACTTGGCTGGTGAATTAGATCGACGCCTCTCCGATCAAGTGTCCCTCTGCATTGTTCGTTAATGGCTTGTATGTTTGGCAAAACGGTTGCTCGATATTACGCGTTATGACTGGATCGTCAGTCATTACTGGTCTATTGGTGACTGTGCATGATGATTACCATTTTATTGGCAGTAATCATTGACAATGGGCACTTTGGTAACTTTGTTTGACCGAACTTGAGTGGAGCAAGTTTTAATTATACAAAACAATGCTCGGTCCCATTGGTGGCCAATTCTGGCTGGTCTAGATTGCTATTTGCAGTTGCTCACAATCACGCGCACTTTGGCGCCATTGCCTCGGAAGGTTTCACTCCACTTGGCTACATTTTCCATCTTTGGCCAGACAGACTACTACCGAGCGAGGCAATATCGATTGGCCGAGTGTTTGTGTCTTGGTGGTGTCCTCCGTCTGTGAACATCATTCGCTACACCATGCCACAATGGCTTCATCTCGAATGGCGCCATTGGTGTGACCAGGCGAAGGCTACTTCCCAGGAATTGCTTTATAGAGTCAGTCCATTGCACACGCACGCGTTGCTTCTGTCTGTGGTATCCCTTTCGATAGTTCAGGTGCCCATTTGTACAATGATCACTGTTGGCCTTGTAAGCACTTTCGTTTGCGTCTGTGCATTCGCTTGAGATAAAATGGATATGAGACTTTCCAGATAACTACACCAGGACTGCAGAGGAAGGGACAGACACTGGTTTTGCGAAATAGCTTTCCCGGTTCGTCTGGCCTGGATACACACACGTTCGCTACTTTTGGCTACATTCCATAGGGAGACATCTTCCACGGCTACAATTTGCCAGTTGTCGAGACTTGCTGTTCTTTGTCTTGTCGAAGCCTCCATTAGCGATAAAAGTGTGTCATGAAGTTACGACTTGGACAAGGCCAGACTGAGACACTTTCCCGATGAACACATGCGCACATTCTCCATTCTTTTAAATTGGCCTAATTTGTCCTTGGGTGCACTGTTGTACTGTTTGAGTCCTGAATTGTTCCTTGACAGAAAATGGTTCGCAAGTTTGACAACTTTGCATTATTAGATTACATTAGGCCAATAGAACAAAGCGCACTGAAATCGAACCCTTCCCAATGGCGGAGACGAGATTTATGTTCGTTCGAATGGGCTTGATGTGGGCATTGGTTCACTCGGTTGCAATGAAGGGCTTTCCCTTCTCATTCTCTCAAGGTTAATCGTGCCTAACTGATCGTACCTTTCCAGGAACTGGCCTCGTCGATCACATTGACATTTGCATAATATTCCGACAGACATAGTTCCATCAGTAATTGGCAAAACGATTAAGATTTTACTATCTCGTTCATGGTGCTTTTCAAATGAACCAATGGATCGATTGTCAAACGCAAATGGATATGAATCGAATTTGTCTCTCTGGCTTGTGAGTGGAGAGTAGTGTCGCAGTGACGCCAATTCAGCCACTAGTGCACTACAGTCTCCATTGGGAACAATTAGACTGTGCCACGGAAAGTGTTCGTTGTGCCTTGCATAACTTGCCACTTTGCTCGTTGCCATCTTGGTTTGTGTTTGCGTATCAAAAGTGATTTCCAGAATGGTTAGTGTGAATGAGCTTAATTTTTGAGACCTAATCTCGACTAATTAATTAGCAAACATTGTGCTAATTAATAATGATCCTTTGCCTAGTCTCTGTTCGGGGCTTGTCAAGCGCGCTTGTTAACGGATTGCTTGCCTAATTAGGACCAATTGGCATTCGATGGCCACCAAAAACGGTTTCGGGCTGCAAATCGTCTGGAGTGTATTGTTTTGTAGTTGGTCCGCTGGTTGACACACTGCAGTGCAATGTTGACTTTAAAGTGCCCTCTTCAGTGCTCACACTTAGTCTAATTAAATAATTTGCCTGTCTGTCCGTGTTGGCTCGAGTTGTGTCTGGTTGTGTGTTGTAATAGTTAAGCTGATTAAGGCTCACTGCGAGACCCTTCGAGATGCTCTTTTGTGGTGTCGTTCGTTAGTTTTCTCTTCTTCATTCTGCCTCATTTCATTCGTGGGTAGCAAGCTTTTTGCACGAATTTTGATTGGAATGGTTTGATTCGCTCGACGATTAATCCGTTTGCTGTTTACTTTGCAACAATTGCCAATTTAAATATTTTGTCTATTTTCGAATTCATATTCAAGAATTGGAAATTTAATTGAATTGTGCCACTCAATCAGTGCAACTATGAAACTAGTCAGACTTGAGTTGTGTGCAAATTAAATCAATTCCAAAACGGCTTAGACTGGAATTGTCTTGAACAAGTCTCTCTGAGTCGCATTTGCAGAACTCACAATTCATTGCACGGTCGAATGTTGAATTTCAATTACGAATTAGCACGAGTTGATTTGAACGATTGTGAGGGCAAAGTTTGCATGTCAAACAGTCCAACAAACCATTCTTCACTGGGCCAACTCAATCAGTGCCTGCCAACTCTTTTTTCGGTTAGGTGAATGAGCATCGCCGTTAGACTATTTGCCTTCTGGCAATTTGGCAGTTGTTTGCACTGTTTGTTTGGTGGTTAGCCTCTGGTTGGCCACCAAACTCGTGGCACCTTTGTGAATAATTTAGTATTTAGATTCCATTTGGACTTTGGTCTTGTTGTCGATTCTTCCTAATTGGACAGATTTGTTTTGATGCCTTTCGTCCATATGAAAAAAAACATTGTTTTCGGTTGGTTGATTTGCTGTGCAATGGATTGTATAATATATAAATTATAATGCAACGAGCATATCTAATTTCTTGGAATCATTTCGTCCTCACAATCTATAATCTTGTAATTACGCTTTGAATGATATTTCGTAAGAGTTTGATGTGTACAATATTTGTTTTAGATGAAAGTACTTGGTCAGTGAGTCGTTATTAATGAAAAAGTATCCTTGATAAGCCACTGAAAGATTCGGGATCACATCGAATAACTATGCTTTGCTTCTATTCTTACAACGCACATTGTCCTCAAAGTTATCAAAGTTTTATTTTCAGAATGTTTTGTTGGCGAAGTACGTTGAACATTGTTCAATGAACATGTCAGTTTTGTGTGCATTTATTCTCTTGGGCTACAATTTCCTGTCGAATCTCTTTACCTCGATAACATCTCTCCACTAAATGTAATTATCCACTGTACGATTGGGTTAGACAGCACAGGTGCCATCTGTGGCAGTGTGTTATAGCATGTATATACAGCGTCAGTGGTCAATTAGCACACAATCTGTCAGTCTCCACTCCCAGTTCGTTTCCATGCTGTCCTATCATATTCATCATCTATGGTTTGTTTCTTTGGCCACACTGACGCCATTTCATTTCCTCCGTTCAATCTTCGTTGTGCCATTCAGTAAGTGTGTATCCCACCTTGATGTATCCATTCGAGTCTAATAGAGATGTAATGATCACGGCTAGCCAGTAGCATTAGACCGATGTGATGATGTTGCTCAGTTACGGAGTGTCCATCGACAGCTGTGTGTGCACCAATAGGTCGTCCTTTGCTGGTAGAGCGTGGGAAATGTTTACTTTAGTACTGGCGTCAAGTAGTGACACGTACCTGGTGGTGACGAGGTGGTGAGGCGAAAGGATTGCATCACGCCTCGATGTATTACCTGTCCGTTCGGGTGATTAATGAACGAGTCATTTGAATAAGTCTATAAGTGCACTTGTGCTGTGTGCTAGGTGTCTCGTTACAGATCGGCCTCCTTATCTACGCATCTAGTCATCATCACACCTATTGACTACCACATTGTCTCATTGTTTACTATTTATTATTGTTTGTATTCTTCACTGTTTGCATTTTGCTCGCTCACTATTATCGTACATTGCTTCACAGTTTGACACCTCCGTACCTCTATACTTGTCTATGGTTTGTTTGATAGCTTGATTAGACTCGCCTTGATATGATTCGATTTTCCCTCAATCTCATTCATGGAATCGTTTCTCATTATCAATCAATTAGCAGTTTGTCTTGTATTGCCGGTGGCAGTGATCAATTGAATCAATTCAATAAATTACTCCATTTATCAGCGATGCTCAAGTTGACAGTTCAACAGTGGGCAATTACTTTGCGGTGATGATTAACTTGTTGGACAATTGTGCAATCGAACGGAACTGTGATGGCTGGCAGCAATGTAATTAATAGATTGGCTCGATGACATTTGTCAGGCCGAGCGGTGGTCACTTGGCTCAACCTGCCGAACTTGGCCATCGCTGCCGGCTATTCTTCCACTAATTGCTTTCTCCGATGAAGGCTTTGCACAATTACCACTAATTGTTGGCCTTGTGCTGTTGTGTTGTGTTCTGCCCGGTTTGGTGTCTTTTGTTGTGATGCGTTACAATTACACTGCTACTGACCAAGATTGCACTCATTCGATGCTTTCCTGTGAATCGAAACTTTCTCACGACTCTCTACTGAGTCATCCTTCGATCGATTCACTTACTTGTTACTTTGACTTGACTCAAGTCACTTAAATAAAGTAATTTATCAATGAGATCAAATCCCCAAGTATATCCAGTGCACTTGACACTGACCTAATCAAATCAAAGTTGCAAATTGTGAAATTATTTTTTGGAAATCATGGACAAATCGATTTTTGATAAATTAAAGGCTAGTAATCACGCTGCGCCATCTAGTGACGGAAATCACAGATTTGTGTTTGGTTTAGTTTGGTTGGCGTTCAAAAGAAGTCTCTAGCGTGCATCATAGCGATCGTCCGACTTGTCATATTAGAGTATATACTCAACTCGTTCTGCCTTATCTTTATTGTCGATTACTCGGCCGTAAAGTGAACATTTAATGTCTGTGAGGAAATCAATTACCAAACGACCACTTGCGTAATTCAAACAATTTCCTCATTCAGTGCAGCTAACCTACTTTGTCTTGTGAGATGGCCTAAATGATCTCACAACACATCTTTTCTTCCCAATTCAGTGATTAAATTATATATTATCTTTTACCTTTTATTGAATATATTAAATAGGACACAAAACGTACAGTTCTCAATCGTTAGTACTTTATTGAATGACCAATGGATAGGAGTGTGTGTATGTGTATATGTGTGTGTGTGTGTGCTTATGTGTCGACAAGTCAATTAGTATGATGAATCATTTGCATATGGCAATTGTGTTGATTTGTCCGGCGGTGCAGTCACTGATTGCTCATCTGCTCGGTCTGGTTGGAGTTCATTTTTGTTGGTTGATCAAATTAGGTTTTGGGCTGGTCAGCTCATTTGCCTCACTGCTACAGGAGTGGACACTAACTCGGTGTGTGCCGGTCTGTGGTCTTTGGTGTGTGGAGTGGTGTTCTGGTGTTGTGTTGTCTGCCTCAGTGCTCTAGTAACATTTACATTGCATTTGGCTTTGAATGGTTTGTCATGTGGTGCAGTGTCCTGTCGTACAAGAAGGGAAAAATCCGAAGGGTAAAAAGGAATGTAGTGCTAATGTACTGTGGTATATGTGAGTGCTGTTGCTGCTGCTGCTGCTTTGGTACAGAGGCCATCCAACAGTGCTTCTCCAGATGGTCCAAGTGTGGAACGATTGGTCTGATTGATGTTGGCCCATTCGGCTCGCTGTTTGGATGACTGCTCTTGTCCTGGTGGCACTGCTCACATGGCCTTCATTATTTCGCTTCTACCGTGTCCTTTCGGGTTTTGTATCCTCGGAATGTGGCCTGGATCTTGGTGGCCGCTTTCTCCATTTCGGGATCGTTCAGATCGATGTCCGCCTGTGGAATAGACCAATAGATCAGTTGGATGGTTAGGGGTGGCTGAGACTGAGATCACTCACAATGCCCTCCTCAACTTCTTTGTCTTCCTCCTGTTTTTCCTTTTCTTCTTTGGTCTCCTCTTTGGGATCCTTTTTGCGGGCCATGTAGTTTTTGAATCCGGCTTGTATTTTCACGGCAGCCTTTCCCACCTCGGGATCGGTAAGATCGATGTCAACCTGCAAAGATAATTGAAAGTTGGAAAGTGAGTGAAGTCAACGACAACAACACGTCATACCTCTTCATCGGCCATTTGAGAATTTGCACTTTCTGCCATAGTGACGATTGACGGCAAATGAAACAAACAACAAAGACATTAGTGGCACTCGGTCGAAAGTATTTCAATGTTTGCTTTGTTTGTGTGTGGTGTTTGTTTCGAAACGGCTTCCTTATGCCTGCTAATTCTCATTCTTATGTGGCCTTAGTCAGTTTGGCTCATTTAAAGTTTCTCTTTGCCTCTACTGAAACGGTTAGAATGAGTCTTATGATGACAAAGACTTCAATTAACTGAGAAGTTAAATTAAAGAAAGGGTATCGAGCAGTGTTTGCTCACACGTGCATTGCCGGAGATGAGTAAGGCAAGGTGTGAACCAGTCAGCCATTGACGTCACGCAATTAGATTTTATCCTAGCTATTTCTAGGCGATGGCAAGTGTCGGCTTGCTGTCTCAAATTAGAATGTCTCCATTGGCCAATCGATATGAGGCACTTCTCAATTCTATGGTTCACATTTCTCATTTCTTATTTCTCATATCGCCTACATTGGTGGTGCAAGTCTACTCTGTGGGACTATTCTCCCAGGGCCATTTAGTACAGTTATCGCATCAGTGTGTGATCACTAATTAGCAATCGATTGATCCTTTGTGCCACCGACTGAGTCTGGTTGTGCATCCAAATTGGCACATTCCCACAGTGGCATTCGCAGTCAAAACAGTCAATAAAGTACTGATGCCATGCAGTCATGATCGTTCAGTGCACCAATTAGGCAATCTTTTCGCGTCACTACTTGGCCAATAGCGAGTGCCACTGGCCACCACCTCGATTATTTCCGATTGATTGTGTCCATTCGGGTCGAGTGCTTCACGGTTCGCTTCACTGGCAATGTTTACACTCGTGTGGTGATGCCTTTTGTCTTGCCAGTCTAGAATGCTGTGTCTTGCTCAGCTCGATGGAACGTTGTTTTGCTTTGAACTTAATTGCAATTTGTTATTATTGGTTGAGCCTTGTTCGCTTGTTATGTCGTTTGGTCGTAATTAAGGGTTACATTTCCTCGAATGTGGACCATTAGTTGTGATCTATGAATTTGACATCATGCGACAAACCGCTTTGTGATGTTGGCTCGTTTGCTTCTCGTAGGTTCGTCGTATGAGTTTGCTCTTACAACTATCCCATTTAATCACATAAAATTGCGATCAAGTATGGCACTTATCATAAGTTTTTTGCCTCTATCCAATAGAACGAGTCTGTCGCTGACGTTATTCACTTTCTAATTTGGTAGTCACTCACAATTAGTAATTGGTTTACATTGTCTGTTGTGGGTCTATGCAAATGTGTGCACATTAATTGCTCTAATCGGATTGGCTGCACTTTGTTTATAAAGATAACTGCGAATATATATTAAGCATATGCTTTACTTGGTCGCACTTTGTTCATAGGCTTTGGCATTTTCTCACCATTTACTGAACTCAGTCGAATGAATTGAACCAGTCGGAACTGTTCGAGCTGGCCATTTGCAATTCAAATGGCTATGCCACACCAAAATCTGGCAAAGTGAGGTACTTTCTCCACCGCGAACGGATCGAATCTAAGATTGTGTTGCACGCAATTGTGCCGTCCGATTGAATTGAATTTTAATTTGTGCTTGTCAAATGACAAATGGTCTCGCTGGCTAGTTCAAATGCTTTCTGTCATTTTACTTCAATATGAATGCTGCTGTTCGATATTGGGTGACACTCGAGCGAGTGGTCATTTGCATTGGCTCAAACGCTGAAACGTTTCATCAAGTCGCAATTGGGTCACTCTGTGGCATTGCGAATATACCCGACCGACACCGGTGGCCATTACCAGCCGAGTATTTACCATTAGTGGCGAGCAATCGGGCCAATAATCGAATCGGCGGTAGGTCTAATGTGGTCTGCCCGTCTGGTTTGCCATGGCACTTGTTAGGTCTGTCCCACTGGCCATTAGTATTAATTAATGCTTGATTAAAGGTGTCTCGCCCTTTGCTTGTTTGTTTGCTTTCCTGCCATACATTCTCACTCTATTTCGCCTATTGGTCTCGGCACTAAATCTCAATGCACTGTTTTACCTTTGCTTTGGTGACCCATTTGGTGTCGACTCACTCACGCAATGTCTTCATCTTCAACTCAAATGGCTGGTCGATAAATCTCCCGAAAGTGTCCTTGTCGGGTTCTGCCGTTCAATATATACGAAATGGTGATTTGCATTCAATTTATAATTAATAATCAGCCCTGGACGGGTTCAATGGCGTCCTCACTCACTCGGTCTGCTTGCCATAATTAGGATTGATTGTTTCCTTGGTGTCCTCGTTTGGCCTGTGTTTTGTGTTAGGAAAACCATTCTCGGAAAGAGTACAAAGAAAGGCTTGCAGCGCCGAGTCACAATGCTCAACTAGAATATTCATTTTGACATTGCCAATTGCAGTGTGCACTGAATCACTTGGCCATTCATTCAGTGTGGCTCACACTTTGTCCTACTCTGAAATGCACTCTGATTGGCTGTTAATTTACAATCTGGTGGCTTCGCCATTCACATTGACAAGTGAGCAGCAAATTTTGGTTTCAATCATTTGAGAGCGATAATTGATTGACTCCACTCGGCACCAAGAAGAGCCAGTATTGATCCATTCAAATTGGCGAAAGGCAATATCGAGTGCTATAAATACATCACAGCATCACACCACACTGCCCTTTGTTCGGTTCTCTTTAAGACTCGATCAATAAATAAGTTAAAAATAAATCACAGCATGCTGCTCCTTTCGGTACCTTGCATCGCATCTCACTATCGAAAATATATATTGGCCAAATCGGAACATTTCATTAAGGTATTTGTGTGCTGCCAATTGTCAATTCCGAATGGTTTCCGCTAATTCACTTAATAGAATGTTTTTTTCGTGGAACCTGTTTATTAATGTGGAAAAGTGATTTGGATCACTTTCCCAAATGAATTGATCAAGTGTCGTCAGTGAGGCAGTTGACAACACACTCACTACAGACTCTGCATTTATGCATATCGTCTTTTCCATCTCGACTACGTAGTGTCACACTTGCACGTTCACTATGTATGACACATTGCTATACCAGTGTGATTGTTTTATTTAGATTCGATTGCAAATTGTATTTGTTCACAGTTGGGCTCGACACAATTTGGAACCATTCTTCTTCTTTTTGGTTATTATCTTTGTCTCACACTAATGAAATACTTTGCACTGGCAAGTGCACAACTGCAACATACAACACATTCGCTTTGGCATACACACACACACCGAGACTCTATTCGAGAGACATCGGCGGCAGCACCTAAATCACAACACCGACAGTCACCACCACCAAACTAACGAATAAATGAGAACATAAGTCCGCGAGCAGACCCAAAACAAACGACGCACGAAATTGCAAATAAATAAAACAGTGCAACGCACCATTGTTGGCTAGAGAAAGACCGACAAACGAGAAAGGAACCAAAGAAGACAACTAATGGCAACCAAGGCAATGTCGGCACTGGGACATTTTCATTTTATCACCAGAGAATTACATTAAAGTGTTTGTGTCAGTGGAGCACGTTATGCATTCGTTTACAATCGAGTCGAGCAATTGGTTGGCCAATGCGATCGATTTGGGCCAGATTGGCAGCGAGATTGTACACGATTGTATGCATGACTGTTTGCTCGGTGGTCGGTTGTCTGTCTCGATCAAATATCGAGCTATTACTACTCGCAACACATGCACACGAATCATTCAAAATGAAAAATTCCATTTTGAAATGAATTTCCAATTGTTTCGCTAGCAAATGCACAAATGTCCATTCAGTTGTTGTTGAGTTGTTGGCGAGCGGACATGGGAGTGGTGTTGTGTTTAGTCGGCTCGTCTCTCATCGCCTCCAATCATATCCATTGCCGATAAATGCAAACTGACAGCTTTGAAGTTGATTGTTTCTCTGTTTGCAAACACTTTTGGCAAGGTAATTGAATCGACAAATCTGCCTGACTCTCGAGAGTTTCACTTCACTTTGGCCTAATTCACTGCTTAATGGCGAGCAAATTCTGGGATTCACTGTTCAGTGACTAATTAAAAAGTTTTGCCCCTTTGGCTCAGTTCAAACGCGACTAATTGGTTAATTTGAGTTTGTTGTACTACTTTGGAACTATTTTTCACGCTCTGCAATCATTCGATGGCTTTTCGGTTAAATTTAAATTTAAATTCAATGGAAACTGCAAATGGAATTTCAATACTTCCTGTAGTTTGGATACTTTACAGCATAAAACTCGCCACTTGAAACAAGCCTTGGAAAATTACACTTGAAGCTGAATGCCCTCGTTTTTAGTTCTTGCAATGTATGGGCAATTGTTTTCAATTGACGATGACGTGCACAAGGTCCTTAACACCGGCCCGAAGAGATGCTTACAAATGTCGTTAATTATTTGCCTAATTCGATTGTAAGGTTATGTTTGGCAGTGTGTCGCAATTGCTTTCTCTCTGGCCATTGTCGGCAGTTCGTTGGCTGCACAAATATTGACTTGACAAATTCAAAACGATTCTATTTGCAATTTGCATTTAGGCAAGTTAACTTTCTCGCTTCTATTGTAACACTCAATTCAATGTAGTGCAATGTAGTGACAAGGAAGACACTCACTTTCACTAGTGTTATTTGCATTTTGTTTCGATTTGCTCGTCCGAGCTAAGTTTCGTTGACTAGTGCTGGAGCTTTGTTCGGTCTCAGGCAAACACTTGCTTGATTGGCAATCAATTTATTATTATCGCCAGGTTTGTCTTACTTAAAGTCTTCTAGACTGCATTAATGAACATTTCACTGATTTGTCGTGAACAATTGCAACATCACAAAAGGTCATACAGACACAAATGATTGCACTCCTAATTGGCTGACATTGCTTTGCTTGTTGCCTTCAGTTTTAATCTAAACTATAGTCGGAAGTAATATATTCTTTTGTTGCAAATATATTCGCTCGTGGAATGAGAGGCAGCGAGTGAGTGTTTGTGCAACGTCGAGGGTGGTATGGTGCTGGTCGATGGCCATGTGAAAAGTGGCGATAAGACCGTAGGCCACATTGTCATTGGTGACATTGCTTTCCAGTTGATGCGTCGCGCCATGTCACTTATCTGGCTCTCTCGTTTTGTCTTGCTTCATTATTCTAATTAAATCAACACACTCACTCACACACATACTCACTCACTCACTCACTCATTTTGTCTCCTCACAGCGAGCAATTGTACTCAGTTGCCTTCGACTTGGTTCCATTCGACTGGCTCGACCGAGTCACTGCTCAAAGGTATCTTTTCGGTTGGTCTATTCAAATTGGCTCTTTTGAGTGGACCTTCTGTTTGAACAAGCAATACATTCGCTTTGTGCTTTTAACTAAAATTCCGGACGAGAAAGAATATAATTTTCAATTCGCCCGGGATTTGATTGAAATTTCAGTGTAGGTCTGTCTTTGGAAGCATTCTTACCATCGTACCAATACAACGAACTTGTACACTCAATGCAATGCTCCGTCAACACTGACTTTGGCATTAGTGACATTTTCACTTGTGTGGACTCAATCAGCTTGATATTAATACCAAATGAAGTGGTTACATTCAAATTAGTGTCGCTTTGCTGTGTCATATTTATGTCATAAACGAATCGACTCAGTTGGTTCACTTTGCGAGCAGAACGGATCGATGCAGTTGGCCGAGTTGGTTAATCGTTCACTATTTGTGTTGCCTTTTATGCAAAGCACAAATGAATTTATTGCTCAATTGAATTGAAACTGTCGCTTTGTTGGTGCAAGTGGATCTATCTATAAATAGACCGACCAAAGTGACTCTAGTTGTGTCGTTGCACATTATTGATATCACATTTGACTGCTCTCGGTATGATTTGAATCGATCCACTTATGTGCCACTTGGAGTCCATAACCAAATGTTTGACATTTGATTTGACCAGTCAAGCCCACTTCGAACGAATCGAACCGACATTTGAATGAAATGGATCGTTAATGAGCGATTGGCCGAACCTGTTTGAGTTTATGCTTGTCCTCAAAGTGAATCAATAATTTACATGCACGAGAACTTGCTTATGCTTTTTCAGTAGACAACATTTGACTTTCGAGATTGACAGCACTTTCCAATTTGGGCAATTGTTTTTGGTTCAGCATTGGTCAAATGGAACTTAGCAGTGCCACTTATGCATTGACTTGGCCATGAAGCGACAGTTGGTCGAATCAGTGCCCGTCCATTGCACCGAATGCATCATCTGGTCGGTTGTGCGGCAATTAATTCATGTTTAATTACAGTCTCGGTGTCTTCTCCCGTGCGGCCACACTAGTGCCAACATTAGTGCCATTGCTCAGTGCTTGGCTCGCATCTAGTAGTAGTTCTCAGTATTGCCAATTAGGCTGAGCATTGCCAAGCATTAATTAATTCTAATTACATTTGCTCACATGCATGCCGCATGCATGCAACCAACGTGTGGCACTGTTCAATGCTCTGATGGTGTTCTATGTGGCTTGTTTCACTGCATTCTCGAGCCTATTTCTTATGTTGTTTGATTAATCTCAATGGTCGATGAGAAGACTCGTTTGTGTGATGTTTGTTTGTTTGCCTCTCGGTTTGGTTCGACATGCCGAGATCGAATCAAACATCTGGCGTGAGCCAGGAAAGGCAAAGGCAGCGAACTGACTTGTCGGTTCCGATCTTGGGTCTATTAAGGTATTGGCCTGTTTGGCTGCTTGCACATTTGTTTGCCATCGCGTCAAATTAGTGCGCACCAAATCTAATAGATTGAGAATTTGGTTGCACTGCACTGGGCAAGCTGGAAATTACATGCAGGGAAGTGGCACACTGCTTGGCTCGGCTTGATTGACGTACTTGTCAAAAGACAAATTGCCCTGCCTCAAGTCGGGCTGACACTTCGCTTCACTGGGGCTAGTTCGGCCAGTGTCGGCTCGCCACAGGAATGCATTGTGCATTGCTCAGGTCGGTCATATTAACCTTCGCCTATTAATACTTTTACTGGTTTAAATGACTTTTACAATAAAATGGTGCGATAGGCTCCCTAGTCAATCAGTCCGTTACCGAGACTATAGACTATATTCTCTTGGGTTACAAACTCAATAAAAGCTACTCCGACAGTGTAAATTGAATTTTGCCTACTAAACTCGGTTTGGGTGAAGTGATGTGCGTGCTGGTTTGACTGATGTCGATGTGTCTCGGTGTGTCGCAATGTGGTTCAATGGGTCTCAATGTGGGTCGATGTGGCCTGGCTGGTTTGACTGTTGGTATTTGCAATCTAGACAAACAATCTTGTGGCACATTGCCTCGCTAGACCAGCATTGCCACTCGTGAAACATGCCAAGCGTGTTTGTCTTTCCAAAAGAGTGAAATAAAAAATGATTTTGCATTAGTGAAATTATGTCTTAATGGATGAGTGCGATGGGTGAGATTGGCGAGAGGCGCTGGTGCACTTGTGAGATGGGTGCGGTAGTTAATAGTGGTTAATAGGACATTACAGCCAGTCAAGTACCGCTCAGACCTGACACTCACCACCAACTCGTGTTGGTTCATTCACTCTTTCATTCACCCGCATAGAGCAATTAGTTGCATTCTTACAATTGTCCAATTGCAAGTTAACTTTTACTTTCTCCCTTTACACATGGCACTTTGCCCTTCTGGTTGGCCTAATTCGAAAGTCATAAATAATAGCTTAAAACGCCATGAAACATTAATAGACAGCAATAGTCATATTTTACATCTGGATTGCAAATTAGTTGGCAAGCGTTCGGCAAGTGGCTCACCACGACCACCACCACTGACCAGTGCCCATCTACTTTAACCAATTGGTCTCATATTTGAGCAGTAAGCAGAGCTCACATCTTTGTGGCATTGGACAGCTCGTCTCACTGGGCCGTTCTAGCTCAGGTGCGCTTTGCTATCGGTTTAATTAGTTGGCTTCACTCCATTTGAGTTTGCCTTTATGGGTTCGTCTTTATCAACATGCATCGAGGCTGACAAACTCATAAATGAAATGACATTTGGCTGGAAGTGGTATACAATGAAATCACTTGCCTAGTTGACGGCAGACGCCAGTCAAGCAAGTGCAATGCTCGGTCGATTGTTCTTCATTAATAGGCGTCATATAATATTAACTCGGTATATTTGCTCGGTGTGGCCTTACCCACTGTCTGCATCGTTCTTTCAATTATTCGTTTGATAATAGCACTTTTATTGCCGTTTAGTGGACGATTTGTTTGAATTAGAACCCGTCACCCGCGACTCACTGGCTCGTCTCTGTCTAACATAGACTCGGCAGGCACTGGCATTACTGGTCACATTGATACTGATGATTCTCACTCGACCGACCATTGTGTGATGGTTCAGTTCGATGCAAGCGCTAATTTACTACTCGGTAATGCGATTAAAATAAATGACATTTCGAATTGAAATTCAAATTGCAAATTGCAAAATGAAATTCCATTAGTTCGTCATCATTTAGACTAAGAGTGAAATGCACTTAGTGTGCCAGTGCACTGCACTCCCCTGTCGTCCAGTTGTTTTCATTGCGATAATTATAGAGTGTGTTAATTAAATCAGACGACAAGTCTTACCCGGACAGTTGCTGACAGTGGAATGAAGTCTAATTCGGACTGAATGAAAGGCGGTTTGAGTGTCGATTGCACTTGTGATTGGGCCAAGTAGTTTGATATTAGTGGCTGGTAATTAGGTGCACACACACACACAAGCAATTCGGTGGGCAACTCAATTAAATTTATGGACTCGCTCTAATTGATATCTGCGGAAAGAGGAAAGCAATTTAGATTAATCATTGGCCTTGCTGGGACTGGGAGTAAGACACCAACCGAACCAAGCTCGATCCACACCACTCGGACAACAGATGAATGCAATGAATGTAACGGAGTCGGGCAATGAGAAAGACCACTGGCACGGCCAAGTTCGTTTGAGTAGAGTGAGTTAGTGTGTTGAAGTATTGAGGTATTGCGGTGTTCGAGCGTCGGGCCTCGAATGGCTACCAACGTGACACTTTCACTGGGACACTGACACGGCGTGCCTGTGCGCTTTGCTTTTTGTCGGACAGATCCCGGCTGGAGACTGCAATCGACTGCTAGACGCCTTGCACACTGTTACCGGTCCGGGTGGTGTGCCACTGGCTATAGTGCTACTCGGTCGGATTTCTTCGAGCTTGCTTTGCTTTGCATCGCTTTCTTCTGTTCTAATGGCCACACCGACCGCGCTAAACTGCCCTCCAATGTGCACTCAAGATCATGCTGGTGCACCACCGAGATGTGATCACTGATGGGGGCTTAGCTAATCGATCTTTTCCAATTGGCAAGTACGAGACTTGAAATTCAAATCTGGCCAACTGATTGAATCACACACCATCATAACTGAAACAGGAGAAGGCCCCGAGCCAGGCGAGCCACACTCACTTGCACTCACTTGCACAGGCAAATTCAATTATCGAGTTTGAATCGACATTACTGTCAGATTAGACGTTCGGACAACGTTGCAGTACTGCTCGCAGTGCCTAAATTAGATTTGTTTGCTGTATTGAACTGGTCAGATTAAGACAAGTCAGATTAGGAAACACGGAAGACAATTGCGAGTGTCCGAGTGGGCACTGGTCGTGGACAGTGGTGTTCATGGTGGCCATGGTGGTGGCCGTGGTGGTGTGATGCTAATCTAGTGCCAACTGCCTGGTGATGATAGCTCACAAGCTCAGTCCAAGTACATGAGCTTATTTCTCTCTTGGCCATTCCTTAAGGAGACGTTCCACCATATTTATAAGCGTTGTGCCAGTCTCGAGGGATGTTGCAGTACTGACAAACACAAAACAGACCATACCAATGTACTGCTGCCAGTGCAATTGGTCCGTTTGTATTAAATTACATTGTGTGTCGGGGTTAAATGCTATCTGTCGGCCCGAATGTGCCTCAAAACATCGGTACAGAGTGGACCATCTTACTTCACACTGGCCTTCTCATTCTTATTATATGTTGGCCCCATTTTGCCCACTCGTGACCGATTATAAAGTGGCAAATGAATTCAAATGGTAATGAAAGGAAAAGAAAATGTTCACTATTTCCATTGCCATTGCCAACACAAACAAAGCGGTCTGACTTTTGACTTATCTGGTGTAATAATTGTCGCCTCAATATTGTCTACACTTGATTGTGTTGTGGTCTTTTCCCTTGTGGTGGAACCAGCGCAAGACATTTCATAAATTCGGTTAGCCAAAAACAATCTCTTTCTGGATTTGAAGGGCTCGATGGGAAATTGCCAATTGGGCGCCAGTTGAGTGGCGTTCAATTTGAATTGATCTATTTCCATCTGATTGCACTTGTGATCATTAAACCTAAGCCCGACAATAACCCTTTGTGTTCAATTTGTCGGGGCAACCACTGATGGTCTGCCCAGGATTACGGTGAACGGTTTTTAATTTTAAATTGCCGTTACTCGGGATTATATTGTTCTTGCGGGCACAGGCAAAACAAAGGCTGCCGAGGTCTGTGTCGGATCGTTATCGGTGATGTGATGCATTGCAACACTAGAGAGGACCGAGTTGCCACTGGTTCGACAGTTGTTTGATTGATTCTACAGCAGCATTCAATTGGACCGAGTGCCAATCGACCTGCTTATGTTTAATGCATCACTCGATCGAGCTCTGCACCATTTCAATATTGAATTGGCTCACTTTCCTTTGGCTGCTCAATTGGCGGTGCGCACTTCTGCCCCAATGCACTGCAATCGATTAATTATTTATAACAAGACAATGAGAAAAACGAGCGAGCGTTTAAAGTTTGAAGTAAGCATCACTGGGTCGAACTGCAATGCACTCCGCACTCGTTAATCTCGCAGGCTCTAATCACCACACAGGCAGCCATTAAACAGTCCGAACACGAATGGACTCCATTCGCTTGTCTTTGTTTTGTTCTTGTTTATTTGTTTGTTTGCCATTGGCCTTCAACCGAATTCTTCTGGGCTTTGAGCCAATTCGCAAAGTAAACTTTTCGGCCAATCCATTTATTTTGTTGTTAATCTTCAGTTGTCCAATCGAATGCCTGTAGAATGTTCCCCCGTCCACTGATCGATGTTCAATGTCAACGTTTGCAATTGTCTTTGAGTCGTGTTTTTATTTTCAATTTGTTTCCTCGTGGGACCCTGAAGGGCCAGTTAATCTCGCTGAATGTACCATCCTCATTGTCTGCTCAACGGTGCTTAGTGCTTGTTAGTGTCTGGTCACTTTTACGTGCCCTCGCACAGTCATGTAACCAAATCGTCAATCTGTTTGCTTGTGAAATCGGACCTTTGTGTGCAAGGCAGTAACACTGGACGCGCGAACATTCGATTGTGCGGACAGTGTTGCTCACTAATTCGAGAGCGATCACATTTCGTCGTGCTCTGTCGGTCTGTGCTTGTTTTCCGCTTGATCCATTCTCGTTGGACACAAATTGCTTTATTACCGGCAGATGTAGTTGGGACAAATTGGGCCACAATTCTTGCAGCACTCGGTCCGAGCACGATTGTGTCCAATCTATTTCGATCGGTTCTATCGATTTTCTATTATCAACCGAACTGAGTTGAACATTCCTTCTGGTGCAGCTTTACTAACTAATTAAGTTGCCTGTTGGCTTGATCGAAATTGATATTTACGACGGTGCTCCGTGATTCGCTAATTAGTTTCGCTGTCTCATCTGGCCCGTGGTCGGGTGTGTTTTGCTTCCTTTCCGGAAATGAATTATTCCTCACACTACCTGGCTGCCTTAATTAAACTTGTAAACTTCTGCACCGGGCCGCGTCTAGTTGGGACTTGACTTTTCTTGGCTTGCACTCACCACGGCGGATGTGACCATCCGCCCGGCTGACAACACACCAAATGCAAACATTCGAAGCGATCGGCACATTTGAGGCCTGACCATTGGACAATGTCCACGTAATGCACCTGATACGGGCAGTATCATACGACACACATTGCCAATATTACTTTGGAATTTGCACGACAATGTCTAGTCTGGTTTAGTTATCTCGCAAAATGGGCAACGACAATTGGAATTGGTGTGACAATTGAAATTCTTTTGGTGCGCTATTTGTTTGTGTTGTTTGCTGTTGGCTTGAATCGACAGGGCACAAACACTTCCCAGTAGAATAACTAGTTAAAAAATTCCACTTTCGGTTATATGATATCGATGAGTCGCTAATTCCACAAACGATCATTTTTATTCTTTTTCGCAAGCCATTCCATCTGCACTCGATGCCAATTGTCCAAATTGACACAATCCAATCGGTTTGCATTGGCCAATCGATACTTTCTAGTGCAAATGACTTTGAAGCGTGTAGCATAGAATCAGTTCAGTGCACAATCGAGTGGCAAGATGCACTGGAATGTTTTGCACATGAACACTTTGGTAGAGTTCGATCGTCAAATTAGATTTATTATTCCAATCGGAAATTGCGAACACTTCACTGGTCACAAAGGCATATTTGTGCAATAAACATTGATGCATGTTTGTGATGTTAGTGTTTGTGTCCCATTTGAGTTTAAACTCGGTCCCATTATTCGCTCGTTAGGGTCATTAAATAGCGATTGTGCAACAAACACTTTTGCTTTGTTGCCAATTTACACTTGCAAATGTTTTCCCGCGCTCTTGATGAAACCAAAACCGAGCCATCTATATATAGATAGATAGAGATAGTAGAGACGGCCAGGCACATTTGACGTCCACGAGTGGTTCCGCTTGGAACGAGCGTCGGGCAGAAAGATATTTGCTTTGTCTCCAATTGTGTTGCACTTTGTTGGTGTTTCGCTTGTTTGCATGTGCTCGACACTGCATTTATTTGTTTTATTAATTATTTAGTTTATCGCCACCAATTGTCCTATTTGAATAAGCAAACGTGAACACATCAACCAGATTGTTGGTCAATTGAATCAATAGACCAACTCGGTGGTGATTGCCTTCATAAGTTGGTCTCATTGCTCAAGACGAGACAATGCGCACTCATAAAATGGAATTGCACACTTAAAAGTGGACCATTCAAACTCGTGCCGAGCACTGAGCGACATTAATTGGCAAGTATCTTTTTATGTTGCTGCTGTGGGGTGATGTGTCCAGTGTGGGCAGTGAGACACAGTTGAGACAGTGGCACCAGTGGCACACTATCGACAGTGTACACTGTACAGTATAATTAGAGCAGTTGGACAAGCAAACGATCGCCTGTACGACTGGGTCGTGTTCGTCTGTCAGCCAGGGAACAGACTCACCACTGTCCGGCTTGATTTATCCCAAGACATTCTTTACGCTGTGCAAAGCTGTCATGCCGGCCATCTTGATTCTCTTCTGCTCCATTTGTGTCACTTCGAGACCATTTGCGGGCAATGTTTGCCGCACTTCATTTGTCCTTGGCGCGCAGTTCGCACTTTATTTGCCAAATGAGCAAATGAACCAACACCAACTGCACTGACACTCAGTTGTCAGTTGAGCTAATTCGGCCAATAGATCGAATGCATTCCTGCACTAATTGATATCTTTCCTATTGTTCTGTTATTTCTGTGTTCGCATTGTGCACATTGCACACTGACTCGAGTCACACAAAGTCTTGGAAGCTTTCAAGTTTTGAATGTTCATAATTCATTCATTCCGTTTGTCATGCAGTGAAATACCATTAGTCTGTTCCATTAGTTGATGTTATGTGTTATGTGTTCGCAGTATTGAGTTCAAGTCTCACTGCCTTCTGTCGAGTCACTTTCGCATTACCCAATTGTTTTGTTTTGTTATGTTCGAATGTACACTTATTGGGACAACAGTGGATCGATGTTGTTTTGGGCAACTGCACTGCCGGTCGGAAAGTGTTAATTAGCGAAGACAACTCACCTCGAACTTGCTCCACCGTGTTGGCAACGGTTTCGGCGATCGGTGCTGTCTCGGTCAGGCCGTCACTTACCACTGTGACCAGCATGTCCAGTTCATTTGGCCGATTACTGTCCTTGATGAGTTCGTTTGTCGTGGGCAAATTGTTGTTGTCGTTTGTTTGGCTCGTGTCAGCACTTGTTTGGTTCACTTTTTCACTTGCTTTCAAGTCGACTAACGATGCTGTGGATGAGGAGGATGATGAGGAAGAGGACGATGAGGAGGAGGATGACTTGAGTGGCGAATCTGGGCTGGCAAGTGCCGAGTCTCGTTCACAATTTGCATCGATCGCTTGGGGCGATTTGTGAGGTTCCGAGTCATGAGAGGAGTTTCCGTTCGGAAGCGGATCGCTGCTGTCTTTGACATTGCCGTTGGGCAAATCGGCTTGCTGCTGGATAGTGCGTAACGAGTTGGTGCTGGTGGTACAGCCCATGATTGTACAATTCGATGGATGAGCTTATCACTACTTGGCTGTGGTTTGTTTTGTCTGTTGAATTCGGTTCGATTCTGGCTGACGGGCACGACTTGAGTGAAGTGATCAACACAAGTCAAGTAGTGAGTTTACATCACACCAAAATAGCGCCGGCAGATTCCATCGATCGTTTGATTGATTGCACTCAATCGTTCGTACAGGTAGTGCTACATTGCTCCATTGGTGGCCATTGATTGGACTAATTGGCTTGTGAGACACTTGAAAGTTGCCACTGTCACTCGACCTTAGCTGTCACCGAAAGACGATCGCGGGACGAACCGTTCCTTATGGCAGACGAATGTAGCCAGGTTGATTCCGCACGGTGCGCGACACAGTGACTGACTGCCACCGAAACACAATCACACAGAATGGAGCACTCGGTCGTGGCGCCACTTGATGTCCGATTACGCCGAATGGCGTCCGATGCGTTTCTATGGACCACTGGCCACACGCGTGCAATTCACGGTCGGTCTGTATCTTTTGTGTGGACTATATACAGGTAGCCACTTATGGTGACCACTTACGCAAAGCCAGTCGTGGTCACGTTGGTGACTTTGTTTTTGCCGCCAAACACAATTCAACTGTTCACTTGTGATTTGATCGGTCGGTCTGAGGCTGCACCAGAGCGATCATCCCGGCCAGACAGGTGGCTTCTCGTAAGGGCATTACCGCATTGCCGAGCCCAAGTGGCCTCAGTTGATTACTAAATTGGATTTATTTATATTCAGCTGGGCGTCTCTGTTCGTAGTCACTTGAATGGCGTCAAGATTGAATGCACTCAAACGGTAATTATGAACGGTGCCCAGCAGGACTTGTTTGTGTGTCCGTGAGAGAAGGTAATTGAAATTTGGAGAACACTCAAAGCAAACATTACAAATGCACTTCATCCGATTGGACTGGTCACTGGTGCGTTGTTGTTGTTGCCAGGCCTGGTCCACACTCCACAGTGATCAATTCATTAACTCGATGAACCAATTGGCACATTGTGGCCCAATTATGTCTCGCGTCTCCGTGCCATTATCATGCCAGATTGAGCTAATTGAATCTAGGCGAGTTAATTGGTTCATTCGGAAATGTCAATCGATCGATTCGTGATTACTCGATGGTTACCTTTCAATGCGTTTCACCTTTGCATGCAATGCCAACGTACGTGCCTGTCTACGAATGTCATTCAACAATTCATACTCTCTACTGAATGTCGGTGGAAACCTTCCAATATTTCCAAATGTATGAAAGTTAGCTGGTCAGTGAGTTATCATGATATGTTTGTGAACCCTTCAATTGACAATCTTTTTGGTTGCTATGCCAATTCTGTCTACGTCTGGCCTTGATTCAAATTAAGTATGACTCATTTGAATGCATTCATCAAAAGTGATATGTAAAATATTTTAATAAATTAGAATTTGAAAATATAAAATATAAATATAACACAGTCAGTAATAAAAAATACTCAGTAAAAATAATCCAATGAAAATAGTTCAACACGGACTTTTAGGCTGAATGGTGAAATCGTAGTCACTCAAGAGTACACTCCAAATCAACTGTTTTGTATTGCTTTTCTTTGTATTAATCCACCGAGTAGAAAGATAATCTGAATGTACTACAAACTTTTTATCTTCCACATAATGTCGCCACTTTTTGACAACTTTTGTAAGGGCAAAACATTCCAACTCCGTTGGGTCGAATTTGGCTTGAAATTTAGTCACCGGCCTATGGAAGTAAGCCACAGGTAATAAAATAATTGAGTTGGGCAATTTCTGTTTGAGAATCGCTTGAATTCCAAAATAAGGTGAAGTGTTGAGAAAAATATGCGGTATACTTTTGGGGTTGAAAATACTCAAACTTGGCTTTGTAGTGAAGATAACTTTGAGACGTTCAAATGAGAGTCGTTGATCGTCATCCCACTTGAATTTGGTATTCTTCTTGGCGAGAGCCTTGAGTGGCGCCAACCAAGGCAATAGTGTATCGACGAAAAAACCATAAAAGTTAATCGTATCTAAAAACTTACGCATCTCTTTATAATTGGCAGGACGACGTCGAAAAATAGAATCGATTTTTGACTGAAGAGGTCTGATCGTATTGTGGCTAATAGTTTGACCTAAAAAATTGGCAGAGCTGATGGCAAATAAGCATTTTGCAAGAAGGAGTTTGATATTATCCATTTTACACGCACTAAGAACAGCAGAAAGATGTTCTTGATGTTGATCAAAATTTTTGCTAAATATTAAGATATTGTCAAGGAAATTTATTGCAAATCCATTAAGTTGGTTGTGAATGAGAAAGAGATGTAATTTCTTTTGACTCGAGGGCGGTCCTGAAATTAATCCATAAGGCATTCGATTCCACTGATATTTTCCGTCCATTGTAACAAAAGCAGTCCGTTCCATATATTGGTCGTCTATGTTGATTTGGAAAAGCATCCGGTTCAAATGTACAATAGAGAAATATTTACAGTCATATGTATGGTCGGTTAAGTTGTCCGCTTTGGGAAAGGGCCATTCATCATAGCCCAAAGTAGCATTCAATTTGCGATAATCCACGAGCAAGTCGTATACTTTCTCCTCTTCGTCGAATACTAAAACGGCAGGTGAAGAATAAGCAGAATTGGAAACCTGAATCAAGCCAAGTTCTAATAATTTATTGACAACTTCATTCATTTGTTCTCGATTGGCTGGTGTTGCCTTGATTGGTGGTAATGCGATTGGACTTTCATCTCGATCGTATTTCTTCTGGGACATAGTATGACTAGATGAGTTTGGGTCTAAAAGATCAGATAAATAATCACTGGAATCACAGTCAAACTTTTGTGACGATGTTCGAGGCATATTGGATAAAAAAATTTGTTGACACTCACACATTTGCATGAGTGGTGTGGAAATAGAACGACGGCGAACACACTTGGGTGGAAATACACTTCAAGAGAACGCTTTCAATTTGGAAGTCCTTCATTGCGCCGAATTCAATTCTGCGAACGAATCACTTTTGCGTCTGTTCTTATCAATTTTCCTCATTCTTGAATTTACCAAAAGAAAATGCATACAACCATATTATTGATGTATTGCGTGGCTATCCATTGAAAGTTTATTGATTGATTGCGAGTATTGTGAGTCAAAATTTGTAAGTAGTAAATTATTTTTTAAATGGTTACTATTACAAGTAAGTCGGTAGGATAAAATCTAAAATGAAGCCATTTTCTTGAACTGACTTGTTATATAGCAACGTGTTTTGCAGTTAGTGTTTACTGAGATGAAACTGATATTGATTGAGACAGTTGACGAGGTGCATATTTGCAATGCACACTTTCTGACAGTAACAAACTTGCACATTGTGATTAGGAGAAGCGTTATGTTCGGGAAGCATGCTTCACTGGCGATGTCACTATTGACTGTGATTGCACATCTTAGACATGTTCATCATTTGAAATTGAATGCAGCGAACGCATCAAGGCGTCATTGGGCTAATTTGCTAAAGTGCTTGATGCATATGTGCTGTTTGCGCACCAGCAAATATTACCATAAACACTTGATTCGATTATCGTAATTGAGCGAACCCAGCGGAATTTGGCAACACTCGCGATTGAATACACTCGTGAGACTCGAGTCGAGTGCAAATTAAATTGGTGCACATAAATTTAGTGCACTTGAAAGATAGTAAACTGCCAATCGGTTAGTTCCAAGCACAAGTCAGTCACAATTTATCGTTCCATTCAATGCGAGACCGTGAAATGCTTCGTAGTGGCCATTTGTGTTGGACAATTAATTGTGTTGATGATTGGTATAAATAATTCATGAATTAATTGAAGAGCTCACCAGTCTAATTCGATTATAATTAGCGGATGCAGTCATAATTATAATTAGCATCCAAATGCGACCATTTGGGTTAACACAAGTGGGCCACATGGTAATTAACATTGTCCAGTGTTGTGCAACACTGTTCAGCACTGTGTCTTCAAAGCAGATTGCAATGCACACGGCTGAGTGAACATTTGCATAACACTCGAGCAGCCAGATGCAGATGCAGTGGCCAACTGGCACCTAAGATTAGCTCCTTTTCGACTGGCGTATACGTCGAACGGCAATGTCGAATACCTGCTTGTCCAAAGGAGTCCATGAATATTCATTCAATCATTATCGTTGTTCGTGCGCTAATTGACGCACTTTGAAAGCAAACACGAATTATGAATTGGCCACATTGAAATGCAGACAACGTGATTCAATGGAAGGTTCCACTTGGGACCTGACAATCGACGGTGCCAGTGACAGTGAGAATTATCCTGACAGCAGAGAGCAATTTGAATTTATGCGGCCGCGGAGTGAAATAGTGCTTAGTTAAATTAAATTGCACTACTATGCACAAAAGCATTGCACTGCAGTGCACTGTCGCGATAAGACTCTCTGGCTCAATGGCTCTGCCACACTAACCTTGACTTTGCAACGAGACAAACTGACAAGCCCAATGGAAAGAGGCAACTTGGAATCACAAGTTTATTAGTTATGGCTAATATGACACATGGGTACGTGAGCAATTGGAACGAAAAGATTACATTTACGTTAATGGCATTAACTGTTGTGGCAGCACAGTGCTGCTAGAATGTGTACGCGAGGGACCATGGCCCGGCAATCTAACTGTTGTCCGAGTGATCTGTGTCCTCGTCGTCTGTATCGTGGTGGTGAGTGACCGCCTTGGGAGTCTCCGCGAAAAGATGAGGCACGCTGGCCTGGTTCGGCACTGTCTTTCCATGCTGTTCAGCAATTTTCACCAAAGAGTTCTGACGGTCCATCATGGAGACACGACCATTCTCCAAAGGTCTAATTGGCTGATAGTTAACTTGCGTGCATGGTGGCTCGAACTCCCTCAAATATCCATTGCCATTGATCAGCACATCATTTTGATGGTCTACAGTTGACTCATGTGCCATCTAGCGGTGTGCAAATTTTTGATTTTGAACAAATTGCAGATTGAAGATGTCCACTTACCAACATCGGAGGTGCTCTGAACATATAGCTGAAGGGGTAGTACATAAGATTGAGGAAAGTGCTCGAATACAAATCCGCGTATCGACAGATTTGGTTAGCGAAATGAGTCTGTCGCGAACCACAACGGAAAATACTGCCCAAGATGCCATAGCTCATGTCAAGTTCGTGAATAGTCTCGCGTATTCGAGTTCGCAACACGCTAATGTCTGGTTTGCTGCGCGAACTACTGTCCATGTTGACATAGAGATCGCCCAACTGAAGGTCAAGTTCATTGAGTCGCTCAAAAAGAGAACGCTTGTTCATCCATATGTCCAACTCGTGCTGCAATTCAGGCACAACCAAAAAGGTTCGCCATCCACGAATCTTTTTTGACTTGAGAATATCACCGTAGATGTGGTCGCCGACATAGAGCACATCTTTGCCTTTGGCACCAATCAGTTCGGTGAAGACATCACACGAACCACCAGAATAGACTTGGCCGGGCTCAAAAGGCCCAGTGTGGGTGCCAATCTTGAGTGCGCCCGTTTTAACGTCAACTTGACGAAGAATAGTGCCTTCATCGAAGAAAAGTGGCTTTCTGCGGTGTTGATTAAAAAAGGTTGTTAACGATTGTTGGGATGAGATTAGCGGAGCCACTCACCTTGCGTCGACCACTATGTAGTCAAAGTAAGATTTCCACGGCCGACCTTTAGCGGATGGCACGTCAAACAAGAAAGTCATCACTTTTTCCGTGTACCTGTAGTCAGAGTTGGTTAATAGAAAGGTTTTTCTTCCATTTTCATGCATTCGATCTAGTAGCAAGGGAAGTCGTATGTCTCGATCAATGAACTTGTCAATGTTGTTCACAGTTTGCTCTTTCAACGACCCCTACAAAACACAAATAGGTCAGCTAAATGTTTTGCTAAGGCTCAATCTCACAAAAAACTTACCTGCACATGAACATAGTCAAATGCATTACGCACGTCTTGAAAAATGCTTTTGTAAGACATGAACAACTTGCCATCGATAGCTTTAATTCCATTTGGAGTTGAAGCCTGTTTGGTACTTCTGATGAAAGAAAGCATTTACTGAATGATTATGCAATCAAAAAAAACCATCGACACATACCGAACATAGTTGCCCGAATTTGAGAAAAAGTCAATCACACAAGCTAGCAGATAAGTCTCGGGTTGATTGAACAAAGTGTTGAGCACATAGATGCGATTCTCATCCAGTTGAACAAATTTGTTCGGGTACAGTGAGTAAATCTCCGATCTGTCAGGTTGGGGTCAAGTAGAAAAAATAAAACAGGTGAGCGATCGGAATGAACAGAAGTGAAAACTTAGATAGTACGTTTTGAGAAATTTGAAGCCAAAGACACAGACCAAGATGTTGCCGTAGGGGTCTACTTTGAGTAGATTGCCGTTTTCGGTGTCGAACCAAAGGCCACGTACGGGGAAAGTTGGGTCGTAGATGAAGGCACCTATTTCTGCGGGGTAGCCCATTTCGATGAGTCGCTGCTTGACTAGTTCAAAGGAGAACGACTCAAAGTCGGGATTCTTGTATACCGCCAAGGTGTAGTCCATGTCAAAACCGAAGAATCTGATCTTCTCCAGGTGCATGGAGCGATTGACGAAAACGCGCTGCATGTTTCGTCGCTTGTACAGATTCGTGTTCTTGTCTTGCTGAGAGATGTGATTGGCGGTGGTGGGATTTATACTTTCACCGTTCTTCACTGGCGACACTGATTGTTCGGTTGGTGATTGGCTTGAAGTCGACGAGCCTGATGGCGATGCGTTCGTTGCGGTGGCCCCCGACTGACTGGCGGCTGTGTTGCCGTTAACGGCACTCGACATTGCGGTCTCACAAGCCTTTGGCTTGCTCTCCTCGGTTGGCTGTTTTGATTGCTCCATCCTCATCAAAGCCAAACGATTATGTTGAGCACAATTGTACACTGAGCGATAACAACAATGGTGCGAATAGGTCCGGCCACGAAGTTGGTCGTGAAGCAATTGATGATCAATACTAAACCAGATACTTGACTGCTTGCACCTGGGCGGGGCTTTATATTTCGACCAGATGGATCGAACTTGGCCAAAGATTGGATTAGAATCAACTTTAATTGATGTCTCGATTGAATTGAGCCAGACGGTTATTTCAAGGCTTACTGCCTCACAGAAAGTGCTTGACTCTAATGACAGTGAGTGCGATGGCACAAAGCCTGTACAGATCACCGACAAAATTCGATCGAAAACTTGAATGAGAGAGGAGGCTCTTTGGTGGGGGATTAAATTTTTGTTGTTTGGTGACGCTCTGCTGGACAGATTTCTTCGAATTGGCCACAATCGAATTTGGCTGTCACTTGTATGATGCGACGGAAAGTTTGGAGGCGGAAAAGATTGCAAAACAACAATTCGTTCGAATTTGTGGTTGAGACGTTCGAAAAATAATTTCGCTTGTGGGCAAGTCAAATGGCACCTAATGGCATCTATGAATGATAGGTAGGAAAGCGAAATTAGTGAGCGTAGCAGACAATGAAGTATCGAAATGAATGATAACAGGAAATGTCAGTAGGTCAGCGATCAATTGATCGAAAGTGAGATTTAGGGTTTAGGGAAGTCCCAATATATTGAGATGGGCACTGTCAAATGAGCACTGAAAGTAAATGAAAACAAGTGAAAGTGAGCGTCAGACAGTTAGTGACAAAGTGGCAAACTCGTTTCTCTCAAGTGTAAACATTGCCCAATCGGACAAGTGTTATATAACGAGGCACAATGGCTCACAGTGCAAGTCTCTTCCCAAATCGACTGTTCATTTGGCACATTTGCATACCAAAGTGGTCGACCCAGTGTGAATCCACTTGGGAAGGCACAGTTGCCTTGATGCCACTTTCCAATGTCAGTTTTGTGTTGTGCGTGTTTTCCTAGTCTGTTTCCATGTTTCCACACTTTAAAGTTGGTTCATATGACTGTGCTCATGTGAACATTAAAAATGTATTTCGGGCTACGTCACCCAGTGGCATACAAACACACGCACAATTCCTCGCCAGTCTTGAAAGATGGTGGGTTCGCTATTTTGGGATGATTTCCTACTTAGGTCAATTTATATTTAGCATTACTAATTGGACAGAATGGTTTGGTGAGCTATTGTGATAGAGCACATCTTGCATTGACGTTCACCGTTTGGGTGTGTGGAACAAGAATTCAATTGCAAATGTCAATCGAATTCTTTTGGGCTTGTGCCACACAAGAATCGATTCGGCAATGGGGCTTGATCGATTTCAAGTTTGAGACATTAGGTTGAGACGGCATGTGATTCGATTCGCGAACTAAAACACATTTTTCAATGTGCACTTGACTCAGTGTCAGCGAAAGGCATTCAAAATTGCTTACGAAGGAAAAGTGAAGTTATCTTGAACTTGCAAAATAAAAGCAAAACGGTAATAAACAAACAAACAAACCGACGACGGACGGACAGACAGACGAACGATTTAGTGCGTGCTGTTTAGCTATTCGCACGTTTGCAAAGATTTATTGGTTGGCACCATGGCAGTTTGGCAACATTGTGCCCAGGTCTATTGCCAGAATGGCACACCCGAACGTTCTCTGTGAGACTTTTATATTATACATCGGTGGCAATCGAGTTCGTGAACAAACTTTGAACATTGCCGCGAGAGTTCAAAGCACGTTCTTTATCGCACTGTTTATTTGTCAAACGAGAGAATTGCACTCTCACTCGTCAAGTTGATCAAACTCTGCCAACCAAAATGACCTAGACTAGAGGGCTGGAAAATTTTTGTTGTTTGATTGAGAGGAAATTGGTTCAGTTCGACAATAATTTTGTTAATCTGCCATGTTTGGCACTGGCACTATTGGCACTGAGTGCCAACAGTGGCTACCATGTGATGGGAACAATGTAAACTGTCCTCGTTGGCTGCCACTCGCAGACCAAATGAAATCGATCGAACCAATGCAACGATAAGGAACCGTTATCGACACAGATGGTCAATGAATCTGATTGCCATTAGCTGACATGCATTGACCGTGTGCACAACAACATTGAGATTGGGCTTCGTGTCGATTCACCAAATGATATGACCAAATGGTTCGAAGTCTATCGAAGGAACCACAAAGTCCACAGAGCTTTCCATTTAGAGTCATAAAAAATGGAACCAAAAAGCTTGAACATGTAGGATGAAACTTATCAGCAGATGATTTCTAGTTTAAAACAATCAATCATCACTAGACACTCACTGAACAGTTGGCAATGTTGTTTTTGCCGATCACTGGTTAGTGACAAGTTGGCACTAATTACTCGCTCACTGATAGTACGTCTTACTTTAGAGTCGACTTTCAATTGCTCCAAGCTCAAAGGTCTATAAGGAACTGGGAGAAACAAAACAAAAAAGTGTACAAACAAGTTGAGTGAACACTCACAGAAGGCAACACTGAACACTGTAGAATCGATTGCTACAATTTCGCTAGTGCACAATTGAACGTTGAACGGCAATTAGGTAAAAATTATGCGGATTGTGATGTTTTCGTGGGTGTGTGAGAATGTTAGGATAAATGTGTGAAGGAGCGAGGAAGGATACAGCTGGGCTGCTTTCTCCCATTCTGCTAGTGGCGAGCTGTGGTGTTTGGTGCTATTCTGACAATAAAGCTAACGCATTCGGACACTTTGCTATTTGGACGCCTGCGTGCATGCTCGCCAACAAAATCCTTTCCCCAAGAATCAGACGGAGGTAAATTTGAATATCGCAATGAGAAGTGATGACGGATTACGAAATAGACTGAAGACAATTAGCGATTAGTGACAGGAAAAGTACAGCTCGATAGGGAGGAAAGAGATCGTTTTACTCGAACTTGGATACCGTAAGCGAATATGTTCGATGGAGCAAGACGAGCTGGTAAAGCGACTAACAGATGCCGCTTTGAGGAGATAACCAGGCGCGAAGATTGAAGTCCTGTGGCGGACCAAACCGAACGAAGTAGCATTTCGGGTTGTCGTCTGTTGGCTTCATTTGGCTGGGACTTAGCTTGCAGTGCTATCGCCCGTCCGATCAAAAGCAAAACCAGACAAAAGTGATGATCACTAAACACTGAAAGATGCTACGGGAATTTTATGATGAGATCACTGGTTTTTTTTGGTATCGCTAAGCATTGTCACCGCGCGGACAACAAACGAAATCGGATAAATGGCGCGTGTGTTTGTTTTCTAATGTTTGTGTTTGCGCAGATAAAACACAAATGAAAGTGAAAGTGAAACGCGCAAACCAACTCGAGACTGACCTCCTTTTTGTTGTTGTTTTTGTTGTATGTGGTCTGACAGTGGCACTGGCACTGGTCATAAGTGGGGTGGACAGAGCAAAGTTGTGAAGCAAGCTAAATGGATTTGTCACTTGTGCATTGACAATGTCGTTGTACTTACATCAAAGTGAAGCCGTCAAGAGTGCATGTACTGATTAGCTGGCTATATTAGTTTCAATTTCGTTAGTGCCACAGACCGGCGATACTAACAGAGTGGAAAGTCAAGGGTGGAAAAATGATAAAAGACGAAATCAAAGACGGTCAGGAACTAGACGACGTGATCCATTGAGGCGATCTGGGTAAGTCAAATGGTTAGCGGTCGAGTTTAGTGAACGATGCCGAATGGTTATTCAGAGTGAACTGTCGACTGGCACTACTCAAGTCGATTATAAATACAACCTCACTGTCAACCTAGCAATGAACATTGATCTGTATCATCGAATTGTGAACACTTTTAATAAATAGAACTAAATTGTCTTGTGATGTCTGTGTGATAGAGCTTTAGAGCTAAAATTCGGTACTTCCAATCAATGGTAAAAATATTCATAGATATATGGAAATATAGTGGGTTTGGGCTTATCACTTTGAGAGTGATAAAGCGGATGGGTGCACAATGATGACTTAAATAGAAGCACTCACTTGGCGGGTTCGATTCGAGTTGGATGGTGATCACGCGAGAAGATTGTCACAAGGCACACAAGTCACACAAATGGAAAGATCGATGGATAACAATTGTGGCACTATGTGATGGCACAGGTAAAGATGTGGCACTGGGCGAGGTAGACCAATTTGGACATTTAATTAAATACACGCTGCATACAATGCTGGCCTACCGGGCTGCACCGCACACAAGCCCTGGCAATCAAGTTAGAACGTTATCATTTGGTATGAACATTCGATGGGCACTGAATACCCAGACTGCCCCACTCGACGAACTTTACTGACTGTGCAAGAGAGTGCGCATGCGGTTCAATCCATTCTTGGATTTGTTTATATTTGTGTTGTGCTTGTGCACTAGTGACTAATGCATTAGCTAATACCAATTCGGAGCACATGGGCGCAATGCACTTTGTGCACCAGATCACATTGCCGGTATTATTGTACACCAGAACAGAGCATTATCACACAAACAGTGTCCTTCAACCAAAACTTGTGTCAAGTGAGATCGAATCTTGTCTACACGCATATTGCACGAGTTGCTCATGTGCTCGGCTTCAATAGACTTCCAAGTACAGAAAGGGAACTACCTCCCGAATTACCACAAATTGCATCACCAATTCTACACTGCCCACTCGGAATTGCATAACCAGTTTGATCACCAATTGTCTACTGTGTAGCAGTTTGATGGTCGCTTTATGACATTTATCACTTTATTGCCGGTGTAATTTGCTCTACCTATCTGCGTAAGTCAATAGCAATTAATGTCATTTGAACAAGTGCTCATTTAATGGCATCCTTTATCCATTCATCCTCCCTTTGCTCGCTGCATATCGCTGCGAATGTTTGTGTTGCACGATAAGTGGACTGGTGATCTGTCTGTTTTGATCGAGCGAGCCTCTATCAAGTGTTGAAAGACACTTCTTTCTTCTCTCTGTTTGATTAAGCGTGATTTATCTCGTGCTAACTCGTGTCATTCAGTTCTAGCGGCGAACCTACTGCTAATTGTTTCTTAATCTTAATCGATTCAATCTTAATTGGTCACTCAATCTCGTATCATCATGTGGCCTCTCAAGGCCCATTACTGTTTGTGGTTTGGATCACTCAGTGGAATCCTTCCGTATGTTTCCGTCTATGCTCGGAAGCATCTCGAAGTATCCGCAACCGCAGTTGGTGTACTTTATTGTGTGCTTCCGTTTGTGGTCTCAATCGGGAAGCCAATTGCTTGCTCAGCCGCGGATCATCTCAACAAGCACTCACAGGCCTTGCTACTCTCCCAACTGTTGACACTTCTCGGCTATGGCTTGCTTGTGGCAATTCCATTCGCCATTCCTCTGGTTTCTCTCGAACTGCTTTGGTACCTCTTTTGTTTGTTGGCCCTAACTGGAAACACCGCAATGGGTGTCGGCATCTCGCTCACCGACTACCTGGTGATGAATGAGGTGAACAACATCAAACAAAAAGGCGGCGATTCCAACTATGGCAACTTTCGCATTTGGGGCACTGTCGGCTTCGGCGTCTTTGGTATGACCTTAGGTTAAAGGTGCCACTCTCATACTTTGTCATATTAGGCATTCTATCCGGTGTGATCAACGAAAATTCTGTCCACTTGCCTTATCTTCTGCCTGGTCTGTTTATGTTTATTGCCATTGAAGTATTGGACATTGTCTGTATCTATCGATTCTATCATTTGCCACGAAACGATCGTGATCCCAGCCGAATTACCTTCAACGAGACTGTCAACTATCAAACATCTAAAGCAGAGAATGGCGAATTCATGGACATTGAAGTGCAGCCCTACTTGCCCACCACTGCTGCTACTCCTCAAGTCGTCCAAGTAATCCTTTGCATTCAGTATGATTGTTACTCATGTACTTTTGTATTTGCCATTAGCCATTCTGGGAACGTGTGTGTAATACTGTGAAACAAACCACGAGCACCACACTGGTCACGATCCAACAGTTAATCCGAATCTATTATTACTATCCCTCGTTGCTGCAGTACACCTTCATTGTGTTTTGCTTTGGCATTCTCACCGCTTTCCACTGGTCTTTCTTCTTCTGGTTCTTGGAGGACATTCGTGGACAAGACTCTCTCCTCATGGGACTATGCATCTTTGTAAATAGTTTTCTCGGTGAAATTCCCGTCTTCTTAGTTGCCCATCGCATTATCCAATGGGTCGGCCCAGTTCTGTCGCTTTGCATTTCGTTGAGCGCTTTTGCACTTCGTTACCTCTGCTACGGCTATCTGCTTGAGGTGCAACACGGAAAGTACTGGGACGTATTGCTCATTGAGATTCTTCAAGGGCTGACCTTCAGTCTGTTCTACACAGTGATGACTCATGTAGCTCAGTATTATGCAGATAAATGCGACAAGATTCTGGCCAAAGACGGTTCCGTCCTAGTGATGTCCGAAAATGGTGCTGTCACTGCCACTCAGCAGGATATTTCATGTTCTCGAGAATCATCGATTGATGATGAGGCTGAAGGCGAATTCGAGTCGAACATGTCTGGTCAGTCGAAGATGAACAGTCTTCGCTCAAGGCAGGTCACACTTCCCCCCAGGAAGATCGCCAAGCCAAATGCCACCATGCAAGGCCTCATGAGTGCATGCTACGAAGGTCTAGGTCTGGGAGTGGGCTCACTCATTGGTGGCTATCTCATTGACAAATTCAGTGTGGTAACTATCTGGCGAAGTGCAGGATTTCTCAGTCTCGGACTTGTGGCATTCAATCTCGTCATCGAATTGCTCAAATTCTGTTGCAAAAGAAGGAGAAAATCTTATCTATAACTCGTGCATGTCCTTCATTCATCGTAGTCATTAAAAAATCATTTTCATACACATTGTGTGCCTAGCACAATGTGAATTGTTTTGTAAATAAAAGCCTGATTAAAAGCAAGCAAAGTTTAATAACTGTGATATAGATCAAATATATAGATTATATAAGGTCAACGTAGTGGCAATTGGTTATAGTACATTGAGAATCACCATCAGCTTGTTTCGATGACTCCTTATTTGTCAGATCATTGAAAGTGAATGAACAAGATGAACAGTTCTTTGGAGGATTCGCGGATTAGTGAAGCTGGAGGGTTTGGCGTTGAGTTTGCGACTTTACAGTAATGGCTTCTTGACTAACCAAGCCATCACCGAGGAAAAGTTGACACCAAAGAATATTCCCATCACGAGACAGGCAGCTGCCATCATGCCTGCAGTACCTGCGTATTCGGCAGGAACGGACTTGGGTGCGTACATCATGCACAGTGAGCTGAAGTATCCAGAGCTGAGACCCAACAACATTCCCGCAAAGATGAAAAGCCAGTCCGACTGGATGTATACTGGCCAGGCTCGGGTTTCGGGTGCATAGTTGCAGAACAAAAAGAACGGGATAAATATGAAACGAAGCACCACCGGAATCCATAGACGGTTTGGGCCTGGCACCTGTACATAGTTGGGCACAATGTTGCCTAACATGGCACTGCCGTTGAACACCAAGAAACAGCACACTGCACTGAAGTAGCTCTTGGTGGTTTGTTTGCTGCCGAAGAACTCATCGTTCACTGGAAGGATATTTGCTTGAATGACCGGAAAAACGGACAGCGTTACGAAGAAGACCAAAAACACGTTGAGACATTGCTTCCAAGCGTACCGTAGAACAAACAAATACGGAGGTCGCTTGTTGGCTTTTTCATTGGTCACCGAATTACTCGACGAATCGTCGGCTAATTTTTGTTCGGTGTCAGTGCTGGTGCTTCGCTCGTCGAGGACATAATACCGAAAGAATTTCTGTAATGAATTGATGGTTAGTCCGTCTAAGTCAGTTAAGAATGAGCAAAACAAGCCTTACGTTAATGGGGAAGGCGAGGTAAGTGTCGAAGCAGACCAGCAACACAAACAAAGCGGACACGAAGTAGTAGACCGCCGCCACTCGCAGGTTTGGTGAAGCCCAGATCGTGATGATATTCACTACCGAAGTGAAAGTACCGCTAATGTTGGAACCAAGCACCACAGCGTTTGTATACTTCATTGGTAGTTTGGAGGCCAAGCCGTACAGAGAGTTCTGGTAGACTCCATTGGCGATGTTGAGGACCACTACTGAGCCCATGGTAAGGTAGAAGAAACCTGAGGTCCACTCGGCAGTATTGATGATGGCCAAAGCAATGGTCACCACGATGATGACGATCTCGATGATGATGGAACAGGTGATGCGAAAGGTAAAATTGCTACCACTGTTGAGAAAAATGATGGTCAGATCGAGAGTGGTTGAACAGGTGGCGCAGACTTACCCGAAGTGAAAGAATATGTTGAACAAGTTGAACATCACATTCGGAATTTGAGATGCCACACCGAGGTAGGAGAGAAAATATTCCTTGTAGACACTGGGCACGGAGGTACCGTTCTCCAGTTTGTTTGTCAACTTGTAGTCTGCAAAGTACTGTAAACAATCGATCAGTTTGGCTCATAAGGGTCACAGTGAGGCACACTTACGCTGTTAGCATTGATGAACATGTTCCAAGGCATAAGAATGCCTATTCCGTGAATGATTAAGATGATTAATACTATGTTATAGCTGGAGAACAAAAGAAATGATCAGTCAAGCGAACATTGGACATTCTCTTGCACTAAATGGCCTATCCTAGTGCCTTACAAGTGGATAGGACCAGGTTTGGTCTACTAGAATAAGTTCATCTACTACTGGACAATGTACCCATTAGGCTTGATCTTATCTCGCTATTTGTGCCCATAGATTAATAAATGGACCCATTGAAAGAACTCTGACACTGACAAGATGCATCTCTGTTTTGTTTGTGTTTGACAGTTTGTCGGGTGCACGATCGGTTCATTCACTTCACTCATTGCCGCTATCGAGTCAATTGACCAATCAGCATATTCTGCTGTGATCCACTAGCATCAGCACTAATTTGTGGCACAAACAGCAACAAAGGACCCAATTAGAAGTGGCTTATCGAGGCCTTTATGCAAATCAAATCATCGTGTCTATATTTGTCAATGTTCACTGCATTGGTCCGTTGATTGCATCAATGCACGCACCCTGCCATTGCTTGATTAGGCAGATTTGTGTTAGCTATAATTAATTTAGACTGATTAAGCCACAATTGAGTGTCGCACTCGGTTCGTATCAGCACGATTAAGACCTATTGGCCAGCGATAAGAACCGAACCCGAAGAAAATCGATTGGTTGAGAACGTTCGTGTAAATCGCTAGATCGACAGTGAACGAGTCTATACCAGTACCGACGACAGCACTCGAACCGGCCCGATAAGACATGCAGGCCTCTACATTGCTCAGTCACAACAAGGACTTTGACATCGGGACCACGCCGATAAGGCCTATCGGGCTTGCGTTCGGCGACTACATGATGTGAAGCACGAAGAGAACATTCGATCAACACTGTCAAATGGGACAATCTAGGGACCGGCATTGTTTCGTCAATGAAACCAGTGAGTGGCCTTCATTGGCGGTCGTACAGTGCATCAATCTGAACTAACTTTGGCGCTTTGTCGGCTCGTAATCATAAAGACGAAATTCGATATGCAAAGGGTTGAGTGATAACCGAGTGAGCTAGCTGCGATGTGAATGACCAACTGTTCGCGCCAGAAGTGTGAAGTGTTAATTGTTTACTTTAACTGAACACGCGAACGGGAAATGGGTAAAATGAACAGAGATTACTGATCTTAGGACTAAAGTTTACTAGGATTAGGCCCAAGGAGTAGTGAAATTTGTATTTGCACAAAGGATTGAATAACATTGACACTTACCGATCTTGTGGCACATTGTTGGTGCCGTCTTCGTTGATGAATGGCACTTTAGACTTGGTTGATTTGCTCCCACCCCCAGACCCATTGGAAGAATGATCAGTTGAGCTGACAGGCGCTATTCTGCTTGCTCCATTCTGTAGGACCGACTTGACGGCTTTCATATTGTTCGGTGAGCTCAAGAGTGGTTCGTTGCAGTTGTCACTGGTGACGTCTTCCTCCTGGTGGTCTTCACCTTTCGAAGTCTTGTCTGTGAATGAACGAATGTGCACGAATGAGTTCGCTTGTCAGCGAGATATTTGATTAACGAAGGATGCTGGGATAGGCATTGGGATGGCATACAAGTGCGCGTGTTGAGAGCGTTAACCATGATATACCGCTGAAATTCGATTCGATGTGGCCCCAGACGGGTGCTGCACCGCACTACCAGGTGTACTTTCACATATAGAACAGTGGCCAGTGGCCAATGAACGCTTTGACGCCTTACCCTTACCTCGTCTCATGGACAGCCCTAGACACACGCCCAGCACGGACAAGGCATCCTTTGAACGGATGCTGGGAATTGAGCACCATACAAGTGTACAACTTGACACCGCCACCAGAGCAATCGACCGAGATAGCCGAAGCACCGACACTTTACTAAAGTAGGCTCGACAAGGACCGTCGTGGTGGTGGCAATCGAGTATTCGGTTGGCTAATCGAACTGAAGATTAGCTCCCCGGTGCCTTCTCTACTCGATCTTCGATAGTGCGATAGCGAGCTAGTGAGGCATCGTAGTAGGCGATGGTAGTTGCAACCATGATCGGACACGGTCCTCTCAGCTGTGCATTTCACTGCGACTGCTACGGCGTGCGACTTGGTTAATCAATTGGCTGTGACTATTGTGAAACAACCGATTGCGGTGAGCTATGGTCATCGTACAAGGCAATATTCAACGGGCAAAGTAACTCAGCGATATCGATTGTTAAGCACAAAATGGAGTGAACAGTGAATATGCACAAAAAGCAATGGCGCACCAGACAAAGATCACAGGAGCTTGGAGTATGATATACTTTGAACCGCGGAGGGTAACCGCCTGGAAGATCGGGTAACGATGGACTGACATAGCAGGGATAGAACCACCACGATCACAATCACTACGGGTAACATTGTGCCCTTCCAAATGGAACGATCGATTTGGGACTGCTATGGCAATCGAGCTGTGCTAATGTGCTCTCCAGTGTAGCCATTACTGAGTGATCAATTAGCGGATTAGCACTCGAACAACTCCAATTCGTCAGTGCTATCCAGACCGGATTCTAGCTTTATCCTGTCAGCACTCGCCTTGTCGGTCAATCGACTCTAATTTCCCTCCACATATTTCATAAAAATACTCATTCGAGGTAAATTGAACGTTCAATAAAAAGTGCTCTCTCACAAGTGCATCAGTTCGGGTCGTGCCTGGGCGTCTCTCGGTGCGAGTCTGGTGACTGGTGATGTGACTAGATGCTCTTCTCGGTGATTTGTGTTTATGTTCAATTCAATTTGCATTAACAAACAGTGAACGATTGAATGCGTGGTCTGTTGTGGTTTATGACATTTGCTTTGACACACAACGAGCTATATCAGTGCACTGAATGACCATTGCAGATGATCACATGATAAGCCTGGATCTCAAGTGAGCCAGTTGACAATTTGTCAATTGAGCGCCAACCTAGACGCCATCTCTCTGAAACCCACATAACCACGTCTGTGAATAACTTTGCCAATGGAATCCATGTGGATGTGGCGATTGTGATCGAGTGCGGCTTGCGACCGTCGAGTTGGTGTGTTGTGTGTTGACAAGAGTGTTGTCTGTCCTACCACCGAATGGACACGAATCTGTGCATTTGTTTACTTGCGACATCGGCATCGATCACCGCCACCAGCAGCCAAGTGATTTGCATAGTTGTCACACATGTCAACCACTTGTGGCTGCTGTCTCGATGTCTTCCACCAATTACCCACTAAGTGTAATATGTAATAATATGTCTGCATGTAAAATAGACTCTTCATACAGTCGATCCTCCACTAGTGAACCTTGGAACTAAATCGTAATTTTATGCCAACTGGCTATAATAGTGTGCAATGGTTCAACAAGTGACAAATTGCCTATTTAATGCACATTGAATTGCATATTTAATCATCAATAGGCAAAAACTACTACTAGTTTACAGTCTTTAATTGATCACTGGCGAGGCATAATCGCATTTCAACCACTGCAGGATTCATCTGAAAAACAATTCCAATCAAGCAGTCCAACTTTGTAGTGCGATTTTGTTTGCTTTCGAACATGCCGAATTGGTACTCAAAGCATGGTTTGTTATACCGAAAATACTACACCATGAACATAGCTTATGTTAATGTATGTATGTAGTAAAGCCAATTGAGCGAATAGATTAAATTGTTTTGGTGTGGTCACCGAATGACTTGATTGAGTGTGCCCAAGTGTCATCATTCAAAAGTGACATTCCATAAATGAGTTCGTTCGAATTGCTCTTCTCATCGTGACTAGTGTCGAGCTAAATATCAATTATTTGAACAAGCAGCAAACAAACAATCGAGAGTTGACCGTAGGCACAAGATAGTTACTCCATTAGGGATAAAGTATTCTAGTGAAAGAGGTACCAGTCACAGGTAGAGAGATTGAAGTCATCCATTGTGGGCATGCATGCTTCGAATGTGCTCGCTAAGGGAAGACATACTGCGCGTGACTCTATAAGGCACTGCTGGCAGATACGATCTATGGCGCCGATTGCCACATTGTGCCAAGTCAGCGATCAGAATTGATCACAAGATTGTGACTTGAACTTGAAAGGGACACTCCGCACAAGGGTAAAGTGCCGCCAGTGACAAATGGGCAAGATGCAAGAGGCCACAATGCAAACATTGTTTTCCCACTGCCAAGTGGTTCACCCACTTATGGTAAGTAATGAAGTTTTGCACGACAGGAACTTTGCTGAACATAAACAACACAAATTGATTGCTTCATTCGGTTGGCCATTCGAACAGTCAATCATCGATCGAGATGTGGTATACATCCACCTATTAGCACAGGATGTGCCTTTGTCTCCATCAACACTGCAGTGCAATTAATTGCAATATTGCAAGTGGATAAGCTAGAGAATGGACTGGAAGTGGCGCGAGAACAAACAAGAAGACACTACAAGACTCACGGCAAAGCACATAAGTACATCTGCAGATCAGCCAGGGAGAACGAAAGTGTCATTTCATTGTGCTCTACATGACAATAGATTAACCGAAACTAGACATCAATGTTATTGACTACAGTGCGTAGTGACTGGAGTGATCTGGTTGAGACAAGTCACTCGATCGGGTTCACTTCACATGCAATCTGAGCAAAGGACACAAGCGGTCAAGTTGGACATCAAAGCTCGAACATATGGCTAATTGAGTTAGTCAACAATTTTATTTCATTAGCACATGTTGGAGTTTAATGACAACACTAGCGAACAGGAATAATATTCATTGAATATAGACTTACTTGCAAGCTGACCATTGCCGTTGGCGGGCAAATTTTGGCCAACGGTGCTGATTGGGAACAGTTCCAGAACTGGAGATGACATGATTGCGGTGTGACACGGTCCACGATGGACGATTGGGATGAATTAAAAACAAGTTGCTCTCGTTGGGAAGATGTGACAATGACTGCTTGTGGTGCACTTGCCAAATGGCACTCCACAAGTTTCGGTCAGTAGAGTCGAGTGCACTAGGAGTGACTCAAGCACAGGGCACTGACAAGGCACATTCGTCGAGTGCAATCGAGTTGACTGAATCTAGCACCGGCTTGGCGTCATACCGAATCGACACACTCGATCACAATTGCAACTGTACAGGATCACCGTCAGTGAGCGCACTCCACGTGCTCTGATGAATTTCCGTCCGATTGTGCGCCACAGAACCAGTGAAAGCACGCTCACGAGCACGAGTGAACGATTTAGCAACGAATGCTGAGAGACGATCCAATTTGGCGGGAAGTGGCAAAGTGCTCTGTTGTCTACAGAATGCGACTGCTCGGGTGTAGGAATGGTCCGCCTGGCACAGACACACACAACTGACTGAATGCAAACTCAGTGCACACAACGAACATTGCCTGGCCTGGCCACGAACAGTAGCGATCGACTTTGCTGTTGCCGCTAGTCGAGGCTGTTTGGCGACTTGTAGGTCACTGGCTATGGCCCTCTCAATGAGTCTCATAGCTCGCTATGTGACTCGGCCGGTGGACGCAACACGAGATGCACCTCTTCACAGGCTCTACACTTGTGGCTGTACCAATGACCGAAACCAGTTCTAACGGTGCGCCAGTTTTGGCTGCCAGCTTCATCTCGACCGAATCCTTCGAGGCATGATCATCCACCAGACGACCAAGAAGAAAACCATGCTGCCTGTGGCGTTTATACGTTTTGTATGTACCTGCGCTTGCGCTACGTGATTGTCGCAGGTGGCATTACTCTAGTTACGGGGGTTGGATTTCCTAAACACTATCCATTGTCCAATAATGTAAATGTGAAGTCGCGACTGAGTAAGGGATATTTACGCGCAATCACACTCACAACACCTTGCATTAAACATAAGCATTTATTGGCCACGTGTTTTGATTAATTTTGCTTTCGTTTGAGCCAGGAGTGGGAGACAACTCTCGAAATGGAATAACGCACGTCGGGGTCAAACTCGAGCATGGCCGACAGTAGTTGGGTCAATTTAGAGCCAAACTTTTTTCTTAGGTACTTGGATTTGGACGAGAGCACTCCATGTTTCATCAACTGGTACAGTTCAGAGTAGTTTTTCGGGCAGTTGTATGGATAGTCGCGTATAAGCATGACGTACAGCGAAACTCCCAGTGACCAAATGTCTGCCGAGAAAGGAATGTACTGTGCATTGGCGCCCTTTTCGAGACCGCACCGAATCACCTCTGGTGCCATGTAGCGTCGAGTGCCACAGTGGCGTTGTGAGTAGAGCACACCGACCCCATCCTTGAAGGCAAAGCGAGCCATTCCAAAGTCGGTCAGTTTGCAGTACTTCTCTTTATGCTTCTCGTCCCACATCAGTAAGACGTTGTCCAGCTTGAAGTCGTTGTGGGCAATCTGGTTTCGGTGCATGAACGCCAGTCCCTCCGCCATTTCAGAGAAGTATCGCTTGACCAGATCAACCTTAAGAGGACCTTTCTTTTCGACCTCGTCCAAAAGGCATCCCCCGTCGGCAAACTCCATAAATATGCAGGCAAGCGACGTTTGGCACTGTTCCACCTCGCTGAAGTATCCCAGCACATAATGTTCGAAGTAATTGACCACATATCGACACTTGTCCGACAGACTTTGCAACACATACAACTCAGCTCGCAGTGAATTGATTAGAGAGTGATCTTTTACCTTCAAACGAATTTCCTTGCACGCCATTTTGAGGCTCACAGTTTGAGGCTTGTCTACATTGCCATTGTCAACCGATACAAGCTTCTTTACCAGATACACAGAACCAAAACCTCCTCTACCCAGCAGTTTGATTCGTTCAAAATGCATCCAGCGGAGAAATTGGTCGGGACTTTTGATGGTGATCGGTTTGGTTTGAACTGCTTGATTGCCACCGCCATCGGTTGGGTTTAATTTTAAAGGCAAGTCGATAAAGTTGATCAATCGGTCATTGGCGATGGTCGACAAACGGTGTGAGAATACCAAATCTTCAGGCGCTAACTTTGGTCCATTATTAAAGAATTTATTTAGGTAATCGTTCTTTCGCCTCCGAGACTTGCTGGTGCGGCGCGAGCTTCGCGATGTTCGTCTTCGGGTTTTACGAGAAGTAGTCGTACCATCGAGCGAATTATTCTCAACATGAGCTGGCTTGAACCAACTTTCCAAACACGGACAAATGGACAAGAGTCCCATTAGAAAACTGTGAACCCATTAGAGTCAATTGTACACTGTGTTTTATACTACTATTTTCAGTAACAATGTCAGTTATTTGGTGCTACATTTTGGCAGAATAATTCGATTTATTCGAATTACGCAAGTGATCAATAAAGGATCATTCATTTTTTTCTTGAGTGTAACGATTTATCGAATGGACCCATCAAAGGAACATTCAACAATTGTCAAGCAATCGCACTTCCAATTAATCCAATTACATAAAGCATTGAATGAATGACAAACTTGGTACAAGGCACAATTAATACTAAATAGACTTGTGACTCGTTGTGTCAAAGGTTACCTGCGGAAAGTAACATCAAATCTGTTTTTTGTTTACACCATTAGTCATGTCCTCTGTGAATAAGTCCAATAAACTTGTCTATAGTTTACGTGTTCAGAAAGCCAAATTGTATGGGCAGTACTGCACAAAAGTGCCCCAAAGGGGTCATCACTCGACACTGTTACACTTTAGTGATTACTACCTTATGAGCAAGTTGGGCATCTGTGCCCTCTCCCCAGCACGAATGTCACTGACAGTGACAGCTGAGTGAGTGATTAGCGTGAACGTCTGCGCTGTTGGTACGATTCTAGGTGGCAATTCTCAGTTGGCTCCTTGGCAAATTGACATCTTTGTTCTTATTCTCTGTCAATTGGTGTGGTGTTGATCGTTCCATCCCGCAATGTGACCAACCATGATTATCTTTGTCTCCACACGTCCAAGGGTCTAGTCCCCGATTGGCCGCATCAATCCATGATCACTACTGGTATCACTAATCACTTTGTTGTCACCTTGTGTTGGTGTTTTATCTCCCCTTGTTTACGTCTCTGCCCGGCAATCAATGTTTGATCATAGTATCCAATCAACCAACGTTGTGTCTGCTTACACCATGACCCGCATTACGAGGTCGAGACAATGAATGTAATTGTGGTCATTGTTTCGTCAACTGACCATTGAAGTTGTTCATTTTTGTTATGAATTGTTATTATAACACTTATATTTATTAGTCAATATTATTATATATCATTTATTTATATTATTTATATAAGTGTTTTATAAACCCAAATAATTTTTATTTTTTGTTTATTTATTTTGTCTTTTGTACAATTTTTATTGTTTACTGTAAAATGTCCGCTTTGTTGATTTCGAAGCATCTTTATGAGAAGAGGCCTTTAAAAAAGCCCAAACTCGGCCCACCTGACGTCTACCCTCAAGATCCAAAGCAAAAAGAGGTTTTTATCTTCAATGTAATAACATTTATTAAATTACTATTTTATTTAGGACGAATTAACAGCAATCAATGTAAAACAAGGGTACAGCAGCAGTACAGTTGTACAGGACGAATATGGTAGCGCTCGAAGTGCTAACATCACCTCAAACCGATTTGGTGAATATTTTAGTGCGATTCTTTCGAAAAAACACGAATTGAATACTTTAAACGACACCAGCAAGAAAAAACAACAAATCAACAAAGACAGTACCTTATTTGTGACCTCAAAAACAAAGAACTATGTGGACAGTTGGTTCAAAGATCTTTCTTCCAATGCCAAAACATTGGCTCATCTATCTCGAAAAGTTCCTATTTTCAACAAAAAAGAGGAGATATTTACCACTCTCTACGAATTTTTGGTGCCAATGGCCAAAGCAGAATGGTTCATTAAAATGTCTTGTGCTCATCATATGGCAATGTCCGAGTCGAATAACAAATCAAAGAAAAGACAAACATCTGATCCTTCTCAAGAGTGGACAAATTTTTTGTGCAAATTTCTTAAAGAGTATTACTTGAGAGTATCAGAAAGCTTCAGTTCAAATGCAAACAACACTTCGGCTCTTCAAAATTCAATGCATCAACTTCCTATCAACACAGAGGAGTTATTGAAACAATGGAACTACTATACTCAACTTGCTCGGCATCTCTACGAAAGTGGCTTGTTAGATAAGCATGATTTTCTCACGTGGTTATTGGAACTCTTCGAACGGCTAAAATCGGTGGATGACCCAATGTTGAACCTTATTGTACCGATGTTAGTGCAGTATGTCGACGAATTTACTCAATCGGAATTTCTGTCTCGTCGTCTCAGTTATTATTGTTCAAAAAAAATTAATCAACTTGTAGTAGAGTTCAATGTTGAACTTCATAATTCTGATTCCGACAAAGAGAATCATTCTTCTACAAACAGTTCACAGAATAATAGCACTGAAAAATCAAGTAGTGCCAACAGCACTCCCACAAAATCTTCCTCGAACGAACCTATTAGCTCATGTCTTATTGTGAATGGTCTTGTGAATTCGAACATACTGAGCAATTGTTTCAAAGAGATCATTTCCTGTTCTAGACATCGAAACATTTTGTTTAGTCTGTCCACTATTGTTCAAGTGATCACACTTGACTGTCCAGCAGCCTTAATTTGGCTCAAACAGTCAACGCATTCGTCTGAATCGAGTAGCAGTAGTAGTAGCAAGCACTCATCATCTGCATTCCACGGATCGCCACTGGACTACCTGCCTTGTGAACCTTCCAACTTACCGATGCCTCCCTCCGAACACTGCGAACGTTTGCGAAATCACCTTCGAAATGCAGAAGAGTTGATTAGACATCGGAGTACGATGTCTGAGAAGAAGTGGTTCTTTAAAATATTTGACAGTGTCAATTCTCCAAAGGCTGTCGGAACTGTTGTGAATCGTTTACTGGACGTGCTCGATTCTCTCGATAAACACCTTTTTGACAGAATTAGTTCTTCAAATTGTTTCGAATCTTTGTACAGTAAGGTATTTTATCAATCAAATGTGCAAAGTGAACACTCTGCTAGTCATTCACCGAATACTCAAAAAGATGAAAATTCATCGAGTGAATTTCGCAGCAACGATTCGAAAGGTAACACTGAATTTGAAGATGATATTGCTATTGTTCGACTTTTGTGTGAATGGGCTGTCACCACTAAACGACTTGGGGAACATCGATCCCGAGTTGTGGCTAAGCTGCTTGAAAGAAGACAAAATGAAATTATTTCTGAAAAGGAATCGAGCCAAAGTGAGTGTAATAATAGTAATACCAATTTTAATAATAACAATAATAATGAAACCACTAAAATGGAAGTTGACGAGAATGCTGCTGCTGATAAAGCTCAAGCTGAATCTGGCAATTCGCCTTCAAATGGTACTCGAAGCGGGTCCAACCAATTGTCTGACAGTACAAATAACATTCCAATTTATCAAAATATTCTCTTTGAATTTCTCGACTGCTATGCTCCAGTTCACGATGACAAAACATTTAATCTCTACTCGACAAGTTCATTTAATCCTCCCAATGTGAATTCATCTGCTGACAGCAAACAAGCATTTAACAATTTGATTTTACTCTTTTCCGAATTAATTCGCCACGAGGTCTTCTCACACGACGCTTACATGTGCACTTTGATATCTCGAGGTCTTTTTGCAAATCCACCTAACACGGCTTTGGTCAATTCGGCGAGCAACAATCAACCAAACAAGAATAGTAACGATGACTTGTTAACTGGTTTAGTGCCGTTGTCGAACATTGATGCTGTTTCCAATGGTCAGTATCACATTTTATTTTCTTGTACTAAATTACTTCTATTTAGGCGGACTCATTGGTTCAACTTTACATAGCATTACTAAAAGCACTTCATCTTCTTCACTGCCAATGTTTGACCCTTTGTCCAATAATTCAACTTTAAATAGTAACGAACAATCAGGAGGAAATTGGCTTTCGATGAGCAATGACAATATCGACGAAGACTTGGACGAAGATCTTGACAAAATTCTTCAACATATTAAGGCTGGTCAAAATAGCTTAAACGACCAAACAGGTTTGTTCATTGTTTTTTTACTACTCCGTTTATTAACTCTAAATCAGATCTTTTGCTCCCAGACGCTATGGAGTCCGACAAAGAAGACGATGCACATGTTCCTAATGCCGGCAGTAATCATAATGTCGCAAATCCTACCTCGTTACCGGATTTTTCTGGTGTTGCAAAGAACGCAACTAATAATGAGCAGACAAGTTCAACTTCGCGTCACTTGCTTTACACACTGCATTTTCCTCTTCCTCAAGATGAATTTTTTGTTCATGAATGCAACCAAAGGCACATTCTTCTCTATGGTGTGGGCAAAACAAAAGATGAAGCACGACATTCGGTCAAGAAAGTGACAAAAGAAATTTTGAAGCTCTTTACTCGAAAGAGCTCTATGGACATTAGTGATGGCGGCAAAGTGAAGAAAAATAGCATTAAAGAAGGTTATAACTTTGAGAATGCTCTCGCCAAGTTCCAAAGTCTGTCCATATTTGACCAACAAGTCGTGACCAACTCTTGCGCAGCCACTGTACTTGAAATGCTTAATGGAGTTGTCACGGGAAGTGCAAATCATTTGCCATTAATCGATTCTATTGCTTTTCTTTTCGACATTATGGAAATAGCTCTTAATGTTTATGGTCTTGCCGAATTTATCTTGCAAATACTTAAAGAATTGATGGACGTGGAAAATCAACTTCAACAAAAGTGCCCAATGTTTGCTCGACCTTACTGCACTTCGATTGCGTTATACATCGTTGGCATTCTTTACCGATACAATTGCTATTTGTCCGTCTCCAGTGATGACATACTTTCTATCTTCGAGGGTCTCTGGAAAATGGTACGCCACATTTCTACTCCGAGTGATTGTTCCTCTGCCGAACGATGTATATTCTATTACATATACGATTTGTACTCAAACTGTGGGCAAGTTCTAAGGAAATATCACGATGCTATCACTCCAGTGGTTGCAAAGATCAAATCAATGTCACCTTTCACTTGTGAGCTGACCAGTGTGATCACTCCAAACCCAACGTGCATCATGATGGAATATTTGAAGAATCCTATATTTAAAGTAGATTCCAGCCATCTTCGGCAGCTTAATGAGAATGTCTCTGATCGTCAGTCTCTTGTATTGACTGCCATTCGTTGTATTTCGGAAACTACCGATATGGATGTCTTGAACGAAACATCGATTTTGTGTGCGGAACTGACTGCCTCCTGCTCGCAATTGGCCGTCGAGTGGTTAGCTGCATTTAAGGTTCTATTCATTGCCAAGAACAACATTGAACCATACAACTGCCTCTTAACTACACTCAACTTCAGCGATCGGGCAATATTCGACAATCTTGCCGTTTTTATCTTGATTCTCATTGCTCGTAGGTGCTTTAATCTCGACGAATTTCTACCTCATGTCGTTTTACCTGCAATGTTAACTTATGCAACAACCGGTGATCCAAATGATGAGGCTGAACGTTGTGCTCGTCTTTCTTGTCATTTGATACTTTACCTCTTTAAATATTACGACACTCCCATGGTTGCTTCCAATTATGCAATGAACTCTTCATTTGCTTCTTCGTCTCGCTATTCTCTCACCAGTCCTGGGCCTCTTGGTCTACCACCAGTGGCACCGTCCACAACTGGTGGCCAAAAAAATCCTATTGTGATCAAATATGCTTGTGATCGGTATATGCTTGGTGGTGTGCTCAACACACTACGCTTAGAACTTGTGGTCACTATTTTAAAAGCTACCTTCTTTCTTGGTATGTATTCAACTTTTAAATTTAATGTATTTATTATATTTACTATATTTTATTTATTTCTATTAGGCACTCAAAATGATAAAAAACCAACAGATAAGCCTAAACCTGATTTGAACTTTAGTGAAATTCTTAAGCCAATAACACCTGATGATGACCTGAGTGACATTGGCCTATTGAGGTAATGACAATTGTTAACAATTTGTAATTTTAATTCTAACTTTTTTTGAATAGCCAAATGTCATCCAAATCAAAAATGGACACCCTGGATAAGCCATCTATGCCTGAATTTGCTAAGCATGCTCTTGGTAAAATTTGTGAGCAAGCTTGGGTTCATGATCGATGTCTTCGAGGATTTATTGTCACTCCAGAAATTTTGAATAAGCTCATGTTTGACAAAAGATTTTCGCATAGAGATGCCCAACAACTTCTCAATATGATTTGTTACTACAAACAATTGATGCCATCTTCTCATGTGACCGAAAAGTGCGATTCCAAGCAAATTATCAGTCGAGTCTTTCAAAACTTGGACGAGTGGTCAATTCGCATTTCGTGGCTGCAATTATATCTCATCTACGAGCAACTGTCTGCAAGTTCATTATCTAACACCAGCACAGAAGTAACCGCTTGGTTGGACACTCTTGCTCGTGCAGTGGTCGAATATTATCAAAATTCGAGTCAAGTTGATCCTATTCTGGACAGCAAACAACTAACTCTCTTTACATCAAAAAGTTCCACTACCAAAACAGCTTTAACGAACGGACTCAATTTTGGTAATAACTCAAGCCATCATAGCAATGAACGCATTTGGCTAATATCTTCGCTCGTGTCAAAATTGCCCACTGCTCTTCAGGGAAAAATTCTACGAGTTACTGCCAGTCTATTTGACTCTTCCAACTGGATAACCTTTGCTCAGTCCCAGTCAAATTCGATGAGTTCAAAGAGCAAGTCAAGTTTTCAAGGCTCAAAAAACAATTCTTCTAATGGAATCACACTTAATAATCAAAATCCAACATCTACACTTTTATCATATCAACCTTTCATTTCTTTTCTTTTGATGTGTCTTAATGTAAAAGATGATTTCAAAGAATCTATTAGTGCTATATTGAATTCAATGCAACAGCAAATCTCACAATGTATAAACGAAAAGCTTGCAGACGACATTCGTGTGAAGTATTCGGTACAAGAAGGACTCCAGTTGCGTTTCAGTTTGGTTGGTGCCATGTTTGAAGTAATTCAATCTTCGAGTTCGCTTACTAGCGATTGGTCCGTTCTGTTGTTGCAGCTTATCATCTTCACTATTGTTGACCCCCATATCAACTATGAGAACTTTACCACAGTACTTGACATGCTCACTGCGCTGATGCACACAACTCAAATGGCAGTTCAACCTGAGCAAAGAGAAGAGAATAAAAAACAATATCAAAATCTCATTAAAAAACTTAAAAAGGAACTCACAGTTGAACGAATTGGTCTCGGCGTTCGAATGGCTAAGCAGTTACTGCCGATAGTGAAAGTACAAACTGAAGTGATTGCTTGTGAGCCAATGGGATCGCTCGTAGATACCAAAGGCAATAAAATTGCTGGTTTTGACTCAATTGACAAAAAGCAAGGATTGCAAGTTGCGGACAAACATAAATTGTCTCCTTGGGACTTACTTGAGGGACACAAGAATCCAGCCCCATTGGGTTGGACTTGGTTTGGCGCAATTAGAATTGAACGCAAGCCAATGCGAATGGAGGAAAACTTTTCCCTCCTTGCTCGTCATAATCATAATATTCAAAAATCAATATCTTATTATATTGAAGACCCTCCGTTGCCTCCTGAAGACGAGCCAGCTCCTCCACCGCCACCAATTCTCAACCAAGCCCCAATGCAACCTTTACCGTTTGGCAATGCAAATATAGGTCCAACTAATGGACCGAATATTCCAGTGCCTAACTCACCTCACCTTGCAAACATACCTCCACAAAACACTGCATTCAACTCGGGAAATTTGGTTCATTCACTTCCCCCACAACAACCTCCCCACCAAATAACTAACAACTTCAACTCTTCTCACTTACACCACTTGGCAGGTCTTCAAGCAAATGCCCTTCCTCATCCATTATCCCAAGGACCTTCAGCACCTGGATCCATTCATGCAAGCAATCTAGCACAGCCTAATGGACCACCATCTCACATGATGCCTGGTCCGGGAGCTGATCACCAAATGAACCAGCCAGGCCATCATATGATGATGAATTCCCACATGAACAACTCAATGATGCACATGTCAAACATGCCATTGGATAACCGAGATCTCATGATGGATACACTACCTCCTGGAAATGCAGTCCCAATGCATACTAACCCAATGCAGTCTGGTCCACTAGGATCACTTAGGCCAACACTGAATGCTGTTCAAGCACCTCCCATGAATCCTGTCAATGTTGGAGCACGAGCGCAAACACCTAAGGTCACTAAACCAAAAGCTCCACGAAGAAGGCGAGCAAACGCAAAGAACCAACCAGTGAATGGAACTCCACCTGTGAGCGGTCAACAAACTCCTCCTATACGAATAAATAACACATTTGACAACTTCAATCAAACTCCTGTGAACAGTCAAATGGCACAGCCGATAGTGGGACAAAACGCTAACACGTGGTCTTATCAACAACAAGTAGGCAACCAGCAACCTCCCCCTCCGCAAACAAATATGCCTGGTCAGCAAGCCTCGAATCCAGCAAATCAAGCTTTTTACCCACAAGCAGGTCCTCCCGGTCCTGCTCAGTCAGGTCCAGCAATGATGCCCCCACAAGCAGCTCAGCAAGCTCGTTTCAACGAACAGAGCCAAAATTCAAAAGTTCGTCTTCGTGCTATGCTTAATACTCGTCACCCAAACACGAATAATTTCAATATAACACCAAATTCTGCCCCTACGACAGTACCTGCCAACCCAGTGAACACGAACCAGATGATGAGCAACAATAGCAATATGATGCCAAGTGGGATGTATCAAGCAAGGCAGCCAATACAGATTATGCAACAACAACGGGCACAAATGCGACCTCAAGGTCCGGTTTCTCAGGGAAAACCAATGGCCCAAATGCCAAACCAAAACACCATTTTCCAACAACAACAGTTGAATCAACCAGCGAACAATGGCCCGATGATTCATCATATGCAACAACAACAACAGCCACAGACAAACTTTAGTGGACCTCAAAATATGAACTTTAACAATAATGCCATGACAAACATGGAAAATCCAGGTATGCAGCAATTGGGTGGAAATGGACCTGCCTTCCAAGCTCAACAGCCACAACAAACTAGCATGATGATGCGACCTCAAATGCAGCAAATGCCACAGCAGCCGAACCAAACTCAGTTTATGCAACAAAGGTAAGCAATCAATTAATTAACCAGATTATGGCAATGTTTTGACTAATTTACTTATTTGCACATCTAGATCTCAATACAACGTAGCAATGGGACAGCCCGGTCAAATGAACCACACCTTTGGTCAGCAACAACATCATCAGAACGTTAACCAACAAATGATGAACACTGGACAACATTGGTCACAAACATCACAAATGAATGCTCCACGGCCACCAATGACTCAATTGCAACGCCAACTGTCCTCGAACCAAGGTCCGCAAGGTCAGCCACAACAAGGTCCTCACCAGCCTTATCACCAAGTCCCGTACTGAGTGTACATTTTTGTTTTTTATGTATTTTGATTGGCATGGTTTTACCTACATTTACAAGCACAATCATTTGTATAAATTATTTCAATTCATTTTTAAAATATTATTAATGTATGTATATGTATTCTCATTATTGTAGCGTTAATTTATTATTATGACCGATGATCGAATAAATACAAAAATTCAGTAACATGTGCATAGAGTGGAAGATGAAAATTAACTACAAGTCAAACACTAGAATGGGTTGCTTATGCTTCGGAAGTGTCCGGTCCAGCAGAAGAGGCGATCACGGTTGTATTGCTAGCACTGGTCGTCTCGTTGGCGGGGGTCGCTTTGGCTATTTCAATTGAATTGAAGTCCAATCCAGGAATGGGAACGATCAAATTTTCGACCGACATTAATTCATACTTGATGGAAAACATGGAAAATCGTTTACAAAGAAAATGTTCATTCTCGAACTCGTCGTAAATTGCTTTGTGGTGGTAGTATGCGTGGGAAAAGATGCGGTATACTCGGCGACACACACTGCCCAACTTGGCAACCGATGACTCCTTGATGGTGACCCGAGAAGGGAAGTACTTGTTTGAGTTAAGTAGCGCTGCCGCACCATCAAGTGTGTGTCGAGTATAGTCAATTGCAGGACATTCTTTAGGTGCCTTATGGGCCGCACACAGAAAGATCCATTGTTCAGTGGCGGTCATCTGGGAACAGGTCTCAGGGTTGCATTCTGCTTGCAGTTTCACTGTGAGTCGATTGAGTTCGAGACAAAACTGCCGGATATGTTCATATTTCCATATACCTATTTCTTGTCCTTTCGGTGGAGTGAGTATTTCGTCCACATTAGCTGGATCTTTGCGAATCTTTTGTTGGATGAATTGTTGCACTGCGATTGTAGAGTCCATTTCTTCAAATGGCTCTTCCAGCCAGTTGTGGAATTGTTCGCTTTTGCATCCTTTCGGATTTCTCCTAACAATACTTTCTCCCTCACTAGTCGCATCAGTAGGCGTCATTGTGGACAACTGAGGGACAAAAAACACGAACTGAAGTGACAAGCACGCCTAAAAGTCTAAAACTGTCAACTTGCAATCGGTTCACTTCGCAAACGTAAACAAAAGGCCAGTGCATAGTTTGCGTAAACTATTCTTTTTTCACTGGCTCACTTCCTGAAAGTTTCCACCACTACATAGAATTACGTCCAAAGTGAATGGGCCTTTAACACAATGGAATTATCATTCATTTGTCATTTTGCAACGTTTAAAATTGAACTACTTGACCGATTAGGCATTGCAACAGATTGTATGAACTTAACGGCATTTGAGCTTTTATAAATTAAACCTCTAAAAATGTGAAACAACATTTTTGTCAAATAAGATACGATTCGACTGAAAACGAAACTTCTCCACCATTAGCTTTAATTTGGCATATAGTAAACAATAATCGGTCCAGTAGTTATTATAAATTAATTATTATGCAATTGACAATTGTACTTCGAAGAGGCTTTTGAGTTCATTCTTGCAAACTTTCGAATCAGGACTCTGTTGTTTCTTGTTTTGATTGGCGCTTGGAGAACGAGATGGCGAAAGCATTGTAGAATTTGCAGGTTTAGGTTTAGCTTTAAGCTTGAAGTGAATAAATTATAATTTCATTGAATCAAAAATGTTAAATAAAAAATGCAAATTTGTCGAAAAGAATCAAAGCACTTAGCTAAGATGGTTCGCATTCGAAAGAAATCGTTCGGTGGTCTATATAGTCTGATAGACCTATAAGTCTGTCATGGATTGCCATTGCCATTGAAACTTGTAGCATTAGTGCAGCTCTGTTCCAGCGAAACATATGTATCGTCCACTTGCCATATGGGCTGCAGATGACACTGAATGATGTTGATACTAAACAGTCCATCTTCCTGTTGGTGCCTGCCTTCTGCTTCACTTTGTAGACCTTGATTCCTCTTTGCAACATGTTCATGAGCAATTCGAATAGCACAAGGAGGTCCTCGCGAGGATCGTCTAACCACTCACTAGTGCACTTACACTAGTGAGTGGCAAAACGGATCAGTCGAAACGACTGTCTCGCACAATGTTAACAATTCACAAGACCATTTCCGTGTGGACATATGAGCCTAGGGCCTAGGCAAAAGCCGCGCGGTATTTGTCACTTGGGCACAAGCACTCGTGTCACTTGGTGCTGTTAGTGTCATTTGCTTAACTTGTGTCATACAACTTGAATTATCTGCACTTCAACGCTATTATCGTGACTGTCGCAGATTAATGCGACCGCAGAATTCGAAAACAACGAAAACCGATCTCAAGAAATCTCTAAGAAATCGCCACTCAACTGGTGAACACAGCCGATTGCTCATTCGCGCACTGCTGGTTAGCTTATCGTCATCGTATGACCTTATCTCGATTATGTTTGAGTCAGCACGATCATTGTACACTCATACACACACAAACTAAATGTATAAAACACAGACAAACTGTTAACGAAGACAGACACGAACTAGAATTCTCCAAGAATCCTCCTCTCCCTATGATTTTTGCGTGCGTGCTGTTCCCAGCGCGACACGTGACTATCCATCGTAACAACCACCACTGACGAACACAATGGACCGGATATTGATCATTTCATCCATTTGCATTATTTTCTTTGCCATTTGGTGTCACGGAAAGCCAGCCGATTCCATTCGAGGTAAGTAACACCATCACCAAAACAAACTCGAATTCATTTGTCAATATAGTCAATTGACTTTTGGTCAATCCAGTGTGAATTAAGACAAGCAATCACTTTGTTTCAGTGCAACAAGTTGGTAGGACATGGCCATACGGTCCTTGCTAAATTGGCCTTCGACACTGCGCAGTTAGTATTATAGTCATTGATTAGTGGCACCCAAATGCATGCCAAATGGTCAAATGTTTAGTCGATGGACAATTGCACTAATTGACAATACCGCTCTCCTCTTTCCCATAACTCGTGACACACCGAGCACATGTGGTCTTCATTATGGCATCATTCAATGTCAAATACGCACAGTAATAGGACACCAAGGCCAACTCGCACTAATGTGTAAGGCCATTCACATTCGAAGAATGCGCCAAAAATGAGCACTAAAGTTAATCGTAACTGTAGGGTAGACTTGGAACGTGTAGATGTAACGTTAAGTTCAGAACAAGAAGTTCAGAAAGTGGTTCTCAAAAGAGTTTGTTGGGTTGAGTTCATTAGATACAGTTCTTGCATAATGTGGTATACCAGACTCGACGAACTGTCTTACGCGACTAAAGTCAAATTATCTTTTAGCGCCCATAGGAACGGTCCTGAAAGACTATAAAGAAAACTCATACTACTCGTATGAAGACGAAATGGACGAGTCTGTGGAGGACACTACTAAATCTAAGCCACTTTTCGATAAGACCTCATTGATGTGTAAGCAATAGATTCTATTGTAACTATATGTCTTAAGACCATAATCGAATTGCCATTTAGCGCCTCCAGTTCTGGTTGACTCCTTCGTGGACAATGCAAACTCGGTCGAAAAGATTAGCCAAATCTATCCAGTAATTTTTGGTTCAACGGTTCGTTTACAATGCAAGTTTGTTGGACATCCCAGTAATACCAACTATACTTGGTACATCAATGACAAAATAGTGACCCAAGAACGTCAAACCAACGGAGAGAGGGTTTGTTAGTAGGATAGTTAAATAAGTCTCTCATTGAACTCATCACACACAGATATACATTCAACTTATTCAACGCAAGCAATCGCAACTAACATTGGAGCATATTATCGACGATGACCAAGCCAACTACACCTGCGTAGCTAAGAATCCATTCGGTCAGCGCAATTTCACCTACAACTTGAAGGTGATCAGTAAGTATGTCCACCGAATCACAACTGAATCTAACCTGTCGCATGTTTTGTGCAGTGATATCGCGAGTGAAACCAATAATCAGCTCGAATTCAATCAACCAGACCGTATTGGTGGGTTCGAGTATCGCATTGGAATGTAAACATCACTCCAGCTCAGGAGTTAGTTACCAATGGTTTCGAGTGTTCAATGCCACCAACTATACAACGATATACGTAAGTTGACTGCGGATATGAGAGATGTGAATATAACTTGTTGCAACTGTGATATATGCAGTCCCCATCACTGACACTTCGACTCGTCAATCTCACCGAGAACGACTCGGGTAACTACACTTGCCTTTTGAAGAATCAATTTGGCATGAAAGCTCTGAGTCATCACATCACTGTTATTAGTAAGTCGATTCGAATATTCTCCCGAGGAAGTAGCCAACTCACTAGTATTACGCAATTTAATTTGGTGTTCTCCTCCACCAACACTCGACCGAGCCATATGTTCGGAGACAATGGATCTTGGTTCAGAGTTTCGAAATCAATTCATTAATGTTAACAGTTAACCCTAATTCATATTAACTAGCCTTAGGAGACCATCCAAAGGACCGTCTCAAGATTATTCTCCTTGCCACATGTGCAGTGCTCTTATGTCTGTGGATTGTGTACCAGCTCATCTACTGTCGTCGACCATCCACCTTCGTCTACGTAGGAACTACTGGACAGTCTAACTTGAACTCTCAATGGGAAATGTACAGAAGCAAGTAAGTGAAAACAGTTCTTTGGTGATTATATATGTACAGTTTGAAATTAGGCAAAGAATTGGATCCATGGACACAGAACAGTTGCGAAGATGATGGCTGTGTCACGAGTACGATGACAAAACAAACAAAAGAACATTCAGACAATAAATCGACTCAATGTATATGTAACTAACAATCACGGAGAATAAAGACCAAATTGGACTAACACGTGTCTCTTTATTATTAATATCAACTCTTTGACTTGGCACTTCGTCCCTTTTAGCACGCGCACGGCTACATGATAATTCAGATCCCCGCGGTACCGTCGCTGAATGTAGTGCATCCCTTGACCTGAAACTGTATCTAACTAGGATCACGATTGACCCATTCACAAAGACAAATCTACATGAGCGTCAACGTGGACTACATGGCAAGATCGACTTGTGGATCCTTTTACTTGTTAGCAAGCCGAGTCACATGGATTAATCCTATGGAGGATTAGTTATTATTATTGTTATTATGGAACTGACAGAGTGACACACAGTAAATTTATAAACGACAAAAGCATCGATGAACAAAATTTGAGCAAATGGTTCAGGTAGATTACCGAAGGCATAAAGTATTTACCCGAAAAGATCTTTACATGTCGTAGTGATATAAATTCATGAAATATTTAGCTTGACAATGACGATACAGCAAAACTCTGATTTTGGAACATCCAGATTCTGCGTGGATGCTAATAATCACCACATTATTAGCAAAACCATCTGTGACACCCAGGCCTATTTGGTTCCGAAAATGATTAAAGGTCTCAACCGAATAAAAAGCATTCACAAGTGGTTATTTGGGAAAAAAATCATAGCATCAACAATATCGACTATTTCAACTGACAACTTGTGAGCCACTTTGACATAAACCGTTGATTCGTCGAATCGACGTCGATACAAAATCAAAACAAACAATTGTAACCGTGCTCTACGAAATGTTGTTTTGCATTTGTTATTCCTAAAATATTAGAATATATTTAAAACAATAATTATTCATGTCTAATTGGCTACTTGTGATGAAATAAATAAATATTCCAAATTAAACGGCGGTGATATATCATTTGTGAATGGGCCCTAGTGCAAAGTTTAGTAGCTAAAGTTTAGCCAAACCCAAACAAACGTCGATCTGTTTGTCACTGTTTGGTCTGTCTGTCTGTATTTCTTTGTTGATTGAATCTTGTCTCGAAGCCAATTTCAATCATTTGAACCTTTCGGGGCATCTACTTTCAAGTCACATAGCCGATATTATTGTTTATTTACGAGCACCAACCATTATTTATCAAATTGTCTCATTGGCCTGACTCGTACTGTCAAATTGGTTTCATCTCACTGTTTTTTATTCTTGTTGCCATCTTTCCAAAAATGTCTGGTTGTATTGATAATATCATTAATCGCGTTCACGAAACGTTTGAAGACATCGAAAAGCGGAACAATATAACCAGTGTGTTTGCAGGCATTTTGGTATGTTATTCTTGTCTTGGAACGGTATCTAATATTACTAATATATTCACTCAAAAGTTTTTCACTGGATGGTGGATTATTATTGATATTGCCGCCCGTTACACATCTGTTGACTTTAATGGGGCTTATCATGTGTGTGGTGTGCTGGGTACCATTTCATTTTTTATGTAAGTTAAATTATTCAACGAGGTTTTTATTTTAATTTAATTTATTTTGCTTTAACGCCTACCATCTAGGATCAATTCGGTGTCGACAAGTCGAATCGAAATGTACCAATACGGTGTTGGCAGCTATACAGTTCACATATGGCTCTTCATCGGATTCGTTCTAGGCTTTGGTGCGTTGATCGCCTCCATTTGGATTCTTTTTGGCGCATACGTCGTTCCAGGTCACAATGTTCTGCCTGGACTTGGAGTGTTTGCTCAGAACCTCTTCATATTCGCAGGGTTTGTTGATAAGTCTTACCTTATTATTCAATGACTAATTCTAATTGCATTTTAGGTCGATTGTGTTCAAGTTTGGTCGCAAAGAAGATTACATATAAATATAATTCCAATTGACATTCTCTTCAATTTTCTCACTCCAGTCAATTGAAATTGCATTTTTATTTAATTTATGTTTATTTTCAATTAATGTCTCGTAGTACTGCAGCACTTTTACTTTTTTACCCATTTCACACACGTGATGACATTCAATAAAATGTCACTGTTTCGTCTCTTAAAGGCGTCGCAATTTACTTGAATCTCTCAGACGCTTTCAAACACTTTGTTGTCGTTTACATTCATTTTTGAATGTTTTCCGGAAAGCGCAATAAATTTACTTTCCACTGACAATCTGCTGCAACGCCTCAATTGCATAATGCTATAATTATTATTAATGTCAAGTCTAATGAAGACTCATTGGTTAATTACAAGTGGCGGAGAGTGCTGTGAGTCTGTGAGTGAAGCTTTGTTTGTACAGCTGAAATGCATCGACAGTCATGGTTATGTTTGGTTCAGCAAGTGTCATCCTCGTTCACACATTCAAGGTTGATTCGCGCCAACACTTTCCCTCCCCATACCTTTGCCCGACTACATTTGTCTATATTTGTTTATCCAAACTGGTGATTGAAGTTAATTTTGCCAATCCCACTTTTAGCATGTTCGTTTTGGTATAGTAAACCCAATCAAATGGGTTTGTTACATGGCGCCCCGTTGAATCTTCCCCATCAGTGAAGATTGTCAATCTCCTGAGTTGACTTGTGCTAACTGGCAAGTGGCACACATTTAGTTTAATCCATTGTTTGTGCCATTGTGTGTTGTATTGCAACATTCCTCGACCACCAACTATTATCTTTGTCCAATTGGATCGATTGCTCTGCCCTTGTTTGAATGCCCGGTAATATATATTTCAATTGATGAGGTATTTTGTATTTGCATGGATGATTCATTTTTTCTGATTAGAAATCAAATTGAAAGTGACAAATCATCACATTAGCTATGAATATATTAGTTTAACATAATAGCTTTTTGCTAATTGCCAAATTGATTAGTCGCAATTTGTCATATATTTCGCGTTCAATTTAAATTGCCTTAGTAGAGTTATTCTGAACATATCGACATTGAATTGATAGTCTGTGGTGCACTTGTGTAATTTATTTCAATTTGCTATTTAGAGCAATGTAAATGCCAATGTGAGTCACCTAGAACGGAAATGCAACAATATCAGCCTCTTTCAGCATATGCTTTGATCAATTGGCCGATTTCTGCCCAATGTTACTGCAACCAAACTGCCTAATGGTGTGGCTAATGTGCTAACAAATGCCATTTGTTAGTGTCAACGCTATTATAATTGTGTCAATTGTCAACTCTATTTAATTGCTCTTGTCGACATTGCACTGACCGAGAAACACTTTCCACACATGCAATGGTCATTGTTGTTTATTAGTCAAACTATTTACAATGTACAATGGGCTGATAGTTTGGTTTGTCCCAGAGTATTGAATTTTCCCAAATCGGCCAATTGCTTGTCCCCAGATGGCATTCCAGCTCATGTCAACAAAGTTAGACAATTTGTGTAACACAAAGGCATGCCCCACGCAGAGATTGAGGTGTCGACACGATCTGTGCACTGTGTCGACACCGACAGTCGACACACATTCGACACTATGTCTGAAAACAGGCTTGTGACGACTAAATGTCGATTGCGTGTCGACATAATTTCTTACAGTCGAAACGCAGTCGACACACTATCGGACACCTTTCTATATATCCTCGGGTCCCGTTCCCTAGGTACTGGTTCTAGATATACTATTCGATTGCAATTATATAATACTTTAATTGATATACTGTAATGAATACAAAATAAGCTCCGGATCATTGAGGATCCTCTAGGATAAATCTAAATACAGAGTTAAACAATGAGTAATGAGTAAATGAGAATAATTACAATGAGTACTATGCGCATATGCGCCTACTGACTGACACTGAACTATTGCGAGTTACGAAGGTCAAAGTTCACTGCTTGTGTGTGTGTCTGTCGTTTTTGCAAGAATCCTGAGGACGGATCGATGCAGGAATCGGGACGAATCAGTGAACCAATTTGCGTTGTTACCTGTTTTGCCTGTGGCAGGCTAGCACTGGGCCAGTCAGTTAACTATAGCTGTGGCGAGAGTTGTTTTTCCACTTTTGTCCGACGTCATTACGGCCGAATTGTGTGCCAGCAAGTGAAAGAAGGCAAATGTTATTAAAATGAACAGTTAGCTGACTGTTTTGTGCCTTCATCGTCGTCGGTACATTTCTTACTAGTGGCCGAACAGATAACGAAGGATGGAGCGAACACGTATCGATTGACGATGTATGGCTGCGCATATTGTGGAGTGCTGTTTACATTTGCATCCACTAAGATTGACTGCATCCTTGCAGTAATCAAGAAAAGCAATTGACTATGTGTTGATTGCACAATCGCTTATTCATTGCCAATTCCTCGCTAGTTCGGTTTATTCCTTTATTCACTTGTGCCATAACCGCCACAATGCACTTTGGAAACTTATTTCTATTCTGTAAGGTAATTTGTACAAGGATAATGCTAAGGGGAAAACCCAATTTGTGAGTTTACTTGTATAATCGATGATTAACTTTTGTTGTGTACTTTACAGATTGTTCAACTTTAACGCCTAATTTATTGTTCATGTGATAAAGTGCAACCAACTCCACTGTTAGTGATAATCAGCATAATGACACATCAAAGGCGCATTATAATTTGAATCAACCACACTCTATCCCGAACAGTTCAAAACTTATTCACTGATGGACGTGCAAACTGAATCGCAGTATTCTGCTTTTTATTCTTTGGATAATGCATTGGAAAACGTTAGCCAAGATCTGATCTATGACCCTACAACTAAGAAACTTTGTATTCGCACTCAACCGCCTCTAAATGCATCCACTTGTGAAGTGAAAAGCAAAAGTGATCTCGAAACAGACTCAAATACATCAACTAAGTTGACTTTTAGTGAACTTCGTAAACAATCTGACGGTGATTCGGGTTATTGTGGTCTTTCGTCAGACTCGAATACTGAAAATGATTCTCAAAAATCGATTTCCGAAACTCGGTCTGATATTTTTCCACTAACCAATGAAAATGTCGATGATTTGGACTTATCAATTTGTTCGCAGCATAGTGAATCTAACAGTCGGTTAGGAAAATCGAAGTTATTTATCCAGAATGTATTGAATAAAATAACTTCTACTGTGACCAGTTCTGAATCATGTGATCTGTACCTATCAAACTCGTCTTCTTCACTCAGTATTAATAGCGCCAGTGACAATACCCTTACTCTGAGAAAAAGACCTTTCAATTTACCTCCCAAAAACGAAGATGAGGCACGTCGACATCAAGCTGAGTTCAATGAAATACTGAAACATGTAAAAAAGCGAGAATTGAAGGAGCTCAAAATTAAAAAACGTGTCCTTTCTAAGAAAATCCGTCAAGAAGAAGAGATTAGTGGTGCGATTCGCTCTTGGACAAATGATATTCTGCCGACATGGCCTACTGCTAACTCAACCAAACGAGCAAAAGAATTGTGGTGGAATGGAATTCCTTCTCCTGTTCGACCTAAAGTTTGGAGTCTGGCCATTGGTAACGACCTTCGCATTACTGAGGAGTTATTTCGAATATGTGTGGAAAGGTCCAAGGAACGAGTGTGGACCAAGCAATTCATTTGTCGTCGGTCATCTAATCCTTACCCATCATCGAAAAGTCCCGCCAAACATCACAGACGAGTGGCATCACAGCCAATTGGAAGCAAAAGAAACAAAGACAGCTTGTGTGTTGAGAAAATAACCAAAAAACTAAGCGAGACTTGCATCAAGGAAGGCGTTGAATGTGCCAAACAAGTGCTCGAGTCGTCTGAAGACGAGGAGGACAAAAATGAATCGATTGCCTTCCTGATCAAGCTCGATGTGTCTCGAACATTTCCTCAGTTGGGTCTATTCCAACAAAACGGGCCTTATCACCAGTCACTGAGCGACGTGTTGGCAGCTTACGCGGTTTACCGACCCGATCTAGGCTACTGTCAAGGAATGTCATTTCTGGCCGCTATGTTGCTTCTAAACCTCGACTCTCCTTCCAATGCTTTTACCGCATTCGCCAATCTGCTCAACAACGAACTTCTGTTGTCATTCTACCGTTTGGACCAGGATAAAATGAAGACTGTTTACGACTATTATGATCGACAACTTCAAGCTTTGCTTCCCAAGTTGGCGAATCACTTTGGTTCGATTGGTCTGAGCACTGACCTTTTCTTCGTAGACCAAATGTACACCATCTTTTCTCGGTCACTACCTCTTGAGTGTGTTTGTCGTGTTTGGGACTTATTTCTCCGGGAAGGTAACGAATTCATCTTTCGTGCCTCTTTAGGCATTCTCGCGATGTACGAAGACTCACTGCTCGGTCTCGAGTTTGTGGATGTAGCTCAATTTCTGTCCAGATTACCCGACGATATGGACACTGATAAATATTTTCAATCTATCGCTTCAATCAAGTTAGTGCAACCTAGGTTGTCTCAATTTCTAGGCAACAGTCAGCAAGAGAAGAGTACCGAGACAAATACGTCTTTGGTTAAGAAACTGCTCCACCGGTAGTCACTGTCCTAACTTACTTCATATCTGTCCGTTTTTAATTTTCCTCACCTTGGAATTTACTTTTGGGTTCGAGCCTTTATTTGTAAATATTTTTATATATAAATATCATATAATAATATAAATAAACACTTCAACAAATATTTGATTTATCAATAATTAATCATTTAATTCATCTAATTAAATTACAATTTACGAAAGCATTCAAAATAATATAAAATGTCAATAATACGCAACATTATTTACATTCAATGAAAAAAATGAAGACAAAAAATCATTGGGCGAATGCAACCGCACTGTACAAAGTGATGGTTTAGTTTCATTTGTACAATTGTAACTTAGCCAAATTTCAACGAATGGTCACGACCTTGAACGATGGACATTGAGGTGAAGGAGTTGACACATTTAGGACCCGAGTACACTTCAAGACTTTGACTGGATTTCGAAACTAACTGCTTGCGTGCGCCAACAATAACGTCCAAGCCACACTGCATATCGTAGATCTGTCGAAGTAGAAGTGTTGTCGAGTGGATGGCTTCTTCAATTTTCTTGGCTTGTTGAGTTACTTTGAGAGGTAACCGAACGTTGATGTGCTCCTCTAGTGTTCGTAGCCAGGTTGGTTCAAGGTAAGAGTTAAACGATTCACTAAGAGTGTAGTCAAAATTCAAAATAAAGAAAGGCCACTTCTGAGGATAGTTATGCGGAATAATAATAGTGGCATCCAGAGTATAACTGAACTCGGGAGATTCTTCGTCAGTGCTTATCACCAATTTGAAAATGAAATTGTTCTGATCGAATATATCATGAGACAACTCGTTCTCTTCACTGCTTTCATAATCAAAGTAATCCACAAGTTGACGTTTCTTACTGGGAAATCGATCGATCTCATCAAGAAACAACTCTGAGCTAAGTCTTTGAAATGACTTGATTGAAGATTTAGGCTTTAACAATGCTTTGTTCAAATCGTCATATAATTCGTTTGAATCGAGTAAACTTTCAAACTTAGTCGTGTCAATAAACTTTTTGTTTTGAATATCCATAATTTGTTCTTGAAGATTAATCCTTGCTTGAAATCTACAATTAATCGCTTTGACTGTCTTATCAAGACAATCTATAGCTATGGAAGACTTTACACGAATAATTCCAGCTGACGACACAATTGGTTGCTTGTCCGGATTCAAAAACTCAATGCCCGCCATTCTTTGGGCCCAGTCATAAGCAAATCCTACATGAGGTAGCAATTTTACAAAAGAATCTATTTCGTACCGCCTTAATAGATGTTCAATTGTAGAATTAGGACTCTTATAGCCTGTGTCATTTGAGCATAAAAGCTTGGAAAGAATATTACTCTGATGATTAGTGACGGAATATTCGGGGTCTATACTAGTTGAGTTAGATAGATTTTCAATTGAATAGTTGACCCCAATTAATTCTGCGGTTTGAGGAAACGTTAGTGACCATTCAGTGATAAGATCAACATACCAAGCTTGGAATAATACGTGAAGATGATCAGCATCTGATAATGTCTAAATCTAAGAGTTAAATCCACTTTTATCGGATGACTCTGGAGAAGCTTTGAATGTTTTTTGGCAAAGTTGTCATTTAACGACTCGCTGGAAATGTCCATTTCATCGCCGTTTGGCAAATTATCTTTATTTTCGTTAGACGATTGATGATAATGACGAGTTTTCGATTTACTTCGATGCTCATTGTCATCGTCGTCATCGTCTTGTTGTTTTTCATCTTCGTCGTCATAGTTGTTAAAGAAGTAGCCGTCATTTTCTTTCTTCAATTTTGATTCATATTCTTGTGCTTCTTCCACTGTTCCTTTCGTGCTTACGTCATAATTGAAGCCAAAAGCTCCTTTATACGCACACAGCTATAATTGAAAAACATTTTAAAAAATAATTACAATTGCAAAATAAGAATTACCTGAATATATAAAACATAGAGCGGTTGAGGAAGATAAGGTGTTAAATAATTCGAGGTATTGTAAACTTGTAAGGGTACGTTCAAGTGAGAAACAAGAGGCTTTGATGCATCAATGATGTTTCGCAGAGTTGGTTCAAACTGAGCTAATGTTCGTCTCTTGGCAGATATTTCTACTTCAAGACGGAATCGTGATTCTTCGGCTAACTTCAATTCCTCTTCACTAGAAACACGTTGTTGTAATTCCCAGTCAAGCCTGGCTAGATGAAGCTTATGACGCTCTTCATTGGTCGCAGACTTACTAACCGAAGCACTCTTCTTATCACTAGACACAATTATAAGATCTCGTAGATGTTCAGGTACACTATCGGATAAGTAAAATTTGCTACATTCAACTAGCTCTAATGCTTCGTCTTTGGAACGGAATGAGGCGCAAGTTTTCTGTTCTTTTTGTAGGTGCATTACTTCATACTGCAAATTTTGCAATTGAAGATGTATTTTGTCTACGTTCTCTTTGGAAGAACTGAAGCGTTGTCTTGCTTCTTTCAGAATATACTTGTCAACACGATTCAGACTTTTCATTTCCATCAAATGCATCAAACCTAAACAAATATAAAAGAATAACATAGGTTTTGTTTTAATTATTCAATTAAAATTACCTTTAACTTTAGAACTATTATAAACCTTATTCTTTTTGTCATTATCGTCGTTTGTTTTAGATTGATTTATGTTCTTCTTTTTCACTTCTAGCACTTCAAGGACAAGCTTCCTCAGATCACGTGTTGTTTCGCTGAATTTATCAAATGCTTGTTTCGCATTATCCACAAGACTTTCGCCTTCTAACGCTTGTACTTCTTCGAGGCAGTACCCACTGTACGATTGTTGATGGCATTCATTTGGATCTATATTTAAGGATGAATTCAAAGCCGGCGATTTATGCTTCAAATTAGGATGACTGTAAAAATTCGTCAATTAGTCCATCAGATGGTCAAGTGGTCAAGCGAATCATGCACATACTCTCGGCTGTTTTCCTTGGTGTTGTTCACACTGTTTGTGGTACTGTTGTTTGTTGTCACTGAATTTGGCGAACTTTTCATTCGTTTGATCAGCGATGAGGATGAGGAGACAGGGGCAACAGCGGACGAAGACCTCTTTGACCGATATTCGGTGCTATTATTCGATCCATATCCATTGCTTTCAGCGTGACTCTGGGACGATCGGTTCGAGTGGTGGTAGTAGTACTCGTTTCGGCGCGGTTCATGCTCAACATTGTTTGAGGAACGAGTGGATCGCATCGCGTAAGCAACAATCGACACGCAGCTAAAACAGAACGGACAGTGTCCACCAGGGTTAAAAACTCACTTCAAAGTTGAAGCACCAGAATGGAGCGCGGAGGTGAGGACCAAAGATCACGTCGAGTCAAAACAAATCACTAATTATTTATTTGTTGGCGACGTCTCGAAGCACTCGTACTGATGTTCAATACAGGCATTTGTCTCTATTCTCCACTATTGCCATCCAATGATACATTCCTGTTGAAATAGACACACCAAATCAATCTTTTTGGTGTAATCTCGATATTCTGTTGTTATAATTTTAAAAATTAACAATTTAAAATTTAAAAATTTACCAGTTACAATTTTTTAATAAACTGATTGTCATTATAAAAATATAAATTGATTAAATTTTGATTTGTTTCTTTATTAAAATCATCCACAAAGTACGTACCTAAAGGAGACTATGTGCGCATGTGCTTGAAAAGTGCATGTGTTTCTGTTTGCCTGTCTGCGTGCTTCCTTTTCCTTCCCGATTGGCAGACAGCAAGCTTTTGCCTATTTTGTTTCGGCAAACTTGTCCCATCTTTTGGACCCATTATCTTGTACCAGCGCCAAATCGAAACTTTAGCTTAAGATGGCTCTCCAAAATGAAGAATTGGTTCTCAAGGGAACCTTGATTGGTCACTCGGACTGGGTAACTCAAATTGCCACTAACCGACAATTCCCCGACACCATCCTTTCGTCGTCCCGAGACAAGACTTTGATTGTTTGGAAGTTGAATCATGACGATTCCGGAAACTACGGATATCCATTGAAGCGTCTGAAGGGCCACGGTCACTTTATCACCGATGTTGTTCTCTCGCAAGACGGACACTATGCTCTCTCTGGCTCGTGGGACAAGACCCTTCGTCTGTGGGATCTTAACGTGTGCAAGACTACTCGTCGTTTCGAGGGTCACACTAACGATGTCTTGTCTGTCGCTTTCTCGCCCGACAACCGTCAAATTGTCAGTGGTTCTCGTGACAAGTCCATCAAGCTGTGGAACACCTTGGCCCAGTGCAAGTATTCCATTCACGAACCAAACGCACACACTGACTGGGTCTCGTGTGTCCGATTCTCGCCATCTAACAGCAACCCAATCATCGTCAGTGCTGGTTGGGACCGAATGGTCAAGGTATGCAATTTTGGTTTATTTTACAATCTGCATTTAGATGATTACACGACACCACAAATGAATTCGTTTGATTGTCAAAATGTGTTGATGATACCAAACTTTTTCTATTATTGAATTTATTTATTAATTTTGCAATTTCTTATTTAGGTCTGGAATCTTGCTAACTGCAAGCTCAAGACTAACCATATTGGCCACACTGGTTACTTGAACACCGTTACCGTTTCTCCTGATGGTTCTCTTTGCGCTTCTGGTGGCAAAGACTACAAGGCTATGCTCTGGGATCTTACTGAAGGCAAACATTTGTACACTCTTGACCACAACGACATTATCAACGCTTTGTGCTTCTCTCCCAACAAATACTGGCTTTGCGTCGCTACTGGAGCAACCATCAAGATTTGGGATCTTGAAAATAAGAATTTGGTTGATGAACTTAAGCCAGAGGTTGTTGCAAGCAAGGGCAAGGCCGCTCAGTGCACTTCATTGGCCTGGTCTATGGATGGCGCCACTCTGTTTGCTGGTTTTACCGATAATCAAATTCGAGTCTGGCAAGTGGTCCCCACAAGCTATAACAGTTAAGCTATATTATTTTTTAATTCAATAAATGATCGTTTAATCTTTTCTGTATTATTGGACTGGCTTATTAAACTGATCTTTCTGAATAGTCTAGTAATCCCTCAGTGCTTTTAAAGATGAACCATGTGCGTAAATTTACCTGTTACTCTAGCCTCGCTAGGTTAAGGTTTTCCATAGCGTAGTATTTCCCACGTCTTTCTCTGTGGGCAGCAATTGCATGGCAAATACCTACATCAAGTAGATGGTCACACAAGATTGGATCAAACAAGGTTTTAAAAAAATTTCAATTCAAGGAATAAATTTGGCTAGAGACAATCAGAGGATCACAAAGAAAATTTTTACGAGTTTTGTTTGAGGTGAACTAAATTGTTCAACCTTGGTTCTTGGTTCGGTCAATTCAGTATGTGTTTGTAATAAAGCAACAGTTGGCTTAATGCTAATTTATTTTGTTGCAATGTTAAGAAGGCATTCTATTGCCAGGCCTTAAGAGAAATCACATTAGAGTGATTTTTCGATCTTGATCAGTTCGAGAATGCCTTCTTGCATCTCCTTGAGAGCCTCGAACTCGGTCAAACCAAGGCGTCGTTTGTTGCTGACGTCGAAGATGCCACTGGAAGAGTCCGAGTGTTCTCCAGTTTCTCCACGCACCTGTAACTTGAACTTCTCGGCAACCTCGTCCAGCTTAGCCTTGTTGGCTGCCAACTTGGGAAGCATAATGTGCACACTGGCCCGAATGGTGGTGCCAAGGTTGGTCGGACAGAAGGTGAGGAAACCCAAGTGGTCGCTTCTGTTGAACTCAATCTTCGAGGAGAGATAGCTCAGACCTTTGAGCATTCTGGCATAGACGGTCTTGAGGTTTCCGCCTTCTTGCATGCTAATGATGCGAATGTGGTCCTCCTCATTAATCCAAACGCAAAACGTCTTGGTGAGGTTGATGAAGATACCTCGTCCAGTGGGCCAGAATCGGCATGCGTTGGCTGACTGCAAAAAACGATCGCCTTCTTTGAACAAATAGTGCAGGTCGATCAGTTTCTGCTGTTTGGTCTTGTCCATGCCAGTCAGCGCGTAGTAAATGCCGTGTAATTCGCCCGTACCAGATTCCAATGCAGACTTGACTTTCTCTTCTAGCTCCTTGTAGTTGGCCTCGGTCATACACGGGTTGAACTGGAAACCTTTCAAACTGCGACCGCAGCGCACTCGGGTAGAGATGATAAACTCGCTGGTAGGATCCAAGTTGACCAGTGTATCCGGATTGCCAAAGTCCGACGGGGGATGAGTGTCGGTAGGCTTGAATCCGAAGTGGTATTCCTCGATGATCGGGTTGAACAAGCCATCGAACATCGCGTAGGAATCCGCGTCGGGTGAGTAAGCGCCAATGCCACTGTCGAGATTCTCGAAGCCAGACTGGACAACGTCCAACAAAGTGGCGCCCATGCTTGTCTTCTTGGCTGTGAAGATAACAGTTAGCTCCACTTAAGTCTGTTAATGTTTACTTACTTTTGAGGGCATCAAACACCTCCTTGGTCAAGTACTTCTTGAGCAATGACTTGCAATCAGCTGCTCCTTGGATTTTAGTAAATCCTGCCTCGAGTTTGTCCATCACTTCTTTGGAAACTTCGCCCATTTCTTACGATGGTCGGTTAGTTAGCTTGTTGAGACGAACGGGCAGAGCAAGTCAAAGCAATATAAACAATCAAACCAAACTGACCCTTAACGCGACACTGAACAGCAAAATAGTGTCATTCATGTATTGTCTCAATTCAATTACCGTTCCAATTCGAATAATTTGTTCGACTATGTCAATAATTTCACTTAATTGAATCGTGAGAAATTTAATAATATCAAAAGTAGACAAATGGTCAATAGTCGATCTTATTCTTTGGTTTATTGAACTTATACAGATTGGACAGATTATGGTGCATAAGGTTACATTGGTAGATGGAAGAGACAAGCGACCACCATCGGTCGTGTCGGGCAGACAATGTGTTCGATACTTACAGTGAAGTGGTTTGTGATGAAGAATTAAGTGTGATGTACACGGGTCACTGAGACAAGAAAGCCAACATAAAGGTGACCAGAATGGCCAGAATGGAGCCTTGAAGAGGGCTCACTCCCGAGCACTGTTCTCTGTTGTAATCGCGGCAAGTGGATACTTGCCTTTGAATGTCGCCCATCATAATTTCAACTGCTGCGGTCGTGCTGTGTGGACAGTGTTCAAGCACAGCACGACTGAGACAGTCTCGGAAATAGAAGGCGGCACTGGAACATTTAGTTGTGAGAAATGTCAATCTTGATCCAATTGAAACACTTACCAGCAAATGCGTCGTTGTACGTCATTAGAGCTTCTGCCATGTCGAGCATCTCGTTGTCTCTGGTTCATCAGGTCGTAACAGGAGTCCCTGAATGGCTTCACCCTCTCGGTGCAAACATCAATGGACACAATGTTCACTGCTCCGTCCAATGCTCCACCGAAGCGATCTACATAGAATGGAATTTACAATTTGGTTCGTTGTAATAGAGAATATGGTACTTGTTTCCGGATAGTTGCTGCCATACTGGTAAGTGGGCATCTGACGAGAACTGAATGGGTTCGAAGGGTTTGCCGATGGATATGAACCGCTGGGATATTGGTTAGGATATGAGCTGCCAGATATGATGTCTGTCCGTCGTGGGTAGGAAGGGTTGATTACTGATGGATTGATGGACGAGCCGAGTGTATTTTGAGGAGAACAGGACCAAGCCAAATTGCGCGCATTGTCTACCAGATAAGTAGCAATGTGCTCCTGGTCTGAGGCCAAACAGTGACGGTTTGTGGTGGAGATGACGCAATTGCGGAAAGTATCGTACGTCTGACAGATTTCGTAGTTGACCGTGTAGGGACTGTAATTGGGCTGTGGGTTGTATCCACTGTTCACCGGCGGAGGATTTTGCTGTACCACTCTGTTGCGGGCGTATGTGAATTGACTCTCGCATTGCAAAACTTCATAGTTCTTGAAGCACGAAAGGAATTGGTGACCTACAAGTGGTCGAAGTTAGCCATCACAGTCGGAAACTGATCTCCGCTTACCTTGATTGCGCTCGCAGTTGTTCTGCAGATATCGACGGCCTTGTTCGATCAGACTGGCCGATGTTTGGAACGTGTACGAGTTGATCGTTTCGCAGAGTGGAGTGTTCGTCACCAGGTCAATGAATGATTGTCGAGTCAATCTATAGTCCGGAAAGTGTCAGTCTCACTCGAACGGAATCGGTTTGTTGTGTGTCTGTGTTGTTGTTATCTTACAAAGTGTCACTTGTTTGCATTCCTCAAGTCCTGTCACGATGTAAACATTGACAGATTTGTCCGGGCTAATTATCCTAGTGCCAATTAGTTCTGTGTTGTAGCGAGTGAAGTTGCCACCACAAGCGAGAGCAGCCGTCTAGTGAAAACGGTTGTCATTGTGGTGGTCGCACCACTTCCGTGTCTACTTTCTCTGTACCGATGATCAGTTATTAATACTCGTGTGGAGGTGTCGAGCCATACGGCTATGTCATCATGACACGAGCATCCTCATGTCACAGGTGTGTATGGGTCGGTGTCACTCCACTCAAGTGGACTTTCCCTTACCGACACTGGTTGTCCAACTGTTGGTTGGGCTGGTTGTTGCCCTGGTAGCCGTTGCTTATTCCCGGGTAAGACGCGTCGTACGGTGGCTGTGGCTGGAGAGGCGATCGCTGCATGTCCATTCGAATATTATTCTGTGCCCGAGTGTATGCGTCTCGGTTGCACTGTGCGTTGTTATACTGTCCGTAGCCATAGTTGCCGTTGGCAGATGAAATGGCGAACAAGGAGAGGCCGAGGGTGAGGTACACTAGAATATGGGTCATTAGGTGAGACAACTTGTCGAGACGTGATGAGACAAAAGTAGGACCGATCTGGGCCAGTGGCGATCAAACTATTGGTAGTGCATCGAGTGAAAGTACATAAGTGCAAGTGTTGGTTCAAACTTGGTTGTTGCTTGGCTGCCGTCTTTTGTTGTTGTTGTGTGCAATGTTCAGACCAAATGTGAGGAAATCGGTCGAATGTGCATCATGTGTCGCTTATTTAAGCAATCTGTCATTCGAGATCAGTGACAGCACCAGTAGAGGTCTACTATATTAAGGCCATAAGGCATTACCACATTGCATTATAACGGCAGTGTCACTGTCACTTTGTCACCACGAGTGAAACCGAGTTGAATATAACTCAATTGGACTGTCACAAGGAGTGTCAAAGTGAAGTCAATTAGAAAATAGTTCGATTCGATTGTGAATGCAAGCCCGGCCGACACAATCGCCTTTGAAGGACACTCGGTCCGACACGCGAGCCAATGCAAACAAGCGGCGAACTAGCCAGTGCACTGTTACGAGGTAACATGTAACCACTGATTCTGGCGGTCGATCACTATTTTCGTACTTCACTTCACGTCGATCGTCACAGTTGAGCTGAGCACGCACACTCAAGGTGCGCCACCAGGCAAGGATGAGTGTCGAGATGGAACCATCTCGGCAACGTTGCCCACTTTAGGTACTAGAGTCATCGTTTGAGCATCACACTGATTGCCGTAATTAGCACTGACTAACTGACTAACCGTGTCTGTTCAAACAAACGCACACTCAAGCCTCAATGGCGCACTCCGATCGATCCCACTTGGTTGGTGGCATTCGAGTTGGCCAGTTTGGTCGAGCACATTTTGGTCCCTTTCGCAATGCTCGAACCCAACAATGTAATTGCGAATTGATTCGACAATTGGGGAGCACATTAGGAAATGATCAATGAGAGCTACTTACATTTGATTGGCGATTGCATTGTGCTGAGGTGGGTGAGGTGAGGTCTCATCGAAGGGTGACACAAGCCTAGTGACGAATTTCACTCGCAAGGCCAAAAGTGGAGCAACAAATGAAAGTGAAAAGTGACAAGTTTGTGTGTGATGTGTCTGGTATTGAGCGATGCTGCCCAATGGCACCGAGTGGACACAGACTGACCAACACAGGTCGTTCGAACAAAAGCTATGGCGCCCAATGGACACAATGGCGCCTTTGTGGCACGATTCGTTTGGAATCGTTAGGCGAGTGCTCGCTTGGTGGCTTTGTTGTTGTCACTTGTTATGCTTTGCTGGGTTACCGACCAATCGATATTTCTTGCTGCGAGCTCACACTTTATGCCAATGAAAGTTTCAATTTGAGAATGATTTATTTATGTCACTGTGGTGAGGATTTTCGGTGGCTGTGCAGTGTGCTGAGTGCTTGCCACTGACACTTGATCAATGCGATCAACTCGAGCGAAGACTGTCACAAGGTAAAAGACCAACTTGTGGAGAGTGCTGCGAACTACTATTGCGCCAAATGCGAAGTGATCGAACCTGGTCGAGACGAAAGTGGAAAGGAACCACTTGGGATGGTGCTTAATGAACAGGCTAATTAGTGATTCGATTGTTTGGTCGGATGTGGTGACGAGCTGTGAACGATGTATCTGTGGAGCATCCTTCAATGATCACTCCTGCTCACACTGACAATGCAATCCAACAATGAATGCCACCAAGTGAGGTATCATTGCCTGGTGAGGTTCGGTTGTTGCACTTTGAGCGATTGTGGCTCGTTTAGTCTCGGATCGGTCGAGGTGCACTGTGGCTCAATGTAACATGCCGGTCGTCAGGTAAGCTAATTGAGTTAACCATCGACACAACTAGCCGAAACGCCATTGGAATGTGGAAGTTCACCATAAACAGACACTTAGTCCTTTTAATTGCATTGCCCACTGCCAATTGATTGGTGCGATCAGTACTTGCTACACAGGTACAGGAAGAGATGTGCCAGTGCTGTTGTTGCTGATTCAAGTTGGTGATGAACCGTCAAACCAGCGAGACGACCACAGTTGCTTACTTCAACGCCACTAACCAAAACGACACTGTTCCTTCCGAATGGTTCGCGGCAAGACTCTTGGTCTCGTGTTGGATGTGCGCTATGAGTATGACCAGTGTGTGGTGAATGTACAGCCACTGTACAGTGCACAGTGCTTTATTGGCTATGTACGGCCAATGGCTGGTCGATGAGTCTCTCTCACTCTATCAGCCAGGAGTGAAGTGTCGCTTCGAGTGGCGCACAATGATGAACCAATGATTTACCTGAATGACTTTACATTTCGTGTCAACCATTGTGACAGATTGTATTTGTCAGAGCTGTTTTGCACTCACAGTCCCGTCCAAACGAGAGACACTTCATTAATACTCAACAATAATGCGAATTTAAATTATTAATTATGATCATTGAGTGGGACACAATGCTGGACAAACAGTTGGCTCGTTGGGCAAATAAACTCTCGATCGAACACAAACACAGTTAGCGCTGCTCGTTTGCCAAATTACGCGATGTTCGCTCCGATGCGTGCAAACATGTGACACAAACGAGCTAATTTCCATTCAGCCACTTACGATGCTTGCAGCTACTCACGATTGATTGAATTTGTTCATTTAAAAGCAAAACAATTGAATATTTGTGATGTATTGATCAGGTCACAAATCAAGTTACAAATGGATTACTAGGTCCGGTATGTACCGGTTAAAATATTTTTTGCTATGATAGGCATAGACTTTTTTAAAAATTATGTGTTTATTAAACGAATGATATATAAACAGGCATGATGATTGGAACAAGCAAACGATTAATGACGCATGGTTCAAGCCAAAACAAAACAAACATTCCACTCGATAAATGTCATCACATTTGAGCTAATTCGTTTTTGATCTGAGTCTGACCAACTGAAATTGAAAAATGCTGTGTTATCGCTGTTTTGACCAATCAACATTTCACAAAGAAGTCTATGACATACACGTTTGACTAAATAGAGTCATGAAAGGAACACGAAATAACTCGTCATTGTAATGGTTCGAGTAAATGAGACAGTAAAGTGTAAGACCTACTTTGCATTTCTATGTCGAATTCGAAGAAAACTAAAGTTCCTTGTTTTTTTTGCTGTATATATGAAACAGTCCAACCGAATCTGGTCAATTTTATTTTTATTGTCTTCTCAGTCAAAGCCTCCATCGAGCAATGAACGTACAAGTGGACTTTATTGGTTCAAGTCAGAGTTACCTGATTGACTCCACGATCACCATCCAGACAATCTTCAACCGATTGGCCAACAAGCTTAATCTCAAGAATCAAGCCTACTTTGGCCTTCAGGCGTTTAATGAGCATGAACTGTGTGTGGTGTGGCTCAAACCATCGGACCGACTGATGGATGCCATTAAGAAAGGCCTTCGCTTTACTCCTGTGCTTCGTTTATATTTTCGGGCTCACTCGTTTCCGGCCAAGTTAGATGAACTCAAGCAAGATCTCACGGCAATGCATCTGTTCTACAAGCAATGCTGCGAACGCTGGTACCAAGGCTATCGGACCGACTCGCCGATCGAGATGTTTCTGCTCAGTTTGCACATGTTGATCTCATATGGGCCTTTGAATGCGGTCGAGTCTGACGTATATTGGCACAAGTTGGTTTCAGTTGTTACTCCATACTTGAACATCGGCGAGGGTGAATTGCCCGAGACTGCCGGTAAACTAGTGGTTCAAACTTGGGCTTTGCTTGGCCAATTGTCAACTAACGATGCCATATTCAACTATATGAGCATTCTGTCCAGCAATGGTTATCCCTTGGAGACTGTTCGCTTTTCGGTGAAGAACCACAAGGAAAAGAAGCCAACCGATTTTGAGATCAACTTCCAAGGAATTGAACTGAGTGAATTCAGCATGGAAGGCCAACTCGAGCGACGTTCGCTGCCGTGGTCGTTCATTCGAGGCGTGTCTCAACGCAAACAATTTATCGAAGTGAAACTATTTGATGAGAATCTGACTGTGCTCAAGTACAGGTGCCATAGTCAGTTTATGGCCAAACGTCTCAGCACTCAAGTGGCCGGGTACCATCGAGTCTATTTACAGGACAAGAAACGTCCCCCTCAAACTGTTTCAACCAAACTGGAATTGTCTAATCCTGTGCAATTTTTCCATGGTATTCTATTCAACTTAATGGCACTGCAAAACACTGTTTCACAGTCTAGAGTCGAGCCGTTCGAGTCACCAGTCAAGGTAGAGGTGGAGGAGCATGCAAACAAGAAGCTTGAGAAGATCATCGATCGCTTGGATCAATGGATGGAGGAGAACCAAGGTGAAGTCTCTCGAGACGGCCCAACTGCGGACGACATGTTCGATACCGTGAGTCAGCTGTACGCTTTGTCTTCTGCCATATACGAGAAAGTGATGCCTATCCAAGAAGCGCAATCGCCCAGTCTGTCCTCTGAAATAGATGAGCAGTTTTCTTTGTCTTTTGCCGGACAAACTCGTCAAGTAGAACCCGTTCAAGAGCCAGAAGCTCACATTTCACCAGAGCTCAATGAGAGTGACCAAGAGCAAGATTCCCAGGATAAAGAAACTGAAGTGAAGTTCGAGTCTGATGCTGAGGATTGCGACATTGCAGTCAATGCTGAAGATGACGACGATGTCGAACAACACGATGATACGATGTTGCGCCCTGAGCACTATTTCTCAGTCAGAGGAACTGCTCTCGAAGATAGTTTTGTCGAACAGTTTCTCTTTCAACAGTTGCGCAATCTGAACAATCACCAAATGGACAGAGAGACTGTTGGTAGTGACACTTCACAGTCCGATCAGTCGCATCATGAGAATCTCTCGGAAATGATTTCCGAGCCACCGCCAGTAGAGGAAGAGACTCAGGTGGATTGCTTCGAAGAAGATCAGATGGAATTTTTCGCAACCGAAGAAGCCGAAGCAAGCCAGGATATGGGCGAGATTCAGGTAGACTACTATGAAGATGAACAGATGGAATTCTTCGCCACCGAAGACCAGCAACAAGAAGAAGCAAGCCAGGAAGTGGGCGACCAAGTCAATCTCAAGGAGGAGTTCACTCTGTTGAGAGACCTGAAAGATATCATAGAGAATGAGCTCTCTCAGGAACAAATTGCCGATCCAGATCAGTTGTTGGACAAGGCTGTGGTCATTGATGAGGGAGAAATTAAGGTGGCCATCAAGCCCAAAAACACCTTACGAAGGCGATTCGCCAAGCTTCGACTCAGCTTGTTCGAACATTAATTTATAGATTAATAGTACCATAGTAACTGCCAAATGGCATTCCATTAATTGCCTCACTGACTATTTGTCAGTGACAAACTATTTGTCCTTGATTAACTTTATAAATGGCAATTGTAATTTTAATTTAAAAATAAATTGTCTTATTATGTCGACAGTGCTGCGATCTTTCGTCATGCAATTTAATTTATTTTTTTGTTTATGTCGCCATGGTGATGGTTTCGTTTGGCTGTTCGCGTGTGAATGACTTTTCATTGCGTTATTTGTCAAGGTAATGGCTCAAATTGAAGAATTGAGCAAAATTGAAAAGATTCACTTTAGACAACGAAGAGGATGAACTCGAAGAGGAAGAGGACGATGAAGAGGCAGCCTCCACTGCTGACGACAAAGATGAGGACGACAAAACACACCTGGAAGGGTACGAGTTGACCGTTTAGGGTGAACTGATTTGACTCTCATTTGCTTCGCCATTAGTGCTTATGATCCGAGCAAGTACGATTCGTTGAATGTACCTCCTGAAATAAAGAATCTTTTTACGTTCATTACTTACTACACTCCACAAATGATCGAGATCAATTCCAAGTTGAAACCATTCATTCCTGATTATATTCCCGCTGTGGGCGATGTGGACGCGTTCATCAAGGCAAGTAACAATTTTCTTTGTGTATTTGTATTTGGTCAATGATAGTATATACAAGTTATGAATAAAATACGAACCATTCATATTTCAGATCCCTTATCCAGATAACGCCATTGAGAACAACCTCGGTCTGACTGTATTGGACGAACTGAGTATCAATCAAAGTGACCCAGCACTTCTTCAACTAAAGCTGAAAGCCATCTCTAAAGAAGTTGACTCTTCAAAGGATTCTGCCTTACAGCAAACTGCGGTCCAATCGAACGGTACTGTTGGAGAGATCGAAACCTGGATTGAAAACATCAAACACTTGCACGAGACCACAGCTAGGCCTGATTCGGTGACTTTGCTGCACAATCACCAAAAGCCTGACATTGAAGAGTTGATGCAAGAGTGGCACGACGAACTAGAAACAGCACTTTCGGTGCATTCCATCCCAACACCTGAACTCGACTGTACGCTTGACGAGTACATCAACATTCTTTGTGGTATAGTCAGACATATTTTCTTTATTACATTATGTGACTAATTTGTTTTGACAATTTTCATTAGCAATTTTGGATATTCCGGTACAGGCTAACAAGATAACTTCGCTACATCTTTTGTTTAGCCTCTACAATGAATTCAAAAGTTCACAGGTAAAATGTTTATTTGAAAATAGTTTTTCTGTTGACACATTTATTGTTTTACAGCACTTTAAAAAGTTGAACTGACTAATTATGATTATTGAAATATTTAATTCAAGTTGTTTAATAAAACTATAACCGATAAACTCAGTATCACGTCTCTCATCTGCAATGTTGGCCATCAGTAAGTCATTAAAAATATTTATCATTTACCCATTTATCTCTTTTCAAATGGAATTCAAAACAGAGCTAATAAAACAACAAACAATTTGGATTTTAGACTTTAATCTAATGAGCTGTTTTATTGTCTTTCTTCTTTTAAACTAGTATAAATGGGCGATATAATCAAATATGCTCCAACAGAATCGTGTGCGAGAGAAGGTTTAGGGGTAGAGGAGTGTTCGGTCAGAGGAGTACTGTCGCGGCATGGAACACGCAAATGACTGCTCCACTTGAGGCAGACAAACGACGCATTGTGACACAGTTTCGATGCGATTAGATAGACGCACTCGCCGGCTGTATGACTATAGCACGATAAGAAGGCCATGGATATGTTTGGTGTTGCTTGATGCTGTCTGCTCAGTTAATCGAGATCGTACTGCCGTGTACATTGCCTTTGACCGAGACGCGGTGTCGTTCATTTGATCTCCACTTGTGCACTGTGCTTGTCATGCACGCATTTGGCCAGTGGATTGTCTTCCTCTAGCGTCATGCATACTGTTTTGGGACAGTTTTGGCCAATTCTGACACACTGGCCAAGCGGTAACTCTGCTCGTGTCAGAAGAGATAAGCTCGAATGCGAAGACAATAACAACGGTTGCCAGTTTATCATAAGAGATACTTTATCATTGTTGAGTTATCATGCACACATGCAATGAAGTGCCTCGGAGTGGGGAAAAATCAAACGAAGAGCAGTATTAGATGAGTATTTGATCAAGTTTAGTATGCGCAATTCTGTGCCGCATCTATCGAGTGTCACTTAGCAGTCGACTTTTGCAGTAATTGTGATCATAACATAACTCCCAGTGGAATCCAACGCCCAGTGCCAGTGTTGTCGCTGTCTAGATGACACCCGGACCGTACCAAACCAAACTGCTTGTTAATCTTATTCGGCGTGATATCTCCAAACAAGATCGTACTCTGCACAGAGTCACATTAAGTGACATAAGTGACATTAGCACTATTGACACAATGAGACTGCTGTTTGAATGTTCTCGCGCGCGCATTGACTGCTGACTAGCGAGATTCGCGTCGTTCAAGTGCCTCGTTGGGTCGCTTTCTTTTCACTGTTCATCTGTACTTTCTTGTGGCAAAAGTAGAATCACATTGCAGGGCGACAGCAAGAATAACAAATGTCATAGTTGCATCTTTATCACTGGCACAACAGTCCATTCCGAGTGACCCTAACACAAAAGCAATCATTATCAGGGGTCGCCATTGGAAACTCATCGCCTGTGTGGGCATCACTTCGACTGTGATTGTACAATTGTGATCATATTTGCAGTTTGCATTGACCAACCTGAATCTGTCCAGTCACCACAGTTGTCAGGATGGAGCACTTCAAGAGAAACAATCGGCACCTGCAGCCCCGACCAAGTCTTCCGGCCAATCGTCTCACTTTTATCGAGCCTGAATACATTGACCATGACAACAATAACAACAAACAGAATTCACTTCGAAGACTCTCAACGCCACTGGGTAATTCGCCTGTGATTGTGAGAAAATTGTCTCTCAAAGGTAATGTTCTCTTGTTGTTATATAGTCCATAAAATTGTGTGTCACTAAGGAAAACTTTATTCTGTTTTATTGTCTGTGTTGGTCATTTGTGATGCATTTGGGGTAACAAGCCGAGTAATCACGTTTCAGTTGAACTTGCTTGTTCCACTTGGTCATCACGAGCATGTTTTCTGGTTGGGTTCTTATTCACTGGTCACAAGTCGTCTTTGTGATTGAATGACGCTACACTAAATTTTCCATTCTTGTTCTTGGCCTTCTTTTTTTGCAGGCTAGTCTGCTGGAAACAACATAAAGTTACAGTTTGTCAATCTGTGGAAAGTGCCCATTGCATAGTACACTAAGTGTACTTTGACAAGGGGTCTGTGACAAAGCGGCAACAACACAACTAGCACGTCTTAAGTCAAGGCAAACAATGGCTAACTGAGATATGTTCGCTGCTTGGAGACTACACAATGACTGTCAGTGGAATTACCTCTTCCAAAACCAATGTCCTTGCTCTAAAGAACAAAATACATTATTGTTCACTCGATCAGATCCTTTCGTGTGTTCATAAGACATTTTACAAATCTTGTAAGCAAGCTCCCAGTCAGGCCAATCAATTGAGCCAAACCATCGATTGGTGACATTTGATGTGATTTGACAATCTTCACAGCCAATGCCAATATTAAGACATAATAATAATAATATTTACACAGGAGTGTGAACAAGTGTGCGCACAATCAATCTGGACGGTATCTGCATCATTACGCAACAGCTATCTAACTGTGCTAATCAAGCCACACACAAGAAATGTTCGCTCGTGTCCATTTCCATTCCGAGTTGGTCTTATGTGTTGGTGTAAGGGTTGAAGTCGATTGAGATTGAGTTACTACCCAGCTGGCAGAACAACTTGATTGGCATGGTGCCTTCAGTGCCATTCGATCGATCGACCAATTATCGATGGTTGCCTGTCTAATTACAATCAAGTCCACTTGTGATTGTGGCTCATTGATCACACCAAAGTCGTTCAAGCCTGTGTGAACACCAAGAATAAGACTTCAGGTTCGAATGCAAACTTGCACTACCACTTTATTGACTGGATTGAGTAGATGTGCTTGTGTGGGCATATATGCTTGTCAACTGTAACAATTACAACAATTGTGAGCATGACGAGAATAGCCTCTTGACTTGTGAGTTGCTCCGCAGATGTTTCCATTCACTGAATGGCACAGCCTTTGACAGAATCGATGCCGAGTGACCATTCTGCACTGCACTGCACTACTACCACTGGACGGTCGCACCAGTACACTATTCAGTGCCCGATCGATGCACTCATCCAATGACTAATTGAACCTAATTAGTGAGAGATGTTTGCGTGATGATGATGATGATGTCGTAGTCGGTGAGGAAAACACCGTGCTGAACGTGTTCGGCGAGTGAGTAAGGCCATTCGAAGGTAGCCCACTGTGGAGCAGTCTGACTTGATCTCATACTGTGTCGGTGTCTCTCTTCACGCATCAATCTCTCCCGTGTTGTGCCACAGTTTGACTCGATCAGACCATATTCAGCGAAGTGCAAATGGCGTAACCTGTTCAGTCGATTCGTCAGTGCACTCACTTGTTGCACACACATTTGCACTGTGACCACTGTTGTGAGTTTGTGTCGCCGTTGGCTTCTCGTGTAAACAACTCTCAATGCTTGTGCTTGCTAATTCGTCTTATTTATTATTCCGACGACACTCGTCCGGCGCAATCCTCTTTGCACACTAACCAGACTGCCACTGTGACCCACTGACCAGTTACCACTTACCAGTGATCATTGCCAGTGCTGTGCGTTTGTTTACATTCGATGCATCTGTCAAGTTGGACAATTGATTCCACTGCTGATTTGCCAGTCACAGGATCAATTGCTTCATTTGCATTTGTGATTAGTGGTAATATTTACATCGGCACATCTCAATGGTTAGTTTGCTCTATGGCATTTGGTTTTGCCGCTATTGTAGCTGCAAAAGCTAATTGGTTTCGATTGACTTCAATTACATTGAATTTTGCGACATTCAACAAAACACTATGAAAAGGACATTTCAGTGAATGCAATGTCTATTTTAGTCAATTACAGTAGTTATGAAAATATTGTCATGCATTAGATAGAATGCTCGCCTGATCTCGCATCAATTTGGGCCTAGACCAGTAAACAATGACATGGACAAATTGCCGAATGCGTGTTAGTAAGTCTTAAAAGTGATACTAAAGCAGTTGTTTCTTTTAACACCGAACACAAACAGACAGAATAGCTCCGTGAATGTGAATGAATTAACAAATAATTGACATATGCTTTCTTTTGATGACAGCTAGCGGTATAATGCGTTTGTTGCGCCAAATCTCGCTGGATGGCAACATTCTGCGTCATTCGTCGTTCTCCTCATCCTCAAAGCCTTACTCGGAGCAGGCAGCGGATCGACTTGGTCAAAACTTTGCTCGTCACCTGTCGGACACGATCAATGTTGTCATTGGTCTGTTGGACGAACTGTCCAGTGGCAATGTCAACACAGAGTCAATGAAAATTAAGATCGATCCCAGCAATAAAAAACACAAAGAAAGCGAGCAGTTGAGCATATTGAAAGTGCTTGAGGAGTTAAACTCGTTGATTGTGTACTTGATAAGACTCAGTTCGGACAAAGACTGTCAACAACGAGCCAAGGAGAAGTCCAAGTCGAAACTTCGTCGTCAGTATTCGGCCTTTGTGGAGAGTGGTCAGTTCCGTCGGATTCGGCGATCGTTCTCTCGCCAAGACTCAGACAACACTGGAAGTCCCAGCAGCAGTCCCAGTCCGAGTTCTTCTCCACCAAATGGAGACACACCTTCGCCATTTTCCATGGAAGATGCCAACTCGTTGGTGCACATCTGTGGTTGCAGTCTTGAGGAAGCGGTGCGCAAGTTGATCGACAGCCAAGTGCTCAGTCTGCTATTGAACGCCATTCCGGATGTTGGATTTGAGGAGAAGAAAATAGTTAGAATTATACTGACCAATTCGATGATTCTCGAAGTGAACAAATCTCACCTGGTGGTGGACTACATCTGCGAGCCTTCCAGTGACATTCTTCAAAGTTTAGTCCAGAGTTACGAGTTTGGCAGGAGTGATGTCACTCTAAACTGTGGTAAACAGATAAATTTCTTTGTTAAGCCATTTGACTTAACTTTTATTTTCAGGTTGCATTATCCGTTTTGCATCTCAATACGAGGCAATTGTGTCCACCATTGTTCAGTCTGAGTATTTCTACAACTTCTTCGAATACATGCAACGCTCGCCATCCTCTTATCCTTTTGACGTAGCAATGGACGTGTTCCTCACTTTCAAGACCATCTTGACCCGTCACAAGTCGACTACCATTGGCATTATTGAGTTGAATCCAGTTCCTTTTTACGACGCATTTATAAATCTCTTACGCCACGCGGATATTACCGAAAATTATGTGACTAAAAGGCAGACGCTGGAAATATTCGCTGATATCTTTTCCGGTGATGAATGCACACAATTTAGATCACAATTCATTGCACAGGACCACTACATCTGTCTGGTGATTGTTTATCTTTGGAATCGCAATCTTCAAATTCGACTTCGATGTCTTGTATTACTAAATCAGCTGTTTCGCCTGTCTAGCTCAAAAGATGGCGACAGTGAGCCAATGACGAGCAATAATGAACCCCCGGAAAGTAGAGACAGACTTGGTAGTGACCGTTCACGATCTAATTCCAAAGAAAGCGAACCAATTCGTGTCGATGAATGGAGACTTGATTTTTTGGTGGAAAAAGTGATAAAGACTCGAACTGAAGAGAACAAAGCAAACAAGAAAACAATGACCGAACTCGAGATGCGTCAATGGGCCAGAGACATGTTCACCGAGTTGAGAAGTGAATGCACAAAGTCAAGCATTAAAAATTTTACCTCACAAGTTCCGTTTGTGGATCGGGTCATCCACTCGCTCAACGTCACCTAGACTGACATTTCACCTAATTACGAATGCATTTACTTGAGCAACTCAAGTCAATTGTACAGTTGCTCTTAATGCGGTAGACAGTGTCTTGTAAATAATGTACACTAAAGCAATTCATTAAACCTCACTTTTTTGTTTGTTCAATAAGTTCTCGACAATTATCGTAACTTCTTTGGAGTTAATCAATTTGTTTATTATTTGTATTAGTTAATTTAATTAATTAGATTTGCATTCACAGACAGAATTGGTTGGGACTAATCGTTGTACTTGTGCTCAGACCACGTTTACGGTGATGTCTCCACAGAAGATTTCGTCGGCAGCAGCGTTGCAGACCAATTTCCATCGAGTCTGTTGTTGGCCCTGAGAAAGTCAATCATAAGATTAGCACTGATCGAAAGAAGCACTATAGCAATATATACCGTGGGCAGTTTGTCAGTGACGGCAAGAGTTTTCACCAACGTGTATGTGTTGCCATTGACCAAGGGACAGGTCACGTCGCCACCACAAGCAGGCTCGTTCAAGATCTCAAACCAAGCACCAGAAAAGAGGAAACTTGCCTTCAAGTAACAGTCAGTGCCAGTGTTGTGCGCTACACAGTGCGACAGTTGTGGTCATTATTTGGCTTATCATAACAATTGGAATCACTTACTCGAAATAAAATTAGTGGAGATGTCCACATTATTGCCATTCGAAACGGAGCATGGCTCGGCCGAACAAGGTGTCACTGTGACCGATTGGATCTTGCCAGGTGAGATTTCTAAGAGAAAATTGTTTGGTTAGACAAGCATACATTGACGTAACGCCTACCACAAGGTTTGAAAGACTTGTCGGTCAAAGTGAGAGAAAAGGGCCATTGGCACAAGGCACACCAAAGTGAGTACAGTCAATTGCATTCTCATGATTGCTTGGTTTGGTTTGGTTTGGGTTGATGATTGACAACAAATGCGAAATGCTGTGATGGTGTGTGATGTGTGTTCTCACCTCAAAAGGGTCTTTATAGAAACCTGACCGGACTTGGGAACCGAACCAAGCCTATAGGGAATGTAATCTTTATGACCCGCGCCCTCTCGTCAAACTAATGACTTTTTTATGTAACTAACTGGTAACTAATGACTACTCTTCAGTGGCAAATGCAAAACAAGGCAATTACCGTTTTACAATTTAAAATGATCATTCGTTTATTGCTTCTGTGCTCTATTGTGCAAACCCCAGTTTGTTGTACTGACTCTTTAAGGTCAAGGGAGGAAGACATCGTTCAAGGTAAGCCTTGCTTGACATTGACAAAGAAAATAGCAACAGACATGTTCCAGTGGTGCGAAACCCCAAAATGAGTTTAATGACATCTGTACCAGCACTAGTGCAGCCCTGTCTGGGTCAAATTTCTCCCTTGTAACGGTCTAGACTGGTTAGTAACAGTCATTGTGGAGAATGCTGGAAGTCCCCCCAGCAGTGTGACTGTACATGTTGTGCACTACACAGGTATATCACAAACAGGTGTTTCTTGTGGCAAGATAAGGCGACAGCTGTACTTTGATCCACGAAATAACCTTTGCTTATGTTAATAATGCTATAATTGCGATAACATTACCACAATGTATGTCGACTAACCCAATTAGGCAACTTTTTGATCAGAGAGGTAGATGTCGATTAATTGTTACCTTTTACTGGCAGCGATATGACCATTGACGTGATTAACTCACTTTCGGTCTGCTGAGAGATGTAACACTGCACAATGTCTTGCAAAATGTCCGTTAATTGTGGTACACTTTACTGCTTGGGAACAGACGAATACCGAGAAGCACCATTCTAATAGTAATTGGCAATGCCAATGTAAAGAGCGATCTGGTGATTGATAATTTGTGATTAATGAACAATGCCACCGACAGGCTCCCAAGTGCATGGTGGTGGGTGTCTAGACTGTGCCTGTACTAACTAATTACCAATTCGGCCAGACTCGATCGAGCCAAACAAGACAAACAAAGTCGTACAGTCTAGATTGACTTTGTGACAGCAGAATTAAGACATTAATTAATAATTATGTCATTGCCAGTGAGAGTTATGGTACAGACTTGAGCTACTTCCTCGATACCGCACAAAACAGACAAAACAGACCATAATGTTGTTGCTCATTTTGGTCACTCATTTAGTGAGCATCGAAGGCAATCTGGTTTAATTGAGATTTAGACTGGTTCGGTGAGGAAATCAAAATGGCTTTCGGATGTGCGATATAATCAACACTCGAACAAGGAGTGCCAATTGCCAATATTAATATCGAGACGAGTTCATTAGAAAACCTCACTGAGGTAACTTCACCACAATGGAGTGATCCTTTAACTAGTGGATTAATTAGTGTCTGTGATGAGTTTGTATTGAACTTATTAGTTGGACTATTAATAGACTGTGCACAACAAAACAAGCCCAAAGTGAAGCGTTAATCAATTGCAATTAATAGATGGCTCGGTGTCAAATGCACTGCAAAGCACTTGCCTAGAAGGGACTTGTTCAGTACTGTAAGACCGATCGAACGCGAGCACGTCATCCACGGGTGCCACAAGTACTCAAGTGAGCAGTGCAAAACAATGCCACTTTAGTCGTAAACAGACAAACAGACCACTTATCTGGGCTATTCTTCATTGGGCCATAAACGCAGTAAACAAGCGATTTAATTTACACAAATGCACCGTTAACCGCTAACCAACTCAACCAAGTTCTACTGTAACAAAAGTTGAATATAACATTTGATTGATCAACTCATGAATGTAAACATTTCACCAGAATGAATTAATTAAATATAGTCAGGATGGGAACAAAATCATTTTGAAACAACGAGTGAGTACGTCAAGTAATAGTTGCGAAACAGTGACTTGCGACATCGCAAATCACCGATTGAGTGACAAACATAATCAGTGATTGTCTTGTCAGGCCGATAATCGATTCAAGAGGAGAATTGTTTTTCAACGATTGAGCCAAATTCCAACGAGAAGCCACAAACTAACAAAGCCACAAAGCCATTAAGTGACTGCCACGTGTAGGCCAAATTAACCTTTGCATGGCCAATCAAACTCAATCAAGCCTAATCCTGGCACGATTAGACAAATAATCCCGAGCAAACAGCCTTAATTGACAATTGATTGATGATTGATTACACTGGCGGATCTACTTTCATAGATTAGTTGACTTTAATCGACCATATTTCCACTTCAAGTCACTAATTATTATTATTAATTATGCATATTTTGTCAATTGAATTCTTTAGGATGTTCAAATTAATTGACATCCTGAAATGAGTTTCTTAATAATTCTGAGTCGATAATATATTCACTCTGTTTGTAGCTTCGCACACGAAACTAATAAATTATTTAAAAATATTGAGTGAATATAAAAATAGAATTAGTTTGGAGATGTTGCAAGCAACTGTCTTGACATAAATACAGAGCAACGAATTTTCACTTCAATGAACAAACCAGTTAACGTTGGTTAATAAGAGAATTGGTAATTTGACAGTGTTGATGCAATGAGAAAATTATTGCTTCAATAAGTTTGCACAAAAAAGTCGCCATTTGTCCACAAACATCGTTTGTTTGTGACAAAATGTTCGTTGCTTCAATGAATATTGTAGAAAAAATTGAATAGTTTCAAAAACACAAGAGAACACTATTGTCGATTCAATGTCACACTGATCAAATTGAATTGTCCTGCCAATCCAATCAGTTTTGTATACCAATTTGTATTGCAGTGAATTGCAAACCAACAAACTAAAGTGCCTAATCACTACTTGAAAATGTTTAACGAAAATCTTAATTGATTTAGTGATAAGTAATTTCTGAAATGAACAGATAAATAAAGTGTTCGTAAATATGGGACTGGCAAATGCCTACACAATATCCCGAGAATTAGCACTTTAATTGGCGTTATCAGACGGGGATTTCTCGTTCGGGGGAAAGTGTAATTGTACTTTGGACTGGGATGTGGACATCGATAGACAGTAGCCAAGTTCATTTCTGGTTTGCCCTTCCACACTATCGACGGGAAATACTTGGCTCCAAGCAAGCCAGTTAATGATTATCCCAAATGGCTCACTTCCAACCGATATCCTAGTATCGATCCGCGATTGATCACCAAAAGGTCAAGATCAGTGCTTGGTGATGGATCAAATTGATTATCAAACGTATATATAAGCTAGCCTGGCTTGACAACAATGCCATCATAAACTTCATCATCTCACCTCAAATAAACAAACAATAGACACTTGCAAAATGCTCAAATTCGTCTGTTTCGCTCTCCTCGTGGCAGTTGCCGCCGCAAACGAAGTGACCTTCCAGGACTGTGGTAAGTGAATAAAAAAACAAATGAAACAATTGAATGTTCATTTCATTTCCTCGTTCACAGCTCACCACGAAGTGAGCAAATTGGATCTGTCCGGCTGTTCGGGTGACTTCTGCACCATCCACAAGGGCACCGACTTCAAGTTGGCAGCCGAGTTCACATCCAACCAGGACACCAAGAAAGTTGAAATCCACATTACTGCCAAGATTGGAGGTCTCGAGATTCCAGTTCCAGGCGTAGAGAAGAATGGTTGCAATCACACCAAGTGTCCACTTGCCAAGGGAGAAAAGTACACCTTCGACTACACCTTGAACATTCCCAAATTGTTGCCCGACGTCAAGGCACACATTACCGCCAAGTTGATCGGAGACCAAGGAGTGCTCGCTTGCGTTAACATTAACGGAGAAGTGAAAAAATAGTCTGTAATTTATTATATTAAATTTGACAAATATTATACATGCTTATTAGTTTTATTTAATTTTCTGATAAAAAAATTTACTAATTGTCATAACAATCAATATGTCAAGATTCTAATGATTTGAATCCAAAACTGTGTGGGAAATATAAACAAAGCATCATAGACTAAAGAGTTATTAAAGACCAAATATGCACTCTCTAAGACCAAAAATGCACTCTCTATGGCACTGACTGTGATGAAATCGTTACAGTATTTTCAACATTAGATCGATTGTGATTAATGCCACACTTTGGACTATGACGGAAGAAATTGACAACAAAGTGATACCATGCCGGACTAATGCAAGCTGTGGGACATGAATTTGGTTATATTTGATTGTTTAATCGAAAAGTATAAAAAGATGTCTCAATCGTCTTCCGATTAGCTCATTCAGCAACTAAATCCACCACAAACTAATTATCACAATGCTTAAATTCGTGTGCTTCGCTCTCCTCGTGGCCTTTTCCGCTGCCAACGAAGTCAAATTCACCGACTGTGGTAAGTGTTAATAAATAATAAAGACAGTTTTAAAATTAATGTCGATTTTATTATGTTTAAGGACACAACGAAGTGACCAAGTTGGACTTGTCGGACTGTTCCGGTGACAGCTGCACCATACACAAGGGCAAGGACTTCAAGCTGGCCGCTGACTTTGTTGCCAACCAAGACACCAAGAAAGTTGAAATCAAGATCACCGCCATTGTGAGCGGACTCGAGATTCCAGTGCCAGGTGTTGAGAGCAATGGTTGCAATGGTCACATCAAGTGTCCTTTGACCAAGGGACAAAAGTACACATTTGACTACTCCCTCAACATCCCCAAATTGCTGCCAAATTTGAAAGCCGTGGTCAGCGCTCAATTGATTGGCGATGGTGGTATCCTTGCTTGTGTTAAGGTCAATGGAGAGGTCAAAGAATAAGCTTGTATTATATGAAAATAAAAATACTTTACAATATCCATTAAATTATCCTAGTCTATTTGTTCGATTTGAAACTGGGAACATTCATAGTTGGAGTAAATTCTTGCTTTCCGTATGAATTTCAAGCGTAACATGGATAGACAAATTACTATATATGACCTCAAAATTTTCTATGATGGATTCCATCTTAATAAGCTCAATAAGCTTTTTTCTACATTCAAAAATAGAATTAAACTCAAATAGATGATTAACTGTAAGTGTAACTGTAACTGATTTATGAAGCAGTAAGCTATATAATTTTGTTTTATTTTAAAATCGTTTATTTGGATGACAAAGAAATGTAGTCATTAAATTGACATTGAGCCAAATCTAAAATTGAGTAGCATTTAGCGGCACACTCCAGCCGTTATGCCACAACACAAAATGACTGTAATGCCAGTGTAAATGCCAAACTCTTGGGTAGACCCACTAGGAAAAATGGACTAGTTGGAAGGTCTTTTGGACTTCGTGTGCCTAAGCTAACTTGCCAATTAAAAAGCATCCAAATTCAACCAAGGACATCGTCACATCGTATGTGGCTCCAATAACCTCGTCATGGACTAATTGGAAGGTCACCCTATCTGCCCGGTGCAAGCTACTGTATGACGGTGCAAGCACACCTGGGTTGCTCGCAAACCATAACCTAATCTTTCCGGCCTGCAGCAGGCTGCGGGCCGGAAACATAAGGTTAGGTTTGCTCGTCACACCCCCGCCCCACCCCTAACCTAACCTAACCTAACCTAACTAACCCCAGACACAATAGAATCCCAGCGTTAGCTATCTATGCATGCCATTCTGTCTGTCGGATGCCTTCCCATTAACCCAAAAGCATCCCTTCCAAATAGCCCAATATACCTTCCAAACAGTCCAATGCATGTCATTCTGTCTGTCGGGTGCCTTCCAATTAACCCAAAAGCATCCCTTCCAAATAGTCCAATGCATTCTCAAGTGCATCTGCCATTACCTTCCAAACAGTCCAATGCATGCCATTCTGTCTGTCGGATGCCTTCCAATTAACCCAAAAGCATCCCTTCCAAATAGTCCAATGTATTGTAAAGTGTATCTCCACAATTGGCCTTCCAAATAGCCCAATATACCTTCCAAACAGTCCAAAAGCATCCCTTCCAAACAGTCCAATGCATTCTCGAGTGCATCTGCCATTACCTTCCAAATAGTCCAAAAGTATCCCTTCCAAACAGTCCAATGCATTCTCGAGTGCATCTGCCAAAAACCTTCCAACCGGTCCATATATCAGAATATCTAAAAACGCCCCTATGCCACTCCCACCATTATGCCGGAGATTTCATATCTCAGTTCGCACTTCTATCATGGGTTAGCTATGGGTGACATCCTTCCAAATAGTCCAATGTATTCTCTCCAGCCCTTCCAAATGGTCCAAGTGGGTCTACCCATCACTAGTTATGCCATCTAGTGGTCAGTTTTTGCAGGCTGCCTTCGTTTTCTCTGGCATAACGGCTGGAGGGCACCCATTTAGCTTGCTGATTAAGCACTCAACCGAATAAATGACCAATTTCAATCTATCAACAAGACTCGTCGGCTCTAAGAAATGACACTTGCAAGTTGGCCCAGATTTGTGAAGTATTGTGCATTATGCGCTAACATAGGACAATTGGTCTAATCGGACTGCGAAAGCACTGATTATCAACTAGAAGGCGTCGACATCCTGTTGGTGCAGTTGCGTTTAATTATTAGATACTTCCTACTGTGCTTAGGTACAAATAGAACCTAAAATGACTGAAATATTTGGGTGAGATGCGCGAGCCGATAGAGTGACTCTCTGAAGGGAGTAATACTGATTAGCCCACAGGCGATCATTCGGGTTAGACAGACTCGTGCAAAATGGAAATGGATGGTGCACTTACCTGATCTTTGATCGGACTGATTAACAATTGGGGAAATCTACGAAGTGACAAGGGGAATTCGATAAATGCTTCTTCAATGGCTACATACATGGGGACACACACCTGCCTTTTAGGATTATCGTCGATTGGCCGCCCCAAAGTGTTGCAGCGCTGCGCAAAGGTCAATTCCAATCACCTTTAGTGAATTAATTTGGATACCATTTGCTGGTATAAAAGCACTGCTCGAATGGTCTCAGTCATCATCGATCTGTTCTTACTTCGACCATACCAACCACAAACCAACCAATTACTCACAATGCTCAAATTCGTTTGCCTCGCTCTCCTTGTGGCCATTGCCGCCGCCAACGAAGTCAAGTTCACCGACTGTGGTAAGTATTTCACAAACTCTCTTCTACTCGGTCAATATATCAACTGGAGACTAACTATCGATATTATCCCCTAGGACACAATGAAGTGACTAAGTTGGATCTATCCGACTGCTCCGGTGACAGCTGCACCATCCACAAGGGCAAGGACTTCAAGCTGGCCGCTGACTTTGTTGCCAACCAAGACACCAAGAAAGTTGAAATCAAGATCACCGCCAACGTGAACGGACTTGAGATCCCAGTACCAGGCGTTGAGAGCAATGGTTGCAATGGTCACATCAAGTGCCCGCTGACCAAGGGACAAAAGTACACCTTCGACTACTCCCTCAACATCCCCAAATTGTTGCCAAACTTGAAGGCTGTTGTCAACGCTCAATTGATTGGTGATGGTGGTATTCTTGCTTGTGTTAAGGTCAACGGAGAGGTCAAGGAATAAACTTGTATTATATTAAAGTCTTTTGTTAATAAACGTTATTCTATAAATCTATTGAGCATATCTAAATATAAATAAGAGGTTTAGTTGAATGCATTGAAAATCAAACAAAATTCAAGAACAGACCAAGAAAGTAACTCGCCCAATTGATAAGTTATCGTTTATAGTGATCCACGAGTCTCATTGGCAATGGTATTGTTATCTACACTTTGGAATGATCCGCCAATTAAGTTGACACTCGACATGCGGCCATATCCACTGCAAGAAATAGTACAACTCGATAGATTGGTAGTCAAGTCGCATTTGGTTATTTCCATAAGCAAACCACCGAAACGAGCTTCACTAAGTCGTAAAGGGCAAAACAGATGTTTGTTGTCTCCATTAGTCACTAATCATTAGTGATATAAATCGCGTCATCTATTGGCCAGATGTATAACTGGCCTTTATCAGCAATTGCTGATCGTGTTCGATCGGTTGCCATGCAACTAACAGAAATTGTTTATCTAATTTTAAAATGTCGATCATTTGAACGAATGAAAGAGATTGCTTTATTGGACAAAGGAAAAGTAACAATGACAAGAGAGATAACATCGACACATGTTTGACTACATTACAGTAATGGTCTAGACAACTTGGCCGGCCATCTTGGCACAAGCCAAAACACCGTGTTGACCAATCAGCTTGGCAATAACTGAGGCTTGCACCTATGAATTCAACGTTTGATTGAAACTTGTGCACATTAACTAAGGGGTGACTTACATTTGGAATGATAGAAGGCAGGTTGAAGCTATAAGTGAAAGTGTACTTCTGTCCTTTCACCAATGGACACTTCACATGACCGTCACATGCGTTCGACTGCAATCCAGGAACAGGAATTTCGATGCCACCAAGATTGGCAAACATTTCCAATTTCACGGTGGTGGTGTCTTGGTTGGATGCAAAGTTGGTGCTGAAGGTGACATCCTTTCCTTTGTGCACTTTACACACGGCATCGTCAGAAGTACAACCGGAGAATGTCATTGCGGAAACTTCATGGTTACCTAGAGACAGAAAACAATTGGTTTATTTTATTATTCGACGCTTACATTCAAATGGGTTTCTATTACCGCAATCGGTGAAACGGATATTGTCGCTGGCAGCAGCAGCCACAACGAGGACAGCCAAAATGGTGAGCTTGATCATGTTAATGGGATTTAGATTTGCTTTTGAGTTGACTGATTGATCCAGACTAGAACTATGCTTTTGACTGTGTTCAGATATCCTTTTATATGATTTCAAACTATCGCAGACTGCACCAGATCCAGGTTATATCACACTGCAATTGACTGACCATTTTGAAGTGCAGTGCATGACTCATTGCACTTGTGAAGTTTCAAAATAATAAAACCAGCCACTTCTGATCATTTGGCCTTGGCTGGAGATATCAAAGCCATTTTGAGATCGATTGAGTGCATCCAAACTGAGATGATCACAATAGGTGCACCTAGAACAGAACATCGAGTGTATCCGCACTTACTGTTTAGTGCATTATGTCAACTGTTCAGGTGGATTGTGGGGCACAATCACTCGGCCGATTACAAATGACTCGAGTACCTTACCAACGATATAAATAACTTCATGCGTGGGCCCTTTCACATTGTGCTCAAGTGGTTCGACTTATCGCGGTTTCCAAAGCACTGTCGCGACCAAAGTCCGGTTCGTGTATTCTGTTGCCTCATCATAGTCATTCAGTCAGTTGACAGACAATCAAATCAGCCGATCAGTGGACCAACTGACTTGGGAACCAAGTGAAATCGTGTTGACGAGACACTCTACGATAATGTGACACTCGGATCGATTTCGACACTTCACTCCGCGGACATTATTTGTACAATCAGTGATGGTGATAATCGTTCTGCACAGATGCACAAACATGAGTCCTGGTGAGTCATCATTGCCCACTAATTGACTCTGATCATCGAATCAATTCAATTCAATTGAACAGCTGCTGAGACAATGGAGAAATGTAGAATAGAAAAGAGTGAAGTGTGAACTGTGAATGGCTAGAATGACAAATGCAAATAGAATCGAGAGACAAATCAAAGTGAGCTTTAAAGTCGGTCAAATAAGCAAAGACAAACAAATAAAAATGTCAACCAAAATTTGTCACCAAATTGGAAGGCAATTGGCGAAAGAGGATTTTTCCCACCGAGCAACGTCAATCTCGTTGAGCGGGGAGCCAATATTATTCGGTACGGCCTCAACTGGCACCGACTGCCAATGACTGCCAATGAGTTGCCCGACTGCCACCCAGAGCCATTGACTGTCTGTGTCCCTTGCCGATAATTGGTGACATTGTCTTATCGGTGACAGACAGACAGTGCGGACCAGTGCAAATCGACAGCCGAATTTGCCTCTGAGAGATACAAAGCAACACAAAATATGGAGAACGGACAGACTGCCCGAACAGGAATGCACTAGCTGCTGAATATGGACAATGTGGACAATATGGACAATTTAAATTTGCAACCAACCAACGTAACCGGTGCAATTGCCACCGTGCACCGTGCCCCAACACACGGAGCCAGCCAAATTAATTTGCCATTAATATTCTTGACACATGTTTGAGCTAATCGAACAGAGAAGCGAACTGTTCCCACTCGCAAGTAAGAAACACAATGTGAATGCAACGTCCAATGCTCGTTTGACTATTTTGCTCAGTATTGTCCCGACCATCACTGGTTAAAACAATAATGAAAACACAAATCTGTCACTTTTGTCCTTGATTGAAATTTGACAATATTGTTAGGTAGAGCACAGGTTAGTCTTGGTGAAGGTGAAATGACTAACAAGTAAGATTGGCAGACATCAATCTGCAAGAAAGCTTTTCTTTGCTGCCTCGAACCGACAAACGGGTTGTCGGTGGATTCGGTTTCATTAGCACAGCGGCAGCCACAGTCCCAGGCAAGTCTTAATTAAAAAAGAAACATTTTCTTGTCTCACTGAAATGAGTGAAGCAGAAAGAACAAGTGTCTGCCTCAAACTAAGAAAGCAATTCCTTTCGTATCTCGGCACAGTCTAATGGAAGATATAGTCCACGGTTTATGATTGCCAGGAATTATTACTCTTGTTATTATTTACAGCAAAGCCTTACTTGCCCGGCTTGGGTGCTGTTTTGTCAAAGCTGTCCGATATAAAAGGCAACTTAGTACTCTCCAAAGAGACATTATGCAACAAACAAGCACAAATTCGGGATACAAGATATTTTATTTTATAAAAGTTTAATATAAACATTACCCGACGACAAGCGACCGAGTGGGGAGAGACAGTGCCGCCACTTAGGCCACCGCACTGCAAACATGCCATTGCTTCACTGTTCTATATTAGCAAATGGTAATGCAATGGCCCACTGCTGATGTTTTATTAAATTTACACTTTGTGATCACTCCATGGGTCGTATTCTGAATGTTCCAAAGCAGCGAGATCACTTCAGACAAATGGCTGTCCACTGAGACACAATTAGTCGAGATGATTCAATTCTTTTCGCCATTGACACTAAACCAATTGACCACACCGATCCATAGTAGAAATTGATTCGATGACACACAAACTATTTCACACAGAGAATGATGTTCATTTATGATAAACGTCATTCGAACCACTAATAGTCACTACACAAGACAGTGATATCGATTGGATGGAATCATTCCATGAAATATGCAATTAAAAGACTTCTCAGAAGAGCAAGCGAGTAAGAAGGAGGAGAGGGCGAATGTCATTTCACTATTCATTTGTGTCGTATGTCGTATGCTAATTTATTGACCATAATAACATTAGACCAGATTAGCCATCTTTTATGATGGCCATCTCAAAAGAGCCTAATAGAGGCACAAGGCGATTGAATTAAATATTCGCTAGCACACTGACAATGTGAATGCTCACTGACGATGATGATCGACACCAATTGAGATGTCGATGATAATGGGCACAGCCGCACTGGACCCTACACACACATACACACTTACCAACATTTCATTCGCTGCCAATTGAAATGTTCACCAGGCGCAAAGTACAACTTGAGTAAGTTCCAGTGGAAAGACACTACCACCATTGCATCCAATAAAATATGTCCCATTCAAATGTGTAGTTATTTACACATTTTAATCCTTCATCGTTTCCCTTTCCGTTTTCCGGGGAAACAAAGTGAAATGAGGAGAGATACAAAAAATTAAATCGAAATCACCAAAGTGACAAAGCACAATTGTGATTCGGTCGATCCAGGAGCAAGTGAGGCACAGAACGGTTCCGTTGGAGCAATGTCTTGCTTGGCCAGTGTCGAACTAGCAGAGCAAAAACAATGTTGCTCAGACATTGGTGCTGTAGGCAGTGGCTTGTTGTGCCATGCCAATTGACTAATGAAAATGCACACGGCCTGATAAGACCACAGTCAGTCACTGTGGCCGACCAGTGAACAGACGAGTGGCGAATATTTGCATTATGACAAAGCCACATAACCGCACAGGACGACTTTCTTACGAGCAACGGAAAGCGAAATCCACTTCCGGAAAAGGCATCCAAGAATGTGCGACCAATCTCGCACTGGAGTGAAGACACAAATGTACAAAATAGAATTTATTAACACAAACCAGATTAGACTGTGCTCAGTCACACCGAAGCAGCTTTGTGCAGATGGCCATGTTCGCTGAACATTGGCCGCAATATTTACACTGTACACATTTACACATTTACAGTTATTCGCTATACCGAGGTGACCGAAGTGGTCTTCGAGGGAGAGCTCATTTGGTTCGGCTCGCAGAACTGCACTTTGGGCAAGTTGGCGCGACTCGGAGAGGAAGTTGTCGTGTTCGAGGATGATATGCACGACTGCGGACGAGACACGTGAGACAGGCACACACACCCACTAGGAGTTACTTACCTCGTTCGAACGGACGTATGTCATGTAGGGTTGCTGAGATTGCTGAGGTAGAGGGCCATTGCGACCAAGAAAAAGGGAGTGGGTGTGGTGCTTGGGTATGTGCCATTCATCGTCCACTTCGGCTGTTTTATCCGAGGTAGAGGAGGACAGACTGTCGATACACCCAACCATTGGCCCTAGAGCTGTCACGTGGTGAGACATGTCTGCTGTTGAGCCAATCTCGGTGTAAGTTCGTTGAGTGGAGTTGCCACCTGTGATGGTGACTAGATCGGTTGAGATCGGGTACAATCCAGCGGATGAGGTGGTCACGTTATAGGTGAATGCGTTGGTCATAAGGTCACTTGGGGCTTGTTGTGAGTGGTGGAGAATGGTGCTTGGATCAGGGGGATAAGTGGGATTCGATGAGGAATAATAACTGTTTGGCTCGAGGTGACTGTTTACAATGGACATCTCGGTTAGGGCCAGTGCCTCCGAAGCAGGTGTGTTTGGGTTGGCATTGGTTAACAGGCCGTGTGAGTGTTGCAGCAAAGGTATTGTACCCGAGTGGGGCTGGAAGCGGTAGTAGGTCTGGTTGATTTGTTGGCCTGACTGGTAGGGCGACCGGAGAATGTACCCGTCAATTGAGTGCATCGTCGAGGAGTGAGCAACCCCATAGCCTTCCTTTAGCTGGTCCACTGTATCTGCCACACAAGAATTCGAAGTACCTCCGCCGCCATTTGAAGTAACTGAATCTGCAATGAATGAATGACATTAGTGGTGGATTGGTCAAGAGACAGTACAGTACCTTTTGTGGCGATTTGTCTTTTGCCCGAACAAAATCGGTGTCGCACAAAGGCAATGATGGCGCCGCACAACACCAACAACGAGATTACCGCGCCTATCATTGCGCCGAACATTGGACTGAAAATGAGATCGTTGACGTCTTTAAAGAGAACGCTTTGGTCTGTGGACAGAAAACATTAACCGTGAGATGATGATAAATAGTAAAACCAAAATGCGAGATTCATTCAAATTTAAAACCATCCAATCGACACCATGCATGTGAGCATGTAATGGATGGCCTCTGTGTGGTGCTGTGGTGCACCAACACTGGTGGTTGGTGGTTGATGGTGGCCTGCTCTGGTCAGACGTGCACTGATGCAACCAACCACAGGAGAATGGCAATCGGATCGAATGGTGGCACAAGACAAATTTAATCAAATTTTAACATTTGCCCATAATTAATGCTCGCCGCACAGCAATTCGCAATTAATCACACTTTTGGCAGACTTTGACAGCAGTCAAATGAGAAAATACATTTGGCCAGCGAGCGAACGAGAGAGCGCAATACACGCTCGTGATCATAAATCACAATTTGTGTCAATAACCGAATAACCCAGTCACTGCAGCATCGAATGGTGAGTCAGTGCCAGAGCGAGTGCACTTGTTAATTGACTCGGTACACTCGCTAATAACTGCCAATCCGGCCCGAATGTCACTCTGGCCAATGCACTGTGGACACGATGTGCACATTCAAATTCCGTTCTTCCGCCTTTCCCCACAATAGAATATTCCACTCGGACATTAATTAAGTCAATTTGTGGCCAAATTAAATAGCCTCTTTGGGCCAATGCAAATCACTAATTAATTTTAAAAATATTGAGCTCAAATTGTATGAAAACAAATTAATTAAATTGTTGCTAACACAATTAGTGGGTGAGAAAGGCGAGAAAAGTGCTCAACACTAGACTCGAGCATAATTGATTGAATCGAGCCAATTGGCTGCGGTGAAGTACACTTCGAGGCTTGAGCACACCGAGACCAATTGGCCAATTCTCAATAGACACTGAAAGTTGCACATTGGACTTTAATAAAATGTAAATAAGATTGCAAATAAATTAAAATTAATTAAATGTTAATCAGTTCGATTGAGAATTGTCTGTTAATTGATTCCATCACTGCAAAGTATGCCACAGGAGCAATCAGCATCAGCATTAGTGGCCGAGTGCAAATGGCACATAAATAAATAAATAGAGCTGCCAGTGGCATTAGCCTAAGTCGACATTATTAAATTTGCTGGTCTATATTTATCTGTTGGCTTAATTAAAACGAATCTTTGGCACAAACAACTAATTAAGCAAACATTCAATTGCAAATGAACAAACGCAGCAGGAATCGACTTGTGGCAAAGTGGGCCAACCTGCAATGCATTTCCACAAGACACCATGCAAGATGCATAATGTGACCCTCAGCATGGTCGTGCACCGAACAAGCGGTCGTGGGCAGTAATTAATTGTGCCTTGCTTCGCTGAGCTCGATCCATCCATGGGCGGTCAAGACCGAGCCGAGCCAACAATGGTCCCACCAAGACGGAGCTAATTAAGCCCTCCAGTTTAAAACTGTCACTTTGCCCATTGACAAGCCAAGAAGGCTTTGTTTTAAGATTACGAAACTGGCTCGGAGGGATCACTGCCTCACTGGGTCTGTGTGTAGGCAAATGTCTCGTCCGACCAGATATGGCAACCGAATTAAACTGACTCAATATGTCACAAAGGCAGAAAGGCACACGAGTTCATTTTGCAAGATTAAGAGAATTCCACTGTAAGCCTGACTCGCCTGTTAGGTACCAGGCATATTCAATGAAACTGAATTGACCTAGCTTGAAGGTCGGTCAGAGAAGACAATGTAAAGGCTCTAGGCAAAAGATGACTTACTCTTTCCGTTCGTGGTGTGCTTTTCGGCGTGAGCGGTGGTTGCAGTCCGTTGAGTGACCGAGTCACTACGACCTTTCGCATTGGAGCTGAACACGTTGAGGGTGAATGCGGTGTCGTGGGGCAAGTTCTCCACAGTGAAGATTGGCGCGTCCAGTGAAGTGACATTCACTTGGAGATGTTCTTTCTCTGCAAACACAAACCGCAAATAAGGAAGTGTAAGTCAAATAGAAGGCCAAGCCAGACCGAATCAAACTTACCGATGTTGTAGACCTCAAGATGAAATATTTGCCTCAAGCCTCCGTTCTCGCCAGCGACGCATTTAAGTACAAAAGATGTCATAGTCACGTTGACGATGAGACAGTCGTGCACAGAATGTGGTGGTCCTGTAGCTCACAAACAAACACATTAGCAGTGCCCACTCGAATTAGCATCCAATCAAAGTGTGGTGCAAAAGGGGAAAGCAGAGGAAAGAGAAGAGCGGAGAATTGAGGACGCTTTAAAGTGCAAACACCACACACACACAGTGCACTGTTCATTGCTCAATCGAACTGTTCGCAAAGATAAACAAGTGCCTGAGCAAACAGTGCGGACTTGTGAATGGAGTGGCGTGTGGCCTTGTTCACTACTTTACATCGGTAATTAACAGACAAACGAGCTGATAGATCGGCAGATATGCCGCACGGCACATCACTGCATGGACAATTCCCAGTGCAATGCCGCAATCTAAATCGTGTGTAAAAATGTAATTGCATCTCGCTTTCTGGTGCACAGCAGCGCACCGAACGAGTTCACACTTCACTTGCTCAAATCTCGTCGAGAACAATTGAATTAGACTCGCGTTCGGATTATTATCGGCGCTTTGTGCATAGACAAGTGAACTTCTTAACAAATCGGTGCAGAACTATTTCAATTACCGACACCGGATATTGCTGGCACAAAGGGTGGCGAACCTTATCAGCACTGAATTAGTGCATACAATTAGACTCGATCTCGCTTGGAAATGGAGAAGTGCACAATGCACAAGAGCAAATTAATTCATTAGCGGTACGTGCTCGGCCCTGGGCGCACAAGTAGTCACACTGCTGACAACACCAGCCAAGCCAATTATCACAAGTCTTCCAGTCACAAAACTACCTAGAAAGACTGTAAAGCAATGGCCAATTAGACCAAGCAGAAATCACTAAGTTCGTTAATGTGCGGCCTTATGCAAATGCATTGGAAGGAAGCTTGCCTACTAGCAATCGAGTGCCGGTCTGGACGAGCAATTGTACCAAACACTAAGACAAAAGATGTACGTTTCCACTCGAACGAGAAACATCGCTGTGGTGCGCTAATCCAATTAATGGCCAAACACAAACATTCTTGTCGAATTTAAATTTAATTAAAAGCCCGATCCTACTGACAAGCAGTGCAATTACTGCAATCAACTTGCAAAAAGTGCAAAATGTTTACTGAAAAGTTTGCAAATTTATTTAAAGTGCAAAACAATTTCTCAGTCTCGGTGTGGCGACGGACAAAGTGCGCCTCGATAGACAACAAACGATGCAATTCGCATCCAGTGCAAGTGGCAATGAACTAGCACCGAGCTATATAGACTTAACTGACCATAAAGACTGCTTCAAGTGGCCATAAATAACGTGGCCACAGTAAATCGTCCACAAAGATAATTACAAATAATAAGGCGAACATTGCCGCTGCACAATGGCACAACAAAGACCCACTCGGTGGGGGTGAGCCAGACAAATGGCAAGAATTAAAATTCGATTCTGTGGAATTGACTGCACACAGTCAGTGGCAGTCGGTCCTGGACCAAGGCATATCATTACACAACACAAAGTGCTCTGTAATCGAATACAGACCGAGACACAATGCACTACAAATTACTGACCATGTCACTGTGTGGCCAATGGCCAGTCTACAAATGGCCAAATGGCCTATTCCGACACGAGCTCCTTGGCCATACACAGACAAAGGTCAGCACATACGGACAATGGGTGATGTAACGATGATGGCCGATTGACTGGCCAAATGACAGCTGCCATCAATAACAGGACGACAGCCAATTGCGAACGGACCAACCAACCGCAGGAGCAGATAATTCCCAGCTCAGAGTCAATCACGGGCGTAATAAATATTAATAATCACTCGATTCAATGTTGCACTTGACCGAGTGGACACTAATGAGCGCCATTAAAGTGTTGTCCCGTTGGTGGCAATCAAGCAACAGTGCAGGAAGATGCTGCGTGCTGTAAGCAAATGAACCGAACTGGCATGTCACTTCACCGAACTTAATTGGACCATGTGGCGCATCGGGGCAAAGTGGCACTAATAACAACTTGTCCCTGTGCCAGCAAAGACACTTTTCCTCCCAACTTGCCCAAACAATAAGTGACACAGAAAGTCGATCAATGCAAATAGAATTGCATCAAATGAATAAATAGAAGACAACACGAGTGTGGCTAATCGAGTAATGGCACAAGGACCGATTAATAAATATATTGCAAACTGGCGCGAATGGAGAAATCATTAATATCGTTTATTAGTGCCAATCACCGGCAAGTGGAGTGCAGAGTGGCACTTCATAAGCCGTCATTGTGGCTTGATTGGGGCTAATACAAGCACCAGTGCAGAGTGGCATCCTAACTGTAGTGTCGACTTGGCCGTCTTGTCCACGCTTTTCATTATCACCGCATTGGTTTGCCTCTCCACTCGGTAACGAGCACGATAAATGCGATAATGGAATCGACTACGAGTTGGCTGATGATGATGATTGCTATTATTGGAATTATGATCTCCATAATAATGGCACACATAATGCAGCCAAATGGTGAGCTCGCTTCCTGGCCACTGTTGCCCCGTTCCGCTGGCCATACTAGGCCAGACATCGAAAGGCGTTCGTCTCTGTGGCAATCAATTGGGATAGTACAAGAGAATGTGAATGCAACACGGCAATAATGAAATAATGCTCTAATGGTTTCAAGTGCTACTCACACGCCAAGACATTGCAGGTTGGTTTTGTCAGTGCACTCTCCACCAATCACCGCATCAAGTTTAATCGTGCCCGATAAAGTTTATCACGATAATGTAAATGGCCCAGTGGCAGTGATTAGTGCGATGCGAAAATTGATACCGCCCAGTCAGATCAAGCAACAATAAGCCTTTCGGCCCTAACCCAACATAACCCTAAGTGCTGCCACTAATGTAGCCCACAAACAAACCAAAAAGGCACAAACGATCAATTCGATAAGACACCAAGCAAAGACAATCGAATCATGCAAGAGGAAAGCAATAAAAGATAGACAAGTGCTGAGTGGATGTTGAGGCGATGTTGATGTCGATGTGAATGTGAATGTGAATGTGCTGCAATGAATACACTCGATATGACCACAACAAACTCAACACTCGCACCACAACTCACCACATCTCACCACAATAGAAACATTGCCTTTGCGGACTTTGCACTCGCCAAAGAAGACAATTACTCTGTCTGTGCGGCCGCAAATGGATGTAACTGCCAAAGAGGCAATGATTTTATTGTGGCTTGTTGGAAAATTTTTAAATTTATTAAAATAGACAACTCCAATGGTGACATTCAACTAAATCTAACGCTATTGATTTTGTAATTCGCGCTTAGATGGCAAGCATCAATAATGGACCAGCTCGGTGCAAGGGCAACAGCCAGAGCACACAGACCGGTCGCTAGCGTCTCACACAAAATCAATGCATACATTAGGCGGATCGATGTAGTAATGACTAGCACCAGTGGAGGGCCAATTTGGCACTCGGTGGAGGCATCGGGCCGGGCCAGCCTGCACCGCACTAGCCATCACACCTAATCGAATCAATCAAATTAGCCATTAGCGCGGTAATCGGTGCACACTTTGCCCCGAACCATTTCCACCGTACGCATGTAAAACAATCGGCCAATCTTGTTAGCTTGATATATGATCCGTAACCTACAAGTGAATTAATGTGCACAACAGAGACAGACGCACAGACAGACACGGCCGAGCCAGATAAAATGTAAAATATGACGCCGAAAGGGTCGCGCCGGGCAAGACTCCGTTGTCGATGAAAGCAACCGGCGAACAGTTAATCCTGCTCGTGCATTCCACTGACTCAAACAGGAGAACCATTCCGATGCGCAAAGAAGGCTCACAATTGAAGCAAAATATTGACAGACATAGGTGAGCCCAAATAGGCAAATATGTGACAACTCATAGGGGCCATAAATCTTGTAACGATGGGCACTGTTCTCGGTTGGCAATCAATTTGACCCGGCGAGGAAACAAATCAAATTAAGCCACTTTGGTCGCTATTTACATACGATGCAAGTCAGCCTGTGAAGTTAAGACAAACAGATCAGATTGGCACAGGCACGCAACAGAGTGAAGTCACGAACTACGAATGATCAAGTCGACAGGCGAAGTGGTCAACCAAATTGAGAGTGGGCACAGTGCGATACTGCAACACAGCACAGTGCTCTCGGTGCTTACCAAATTGGTGCACAGTGCCACTAATAGGATTGTGCAATCATTGCGTAACGAAGTAGAGCACAAGCAGTGACCACAATGCAAACCACCACTCAGGGTCAAATTGAATGCCTTACCAAGTACTCATCAGTATCAATACTCATTGTGCTTTAAACTTGATGGTCTAATGAGATGAACAAACAAGCTGAGAGTGAGGGGAGGCATCCCAAAAGCGGAATGAGCTAGAGAACAAGAGTTTCCCATGCGGATCTGGTTGCACGAAGGGTACCTTACGGTGTGCAATGAAGTGCACAAGAAAGGCACATCGCTTCTAGGCAACGAGGCATCGAAACCCGAGTCGAATCTGCTTCCACTGGCAAACTAACCGACAGGGAAACAAACTTAGCCACTTAATGGAGGTCTATGTCCACTCAGTGGGCTGATGCATTGTTTATTTTGCTAAATTGGCAAAATAAATCGGACAAAGAGAAGAGAATGGTAATGCACAAGAGGGAAATATTAAAATGGCACACTTTATGTTTGATTGATGCACCAGAACATGGCATGGACATTACTGTGGCTGGCGTTACTTGGTCCTGCTGGCCAGTGACCAGCAAGGGCAACACGAGCCACAGACATAAGTAGTAGTCATAAGTAATATGCACCAATTGGAGTGACTAGTGAGCCGTGATGGCCATACGATATAGCGATGTGCTGTGTCAACACAATTGATCAAATACCGAACTATTGGAAACAATAATTGGCTGACAATGTGAGAATGAGTGAGTAAGCGAGCAAGCAGACTAACCCACAAGTAAGGCTCACGAGCAAACAGACATTGGCACTAAATCATGTGCCGCGGCTGGGTGGTCTGATTGATTCGTGCCTATTTGCTAAGTAGATTAGGCACTTTTAAATTGCCGCATTTAGCACTACTTCCTGGCACTCTAATGAAAATGCGAGACAAGAGAAGTCTAAGTAAGCAGAAATTTCCAATAAGCAAGTGATACTTTGGATCAGTTCGCAATCAAAGCTTGACAGGGCGAGCCAGTGAAATAGTGCAGTTGTGGCTTAGCGCTGATAGGTGCCGTTCTGGGCTAATTATGGGCCGAAGTAAGACCAGGACTTACCAGCCTCAGCGATGCTGAATGTGCACGGATCTCGTTGAACGCCGATCGAGTTCTCAGCCAGACAGTACAGAGTACCATACCCTAGACGGCTTCTAGGCGAGTAGGTGGCGTTGCTGCGAGCCACACTTGGCCCATTCCCACTCAGCGAGTTGCCCCCAATGCCGTTGAGCACATTATCCAGCGATAGTTGACTGAGAAGGGTCGAGCTAGAGTATAATGTTTTGCCATGTTCAGATGCTAAGCCAGAGGTTGGAGCTTTGAGCAGTTCTACTGTAAAGTCACTCTTCTGTAGTTCATAACTTTCGAGTGAGTTATTAAAGAACCAACGAAAGTTGATTGGCGTCACTGGTTCTGCTTCCACCTCGCACGGGATCACCACTTGCTCGGTGCGAGCCACTCCGAATATGATTGTCTGTCCGGGCTTACACACCGGCGAAACTAAATCGAGTTAACCGTTAGATAAGCAAACCAATACAGACACGAGACAAATACTTACAAAGCACATTGAGAAACACTTTATTGCTGGCTGTGATTCCTTCAGCATTGGAAGCAACGCACTGGTAATAGCCTCGATGTTCACGACGAACTCGTTGCATTACGAGCGATTGATTTGTAAGCAGAATACCGGAAACAGGATCGTTCACCAGTGGACGGCCTTCAAACAACCACACCACTTCCGATAGGGGTGGGTTGGCCCGTACCAGACACTCAAAATATACGTCTGAGCCTTCTCGCATTGTTTCAGGAATTTTAGCACCCAACGAAAGGCTCAGCTGAGGCGCATCTGTGAAGAGAAGAAAGTGTATGAATACATGAATAGATGGAGATGCAAATTAAAAAGTGATTTGCCCACACCACACAAATGCCATTCCAACAGAACAGGCAGACTAGGCAGAGAGGCTTATGCAGCTAATGAGAATGCAGATTGGCACTGGCCAATGCACCAACAGACAGACAAGACAGATTGTGTTGCGAAAGGATCGATTGATTAATTGAATATTAATGCCAGGATCGCCCAATGAAGTAACACTCGAACAGTGCCAGACAGAAGAACTAAAAGAGCGACACAGTAAAACACGATGCTTGACATCGATTCAGTCCATTGACCAGACATGACAACTGGACAGTGCTAGCAGATGTACACGAGGTGTTCGGGTGACTTTGGCAAGACTAGGCAGGACACAAGCCCAACTTCCCCAAACCATCAGGATGACATTTAATGAAATTAAAATTGAATCGCGAAAGATTGTTGGATTGCACACTCGACGGGTGCAATATTCGCCAGATAAGAAGGCAACGACAAAAGGATTCGATTAATTATGCCCACACTGACCAACACAAGTAGCTGGCAAAGATAATAAATGAACGAACCAGCAGAGGACGTTTGTTTTGGTGCTGCAAGACAAAGCCACTCAATAGGAATGGACTTATGGCAATTAATTGATTAATGAAAGTGTTCACATCGTGCCACTGCCGATAATGTAAGGCAATGGCATCGATGTGTGCCAACTGGTCCATTAGTGGCCATTGCTCACAGGCACACTCACCGACATAGACACTCCAAACGGACCGCTTAGCTCGGCCAGATTATTGATGATTGCTCCTAGAGGACAAATGTAATCTGTCCCGGCTAGACATCAAAGGCCCACCAAGAGTGATAGATATTGTCGATTGCACCAGTAATGGCTCAATGGTACTCACAGTCAGTGATAACCAAATCAACCGGAAATGGACCAGATAAGACCACAACGGCTATACTAGCACACAAATTGGACTGCACTGTGACCGAGTGAGACGAGGTGTCACGAGATGACTTGCACTGCACTTGTGGTGCCACTGGCACATTCGAATCAGCAATATTCACATTCGCACTCATTATCCCAAAAAGCACACTAATAAATTCAGAGACAATTAACATTGCGCCATCGACAATCAATCAGGGAGAACAAAGCAACAACTATTAATCAAAATTAAGTGGCCAAAGTCAAACAAAGCAAAGTAAATTAAATTTAAAACGAAACAAATGTTAAATCCAAACAGATCAAATGCAAACAAATGGAAATGCAAACAAATGGCCACTGAAGATATTGCCTGTCGAAGGGCAATGCAATTTGTCTGGGAGCGGTGCAGTTGTGCAGTGACGGGCTGCTTGGCTATGAGGAGTAAGCAGCAGTGTGGGTGTCCTGGCCTAGACGCAATCTATCTGACCGAAACAATTGGCGTCGGCAACGGTGAGTCCGTTTGATTGATCGGGACATGCAAATGGTCAGTCAGTGCCAGTGGACACACAACAAACACGCACACGGGCCCAATGCAAGCGTATGCAAATTACGGCAAACAATGCTGTCCGTGTGTCCGATTAATTTGGATCCTTTCGGTGCATGCATCATTTAGCAGGGAAACAAGCAAAACTGACATCGGGACAATTGGCTGTATTAGCGATGAAATATTGTCCAGCACGAGTGCTCAGCACTGCAGTCAATGCCACACAGTGAAGCCGACAGACTGGCGGTGTCGGCGGCTGTTGGTGGCGGAAAGTTTTGCTGACACGAGTCCACAGTCAAACGGTGGTTGCAGCGAAATCAAGGCTTCGCCAAGTGCTAAGTGCTCACTGGGACAAGACATGACACGCCACGGCAAGTATGTGCCGAGATGTTCACTTGGCTCTGTTGGGTTGTGCTCGGATGTGTCGAGTTGAGCCAAGTTTGGTTGCATTGGCACGGAAGCAGAGACAAGCGATGTGCACGATATAATTACAACAGATTAGACCGATAAATAGAGGCAAGTCAATTTGACATTGCAATATGGCCAATAGATTGGCAGCAAAAATTAAGTGAAATTAAATTAGAAGGCCGACGCAGAGCGAGACTAGTTCAACTATAGATGCCCAGTGCCGCAATAAAGCGGAAAATTAGACAGACACACAATGCGGCCGAATAGGCCAAGTAAGTGCTCTTCCTCACTGCAAATAGCCTCGTTGCCAGTTTATGTGCTCGCACACTGAAACGTGACTTAATTAAGAAATATGCGACAATAAAGCAGCAATATGACGAATTGGGCACAACACAAGGCAACACCAGTACAAGCATTGCTCACTGCACTAGACCATGCCGGTCCGGTCACACACTAATCCCGGTGGCATTCATATTTAAATAGCCAATAAAGGCGTGCAAAGTGCTCTCTGGTCGGTGCTTAAGGCCGTGCAGGGCACATTACCTGCCAGAAACATGCAAACACTTACATCGGACGGAGATGGTGGCCGAGTCTTCGAGTTCCTCGTTGGTTAGCTGAAGATTGTCTGCTCGACAGGTCAGTCGTTGACCGTCGTCTTCAGGCGCAGCCGTGTAGCTCAAGATGGAGATGGTCAAGTTGGTGGCATCGTTAGCCGAAGACACCACATTTTCGGATTCCTGCGAATTAGTGTAGTGCGACCGGGATGCGGCAGTGGGCAGTCGACGAGATCCTCGCCACCAAGTAATTTCGGCTGGCGGTCGCGAACCCCAAGAACGGCACTCGATGTCAGTCTTTCGGCCTGCCGAGACCACCAAAAGGCGTGAACTTGACGGTTGTAGCGAGGGTGACAGGAGGGAAGCACTTCCGGATTGGGGGCGACTTGAGTTGGGCTGCGAGTTGGGCACTTGAATCTGCACGACCAGTGGCTTCACTGCAAACAGAGGCAAATCAATTCAGTTCCACTCATAATGCGGGTCGCTAATTGAAAATTAAAATTCAACGCGCAAATAGAGCCAATTAAGGCACACTTTGGCCACTGACTAATGCGGAAACTGGCCAATTCGATGTCCTCAGCCTCGGTATTTACATATTTGTAAACAGTTCATTGGGCAAAGTGGAGAATGGCAATCGAAGCAGAGTGGATGGCCTAGTGAGTCAAAGCAGAGGATAGCCCCGAAAGCACAATAAGGCAAGTGAAAACCGAGCCTAATATGCAATCAATGGAACGAGTGGAGAAATACCGCTTGTATGGATAGCATGCTTTAATGCTTGTATGTTTGTGCATGGCCATGGCCAATTGCAATCGCTGTACAATTGCAATGGTTTGTATCGCCTGTATCGGAATACGTCCGGCTAGATGTGTAAATGATGACTGCCATTACAAATGTTGCTTGGTGAAGCTGGAGATAACGAGCCAGGAAGGGAACAGTTAGAAGGCAATAAGGCAAGATTAGCAACAATAAGCACTACCACGGGCATCGCACCAGAACAGTGGCCACCATAGGCAAAAAATGTGAATGAGTGAATGAGTGAATGAGTGAATGGTACATTTCACTAATTATGCCATCAATGAAACATATCTATTAGTGGCCATGTCTGTCGAATGTTCATAATTAATTAATCTGTTCGGCACAATTCATTTGTCTGCTTGACCGGTTATTATTTGTTTATTACAGTAATTGTTCGCTCTATTAACGACATGTACGGGTGCAATTAGATTACAGCAGTAATGCAATACAATCCAATGCAATACACATGGCAAATTTGATAAAGACACACACAATTAATAACAATCATCGATTGTCCGCATACAGCCATCGCCATTATCGACATTCATTCCGGGAGAAAAGATAAATTACGAGTTGACTTTGTTGGCCGGCAACGGACCATTCGATGCATTCGAGCCACAAAGCGAGCCAACCAGAACAATTCGTCGAGAAAGATGCCTAATGGTGCTGGTGTTGAACACTTTCCTGATTAGTGCCTAATTGCAACCCTAGCCACTGCTCGGTGAGACCATCGGCAAACCTAGACCTCAACTTGTCTCACCACACCAGCCCAACGAACCACTCAGCTCACTTGGCTTAATTCGCCTCTGCAAATCTCATTTAAAATTTTAATAACTCCAAATTGGAAATTATATTGAGAGTCCAATAGAGTGACATTAATTTATATAACAATAATAATGGTTAGCACAAATGGAGCGAATTTCAGGCAGACAGAGCAAGTTTGACTGATTCGACACGGAATGGCTTCTGCTCGGTGCCATAACGAGAATGAATGTCATTTGTGAGTTTAAAATTGAAATGTTGACTCTGATCTTGTCGACAGTGCCTCGCTCCACTCACTCTGCACACTTCAGTAAAAGTAATCAGTTAATTTCCATTATAATTGGCCACACAGGCGAATGTATCGAAATCTGCTCGGACAGACCGTAGCGAGTCTATTAAATTGTAAATTAACTTAATAAACATCGATTCTACTGGACAGGACAGCCAAATTAAAACAGACACACATTGAGCAAGCGACCGAACAGTGCAACTACCAAATCACAGTCACCGAAGCAATAGCAAGTAAGACAGCAACAGCACCTCTACTCGGCCAACGGCTTGACACATTCAACGAAAAGTTTTAGATCTTGCTGCTCAAATGGCCATATCGTTAATATGCAATCCATTTGGAGCAGTGCAAATGATATTCATTTATTCCGAATTGAGCAAGCCGTTCGCGAAATGACCCAAACAAGAGTAACCATGAGGAAAAGTACTCGGTTAGGAGACCTGGCTGGTCAATGCTCGTTTGTGCAATCGAAGGCATCAATAGCCATATGGCCTGTGCCACCATCACACGACAGACAGACGAAGGACATGCAGTGTCAAGTGAATAAATTATAAAGTGATAATACTCGGTGACAAGTGCGAAATCGACTAGCTGTAACGGTCCAGTGGTGCACTCGATGACACCGTCGATAGAATCGAATGGTCCAAACACGCTTGCCCTCCATTCATAATCGAATCCGCTGAGCAGAAGAGCAAAAAGTGTCCTATTGCCGTTCGGAGATGGCAATTATGACCCTAAGACAAATAGTAACGTTCTCGTTGATGCCTCTGTAAAGTGGCAAATTTGTCCATTGGCAATGGCACACATCTAAATGGAGCAGTACAAATGGAGAGTGCCATAATCATTGGATAAATATGAATATCGTCCAAGATGGAGGCAGTGCAGTGGTGCGCTGCAGAGTTGGACTTTCCAGCCCGAAAGGATCAAGCAAAAAAGCAATAAGCGAGCTAGACAAGTGCTTCGAGTGCGACAGCAAATTGCGAGTCACATCCTAATGGGACACATAAACATAAACAAAGTGAGTCTGCTTAGGCTGGCCACAGTGAAACAGTGTCGCAATTGGATTCGATTTAAATTGCCTTACTTTCGATGGCCACCGACAACATTAGCACTTTGTTGGCTCAATTGTTAGGCTTATTCATGAGCGAGCAATTGTTTACCGAACAAGGGACCAATACTTCATTGTGGAATTTTCTAATGTTCGCCAAATTAAATTGAACAATTAAATTTTCCATAAAGAAATCGTACAATTCGATTACCGATTAGTGTGCCAGTTATTGCCCATTCACAGACTCACTCAATTCGGTCGTTCTTTTCATTCATGTCAGACCAGATCGAGAGAGACTCGATCATCGACTGCCTTTCGCACAGACTGAACCGAGCACAGTTGGTTGCTCAATAGGTAAAGCTTGGCTAAAGTGGACGTAAACACGCAAAATGGAAATAATCGAAGTGTACGCAATCAGTGGCCACCACTGGACAAGCAATCAGTTCAATTCATTGAGAAATTGCCAGTTGGGGTCGATTGAAGAGAGCCAATGGAAATTAATTAAGCCATCCTTTCCTGATTAAGCCATCTCGCAACTGAGCCAACAAGCAACTTGGTACTCGCCTCTTTTCCTTCCCCTCAAGTTTATTCTTTCGGTCTTTTCACCAGAATTTTGTGCCTAATTTAAAACTTTGAAACGAAATAATTAAATTGGACTAGAGGAGGTTAGTTTGGTTAGCCACAATTATGGTACACAAACACGAAACCAAACCTCATGAAAGCAGAGCGAGCGATAGGGAAAGAACAGAGAACTAGAGATATCAATCTTCAATAGATCTACTTTCGATGGTTATTAATAGAAAGGCCGCCAAGAAAGGACAAACTTGCTCGGAACAAGCCAAATTTCCCTAGAGTGAAGCACAAACTAATCAGCGCGATTGTAAACAAATTGATCGACAAGAAAGGGCAAAAGAAGAAGAGCTTCATCAATCGATGGTCGATCATTAGAGATGAGCAATTGGCAACTGGCAATTGCAATGGGCAGACTTACGGTTTAGGTCCAGAACCACCGAGGAACGACGGATGAAAGAAAGAGCGTTATGGCGGGGCGAGCTGAGCACGGATTGGCCCGAGGAAGGCAAATTTGGGTTGGAGACCAGTGGTGGGAAGGCTTCGCAGGTTATCTCCTGCAGCAAATGACTTCGCTCGATCCGAGGCAGGTTGAGTCCGTTGCGAGTCACGTTAGTGCCCGGGCCGAGGCTTTCGTAGGTCTCGTCCAAGACACGGCCGTCATTGGAACGCCATATCACAATTGGCGGCGGAGAACCTGACAGGGAGAGACAAGGCAAATTAGACAATTGATTTCGCTCGATGGCACATGATCGAATGACCGTATCACAATGCAAATGAAAGGTCATGTTTGCATTGGCCAAACAGACATTGAACACAAACACACATAAAGCACATGGTGATTTCGAGAATAATGGTGACCAGTGCAAACATTGACCATTCTAATGAAGTCGCATTGGTTCAGTGGACAATCCATTAGGTCAAGCTTACAGTGAAGATGAAAAACATGACCAAAGTGATTTATTGAAGAGTGATTCTACAGTGAAGGCAATCATTGATCAATGATTGGATAATGAAATGTGCACGATCAGTTCACAGTTCAATTAAACGAATAGATTGGCCAGTGAGTGATTAAATATTGATGCTGTGGGTGGAATGGTCCAATGATGCATTGGTTGAATTATTTATTAATGAAATATTCAAATTGCACTAGCAAGCAGCCATAATTAGCATTTGGCGCAGCCAATCATCAATAAACCTTGCAAAGTGGCTTGTCAAAAGTGGCAAGCCAATTCATCCAGTGAAGGTTTGCATCGATGCATTAGAGCTTAGTAGCAAGACAATTCGACCAACAAGCATGTAAATGAGACAAATTCACTGTCTCCCTATATAGATTGCACTGTACAATTGCTCGATGGATTGCCATTCAAAAGCATTTCCAATAAAGAGCTTGTTCCAGCGAGCTCGCTTTGGTCGCTAATCGCAGATGCATTGGAAAGTTTGCTTCTTACGAATATAGAATCGATAAATTTGAAATTATCCAGCAAAAGTGAGCTCAACTACAATTAATGGTCCGAAGGAAAGTGGAGAAAGAGAAACGAAAGCGAGATGGAAAGGGTTCCAGTTGAAATTGAGTTTTGCAAGAAAGGAAAATTTGTGTGCCAACCAGAGACAAAACAGCAAGTCAAAGTGAAATTAAATTGAAGAAACACAATCCGACGATAAGGCGGTAGCAGCAGCGGCGAGCCAACGTCTTCACATCGGTCCACAGTAGAATTCAATTGGACTGCACTCAATTCGAATTGATTCAATTACCGCCAAATGGTGGCTGCACGTTCAATTAGCACCATCAATGCGCCAAGTGGCTCTCGGTGCATTCAAATTGCGCTCCATAATTGGATTAATGACTGCGGATGGCAATCAGGCAAGTCCCGATGTATTCATGAATGCAACACACACCAGCAAGTCACTTGCTGGCTCACATCAATCACCAATCGATCTATTGAGAAGTCCGCTCGGTGCATTAATTGCCATGCTCGATGCTCAAACAAGCAATTCAAGCAAACTTGTTCGCAAGCTAAATGGCGGAAGAGTGCCCTGTCGAGGACACACTGTAGCAACTGGCCAAAGGTGGTTTCACTGGAGACAGCCTCACGGCCGCCCAATCAGCGAACATTTGATGGGCAAAGAAGCAAGCGAGAAATCTAATTTGGAATGAATTTAAAAGCAAATTGCATTGACACAGCCAATGACGATAATTACGACGGCGAGAGCACAAGACGACTAGTTTGGCTCGCATCGAAGTGCATTTTACTGCGATCTAATTCCAATCACGAATCGAGCCAAATTGCAATTTGTGTTAAGCAAATATCGACTTAACATGGAAATGTCTGCAATTTAAATTTGACCCGATCCATTCGAATAATCACTGTTGTCGTGGTGGCCAAGTTGGGCTCTTGTCCAGGCAACGAATCAGCTCAGTTGACTGACCGGTGCAAGGTCGAGACGTGCACTCCACGTTGAATGAGCAAACAAGTTTAATAAAGCGAACGTAAAGGTCGCAAATTCCAGAAAATTACTCGATTGTCACTGCAGAAAAATAGCAACAAGACAACATTGCACCGAAGATCGTGGGTTTCACTGTGTAAGAGGCTAAGAAAGCCAATGGAGCCTCGACGTACCAAACACCAAACAGTACTGGTATGTGTTTGATAGCAATTCTCGCTTGATGGAATACCGAAAATGGCAACTTTCCATAGGAAATGGCCAAACAGGCAAATGCTGTAAAGTCAGCATCCTTCGGAACAAACCAATGAATGAATTGAATCAATTGCTACTGCCGTTCGGTTTGGGGTGGTCGACCAGCGGCACAACCAACCTAAACTAACGTTTGCCACAAGTGTCGCTGGTGAGTGTGAACAGTGAGCTAAATAGCGAATAAGGGCCACCGCGCACAAACATTGCAACACCCCTGACAGTTCTGGCCAGCAATGGAATCTATTGATCACCAATATAAACTGACAAATTCGGCCAGATAATGGCAGCTCTATCAAATGGTACACAGTGGCACGGCTAAACGATGCCTTACAAGCCCAACTCAATGGTGGCACTGAATTGTGCTTGAGTGGCAATTTTTAAATTCGTTACCAAATGCATAATCCAATAGAGAGGAATTGATTTCCATTTGATTTGATTAATCGAATGGTTACACTGACCAATTTGTGCACTTACAGGAAACATTCAATGCCACCAAACGATTATTAATTAATAGGCGAGCCATTTGTTAGTGCCAATCGGATTCAAGTTTTAAAACGAACTCGATCATAATTAGCACTTGTTAGGTCCAATTAGCAAGTGGCACACTGTTCACTGTGTCAGCCATAAATCACAGTTCACCAATTAGCAATGTCGCATTTCGCCATCGACTTACCGCCAGTAGCATCACAGAATAAGGCCACTTTGTCTCCCTCGTTGTAGGGCACGCCAGTCATGCCTTGCACCACGTTTCCGACCAAGTCGCGAATGATCACTTCCTTCGGTGGCACTGCGGGAGAGAAGATCGAATTAGGCAAATGACACCAAAGCAGACAAACGAGACAAATGACAATTATGCCGACCGAGTGCCTCTCCAGCCAAAACACACCGACTGCAGTGGGTCCAGAGCTGTTACAGGCACAGACTCACCAGTCCACTGGGCCACTGATCGAGACCAGTCCTATTGATGGCACTCTCTGTGCGTGGCAAATAAATCTTCGATTCGCATCTCGATCATCGGCAAAGGAATGGAAGGCATTCGGAGTATGTTTGAATATTGCTCGTGCCAAATGTCGACTCGCACTGAGCGAACACGAATTATGCCGCCATAATGATGATTAATTGAGAGCGAATTTATCATCGCACTAATGCTGTCGACTCGCTTCACGATCAAATGGAGTCGATTACGAGTGCACTGAAATGGTTTCCTTGTGCACCAACACTCACACAAAGCATTGTCCTTGGATGTTGTTGTGTGAACTGAGTGGACAATTAGAACACTTTACAATTGATTTACAATCAACAGACCAAAGTGCATCAGAGCAAAGGACATTGCGGCCTGTGAAAGTTCATTCCGAGTGGAATGCGAAGGATACAATCGATTGGCTAACTATAGTACTAACTGTAGTAACTCGCAACAACGCGACCGTCTCCACTTTGAAAGTCCAAATAAATCACACCAATTGCGATTGCCAATTGGCACATTGGTGCTTTGGTGCATTGGTCGTTGACCAAGGAGTGCCGCGTGTGCAGCCTCAAGTCGAGACTCTCAACTCCACTCGGCAGAACCCTGCAAATTAACGAAAGACTAATATTAAACTTGGCCGCACGCTTTAATCTTGCAAGTTGTCCACGGCCAAGAGAAAGGGGAAATCGGCAGCGAGAATAAATGAGCACTCGATTCAAATTGAGACATTAGAGTGAGAGAGCAACAATGGCAATTGGGCAGTAATAATCGACTGATTAGCAGTGGCCAGTGGAGTTGATTTATTGGAAGGCTTCGACCACTGCACTGCACTGCTTTGCACTCTGTCAGCACTGCATTGTCCGGTGTGAGGCAAGCCCTCAGACTCGTTCATAAATCAAAGAAACAAAGGACACGGCCTCGAACACAGAACGAGTGTCACCGAGAGTGTGGACAGCGCCAACCAACTCAATCACCCTCGGTGAGCAACACCCTCTCGGTCTGTAATCTCTTAAGCACTGAATGAGTCAGTTTAGTTCAATCCAATTGACACTTCACTTGAGAGACTTACCGGACACGTTGAGATGTATCAGGAACTGCTGAGTCCGGTTTACGCGATAATCCACCCGGCAGCGGTAATCGCCTCGGTCCTCGGCCTTCACCGAGTCAATGTGCAGTACCGGCGGTCGTGTGGTAAAGTCCATCCGGACTCGCCCATTCAATTCGGGAGTGACTTGGTGGCGGGACGAGGTGAGCGAGTTGCGAGCGTCGATTGAGTAGATCGGATTTCCCTGGTTGCCAGACCGGTACCACACCACCAGTGATATGTGTGCCTCGTTCCACTGACCGGCGCTTATGTTGCAAGGCAGACTGACAGAGTCGCCCTCGATGGACTGGTATTCGCTGATGCCTAGAAGAGAAAGAGTAAAATCAATAATCACGTCGTGGGGTTCGATCCTGGTGGTCGTGTCTGGCTGGCTGACCGCCAGATTGGCTCGACCGTGTTGTGCGTGTTAATCAAAGTGACCAACGGTGCAATCTCGATTGGGCGTAATTAGGGTTGATTAATTTCCGCAGTGAGCGCTGTGTCCGATGCTGTCCACACCGGAGAGATAGAGCAAACATCGCGCTCGGTGGCAGCGAACAAGCGATCCATCAATCAGAGCCATAGGAAACTGGCAATCCAAGAGCGCTGACCACCAATCGAGACCAGTTCCGTCGTGGCCAGACGCCAATTGGCCGACTCATTAGGCCAATCCGTCATTTTCATATCTTGCCCACATCGAGCCAAAGTCTCGTCCCTCAATGCCGGTGATTTAACGAGCTCACATAAAAGTCGCATAAAGCGCGACCAAAATAGATTGGTCCAAGTTGAGCGGACATTTAAGAAGTCGTGAGGCAAGTGGTGTGTACTCGTGATGGCCACCACACTGCACCGACCAATTCAATTACTCAATTGCAATGCATTCTAATCGTGAAGGTCTCGGTTCGCTCTGCTCCAATTAAGATTACCACTCGCAAGACAAACAATTGGGCATATTTGGCAAATTTAATTTTATTCTATTTCAAAAGATTAGACCAAACTGAGAACAATGCAGTCTGCCAGTGTCAGGCCCTAATGGTGAAATTAAATACATTTGTAACTGAACGCAACTGAGAGAACACTGCCAGTTTATTAGATAAAATGCCATTTACATGGAAGGCATAGATGTTAATCACCGCAATATGGACCACTCGAAAGCACTCTCCAACGAGGACCCAGGCTAATGAGACTCAGTTGGCCAGCTCGTCTCATCCGCCATTGGTTTCACATGCGCAATCCAGCCTAGCGCACACCAATACCTAGTGGCCCAGTTGAATTGAGCAATACTGCAAATGGTATAAATGAATCATTGCCTAGTGACTAGTGCACGACCAAAATCGTTTACCACAGGAAAATCTAATTTCCATTGGCCATACTTTGGTTCGATCAAATATGCAAAAGAGTCGGTAATTTTGTGGTCACAATTGAGCAAATAAGCACGAATTATGGTTTATAAATTGCCAATTGACTTGGCAATGCAGAGAGGCAATAGCATTAGCAATTGCCAATTGGGCTCGATTCGGTTAATCCAAACGTGCCCTCCAATGAAAGCAAACAAAGTGGCGGCGGCAGCGGCCAAGAATTAAGACAAGTTTGTAGTGACATTGGCCGGTAGCAAGTATCGCCATTCAAGGCGAGATAAAAGAAACAAAAGTTCTCTATTTAAAGGCCGATAGACTAAAACTAAGACTAAGACGTTGGCAAGTTGGAATAAAATTATACAGAAATTTCCACTGACAAGAGAAAGCAAGTTCAGTAAATCCAGCCAAGAATTCAATTACTGCCAACAAGACGAGATTAAGTCATAAGGCAAAATATGTCAAGCATGTTGGACGAGTGCGGACACAAGTACCGACCAGCCGACCGACCGGGCCATCGAGCCAATGACCGCACTGAGACGAGTGGCAGCCATTCGCGTGTCAACGAGCGCCACTCCATTGATTGAGCAGATCTACAGCATCACGGGTTTGGTTATTCACTGGGCCATCCATCGAGTGGTGAACAAGCAAACCACAGTCATACCGTTCCATCCAAACTGCAAACATTGTAGCAAGCAGCTATGCATAAATTGGCCAATGGCCATGTGATTGTTCCAACCCATAAAACGTCCCAATCGACAATAAAGCGAACCGATAATAACTCGCAATTGGTGCCACAATTGGAAAGGAAACTGTTTGCAGTGAACAAGCCAAGCAAGTCACAAGCAAGCCAGTAAGGCAAGTATCAATTAAAAATGGAAATTTAGGCTTCACTGCACAACATTTAACGTAAAAGTGCGGGGAAATAACGGTGCGAGCAAATGCGCGCCAATTGTGAGCGAATTAGTGAGTGCATGCACCCGAAGGTGCAACCGAACAAATGTAACATTTGCACATAATTGAACAGGCAAAGGAAACCAAAGAAATGACTTCTTTCCTAGCCAGCAATCTCCAAGCTAAATTTTAAAGCAACTTGCTGTTTAATTATAGAACGAGATGAATTATTCAAAACACGAACTGAGGAAGTGAGCAACTCGGCTCGGACCAAGATGGGCGAGTGAGAGCAGCGGAGTGACACGGCAAAGCAGTGTGCCAAAGACAGTGGACACTTTAAATTTAAATACCGACCAGAGTGAGACAAGCCAAGACACTAGAAAGGCAGATGACACAGCCTGGTGGACAATGTGACAGGCTTAATTGGAAAGGCCTCGGTGGTGGCAATGTGACGGGACGGTCACCGAGTGGTGGACAGGCCCTAATGGACAGAGCATCGATGTGTGACACGTTCCACTGGATGTTTGAGTGGTGCTAATAGAATTAAAGTCAATTTAAATCAATATCGTCGTGTAATATGGCACCGTAATCTCTATGTGACCGATCGCAAGATTGTCCAACGTATGCAATAGCTGTGGCAGTGGCAATGACGGTGCCACTGTGCCAGTATGGCAACCAAGAGGCAAACGAGACAATTCCACAATTCAAATTCCCAAAAGAGCACCAACAAGCATCGCAAATTAGAATGCAGCCAGCAAGAAACCTTAGAAACAAATTAAGGCATGCAGACTGGTGGCGCACTCGACCAGACAGTTGATCCCTTCAATTGAGGCAAATCGAAAAATTCATTCATTTGTCGCTCACTTCATTCAATCGCAATCGGCACCGAAGCCAACACCAAACTGTCAAGGCGTGCAGATTAGCGACAATGGCCACTGGCCACTGAACAAGTGCGTCGGTGTATGTGTGTGTGTGTGTAGCAAGCAGAGTAGCACCGAGTAGCAAGTGAATGTATTGGCCAGTCCGCTATCAAACGGTCTAATCTAATAACGAAATTAAATAAACGCATAAAATCAATATGGTACAAATAAAAGCACCGAACTGAGCAAACTAACTAACTGTAAATTTATATTTGCAATCTATCTGTCTAATTCGATTAAAACAACACAAACCAAGACAAAGCAACACTAACCTATGCCAAGCATTGAACAATGTCGAATGCATTGGTCATGCCCTTTGATGACAATTTGAGAGCTATCGATCAGAGTTCATCTGCAAACAAGCACACACACAAGCACACACACAAGCACACACACAGCCTTGCCAGTGCAATAGCCAATTGGCCTGACCAACACCACCACCAAAGCCAATCCATAAATTGTACAAACGACCAAATGTCCGCAACAGTAAAGTTCATGAACGAAATAAATCGCATCGATCAAAACAAACAAATAACAAGAAACTCGTTTTCCAATTTGAATTCGTTCAACGAACAAAACTCGAAAGCTTAGCAAACAATTAATTCAATTCGACACAAATATATTGAACTGAATTGGAAAAGTAAATAATTTAAATGAAAATGGCCACACAAATTAGCTAAGTGCCGAGTGGCGAACGGCGAGAACAATCGAACGGTCGTTTTTAATTATGGCTCATCAAATATGAATGCAATGGCACTGCCAGTGGCCATTCTTGGTGCTACAAATAGCACAAGCGGACAGGCCAAGACATCACAACACACAAATTGAGAAAGCATCCAAACGAGCCCGGCTTGCTTCGGTCCCATGAGAAGAAGAAATGACTTAATGAATTGAATCAAAAAGTTGCCAGAGAGGCGATGCGCACCGACAAGTGAAGTGCCCACCACCGAGAACAAAGAACAAAGTCGAAATGAAAAATGGCAAACCAACTCGAGCAACTGCACCAGTTTGATTGCATTTGAATGAAGTGCCCATTGGTGACATATCGAGTGAGTCTAGGTCACACCAAATCGATCATCGGCACCTTAATTAAAGTTGGCTTCAGTAATTCCAAGCAAACAATCGCCAATTGGTCAACAGGACAGAAGGCACTTTGGCCAAGTGGTCACTGCTGAGAGAAAGAGTACAGGCTGCACAACAACAAGCTGCTTGATGATGATTTGTCACTAATCGCGGCCAATTAATGGCTAATTTGACAAATTAAAACGATCCATTATTTATGGCCACTTGACAGAGCAATTTTGTGCTGGGAAATTAAATTTTAAACTTCAATAAATCAAACCGCCAAATGGTCAGTGGACAGATGCGAGTGATTTAAATTATTAAAGTGCAGCAGCACTGTCATTCGGCCAATTGGCCAGTCAAATCGAATTAAAGTGGTCGCAATGGTCCCTAATAATAGTGCATGCAATGAAATATAACTCGATTTGAGACAACTTGGTGCGACCCAATCCAAAGGATAGATTCGTGCGGCCTAGTAGAACAAGAAGAAATGCCACTTTGTTGCCACTTTGTTTCGAGCGTACCACAAATTAGACAAATTAATGCATCGCCTTGCATTGGGGGAAAAGTTCATATCAGCGGAAGGATATGGCTCGGGTCTAAACATTGCGCCACTTGATAGTGGGCGCACTCGACTGCACAATCGGTCCAGCCAAAGACAAACAGTGCAACTGTCAAAATGAATTTTAAAATCAATTATTCTAATTGCTATTAGGTCTTGGTGTAGGGCCGATCTGGCACGAAACTGGCACACTCATACTCATACACACTGGCTGCTTTGGAGTATGCATCAATGCTCGCCGCTTTAATAGTGCAATTAAGCAACAGCAAACAAAGTATTCTCAATGTTTTGCTAATAACAATAAATTAGCGAACAAAGCCAATGCTGACAGTGCACCAGTGGGGCACATAGTCCGGCCACAGGCACGCCAAATCGGAAAGCGTTCCCCAGCCACTAATTGAGAAATTGAGCGAATATTCCATTTCAATTAGAGCAGCAAGACAATTAATCCAAATGGAAATGGCAAAACTGCACAGCAAACACCAATTGGTCGAGATCGACTCGCAAATTGACACTAATCTCATTGGGTCCGACACTTGTTTCCGCTAATTGAAAAGATCTCTCTATTGGTCATCAAGCAGTTATTACGCCTTGTCCTAATTGGCCTTCCACCAATTGGACCAATTGCCACTGCCAATGGCAAATTAACGCCTTTAATCAAATTAAAACACCAAAACAGAAGGACAGTCTAACTGGCGAAATCGAATTAAAAGTTACCACCGATCGGTGGATGGACAAGGTCGTTGGAGTGACTGCAGTGCGATGTTGTCCTTTAGTGATGTCGCACTGACATGCATACAAATGGGCCTAATGACCACCAACAAATGACTTGCATTTAAGTGCAAATGATCGGCCAGTGCACTGTCTGCCAAAGATATATCCAATAGTGCAAATTGAAATTAATAACACATTGACAGTGCCATTGACATTGCATCGATACATTCATTAACCGAGTGATTGAGAGTGGGCCACTGTGCTGCACAACCAAATGGAGACAAATACATGTGTTGCACAATGAGGCCTAATTAATTCACCGAGTGCAAACACTGAACGGTAATTATTGAACGATCATATCGGCCAACTGTTTTGGTGTAATTAACCAGTCCCCGATGTGCCAGCAGCAATATTTGCCGGTGCACTAATTAAATTATAATTTTAAATTCACACTCGCACAGTGGCACATTCCCAGTGAGCAACACTCACCACTATGGCAACAATCGACAAAACAAACAGTGAGTTTGTGAGGATGCACTGCGCCAGTTGAATGAAGTGGCCTACCTCAACCAGCACCGTCTGGGACACGGTGTCTTGGTATCAATGCTAGCAAGATTCGATGTCACCACATTTGATGTCATTTAATGAAAAGCAGATCAGCACAGCAGTGCACAATTGCCTTTATTATTGAAATATGAAATTTAAATTACAATCACACTGGAAAGCTGTTTAATTCACAGGGACACATGTCATCGGTGTGCCGTCTAATTGTGCCACAAAGAAAGCAAGCCTAATGAAATATATTCCGACAAGACTGGCCGAGAGAAGCGAGATAATTGCCATCTCGGCACAGTGCACCTGAACCTAGGTGTCCGATCTGTGGCCGACTGTGTCGATTATATTCATCACGCCATTGCCGCTAAGTGCATGTTCACCTTCAATTGGCCACTGTTAGACATCCACCACGAATTTCTAAGTCGGGACAAGCGCTTGCAATTGAATCGAGTGGGCACCGAGTGGCACATATCAGACATCGACAATGATTGGCAACACAAGGCTGTTCCACATATGTCGACAGTGCGCAAGCATTTTATTCCTATTGGTCGGTAGGTTTCCTAATTTAAATAAATTGAAATCAAAACCTTAGTAAAAGTGCACTTCATTCATTCGGCAATGGTTCAGTTGTCTGTAGCAAGAATGGAAGAAACATCACGAACCGAGCCAGCGGGTAGTGCACAAGTACAGTGATGTGCAGTGCAGTTGCATGGCTGCAACAACTAAATTGGCCCAGGCATCAATTATTGTTATGATGATTACTCATATCGAGCATCTTAGGTTACCAACACGACAATGACAAATACGTGGTAAAGGCACAAATTGCCAAATTAGACACCAAACACTGCTTCACATGTGTGCAATTAGACACTGACATGACACCACTTCAATGCCATAAACAGCACTCGCACACGACCAGTCAAACAAAGCTAAGCGTGTCCCGATATACTCCAATGCCATATGGCAAATATATTGCATGAACACAATCGACAATTGTTCTAGTGATAGTAGAGAATCGAATAGAATCGATAAAGACAACCCGCCAAGCGTGGCACGTCCTCTCGATAGAATGCGAAATATTCGACCATTAACCCAATAATTAGAGTGTAGTGCTTGTTCTACAGCACACGGACACTAACCAACTAGCGAACACACTTCACACACTGTCTCACAATGGTACAATTGGTGGACAGATAGACTGGTCCTGGTCGGCGAGTGATCCGTGCACTATGGAAATGTGTGTGCCCTACAGCGATCAGTGGGCACAAGATGAGGCGGACAGGACGAACGGAATAGGACCATGCTGCAGCAAGGCTAAAGATCGAGCTAATGGAGAACGATCGACATCGGCATAGACCATATTAATGACAGCACATATTAACACTTGCCAGTCCATTAATAGTGCCTGTCGTGGGCGACTCAACTGGCCAATAATGGCACCAATTACCACTCACAAACGAGGCTACTGCTGCTTCAGTGTCGGGCCAAAGTTTGATTTAATAAAAAATAGATTACTCCTTCCACTGGATGATGGTAATGAGCAAGGAGGCCATTCACAGATGAAATGACCACTGGATAGAAGCACTGATAGTGGCGAGGACGCATTACGCCGAGCCATTTGTCGCCAATCGGACTGACAAATTTGGTGTGAAAATAAACATTTCCGTTTCCTTATCTAGCAGGACCATGCTTGGCAGCAAATGGAAATATAAAATATTTATTTGAGCCAACCAACTGGACAAATGCGCCACTTTGGTGAGGAACACAATTTGGCACTTAAATTGTGGCTTTAAACTTTGTAATGAAGGCTCAAATTATCGGTGATGATGAGCTGCCAGATGAGGCAAACATGGCTGTGCTGAGGCAAACTAATTGAAACACGACAACCACTCCGACCACAATGGAGCACAGTAGCGACTGGTGAGTGCACTGGTGTGAACTACTGCAGTATGTGTGTCTGTATGTGTGTCTGTGCTGCTGCACTGATTCACAAGTGTTTACATCACCAGACCAAGTGCCAACGTAATTACAGACCTGACCGAGTGTGGCCACACCAGCGAACAAGACAAGCAAGACGAAATGTTGTCCAGGGACAAGTTGCACTCAAATTTGGCTAATTGCGCATTAATTTTTAATATTCGAATGAGACTCTAATTAGAACTCTCAGTGGTATAAATCTCATTGCAACAAATGACACGGCGATGACACCGTGGAGGTGGTGATGGTGCTGTCTTTGTGGTTGTAGAGGTGCCGGTGCTGTCTTGCACCAAGTGAGACACCAAGTGGCCAAATGAGGTGCCAATCTAAATGTAATTGCACACTGAATTCCATTAGAATAATTACAAACGCCTGTAAACTGTTAACCAGAATGCATTTGTGTGTTTGTTGCATTTTAAATCGCATCTAACAAGATGTAAGAAGCCAATTTGACATTTGCAAAGAGGCTTTCACTTAATTCAATTACTACATCACCAGATAACAGTCGAAATAATCTCGTTGGCAATTGGCCTTAATTAAACAAATCAAGTGATGCACTTGCATGTGGTACATTTCCACACACAAACACAGCTAACACATACACGCTCACAGTCACACCGCGACCACCAAAGGGAGAAGTGGTATTTAATCGCCAGAGAAGCTAATTCTATTAGACACGGCCTGGGCCAAACTGGTTCGATGTATCATCGTAGTGCCAACACACAAAACAAGCCACAAGACAAAGTAGCCAAAGTAACCTTCAATTCGAGGAACAAACCGAAGCTGATTGGCTCACATTCGAATGTAGTTCAGAGCAGAGATGGCTGAATTGGTGAAGCAGCAGCAGAAAAAGAGTTGTGTGAACATAAATCTATGAGAAGTCAATTAAGTGGTGTCCTTTGCCAATGAAATGTCGAGTGACACAGCTAAATTATGGCACGTTGACAGACAGTCGGACAGACAGACCCAAAGTGTCCAATGGTTGCCTCGTCGAATCGTCACAGCAAAGGTAATTAAGCTAATTGCAGTCATGGAATTTAACCTCGCCAGGTAACATCGTTCCAAGTAATGCCGCTCACTCGACAATTGGCAATGCTGGAACAGGCAATATGAGCAATCAAATGGAGATGTAGCCATGGCCATTAGCATAATGCATCACAAAGTATAAATCAAAGTGTGCTTATTAAATTAGCTCGTGAGAGGCCAGATAGAGTGCAGGTAGACTTCACAAATGTCCATCGAATGTAATGAATGTTATCGCTCCGACGATCAGACTAATTAGATTGCATTGATTGGTCTGGCATAGCAGACAAATAGATGGCACCTCGACTCGGACGGATCGGTGATCACTTGTCCACAGATTTGAACAGTCACTCAGCCTGCAGTAGTAATTTAATGAGCAAGTAGATTGACACTATGCACATTGTGCATGAATACGCCTTTGAAAGAACAGTCAAGTGTGGCCAAATTGAAGTCATTCGGGCAACAGGAAGCAGAACTGGAGTGAGGCAAACAGGAACACGGAACCGAGACCGAGTGGCAGTGAATTGATTGAATTAATCGCAATTAATTGGCACAAACAAATGGCAGAACGCTTATCGAATGCAGATCGTGCCATGAATTTGCATCAGCGCCATTTGGAGGACCAATTTGTTACACTCGGAGGAGTCGAATGTTGCCAGTAGAAGTACATTTGCAATGGCACCCAACAAAGGCACTTTTAATCGTTAAATAAATTTCGATTAAAACCAAAATACAAAATGGCACACTGAACCGAAACAGTTTAAAGTTTAAATTTGCCGCCTGCTGGTTTGTAAAAAGTGGCGAATGATAACCGAACGAAGTGCACAAGAATGGCAAAATGGCGCCAACACAAAAGTTAATGAGTTAAAAGCAAACAAGCCACCAGAGCCTGCACTGAGTCACTCCACTGCAAGTGGAGCATGTTAAATTAATTTCCATTTAATGTACAACGCCAAATCATTGCAAACACACACACACACACACACACTGAATCGGTGACCAGCCTTCGAATCTATTAGCATCTGTCGAATGGACCCACCAACGTAAACAAATTCTCAGAGCAAATGACAATAGCACAAACAAGAAGGGTGATTCAATTATGGAACAGTGCAACAGTGCCCCGGTAGGCAGCTCGTTGCTCGACTGATGTGAAGTGGAGTGGTCATTGCTGAGCGGACAACCATTAGTGACACTAATTGACACTGCGAAATGGGCCAACACAGCAACCAATAAATCAAAGTTGCATCCAAGGGACCTTGCAGGGCAATGCAATGACTGAGAAGACATTTGCGCAACAGAGCCTCTCAACAACAAGAACCATTGGACACACAGTGGCAAGTTGCCACGGACAAGCTCAACGTGTTACCTAGCGGGAGTGGACAAATTCATTCTAATTACTCTCATTAAGTGAGACATATTTGGGTAATTAAAACAAGACAAAATGGCCGTAGGAGAGGTCGACGCAAATGGAACAGATCGTGCTGGACCAAGCCTGGACCAGCACGACCAACTTGGTCTCCATTAAGTTAATTGTACAACTTAGACAAATTATCGTTATAATTCATAATTAAGCAAATTATTTATCACTGGCAGCAAACTTGCATGCATGTTGTGACAGACTCTACTCACAGGCATTCGTTACAAGGTTGAACTTGTGTCATTTGCTGTTGGCAAAGTTTAAATTATTCCACGAGTTTGGAGTGTGGCAGAGCGAACGATAAAAAGTAGGGAGCACTGACTGGCCAGTGGACACTGCTAATTAGTGTTCCTGAATGTTGCAGTGAGGGTCGGGTAGTGATGAGGGTAAGGAGGTAGTGAAAGCCACTTCAATGCCGATCGACCAATCGACCATTAATGGGCAGCAATTGAATTAAGCTCATTAGAATGAGCCCTGTATAATTAAAAGCCAATTCGGTAGGCAAAGCAAGTGAGTGTAGTGCCGAGTAATGCCAAGCATTAGCACCGAGTCCAGCCAGTAAATCCCTTAACCCAAGCCGGCAAATCGATTGGTCAGCAACAACAGCAAAATCAAGCAAGCATTCCATTGAATCCATCCACCAATCGAACAGTCAGTCCAATAGTCTTTACAATGAATCGAACAGTCTAATGGACCAATTGGAGGAATTCAATCAATTTAATTGAAATCAAACTGATTATTAAAAAATGACTCCAATCTATTGGCTCAGCCCAACCAGACCGAGTCTACCCAGACAAACGAACACAAAAATCCGTCTAATAGAACCAAATTAAATTGTACCAAATGTCTAAGACAGTGAAAGTGGGTGAGTGGCACTGTTGCTAGCACAACACACAGAGGGCACCATTTGGCTAAGTTGGCCAAAGTGAAAAGGCAGTGGAAGTGAAATGAAGCGGTTGAATTGTCGTGTGGCAAGTGGTCGATCGTATCATTAGCCAATTGTGGAAGGCACCACAAGCAGGTTACCGGCCTAATTAGGTCCATTAGTGTCCATGTTTGTATTTATTAATTATTATGACTATGGACAGATTAGTGAGCATATCACGGACCAAAGGCAGTGGCACCTTGGCAGTGCAGTGTGGTGCAGTGGTGCCAAATTGCCATCATCAAGTAATGGCATAATCAGCGACAGACAATGGACAATTTGTGCCAAATTGCACATTACAAGAGCCAACAAGCAGACTCGTTTGACCAGTCCAATTAGCGTGCCGCGGCAACATCAAAAGTGACAATCAACATTTACCGTCCGCTCGAGTGTGGCACAAGCCAGAGGAAACATATTTTAAAATTGTACTCATCCTAATAGTGTGAGCGATCAATTAGCACTGAACCGAACAAGGCAAACAAACAAACCATTTCAATGAATGTTCGATCGGTGAGTGCAATGAGTGCTGTGAAGACTGAGTGCTGCGAACACCACTAAATTAGCACCTCTGTTGAGAGACCATAAAGGGACAGAGAATGCTACTGAAGCACGGACCCTAATGGCGATGGCAATGGGCATTATCATTAGAGTCGTCATCAGCATCGTCATTATCGAGACAATAACCGTAATGAGATTTATGTAGCAGTGCGGGGGTGAGAGGCAAGACACACAAGACAAATTTAATTTGCAACAACTTGGCTTGATCAACACTGCAAGTGACGCAAATTAATCCATTGCTCCATTGGTCCATTGGCGAGTCTTGCTTTTTCCGAGTGGACGCACAGGGCGGACCTGATTGTGAGTGAATGAATAAATCAATTACGTATACATGTGAGGGACATATTGCTGGACGAAGTGCTTTCCCACCACCACTGGCCACTGCCACTCTACAAGGTGCAAGCCAATCCAAACGAGCAAACAATTTGGCAAAAACAAAATGGCACCAAATTAAAACTAGGCGAAATCAAAGTGCTACTGCACGGGCAGATTTAGATGCGAACACGGAAACACGGCCTAGTGCTTTGTGACTGCCATTGTTAGCCGAATTAGGTCCGCTAATGTGGCCATTAATTCAATAAGGCAAATTGCGTTCGCGGAATAAATCACATTACTGACTGCGACTTGCCATAATGGAAACATTGTAGGCATTATAATTAATAACGATACCATAAGCAATATTGCAACAACACAACACGCACGTCAATAAGATTCAGACCCGACACTAATTGACCTTAATTGGAAGTGTCGCACGCTCACATTGCCACTGTCAATGCTCCAGTCTCACAATGCACACACACACACACACTGACAGGGTCAAGAATCTTGACTCGTCCAATGACTGGGCAAACTGCCAACCCGAGCCGACAGACCCTAGCAACCGATATCAGTTAGGTCAATGCGTCACTGTGACGCAATCAAAGTGAAATTCGTCTAAATTAAAGTGTGTCTAGGTAGTTGCATGGCAGCACATTCTCACTGGAGAGTAATTTGCAATTTGAAATTGGGCACGAGATATGACAAGTGGAAGAGATGACCCATCCAGACAGAGAAGTGTGCTTATTGATCAATGCAGTTGTGGTTAATTAAACGATATCGGCAATGGGCCTAAAAAAGACTGAATATGAAAGGCAGTGACCAAGCGTGTTGGCAAGCCATTCATTAGCGAACAGGCGAGATTCAATTAAGACAACGTTGTCGTACACTCATAACAGCACCGCACTGATAAAGATCGAGCACTTGGTTGAGTCGGGACAAATGGTGGATAGGTTCAATGGTGCTGGTAGAAGATTGTCTAGCTGCTGCACCCGTCCGAAAGGCTGTCATTATCACCGGACTAATTGTGCCAGTGGGCATCGGTGGTGGCTCAGTGACAATACAGGCCACATCGACGCCAGTGTCAATCGACCCATAATACTGACCGATCCGCGCACAAAGGCCCACAAGCACGCACCGAAAGAATGAAGGCCAAAACAATGACAAACACTAATTGGTTGACTGGGTGGTGAAGTATAGATTATAATGCAAAGTGCACACAAGCAAGCTCGATGCATGCACACTCCTTAATCAATTGTCATTCAAATGGCCACCTTCAACATCGAACATCAGATCCGACAGTCTACCAACCAGTGACAGACTCGATCGACTCGACTCAACACGGAATTGCATTTCACTGGCTAATTGAAAGCAAACCGACCAGCCAGTGATCCTATTAGAGGTTGTGCAGCCTTAATTATCGGCTTTCGAGTCTATTAAGTGCAGATAAGAGATGACCGATCAAGAGCATTCGATGCTGGACAAATGGTCTTCTCGAGGACCTGTCTGGTGTGCTCTGTACTGAGAGAGCCTGCACTTGGCCACAGTCGAGTGTTTCTGACTCGTAGTGAGCATTAATTTATTATTACAAATGGCGCACTAGCCACTGCTGCCCACTGCACTATTATTCAACCTTCTCTGTTGATTCCATTATTATCGGAAATCTTGTTAAAAAGCCAAGTGCAAGTATCAAATATCGACTTTCATTAGAACCAAACAGAGGCCCTGTGCATTATCATCATTAATTAATTATCCTCATCATGACCATATCTATTATCGTTGCCCCATTATCGGCGTATCTCCTTGCTCGTTGGCCAAAGACCACTACACTGAACTGCACCAGTGACGATGTCAATGGACATCGCTGAAAATGGAGACAATGGCTACATCACTGATCGATGCCTGATCCAGGAGACCAAAGAGAGACCTAATTATAAAATTAAGACCTCGTTATTTATGACGATCGTTCTAAATGGCCACATTAGGTGAGTGTCCTCAGCACTGATAATGACTGGAGAGCAAGCAAATTTGATTCGATTGGCGCGGCAAGATTAGCGTGATTAATGGCCAGATTAGTGCTGAGATGACAATTGGTCGAGTGGAAGGCAACCGAAGCCCACTGGCCACTTAGGACACCACACTGAACTGACTCGGTGTAAATAATTTAGGTGACAGCAAATTGGTGTTCGTACAAAGAACAATCGGCCATTTAAAATTTGAAAACATTGCCCAACTCAAATTAGCATTAAACTTTGAAAAGCACCAAAATGGAACCATTTTCATAAATTACATCACAACATTGACCGGGTGAGACAAGCCATGAGAATGAAGGCTTGCTCGACAAGACAAGCCCGTTGGGTAATGTATTTGTCCAATGGTCAGTGCATTAGGGCATAAAGTCGAAATGAAATAAATTATAAATTAAAAAGCAGACAAAGGCACACTGGAACGATGAAAGCGATGCCTGACCAGTCATAAATAAGGAATTGATTTCATTTATTTGCTCGCACTGTTCGCCAATAGCTCGTCCGCATCAGTCTCACCAGACACCGGCGAGATCGTTTTGATTGACTAAGCAGAGAGCTCATAAATTAAGGTCACTTTAAGACAGAACCGTGGAGGGAAAGTATAAACAGACTGACCAGTGTGCACTAGATTGAGTAGTGCACAGGCAACAGACATGAGTCACTCAACTGATCGGTGGCCCAGAACAGGTAGCGAGAACAGTGGCCAACAACGCATCGACATAATCGAGTGTCATTGAATAATAGATGCGACAACATTGCCAATTGCAGTGAAGGCCAGAACATCGTAATTTATGCAATTGCGAGCGAGAGATGAATCGCAAAATGACGCGCGCCTAAAGTGAGCCGAACGCTAGCAGAGGCCATTAAATATAAATCAATGGCAAATTAATATTTAATGTCACTAGTGGACTTCACTGCACGGCCCTCATCATCAACATCGCCATCAACAGCAGCAGCACGACCACCGTCGGTGTTTTCTAATCACAGTTCAAACGTTGCAAAATGGCACGTATTAATATTTATGGTCACGGAGTGATCCATTATTAATTGTGAGTGCGGTTATAGTCGCTTGTTAACATATCACTCGCGTCAATCAATCAAACCAATAATAATGAAGCGGTCTGCCTTAATGAGGTCTAATCAAGATCGTGCACCCACTACGGGCAATGATTTAATTAGCACAGCCCAACAATTGGCTCTAATTAAGTTAACAATCGACAAGTGCCATCGCCACCTTCGGTTCCGCTTAATTACGAACCTGCCATTGACATGTTCTCCTACAACAATACAATCGAGTGCCATCCTCCCATGAATATTTCCATTAAGGATACATTGAAAAAAGTAATGCACTTGGCCACCATGGTTCACACAAACGGAACAAATGTCAATGCCAGTAAGTCCACACCAGGATAAACAAGGACAGATCGGTACGGGCGATGACAAATTCTCCCAACTGATCACGTTTTGTTTGTAATTGCTATAAAAAGAAGCGACTGCAAAGTGCTCGGAATTCGAAACCAAGTTGGCAATGGAATGCTAGACAAACAGGTACGCCACCAATCGATATGGCCATGAGCCTATCAGGTCCTACAGTGCAGTACAATCGATTCAAACTGTACAGGTTTAAACTTGGCACATTCGACCAAGCACTCCACCGAACGGTTTAATCAAAGTAAAGTTTTCTGATTACAAACTTAGATGTACCAGTGGAAAAAGAGAATAATTGCAAGCCGATTCGGACCGAGCAATCGGACAGAGAATTAATCCAGTAGGCCAGTCTGACAGAGAGCCAGTGCCACTGCCCTCCAGTGCAAGCGATCGATTCACTCGGCGGACATTTGTGGCAATCAAAACTGGCCAATCAGCGGTTAATTAATAGACAGCACAGTGGAGCCATTTGGCAGTGCAGAACAAAGCCACAGAACGGTCACTGTCAGCGTATCGATTATTGATGGCGTAATTGACGATACCGACACCATAGCCACAGTGCATCTACAGCCACAACCGGAATGGAACGGTTGGAAATGTCAATGGAAAGTGCTCTGCAGAATGCATCACCGATCAAGTCTTTAATTAAATCAACATCATCTTCCAGTGGCGATAATTGATCGAGGCACAACAATGCTAATGTAGACAAACAGTGTAATGCACTGATGAGTGATGCAGCACTACACTGCACTACATTACATGCATTACATCGAGTGCATACATCGGCACTGAAGTAGTGTAGTGAGCTACAGGCAAGTAGCAGCAAATGGCCATATTTCACGCAGTACGCAACACATCCAGTACACTCAATTGTAATTCTGCGGACGTAGTAGCCAAGTTCACTAATAAGCAGAGGGCTCATGTTTACTTTGCATATTTGCGAGGATGGCGCGTTTTGTGTTTTAGCGAATTGCTCCCGCTGCTTCATGCATACAGCATACAACATTCACTCTGGCATCCTCGTTAGTTGGCCATTGCAGTGTTCTGCTCTAGTGCAACTAGACAAGTCGCAGCAAGATATCAATTTTAGACTGTCGCATCGTCGAGATTAGATCACGTTGGCAGACCGAATGAGGTGAAGTCTGCCGAGCACACCGACTAATGCACCAATAATGGACTGTCAGTGTGGCCCGGGCAATGAGTAACCTGGCACCACTCGGTCCAGCTGGATTAGGCACAATTAGAGTGGCCACTTGGCTCGACACTTGCCAATAACACGGAACGAAGCCATAGAGAGACAAACAGACCGACATGAAACAATGAACAACCATTTGGGCAGAGTGACGTCATCTGTGCATTTGCTATAGCCTATAGGACAATTTGCATGTAACCCAAGAAGTAAAGCAATAAATTAGAATGTCTAATGCATCCTTCGAGAGAGCATAGAATAGTCCTAGTCACCATACTACCAGTGAACACTCAATCGACAATCACCGAGAATGGCACTGCAATCGAAGCCTTACATATTGCCTTATTGAACACTACGAGACTCACTTCAGCCTGGAGTGGTGCGAAAATGGGGTGCAAAACAAAGGAGGTAGCACTAAGCAATTTGCTGTCACATTTGATTGAATAGGTAGATCGAATAGAAGTGATCGCCTCTTACAACAAACACAGACGCTCACAATGGCAAAGTGAGACATGACCGGGACCGAGTCGAGTTGAGCCACTTGTGAGCCAGCCGAATTGGCACTTGATTGGTATCGATTATCGGCCAAGCAACGCTCATTACAGATGCAAATGCCCAAAGGCCACCGACCTTGTAACAATAACAATGTCTCGTACAAATGATGCACCGCCGATGGATTTGAGGTAAATAAAGCACTTGCCATAAATAACAACAGTGAGCCAATCGGAGCGAGGCAGAGTGCACGACAGACAATATTGGCTTAGCAAACGATTAACTACCACAGAAACAGTTTGCAGTGCCATTCTTTCAGCAAAGTGCATTATGAAATTCAATTTGGCCGACTTATCATAACACAATAGTGGCAAATATAATTGGCCGAGTGTGGCACCGAATAGGCAAGTCATGTGTTACTGCCTCGGACAGAACGAGAATATCAATCCAACAGTGCATCTAGCAATGGTTTGCTCAGGGATTTGGCAGCAATCAAATTGAGTCGAACACTTTCCCGTGTTGATGCATTCCGGGGTGAGTAACAAATTTTAAAATCTCGGCAATAATTAAATTTGCCTAATAGATTTGAGCAAGAATACTAATGAAAGCAATACACGAAGCAGTCCAAAAGCACGAGCTGTGGTGAAATTGGCCCCAATGAAAAATGGACCGATTCAGTGGAATCGAGTGTAGTCCGAGTGGAATTGGGCCAATTAAAATGTTTCCACATCGAGCAGGCATCGACATGGTGGCGCACTGTTTGCATCGAGCCAATAAATCTAATTTAGCTGGGCCATCATTTATCTCACTTAGAGCAACTTAAGCAATATCTCGGCAGTAATAATCTTGTATTAATCAGCCAATGGCCAAGATAAAGGAGACCAAGTTGGTAGTGGTGGCGTCAAGGGAAAGAATTCGAAAAATCCACCACGCAAGCAGCAGGAGCACAATGTGCCAAGCAGGCAATGCATCTCGCAAGGCGCCATTATCATTCATTAATCATCGATCCATATCGATTAATAGACTCGATCGCCCAGTTTTCACACAGTAAGCAACAAATTTGGCACAGAAAGAAACCACTCAAGCAAAAGTGAGTGCAACGTGCCCAAACACATCCTGGGCAGACGACACCAACTCTGTTAACGGTGACCTCATTCGTGATTACTGGTCACCAGGGGCCAGGTCAAAGGACCAATTACCAGAGTTAGCTAATTTTGGTAAAAATATCTCATCTCAAATATATTATTATGTGAAACAATGTTGAGTCACAGCATGATGGTTATTATTAAACGCAATCTAAACAAACAAGCGCGAAAATAGACACATCCAAAGTTAAACACAAGAAAAATGTTTGTGAGTAATGTGTCAAAATGAGCAACAGCAATAATGGCAGGTAATAATTTAATTAGTGGCCAATTAAGCCAAATGAAAGCGAACAATCAGTGGAGGGCCACAAAGATGGTGGCCAAGGTGGCAATTTAAAGTGATCGATCAATGGCAGACACAATCAGAAGTGAAAGTGATGCACTGGTGTGTAGCGTGTACCTCAGCACTATCAAGGCTAAATCTAGTAGAAAGAATAGATATTAATTCATTACTGCCACAGAATGGTGTGCTAATGATGCGGCAATGGATCGATTTGGTGCGAGTCGTCCGGACAGAGATGCAGATGAGTGTCTCACTGCAAACATGCCTGCTTGCACGGTGTCAGTGTGGTCGGTGCGGGCTGTACGAGCTCTACCGACTGGTGGTGGCTCATTGGCTCGGTGGTCTCTATTGGCAGTATTTAAAGCATTAAGCATTGCCATAATTAGAATTCGTGGCACACAATCGAGCAAATCGCATCGTTGGTCTATTGTGCAGACTAATTTCGGTGAAATATAACATGAACCATTCATTGAGCATAATGTCTAGAGCCAATGTAGATAAGTGAGACCGAAACTGAGGATGAGGACGGCATAAGAGTGAGAGAGTGAGAGAGTGAGTGAGTGTGTGAGCAATGCAAATTACAAAGTGTACAACAAAGACCATAATGAAACAATAATGATCGAACAGTGCTTGTGCGGCAAGATAAATGTTTGCCATGGCCAATATTCATAAATCATGCATTCGGTGGCAAATTAAGAAAGTAAAATTGCTAAATTAATTTAAATCTCTAATAATGGAGATTCAATTAATATGTACATGTGGAGAGGACTTGATGGCAGCAATACAAGCCATAAACGGACAGGCGAACAAGCGAACCAAATGTAATGCATTAGCGGACCGATGAAAGGCGGCAAAGCAAACATTGCATGTCGATAATGAGCAAGTGGCAATAGTGCCACCGATGCTTACGCGAATGCAGCCAATAAAGGCAACTCTAAGAAAGGGATCAAACCATTCGCCAGGGAAAGAGAATCAAATTAATGAACACAACAAATGGAATCACAGTGCCTGAGTTGAATGAGTGCTGTTTGCAGAGACAAAGCACAATTAAACTGACGTTCAGGGCTAACGAACGAACCAGTGAGCCAACGTTGAGCCAAACAAGAGACCATGCAAACGAGACACGAACAAACACGACCAACACGGACTCAACAGAGCTGACCGGTTGGCCCGACACAATCAGATGAGTGCACTGCAGTGCCGTTGGGCCATTGAGGGTCTCAATGTTGTCGGGTTGAATGTTTAAATAAACACTCGATCAAAGGAGCCTTTGTCTGGTGGGAAAACCAAGAGAAGACAATTAACACCGAGTCGAGTTAATCAAGAAAAATTAGCTCCACAATTAGAGCAAACCGTCATAATGGGTAGCTCTGGCCGGAGACAAAGCAAGAGACGAGAGGAGACAAGTGTGCCACAGACAAAGACATACTGGAGCCGAGTGAAGAGGCAATAAAACAAAGCCATTAGCACACAATGGCACTTTTCACTCTGCCCTGCAAGGCTAATAAGTTTAAAATTAGCAAACAATTTCCATTGCCTTCCTTGAGGACACCGAGTACAGTAGTCTTGTGCTGACTCGGACCGTACACACACGATTAATCGTGCCAGACCGAGTGTCACCGGAAAGTGAGAAGACTGTCCGGTCAAAGCAGTGCAAACCACAACACACACACAACACTCACGCGGTTGCAATGGTGCTTGCTGACTTCACTTCGAGCCATTTTACTATGAACAGACGTGGCCGAGCACAAGCAGATGCACCCACACAAGAGTGACACTTGACACTTGAGCGCTTCAATTTGCGCAAACAAAGCAAAACCAATAAAGACACAAACAGAATTATGCTGGTCTGGATGAATCAAGCAATATTTGAAATTTAAAGTGAAATTGAAGACCGACGGAGGAAAGTGATGGTTAGAATGAGATGGACAAAACAGGACTGGCAAATCAATTGCGAACAAGACAAGCGAGAAGATAGATAAGACCATGTTGACAGAGGGACAGTGAATTAATTCATTAGCAGTTTAATTAATTCAAATCGATCGAGTGCAGTGAGAATGAGAAGACATTGAGCAATGGAGAATGAAACAATGGTGGCAAGCAAAACGCGAATCGCTAATCGAGCCTGACATTGTGACAGTGCATTTGAATGACTCGATTGCCTCTCACTCTGCGGAACCATCAATCAAGGCCCAATTGGATGCAATCGTCGAGTGGACAGAAACAAAAGGTATAAATAGACCAAACAAACAATGTATAATGCACAAATGGACCCAAATGTGCCAAAAACAAATGAATCTCTATTGGACACTGCGCCGGGGAATGTTCTATGTGTTCTGCCTCACCTAATAATAACAAGGCCATTGTGACAATCATTAATGTTATCATCGGTGACACTCGGCAAATTCAATCAAAGCTCATTCAAATTTAATTGAGCGCAAAACAAACGAAAAAAGCAACAGCGACTTTTAGCGCGGACGTTATAATTGAAAACAGATTTGCCAGATTTCAATCGCACAAAGACCAAATGGAATGCAGACATGTCGACATAGAAGCATGACGGTTGTGTACCAAACAAACCTACCAATGCATTATCCTACTGAACAAACTCGATGACATATTAACTGATAATGATTTACCGAGAATAGCAGATTAGAGCCAAATTAGGATAGATGCAGAGTGCGATAGACAGAGTGAGAGTGGATAGAAGGAGGCACATTGCCTGGCACAACAATGCAATTAGACATCAATTTTCTATCAAGTGAGGCTTATGAGAGTGCACAGAATTGAAACGAGCCATCGACAGTTGATGCAGCGGCGCTGGTCCGTCACTAGTTTCTCAATTTGTGATAAAATCTAATAAATCACAAATTAGTTTGCTAAACCAAAGTGTCGACACGTGTGTGAGTGAGTGTGTGTGTGTGAGGGTGATGGGTGTTAGCGTTGGCAGATGTGTTGGCGTATGTGATCATTGGAAAGTAATTAGAATTGGGTGACGAGACAGGAGAGTAAATAGGAGAGGAAACACTTACCGTCATAGACAAGACATGTCGATCGATGCACGAATGAGAGAATAATACAGAGAACTAGCAGAATGGCGTGAAGATGGTATGACGAGATGAGACGACCCATAAGGAGACCACGAGACTGGTCCAGTCTCGGGCCAAACAACTCACAGGCACAAACATTTGACCACAAGGAAGTGTTGCTGTGGTGCTGAGTGTCGGCACGGGACGACCATCTTTCGAGTGGAGACTTGTGAAACCAGTCCAGTTTGGTAAACAAAGCTAACAAAAGGGGCCTTGTCCTCAACCACGACTGGCTTGAATGACAGCGATCTTTACGTCTTTTCATGATGAGTAAAATTGCCTTAATCACACAAGGCAATTGCCACAACACTACAAACGCACTAGAGAATGACACTGTGGACACTTGCACGATGTTGAAGACGGTTGAGATGTTGGAGACGATAAGTATGATGGTAACGATATTTGCGGCACGGTTGGTCGTACTCAATGGACCACATCGATCAGCAATTCCGGACAAATTATAGATTTAGGTAAAAAAAAGTATAAGTGGCCCATTATGGGACAGTTTGCCACTTCCGAATGCACCGAGTTGAACAAATAATTCCAACCTTTCAATAGGAATGCGAAAAAGTTTGGATTGACGCTCAAAAGAACTTAAAGAAGTGAATGGAATTGACAGTGCACTCAGTATTGGCACATTGAATTAATTTCCATTTAGATTCAATTAAATTTTGCTTAATTCTGCTGTGCAGGTGCAAGTGGAGAAAAGTGAGAACTAGATTGGCGGAAGGGTAGACATAACTGACTGCAGCGTACAAAATGAAGATAAATTCAGAGCTCAAATTGAAGAATCCACTCCACGCCAGATGAGAAGTGATTTTTCATTAAGTGTCGACTCGGGCCTGTCTTGAGAGAAAACATCGATCCAAACACGAAGAAAATTCTGTGAGAAAAGAAAAGAAAACAGTGAAAAATAGTTTCACCCATAAACAAATAAATAATGCACGACAGAAATTAAAATGAGTAAAAGAGTGAAGGTGGTTGACTGGCAGGAAAGGGAAGTGGAAAGAGTGAAAGATTGTTGGTCGGAGTCAAGTCGGCTCGGTAATTGGAAGCAAATCTAGTGCCATTAGGCAAAGGGTAAATATCGGTGGCAAATTGTTTTGCAGGGCCTTGGTGACAAATAGAGTGGCGTCTAATGCCGCTCTGGTGACGATTGGCACGATCCACTGAGAATAGAGCGAGACAGTTTGCATTCGGTCCGTGTCAGCAAGTCGATCTAATTCATTTCGTTTCGTTTGGCCAAATCTGTCTGTCTGAGCTGGAACTGTACTACATTCGCACTGCACTGCACTGCTCTCCATTTGTGTTGATTGCACCGACAGTCTAATCCCGCTTGTTGTCAGTAGGGCCATTTTAAAATATAAATAATGGATAGATGGATAGATAATAGATCACGGCAACACCGTTCAACGTGTTCGACCGTGATGGATATTAATCGAAATGCGACACACGACACCCAATCGCGCATGGTTCACCACTGCCATGGCATGCACAGCAACATGGCCATCTACTAGAATCTACAATCTGTGCCATCGACCACACTAAGTCGATTGATTTGCACAAGCAGTGCCACTGCGCCAGATTGAAACCTAAAGACTTGTCACCACTTAATTGCTCGCCCGTTCTGCCAGAACACGTCCTAATGCAAAGGTACTGGGCAATTTAAATTATTCACAAATCCACATTAATGGAAATTAATTTTTCATTAACTTGCCTAAATAAAGTCGAAAGGAATGCAAAGCAAAGTAAGTGGGTAAAGTATTGAACAGAACAAATCTTAAGTACATTTGGAGGATTTAAAGTGAACCCATCCCGGTGAAAAGCATTTCACAAGAAAAGTGGTATCATGACTAGAATGTGCACAAAGGCACAATGACAGTGTGCGGCGGCAAATGTATCAGGCAAGTGTATCACGTTGTTGGTTTGCTCAAGTCGGGTGCGCACTGAAATAGACGCAAAGCACTTGTGTGGTGATTTGGAGTGAGCTGTGTGTCAGTGTGAATTTGTCCCTAACTGATAGTGTTACAGTTATTAATTCGGCTTGTTGAAGGCGGACAGACATGGCCAGACACTGAGTGCTGCACCAATGCACCAACATACTCGGCAGTGAGCATCATTATTCATTGCAAATTTGAATCGTCATTGTCGTCGCTGATGTATTCGTTGCTGTTGCCTCTCGTCCTTTCACTGCACTCACTGGCATTGTTCTTGTTCTCGGTCTCATGTCTCTATTACTGTCAAGCAGTGAGCAGTGTCACTTCTTGATGTCGCTCGGTCGGTCTTGTTTTGGCGCAGATTGAAATAAAAGTTGCGACCAAGCGACTTTAGGCTAGCCCTGAAACGGAGAAAGCAAAAAACCCGGACATAAGAAACGCCTGACAGAAAGTTCAAAGTGTTCACACAAAAGCAATGAGAAGCAGCAAAGTAAATAGAAAGGAAGAATACTTTGTGCAGTGAGTCACCAAATTTACACAATAAATAAATCATAACAATTGATGACGATCATAATATAAAGTGATAATGGCCCGACGATGCTGCTCACTTCATTTGGAGCCAATGTGCTTGTGCCCAATGCTCTGCTCCCGATCAAGCCGATAATAATTCTAATGGCGCCCATAATAATGGATTCGAAGACTACCAACTTGAATGTAAAGTCATTTGCCGTTGTCAATATGTTTCGCTGTGAAAGAAAGTACAATCATGACGAAACAGTGAAATGAACGCGTCTGCAGATGTGTTATGTTCGGCTGTGTTGTACTGCTGTCAAATTGTCGAGAGAACATCACACAAAATGACATAACTGAGTGACAATCGATTCCGTTGTCGAGTGCAAAGGATTGGATTATAACTTGTCACAATTGGCCAATTAGCTCGTCTACCAAAGCAAAAACGTTCACAGTGGGAACAAGTTCAAATTATGATTCTCGGAAAAAAATGTTTGCAACATTGCCACTGCAAATCGGTTCACTTGGAGATTAGTGTACGAGGCAAGTGTTGTCATTGAACATTCCGCTCAACAGTTTGCTGCAAACAATTAGAGAAGTAAATTATGGAATGCACAATAGACAATACATCAGATGAACTTACTCACACGCCGCAATATAATACTTGTCACTGGTAAGTAGCTTACCACTGTTCATTCAAATGACACAATTGCGACCGGCAACACAATTTGCCACTGCCAACTGAAATAACAAAATTCAATTCAGCAATGAGTACAAACAACAACTACAACACGGCCGAATTTTCTGGAAATATTTTTTTTGCGAGGAAATTGCACAAACTATCGATACTATCACAAATATTGGCGCCAATTTGCAAATTGTGAATGAATGGCCTAGCAAATGGGCAAAATGCAATTAATCAAGAGACTAGTGACTAGTGAGTCTTGCCAGTACTGTTTGTGATTAATCGAGCATATGGTGTGAGTGTGACTCGTCTCTCGACTCTAAAGCTTGAAAGTACCAAAGCTCCAACACCATTTGGAATTGATTGGAAGAGGCACACTTGTACTGCGGTACAACAAGGACTGTGTTCGCTTGTTCTCATTCATGTCTTGTCCTGTCGTGTTTTGTTGCTCTTGATCGAGACGAACAATCTTGCAGACAATCAAGAAAACTATCGAAATGCAAGCATCGATGGTTTACTTAATAGACTTTATAATCGAGCGAGCCAAAGCCAACGAAATGATCCGTTTGGGCCGAGCCGCACACTACACGAGAAACAACAAGAATGAATGAATTCACTGGCCAATACATCTCCCCATCGCCAATAGGCCAGCATCATAACAATGCACTGCAATAAAGTGGTATTGAAGTCTAATCTGGACAAAAGTATTAACGAGCAAATGGAATCAAATTTAGATAATAAAATTAATATGAGATGTGCCGATACTGACTGTCCACTGACAATTGGTCCATTGCACCATGCGAGCATGATGATTTATGTCCCTGGCCGACGACCATCCACAGACTGACCAGTGCCATTGGCCAGTATCTGCTCGGGCACTGTGCTTCACTGGGCAAACGATCTAACTGGCCCAAAGGACCGAGACAAATTCAATCAAGACTAATACGGACTCAATTACAAGCAGTCGGCAATGAAGCCAATTTCGATTTGTTTCGATATGCTCGGTGATAAGGCAATTTGCCATTTGCACTCACTTTACAGCTAAGCCAGCCTCGCGCCAAAGCAGCAAACACATTAACACTCGGTGAATGATCGAATTGCTGCTGACAAACTCAGGTTAGATCGATAGTCCAAATTGCGAAACTTTACACTCGACCAAATGTTTACTTCCCAGCCAGACAATTTGGGCTCGGCAATGAATCGGCAAGTGTACTTTGGCTTTGGCTCGCCGCTGTGTCATGCCGGCACAATTGGCCCGTGTAACCAGATCAGCGCATTGATTATATCGTCGACGATGACGAAACCGAGTGTGATATTTAAATTTAAAATCACTTTGCCACAGACACACTTGGCCACACTGTAATTACGGACTTATTTATGGAAAGGATCGTAATTATATCGGGCAAATATATTTTAGCCAAATTACTAGTGATCGAGCACTGGAATGATGCTGCTTCGATAATTTAGCACTGAATCGATTCCACGAATTTGCAACAAACTTCTCATTAAGTGAGTCATCGAGATTGGCAATCATTTCGGGCTGGTGATAGACTAGGAGTAGCGAGCCATGATTGTCAATGCAATAATTAAAGTAGCAAATCAATAAACAATTTCCAATTTGGCCCACGTTGGCAACAAGGTACTACTCGGTGGCAAGGAAGATAGTGAGGCAGCAGCACCCAGAGATAAAATATTCGCACCCATTGGGCAAATTCAATTTGAATCGAGTGGCCAAATAAGATTCTTCTGGTGAGTGGTCACGAATCGATTGGAATGCACTCCTTCGAGTGTAACTGTGATTTATCATTTCTCTATGTAAATGTGTTTCATTTATCAATTTAAACTCATTCAAATGGCTCACAGATCAATCGAATCGGAAGGGCGCCAATCGAATGAGCAAGTCGATGTTTGACAGTGTGGAAACTATTCTCACAATGCACACAACATTCCTCACATTGCAAGTGACACTGCAATCGCAATCCAGTGTCACACTCACTGGTCTTGCTTTTGTTCCGATGGCGCACCTTGAGCAAGCCGACTGCAAAAATGGCAATCGATGCAGGCCAAATTGAAATCACGATTCGATTGGCTCAATTAATAATTTACATTCACAAGATAGAATGAATATTTAAAGCCAGTCTGAGTGAGCAATGAAATGCAAAACGATCACAATTCGGCAAGGCGCTCTAGTTTATTGCAGCACAGAGTGGAGACAAGCAAACCAAGCGATTAGGATTAGGCGCCATTATTGGTCTGTTTCACATTCGCACACATGTAACCAAGCGAGAAGGCAGAGGGGAAATTTTGCCAATTGGCAATGAGGCAAAAGTATTACATTCTACCTCGACGCACCTATTCGATATTGAGGCATAAGTCGAGTTGAGTCAAGTTCACAGATTTGGGCCCAAACACTGACACAAACGAGCACGAAGGCAGATTGACGAGATTTAATCAAATGGAATCGAATTTAATTTAATTTAAAATTTGCAGTTACCCTTAGCGGATGACACAGTGAGGCAATTGTGTCGATTGTTTTGGCCACAAAGCATTCCTGTTTGGGTGTCGAAGTGAAAGGCGAATTAATGGCGATGATGGTGATGGTGAGAATGGTGAGAATGGTGAGAATGGTGTGGATGGTGGTGAGTTCGGTGTTGCTCCACTCGGGCCTAATCAGCCGAATGAAAGCATTTGATGGCTTGCTGTTACTGTTGTTGTTTGATGCGGCACAATGCCAGCTGATTTGCATGCTGACAAAGCCAGTGGCCATTAATCCGAGGCCCACTAACAAAGTACACAATTTAATTTCCAAATGAATTTGCACTGATTCTGATGGGACAAAAAGAAATCATTTTGATTCAGAAAGTGCTCTTGTTGCACCAAATGGCAATCCAATTGACACAGGCGAATGTGCCGATCGAGATCGAACTGACATCAAAGAACGCAGTCAAAGCTTAATTAGAGAAGACACTGCACCGTAATTAAGACTCAGATCAGTGGCATTCCAATTGGGTCGAGACTTCACTCGTGCATGTACTGCACTTGCTGCACTCACAGACGACAACCGAACTGATTTGACGTGTGCGGCGCGGACAAGCACTCAGACCCAACTAACACCGAGTGAACGTTCCAAGACAGACCGATGTTGATACTCGGAGACCCACAGAGACAGCCACAACTGGTGGCGGTACAGAATGTTCTAGTCAAGACTGACACTTGCCTTCACTCACTATAGAGGCGCCAGTTGGGCAGAGTGGCACACACATGTGTAGCAACGTGTGTCACTAGTGAGACCAACCGAGACACCCAGTGACATCGAACTGTAATTGCTTGATGCCGTTGGTCGAATCTGCATTCTGTTCGATATGCACACGGCAATCAGTCATTTGCAAGTGAAATCACCAACAAGACGTTCGTTACATTCGATTCGATGTGCGAAACTAGAAAGTAATATGCACAAACCAATTTGGCCAGTGCATGAATAATGCAGACACTTGCATCACTGTTGGACCAAGTTGGTCGTTATGACATTTGTTTGGTCCGTGGTAATTAAAAGTGAAACAACTTGGCCAGACCAGACCGATGTCTTCAGGCTGAATGGAGAGGTTAATGGTTGAACGATGTGCTCACAGATGGCACGAACAAACAAGTCACTGACATCATCATTATGACATCGAGGCCATTAGTAATATGGCACTGACGAATGAACTGGCCCGAAGGGTGTACCACTAAACAACAATGAAGCACGACAATGAAGATATTATTAAATTATGACATAAGATAAATACTAAACCGATTGACAGTGCTAAATATTGGCCAGTGAAGGAAGTTGTGAAATGAGCCAGTTGCTGTTTGTCGATCAATTGAGGAATCAAACTGTATTTACATCTCGTTTGGTGGACAATTAAAAAGTTCTATTGCAAATGTTTGTGGTTTGTGCTGAGCAAACACAAGTGCTCATACAGCGATACATTTGACCAGAGCAATGGCGAATACGATGGCCAATTGGCCATTGGCCAGGCCACTGACGAGTGAAAGAATTACAATATTCATGAATGGATAAAGTTTCGATTTATTTGTGCAGTGCAATAATAAATGATCCTTTCGCTCTAGGCCTTCGGATTCGGTTGTAGCAAAGTGACAGCGAGCAAGTTAACATGCAATTAATTGAATACACCAGACAACGATACTGTCAGTCTGGTGGCAGGCAAATATGGCTACCAAATTAGATTACCACTAAAATGAGCGCCCATCGGGCTAATGTCACTCACGATAGTACTTGTCCTATTCCACTTATGACTGCCGTGATTGTTTCTCTAAATTAAAGCCAATTAAACTGATGTCAGTCTGGCCGACAACCAACGTTGATTGCGATCTGATTGCGAATTGACTCGTGAAGTCAATCAATAGCCAAATGTTGTGATGTTTACTGTGGCGTCGTCAACAACAGCCCCAGCACTAGCCGACTAATCAAAGTGCAAATGAACCGATAGAGCACTGATGAAAGCCATGCATCTAATAAGTGATCTGCGCAATTTACATTCGACCAAAAACATTTGGCCACAATGAGACAGATGCCAACACTTGGCCCCAGGAATTGATGATCCTATTGGGTGAGCCTTATTGACTCGACCTAGTGAGGCAACACTTGTGCACGGTAATTAACAGATTTGTCGGCAACGATCGAGGACACCAATTACCGAGTAAAGAACTAACGACACACTTCCGTACTGGCAGCACGTTTCTTCGGCCAATTTTGGCCTCCAAATTAACAATCGATACTCGAGCCAATCAAGACACTAGCTGCCAGGCTAATGAGACCGAGACGCAAAGAACCAAATTGTAAGCAATTTGACACTTCACTGGGTTTCTTTATTAGCAATCCTCTGCCTGTTCATTAACACATGCCTATCACTTGCTTTGTCGCTCATCCTTCACTCAACTTTACCCATTTCCTCCCAATGGCCTTGGTTGCCTCAGTCCATGGATTAGGCTAATTTCGGTGACTCGTTATGGCGCATCGATTGGAGTACTATTGATCGTGAAATGAAACAAGAATATTTTTCACTGCATTCGACATTGAATCTTGTCTCCAATTTTGGTGCGGCACAGTGCCATCCAGTGCTAATTAGTCAGAGATCACGCCAATGTTCAGCTAACCCTTGTGTAAATTAAGTCAATTAGCTCGATTGTCTTTGGCTGTAATTAGCCATGCCGGGTGGGAGAATGTTGACCTTTTCTGGCAAGATGCATGACCAATTCTAGAGGAGATGAGCTCGATTTGTAAAGAAACAATAAAACTTAATGACTCGCAATTGGAATCGAGTGATTTGCCAGTGGAAATTATTTGGGCTGTGCTGTATGATTAGTACCGGATATATCGAAATGGCTGTGGCCAGTGTCGATCAATACGGCAATAGTAATTATTGTCTGACGCCACCATGGGCCACTGCCATACACAGCCGTTGGAGTCAATCAAGCGTCCATATTATTACCGCCATTACAAGTCACATGGTCGAAGAGCAACAATTAATCGAGAAGAGACACGCGACAAGCGGAAACAAACAACAATTCTTTGTAACGTTAGATAATGCCAGACTAGAGATAAATCACACAGACCAGGCCAATAGACAGTGGAACTGAACAGAGCAACTGACCACTGGTCGTAAAAGTGCAAACTTGCCAACTGAATTTAAAATCTATTCCACTGGCAAAGTGAACACTCGTGAGGCCAATACTAACGAGTGCCACTGCAGTCCCGGACAGTGTGAGCAATTCCAGTGGATGTGAATTCAGAACACAGAATACCAGTCCGAGGACGATAATAGTTAGTGCAGGGTAATTCCTCCAGGAGAGCACACTTTCAATGACTTTCAATTCAACTGGCCAATGGCAACGTGCAACATCAATAAATTATGCTCGTTGCCATCGAACAGTTGAGCAGTACTGTGCAACTGTGGCCCATTGCAATTATTGAATTGGGATCGATCTAATTGATCTATGGCACCATAAATTGGTAGACAAACACGATGCCAATGCAAGATTAGTTGGCTTCGATGTAGGAATGGTCACTATTGCTCGGGTACCATTGACACACAACACAACAAACACATCAACAGTGCAATTTCCTGAATTGGCCAAAGTGGCAGATATTGAAAAGTTCATTTCATCCACGAGACCGACGAGACCGGCGAAAGCAAATAAATTGCCAGGAAAGATTGCAATCGGTTCATTGCCTCGATTGGCGTGGTAATTGCTCGGCTAATTATAATGAGCGTTATTAGACCCGATGGCAAGACCACACAGGACTGTGCCACTCGAACAGTGCAATGCACCTCGATTAAGTGCACGATTATGACCAAGCAATTAAAAGATGCGTCATGAGATGAGTTTGATCTGTCCCCACCGAACCGAGTCAAATGCACTCAACTGGTCCATGCGGCAACAAACCTTTCTCCTAATGGGATTCACATCTAATCATGAAATGGCTTAAACCCACAAACTTTGCGGAAATTTCGTTTGAGTTCGGTCCAGCATTGGCTCGAAGTGCAGTGCAGAATCGAGTAGGGCATAACTCTGCTCGCGGCCAGTCGCCACTTAATGAAATGTGTTTGTCCGTTCTTGGAGTAATCAATTCTCATTTGCACTCGTGTCAACTGTCAGCACCTGTCGTTCGGTCGACATGTTCGTCTTTTCTCACCTAGATTCCGATCTCATCGGATGAGATTATCTTCACGCTTCTGCAAATTAGCAAATCCCTGGCAAGTGCCTGTGATCGACTAGTGCATGTGACATTTTGCAATGTTCCACTAGAGATTGGTCAGATTGTGCGCACGGACACATCAATACTTGGAATTGCCTCGCGAACGCTTATTAATTGGATCGCTAATTAATTGAGATTTCCACAAAGCGTCATCTCCATCTTAATGAATTTGTTCATATCGTTCCCTTTCTTACATTAGTGTGGTCATTCGTCATATAGAGCATGGCCTAATGGCAATCAAATTAGTGCAATATGGAGAGCTACTATGGTCAGTGCTGTGGTGGGCCAATGGAACAACTCCGATGGAGGCACTTTCGGTCAGTTGTGCACTAAGTGGAAAGTTAGCAGAGATGAAAGTGTCGATAATGCGGATTAGAATGGCTTCGATGGCTCACTTGGACAACTATGGAAATTAGCTTTGACCACTAAAAAGCTTTCTTGTGGCACTTGGCTATGCTTCCTTCTCTTGGCATTGCACATATAAAGCCAAACGAGCCATCGACAGTCGAATTTGTCTAGAATCGATGTCCACAGACCGAGTGAATCTTGTCTTCATCATGCGACCAACTCAACTCAAAGTGCTGTGCCTTTATTTCTTACTCAAGGTTTATTGGTTGACCTAGGTGACCCTGAGAGAATCATTCGATTTAACCACAACTTTCATTGCAGGTAGCAACAGTCTACAGTGAGCAACATCCCACTAGAGAAGAGCAGTTGATCAAATATTTAGTTGGACTATTTGACGAACCCAATCTAAGGTCATCGATCCAGCCAATGTCCAGACAAGTGATCAATAAACTCATTGACAGCAAACAACAAACAGATAGACAGCTCAGGCCGAGACCTTTAGTGGTGCGCAGTGTCACAAGAACAGTGGACAACTCAATCAAGTTGACAAACACTGTCAATGAGAAAAATGCTCCACTTGTACGACAAATGATTAGAACACAGTTGGACATACCAAAAGACAATTCTTCCATAATCCAACCGAAAAACAGTCTAACAAGTAAAAATCAAAATGATCAAATAACCAATATAAAGTCGGACAGAGAAGGTTACAGCAGAGATTATAGAGGCATTGAATACTCGAGAGGCAACGGACAGTATGGCAACGACTATGACCATAGTGACATTATTCACAGTGAATCAGTCAAGTCGTATGGCCAACCTCCAACCACCCCACCAGTACTTTCATCTTTTTCAGCACCTTCACCGATCATCTCGTCGGTTGCTTCACCAATTGTACTAAGCGCACCTGTAAGCAATAATAATTGAACACTGAACATTTCATCTCCAACTTGCCTTGATAGTTACCACCGATTCAACGAGTGGTTGAACGAGTGCCTGTGCCCTTCGAAGTATTTCGTACGGTTGATCGCCCTGTGCCAGTTCCAATTCCACTAGTTCGCGAAGTGGCTCAACCTGTGCCTGTGGACCGAATAGTACCAGTTGACCGACCTGTACCGGTGCCTCTAATTCAGCAAGTACCAGTGCCGGAACCATTTCCAGTGCCGTTTATTCAACATGTTCCTGTTCCAGAGCCGTTTGAAGTGATCCGTCATGTAAGTCACCATACAAAATATACAATCCCAATTTGACACATTAATTAGGTACCAGTTATGCAACCAGTGCCAGTACTGCAGCCATATGCCGTAGACAGACCAGTCTATATTGAACGAAGGGTAATATTAGTTTAAAAAATGCTATTACATACAATCATTGTTCTGCCACCCTAGATCCCAGTACCAATAATTCGAAACATCATGCCATTTCCTCCACCACCTCCAGTTCGGCAAACGGTAAAGTTCAAGATGAGCGACAATGAAATATTTCAGTACATGTTAACTCAAATGTACTCACAGGCCCGATTAGAGTCCACCGACTATCCATTCACCGTACTGAAGCAACGCATTCTGGCTCCATTCAATGGCGCTTCCTTTGGAAGATTCGGCAGGTTTCTAAGAAGTGTCACTTGTTTCCGCAATGGATCTCCCAATAGTCCAAGGATAGCGTATAAACGGTGATGACTTGACAAGAATGGTTCGGAATCAAGCTACTGTTCTTTGTAGAACAATTCAGTGATGATTCTGTTAATAAAATGAATTGTTCAAATTTTACGCAATAAATTCAATTTAGTATTATCTAATTTATATCCTGCTTTCGATTCTTGGAACATGGCAACATGGCAACATTAGCAACATTCACATAATAGAAGAAACTTTCGAGCAACATTCCAAACAAAGGAAATGTTTCGGCAATACGCATGATCGTAAACAAAAGTCTCATTTCGTGAAGTACATTTCACGTTGAATTTTATCCTCGTGAAATATAATCAATTTGACACTTTTTCTTCTGCCTGATTATAGTGTTAAACATCTACATAATTAAGGTAATTTGTTTTGTTTGGGCGGAGTTGTTTTTTCAATTCAAAGATTAAATTGAAAGCGGTCAATGGTTTATTGATACAGTTTGTATAATTTTACACAACTTGAAAGTTTGTACCCATTATATGTTCTGATCATTTTTCTTTCTTCATAGATAAATTCAAAATGCATCGTGTCATATTCCGATTAAGTCGAAGTGTAAATTTGTCCACACTGAACAGTGCAATCCGGTTTAAACAATTCAACAAACAAGCCTTATTAACTATCGCTTCTGCTGAGAAAAATGCTCGGCTCAATCAATTTGATCAAAGAAGATTCTTTTCTTCAGAATCTCTAGAAAAGGATTTTCAATCCGCTGTTGCCAATCTTCAGAAAGTGACAACCGAAGTGGACAACGAACAAAAATTGAAATTGTACGCTTTGTACAAACAGGCCACCAATGGACCTTGTACAGGAGAAAAGCCCTCAATGTTTAATGTGGTTGAAAAAACCAAATGGCAAGCCTGGAAAGGTTTAGGCGATTTAGCCCCCGAGGAAGCCAAAGTGAACTACATCTCAATTGTGAACGAAATGTTGGCTTCTTCAAGTTCTGCTGCAGAATCTGTTAAAGAAGAACCGGGTTTGGTTTTCGAGTCAAAAGATCACATTTATTGGATCAAGCTCAACCGACCAAAGCAGTACAATGCCATCACACCTGAGATCTACGAGGGCATCATCGATGCATTGAAAAGGGCCGGCGAAGATCCTGAAATTAAATTTGCGGTAATAACTGGTACCGGAAAATATTTTTCTAGTGGAAATGATCTGAGTAAGATATTCAATTTATTTTAATTTCATTTTTATAATTGCATTCTTTACAGAAAATTTTACTAAGGCGCTACAAGAAGCTGGTGGTGATGTTGAAAAGGCAACACAAACTTCTCGTGATTTGTTGCTTCGATTTGTAGCCGCATTTATTGACTTTCCGAAACCTTTGATCGGTGTGGTCAATGGACCAGTTTTTGGAATCATGTTCACAACATTGGCGCTTTATGATTGTGTTATTGCCTCGGACACAGCCACATTCACAAGTCCTTTTTCCTCTCTTGGCCAATCTCCCGAAGGTTGCTCAACTTACACTTTTCCTCGAGTTTTCGGAACTTCTCTTGCTTCTGAACTGCTCTATTTCAACTATGTTATGCCAGTTGAAGAAGCTCATCGACGAGGTTTTGTTTCTCGTATCATTCCCTCTGCACAACTTGATTCTTATGTTAATGAGTGGTTGTACGGGGAAAAGGGTTTGGTCAAAACATGTTATCCTAACTCAATGAATAACGCCAAAGGATTGGTCGTGAACGACGAAACGCGAATGATGCTACACGAAATCAACAAAAATGAATGTGACGTACTGCAACAAAGTTGGAAATCTGAAGAATGCATGGAAGCACTACAAAAGTTTTACGCTCGAAAATCAAAGTAATCAACGCATTAAATTGAATATTGTAATAATTGAGCTTGGAAATCGTTCTGGAAACGATGATTGTATTTATGTCACGTGTAAAGCATTTGTTGGTGTTGTATCTTGATTTTGTTAGTAAACGATTGAACAAAACGAATTCAATTGATTCAGTTACTCAATGATTGGTCCCAATTCATATGCAATTGGCGTTCGGCGCCGATTAAAGTTACTCGAAAGTTTCGAGTCGAAACTAGCCACTCTACAATCGATAGCTTGCAACAACTATCGATGTCTATCATATGGCAAGCAAATTGTAAACAAAAACAGTTTGTCAATGGGTGGATTTGACTCAAATCACTCGACCTATACTCGAGTCGCGTGACAAATTAGTGCAAAGTGCTTTTCAAAGTTGAAGAAGTCATCAGCAAAATGTCTTACCTCAACTCTGGCCGTCTTAATCTTTCCAGTTTACGTGACATTTCGCGTTCTGAACTATTTGCACTACTAGACTCTATCGATGGCACCAAATCGATGGTTTGGGACTCGAAATTGGTCGGTCCATTAGGTCTGATTAGTGATTATAGTCTGCTAAAGGAGCACAAAGTAATTCAAATGCTGGAACTTCGAGGAGGAAAATTGCCCAATATTAATTCTCAAAATTTGGTCTACTTTATTCGACCTGAACTTTCATTTTGTGACATAATTGCCGGTAAATGATTACATTATTAAGACATTATTTCAATAATTTCTTTTATAGAGAACATAAAGACAGAAAGCAGTCAACGGTTACAGAATATCAATTTACATTTAATTTATGTTCCTCGCAAATGTGTACTCTGTGAAAGAAAACTTCAAATTTTGGGTGTTTTTGGTGATTTCTCGTCAATCAGTGAATACTCTGCGGATTTTTACGTTCTTGATTCTGACCTGATTTCCATTGAGTGGCCTTTTAGTTTTCGTGAATGTCAACTTGAAAATGACTACTCTTCATTGTACCAAGCTGCCCGGTCATTGATGACATTGCAATGCCTTTTCGGAATTATCCCTTCAATTTCCGGAATAGGCCGTTCTTCAAAGATAGTCTACGACATCATGGTGAGAATGAGGCGAGAAGTAAGCGGAATCGAACCTTCAATTGTGCCACAAATCGACCATCTCCTTATACTAGATCGTTCCATCGACATGTTGTCTCCCATGGTGTTTCAGCAATCCTATGAAGGACTTCTAGACGAAATCTATGGAATTAATCAAACTGTGATCGAATTACCTCCTGAAAAATTTCTTCAGAATAATCCTGACGACAATTCCAATGCCAGTCCTAATACGCGAAGTGTTGAACCTCCAACTGAAAAGAAGCGATTCTACTTAAACTCAAGTGAGGATTTATTCAAGAAGCTTCGTGATTCCAATTACATTAATGTGGGCCCAATCTTGCGATCATCCGCCAAAAGTTTAGCAGCTCAATTTGATGAGAGAAAATTTGCAAAAACTGTTCGAGAAATTCGCCAATTCGTTGATAAAATTCCTTTTCTTCAAAGAATTCGCTCATCGCAGGCTAATCATACATCCATGGCCGAATTGATTCGAGAATTTACAGACACAGAAGAATTCCATGAAATGCTTTATGTAAGTTTATTTTTATTGGTCTATATGGGTTAATTGTTTTTTGATTGAGTAGTGCGAAAACGAATTCCTGAATTGTTTCGAGACAGACCCGATCAGTACTTATATTGAGACCTGTATTAGTCGAGGTGATAGCCTCTCCAAAGTGCTACGATTGATTACCATTCAATCTTTCTGTGGAAATGGACTCAAACAGAAAGTATTAGACTTTTACAAACGAGAAATAGTTCAAACATATGGCTATGATCACATTGTTACTCTACAAGCCCTGGAACAAGCAGGCGTTATCCGAGTATCTGGTGGATATGGCTGGTCAGGTCGTTCTTATTCAATGGTTAGAAATCGTCTCAAGTTGACCTGGAACGTGACGCCGACCAACAACTCCACTGGTGTGAATGCAAACAACACTCCCGACATAGGTCATGTGCACAACGGCTACACACCACTGACTGTACGCTTGGTTCAGCAACTTGACCAGTTCGGGTTTCGGTCCTTATCGGACGTGCTCACCCGTCACCTGCTCAAGCAAGACGTGCCAATTTTTGATGAAATCCAACAATTGCCAGCAGCTCTTCGCAAGAGACGCAATTCGGACACAACATCGCTTCAGTCGGCAGCTGAGATGAATCAAAAGTTGGTGCTCGTCTTTTTCCTTGGTGGCTGTACCTTTGCTGAGATTTCCTCACTACGCTTCCTGTCGCATAAGGACGGAGTGAACTCGGACTTCATCATAGCTACCTCATCGATCATCAACGGGAAGACCTTTCTGCAATCACTCACCAGTGTCGGCATTGACAGTTGAGTGGCCTATGGTCAAGTGGACTGTGCTTGCAGTGTGCGCTACTAATACAATCACATGTCATTACTATGATTGCCTTGCACGGAATCTGTCCAATCGAATAAAGGTTCAATTCATGCTAACTTTACTCCCTATCACCAGTGGCCGTTGTGAGGCGCCAAATCCCAGCGCCAGTGACCCAAATCCTGACAGGTTTCTCCTCACGGTCGAATCGCATCTCGATTTGCATTGGCAGGCATTACTTTCTCTACCCACTGTCTTCCTCTTACCTGTCGTCTCACCATTTGCACACCTCATTACAGCCGCAGTCGCTTAAACCATTTTCTTTCGGCGCCAATCGGCACTTTGTCTTCGATGCTTTAGCAGCGTTTTCCTCGCTACATTTTCTAGTGTCTTAAGTTGATTATTTGTGCCATAGTGATCAAACAGCAGGTTCAAGTGGGTTCAACTTTAGGGCAGCTGCAAAACTATTCCATGTTTGATGCATTGCGCTGGTGACCATCATTTGTTCCATGCATATCGATCCTCATCTCGCTCATTCTGTAAGTACCGCAAATAACACAAACAACTTGCGACAATGTCGAGTCAAAATATTTTTTTCCTAATGGCAAATGGCAATTAGCAATCGAGACTGACATGTTTGGTGGAGTCATTAATTGGCTCTTCACGACCTCAGTGGCATTACCCTTTGCCTGAACAATATTATTATTAATTGCGTTGCCATCTTGTGTTTGTGCGTTTGTGCCCAATGCCACTTTGATTCTCTTTGACCGAAATAGCATTTGAATAATGTTTGTTATTTGCCAAAGGAATGTCTCATTGCCATTGTCTCACTTACCCACGACCAGTCAGAGTTGGATTGAATCGTTGTCGGAGGCGCTAACCAAGTGAGTCTCATTGACGTTCGATCGAATCATTTCGCACCGAACGCACACCGGCACAAGTCCTGTCCGATTGCATTCGGCTTACCTGTGCATTGATGACAACGCCTGAGCAATGTTGCTTTGGTCCGCGTGAGGTCACGGCTCGGTGTGTCTGTGTTCTTAATTGGCATCCCGTTGCATGCTATTTATATCGTTCAGATCATGACCTATCGAACGACCTGATCGCAAATTACATTTGCTTTATCAATTGGATTTGCCCACAAAACAAGACATCAACGGATAATCGATGTTTGTGTTCGTTTAGTAGTTAGTAGAGATGCTGTTGAGTGTTGTACTATCGATTGGACAATTCCACCACATGATGACTCGATTCTTCATGGTGAGAGACAGTCCTACAGGAATCGATTCTTTATCGGACTGTGGGCAATTAGAGAGACTCGTTGCCGGTGAGAACTGTTATCGATTGGTCAGTGAGTGCCACACTGCGCCACTGACTGTGAGTGGAGAGTAGTCCATTGCACTACTGCAATTGCAGTTCATCGTGGTTAGAGCCTACAGCACCTATGGCCGATCTCATCCACTGGGTTCGATTCGATTCGACCGGGCGCCTTTTACCTCGTGTTTGCAATGTCGACCACTCACCGATGATCGTTCACTCATCCGCGCCGAGCGAAGCCTATGAGCCTATCCTTTCCCGTCGATTAACCCCAGTCAGCTACTTTGTTTAGTGTCTAATGTAGTCGAGTGTTGACTGTCGACTGGTTGTGCTGTTGTGTGCGCTTGGCAGGCCAATTAAGCGATCATTTCATAAGCACTTTCTTTGTGCTGCTCCATTCTGACGAATTCGATTACTTTAAACAAACTTCATTTCGGCAAAGCTCAGCGAATTGTTCGCCACAATCGAGGTTAAAAGCAACCGAAAATGTTTACATACGCGGTAATTAAGCCGGCAAAGGCATTCGAGCCGCTTAACTTAATTACAGTCAGGCCGGCCAGTGCTTGATGCATGATGCACCTTGCCATTGTTGCCACTCGGATGTGAAGTCTATATTTAGGCCGAGATAAATCATGCCAATAACGTTCGATACATTTGACATATTCACAATGCCGCTTGACAGCTATGGTCATCGAATGACGGTCACATGACTTTTGCATGTACTTGAGTTATCTGCTCGAATCGGATCGATTGCCATTTACCACATTAGGCCATTGTTTGCTGCTGCATCCTTTCCTGTGAGATAGTCTAAACAACACACCATATCGCGATGTGCATCAGCAGAAGCAATCTTTTCGCATCGAATCGGTCATCGATTCGGTGGCTATTGGAGCACCGGACTGAGCGACCAGTTGAGTTGCCATAGTTCACATCACGTTCGTGGGACCAGTCAAGGCGCGAACTCAATCACAAATCAATGTCAACAACCGCTCAATGTGTAGGGCGAGATGTTTGTTGGTTGGCTCGTGATTCATGGCTGCTCAGTGATGACTCGGTGCATGTCAGTATCGAATCGAGATCGACTGATGCCAATCACCAATCACGACCGATCTCGAGCTTTCTTGTTACTCTTTCTAATTGATTTGGTCTGCATAGAATCAATCACTCTCCCATTGGCACAGTCCCCCACTTGAACAGGTAGGGCAGAATGGTAGGACTGACAATGTGAGTGGAGCACTAGTGGCTCGAGCATCGGTCATAAATGATAATTACTGGCCATAAATAGAGTTTGCTGCGCTTGCTGTTTGTTGTTGGTTACCCAACCAGTCGCGCACTAGCACAGATCGGAACGATAACTTATGGCCGAGCCTGTGACCGAGCACGCCACCCGGCCACCATCATTCACAGTTTTGATCGGTTCGGTTGCGAACCATTCGATTAAGTGATTCATTGGCCACAGTCACATTGAGCTCATTGAATGTAACACCTTGATTGAGGCTCATTATTGGTAATGTTAGGTGTCGATGCGAATCTCATCTCAATCCCTACCATAGGCAGTAATTCACTTGTGAAATCGTCCTGCCTGTCCCTCCGCACCAAGTCAAGTGGAAAGTGAGCCACCAAGCGATTAAATATGAAAGGCTTACCTCTTCCAAGCCGTCCGGGCCACGGCAAACCTACTCCAAATGCATTCGATCTTGAAGAGACCGCCAGAGATCGAGCACAATCGACTCCACTCAATGAAGCATTTAAATTGGGCGCCATCAGAGCGTACTATGCAGATTTGCAGCAATACCGTCCGACTATTTGCCAGACACCATTACAGTCAACATTCACTTCCGTCACAAGGACACGCCCTACAGGCAATTGGAGGTTCCGGTGTGAGTGTAGTGGTTTGTTTGTGTTCCTGTCGATTGTGTTGTGTTGCACCAATCCAAGTCTCGTTAACTGTGATATCTTCAGCTCAACTGCTCACATTCAGAGCCTAATGCACCTGTAGGTTTGTCCATTAAAGTGGCCAATTGATGACTAATTGGAAACAAACACACAGAGAGCGACACTTGGTGGGCTCGTTGGCCTCATATCTCGAAAATGTGGAAGATAAGATTCAACAAGTGAAAATGTAATTAGTAATTAGTAACGAGCAGCACTAACGAGCACTGGCAATTTCGGACACAGGTATCTTAGCGAATTCGCATACACCGCAGGTCAAACCCGGTACGCGGGCACATATGCTGACAACTTGATGGACAATCCACTGCAGGCGTACCAATTATTGAAGAGACTCACAATCAACTGGAATAAAATTGAACAAGCCATGACCAAAGACAGTTGGAACCAGGTGAATCTGTTCGTGCAGGATTACCGCTCACTGCTGCCCAATCAAGAGGACCTGAATGGTGCGGCACTGGCACTAATTCGTTTGCAGGATACCTACAACCTCACCATGAGCGACATGGCCAATGGCTACATTTACGGACAGAACTCGATGATCCAGATGTCTGGTGAGTGGTCACTAACAAATTGGTGCCCTAGTTGACCTTATCTGTTCAGCGCGTGACTGTCTCTACCTCGGCAAGAACGCCTTCAACAACGGTTACTATGGACTTTCTCTCGAGTGGTTCGAGGAAGCCATGACCCGAGCTCATCAAGAAGGCAACAGGACTGCTTCGGTTGACGAGATAACTCCCTTTTACCAGATGGCCGTTGAATATGTGAGTGAAGGCTGACGCAGCCAACTTGCCAGGAATTAACCCGTTTGTGTTTCATAGCATGACAAGCTCGATGATGAGCTTAAACAGAGCAACTACTCGCGCAATTCGGACAAGCTGAGGGTGCTTGAAGGGGACAACCTGGACTACAAGAATTACCAGCGATTATGTCGGGGCGAACAGACTGAAGTAAGTCCTTCATAAGTAAATGTTCTCATTGACCAGTGACTGTCACAGACGGAGAGACCGCAAGCCCAGCTGACCTGTCACTATTGGACCAACCATGGACACCCTTCTCTTCTGCTCCGGCCAGTCAAAGTGGAACTTTTTAGCCGACGACCGTTCATCGCAATGTATCACGACATAATTAGTGAGAACGAGATCGGAGTGTACAAAGAGTTAGCCACCCCAATAGTAAGTGCCATCTGTTCGCTCAGCACAATATTGTTCACACATTTGTTGAATAGTTAACTCGAGCCCGTGTTCAGACTGAAGAGCACGAAGACGAGATCTCTAAAGTGCGCGTTTCGCAAACAGCCTGGTTTTCCGAGAGTTCGCATCCCGTGATGGCGCGTGTTAATAACCGAATCGAGACAGTCACCGGCCTTTCAGTAGATATGGATCAGAGTAACTGTGAACTCCTGCAGATTGCTAACTATGGAATGGGCGGTCACTACGTGCCGCATTACGACTACTTGATTAAGGACAGGCCTGAGGACCAAAGGGATGACGTGCCTGACAAAGAGAAACATGCCGGTGACCGAATTGCTACCTTCATGTTTTATGTGAGTTGTCTCTCTCGTTTGTGTACCACTAACCCCGCACTAGTTATCCGATGTTCTGTCAGGTGGATCCACTGTGTTCACTCGCTTAGGCATTAAAGTGTCACCTGTTAAAGGAGCTGCTATCTTTTGGTACAACCTGTACAGAAACGGAGAAGGCATTCAGGACACTGTCCACGGGGCCTGTCCGGTGCTGATGGGCGAGAAATGGGGTAAGTGCATGCCATCACTGTTCAGTGCTCAATTGACCTATTGTTTACAGTGGCAAATTATTGGATTCGCGAAAAGGGACAAATATTTCGGCGTCGATGCAGTCTTGACCCAGACGAATGAAATGACACTTCTACCTTGACCGCTATTTCACCGGCGATACTCGAGTGCAGCAACATGTGTTGCAGTCAATGGTCAAATGAGGAGGCATTGGTCGATTCAGTGGAAGAAGCTCGGTGTGATCATCTGTGGTGGATTGGTAGAAGGCAGTATATAGCCTGTGATGTGTACATATTAGCTAAGTTAGGCATCATCTCATCTGGACGCATCACCCGAGACAAACAAATCAGAGGCCAGTGCAGCGAACACTTGGAAACTTGCCCGTGTCGTCTCTGCTTCTCAGTTTCGGTGTATTTTGGTTCGTTTGTCTCTATAAATAAACTGTTGCATCTGACAAGACGCGTAATAAATGAATCGACTGCATTGGCGTGAGTACCGGATGGCGCCCACTGGGCCTTGAACGCATGCGTGTCTGGCGCAATTCTGGCGATGCGCAAGTCGGTGCGATTGGATTCTCATTGTGACTGCCACCACTAGACTCGGAGTAGTGCGCTCCATGGCTAACGGTAAACTCGAAAGGCATCCGTGGACTATTTCGAAATGGAAAACATTCAAACACTCCACTTGAATTGCAGACGAACGCATAGTCACACAAATACTTCACGGCATTCGATCTACTCGTCTTCATTTGACTGTTCAATAGTGTCGTCCACACAAGGTAATCGATTGTCACTGTGACCTCGCAACTGCACTCAACACGTGTTCCTGTCTGCTGGTCATCCAAGACAAGTGGTCCACTTTTCTTAGCCACACTACCCCTGACCTCTGACCTTCAGTGAATCCATTTTGGTCTCAGTGTGGCAACCATCCTGTATTAAAAAACATATGGTTCGGCACCGGAAAGAATCAAGTCACTCAGATGGCACGCGTCGATGCAAACGGCACTGAATTACGAAGTAGAAGGCACGCGTCTGAAAGAAATTGTCCAATGGTCTAGGTTTGTCACTGGTTGCCATTGCCATCGAGACTCGTAGCATTAGTGCAGCTCTGTTCCGGCGCACCACATGCATCGACCACTTGGCCATATGGACTGCAGATGCATTCAGGCCGTCTCTGTCATTGTGTGGTGTCGATAAAAAACAGTCCATCTCCCTGGTTGTGCCTTCGGCTGTCTCCTTCCTTATGCTTGTGCTCCACTTTGTAGACTTAGTCACTTTTGATTCCTTGCAAAGCAATTCGCCAGAATAACAAACGCAAGGAGGTCCTCGTCTGAGTGAGTGGCAAGACCGACCAATCGCAACGACTGTCCCGCACAGTGTCCACAGGACCATCTTCGTGTGGGCACACTTCATTTTAGACGAATGCCGCGCGGCATTTGTCCTGCACTGCAGTGTAAGCCGTCACTTGGGCCTAAGCACTCGTGTTACTTGGTGCTGTTGGTGTCACTCATGTGAATGTCTCGTTATTATATACAAATCTTCACCATCCTCACCGTCCATCCCAACAACCACCACTGACTAAAATGGACCGAATATCTTCACTATTATTCATTTCATCCATCTCCATCATTTTCTTTGCCGTTTGGTGCCACAGTGAACCAATCGATTCCACTCAAGGTAAGTTACACAATTCTCCACAACTAAACTCGAGTCCATTTGCCTTGTTATATGGAATCTAGTGAATATATTCGATCGCTATTCGAATAATTTAAGCTAACACTTTGTTTCTGGCAAAGTGCAACAAGTCTGTGTTCAGATAGCAATTCATGGGAATGGCAGTTTGCAGTTGGCACTTGCCATCGAACACTGCTGGTTAGTGTTACAGTCATTGATTAGGTGCCGAATGACCACTGCTCGGTGGATGGTACTAATTCGCAATACCGCTCTCCTCTTTCCCATAACTCGTGACGCACCGAGCACATGTGGTCTTCATTATGGCTTCATTTGCCTGTGACCTGAATGGCTTCAGTGCAAATGTGCACAGTAATATGACACTGCACCAAGGCCAACTCGCACTAATGTCCTTCCTTGCAGATAAAATCATTCTACACTTTCGGAGAACGCGCCAAAATTTCTCCCGACAAATAGGCACCAAAGTTAGCCTTAACTGCAGCGTAGATTTGGAAAGCCTAGACCTTAAGCTGACACAAAAAGTGACCATTAAAAGAGTTTGGTACAAAGATGGCCGCTTGCTGACCAAGAATGGTCGTCTTCGGTTAGTACCCGATGACAACCAAGAGTCAGTTGTCTTGAAAATTACGAATTTAAGGCTCGATGACCAGGGAATCTATCAGTGCATGGTTTGGGCTATCGATTCCAATGAGAAAGCCATAACAAAAAACATTACTGCGCCGTTTGTGCTTCGAGTTTCAACAAATTCGACGGACGCATTCGAAAAATTGGTCGATAACAAAATGCAATTGGAAAGTGACATCCACGCAAGCGATATTTCCAACAATGAAAACAAACAAAGTGAATCTGCAAACATATCGAAGTTGACTATACGCGTAGACAACAAGAATAGATCGCTTGAAGACCAAGGAACGGTCCTGAAAGAGGACGAAGATGACTCAGACTACGCCTCAGACTCGTATGAAGACGAACTGGACGAGTCGGAGGAGGACACTTCTTCTAACCATACCAAATTTAAGCCATTTTACGATCAGACATCACTTACGCGTAAGCCTTAGATCTAGTGGATCTAGTAGTAGATAAGACTATAATCGAATTGTCATTTAGAGCCCCCAGTTTTGGTGGACTTCAGTGTGGACAATGCAAGTTCGACAGAAGAGATTGATCCAATAATCTATCCAGTAATTTCTGGTTCAACGGTTCGGCTACAATGCAAGTTTGTTGGACATCCTAGTAACACCAACTATGCCTGGTACATCAATAATAAAATGGTGACCGAAAAACATCGAGAAAATGGAGAAAGGGTTTGTCTCTTGTTTGTCTGAGTTAAACAAGTTACTCATTGAACTTCTCATCAGCAGATATCGATTAAGCTAAATAGGCACAATCAATCTCAACTAACGATGGAGAACATTGTCGAGGACGACAAAGCCAACTACACCTGCATAGCTAAGAATCCATTCGGCCAGCGCAAGTTTACCTACGACTTGAAGGTGTCCAGTAAGTATGTCCACCGAGACGAACTGAATCTAATCTGTCACATGTTTTGTTTTGCAGTGACATCGCGAGTGAAACCAATAATCAGTTCTCATCCAATCAACCAAACCGTATTGGTGGGTTCGAATATCTCATTGGAATGCAACCATCACTCCAGCTCAGGAGTTCGTTACCAATGGTTTCGAGTGTTTAATGCCACCAACCATACAACGATATTCGTAAGTTGACTAGTCTGTGCAGGACTATAAGAGATGTGGAAACTAACAAACTAACAACTGGCATTGCAGTCTCCATCAGTGACACTTCGTCTCGTCAATCTCACCGAAAGCGACTCGGGCAACTACACTTGCCTTTTGAAGAATCAATTCGGCGCCAATGCTCTGAGTCACTACATCACTGTTGTTGGTAAGTCGATTCGAACACTCGGCGGTGGATAAAGCTAATTAATTAGTATGGCGCAATTTAATTTGGTGGCGTCGTTCGCCGACAAGCCATAAATGATTGAATAGCAACAGCAATCAATGATTTCACTGGCAGTCGGCAGTGCTTAATCCAATGCTCTCAGTCCATATCCGAGTGATCAACACAGCATGGTTTACATTCAATTCTTACTGCACCGATTAGACCATAAAGTTTACATAACAGCTAGGATGCAGTGCAGATGTGCTGACTGAGTGGAGCACAGCCAACAATAGCACACCGAGGATGTGCTCCAGTGATGGTGATCGCTTTTGACGTTCACTTCTATTCGGCTATGATCCAAGTGGAAGTGCTCACAACACAAACAGACAAAATAATACTTGGCCCGAGCCAGTCTATCATAAACAAACAGCACCAATGCAAACCAATGTCTAGCTCGACTGTTTCGAGTACTGCGAGACACCAGTTGCCAATGGCTCTTTGTTTATCGTCCAAGGCTATATTAAGCAGTCAATCCATTTAAGGTCAACACCTTTGACATTTGACAAAACACAAAACATGCTTTTAATTCATAGTCATAATTTGCATGTTAGGAAAGGTGCCCTGCTTTTGCAACTCTAGTCAATTGAATGCTAACCTATTGACTGACCCTAGGGGACCATCCAAAGGACCGTCTCAGCTTGATGCTCCTTGCCACGTGTGTGGTGCTCTTATGTCTGGGGGTGGTGTGCTTTGTGTTCAAGCTCATCTTCTGCCGCCGACCTCCGTCCATCATTTATGCAAAAACAAGCTACATCATCAAGAAGAAGATCATTCTTGAGACTCCCACTTTCGAGTCTTCCATTAGTGGAAATTTTGAAAGAAATTTCGAGAAAAATTTTGGCTTTAGCAGCATTGCTCCGTTGGTGAAAATAGATTCGGTTAAGACTGTACAGGTAGAACTTGACCCAGAAGAATTGTCCAAATGTGGTGGCACACAGTATGAACTGCCATTGGACCCTCAATGGGAAATGGACAGAACCAAGTAAGTTTGAATCATTCTTGGGCGATTAAAGTTTACTCAATGATTGGTGTGTAGATTGGAATTAGGCAAAGAATTGGGCACGGGTGAGTTTGGAAAGGTGATGAAGGCTGAGATGGTTGATGGCGACTACAAGAAAATGGTTGCTGTAAAGATGCTCAAGGATGGACACTCAGACGATGAACTAATGAACCTGGTCTCTGAGATGGAAGTGATGAAGCGCATTGGTCGACATATGAACATCATCAACCTGATTGGCTGCTGTACACAAAATGGTGAGTTATCATGCTTTGATAATTTTTTGCTCACTTTAGCTTCTTTAGGACCTTTGTATGTGGTGGTTGAATTTGCACCACACGGAAATTTGCGTGAATTCTTAGAAAAACACAAAAACAGCATGAAGCAATCCATAGAGCAACATTATGTGTCAGACCTAGTGGGTGTGCAAGCAAAGTCTGTCAGAGCAAGTTTGACCTATGTGGACCTTATCAACTTCGCCTTCCAGGTGAGTAATTACAATAAATGTTTCTTTAATAGCCAACTTGTCTCTGACGACAGATCGCTCGTGGCATGGAATATCTTGCCTCAAAACGCTGTGTCCATCGAGATTTGGCTGCCAGAAATGTGCTGGTTTACGAAAATAACGTTCTTAAGATTGCCGACTTTGGCTTGGCACGCAACATTACTGTTGGCGACTACTACCGAAAAACTACAGACGGACGTCTTCCTATTAAATGGATGGCCCTTGAGTCACTGTCGCAAGATTTACAGATTTACACCTCTCAGTCGGACGTGTGGAGTTATGGTATTGTATTGTGGGAATTGATGACACTGGGCGGATCTCCTTACAAGGATATTCCTGCGATGAACATGCAAGACCATCTCCAGCGTGGCAATCGAATGCCAATTCCGTACAATTGCAGACCTGAAGTCTATCGCTTGATGAGACAGTGCTGGGAGGCAGATCCAAACGATCGACCTACCTTTTCTCAGTTAACTGTTGAATTTGACCGACTCTTGGGCAACTACGGAAATGTAAGTCTTTATGCAATTTGTCAAAGATCATAGCTGACTGATGTTTCATTGCAGGATTATATTGTTCTCGATGTCACCGCTATGGCCAGGTCAGATGAAGTGGACACTATGGATGGTATGAGGTACAATGTGCCTTCTTCACGGCCCTGCACCACATCCAGCGAACACACTTACAATAATAACTGGATTTGCAGTACCGAGATGCCAGAAAGCGCCGCCAAATCTAACGAAAATTTTCCATTGGAGAAATACTCTGCTAAATGGCTTGACGGAACCAATGAGTCGAATACACTTCGTGACCAATTCCTCCAACAAAATCACCATTACGTTAACGGCTATGCATTGCGAGAGTCTTTGCGACAGGCACAGCAACCGAAATACGATATGGCACCTACCCCAATGGCACAACACAACCTCACCTACCTGGAAAGACCCAGTGCAATAGTCAACAAGTGCTACGACTTTGCGCTGCACATGCCCAAGTTGATGCAAACACGCAAAGTGTCTGTCTGTGATATGCAAGTCAACGAGGACTACATGTGAGCCCTTGCTGTCGGTCCAACCAATTCCAGGTCGTCTTGACACTACTTAATCAACATCGATCGTTCATCTCGTTGATTCCATTCGCCCCATTCTGCAGCCACCGAATCTCGTCATAAACGGTCCATTAGCACAGTCAAACAGGTGAATGACTTTAAATGCTAATCGACCGCATTCATTCTCTCAGTTGGTGCCAGCATTTGTGTGCATTTTGTACACTCAAGCCCGATTGGCACAAATAGCAGCGGCACTAACTGCACACACTGAGGAAGGACAGGAAAGCCTTCGGAAGCCTTGCACGCCACCATGACCAAAGCCGAGCAGTATTCATATACGTGATCATGTATTATAATATTACGCGTAAGTGAAGAATTAGCCAAGTGTGTCCACCACCGCCACTGCACAAGGTGCACCAAACAATGTGCAACAAACGCGTGCAACGCGTCCCTTCAGTGAACACTCGTTTGCGTAATGCCCCTAACGGTCCGACTCGTGTCCACTTGTTTGCTAATGGTCACCGGTCAGTCGCGATTAGTCCGCACACCGATGAGGCCACATTTTAGCTTTTTCCATTTTTCCAGTTTGGTCTTAGCCACTCTTCGTTTGGCTGCCTCATCACAAAGTGAAATGTTCATATATTATTTATTACTCGATTGATATTATTCGATTGTGCATTTGTGCCTTGTATTTTTGTATTTTTCAACGTCTTCTCATTAAACGCAATGTTTGTGTCCAACTACCTTTGTGTCTTTCTGTGCACCTTGTGGACAGTTTTCTTGTCTCTGTCCGGTAATGCCACGAGTGAATTCTTGAAAACTTATTTGTCGTTTTTTACTTTGAAACCTTTGTTCTAGCGTTCGATTCGCCTTACCCAACCGAGCCATACTTTGGTCGCTTTGCAGGGTCCTTTCAAGACTTTGGAGGCAACAGTATTACAGGGGATCTCTACTTCGTGAACAGTCAGGCGCTATTTTTGTTCAACTTTAGCTACGACGGACAAGGCACAGGTGAGAGACGTGAAGTGAAGCAAAGTGCAGCGATCTGGTGACAAGTTCGCAAGTGTTTGCTCAGTGGGTCGTCACAGTGGTTGACCGCGAGCAACCCGTGCGGACACAAATCGCTTCCGCGTTGGCACTTTCACTAACGACCTTTAATTCGATTAGACGTCTACTTCAAAGTGGGCTCCAGTCGAGAACCGAACCAAAATGGCATGATCATACCCGACGAACTTGGCAGGTAACGGTTAATGGGCCCACTTAAGGTCACTAATTGCGGCTAATTGTCCACTAGACTGCACAAGCTGAACAAGTACTCCGCACAGAACTTATTGCTCACTCTTCCCCGAGATATTGCCAGCAAGGAAGTGAGATGGCTCTCCTTGTGGAGTAACACATTTGGGGTACAAACTGACCACATTCTCATCGGAGATCTCACCTCATTCCTCTTTTAGGTTAGCATTGGTCACGTGTTGGTGTTACATCAAGTTCAAGTGCCAGACAAAAAGGACTTGGGCGCCCTTTTGGCAACAAAGGATTTAGTCAGAGCCGAAGGAGTGGTGGCTATTGACGACAAGACACTGATCATTAGGTGAGAGACTGTCTCAGCTCAATCGTGGGTTTAACCAACTTTTGTATAGAAAACTCCATTACCATTCAACAATCAATTCCAACTGCGGATTTTACGTTGGTAGTGGCACTGGACCAAATGTGTACGGCTACAAAATACCTGACGAAAGTGGAAGGTAACTTAATGAAGTGGACCCAAGTGCGGATTTTGACATTGTGCATTAACACTTTATAAATTCAGCTTTGGTCGATTGCGCAATTACTTCAACGAGGATATTGTACTTCGGTTGCCGCGAGATTTAAGTCTGATGCATTTGGATTGGTTTGCAATCAACGATCCTCAACAGAAGCAAAGTTTTGGACATGTTCAGATTGGGCGTGATCTCAACGTGCCTCCCAACATGGCCTTCATTCTCACATACGTAAGTGATCGAGACTACTATTTGAGCTAAACATGTGATCATCTTTCTTGTCAGGTTACCTCATTCTCCAACTGCGAGACCATTCTGCCAAATTTAATGCAAATTTCCTGGGAAGTACGTAACCCAGATGTGTACATTCAACTTGAAGCAAGGATTGGTATGACCATTTGATTACTTTTCTCATTGCTGATCTCTCTGTGTTATACAGCTTCCAATCAATATGCCGCGTTTGGACTGAGGTGGGATAATTATGATTTGAGTACAGTTCAGCAATAATGACAAGTCTCAATTTCCTCTAGTGGTGCGCATGATCATAGCAAAATGATTGGCTCGGACGTTTTTGTGGCTTATTACGATAGTAAAAGGTATGAGTCTCGCGTATAGTCCCCATAATTAGTAATAAATTCCAACAGCAATAGAGTGGTACTAGATGACTATATCGTTTTGGCTAAAACACAGGTATTTATTAGCACATAATATCGTGCATGGTCAATATTTTATCTAAATGCTTTCTAGTGCAACGTTCAAACTCGAACTGGAGTCTGTCGGGACACGTCATTAGGTGGCACCAATAACCTCGAACTGCTCATGTCTAGCTACATAGATGGTTTGATTAAAGTGACCTTTCGACGATCTTTAAGGACAACAGATTTATCCAACGATCTTCCATTTGTGATCAACAAACGCATCTTTGTAGTGGCAGCCATAGGAACATTGGACACCCACAAGAACCCGAGTTATCACACAGTTGCAGTCAACACCAAGTATCACCTGGCCAAGTACAAACCTGTCAATGTTCTTGACTTTGGCAGACCACACGCACAACGTAACTGCGAGCCACCTTTGTGGCAGCAAGTGGTCAGTCAACCAGCAAACATTTTCAATAACATTCCTGGCTCTCAAGCTGCTGAGGCGGAAGCTCACACTTTGTTTGAAATCGAACCTTGGAAACCAGCCATCATCAAGGCTCAGAATGGACACGTTTTTCGGGTAGTGCTCGGGCCGACAGGAAATTCGCACCAAGGGTACACATCGATCACTGGCATTGAGTCACCAGGCATCGCTTTCTGGGTTGATGATCTTCTCATTCCCGAAATACATGTAACTCGAGGACACAATTATACTTTCATTGTGGAGACCGGAGACAACTCTACCGACAATATTCATTACCACCCTTTCTATATCACCGATTCTCGAGAAGGTGGAATAAGTGCTCGGTCTGAATTGATTAACACTCCAGGAAACCGAGTTTATGCAGGAATTGATACCAGATGGGGCATGGCTGACCCGAGACCAGGCACGGGCCGTTATTGCGAGTTGGTTGTAAACAAACACATCGAAAGTTTCTCCATTCACTCGATTGAAGAATACCGAAAGACGTTGACACTTGACTGCAAGGTGAGTTGCTATTGTCTGAGTTAGTCTTAAACTGAGCGAGTGTTTGCAGAGAGGAAACATCGGCGCCTTTCAATGGAGACCTGACGACAGCACTCCCGACCTCGTGTATTACCAGGTAAGTGGCATACATTCGGTCGAGTGTCACACTCACCATGTTCTCCCCAGTGCTTTGCACACCGTTTCTTAGGTTGGAAGATCTTCGTTAGCTCAGATGTGACCAGCAGCAGCACCTCCGAGGCCAAATGGACCGTCTTATTTTCACTTGTATTGTACTACTTTCTGACCTCACTATAGATTGCAATAAAATCACTAACCGAACCAAAATGTACCACGAGGTGCCACATGGATCACCCAGCGAGGTAGTTGCATAGGTGGACCGGTGGATGCTTTGCTACAGACCACTACCACACGAAAGCCACCTGCGCCGTGCTCGTGCGAGTGGCGCCTATAAAAGCGCTAAGTGCCACCAAGTGCAGTCAGATCGTTCCATCGCCTCATTTGAACGAGTACAGCAGTGCCATTGTGACCGATAGAGTCTATTGAATAGACTGTTAGCAATAGTTATCGACTATGCAATGTCATTACGATGCTCATTGACAGCACCTTGACCTCTGCGGGTTCATCGCACAACATTTCGACTTTTGATATCGATGGCTTCCCACGTGACCCAAACAACAACTCGTTGACCAGCAAGTCTGGCCCCAACACGGACTTCCCAGACTTCCAAGCAAAATCATCAACGCTTCCACTGACTCGATCGCCTCAAAATTGCAAGCACAAGGTGGTCCACAAGAACAACCACACTTGGACCACACAGGACAAAGCGAGGGCAAGCATGGCCCGCCAGTGCAGTGTCGGTCAAGGCGTGTGTCGTCCTCGAGACATGTCCTGTTCTGCCCAAAACGTGGACCAGTGTTCGGTCAATTCCAGCATGACTATTCGAAGAGTGTTGCAGCTCTACGAACTAGGCGAGTACCGAGAAGCAGCCCAAATCATATCACGGTTGCCATACGGTAGCTTTAGAGCCGTGGTCCTGGACATGCCTGTGGATGTGTTCGTGGAGGCGATGCCTGTTTCATTGCCCATTCTCGATGCACTCTACGCAAAAGTGTTCTTTGCCGGGCGTGACCTTTTGGCGTTTGGTTTCAAGTTTTTGCATCCAGAGAATGTTGTGTCACACATGATTCGCATGTTTGCAATGGGCAATTTGTACGCCACTACCGGCAACGAGGAATCGATTATCATCTGCAAGAAACTACTTAAGGTGAGATACGATGTGTCCCAGGAGAGACATTTTAGCTTAATCAATTAACACAATCAATAAGTGATGCGTTAATTAATCACGGGCCTAATGCTCTCTAATTGCACTCTGCAATGGGCTCATTCATCAGGCCTAATCGTGGGACCACACTCGAGCGCCATTAATCACTTCTTTCTCTCTCAGGTGATTCTTATCGCCGATCCTAGTCTCCGAAAACAACTCCTAATCAAGAAAGCGTTGCTTGACAGAGCCGTGGAAGGCATGGGCCATCACGGTCTGGTGGGCACTTCCAACGATGCGCTCATGAACTTGCACGAAGCACTGAAGCTTGAGTTCGAGCGAGTGATTCAACAGTACAAAGGCGCCATTGCCAAGATCGATGAGCTTTCCTTGGCTCGAAACCTCAAAGACAGTGGACCTATCACTCGGTCCCTGTCCCAGGGTCCAGCCCCCACATTCAGCTCCCACCAACGTTTGCTTTCTCTAAAGCAAGAGGAAATTCAAGATCGTCTCAACAAGAATCGTTCTCTTTTGTGTGCTCTAGAGCCATGCTTCCGAACAAACCATTCCCTGCAAATTCTGTTGGCTATTCTACAGAAACGGATCGACTATGACAAGGAGACTTTGTTTCAATTTGGCCAACTGCGCAAAGAGTATGTCTCCAGCTGTGGCCCTCCGAACGACCCAAGCAGTCCATTCAGTGCGCGTCACAAGTCCGCCACCCAACTGAGCAGTCCCTTCGAACGGGACACAGTGGTCGCCCCCGTGTTGATGCGTTTCTCCCATGGATGTGCCCAGGTTGGTTTTCTTTTGTCCTTGCTTAGTTTGGTCTCAGTTGACAAGTCCCGGTCTGGGGCTTGAACTATGCCTTCTCGTTGGACTCGTCCCGCAGTGACTCAGTCTTGGTTGGCACGTGCGTCGGACGGAAAGCCAACTGGCGATTAGCGAGTACGATCGGAGACAGATTGCAGTGAGTCAGCGAGTGCGTTCGGTCGGGTTGTTATGGTGAGCCAGTCGTGACAACAGAACAGAACTGAGCCAACACCACACCGAAAGTCGCCATTAATCGATTACTTGTTCCGAAATAGTTAGCCGTAGACCACTGACTCGGTCTGACTGACATGCAGATGAGATGAGTCGTCGCGGTGGATCGATGACCAAATGGTCATCACTATGGTGAGCCTTGAGTGGCGCTGTCAAAACATTGCCATTCACTGTTTGGCTGCCCCACCTAGCAATGTGCAGGTGTATCACCAGTGACAATGGCGCCGATGACCACAAAGGCAGTTCGCCAGTGAGAGTGCCAACTCGGGCGCTATGCACTCCATTTGGAACACATTAATGCATTGTCGGTCGCTTAATCTTTGGCGCACCAGACGATCGTTAAGACGTCACTTTGGAGCAAATAAATCTACTTGACGAGTGGACTGGTGGACTGGCGTGCTAGTGCCAGTGGCCAGCGCCGCATGAAATATTGTCATCGCTCACTGTGATGCACTTGCACCACTGTACCTGCGAAGTGCCACTTAAGGCACTTAAGTGCTGGACAAACGGTTGCGTGATTACTCCAAAACCGCACACGAGTCTGGCTTACTATAGCCTGGGCGCCACTCGCCTGCACGACGCCCGAGCAGGTGTCAGAAAGCGCGCTCGAACTTCGAGCTTTGAAGGCCAGTTCAATCATTGACGAGATGCGAGATGTGGCTAATGAACATAATTAAGTGCCACTGCCTGGGCATTGTGCACGCTTCGAGGCACTGGAGAGAGTCACTTCAGTGCGGTCACTCGCTTGTCCCTGTCCATTGTGACTGGCCAATGTCATGCAAGACAACCGAATGGAGCAGTTGGCTAATTAATTGAACCTGTTGCTTGATCAACTGCATGTGCATCACCTTTGTGTCCTGGTGGATCGATGTCGGTCTGTATTGACATCTCAAATTGTCAAGTTTGCAGTGTCGGCCCAATCTCCATGAACTGTTTGGTCGAGTGGGACTAATCTGTGCGCGACAGGCACAGTGCCAGTTTGCTGCTGAATGGATGCAACGAAGCATCCAGAGGGAAAATGATCACTGCTAATGCCACATTACTGACTCACTTTGTTTGCTTTTGCTCAAGTTGCTTCCACTTGGTGCACTAATGTCGGTGCTCGGTGCACTCGATACTCACTAGTGACTAGTCACTATCCAGTGCACTCTCCCTGCACCTATTAATTTACATACCGACTCGTCTTAGGTCCATTGCCCAGATAGACCCACTCGGCGATATCGTTTGTGCTACCTAGCCCGGCAAAATGATCGGCCAACTGTTCAATAGGCACGTATTGTCAAGAGGCTTGCACAAACTCACTTGGTGCAATTCCTTACAGTCGCTTATCGCCTTTTAAACAGACCAAATTTGTGAAGAATGACTCGATCAGTGCTTTAAACTTTACTTAAGGAGTATGATGGTCAGACAGGCCAAACAGACGGACAGTGACGAACAAAAAGGATGATGAATTGCCGCACAAACAAACAATCAACAAACAAAGTGGCCAATCGATTATCGCCATTGCCAACCACCAAACACTGCACTATGTCGATCAGTCTTGGCTAATTTCCTTGATTGTCCATTTAGGTGCTCAATTTGTTGAAGGAAATTCAGCAGGAGACCGGGACCGAGGATGAGGACGAAGTGTTGCTAACAGCGCACTGCATTGTGCCATCAAGTATACCACCGCCAATCTCAGGCTCGACCAACGCTCCTGAGTCTAGGCCACCGCCAGTACCGAGTGCGACTTCCCAGAATGACAAAGTGCCATCAACTCGACCCTTCCGACAGGAAGCAAACGGGAAGCCTGGGTCTGGGGTGATTGGTTCGAACTCGACAGACGACTCGTCGGACATTTCTGGTTACCACTCGGACTCGGACACCTCTCCAATGAGTACTCACTCGCCCACAAGTAGAAACGACCCGTTGCCTTCTTCGTCGTGCACTTTTCGTTCGCCGGTGAGCGGTAAGTAGCTTTTTTTAAAGTGTACCCACAGTGGTTTCGTTGCGTAATTGAGACACCAAATGAGACACCGTGGCGAACAATGGCCAAGAGCCGACTGGAGCCAGTCCCTATATAGAGTGACGATTGCTGAGCGATTGCATCCACTTGAGTGAGATTATTAAAGTCGATATTAAGAATCGAAGGCAAACAATGGCCCAATTGTATGCTAATACGTCCTTCGTTAGTGTGCCTAAATAATTCGAGCGAAATTATTTCTTAAGCTCGCCAATTCACCAATGAACGCCATAATCTTTCGCTAATTAGCTTTTCACCGAAAGGGCCCAAGTGCGGCCAGTGGGGTGAGCGAGGCATTGGCCTATTGCTTATTGTTGCTTGTCCTTTGGCCAATGTAAACTCCACTAATTACAGAGCCACAGAAGTGCGCCCGAAATAGGCACCAATAATAAATTATATTCAAATTAGCTACACTTTAAACCAATTCCGATCGGACCGAACCGTTGGGAATGGAAGTAAACAAGGCCGCCGTGTGTTACCAGTGATCGGTGATCAGTGATCACAACCGTACCGGTACGGCCAACTCGATCCAACCGAGCAAATGAAAATTTATATATCGAGCCACTGGCTGCCGATACAAATGACTCCCAAACGTGCCACAAACGGACTTGTTCACTTTGTACCGAACAAATGTGTGGCCAGTATCGGGTGTCTCTGCCTGCCACTCGGCACCTTTGTCCAATTGGACCGTCATTACCGAGATCAAAGTCACCATTACCGCAATGGGGTAATCGAATTAGCACAATGGCCAATTCATTAGCTGTGCCGCTTCACTTTGACTAATCGAATTGACTTGGATGGCCTGGGTGCACTCTCACCCTGTACTGAGACATATCTACCGATACACGCCAGTGCGAGGTATAATGGCAAACTATACAAACTATACAAACTATACATTGTATGATGCATGCCTGGCAGGACAAGTTAATATTGCCAATAACATGAAGCGACACTTTCGCACTGCGACAAAGCATACAATGTCCCAATATGGGACTCGATACGCAACACTCCACTGACCACTTTAAAGTAATTCCCATACTTGAACGGAATCTATTGGCCAACTCTGGCCGATAAGTGAGTGCCAGTACTGACACACAACCAACACTGTGAGATTAGACCCGACTGTGGTCACAGCCATTAGCAGTGATGGCCACATTAGCTCCACAGGCTGTCGATTGTTTTCGCACAATTAATGACCATTTATGGAACGATAACGAGTGCGACGTATCGATTGCCTGCTGTAATGGCGAATTAATTTCTATTGCCGATATGGCACAATTTGCACAGACCCAACCAGTCATGACTGCAGTTAGTCAGTCAGTCAGTCACTTGGTGAAATTGTGATGCAAACCACATCGTTAATTGAGAGATGGCCATGTGCAAGTTTGGTTTAGGTGTTACACTTACCGGTGACCGGGCAAGTATAAACAAGCCAGCCGGGCTGATTATGAATAATAGGTGCCATTTATTACGAGCAAATAGCTTGAGGAATGTGCCATTGTCGCAAAGAGAGCTAATAACTCATCGTCACTGGAACTGACGTTCGGTATGGGGATGCGGTGCAGCCTGGCCGGCAATCAATACGACTCCGCACCGGCAAATGTCATCAATTTAGTTGGCATGCATCGAACAATCTTGTCGCAACTCTTGTCGTCGCAGGACGGCAAACATTACTTCGCCCATTAATTTCTAATGGCATAATTGAAGTGAAATTTAATTGGAGCCCGATTCGACTGCATTTGCCTGTACGATCTCGCTTGATACGTCAAGACAAATGGAGAAACCAGAAACAAATTAAAATAATAGATCTGCCTGTTTCCATCAATTTGCATACATTGCCAATTGGCATGCAGTGGCCATACGTCTGCAATTGCAATGCATTACTGCAGGGTAGAACTGTACCGGTGCACCGGGTCTGCCGCACAAATTGCAGACGACTAATTGCGATGTGCTCCGCGAGCGGGTTCATTTACCAAATTGCTTCTTGCTGCCTGATAATGAAGATAATTAAAAGTTTCGACTTTAAATCGACCCTTCGAGCACCTTTAATTTGGCACTCCACCTAAGGAGCGGGCGTCATCTCCTGGTCGCTCACGCCACTCAAATTGGCCATCGAATGGCAATTGTTAATTTGCTTCTCGGGACATTTCCCAGCGGAAATGACGCCTCATTTTGGCGAGCAAATTGCCCCACTGAAAGGCTTCCACTGCAAAAAGCTGATAAGAAGTGATTTAACACCGTTGATTTATTGGGAGGTGCACGTGAAGAGTGCGAACAAGAGTGAACAACAACACTCCGAGTGAAGTGCAGTGTCGAATGGAGTTGAACAGTTACGCTCATTTATCGCATCCCGTACAGATGCAGGCTGCAAAGAGTTGGCCAGCTAGACTCGATGCACTGGGACAGCGTGGGACAGTCCCGCCGATCGACGATAGCGCGGTCTGCCTGGTGGCCGTCGAGACAATGGCACAAGAAGAGACGTTACCGCCGCACTAACGACCAGTGGCCAGTGGCCATCGAGCATCAATGGACCGAGCCACCGAGGTAGTGGCTCGGCCAGACGAGGCTCTGATTAAGACATCGATTAGTGAGCTGGCGAATTGCCTCGCAATCGATTCTCTCGGTCCACTCGGCAGCAAGGGCACGATGATGAGAGGCCACTGGCGGCAGTGAGCACTACTGGGCGCTATTATCCGAGCTAATGATTATTTGAGAAGAGTAAATTTAATTTAGCTCGATATTGATTTAGCCACTAATGCAGGCTCGGATAGAGAGGATAGAGCCCGAATGGCCAATAATGGCACTGACTGGATCGGAAGTGAAGGCACGTAGTGCTGGCCGCAATTTATTAAAGTCAAAACATTATGAACATTTATATATTATGCCTGGCCGGGATATTTTTATTACATGCCTAGTTTAACTAGTCAGCTAACCAAGTAGCGATTCGTAGCCTTTCATTATCGGGCCAGTCAACAGCGCAAATTGCCACCGAGCAGCAATAATAACAGCAACTGCTGTCCCCGTGCCGATAATAATAATCACCGGTCCGATTATAATAATCATTCATATTTTTTGGAGCGAACTCGACAGCGATGTCAAATTAATTAATCACTCCAATTTGGCCTCTGCCAGTGTTGGTCACTACCGAAAGGGTTGTGGGCCACTCGGTTTAGTTCACTTGGTATGCCACTCACATAGGCGACTTACCTTGCAGTTGACCACGTATGGTCACTCAGCCAGCCAATGAGTGCAATGCCAATCGAATTAAACCACAACAGCGAATTGCGTTGTCATTAATTACTGAATCGATGAACAGATTAGTGGGTTCACTCTATTCGTTCAGGGTGTTTGCTTGTCCTAGTTCAATGCCAAAACCAAAGCAATGGCTCAACGGAACGAGTGTTTCCTATCAGCATGTCGATAGGTCGATCGAGGCCAGCACTGAATACTTTTTCACTCCTCTTTTGCTGTCCTACACAGATTCCCATCAAGATCACCCGACGCCAAATGTGGCAATTCTGACAGGTCGTGCAGACGGAACGACTTTGCTCGATGGCGAAGTGAGTGTCAACTGTGGCACTCGACTCTCGATGTGCGAACCACGCGAACGACTGCTTTTCTCTGCACCCGAGAATGGAGTTAGCTCGATCTGTCGAATCAACTTGGACGGCAAGTCAAATCTTGAAGAAAATGAAGTGTGCCTTCTTCGGTTCGAGTTGGCCCAGGCCCAGGCTCGTATCGAACAACTCGAAGCGAGTCAAAGTTCCCTACAAAAGAAGTTAACCTCTCAATCTCAGCGATTACTCTCGCTGGGAATTGCAGGAAACCGATTTGAGAGTTCAGATTTGGACGAGACCAATCGAGTGAATAGTTTGATTCGAAAATATGAACATCTCTACTCTCAAGGTAATAGCAATGGTCAATGTAAAATTGAATAATTCACATTTGCCCTAATTGCAGTACGTTTCGATGTTCTCGACGCACTTGACCAGATGGACGAGCTGAAGGACTCCGCAGAGTTGAAGACTAAATTGCTTTTTTCAGTGATGGTGGTAAGTAGTGGGAGCGTGATGGCCAACCAAACTGGACAACAATCACTTAGGTCTGTCTAAGAGTTTCACTGAGCACGTAGTTTCACTAACCGCGCAACCGAAAAATTCCAATCGGCAAATTGAAACATTTGCCAAACAGATTTACATCGAAACGTGACTCGATCCAATCACTATGTACATTTCGCGGGCAAGCCATGTCTAAACTATGTCCACACTGTGTACATAGAACACTAACTGTTACATTAGTGAATCGTTTCGGCAGCGGCAGGGCAAGTGACTGACCACCTTTGTAGACATTAATAATTGACACTAATAGCGGTACAATGGCGACCCAAGGGATTCGCGCCATAAAACGTCATTGCAGTACTAATGATCAAATTGCCAAATTGGTGTCCATTTTGCTTGGCTTTCTCGATAATTGCGATCGCGCGGTAATTTCCAATTGAACTCGATTAGCTCTCATATCGATCCACCGAGCAAACACTTCGCGAGATCAGTGCCAGTGTGCGAAGTCTACTTCGGGCAGAGACCAAAATAGCCGACCAGGAACAAACCACACGAGAGGAGATGGCTTCTGCCCGACAGGATCTGGAAACTGCCATTGGTCATTATCTCCGCATCACCTGTGCCTACTTTGACACACACAAAAATGTCGAGGTAAGAGTAAAGAAGTGTGCACTGTGCCTGTGTCATCTCATAACGATCCTCTCTATGTGCAGAAGGTGTGTGCACAAATTTGGGACACCCTCTTCGACTACCCGTGCCTGCAGAAGTGCCCAGCACTGGTGGACTTTGTGCAACAGTGCGCCCAGCTGAGTTGGTCATTGCACGTACAGCAGACTCGATTCAGCCTGGACATCGAGACCAAGTTATTCCGGGAGGAGTGGCACAGCCGGGCGCATACCTCGGACCCGTCCTCAAACGATATCAAGTGCTACCTGTGGCCCACTCTGTTCCAGGAAGGCATTTGTGTGCACAAGGGCTCAGTGCTCACCTAGTCTAGCGAGTGACCTTGTGGTCATTTGTTTAATACTTTTTTGTGTTGTGTCATTTTATTTTTGTACAATACATTCGACTTGCGATTTACACGTAATAACGAGTTGGCACAAAAGGCATTTTGGAAACTTCGTACTCATATGACTTGCCTCGCACTTCGCAGAACACTTTGCTGCCCACTTTTGCAAACTTGCTGTCGACATAGCCCATGGCAATGTTGCGACCAAGCGAGGGCGCTGGACAACCACTGGTCACTTCGCCCTGTACTGTTTCTTTGCTCATCTCGGCATTGGAATAGATATTGGAATGTGCTCGCACTGGAGGACTGTTCGACACTGCTACCAGACCAACTCGACGACGTTGAGGTTTTTCTTTAAGTTGTCGCAGAATAATTTGTGCTCCTGGAAAGTCGGCGTTAGCTCTTCTTCGTTTAGCCACGGTCCAAGCAAGGCCAGCTTCGATTGGTGTCGTAGTTTCGTCAATGTCGTTTCCATAAAGACATAAACCAGCTTCCAGTCGCAATGAATCTCTAGCTCCAAGTCCAGCAAGTTTCACGCTTTCATTATTCAGCAATTGATCGGCCAGGTTGACCACTTGCTGATTGGGGATAGACAATTCGAAGCCATCTTCGCCAGTGTATCCACAACGAGTAACCCGAATAGGCACTCCATCCCATGTCGTGTCCACTCCATTCATAAACTTTAATGACCTTAAATCAAAGTTCACTTTTATTTGAAGTGCAGCTTCTGCCTGTGGACCTTGAAGGGCAAGCAGACTAAAGTTATCCAAAATAGTCAATGATAGGTCTGCACTGGGATTCTCTTTAAAGAATCTATCTTTCGATTCGCGCAAGTGTTGCAAGTCTTCAACTGCACGAGCAGCGTTGGAGACAACGTAAAGTGAGTCGCTTTTCTTGGTGACAATCAAGTCATCGATGATGCCACCTGACTTGGTGGTGTACAAGGTGAGGGTGGCCCCATTCAGTGCTAAGCCTTCCACATCTGCCACCACTAAAGACTCGAAGAATTGCACTCGGTCTCGACCGCCGATCTCAAGTTGAAGCATGTGTGATACGTCAAAGAGTGATGCTTTGCTGCGCGTTTGCAAATGTGAGTCTCGAATGGACAAATCGCCCGTGTAAAGGACAGGCATCTGGTATCCTGCAAAAGGCACCATCTTGCCTCCATGCTTGAGATGAAACTCATAAAGAGCAGTCTTCTTGAGAGGACCTAAAGATTCACTTGAAAATGACTTCGAGGTGATTCTTTCATGAGCAGAACACAATACAGACTTGGCTTGGGCTCTGCATACGAATAGTTTAGTTACCCGAAACATGTTGAAGCGTGATCGGTTGAACAAAACAAATCAACTCAACTGTAAATGAACTGACACATTCCGTCTGTGCTCAATGACAAAATATGCCACTGCAGTTCGGTTTGAAAAATAATCACGTCAGAGTGAATCAACTCCTTATCAATATCTCACTTGATAGGAGTGCATCAGTCAATCGTTGGTACGATGAACGATTGATTATGCTACAATTTGTACTGTTTACTGCACAGGCACAGGGATGTCTACTCGATAGTGGCCTAATCGGTTTGAGCTATTGCCACAAGCAAAACAGTCTAACCTCACAATTGTCTCGATAAGAACGACTCGACTGTTTGCCGTCTGCAAACGAGAGGTAATTCCCAATTTAAATTGCGAGTTTGGTGTATGCAGGTCACCCCACTGGTCCGGTCCGAGTGCAAATCTTAATTACTGTCAGCTCGGTGTGATCAATAGTACGACAAATCGAAGGGAACACTTTCCAACTTGCCACCGAGTACTTCTCAATAATTCAACATACGCCAAATGGCAAATATTGTTCTTTGCCGGTGGTAATTAGTGCTGGTGCACAACAAAACGACGTTCCAAAGCAATAACGACCAGAAGACAGGAAGAAGTGAGGCTTAATGGTTCGATCGGTGAGTTAATTGAATTTGTCACTGTAAACAATGCCATTGGGATGCAATTGCCAGTGCACTATTGCAAAGGGTTAGTGACGCGATCTGGAGCGATTTGCATTTGGAAGAAGACACCGAGAGGTGACTTCTCGGCCAGTCGCCATTGCACTGCGCCATCGAGTAATCAATATAAATGGCCAGCTGGAATAATGCACCCGACCAGGCACGGAAACATAACACCGACTGCAGTCGGCCATAAAATACCGACCAACGACAATGCTGCTCGTGTAATGGAATATTATTTCGAGTGTCAACTCAATTAAGATATGACACCTCTGCAGTACCGCTCGCCCATAAATTAGATAGATTACGAATTATTCGACATCCGCCGATCACTCACCAGTTGGCAGTGGGACAGATTTGAGCAGATCTCGAGCTGTGTCACGCCGAGCACGGTGATCGCGAATTAATAAATATAAATTCGATTAAAATGTGTGGCAATGCTGACAAAAGCGCACGTAGATGCTGTCAGTGGCGTAGTGGTGAGGGAGCATTTGTCCTCGTTAGGATGACACTCGCATCTACCAACTAGGTCCATAATACCGTAAAAGTCTGCAACCGAGTGAGACAAACTTGTGACCGGACTTGCCAATCCATCGGACAGCCAATCGAAGCGATCATTAAAGAACAATTAAAATACCGAACCAAAATTAGTGCCCACCACCAATGGACATTCCACAGACTCCGTGAATAGAATCGAGCCAATATGACAATATGAACCGAGTCTGACCGAAAGTCATTTGTGCAGATTGAGAGTGAGTTAGACCTGGCAGGCAGAGAAAATGTTCTTCAATCAGTGAGTTCATATTGGCCAAATGGCAATCGATTAAGTGCTTCTAAGTGGAGGCAAATTTAATAAGTAAAAAGCGCGCCAATTCAATCCAATTAAACCGAAATGACATTAAAGTGACGAACATTGCCACTAATGGAAATAGCAATCGGTGCAAATTCATTCACGAGATAGCGCCAAAGTGGCGCCCAAAACGTTCAGAAGTGGAAGAGGGACCAACACGGTCCAATGCGATTCTCTGACAGAATTCAGTTAAAGTTAAAAGTCCGAAATGAGTCAATTGAAATGACTGGTCGAGTGAGGGCAAAGGCAAGTGGAGTGCGAAATCAATTTGTGGACAGTTCGCCAGTGTGACAGTCTATTTGCATGTCGACTTCATTTACTCAATAGCTTAATGACGTTTGTCCATTCAGTCACTGAACGGGTCAATTATATTAATTAAATGCAACATCGATTGGGTCGGTCAGACCAATCTGGCCAAGTGAAAAGGCCAATAGGTGACAGCAATGGCCCAGTGCAAGTGCAGTGGCAAGTGAACTGAGTGAAGTGTCAGTTCATTGTGACAATGGTCACGTCACCGGACGGCCCACAGACCGAGCAGATATGTTAATATCGAATGGCAAGTTTAAATTTGTGCAATACTCAATCAAGACAACACTGATAAGCCACTCATGCATCCAGTGGGTGCAGATGGTCTAGATGGTCTATATAGGATAGTGGCGAGTGTCGGACTGAGTACAACGGCACAGTGGATAGAGTGAGACGGTGTTTTCTCAAATCGGACACAAACACAAACACTATCAGGGTGCACTAGTGGCTTGCCGAGGAGCACAATGACACTAGCTGCATGACTTATAATGCAAGAATTTGGCCAGAAGACAATCAAATTGGTGCTCGCATGTGCAATGATGAATGGAACGTTGTGGCAATGCGAATTGTTACTGTTATACAGTGTTACAGTAACACCCGACTCAGCACTAACACCGAGCTGCCTGAGGAACAGCAATTAGGCACGAGAACGACGTCGACATGAGTCCACTGAGGAGTGCAGCCTTGGATCAGCAAATTCAGTTACGTTCATTTCATTTGCTTCATTAGGCGTGTGCCTTGCTGCCTCATTGCCTCACTTGCCACTGCGTCCTCATTGCACTCGGTCGCCTCTGCCCGACATGAATGCTCCATTGCTCCATTTGGCTTTCATGTTGACGGAACGGGCAGCAAACGGTGATCCTATCATATCGTACCCATCATTCTCACATTAAGCAAAACAAACAATTCTTCACTTATTCCCTGTCCGATCACGCCTCACACATGCCAAGTGGCAAGAGGTAATCAACTGGTACTGCCGCTCGATGGCCACACACCGCACTCCTTTCACTGTTCTTCAGACATCGCACACAGACTGTTTTGACTGCAAGTGATTGCCATTGCCATTTTGTTTATGTTCGCTTCTTCATTCTAAACCAATCCGTCCAAGCCAAACTGTATCCCGCCATTGACGATTTATGCTGCAAGCAAAGATGTGGCCAAACGCCACTGATCTGCTAGTAGTGACACTGTTCTGTTGCATTAATAGTAAGTCGCCATAGTGATCAAGTGAATAAGCAAGTTATCACTTACCATTCAATGCTCAAACTGCAATTGTCTAGGTTGTCTTGCCATAGACTGCTTCAAATGTACTTCTTTCGGAGGGTCAAACCCATGGTGCGAAGATCCATTTCATCACAACTTTTCCACTTCGATTTTGCACACGCCTTGTTGGTCAGGTAGAAAAGGACGCGATGGTCTTTATCCTGCAACTTCATGTGTCAAAATGAACGGTCGCTTTGGTATGGTCACTTGTCGCTTATGGTTCGATTCAATTGTTATTGACCACTTTCATAGATGACACTGGCGAAACTATGGTCATTCGGGACTGTGCGCTAGACTCAGGTTCGCTCACCACCGACACTGAACTTGTGAGAAGTAAGAACATACATTCAGCTGTTTCATGTGTTTTTATTTACTCATTTCTCCCTAAGTGTCTCACTGTGGCAGTTTCTACTTTGGTAGTAGATACGTCCGAGGCTGCGTCCAGGTAAGTTTGTCACACATTCATTCATTTACTGACCAATGTATCTTTGTTTCAGTCCTGCTCCGAGGACGCCTGTAATCACTCGAGTGGCCACCTTGTTTCCTTGATCTTATTTCCTCTGGTATTTTTGTCGCTGGTAGACAATCTTACATTGTAGCTTGCCCAGTCATATCACTCCCATTTACCGAATTGAACAATCAGCCATCATGTGATCGCCCAATGGTTTTCCCACTCGTAATCCCTCATAACGTCTATTACCTTGTTGCCCGTTGTGCATTATACTTTGCCTGTTATCCTTCCTATCCTTGTAATTCAAAAACCCATATTGAACCAATCAGTCTGTTGTGTTGTCTTTATTGAGCTAATAAAACTGTCAAACAAACCATTTATAAGTCATAAATTATGAGTCCCGTTATGTCGTTCAATTGATCTGTTATTTGTCATAAGTTCTCTCCAGAGATGGCATAACTGTACCAATTATTATGCTCTTTTTATGAAGGACCCGTTGTTGATGATGCAAGGTGGCGTATTCAGAATATTTGGTTTGGGAACTGCTGCCCCAATAACGCACCCAAGAGGTCATAAGTAGACGGTGTACATGAATAGAGAACACGGAATTTTCAAAGTCAAAAAGGCATCACTGCCCTCCTTACATAGTCCAAACAAAAACACTGAAATGCACATACTCAGCACAACTGAGCTTCGAGTACTTTCTCGTCTGATTTGTTCGTGTTTGTGTGCAATCAGAATGCCATTTGCTCTATGCTGTCTTCTTTCCTCTAAATCGGACCAAGGTAAGCACTTTTAGTCATCTGTCGCATTGGTTAAATGACTCAAATCGCGTCTTTTCTTTATATAGATTTGCACTGAGATGAGTCATCAATAGTGAATATCAAAAATTCCTCCCAACATTAAGATAACTCAAGTAAAATCAAAGTCCAGCTCCAGGAAAAAGTATTTGTCCATACTAAGGTGTGAATCAAATAGCTGAAACATGAGTGTAGCATCTCAATTATGCGAAGATGATAATGTAAATATTTTGGAGAACAAGAATTTGTATATTCACCAATATCTGACTGCAATATTCCAAATTAACATAAAAACAACGACCTCGTCTGGCACCTCGAACTCGGACGATAAAGTTCGAGTTCTTTGTCTTAATCTTCCCGACGTCGATGATAATTTTTCATTTGCAAATTATACCCATTATGTTTTTGAAAATTTGATGAATCAAAACATAGAGAATGTTCCGCAATACATCGACAAACGTTTCCTCTCCGACAGGAGCAATCTTTTCACCAGTTCTTATCGAGTCTATGACGACGACTCTAATCGAGTTGCTTATCTTTTCAATTGCTATTGCCGAATTGAATTCGTGAAAGATTTTGCCAATTTAATTTCATTAACAAACAGACAGAAACTCAAGCGATATATTATCGATCAAGTGGCACTAATTTTGGTTTGTCCCTATGTCAACGTTCGATATGCCGAAAACTCAACAATAACTCCGTTTATTGATTTGTTTAAAGTGCTCACTCACAACATTCCTTGGCCATCCGAATACTTGATTTACGTGAAAAAGTTTTTTGTAGATGTTACCGATGCTATTCACGATGCTAAAAATCCAAGTGGTGACGAAGCGATTTGTTTAGATGATTATACATCTTCACTTGCTGATTTGTCACCTGAAGAACTTGACCTTAAGCAAATAGTCAAACCGATTTATCAGCAACTTTGCAAGAAGTTCAAAGATTCGCATATGTTGTCAGCTCCATTTGTGGATGATATAAAGTTCATAAACATCCTGCTTTCCTCGCCGATTTTGTCGGAAATCTTTATTGATTTAAATAGTCCCCCTAAATTGAGGAACGATTCATCTCAAGCAAGCAACGAACCTACTGGGCAAAACAATTCTTCAAATTCCAATGATATGTTTCGGTCTTTTCTTATGAACACACTTTCTTCACTGGATTTACCAATGAACAATATGACTCCGGCTGAATCAAGTGCAAAGTTGGAAAAGTGCTTTCATGAATCACTTTTAGGAATATTACTTTGCAATTCGCCTTTACCTTCGCCATTTTCTAAAACTAAAGAAAACCCTATGAACTTTTTCTTGAATGTTTTTCAAAGTTCCGATTATGAGTATCCATTTTTTGGTAATCCAACTACCAAAACTCCTTCTGAAATTGAGCGAACTGAATTAGATATCGATGACAATTTGGCCAATTTGCGAAATAGTTTAACTGATGTGTTTTTGTCGCTTCTTAAATCTTCAACTACTGTACGTAACAAAACATTAAGATGGATTGAATGTTGTTTGGCCACTTTTAACAATCGTTCAAAATTGTGGGCCAATGAACTAATGGCGCTTGTTGGTGGAAATTCGGGCTTCAATGTATCCGATGGATTTATGCTTAACTTTTCAGCTATACTTCTCAATCTTTGCAAGCCTTTCTGCCAGACTCCTGATGCAACATTTTCGACAGCCTTTTGCAGCGCCTATCGATAATCAAATTGCGGTAAATCAAAAGATGCTTAAAGTAGACCCAATATATGTCGGATATTCTAAAAGTAAGGTCCGCGTTGAGACCGATTACAAGCAATACTTAGATATATTAAATCAGGAGTCCGTTCTTATCAACTTAGATTCTAATAGGAATAATAATAATCCATCAAATTCCAATGAATCTCCGTCGGATGCGACGAAAGAAGAGATTAACTTTGTCAACTATCAACCAAACTTCATTACGAAATGTTTCTTTTCTACTCACAAAGCGCTTCATCTTGGCTTTCGAGTTATTCATGAGCGATTTAACGCGATTAGTCAAGAAAATAGTCAAATTCAACGACGCCTTGAATCATTAGGCTTGACGAATTTATTACATTTTATGAATCGTGACAACTTGACCCCATCTCAACAAGACACTTTGCAGAGATTAGACCACAATATGACTGTTACCTTGTCAATGAAGTCTGCATTAGTCGAAACCAACTATATTAATCTTTTGTTTGAGTTTTATCTTGCTACTGCTACTTGGATCAATAATTTGGCCGTTTGTGAAACTGAATTAGAAGCTGCCCAATCCTTTCAGAATTTAGAATCAATTCTCAATGGAACTAAGCTCAATGTTAGGAGTCAGTCAAAGTGCCTTAAATGGATTCCTGAATTTATAATTGAAAATATAATTGACTTTATGCTATTTTTACGATACTTTGAAGTGAAACCTAAAATCCTGACCCTCAAATCAGACTTAGAGCCTTTCTTAACGCTGATAGTCCTTTTTATGGGATCTCAAAATCGTATGCGAAATCCTCATTTAAGAGCCAAAATGGCTGAAATGTTAGAAGCTTTGTTGCCCTCGGTCCAAGTGAATATACAACCGTAAGTGAATTTCACACTTTAGTAATACGAATTTTAATTTATTTTATTTTTAGGATGTATTTGGAGTCTTTATTCAAAAAACAATTTTTCATTGATCAGTTATTTCCTGCTCTTTTGAACGTTTTTGTTAGCATTGAGATATCTGACGAAACCAACAATGGGGATGTTGTTGCTTTCGAGCAAAAATTCAATTATCGCCGTCCAATGTATGTGGCTTTCAAGTACTTGTGCACTTTGCCAGATCATCAGAACAAACTTGCCAAATTGGCTACTTTTGCTGAGAAAAATATGGATTCAGTGCAATCTCCAATATTTCTCCGATTCATCAATCTTCTAGTGAACGATGCTATATTTCTTCTTGATGAAGGTCTCTCTTTGATGTCTAAGCTGAGAGAAGCTCAACAAGAACGAGATTCTGGTGCTTGGACTCGGGAATCAGTTCAACAACGACAACAGAACGAAGCAAATTTTATTCATTTGGGAAGACTGGCCAAGTTTCATAATTTTATTGGACGCGATACTATTGCAACTCTGACCACAATTACCCAATATGTCAAGCCATTTTTCTCACACAAGATTATTGTTGATCGCTTGGCCTCTATGCTTAATTACTTTCTTCACCATTTGGTTGGGCCAAATAAGCGCAATTTTAAAGTTAAACAAATGAACGAATACGATTTCAATCCAGGCGAACTTGTCAAGAATATTTGCCGAATCTATATAAATTTAGCATCTCCTAGCCCCAGTTCTGCAAACACAAGCATGCTTTTGTCCGAGCAAAGCAACGACAATAAAATCAACGAAAAATACGAAGCTTTTTGTTTGGCCATTTGTCAAGACGATCGTTCTTATTCAGCTGATTTGCTTACCCAAGCTTATGATATTTTACTTTCAAAACTTGGACAGCCAATGTTAGGTGAAGATATTATGACAGTCGATCGAACGGTCAAAGAAGTAATGCGCCGTCAACGTAAACGTGAGATTCCTCTGGACGATATACCTGATGAATTTCTGGACCCCTTAATGAGCACTTTAATGAGCGATCCAGTCATTTTACCAAGTTCACGAAAGGTGCTCGATAGAGCTACCATTAGTCGCCATTTGTTAAGGTGAGAATTTTAATAATGAAATATTTATTGTTGATTTATAATGTTTCTAACTTTTAGTGACCATACCGATCCATATACTCGTACTCCGCTTACGATGAATATGCTTGTCCCTGATGTTGAAATGAAGAAGAAGATCGAAGATTTTATCTCTTCCAAGTTGAAAGAAATGGACCAAGGAAATGATCCTTAATTTAAGACAGAATTATAGCACACCTTGGTGATTCAATTTCACTAAGTCGTAATGCACTCTACAGTCAGCTTAGTTTGTACATATTGTGCATATATTCATGTGTCTAGTTTATTATATTTAAAACTGTTCGGTGATCTTTATCTCCATCTGTGTTAATTAAACAAATCTTTATGCATTCTCAAACAACAAAAAATGTTTTATTACACTCTGTAGTTTTACAAAATATGTTTTACAATGTTTGGTTTAAATATAAATAATAAATAAACAAAGTTTCAGTCAAAACAAAACAAAATGACGAGTATTAATTGTAACTAATTTTCTGGCCTATTAGTATCTAGGCAGTACGATTGCGATAAGCTGCCATTTGGTGTCCATTCAAACTATTACGGCATGTTGGACATGAAGCCGAAGTTTCCAGCCAGGTAAGCACACAATTTTGGTGAAAAATGTGCGAGCAAGGAAGTTGCTCAAGCGGAGCCTTCAGTTCGTCTTGACAAATAACACATTTCTGTGCTGGCTGAAGGGGAACATTTCGAGAACTTTGATTGGCTTGAGGCCGGTTGCTGTTTGCCTTTTCAGCTTCGTTTTCGGAAAAGAGGCTGTGTCCAAGATAGCCAATAAAGGCGCCAATGCCAGCCGCGGCTAGAACAGCCAAAGTGGAAGAGCCACGGTTGCTTTTTTGATTACTTCCTTGATGACTCATATCGAAAAGATTGTAAATTCAGTGAATTCTGCGCAAATAGTTCAAACAAAAATTATAAGAAAAAAACAGATAGATGTATGTAAATTATTACCCTCAAAATGTAGCAATAATATAAAATAATGTCTCGTGACAGAGAAAAGGTTGAGTTCTCTATTTGTTAGCCAACTGTACTTCGAACATCACAGTTAAATAATATCAATTTAGTTGGATTAATCAAGTAAACAAACAGTTCAAATTGTCAATAGAAAACAGACTTATTTGATTATAAATTATCTCTATTGATTTTTGTTATCGAAATTTTTGACTCGAAACAGTTGACACTGTTATTGACATAAGCTAATCGCAATACATCGACATCTAAACAGACATCTGACTAGCAACGACAAAAATATATTACGCCACCAAAAGAAAAGTTGAGTCGACGCGTCCCAAAAATTGCGTACAGTACAACTGTAAACAAACTGTCCGCTATAGCCACTTGGTGGGGTTGTGTGTTTTGGCGCAAGTTAGCTCACACACATGTCAGTTGGTTGAAAAAGTCACGTTGTCGTTGAGTCTACGAATATTATTTTTTGTTTGTCTCTGTATTATTTCGTCTTTTTGTGTCAAGTCAACTCATTTGTCTCAATTTGCCATGTCTTCACAAAGGACTCAAGCCGCTCACACCTCCAAAGAATCAAAGCAAATTATTCCAAGTCAAATGATTTCTAACCAGAAAGAGGATTCTAAACTTTACTCGGGAAAAAAGTTAACCCAATTGTTTATGCAGTTTTTCTTGAGCCAACAATGTGCTACCGAAAGCCGTCTAGAAAGTTTGGTTGAAGGTTTGGCGTCATTTTTTTGGTTCTCTATATTTATATTTTTTTTTCTTCAGCTTACAACAAACATTATTCTGAAAAAATTAATAACAAAGTGGCTACAAAAGGAGGACTTATCAAAAATTGCAACAAAACTTTGCGAACTGTTGGCTTTCAGGTTAAGCGTATTTATGATCCTGTTACTGAGATGTACTTTTACATTCTATCTAACGAAATTGAAGACACTTTGAGCTTTCAGAGCACTTGGTCGCAGAAAGAAAGTACTTTTTATTATGCCGTTCTTGATGAAATCATTAAGGAATTTTTGGATAGCGAAGACGTAGAAATTGACCCAGATTCTATTGATTATCGATTTATGTCGCTTGGCATAACGGCTGCAATTAATTTGGCTCGCAAGGCTGGTATCACCATGATCTTAGGCGAAAAGCTGATCAAAAATTGGACTCTCCAGCACTGGTTTGGGAAGATTGGTTCTGATCGAATTACCTTGGGTATCCGGTCGATGTCCATCATGAGTTCATACTTGAACACAAAGTTTTCCATTTTTTCTTGCTATACATGCGGATTCGCTTGCTTGATTGGTGTTGTTTGCCCTAAATGCAAACTATGTCAGCATTATAGCTGCAGCATAGAAAACAACGCTCGGAATGGTCAAAGTTTCTGCCCGACTTGTGTTGAGAAAATGACTGATGTTGATCGAATTTTGCCACCAGCCAGAGACCAAATGGACGATAACGTTGACAATACTATTCAAAGTGATGAATAATGTGCCATTTTTACTAAGATGTTTCTCAAATGTTAAATAATCTCATTACAGACATTAAAATGTATAATAAATCATTAAAGTAATAAACTCATTTTGTTTTACTTTGTAAACTTTTCTCCAAAACATAAGCATCCGGTGGTTCGATTCGCCTATAATAATTCTTAACAGTATTCACAATTTCAAACCCAAACTTTTCGTAAAACATTATTGCGTCTTGGTTATTGGTTTGAACATGCAAAAAGATATTGGTAAAATTGTCCTGGCTATCCACGTAATCAAGAACATATTGCAACAGTTTAGATCCAACTCCAAGACGTCTATAAGACGGCAGACAACCAAGTGTCATAATATACAAGCGACGGCAGTTTGGAATGGAAAGATCAATCCGACAGCAAACAGCCCCAACCATGACAACATTTTTCATTCGCTTGTCATCATAAAATGCTAAAATATAAATTTAAAAATTAAATTAGTTTACATACGAATACCATATTTTTTATTTACCAAGTTGAACCAAAGTATTGGACTGAAAGACATCTTTGTAGAATTTTTCATTGTAACAAATAGGGAAAATTGTTTGATTCAATCTACGAAAGTGATTTAGATTGTGAGGTGAGAGGTCCACTAAATGAATTACATCTTTTCTAGAAATATTTAAAAATTTTGGAAAATTAATTGAACAAATACAACATACAGTATATTTACTTATTAACAGTTTCATTGTCATTCAAATTAGTCGGATTGATATCACTTGATGAGCCAGTAGACAATGGCATTTTCTTCAAAATAACAAATCAAAAATGAACAAAAATCCAATGTTTACAATGGCCAGCGAACTTATGCACAGCCATGTGCCACTAATTGTGGACCCCACAATGCGAAATCATTTGTCAACTGTTTGTGCTGCCATCACTTGCACATTATCTAAGTATACGCCTCATATGTTATTGGTCGGAATCTGAAAAATGTTGGTTTTGCAATACTCTGTGTAGACAATTGTAAACCTCTTTACGATTTCAATTATCGCATCATTGAAAGATATTTTCATTATGCTCAAATTGGCCTCAACAGAGTGCAAGCAAATACAAGGAAAAATATTAAAATGTAAATCATAAGACATTTCTTTATTAAATAGAGTCGACAATTCCAAGCCTAAAACAGGCTAACTAAACCATTGACAGGATAGTGCAATTAGTTAGTTCTAAGACTTTTCTGCAAAACATGTGCATCTGGGGGCTCAATTCGTTTGTAATAATTCTTCCTCGTTTCCACTATTTCAAATCCAAACTTTTTGTAAAACTCAATAGCGTCTTGATTGTTGACTTGAACGTGCAAAAAGATACTTTCAAAGTTGTTGTCCTTTGTATTGACATAATCGAGGACATGTTCTACCATTTTGGTTCCAATACCGAGTCTCCGGTAAGAAGCCAAACAACCGAGAGTCATAATGTAGAGGCGACGAGTGTTGGGATCGCTAGTATCAACTCGGCAACAAACAGCACCAACCATGATGTCATTATAATAGGCTAAAGTTGAAATACCAAATAACAAAAAATCATAAATAAACAAAGTAAGAGCTTACCAAGCTTAGCCAAAGGGCCGGACTCGAGTACATCTTTGTAGAATTTGTCATTATAGCTAACTGGGAAAATAACTTGGTTCAAACGGCGTAAAAGTTTGATGTTATGAGGCGTTATGTCTCCAAGTTCAATCACTCCAATTCTGAAATTAAGCCAATATGTTAAATGTCAAAAGATAATCAACAAAAATATAGTACTCACTTTGTCTTGGGAACAATGCAACCGTTAATCTCGGTGGAGCCGGTGGCCCCGGGTTCGGCTACATCCTCCTCGCCGAGATCGTGCTCATCGGCAAGGGGCATGTTTTTAACAGTCATTTGGAGCAAAAGGTAATGAAAACTTGAGAATTTTGAGAATAGTAAATTGGCGGAAAGTAGACCTGAATGTAATCTTTAGAAAGGCCACTTCACAAGAGCAGCAACACTCAGCACATGTGTGTGCGTCTGTTTTGACTAAAGCAGTTGCGTGACAGCGGAGGCGTGTCTTATTTAGCGTCCAGTTCTGATACAAACTTGATGACGACATCAGTTTTGGATCACTTCTTCGTTGTCAATCTGCTCCAATCAATCACTTCGTCTAACCGCGATTAGAACCAAAAATCCCTTCAGATATGGTCGATGCAGCCACTCGTAAATCGCTCAGTTCGATACCTTTGCTCAAAACGAAAGCAGGTCCTCGGGATAAAGATCAATGGCCACTGAGATTGAAGGAAGAACTTCAAGCTTTGATTGAAGTATGCTACGATACATTGATTGTTTATTTGCTTAAATGATATAATATATTTTATTTTATTTTATAGTATGTAAAGAAGAACAAGGATAGTGATAACGATTGGTTTCGACTCGAATCCAACGCCGATGGAACTCGTTGGTTCGGCAAGTGTTGGTACATTCACAACTTGATCAAATACGAATTTGATATTGAGTTCGATGTAAGTATACTATAGTTAGTTTGCTGTTATGCATTTTTAAATATTGTTTCTCAGATTCCAGTAAGCTATCCTACGACTTCACCGGAGATAGCACTTCCAGAATTGGATGGCAAAACAGCAAAGATGTATCGTGGTGGTAAAATATGTATTAGTGATCATTTCAAGCCTCTATGGGCCAGAAATGTAGGAAAATTTGGAATTGCACATGCAATGGCTTTAGGGGTAAGCTTTCAAAACGATAGAATTACATTTTACCAAGTAATACTTTTCTACTAGTTGGGACCATGGCTGGCAGTGGAAGTGCCTGATTTAGTTGAAAAAGGTTTAGTCAAAGAAAAAATTTCCAAGTAACTAGGAACAATTTATCAAAATAATCAAAGCATTTGTTGAATTTTGTTACATTTTAAAAATATATTATACAACATACAATTACTGTGTTTTTATTATGATTTATACAAAATGATTATATGATATATTAGCTATGTGTGCAAAAGATGAATCGATGATTATTCAGAGATTGAAAATGCGATCGAAACGATTATGCCATTGGGATAAATTGGAGATTCCTATGCTTGAGGAAGTTGTTCGATAGGGGTAACAAATTTGAAGTCCGAAGGAAACAGTTGCGCGGCTTTGGGAATCATCAATTTGTACGACTGACGAATGGTGACATCGGCAACGCCAGCAATGTCTCCAATCTCCTTTTGAGATTTCTTATCTGCTGATGCTTGCGATGCCATGTAGATTGCGGCAGCTGCTACGGAAATAGGACTTCGTCCCGGAACGATATCAAGCTCGACAGCCTTACGAGCAATGTGGGTGGCAGCTCTCTGGACTGAATTTGATAGGCCAAGGTTTGAACAAAAACGTGACATAAAATCGCCGGTTGTAATGAGATCTACAGAAGTTTCTAAAGCTTTCAAAATAAGCTTGAAGCAACGGCCAATTTCCTTTTTAGATACTTTAGAAATTGCACATATTTCTTTGAATGTTCGAGGTACGCCTTCTTGACGGCAAGCGATATAAAGACAGGCAGAAGCAATGGCGTCATTGCTGCGACCTTTAAGAGTTCTTCCATCATGAACTTGTTTGAAAAGAACATTGGCTCTATCCACTATGGTTTTGGTCAAATTGATCTTATCAGACATGTTACTTATCTCCTTGAAGGTGTTCACCAAAGCTCTATCAGAACTGGACAGGTGTTTGCGATTGTGATACTTGGCATTGCCTTCACTGTCAAAGGCGGCATTAGAAGAACTACGACCGATCATAGTGGTCAGATCTGATCCTTCCAGTAGAGGATTCTCGGCAGCACCAACACGAGATGGATCAGCAGTAGCTTTGTCGTTACTGAATGTACGCCATTCTGAGCCAACATCCACCACTCGATCGCCCACTACCAGTCCACATTCGGGACAGACGAGATCACCTGCACGATAGTCTTCCACCAATGGTGCATCAGGATGCGAAGGACAAGAAACTCTGGAACGAGACATGCCGAGATAAGTGACGAACTAAAAGAAGATAATGACGAAACAGAACAGAACAGCACCGAACACAGCCAGTACTGCAGCAGTAGTAAACAAAAGAGAGCAATGCGCATTTGCAACTGTTTCGCTCAGTCTCGCAATCTCGCCACATTCGTACACCACAAGTACGGACAACAGTTCACACAGTGCAATGTATTTATCAACAAAATGCTATTTCAATACAATATTTATTGTTATTGTGTATTATTGTACATATTACAATATATAATAAAATATAAAAATTATTTTATTGTAAATTTGACAAAGAAGCATGCCTTTCAGTGTTGCAGTAAAAAATCATTTTGCTAATAAATAACTTATTTAAAAAAACCTATTTAAAAATCATCGAAGTCTCCGAAGTCATCAAATTCGTCATGGTTATCTCCGTCAACTTGGTTAAGATCTACCCGATAACGAAGCAACCCACCAATACCACCAAAGCCTTTCACAAATTGAGAACCTTCCTGAGAGCGATCAGTGATAATTTCGAGAGTGGCGCCAAAGTTTTTGTAGTTATTTGCTAGCCATTCTAAAAACGGCAAAGATTCCACTAATTCCAATTCGACCCCCGTTTGGCTATCAACAAAGTATGACTTATCCTTTTCTTGTTCGGGTGTCAAGTGAAGAGTTTTCTCTTCGCCAGTAGAAGCATTTTTAAGTTGATATCTCATTATGTTCAAATTTTCCCAACAAATGAGTGTTTCAATAGCACCCATTTCAAGAGCCTTCAATGTGTCGTCTACACCAAAGCAATACTTGCCAGTATCTTGATATATTTCGTCAAAATACTTTCCTGTAAGAACAAAGATAATTAAGATTTCATTAAATAAGCAAAAATAACACACCAATTAGCTTCTTTTCTTGAATGAATTTGACATTTGTGAGCACTTCCGCTGACAGTTCAATAGCTTGATTAAATCCGTTCTCACCACCGTAAGAAACGTCGACAAGCTTCAATACTTTGCATTGAAGTCGCTATAAGTAAAATTTCAAATACTTTGTTACTCTCACATTATAACTATCTAAATCGTACAGGATCAAACATGTCTGATTGGTTAAGTTCTGTTTTGAAGTCGGCTGAACCAGCAAGAATGAGCCCAGATATGTTGGCTTTGTCGTTTGTGATGAATAGCTGTACGGCAACTTCAGCTACTTTTCGGACATAGTTGTGACGCTTTTCCATACGTAAACGAGCAAAACGAAGTGCAGATTGACCACCACGACCTGATGAGAATAACGAGAATTAAAAATTGCTGTGAAGCAATTACTGAAGCTACTGAAGCACTTACCGTGTTTTTTAGGTAAATCGACAGGAAATTTGTGCAAAACATCTCTTGTGTTGCCTTGTAATGTTCCAAACAGCGCTCCATTACCATCCATCACGATGAAGCCAAATTTATTGTCATCTGCAAGCAAAGCAGACAACGCTTCTGTGTGGAACTTATTATCACATAGGTATAGCGATGTGTTGATGGGCTTAAAGGGTTCAAAATCGATGTTCACTTTTTTTTCTTTGCCTTCTTCGGTCACGATTGTCCCACAGTAGATGACTAATCCATTTGGAGGTACTTTTGTATACAACTTGAGACGTTGTTGTACAGACGTGATAGCACCAAGGACAGAGAGACGGTTGACACGACTTTTTATATTGGACGCCGTGCCAAATTCATCTGCTAACATTTTAGAGACACGAGAGATTTGATCCTTAGGTGGAATGATAAGAGAAATCATGGAAGTACCATTGCTGAAACAAAACAACGGTCAATTTCCGCCAGTTACATAACATGTTATTGTAATGATTCCTTACCCTCTGGCTGCTTCCAGACTTTTGATCAACTTTTTTACTTTCCATATTTGGACGTTGCGATCAGCGCTTGATTCGTCGATGGACATTTTGGCCTATTAGTATCAATATCCTAAACAAGACAATTTCAGTCAATTATGAGTCCTTATGTTGGTTGGCAATATATGCAGAAAAAGAATCAGGAGTTGGTCTAAGAGTTAGTTGGGGTCACAAAATGATCACTACAAATGAGTAACTTGAAAAATGGCCACAATGCGATAGGGACCGAGTGGAAGACGAACTTACAATCAAAACGCAGTGAATCGAAATCAATCCGAAGTGAACGAATAATAACGTTTGCCACACGTACAAAATGTGCCAGTGCAATCCGGCCTCGTCAATGTGTTCGACAGTAACGTCATCTGTGCACAGTCACTGCCGCTATTGTTCATTTGGCTTTCTACTCTGTCGCTCTCCCTCGAATCACTGCGATGTTTGAGGAAAATGGCTCAGCCATTCTAGCGCTCACTGTCCAATGCTTTTGGATTCCATCTCTAATTGACACTGCCACAATGACACTTCCGATTTTCACTGGATAGATAATTGCTCACCCATGACTTTGCTCTATCAATGATAAATTATCATTTGTTGCATATTTGTGCAATATTGTATATTGCCAAATAAGTCGCACAACACTTTGTCATAATAACCCACATTGAGCCGCCTTTCTGTTCGCATAATTATGCAACCATGTACTATTGGTTTAGTAGTAGATCTTGGATTTTTGTGTTTTATTTTTCACACTAGAACAATTGATTAAAATAGACTGATTCTTTAAGAAAATCACTCGGAAATAGTACATAAAATCAAATATAAAAACAATTGAAACGTCTATATAAGTCTCAAAATTGAGATGGAAATAGATTGATCGTTCATTTATATCTTCTATGAAAGCATGATATGTTATCACTGGATCCGGTTTTCATTAGTTCCAATAAACAGCCGACCGCGCCAAAGTAGCCCTCGTGTTCAAGGAACAGTGCCTTCAAGGCTCCATCAGACCAAAAATCCATTGCATAAGCGAGTAATTTCAAAGAGATTTCATTAACTCGCAAGAAGTTGCCCACAAACACGACTCGTTCAACGCCTTCTGCCATTGCACACATCTTTGCAATGGAACCAATATTGTTGGTGATTGTGACCAAAGTAGCCTTGGCCAGATCTGCTTTACTAGCCTGATCTCTCTTTTCTGGGCAGCACATGTTGCCAAAACTAGATGCCACTATGTCACCACTAAGGCTAAATTTGGAGTAATCACCGCCGTAGATATCTCGGACTGACTTATCCACCTTGGTAGAATCACCAGCTGCAGCAAGTTCGATAGCATCTTCAAAAGTTTCACAACCTGTAAGTAGGGAACAGAGACCGAGAAAGGTTCCACCACCAAGGCTCGATCCGCTTATTCGTTTATAAGAGTCTGGAGAATAGACAGCAAGAACGCTCACTCCAGAACCAATATTCACCACCAGAAAAGGATAAGGTTGTGAGAAGTCGTATGCTGTCTTTTCGGCTATTTCTGGGTCGCGAGCATTTCGGAAATAGTAACACTCGTGAGTGTTGTATGCCTCGATGTAATGGATACCATGAATTAACGAGTCGAGTTCGTCAAATTTGTGCAACTGCAAATTGACTTCGTTCTGGAAATCCTTCTCAAATTTGAAAGCCCCTCCACCGGTGGCACAAACTGTGCTGGACATTGAAGCGATTCCTTTCGACTTTGCCAAATTGATGAAAACTGGCATTTCTGAAGTAGGAAATCGAATAAAATGCAAAGTACCAACGCGCCCGTTTATACAGCAATTGTCCATTTGAAGGTGTATGTCTCTAATTCCAGTTCGACCATAACTAGAATTACGCTTGAGATAATGCCGAATTTGATACAGTATTTCGGACTCATCCGACGTTGACGAGTTTAGAGGAATATCGGTTGGTTCGAAGAAAACGAGCTTCACCAAGGTACCCCCAATGTCCATTCCAAACCAAGGCATGGCTATGAAAGAAAAAGTTACTAAACAAACCAACTTAATGTTTAGATGTTACTTACGAGCTGTGTTAGAATCCCCATGTGGAAAAGACAAAGCCCCATTAGGTCCATTTTTAATTGATTCTTTCGAATTAGTCGAATCGTCGATATCTTTCTGTGCATTGTTCATTGTTATCGTGTGATTTAATTTTCCGTTGATTATACCATTAGAAGAAAGTTTTGAGTTATCAGGATCAATATCGTTCTGAAAAGAATTAACAGAAAAAACACTGCTTGTGTTCAGATGGACCAAGTCCGTGTCACCATTGCACCCGATTCCATCATCGTCCTCATCTATACTGTTCTTAGAGTTTCCGTTATTAGATATTACTTGAGCAAGAAGTTTACGAGATCTCAAAATAGTGATTTCTTTTCGGCTTAAATAACTAGGTCGCCGATAAGGATTGATTGGAGGCGAAAAGGAAACGTCCTTGCTTGGTACAGTTGAATCGGCCGTTTGCTTGGACGGGTTGATGCCGTTGCACTGTTTGCAATTGAGATCTATTGCACTGAGACAAAAAAAGAAACAAGAGACTAGTTAGAAAAGATCGGATTAACAATAGGTGAGCATGTGGCGAGTGTCCAGTTGCAATGTTTTGCAGTTTGCTTGGTGCAATCTCGATTGCTTGTGCTCGACTTGTTTGCAAACACATGCACTTGAGTGCACGACACGTGCTCTGTGAACTTGTCTGATTCCTGCGTGCATTACTGGCGTGTTCAGAAGATCACGCGACACCATTTTGGCTGATTGCAAAACAAACATCGAAATGGCACTTCGATACATAATATCTTTGATTGACAAGATTGCCTCCTACTAATTGGCCTGATTATTTCGGCACCTCAACTACGATGTAGTTGGAAATGCAGAAATTATTATCACTGATGAGCTAATTTAATGGGTTCTAAATGACATTTCATATAGATCCAAATATTATAGACCATAAGTGAGCACAACCTCTGAAACTTAACTTAATTGAAATATTTATTTGGTACTCACTTGTTGTTGATGATTTTGCTAGCCATTTCGGCTTTGGAGTAGTAATCGAGATGATGGCTGATTTACTGACTTGTTCACAAATGGTTCACAACTTGATCAATTTGCAAACATTGTCGATCGTTCGAATGGCGATTGGTAGTATTTTTCCGTGCGATGTCTTCTCGTGTGAACACAGAGTCAAATTGAGCAATGTGCATGCAGTGAAAGGGAACCAATTGGCATATCGAATGAATGTTTTATATTTGGTGACATCGACAGTTCAACTGAAGGGAGCTCACATTAAAATGGAGTGTGTCCATGGCCAGCACTACACGAAAGTACACTTACACGTGAACAGTTTGCTGGAATGTTTTCTTGTTGGTTTGAGCGTGCACAAGCCCGCAGGATGTGTTCGATTGTTTGATGCGATGCGACCAGTGCGATTGCCTCTCGATGGCCAATTCGAACTAGTCGAATGTCAATATTTTCCTCAATTATCCTCTAAGGTGCACGTCACAAGCGAACGCATTTGGTTCTGTTTCTATTTTTGCCTGTCCGCCACAAAACATCACCAGATTTGTTTCTTTCAGTGTGATAAAAGTGGATACCAGCGCCGATCGATGAGAACGTCTGACAATGTTGTGAGGATGCCGCGATTAGTTTATGTATGAAACCGAAATGAACTAAAACGATGCAACCCGCCTGTTGCGCCAAGATAGGTCGACTGGCGCCTGTGTTGCCTAAATTGTCTAATCGTGCTCGACCATTATCTTGCACGATTACGTAATACTGGCCGTCATGCATCGATGGTGTTCGGGACTTGTTTGGCAGACAAGCAACCGACTGACCATTACCTAACCAACCGTTCACTTTACTGACACACAAAGCACTCATTCATTGCCACACGCCGCCAATGGACCAATAACTAACGTGCTTCAAATATTCCGGTCTGCTCCACTCAAAATGCGATCAAATAGGCGGCCAGTGGCGGTCAACCGCGATCGACAACCAATTTGCAATGTCTTCGAACCACCCAACGGCACTTTTGATTGGCCAACGGCCAGTGTGCTTTGCTTTGAGCCTGGCCACTAAACGATCTCAATGTGACAGTCTGTCTGTCTTGCAGACTTTGTAGGTCATCGCGCGCGACAACAACAATCTGACGATGTTCTCATTTTTCCTTTCGCACTTCTTCAATCACACAAATGTCATGTGACCATCAATCACACAAACTTGTTATGTTCACATTTGACTTGAACTTGAAACATTTTACACTTCACACTTGGCCTTTTCAGCACTGCACAGCAACACAAACAGAGCAATTGTCAATAAGACTAAACGACATTATGGCTATAAAGTGTATATTGTGTTTAGTATGGCTCAAGTGCAATGTCAATCGTGTCCAGGCAATAAAGCAATTCTCTGCACATTATGGTGGCTAACCTTTAGACAAACACAGTTGCTGCTCTGGCTCACAAATGACATCAGTGACGCCTTCAAACCCTCTGCCAAGCAGAACATGTATTATACCAGACATTCGTGTAACGACTTTGTCAAGTTGTCTTTCAATCGACTTGAATGGCACACCTGTGCCGCATTGTGCCTCACCGACCAGTCAGCTAATGCATTACCTGTACTGATTGTGCGTTCATTAAGTTAATCGATGTCTCCTATGGCTAATTAAAACACGTATTTGCCGATTGACTTTCCAATGATTGGTCACTTTTTGAATGCTTTTGGATGAAAAGCATCTTTCTGTCCGATGTGATCATGGCGACAAGACATCGTAAAATGTCTGTCCGTCGAAAAGACCGTCGAATGCGTGCTGGGAGAAGAACACACAACGATTAGTGCCAATTGGTCAGTGGCTAATTGACGATGCTGAACGGGAGCCACACGATCGGTTGGAGCATCTGTTCGAAAGTATCCATTGTCAGCTGCTTTGCAGCATTTCATTCACCTAGCGGCAAACTGAGTTGCCAAACTCGGCTTCTCTACTGGACAATGTCCAGATGTAAAGTTGGGTTAGGGAAAGAACGGGATGGCCGGCCGGACAGATCGTGCTGGTCATATTTGGCAAACAAAGAAGTCACCAAACACCTGTAGTTGCTAAAGTTAGCTTCGGTGGAGGGCGATCAGTTTGATTGCACTCGTTTCGAATCGAATTATGCGATGATGCACAAGAGACGGCATAGGTTACAGGCAGTTTTATGGCGATCATGGCGACCAATGCAATCGCCGATGGTCTGGCAGCTCTTTTGCACGATCAACTGCAGGCCAGTCAGTGCTGGAATGTGTGCACCTCGAATGGGTTCGGTGGCACTGCAGCCATTCTGCCATAGCCGAGCGACCGACCCCCGGCCTGTCCATCTGCAAGCAGTCAAGCTCAAGTGTTCGAGCCGGTCTCATCTGCTCACTCTCCCTCTCGTTTCACCCCGAGCAACAGGCTCACTTCGAGTTCTTCACTTCACTTGTCTTGCTTGCCTCTCCATTCCTTGTCTTTGGTGCGAAGTGGGAGAAGAAACGGACCAAGCCGTGCTCACGGAGCACCACCAAGTGCACCACATAGTTAGCAGCTAGCACAGAGCAGTGCACCATCGATTTGCAATTCTTTGTGTCCATCGTGTGCCTTGTTTTGCCCTTAACTCTGTCCTTTGCCCTCGCCATGACTATGGCTAACGTTCACTCGCCTGTCCGTCTGTCATCGCAACGATCGCTCTCGGATTGACACTCTCCGATGAGTCTCAATTGGATTGCGTTTACCCACGGTGCCACTGCTCTACTCGCAACACTGGTAGCCCATTCACAATATTTGCTGTGCCACATTATTTGTTGATCTGTCACCGCACTCAAGTGCCTACTTTGTTTGCTTGTTGGTCTACTCTTAGTTTCACTACAGTTAATTCCTTATCTTGGATGCCTTATCCGTGTGATACAACCAATTCCGAGTGCCAATGAAACCAACTTTATTGCTGCCACCATGAGTTGTCAGAATCGATTTCTTCTCGTGCTTCTACTGTATTCTTTGACTGGGATAATCGTTGTCAGTTGTGCAAAGCATAACAACAATCGTCTGCAGTTTGTCACCGAGCCTGTGTCTCAGTTATCGCGTGCCGATGGAAGCCGTGTCATCTTCAAATGCAATGCTTCACCATCTGAAGCAACCATAAAATGGCTTCGAAATGGATCAATAATCAAAGATGATGAACATGAGTGGATCAAAGTTAATGGCAACAAACTTATTCTTAAGTTACAAAAGTCTTTGCACAGCAACAGTAGTGATCATAGTTTAGCCCAGTCAATCGGCTCTCCCAATGAAGTTTATCAGTGTTTAGCCGCACTGAACAATCAAGTGATAGTTAGTCAACCAGCCAAGTTGATCATTGCCGAATTGCATCCATTCGGGCATCACGAAAACATAAACTTAACGGTTATCTCTGGCAACACTGCAGTCATTCCTTGTGATCTGCCTCAAGGGGTTCCATTTGTCATTTCTGAATTTGAATTTGGCAACATAACGATAAACAGAAGTTATGGTAATGTCAATAATAACGATATTAGATATTTTTACTCATGTTCTTCACCTTATTTAGATCGGAATCGACTTGTGCCTTCTGGAAGTATGCAGATATTCAGCGCCAAACCTTCCGATTCAGGTGCTTACAGATGTGTGGCACACAACCCGTTTCTTCAAGAAAAAATGTATGCTTATCACTTCGTAAACTTGAAAGTGGTTAAACCGAGGCATGTTGCTCATCACTTTCGTGATCTTCACTTTGCTGTCACTCCGAAAGAAATCACCAATAGCATACTAGGCCAAAATATTACTATCGAGTGTGTCTCCAATGGCCATCCTGCTCCGAAAATTAGTTGGACCAAAACAAATGGCGAATTACCAAAAATGCGATCAGTCATTGAAGGAGGAAATTTACACATTACGACATTAGAAAAAGGTGATGAAGGCATTTACACTTGTTCTGCTTCTAACGGGAAAACAACAATCGCAGCCACTACTAGCCTCGAGGTTTCCGAGATTCCCTACATTCTGAACAATGATCCGTATGAAATGCTCAACATCGATGAAGGACAAGATCTCGACTTAGTTTGTGAGGCAAAGGGATTTCCGAAACCATTCATCACATGGTTGCATGATGGTTTCATGATCGACTTAAAAGAAGCATCACTGAACGGCTATGAATTTAATCAAGACGAAACTATTTTGAAAATTGTCCGTGCCAATTCTAAACTACACAGTGGAATATACCAGTGCTTTGCAACCAACCAGCTCGGTTCGACCTACTCAATCAAAATTGTAAACATCAGATCTGCATCAGATCCTAGCTATTCAAATAATGATTCTACTCAATTATCCACTGTTTATGGATTTAATTCAAAGAATCGAAATTTTCAGGAGCACAAACAAAACAGAGAACATTTGGATAATGAAAATCCATTTATAGAAGTCGATCAGGATATTGAGCCAACTGTTAGCCAGGATAATAGCAATCATAATCACCATAAGGCTCATAAGAAACGAAAGAATAACAAAAACTTGAAATTGGTTCCACCAAACAGTCCGTTGGTGAGTAAGCTAAATGATGATTCGGTCATGGTGAGATGGACTGTTTCCAAAAACAACGGGGAATCGATCAATTTCTTCAAAGTCCAATATCGAGAAGCAGGCAAAGAGAACATAAACACTGTAGACGAGGAAATTCCCTCAAACATTTTCACGTATGCCGTAAGTGGTCTCAATGCCAACTCCAAATATCGCTTTAGAATTGCGGCTGTTTACGAAAACCAAGATAACGCCAGGTCGAACTGGACCAGATTCTCTTTCCCGAAACATCACTCAAAGAGGCCAACCCTCCCACCGACGATCGTGAACGCCATTGCCTTCAGTCAGACTGAGATAACATTGCATTGGGAATTTCTCAACATTGAATCGGTTCCCATCGATGGCTTTTTTATTTACTATCGACAATCGGATTCGGCTGGCGAATATTTCAAAGTAACAGCACCGGAATCGGATACACGAATGCACAACATTACACATTTATTGGCTGGCACGATCTATGAAATTAAAATGAGATGCTTCAATCCTTCTGGTACATCTGATTTTTCCAACATCTATACGATTAAAACGCTTCCAAAAGAAAACCTTTCTACCGAAAGACCACGCGACTCTGTAGAGGTTCCTGAAGTTTCTCCTGAAGCAACTATGTTATATTTTGAGCAATTTCGGCTAATTATTGTAGTAGTTGGTGCTGTGGTTTTTGTCTTTCTCGTCTGTCTAGTGATTTGTTTAATTCGCTGCAAGAACCAGGCTCCAGCCTCAAAAGTAATCAAAAAAGGAAAACCATTGAAGTCAAACACCCCAAGTGATTACTATTTCAACAGCACAAATGTGTACGATCGTCGATCAAATGGCCAGTTGGCCTCAGTTGCCGCATCAACATCTCGAAATTCACTGAAACTACTGCCAGTCACTGTAAATGAAGCAGAAAGCGAGGCAAAGCCCCTCAATATGCTCATCAACCCACTGAATGAAATGTCTTCATTAAATCGAAAAAACTCTTTCCGAAGTTCGTTGAGCTCCTCAACGCACCATCTGTTCAATTCAGCCAATGGCAAGCCAATAGAATATCAAGCGAATTATGAAGTAGCCGCGATTAACGCATCCACTGCCACCATTGATCGCAAACGAATAATGAAAAGCTGTGTTGAGCCATACCTCGACTACCCCAGACTGAATCACCACTCCACCAGCTTCACTCGACTGAATGGGACCCTTGAAAGGAAACGAAGAAGCCGAACAGATCTGAACACATTGGACAGATCCTACATGCGTAACATCTCCACTGCCGAAATTGACCGCCAACCGAATGGCAATGCCAACTTCTTGCCACCTCAAAATGGATCTATTGTGATAATGCAAAGTTCTTGCTAGCAGCCTTCAGTGACAAATTTGCAACGATCCCACCCACGACTCACCAAGTGCCATTATGTATTCACTCGCAAGTCATTTATTGTCACGATCTATTTATTATTTTTCTGTTTGATTCTTTGAGCCAGTATTAACTTCATCATGTCTAATATTCTCTCTAACTGTATATTTGCCTCTTTGTACTTGTATATATCAGTTGTATATTTTGAAGTGTAACATAAATTTTTCGATTATTTTTCTCATTGATTAGCTATCCATTTGTCTACTTGAACTTTGGCGTTGAGAATGCAGTCAGGAACACTAAATCCATAATAGGACGCACCGGCGATTGAAAGATTTAGATTGCTAATTTCACTTTCAATTGTATCAATTCTCTGTCTGTGTCCGATTGTGTATTGTGGAATGCAATTCTGAACACAAACGAATATGAAATATTGTCCAAACGAAGAAAGGGCTAAACTTACTTTGTGTATGCTGACTAAATGATTCACCGGTCTGGGTTGAATATTCAGGTATGATTTCAGGGCTTTAAGAGATATCTCTAGAAGTTCCTCTGGTCTTAAAGTGTCTGGTTGACCAAACAAGTCTACAAAACGATATCCTCCAAGCATAACCTGTTGATTGCAAGTTTACTCATTAGTCATTGAAAAACTTTTTAACTGTACCGTCATTTTGGTGCCTTGTGAGTGTTCATTGGGAAAGATGCACGAGTCGAAGGTTACACCTAAAATGGGAGAATTCTCGAGTGAAGGTACAAGAAATCCAAAGCCCGCAAATTGGTCAGGCAAAACATTTTGATCAAACTGTAAGGACACCACAGCCATGTGTACAGTTGGAATCGATTTCAAGGCACACTTTAACTTTTCATGGCGGTCTGCAAGAATAGTGGCTAACTTAAAAGCGGGAATCGAGGAGAATACGTGGTCAACGTTTAGATTGTGTAATGTATTGGTGTCATGTTGTTCGACTTGAACATTAACTTTAGTTGAACTTTCACTACCAAATTTCATCTTAATTGCTTCGGCGTTCGACATCAATTCGATTATGGGAGAATAGTTTTGTCGGAGATAAGAACAAATTCCGTCGGATAAAGTTTGAACGCCCTGATTAAAAGAAAAAACAGCCCACTTTTGTTCTATTGATTTTCTTACCAACCAGTGATTTGATAAATCTTTGAATATGTCGTCTTTAGAAAACATTCCTTTCACCACTGACCCATGTAATTGTTCTTTTTTCAACAAGTTAGGAAACATTGATTTCATACTTAAGGCTTTGCTATTTCCTCCAGTTATTCCTATACACAGGGGATTGACCAAATAATCAGCAATTTCCTTACCAAATCGATAATTGAAAAAGCTATCCACACTGATGTCATCATTGGCATGCAGATCAATTGATTTGGTTCGCAAATCTCGCAGTGCATAGGAGATGAAGGGTTTAAAAGGTTTGCGAGAACGAAATATATCGGTTAATTTTGATGGCAATTGAAATAGCTTGCCATCAATCAAAACATAACGCTTGTTGAAGTTTGTGGATTTTTTGTTTACATACTTTACATTGTCTGCCAAGTCAATATCGCCAATCTGCAAATGTAATTTCATTTTAGACCAAGCAAAGTAAAATAACCCAAATTACTAAAGCAATAACATTTGTCCCGGCATAGGAATTGGTACTTATTGTTCTTGGACCCAATTCAAAGTGATCATCTATATTTTGACCAAATGAAGTTGTTTTCAGCCATCCACCGAAACGAGGTTGCGATTCAATGAGATAGACTTTTCCGATTGAAATTCCATGTTTAGCAGCACTGGTTAATAAATAATAAGCAGTGGTGAGACCACTAATTCCTCCTCCGAGAATGGCAACCGAACGTGATGTGGCCATTGGGTTTCTGCAAAACGAGTGAGATAGACACAAGTCTTTATTTGATAAGACTTATTATAAGACAAATCCGATGTCACATCGCCGATGTGTCACATAGTAAAAATGAAAGTTGCATTATGCAACAACTTGTTTGCAAACACGTGAGCATGACGTTTGTGAATGGTTTCAGGTGTTTGTTTACTTCTCCAGCTTTCTGCAACTTGCCAAGGCAAAATTGACATTTTGTTTAAGAATAACAGAATTTCTTAACATGGACTCAAATTTGGACTCAAACCTTGATGCTACTTCGCCCAATTCTTCTAGTACTGAAGGTATATAACATTTTAAAAATCATAAATATCATGTATAATGTTTTTCTAGAGGCTTCTGCATATCCAGATTTTATTTCTTCGTACACACAAATATCTAACATTCAAGATTTGAGTCAACACACAGATGTTGATTCTTCAGACGAATTCTCCGAAATCGATGATACGAAACCTTTGGTAGAAGAAACAAGTTTGCCTCAATTATCCTCGCAAATCATCGAATGGAGCAAAGAACGATATCAAACATATGAAAATGACAACGATGTGAAAAGCTTACTAAAGCAAAGTGCGTCCCTTCAAAAGAAGTTTCAACAAAAAGGACAGAGCAAGTTTTAATACTATTTTTTAATTTGTTATTTTTAATTTTTTAATTGTTTTTGCTGTATAGTTGACAAGGAAAAATTTTATTTTGTTCAAATGAAGCTTTTACAAGACATCGAAAGTTACGCCAATAAATTGTCTCAAAATTTAAACGCCATCATGAAGTTTATAGTCGATTCGTCTTCTAGTGTAAACATATTTATCATCATTGTGAATTTCTTGCTATTTATAATTTTTTTTGTTCAGATAACCGAAAATTCATTTGGATCAATTCAAAGTTTTCAAACTAGTCTATATGACACATGTGAAAGTGTGGACTCTAACATAAAGGTTTGTCTTGTAAAATATTATTTTATTTTATTGATTATTATTTTATTACAATAGCTCATGTACAAAATAATAGCAAACTGCGAAGAATTAAATAAATCTCTTGGATTTATTGAGACATTATCGTTAAAAATGTATTTCGCAATTCCAATTGTGCTTTTCGCTTATCTAACTCTCACTTTTTCACTATTTAGCCGGGAATTGAAGCAAACTTTGGATATCTTTGAGCGAATAATATAGAAGAGAGCTGATGTCACATTATTAAATAATAACATAATCAGATTTGTACTGAGGTTACTTCAACAAAGTCACTAACCTAGTTTGGCGAATAGTGCCAATTCATTGTAAACTATTCAATTGTCATTGTGGTGCTCGGAAGCGGGCACTTTGATTGAGACAGATTGACGATGAATTGCGGCTTTTATTAATAACTTTAAATAAACTATATGCTATCTTACCGTATTAGATAACAGTTTATTTGTTTGTTTCTACTTGCATTTCAGCAAATGCGAATCTCATTTGGCACCATCCAAGCTGGCGGGCAATACATCACTGACGGAGAATGAGCTCGACCTACTGGAAGACCGCGGAGTAGTCTCGAATCAGCCTGACTCTAGCGAGGAGTACCGAGCGGATCAAGCGAGGTCTTCCAAGAGCAAGGTAGAACATGTTTATGTCTGGGACTGTGGTCGACTTCTATGCGTCTCCAACATGAACACAATGAACAAAGTAGTTCGAATTTTGCTCATCATTTTTCAAATATTTCTCTTTGTAAGTACCAAACTTCAATCCTCCTTGCCTTGTTGTTCATTTGCTTTGATGCCAACCATTTTGTCTAGATGTTCAGTGGAACCATACTTGGAATAGGAATATGGTTGATTGCCGATCCCAAGTCATACGAGCCAAGTCGCTTTTTGGACACATACAATGTGATCCATGCGGCATACATCATGATTATAGTTGGTGGCTTTACTATGTTCCTCACTTTCTTTGGTATCGCCACCACTGAATTACAAAATGTCTATATGATCATTACAGTAAAGATTGCCAAGATGAGCAGTTCAACAGGTTTGACTAATGCATTTTACTTTTTTTTACTTCCAATAGTATTTAGTTCTTCTTCTAATATTATTTGCCATGCAAGTTGCAATTGTCACGTTAGCAATCAATAAAGGCTACGGCACTAGGGTAAGTCTGATACCTCGAGAAGCCAAGTCGGAATAATACTTGTCCTCCCAGCTGTACATATTTGCATATAAAGAATTTCTACGAGAACTGCAACAATACAATTACCAACAAGAATCACGCAAATTTGTGGACTTCTTCCAAGTGAAGGTAAACTGACAAAAAGAGAAAAAGAGTAGTAGATCATAATGATGATTTCATATTTGTTTGTCAGTTGAGATGCTGTGGAGTAGAATCGTTCAACGACTATCCCCGTTATGGAATGGCCATTCCAGTGTCATGCTACATGGCTGGCCATACTTATCTGAATGAAAAGGTTTGCTAATGAATTTTAAAGCAGGCTAGAACTTCTCTACTTCCTTTTCAGGGTTGTGCCCTTGCACTAAGACAATTTCTTGAACTCCGCACAGCAGTAGTTGGTTTCCTGTGTTTCTTCAACGCCTGGGTTCACTTGATTATAATTGTTCTCCTCTTTATGTTGCTCTGCGTGAAGAAGTATTAATTAACTATCTATACAATATCAATCGTTTCTCATCTGTTCTATGTTTCATGTCCACATAGATATGCAATCTACAAAATAAATCGTTAATTTACATGAATGGGTTGTCTTGCCATATTGGATATTTCCGCTGCCTCCCCAACTAGCCGAGCATTTTGAGCGTTCAAATACAAAGTCGTTTTATTTCATTGGATTAAATTCCAAATAACATGATATCACGATAATATAATAGCCAATAATTCAATAAATGGTAAAGTGCCAATTTAAACAAATGAATCGCGCTAATATTAGATTTAGATATAGGTTATTATTACATTACACAGTATTATAACATATTCATTTACAAAAAATATTTACAATTAGCTATTAATGACTTGATCGATTTCTCGCATTAATTCGTCGTCTGAGTCAATGTTGGCATCAGCACTGTTTGCAGGTACGTCATCAAGGTCGAACTCATCAAGATCTGTATAATCTACATTCGATAAATTGTTCTTATTATCGAGGGTAATTGAATTTGAAAATTCATTTGATGTACTTTTCGTTTTTTCGTCGTTTAACTGCAAACCTTGATCGCACATATCATTTGTTATTTCAATACTTGTACTGGTGGAAGCACGATTTCGGCGAATCTTAACAGGTCGTCTTGAGTTGACGGATCCGCTGCTGTTTTCATCAATTTCAATCGATCTTTTAAGCAAATTAGGGGTTTGGTTTTCTTTAAGGGTCGGCTTCTCTATTACATCCTGTGAATCTCCTTGATTTTCGATTTCTTCTCTTTCTTTTCGTATTTGGTCTAACGTCTTTACCACAAACGTACAATCTTCTTTTCCCTCCATAAGCGGTAAAGCCGCCACTTTAATGCCATTGGATGTGTTGCTCTTGACAGGCCTTTTTAATAATAGAAGAGTTTCATTTGATTTGATGTCTTCATTCATAGGTACAATTTCGTGAATGGAATCGTCCAGCGAAGAATTAAGTATCTTCTCCATGCGGATTTGTTCTAAAGTTTTAACTTTAACCTCATTGTCTTTTATTTCCTTTTCTTCAACATTATTTTCTTGGTCATCCGATTCTTCATCTCTCTCAATCGAAATGTTGATTTTACTTTTTTGTGGAATCTTACTCTCAATATTTGTTAGTTTGATTTCAGGTTGATTAGCACCATTATGATTTAAATTTTGCAAATTGACTGAGTTGCCTCCTGTTGGTAAGATGAGGTCTTGTCCTGGTTGTACCTCCATTAGCGATGGTCGAGGTTTAGTATGCTGAAAAACACAGTGAGGTTTGCGACATCCAGTAGGCTGTGTTTCGAACCAGCATGGAATGGCCGTTCGCTTTATATTGGGTTCCATATGTCGAAAAGGGCAATTTAAATCTTTGCAGCGTCCAATACGCCATAATTCACAGACAACTTCAGATCCAAGTGCGAGATCGCAATGTCGAAATGGACACTTTTTTCCCTAAACAAACAAGCAAACAAATTAGTTCATTTAAGATGAAAAAGGCATCATCGATAAATACCTTTGTACAGGTAGAATAGTAATAAAAGTAGCAATCGTTACTTTTGTCCATGACTATAACAGAGAAACTTTGTACTTTGAAGAGCTTGTTTTGGTGAACAAAACTAATGAGTTGAGAAGTAAGAGAAGTGTGGGCATGTAGAATAGAATCGAATATTGCAGGCAGCAGCTGCTCCTGTGACCGAGCGATCGACCATCGATGCTCCATGCGAGACATCGATAGTTTGTAGGCCAGTGGACCACTGTGGTGGGCCGTCCACTAGCACAGTCAGTGGCGCAACTAGCTCGACCAACTGTCAATGCACGCAATTTGTTGCTTTTGCCATTTTAGTTTACTAATCATTTCAGCTGGTTATATGTTTTGACCATTGCCCCATCGTGATGCAATCGCTATACTGCTTGTCTGATAATATAACATTCATTTAAGATAAAATGGATTCGACCGGCGATATCTATAAGGAGACCATCGATTACATCAAACAAATCGAAAAGGAAATTGTTTTCTCCCTTGATGATAGTCATCTTGAATTGGACGGCTGTATTACCTCAAGGGATATAAACTCATATTGTGATATTTTACTTGATAAAATTAGCAAGGAACTTTACATAACGTCAAGTTTAGAAAAAGATGATCTAAATTCTGATTTTTTTCTGAATCAAGTTGTAACAAATAATAATTTTTTGCCTTCTGACAATCAACATGTGTCGTCAACATTTGTCGATGCACATTCCAACAATGAAAACAAATTGTCTACTCTACATGCGGATAAGGATTTTCCGTCGAATATTGATAAAATAACCAACTATCGCTACAGTTTTTACGATAACTCTAACAAAATTTCCATCTATATTGCTTCTTCTTCTATGATAGATCAAATAGTATGTCCGCATGTTTATGAATTATTTTTAATTATTTTAATTATTAATTTATTTTGTATAGTTAAAAGGAAATAATTCGAAATATGATTTTAATAAGAAAGAAGCTTTTTGTTCAAACATTTTTGGATGCCATCCGAGCTCAATTCAAACCAATTCGCGTGGTTTTATTCTTCCAGTATTTATTGAAAATGCTTTAGTTTACTTATCCAAATTTGGTTTATCATCTGTTGGGATATTCAGGAAGTCAGGCGTCAAATCACGAATTAATGCGCTCAAAAAACAAATTGAAGATGATGAAACAATTGATTATAATTCACTTTGCGTTTACGATGTTGCTGATTTAGTGAAGACATGGCTCAGGGATCTTAAGCCACACTTAATTAATGTTGATTTGATTGAGTCTTTTGTGAATTCCAAAGAAAATTTCTCCTTGTGGCAATTATCCGATTCTCATCGGTACTTGTTGTTTGTGGTACTTAAATTTTTATCCGATGTATCGTCGCATGCAAAGCAAAACCAAATGACTGCTCTCAACATTGCAATTTGTTTTACTCCTTCACTTTGTGAATGTGAAACTGAGCATCACATTCTAAACGCTCAGAAGTGCCTTGAATATTGCATTGAAAATTTTGAGTCTTTATTTTACATTACCATAAATCCAATTGTTTCCAAAGTACCTTCCTTGCTGAATCGTCATACCGCGACAGCGATCATAAATGCAGGTCCTCAAGACATTTTACATAGAATTCTTTATGAAAGGTTTGAATTTATTCTTTGAACTTCAATGTTATATAATTTATTATTATATATTTATTTTATTAGGAATGTAATCGATCCTTTGATTTCGGAATGGGCCATTAAAGATCAAAATAAGAATGGGGATGTTTTCGAAGCAAATTTTCAATTTAGCTCATTTTTACCAAATAAAACATTACTGTTTAAACGAAACTGGACAATATCAAATAATAAGTCTATTGTATTGGAAGAATGTGCAGATCTCTTCAACTCTACCTGGCATTTAAAGCTAAACGGACAAGGCCAAACTCAAGTTATTCACGAATTGGAATTAGACTTAAGGTATTTGATATTTTTTTAAATCACAAATTTACAATTCCCAAAATAGAGGATTTTCCCGCAAATGGTACGAAACAACATTTGCAGTTATTCATGACAGTCAACTTAAACAGCTAACCTCGTCGTTTGAATTCCACCACCCCGACCCAAACATAAAACTGCTAATTTCCGAAGTATAAAAATAAAATTTTAATATAGTGGTATATATAAAATATGTTAATTGACGTGCATATTCTAAAGTAATGGTGAAATATATCGAGAACGGAATATAAAATGTTCATGACAAATGGAAATATAATAACAATGAATATATAACACAAGCATGCATCATTTAGTTCTGGTCTTTGCAGGCGTTACAGAAAAAGCTAATATTCTCAACAACTTCCGGATTTACAATGTCTTGACATATTTGATGGAACCAATCTTTACACTTGTCACAAAACACCCAATTGAGATGTTTTCCTATAAAATAGAAAGTTTCAGTTTGGCCAACAGATTGTAATAATAACTTACCATTGGGTTTGACACATTTGTCTTTCATTGCACATGTTTCATAGGCATAATGGTAGTTGATTTCGCCATCGGAATTCAAGTCAGCGTCTTCATTAGAGACAACCTTTTTCAGTTTCTTCCCTTTTGATTCCGAATTAGTGCTTTTCCTCTTATTTATCATGCCAGAGTAATATAAAACAGTTTTTCTGTTGGGACTAAATTCAATTGATTATTAATTGATTAAATCGTCATATAGAAATAGTTACTTAAGTGCAGTAAAAATCCTCCATAGAGAAGCTATCTCTTCAAGATCTACACCCAAGATGTAAACTTGGTTTAATAGGTTTTCCAAAATAGTTTTGATTTCATCTGAAATCATGCCTATGTCTGTAAAAATATATTTAAATTATGTTTGTAAATCAATTAGGGAGAATTACCTTGGGAGCTGTCTGTATAAAGTGCCTTCAACTCAGGATAGTTTTTAAATTCTTGGTGAAGCTCTATAGTCCATCCTTGGATTCTTTCTCGATAACACTTGAACAATTCGCCTTCAATAAAACGGAGAGAAAGTTTTCGCAAATCACTCATTAATGTCTCTATCTCCTCTAGTTTTGGTCTTTTCCCGCGACTACATAAACAACAGACGAACAGTTGCTTCGTGTTGATTTGTTCATTTCGTTTGGTGCTTTGCTTGTCAATTACACAATTATAGTGGAACCAATCTAGGCACAGCTGACATTCAATCATATAATCTTTAATTTCTTTGCCGCAAATGCAAAATTTCTCTGAAAAGTCTGCAGCATTTCCATTAGTTTCCATTAACTCCATAAGCCTTCTTCGGTTATTATTCTTTTCTCTCAGTCCTTCAAAAAATACAGATTCTTTATGTACAAAATCGACATAAAGAGTTTTTATTTTGTTATTCGAAAAGTCATCTTTCAGTTCATGTTCAAAAGTGCTTTCCCGATGTTGACCTTTTCGAATAAGCATAAGATAGAAGCTTCTGGAAGTTAAGTTGTTATTGGAATCAATGGTTCGTGGGATTATGGCGTCGATTGGACGATAAAACTTGAATTCACCGTCAATCATAACATTAGTCAAATCATCAATCCATGATTTTGAATTTGAAACTAATGTTTCTAGTAGAGAAAATCGTTCAAGTTTGCAATCGATTTTTCTACCACTTTCCACTAATTCTTCAACATTTTTAAGTAAAGGCGTCTTCTCATTAGAGTAATTTTTCTGAATGTGACAATAAATCTTGTTAGCACTTTCGTTCCACTTCTTAGCCTGATTAATAATGCGGTTTAATTTAGAATAACTAGGTTCAAAATTTATTTTTTTCAGTTTAGCATTATCATTACACCAATTCAAGAGGCTATTTAAAAACTCAAATGAGGGCTTCATACATTTTTCGTTATTAGAGGCACTGTCGTCAGTTTCATAGTTCAGTGCTTTGTTCGCTTTTTCTAACCACATGGAACCTTCTTGGTAACTTCGTCTCAGAAATTCGATTTTACTCAATACATCAGATGAGTTGGAGGGTATTTTCAAACCTATGTCGATGAGTTGTTCAATATCAGTTAGTTGAATTAAGTCACTTTTTTCCAATTGGGCATTTTTATCAAACCAGTCTAATTCTAAATATTTCGATTTTAGTTGTTCAAGTTGAAAGCCAAAATCAACAATATTAATTGATTTTGTTTGGTCGACTATATCTTTTAATTCGCATGCCTTCGAATTGTGACAAGGGCCTAAGTGTTTGATAATTAAAGCGACGATTGTGTTAACTTTTTTATATAGAGCATTCAAATCTTCTTGCTCAGGAATACGGCAATGAAGATCGTTGACTTTGTTGACAAATGACCTAAATTGTTCATATTTTAATCGACAAGATAATTTTCGCACTTCGGAGTTGAATTTAATTAAATCTTTAGAATATTCAGACAGCTTTGATGCATTTATAAATTGAGTTTTTAAAGTTAAATATGGTTCCATTGGAAAACGATTGAATTTATTTTGTTCCGCAAATTCTAATAGGCACTTGAACTCTCCTAAAGATGCCTTTTCTTTGAACCTACTAGCTATAGATATTGAATTACTATTATTTATATCCAAAACAGCAATACCTTTAAGAAGACTTGTCGCCTTTCTTGACCACTCTGAAAAATTAGAAATGTAGAGGTTTAATTTTTCAACCAAAATTTTCAGTTCATCCATGTTATATCGAAAAAGAACGGTCATATTGTCGGTGGGACAGGTTGGACACAAATTTAAATAATGATGAAGGCAAACAAACTTGTCTAAATGAAAAACAAATATATCAATGAAAGGAATATGAAATTGAAAATTATACATACCCTTGCTGCAAGCACAACGTATTGCAGATAGAAAGCATGTCGTTTTACAGTATGAACACTGGCGTTCGTCATCAATTTTGTTTTCAAGCTTATCTGATTGAGTGCTTTCAAGACCCATGCCCATACCCAGCATATCCATTCGCAAACTTCGTTCAGTATTGACCATTTGAACTATGTCTTTGTAAGTGGCAATGGCCAATCTCATCTCTAACTCACTAGGCTCATCTGCCATTTTGCAGATTAGCTCGTCATGGCTGAACACGGGATAACGGCCAAACTCGGCATAGTCGGCGATGGAGCGACGACCAATTGGCAACCAATCAGATGAAGCAAAATTAACTGCTTCTGCAAAATTAAAGCCTTGATTGAAGCCCGAATGATATGAGCGTGGAAATGTCACTATGAATTGGCCAGCATCTTGATTGGCTTTGAAAATCTAGCGAAGAGAATGTCAAACGGCAACAAAAAGCATAAATCAATCAATTACCGGAACTTTATATTGATCTAATAAACCAGGATTGCAAGTTGTCACAAGGTGATGTAAAAGATCGGGTTGAACCTTGAACAACTCTGGTGCTATTTTCTTCATAGCATTCTCAAAGTCTTCAGCATTTATGCCCGGTACTCCATACCAAGTTTTTGTTTCGCCCCAATGTAAATAATTGATTGAATATGTCCAATGGTCCTCATTGTGCCAGCAAAAAGCTGAGAAACACATTCCCACGTACATCCAAGGAATAATCATGCCATTTATGTTTGTATTGATATGCTTAAAGACACTCCCGTTTAATGTTGGCAAGTTATTCAAATTCCAAGGCGAATTAATATATTCCTAAATGAAAGTAAAATGATGATCAATGAAACAAATAATAGAAAAGAAACAAGTTACCATATCATCATCTAATAAAAATTTGGACGATTTTGTAGGGAAGCCACTTCCATAGTCATTGGTATGCAAATCAGCTCCATACTCTACGTTTATATTATTTTCGAAAGAAGACACTATCCGCCAAAATTCTTTCTCAACATCTTGAGGAGACACTTTCTAAAAAAGAAAATTTTAAATTATAAAAAAATCTTTTATGATTATCATTACAAATGGAGGACAATCGAAATATTCGCGCTTAAATTTTTTAGCCATATCTCCAAATTCCGCAAGTGTGTAAGTCTTGTACGATTGAATAAACCCAAATTCTTTGGTGAAAATTTGCGGAAGAGTAGGCATAACTTTCGAAAGACAATGATGGCAATGCCACTGACCTAAAAGTGAAATTATATCAAAATTATTTTTTTTGAACGCATAAATCTTGTAAATAACCTTTGGATGTTTCAGTAAATTGGGGAAACAGGCATAACTTATGATAATCCTTCTGACATCTATTGCAGTGAAGAATAGTATTTGTCTGGCCTATCTCATTACAGTTGTAACAGGTTTTGACTTTTTGAACACTGTCTTCGGTTGTAACTCCTGGCATCTTAGGGCCTGCACCAAATACTTGCAACTTCTTCAACTCGGTATTATGTGGATCAAAACTTTCATTTGAGGCTATTTCAATTTTGACATCAGTTTCACTTTTATCCATTGGTATAGAATGGCCGTTTAATTTCATGTCTTTCATGGATTGTGTTGTTATGTCAACTTCCTTAACCTATTGATACACCAACAAATTTCTATTTGAAAACAACTGGTATAAATACCTCTGGGGCTATATTCGCTCCACTATTATAAACATCATAAGGAAACAAATATTTCTCGTAAGTTGACCGTAATGAACTTGCGCTACTTTCTGTAAATTAAATTTCCATAAATTCAAATTCTCAAAAAATATCTCAGCATGGTTCGTTCAACTTACTATTATAGCTCATTCTGTTAGCAATTTTTGCCCATTTTCTATCTCGAGTGCATACTTCATAACCACCTTCATCTTCAACAATACGATGTAAGGTGTAAAGGTCGAGTATTTTTTTCTCCAATGTAGGAACTCTCAGACTTACACCCTTAATATAGAAATTAAAAATCAATAATTATGAAAGAAGTAATAATAGGCAACAAACTTGTAAGTCCCAAAATTTGTGAATTCGATCATGAAAATGCAATTTGACTCTGGTCATTGCTTCAAGCTCACTCAACCGTTGAATACGGGGGGTAAAATGAAATTCGTTGGGATCGATATTAAATGGCACCAAATATGTCTAAAAATCAAATGTACATTAAGAAATGAATGATATGAATATGTATAAAACGAACCGGAGGAGGAATTATTTTACAAATTCCGAAAGGTTCAGCCTTGTCCCTAATTTTGTCGATATACTCCAGAGGGCCCATGGCAAATTCTTCAGGTGTAGGATGAAAGACAGGACATTCTGGTGGTGATTCAAATTTAAACTCCCTAAGCTTTTCTAAGTTCACTTTGCCAGTTGGTGTGATGTAGGGTCGTAGAACATTGGCTTGTGGTGGACCTGGTGGACCTGGAGGACCTGGTGGAAGTGGTGCTGGTGTCGATAAAGGAGTTGCCATCTTGCAATCAATCTGTTTGGAGTCCATTTAAGGGATGAGGTTACCTAGGGTATAACATGGAAACTTGCTGTAGGGACACACGATGCAATCAACACAGAATCAATAGCAAACAAAAGCTCTCCTTTTCTTTCTCTCCTCACTCGCTCTCTCGCTCTCTCTCTCTCTTGCAGTGGTGAGACAAAGTGAACACAAGCTCAAATGCACGCCTGCCCGTCTAAACGTACGTGAGCTGAAGCTTGCCTGTGAGGGCGCACATGGCACTGATGGCAGTTTGAGAGATGACGCAAATGAACTCTCCGAATCGAACATGGCCGTACTGACATGACAGTGGCCATCATGGGTCCAACAGAAGGCACTCAACTCCACTCGATCCCTTGCACCCACACCACCCCACTGCTAATTGACCGAACAATTGATCGATCATACATGGGCCATGGCCCATGTCGTGCCATGGCATCCATTCACTCAGACCCACAGTCACACTGGTATCGGCTTATTCCCGTAGGAACGGTTCACTAGGTAACCTGAGTTTGTATTGCACCAATACAGATGGCGATTGAACTCTCAAATTGAGCTCATTTTCTGGTTTACCTATTGAATTGGAGCCAAATTGTTCAATAAATAAATATTTATTTAATCAGACAACTTAGTTGGTGTATAAAAAGGAAAATCAATGAAAGATGCGATGCAATGCAATGGTGGTGAGATGCAACAATAATGGGTGGATGAGTCTTTCAAGTAGTCTTGCGATGAGCAAATGTGTGGTGATCTTTTGGTGATAATTTGTTCCGTTTTGGAGTGATCATCGATCTGGGTGGCTTCGCCACTACTACCTTAATGAATTTGTGCAAGACAACATTCACTTAATACAACTAATGTTATAGCTCGGTGTGAAAGTGTTTGTGAGTGTGTGTGTGTGTGTGTGAACATGTACAGAGTTAGATTATATTAAACATCACAGCAAAGTCTGCCAAAATAATAAATAGTTTCCATGTCTTTAAGTTCAAATTAGAACCGGATAAGTATTTACATTTAATAGAAATTACTTCCATTTGACTATATGGTCGGTCTGTGGATAGATAATCGATTTGGCAGCAATGAGATATAAAAATAATAATAATGAGCCTACAGTAATTGCAAAAAAATCCTAAATCACATCCGAGATCAAGATTAGTTTGTTTGTTTGTTCTATGCTCTTTGGGGGCTCTAAGGCTCAGTTTTTGTATCTTTGATATTTCGAGGTGTGCTTTCCGACCAACGTCTTATGGAGGTGTTTACTTTAGTCAAATAGTCATTTGTTAGTGAAGACTTTTTCATTGACGAAGCGTCAAAACTGTGACTAGAATTGGAAAAGGACGAGGATGACTGAATGTCGGCTAGGAAGTCGTTTCGCTTCAGCTTGAAGGAAGTCTTGAAGCCGTCAATGAAGGAGCGCTTGGACAGCTTGGATGGACTGGTTAAGTTTCGTTCGTTCATGTCACCACTTGTGAGAGCACTGACCGTGACATTTTTCCTGCTCTCACCTCTGTGCTCCAACGGGGAAGGACTGATGCATTTGTTCTTCTCTTTCACTTTGTTCGAAACGCGCACCGATTTGGAAGTGTTTGTATTACCTAGTGTCGAGGTCGATGGCTTCGACTTGAGAAACTTAGTATCCTTATGCACAGCATGGGGATGAGACAGTGTTTTCCGTAATGAAGGATTCCAAAGAGTACAAAGCTCTGGTGCAGAACTTTGAAAATGAAAAAAAAATACAAATAAAACAAATCACAAATTAATATGAAACTAATGCACAAAAAGGTTGGTTTGGGAAGAAGATCGAAGGGTCGTCGGGGGGAAAGCAAATAAATGTACTTTACCATAAACAAAACAAGGGGCAACCAATAAACAATACCAATTAGACTTAGTGATCAGAACAAGCAAACGGACCAAATTAAAAGTCGGGTAAAATTGGGCTGGTTGGATTGTTTGGAAGGATTAGGTGCAATGCCACATGACAGGAGACTATGCAACAAACATAGACTGCTCACATTTCCTTTGTCAGTTCTTTTTGATATGCAATCGGCGACTGTAAAGCTCGTAGGAAGTCGAGTTGGGTATCGAGAATGGCACGAATGTTGGAAACCCACTCCACCGAGTCCTCCTTTGTGATGCCTTCGCACAGAAAGGCAAGACCTTCCTGCTGAGGGTCTTTCGACTTCAGAATGAACTTGCCCTCGTCGAGGCATTCATTTTTCTCTATCAAAGACATTTTGTTCACTTGCAGATGATTCTTGTAGATATAGTTTGGATTGGAAAATTGAGTCTTCTGACCCACAGAATCACTGAAAATTATGATTTGTTCGAAAAGAAAAACTTGGCGTTCTTTCAGTTTGATCGAAGTAAAGTTGAGACTGAATCCACTACCCATGGCTACATCAGCCACCATCAACAGTCCTTGTTGCAATAGCTTTCCTTGAGCAGATATCTTGCCTTCAAAATTCTGCAACCTGCTCACCATCATCATGTCGTTGGCTGTTTTCGGTACAACGTGCATTATGTGTACAGCTTTGCCTAAGTCTTCAGATTCTTTCTCGAGACCAGCCTTCTGGGTATATTTCAACATGTCACGTAATAATAGCTGATATTTAGTAATACGCTGAACAGGCTGGATCAAAAGATCTGGTAGCTGTAGTTTGTGACCTAGTTTCTGTCGCAAATCCTAGAAAAGAATTTACATTGATTTCATCAATCAAATCACATTTCACGTCTCGATTTTCAAAGCGAGATTAATGACAAACCTCGAAAAATGTGTCGAGGTATTCAGAAACGATATATTCGGATTTGGGTTTGTTCTGGCAATACACCACATACATGTTGAGTCTGCGCTCATATTTCCGAAATATTTTTCCTAGTCTTTCTGGCTCTACAAGGCACTTTTCAATTTCGGGCAGAAAGTAACTAGACAAATGGAAAAGGTTAGAGAAATAAATTACAAGAGTTGTACTATCACGTACTCCTTGTGCCAGTCATAGATGGCCTCGATATTGCCAAATATGATTTTCTCTTTGCCATTTTTCAAATCTTCAGGTATTTGGATGTCACCAGTTTCATTCCTCAACACATTGACATAACCATCAACAATCAGGCCTAAATTATTGACATAGTCCTTTTCTGTTTCTATTAATTCTGTGAGGACATATTTGCGTTTGGTGAGAGCTCGATCTTTTTCACTTTCAGGACTTTCTTCTGCTTTAACATCGCTTTGGTCTGAAGTTGACACATCTTTATCATCAAGTGTCAAGTTATGTACCATATCATCCACCTGATTCAAGTGAATAAATGAGGCTCTATTAGATGGAAAGTACTACTCACCGTGTCATTGTCTTGTAATGAGTCGTTTTGAGTGGACATGATAGTTTGATAGCTGTGCTCTTGAATTTTCATAGGCGGAGGTATATCGATCTCTGCAATATCACAATCTTCCTCGGTGACGTCTGCAGGAGTGATCACCGATTGCGCGTTATTGGGCAAAGTCGTGGTTGGCTTTGAAGCGTTGATTTCCGTGCTTTCCAAAGCTGCCTTATGATTTTCTATGTCATTAAGCTATGACAAACAAAGTAGAGTGGAAATTAGAGAGTATGCAAACACCAATCATTAAGCTAATTAGTATTACTTTAGAAACGGAGGTATTTGTCGTTATTGCAGCTGTCGTGGTTGTGGCCGTGCTGGTACAGCCAAAGTTGCTAACCGCACTGGGCGCTATCGTGGTAGTGATGACGCTAGACACTTTAGTGCTATTGTTGAAAGATTTTTCCACTTTGCTTTGACTCAATTTGCGGACAGGATTGGTGATCCATTTCTTGAATACACCGCGCTTTTTTGATGAGTTCTCAATGTTGCCGGCTCCGTCTGTGAATACTGCTGAGGGATCTGTAACGCAAAACTGTCAATGAGTGGAAAACTATTTGGCACAGGATAATTGACAGAGCAGGAAGGAACGTAAACCTGTGCATTGAACAAATCGATGACTGTCAGAAGCAATTCTTTGAGCATGATTATGCCGTGATTGGCAGACATGAAGCGGACAGCAGAACATGTAAATAGAGATTAACAAGTTCGACTAAATACTCCAAACACGGTTACAAAATGCAACTCAATTCGAATGCGATTCATACAGATGGACATCAAGCACATATACACAGCATACACACACACACTCACTACACACACAACACACCGAGGACAACAAGGGCAATAACGGTAAACGAAGTCCGCGTGAGACAAAGAGAACTGTGCCCAATCCAATTTGGAACCGATATCAAGTGTTGGCCATTTGAAGCCGTGTTTGGCCGTGGCTGGAGGGGCTCAATGTTTGCTTGAGGATATGTCCCTCAGTGGAGATAGAAAAAGATTTGCTACTTTTCTCATCTTTAAAATGGCTTCTCTCTTAATCTTATTTGCGTTGAGATGATATGAAATGAGATGCAAAGCATAGCCAAACAGTGGGATCTCGTTAAAGCGCGCAGATGATCTTTTTTCTCTATATAAGAATGCCTATATATGCATCTCTGTAGAATATCACACCACGGGATCCCTTCTAGTTGCCTCTGTCGCTGTCTATGTCAGTGTCGGTCTCTTTGCCACTCTCCCACTCACTCACACACTGGCAAGCTGACTCAATTGGGTTCAGTATGTTCTGCAAACAAGCAAATAAAACATAGAATGCATACACTGAGTGACACATGCGAATGCGGCAGTGGATAGAGTTGAAGAATACAAGTTGAGCCAAATGAAAACATGTCATTAGGAGACACATTACCGCGCGGACTGGCAGATTATGTCATTAGCCAAATCTGGTGACAATTTAAAACGTGCCTAATCTCGTTGTTTATGCTAACTAAACAAACACATTGCACTGGATAATAGGTCAATTGGGCGATACATCTGACAGTTTACATTTGACATAGCCAGCAAAATCAGTGGCACTGCCCTATATATTCCACACAGATACAAGTATTAAGCACTAGCACATGAACTGTAACTATGGTGAATGGTTGAGAAAAGCACAAATAGCAGCAAAACAAATTGTTTACCTTCCGAATCCATAGACGATTTTAGAGACATGATAGATGTCTTGAGAGGATACCTTAAAATATTTATAGGTATCAAACCTTCCTGTTGAGTGCTGTGCAGTCGTACAAGACACAATTCTGGCACAGAGGCAAGTTTGCCCTCGACGATCTCCACTTTTTGCCCGATGCAAACAGGCAGATAGCTTCCGATTGTTGTAGACGGCAAAGTGGCAATCTTTTCAGGAGAAAAGTCCTCCTTCACCCAAGCGTATTCATAATTTATCTGAGAAAGAACAATTGACAATTACAACTGAAGGAAGAAGACACCATGCAAGTTCAGGCCGCAATAGCAATGACAAGTGATGAGAAAGGTGGCAGAATGGTTCGCAGCTGATGGTAAACACTGCACTTACTGTAGAGACATTCTGACGATTGGAACCAATAAAGAGAACAAATTCAGAAAAACAATAAAACTAACAGAATGGCTCATGGATAAAAGCTGAATGGCACAAACGGAAAGTACAGAAACGATAATTGTGAAATGCTAAAAAATAAATGAAATTCAAAGAGCAGTTCAGTGAGTGAGCCTTGTGAGATATAAATAATTTAAATGCTCAATAAAATAGGCAAAATGACAATTGGGCTGTCTGCTTTGAGGCTTTGGCCACTGACATGCACCAACCATGCGCCATTAGTGATCTAGATCGGTGGAGAGTCGCGGAAATAGACAACTGGCAATGGCCATGAATGGAACAGCAGTGACGAGCACGACATTTAATTGATTGTATAAGCCACTGTCTGTGCTGTCACCTTCAATTCAATTATTGATTGTAGCTGCATTCGCCTATCGCCACAATCACTCTATTAATATATTACTAAGATCATTGCAGTGACGACCGGGGAATGGCAATTATGTGCCACAAACCAATTGGACAACAAACATACCTTTTCGCTGTCGGTTGTGTTGCCCGAGCTGTACGAGGCCAACGAGGTTCGCTCTTGGTGATCGGCGCTGTTCAATTCGTCGTAAGCAATATCATCTAAATCACTGTGTCAAAGAGGAAACATTCAATTAGCAATTGGCACTGTGTGGCATGGGAAGGCATACGAGACGTGCCATCAACTAAATAAACATGCACTACTTCGATAAACAAAACAAGCAGTAAATTGCACTGGCACAATTAACTTGCCCAAACATGCATAGACACATTTATGGGTAGACAATATTAATTACCAGCCTCAATGGCGACTAATTCACTAATATTTACTATCACATTGTTTACTGTTTATTACTACATACCGACTAGTGCGGTTGCTGGCTTGCGTACTCTTCAAAGTGCTGTTGGTCGACGTTTTCGATGATTTGAGCAGATTCAGAGTAGAATACAAAAACGTGTCGTGCTTCAGCTGCTTCAGCTTCTTAACCCAACTCTGTTTGATGTCAATATTTTGGGCTTTAAGGGTGATCTTAAAGTCAGATAGGTGGGACAATCGGCCTGTCCAAATTTGAAACTTGAGCTCATCCCCATCGATGTTTTCCGTTAGATTGAACTCATGAGTCATAAGTTTGTTTTTGTACATGTACTTCGATTTGCCGCTACTGTCCCGAATTTCTTTAGAGAATATGATATGCATTTCAAATAAAAACAATCGTCGGTCGCGACCCTTTTTGAATACTGATTTTGAGTCGAACACAACAAAGACGTCCTGTAATATGACTTCTCCCAACTGGTCAGGAGAGATGTCACAGCCATCAAGGTTGCTGAAATGCATTGCATCATTAGCCTTCTTGGGTACACGTAACATCACTTCTAGGCCATCCTTGATTTCTCCTTGTCCCTCATCACAACAAGACAAAAGATCTTTGAGTAACAATTGATATTTGGTAATTCTTTGAACTGGCTTGATCAGATATGCATCAATGGGATGAAGAATCGAATACTTTCGACGCACATCGTCGAAATACGGTCCATTATACTGAACCAAAAGATAATTTGAGTCCTGTTTGTTTTTGCAATACTGAACGTAAATATCAAAGCTTGATGACCAAGTCAAGAAACAATGGCCTACATCTTCAGGAATTTGCTCATATTTTTCAAGTTCTTTTAAAAATATCCTAATATGAAAGTCATTAATTAAATTAAACTTGTACATATACAGTTAATCAATTACCTGTGATGAAATTCGTAAATTTGTTCGATATTTCCAAACAAAAGATTTTCTTTGCCCATCAAAGTGGGTGGTAAATTATCACAAGATCGAAAATCTTTCAAATAAGTATCAATGCACAATTTGAGATCTTCAACGTAGGTCTTTTCGGTACGTAGCAATTCGGCCATGATGTAATCCTTCTTGCGGACTGATTTTCTATTTTCATTACTCTGGCCGATGATATCTCTCACCGAGCTATTTTGGCCATTCTCCTTCAATTTCGTATTTGAATCGTTGTCGAGTTTTATAGCTTGATCGATCCTTCCAGAAAAGTGGCATTGCTTTTCATTCAACGATATCTTGTAGTTGTCCAATTCTTTGGAAAAGTCTTTATACGATTGATTTACATAGGAAACCCACTTCTTGATGGCCACTTCATGGGAGTGTCCCTTTTCAATTAAATTATCTGCTAATTGACCTAAAAGTAACACTTTCTCTTTGCATTCGTTCAAATAAAGGTTGAAATTATTAAATTCCTTTGCTAGCTGTTCAAGTTGTTCTTGAGAGCAGTTTTCTTTAAAGAACTGTTTCTTTGTTTCTATAAAAGGAAATCCGGTCTCATTGATCCACTTTAGTGCCTGTTTGGAACTATGTTCCACCAGAATGTACTGTTTACAGTGGTCCAATCGCTTTTTCTTTTCCGCCCAATACTCGAGAACGGCATTTTCTTGTTTTAATAAATCGTCCATGATTGACTTAATGCGACTTTCCGCATTCTGATAAGTGGCACTTGAGTAGTTAGGAGAATAGTACTGGATGCACCGAGAGATGTACTTGAGGAAATTCTCCGCGTTTCTTCTGGCAAGAGTACAAGCTTTGAGAAAAGCTTCTTTCTGTTCGTGATGTTTGGTGATTTGACAAGAAAGCGCATTCTCTTCAGAATTATCCAAGCTCTTAATATTTTCACAAGTTATGTTCAACCGATTAGCACCACAAAAATCTTCCCCTCGTTTATATTCATTCTGAAGACTGTTTAGAACAGAGCAAACCTGTTCTATCGTTTTGAAAAAATTGATCGAAGTCAAGACCAGCTTGTGACGATCTTCGGCGTGTGTCATGAGGCTTTGCCACTTTTTGGATAATTCACTTGAGATCATTTGGATTGCATTAGAATTATTGTGGTTTGATTGCACTAGAGAATCTGCTTTTTGATGAAGATATATGGCACGACAATGGGTTTTCTGTAACGATATTTATTAAATCATTAAATAAATATTCCATTGTTTACTTTTGGTTATATATTACCTCAATAGCCTCTTGAAATTGTTCATGATCTGCTTTTAAGTTTTCCGCTGTTTGTAGGGAAGTTGGTATGTAGAAAGAACTCTTGAGCATTGACTCTCCATTTCGAATCCAATTCATAATCTGATCAACATTAATTTGGAAGTGACCAAATTGGATTATTTGCTCAAGTTGTTTTCGTCTTAGCTCATGAACGTCTTCCATATCAATTTCCTTCTCTTGTAAAAACTTGATGACCTTCTGAATCAGATCGTGAGACGATTGCTCGTGATTGATCATAATTCGAAAGTTACATGATTCCAATAACTAAAAAAATTATATATTATAGAGTAAATATAGAATTCCTTCTATGAAATGTTATAACAAACCTGGTTCAGTTCTTGTCCACAATGAATTGCCTCAAACACTGTGGTCTGAAGTCGATTAAACTTGTCATTGACTGTGGTAAAAGCAGTTTCGAATGACTGAACGTCTGTAATAGTAAAATGAAATTGCCTTGCTTCATCATGGTGCATCATCTCCTTTTGAATATCCACAATCCATTTTTCAATTTGCGAAGTAATACTCAATGCATCCTTTTCGTAAAGTCTTAATTTGAGACAAATTTCATGCTTGTACTGTTGACTATTCCACAGATCCTCAAATTCAGGCATGAGACATTTCAACTTTTCAATACTACTTTCAACAGTAGTGATCGAGGAAGACAATGAATGATAAGATTCTTCGGAAAAGTCAAAATTCTCTTGGTGATGAGCGTTGTAATTTTTAAGTTCAGTCAACAGAAGCTTTCCTTTTGCGATGGCGTTCTCAAACATGCCTTTGATATAATTACGTTGGTACACTAAATTGTCAATCACTTTTTGAATTATATCTTTATTTTCAGGTACTTCAAGTGGAGAAGCGCAAACTTGATTTCTTAAGTCAGAAACAAGGTTGTTGATGTCTTTGTCCAAAGTGTAGAAATTTACCGACAAGTTCAAAATATTGCGTCGATGTTCGACACGCTTGGCAAAATTGTTTATATTACTTTGCAGTTGCCTTGCAACTTCACTAATTTCCTCTGAATTGCACTCTCCGGTACGAGCTAATTCCTCTGCAGCAGCTAATAGCTTTTCCGCGTTGGTGTAAGTGTTCTGAGCGACCGTCTCAAAGTGATTATGGCTCTTTTGCAACATTTTCGCTTTGGACAAATTTTTACCAATTCCTGGATTTTTATTTAAGAACCCATTTCCATGATTGTTAATCCATTCCAACACTTGACGCACGTCGTCTTGGAATAAAGCCAATGCGAGCCTTTGGTGCAATTTGACCTTTTTGAAATGCCATATCGAATCCACATTTTGTTGAATCACATCTAAACTCTTCATCATTGCCATTATATTATTCAAGCTCTCGGTGTAATCGCGATAAAATTGGTGAGCAAAGTTTTCATGACTTATGACTTCGCTGAACTTTTTATATAAATGTTCAATTTGAGTAATCAACTTTTTACTGCTTAAATGACATTCATTGTAATTGTAATACAATTTCTCAAAAAAAGACTGAATTTTCTTCACCAATGACTCTAATTCACTCACATCCAGGCGATATGAAAACAAATTTTGGTTATCACATAGAGATCGAAAAGTGCTCTCCTGTTTGGTATAATTTTCGATGTTGTTATAGAAAGCCGATGTAATGGAGAGAAGAAGATTTCGCTGATCGAGTATTGAAGCAAACTCTTGCCATGAACGATCGAGTTTTGAAGTAATTTGATTGATAAGCGACACTGAATTGTGGCCACCTTGAATCATGTTCTTGGCTACTTGGTGTAGCTTAGTTATGTTCATGCAGACGTTGCGCGATGCAGTAGCAAACTCGCCATGTTTCTCTTGCAACTCTTTGATATTCAGTGTGTTGCCTATCACAATAAAGCTTCTCATAAAAATCTCTTTGTTGTCCAATAGCCACTCTAACATCTTATTGGCGTCAGATTCATAAAGCAGCAATTGCAGATGCTGTTCATACTTAATGCGCTTCATATTCCAGAGATGATTTAAATTATGCTTACACATATGGATTTCGTTTACAATTTGAAATATCTTAGAGATTGCAGTCTCGACATCTGGATTGAAAAATTTATTGTTCAAAATATCACGATTGTAAGATTTATTCTGCTTCAAAAAGTGAAGATTCGTGTCGTGCATAAAGAAACTTAATTTGGCCAAAAGCTGTTGTACTTCAGAATCAACTTCATCTACAGGAATTTCAGATATTTTCTTTTTCATAATTTTATGATCTTCAATAGCATTGTTGATAAAATTCAAATCATTTGTATAAGAAATTTTTGTGAGTTCCCCTTTCATTCCAAGCATTATGCAATAAACTTTGGCAACTCTTTCCATGAAAGATTCAATAACAACTCTAGAATTAATCCAGTTGATATGATCGTAAGGATAGCTGCCGCTTTCGACCTCATTGGTAAGTTGAGTAAGGTGGATATATTTCGAAATTGAATCCACAGAAATTAACACAGTCTGAAATAGAATTTAATTATTATTATTATTATCATTAATCTAATATTGAAAGTTAAAGTTACCTCAAATTTGTATTTGGCGCTCCCAAGACTAGTTCGTTGCTTTTGCCAAAAGTTGTCTGGCTTTATAATGTAAGTGGTGTGAATTTTTCCAGGAAAATTTTCATCTAATACTTTTAAAATTGGCTTTATGGTGGACCATGTAGTACCACGCATGTCAATAATAACACAGAACTCAAGCGCTTTCGATTCATCGCTAAAAATAAAATACAAATATAAACAAAGGTGAAGAGAAGGAAAGAAGATACAAACCTTGGAATTGTGGAAAAATAATTGAGAATGATTTTCAAATTTTCGATATTAAATTTATCGGTTGGTTGTCGTGATGGAAAGAAAATGACAGGTCCGCCTCTAAGATCTCTGCCACCTGGGGAAAGTAATAAATCAATCAAACATAGTAATTAAGCCATGACAACTATATATAATCACTTGCCTGATAATATAGCATAGCGTTCTTCTAATAATTGTTTTATATCGTAAGCTTTTATAGTTTGTTTTTGGAAGGCGTCTATTGTGATAAGCAATTGATAAGTTTGAATCAGATCAACTCGTGTTGGTCATGCCCGACCAAAATATATACAAACCTAGAATATTGCGACATTCAAAAGAATCTTTGGATTCAACTTCACCAAAATTATCCATAGTTAGAGGGCGAATCAAAAAGGTATATATTCTTTGGGGCGAGATGAGGGAAAGCAAGTCATACTAAAGCCAAATAGCAGAGATCACAAGCATAGTCGAGGAACATAGTCACAGTAGTCAAGTCATAATAATAATCAATTCAGTGGATGAAGTATTACAGATGTAAATTGGTGTAAAGGGAAGGGCTGTCAAAGGGGGAATCACTTTTGAAAAAGAGTTGACGGTAAGTTCATAATTTAAGTTTGGACCAAAGGACCGAAGTAACAAGCCGACCAGAGGAAAATGCATTAAGTGGAGCTTGACATCTTTGCTTGCAGACGAGATTCTCGCTTAGACGGGTTCGTTCCACTGGCTCGGGTAAACAATCATCGGGTGTTGGAGCACGTACTTTGTGAATCGGCCCTCTATGTTTGTCTGCAATCAATCACGCTTTGCGGTCGGTTTGTTTGTCCCGCTTGTGCATGTGTGTTTTACTTTTGGTCCGTATTTCTTTGGTTCCTGAAAAATGTTTCGACTCGCAAACAAATCGTTGAATATTTTCTACCAATCCGAGCGAAGCCTACACTTAACTAGCCCAGTATATTCAGCACCATTGCGCAAAAAGAAGATTGTGAACCCATTGACCACTAAGAAACAATATGAGAGGAAAGTTCGTCGATTGGAACGAGAAATCAACAAATTACAATCGATCGATCCAAAGTTGAAGCCCATTCTTGAATTGCAATTGCCTCCACAGGTGAAGAAAGACCTCGATTCTCGTAAACGAAAAGAAACTGATCAAACCAGCCACAATCTGTTGAATTCATACCTCAAAGTATGGTCCATTTATAAAACCATAGAAACTCAATCTGAACTTGAGCATATTCGCGAAACGGCAAGGTCACAAGAGAAAGCTTTGAATGTGCTGAAGAGAGACTATCCCAACCTGTACAGTGCAGCAATAGAAATCGATGCTAAACTAATTCCATACACGGTGGACAACGTCAAGAAGGATAGTCCTCCAGCTGATTCATACACTGGTCCTGATGGAAAAGAATACGACATTACCAAAGAATGGAAATTATAAATAGACTTTATTTGGTTTGTATATATAACCGTATTCTTAGAATGTACAAATTTGAATATAAGACTAGTTGCAATTAAACAAATTTTATTGTACTATTTTAAGCATTTCTTTCCTGGGAAATCAAGCTTAAACTTCTGAAAAGAAAATTGCATTAGTTACTTTTAGTTATAATAACATTTATTTACCTTCTAAGTTTGGTAGCTTTAGCTTTAAGTTCAATCTCTTCATTAATGAGATCATTGATTTTGTTCAAAACCTTTTTCGAAGAATCGGTGTCGTGAATCCATCGACAATACATACCTTTCCACAATTCCTAGTTTAGTAAGGCAAACTAATTAGGTCAATGTTGCCACAAAATTTATCATTACCAGAGACTGTGGAGCTACTGATGGCCAAAGTACTGAATTGTTGGGCTCGTACAGTGGATTCAAATATTCCTTCAGAACTTCTGGTCTATTTACATAGGACCAAAGCGAAACAGTCTTTTTTGCAAAATTCATTTCTTTCCTTTCTTTGACACAGTTACCTAGGAATGTTCCGAATTGTGACGAGTATGCGTTGTCGAATAGGAAAACTAAGAAGCTCTCGTTGAATTCAAAAGAACATGGAAACTGATTATATATTTGGTAGACACAATCGAGGAACACCAAAAAGATGGGCGATTGTTCACGGGTTCGCACACTTGGCATGGTGTAGGCGCTGTGCTTACAACGAGTTGCAAAAGGATGACCTGCCTGTAACCATTCTCGTTCAATCAAGGCTTCAAAGCCGTGAACAGTTCGGCAGTCAGGATTGAGAATCACTTGGCTTAGAGAGCAAACTTGCAAGGTTGAGTCCATTCCTTCAGCTCCATGAACCAAAACCGAGACACCTGAGCAAAAAATGAATTCTCTGAAAAGAATTGCTCAATTGTAAATACCTTCTTGATCCAAACACTGTGCCACCAAACAAGCACTACTAAGGACATCCTTTACGTGTGATAGCCAACCAGAGCCGTCCAGCTTAGACAACCATTTGTCCATGGAGAGAGTCGTATCAGTACAGGCTAATGAAGTTAGCATTAAAAAAATGTAAAATGTGGAATTAAGACAAACCTTCGACCAATTTGCTCAAGCAATCCAATAAAGTCGAATGCCTATCGATTGGTTTGTGGACTCTTTTCCAAAGTGGATAGTACATTTCAAGCTCAAATCCGCCTCCTTTGCTGCGAGCAAGCTGTGCCAAGTTTGGAGTGCGAGTCTCAATTATGTATCCTCGTTTTCCCGAGCCAAGTACTGTGTTGATCAATCGTTCGTCTTCTTTGCATCGTTTCGAATTGGTCCCAACCATTGGTTGACCGCTTCGAAGCAAAACTGTCTAAATGGTTAAATCAATGTTATAAAAACAAACCAAGTAAATAAACTATCACCTTCTTAGTTTTGTGATAGTAACTGAGAACGGGAAATCGACCGAGACATCGAAACTGAGCAATGGCAATCAAACATTCATCACTCATAGATTTAGGTACGATCACAGATTCTGGATATGAGGGACAGATCTGAAACAGAGTGGTTAAAGTTTAAGTTAAAGTTCAGCCATTTATATACATCAAAGTTTTTGTTGACATTTGAAATGCGCCATTCGTCACTGAAATTGGTCAAATTGGAAAATTCGTTTTCTATTTGAAAAGCAGTCCATCCATCTTCCACCAGATTGAATTCGGGATTGTAGAAGTGTGGATATAACAAACGAGGATCATTCAAGTTTGACAACCATTCGACGGACGTGGCAATATTGTTGAACTCAATGAAGCCAACTATTTCAAAGGTTAGAGTACGAAAATTTTTGCATTTCAATATTATAGTGCCCCCATTGGAAGAGGCGTTTGCTTTTCGATCCACAACATCAATCATGGAATGCAATAGCTGAAACGAACAAACTAATGTAAACAATTACGTTCTTTTTCAAATGAATTACTTACAAATAACTCGTTGAGAGCGTCATTTCGTGAAGATATGATCAGATGGTGACTGGTGATGCAAAGTGTGCCTTCAATCTTGTTTCCAAATGAATCGATCATTACGACATTGTCGTGTTTGGGAGTTTTGATTAATTCAATAAATTCCATTTTCTTAACAAGAAAGAAGATGCGACGATATAATAACTTACAAAAAGTTCGTCATATAAACTAATATATAAACTAATATATGAACTAATCGATTTTCAAAGTGACATATGGATAAAAAGAGAGGACAGTCACGAGCAGCAAGTGTCAAATGGCATTGTGGCAAAGTATTGAAGTTTACATCAATCACCACTATTTACTATATACACACCAGAAGCTCATTCCAACTCGTCATATGGCAAACACTAAATTATTTACTTAACGATTACAGAGATCGTTTAAATCAGATGTTCATGTTGATTCAATCGTTATTTTGTTAAGAATGGTATCTGATCTAAATATAAAATGACAAATCACAACTGTTAAAAGTACCATGGTAGAATTATAAGTTATAAGTGAGATGTAATTTTATTATTAATAAAGTAAATAAATTTATCTACAGCATTATGATCTGGCGTGTTGATTTTAGTTAACAGCGGCAACAATAGCTTCACTAACTTCGACGGCGATTTGAGCTTCTGCTTTTGCAACATCATCAGAGGCAGATGCTAGTTGTTGTTGTGCCTTTGACAAAGCCTCACGAGCAGCTTGACCATCTAAATTTTCAATAGGAACGGCTTCTTCGGCCAAAACTTGCACGGATGAATCCTCGTTAATGGTAACAGTTCCACTGCTCACTAAAGTAATCAACAAAAATGTAAATTTAAAATTGATTCAAAATATAAATTGATTCAATTTATACCGAAGTATTTCTTTAGTGAACCTTCATTTTCATATACTGTCACGACACCGGGCTTGAGAACAGCCAAAAGAGGAACGTGCTTGGGCAAAATACCGAAACTTCCACTGAAAGATGGTACATCAACCTGTTTGACATTGGAGTTATTATAGAAGACCTAGTCAAAATAAAGTTAGTAAAATGCATTAAGCGACAAGACACCACCACTGACCTCATATGGAGACGAGAAGGTTAAAGGCATTCCCGAGGCGTCGGACAGAGCCCGAGTGGCCACAACTTGATACGGCAAGCGGGCAAGTCGAAAACTTTGACGGGCAAGGGAGTACATTGTGGTTTTGAGAAGTAAACAGACCTAGAAAAATCACGACAACAAATGAAATAAACGAAGTCCTTCAGACCGACACCAATGTGAATACACGCACACCGCTATTTCTACAAAATACAGCCGCCGACATTATGTGATTTTAAAAGTACTCAGTAGATGGCAGTACAAAATCAATCGAATGAAAGTGGCGGTAAAAAAAAAGTTTGAAGATTCACTCATTTATTGGTCTATTCGAAAATGGTCAACTATTTTAAAAAAATTCACATAGCTTTACTTATATATGCTAACTTATTATAGTAGTGTTTTAGTCAACTTCATCATGTTTGCAACGAAGTCACTTTTTGCGTTCGGCTTTAAACGATCTCTTATCATATTCGCTTCAATATTGATTCAAGTCATCTTAGTGTCAAGTGATGTGAACAATGATTGCCGTAATTATGGTACTCCTGTGGACATAGATTTGGTGGTGAACAAGAGCGATACTTTGGTGTACAAGTGTCACAACACCACCGTTCTGGTCGGTGATCGAGAACGCAAATGTGTGAATGGAAAACTGTCAGGTTCGGTGCCTATTTGCATGCCTTTTCTTTCTACAAGCAAAATCCTTTATTTGTCTGGCAACGCGTCCGATCTGGTGTACAATAACAACTCCAAGTGTCTTAAAGGGCCGGTGTGGATGGTTTTTGATACGATGCGAGTCAATCATTTGTTTGTGTGGACGGAACAATCTTGTGCTAATCTCGCCATAAGCACCAGCGTTGGTGTCTTTAATTCGAACATTTCGGTTGCAAGTGACAATCAAACGTCAATGCACATGTTCACTGTGGACGAATTAGTCGCCTCAATCAACATCTCCGAGCCATGCTGTATCAACCGAATTTTCTTCTCTGTCCCAATTTCGGTCCGATGTGGACGGCCTGATTTACCGGAATATGCCGAATTCAAAATGATGGGTGTCAATTCTGGTTTGTTTAGTTGTTCAAGTGGCTACAAACTGAACGGCTCCAGTAACGGTTCCACTGAATGCATTGGACTGGAGAAATGGAGCAATTCAAACATAGAGTGTGTAAAACTCTGCTCGTGGTGGATCATTTTGTTGTGCTGTGTGGCACTCATCCTGTTGATAATCGTTTCCTTCTTTATCGGAGCGCGGGTCGTCTCCATGTCGGACGTAGGTGAGTGCTTTCATATGCTTAATCAACTGTTCCATCACCTTTGACCATGTTTTACAGAGTTCGACCAGAAAACCTTATTCCAAGGAGTAGTTGACAACTACCCTGGAGCAAAAATAGACTTGAAGCAAGTCAGCTTGATGAAGTTGGTTGAAAAAGAAGATGAGTGTTGTCTACATACAGCTCAGTACCGTGGCAAGATTGTGTTTGCGCACATTTGTCAAATCTCATCGGTTAATAAAAAGAATCGAGATTCCGTGGAAACGATGCGTTGTTTGTTTCAGGCCGTACGTCATGACTACAAACACCGCAATTTGGTGTCTCTGTTGGCCATCTCTAATGACCCTAAAAGCAGTCCAATGCTTGTTTTCGAATTCTTCGGCAATGGACACCTGGATCACTATGTGCGTTCGAATACAAACCTGCACATAAACAATTTGATTCGACTCAGTCTTGATGTGTGCAACGGTTAGTACATCATTAATGTGGCAATCGCTAATACCATTTTATTATTTATTCTCAAGGAATGGTCTTCCTTTCCCAAAACCGAGTCATCCATCAAAACCTTCGAGGCAAGAGCTGCTATGTTGACGACTCTGAAACTGTGAAGATAGGTAATTTCAAGTACTGCCAAAGCCTTGAAGCATATGACCAGTTCATGAGTAAAGACCCAGTGAGTCGTGAACGAATGCCTTGGGCAGCACCTGAGACAATTGCCGACAACATCACCAGCGCCCAAAGCGATGTCTGGTCGTACGGTGTGGTTCTCTGGGAGATATTCTCATACGGCAGTGAGCCGTTCAGTGGTATGACCGATTTGGATATAACCTCCTTTCTGTTGGAAGAACGACGACTCTCGAAACCGGACAAATGTTCCGCCAAGCTTTACTCTGTCATGCTCAATTGCTGGAAAACAGATTCCAATGAGCGACCGACATTCGGAGATTTGCGCCGACAAATGGAAGAACTAGTCAAATGACTCTACTTGTCATTAAATTGTATTTCTAATAATCTCAGTTTTAAGATTTTTTAAGGATAATTTATTATTTGATTGTCTAGAGATTTGCTTCTATAAAGCTTCTTTAACTACTAGTAATTACTAGTATCGCCACCAGATGTTGCTTTTGCATTTAAACGATTACACAAGGGAAAAGAAATGCGCGACCGTCACGCCCAGCTTGCAATTGTTGAATTGCAGGTTGAACGACTTGTGTTGTCATCGACGTCAGTTATCCTCAAATGAGTGCTTAGCTCACCTGTTTGTTTTGGAGCTTTTATTTTTGCTCAGTGATCAGTCTCAGCCTAAGTGAGTCAGGCCAAGATGTCCACTAACGGCGTCAACGGGCTTTACACCTCTATTAACCTGTTCAAATCGGACCCAGGCAACGCATTTTCCATCAAATGGGATCCAAAAAATCTCGAAATCAGAACACACTCGGTGGAGAAAACTCTCGAGCCACTGGTGATGCAGGTTTGATATTGTTTTTGTTGTTTTTTCACTGTTGTCATCAATGTTATTACAGGTGACAACATTGGTCAATACCAAAGGACCTTCCAAGAAGAAAAAGGGACGTTCAAAGCGAGCTCATGTTCTTGTGGCAGCAGTTGAAAAAGCTACTGAGAATTTCATTGTAAGAGGAGAAGAGATTGCAATGGAAAATCCTGACATCAAGCCAGAGATGTTGAATGCCGTCGAAGAAGTTCGTAAAGCAGGAGAAATTATGAGCAAATCATCACGAGAATTTGCCGAAGATCCATGTTCTTCTATTAAAAGGGGCAGCATGGTTAAAGCAGCCCGGAATTTACTGTCAGCGGTTACGAGACTGCTGATATTTGCTGACATGGTTGATGTACATCGATTAATGAAATCTCTAAAGATTGTTGAAGATGATTTGGAAAAAGTTAAAAACGCTTCCAGTCAATCGGAGCTGGTAGAATCGTTTCGAAATTTTGGCAGAAATACAGTTGACCTAATTAATCAAGCTGCAAGGCGACAGGCCGAATTGAAAGATCCTAAACTTAGAGACGATCTTGCTGCTGCCCGTGCTGTTCTCAAAAAGAATTGTATGATGCTTTTGACTGCTTCAAAAGTCTATGTTCGTCACCCCGAAATTTCTGCAGCTAAGGAAAACCGCGACTACATTTTCCGGCAAGTTTGTCAGGCTGTCAACGCTATTAGTGATGTTGCGCAAGGCCGTTCCAACAATAACATTGCGCATGCAATCTATGAAGGACCAGGTGAGCTTGCCTCTGCTTTGGACGAATTCGACGAAAGTATCTTCATGGACCCATTGGCGTACAACGAAGTTCGAACGAGACCTTCTCTTGAGAAACGATTGGAAAGTATTATCAGTGGTGCTGCTTTGATGGCCGATTCTTCTTGCACTCGAGAAGAACGCAGAGAAAGAATTGTTGCCGAATGTAATGCCGTTCGACAAGCTCTACAAGACCTTCTCTCAGAATACATGGCCAACACGGGAAAGAAAGAGCCGTCAGATTCTCTTAACAAAGCTATTGATTACATGACTCAAAAAACCAAGGACTTGCGTCGACAATTGCGCAAAGCTGTCATAGATCACGTTTCAGACTCATTTTTGGAGACCAACGTTCCCCTTTTGGTTTTAATTGAAGCCGCTAAAAATGGAAATGTTGAGGAAGTCGAAGAATTGGCTCAGGTTTTTCAGGAACATGCCAACAAACTTGTTGAGGTGGCTAATCTAGCCTGCAGTATGTCAAACAACGAAGATGGAGTCAAAATGGTGCGATTTGCTGCTAGCCAAATTGAAAATATCTGTCCCCAGGTAATCAACGCAGCTAAAATTTTAGCTGCTAGACCCAAATCAAAAGTAGCTCAAGAGAATATGAATTCATTCCGGGATTCTTGGGACAACCATGTTCGAATTTTGACTGAAGCTGTCGACGATATTACCACAATTGATGACTTTTTAGCTGTCTCAGAAAGCCACATTCTTGAGGATGTCAATAAGTGTGTGCTTGCTCTACAAGAAGGCGACGCGGACACTTTGGACCGTACTGCTGGAGCAATTCGTGGTCGTTCCGCTCGTGTATGCAATGTGGTTTCTGCTGAGATGGACAATTACGAGCCTGGCATTTACACAGAACGCGTTCTGGAAGCTGTCAATTGTCTACGTGACCAGATCATGGCTAACTTTGCTGAACGAATCGATATGGCAGTGGAAGCATTGAACAGTTCCGTCAAAGAAGAAGTGAACGAAAACGAATTCATCGAAGCCTCTCGACTTGTTTATGATGGCGTTCGTGAAATTCGTCGTACAGTACTTCTCAACCGAACTGCAGAAGAGTTGGATTCCGAAACAGAGATTGAGTATGAAGACAACACTTACGAAACTAGATCGAAATGTAAGTTTACTTGCGAAGTTATTATTTTAATTATCAATGTTTATTCTTTCTAGCGAGCATTCATACCGACTTTGATGAGTATCCTGAAATTTCTGGCATCAATAATGCTCGAGATGCTTATCGACTTATTCCACAAGAAGAAAAAGAGAAAATTGCTCAGGTAGTGGAAACATTCCGAACCGAGAAGAACAAGTTCGATAAAGAAGTGGCCAAGTGGGATGATACAGGAAACGATATCATTGTTATTGCCAAGCAGATGTGTATGATTATGATGGAAATGACTGACTTTACTCGAGGAAAAGGACCTCTGAAGACAACAATGGATGTGATCAATGCTGCTAAGAAGATATCAGAGTTTGGTACTAAATTGGACAAATTTGCCCGACAAATTGCGGAACAATGTCCCGAATCGAGCACCAAGAAGGATTTGATCGCTTACCTTCAAATGATCAACCTATACTGCCATCAATTAAACATCACTTCCAAAGTAAAGGCAGATGTGCAAAATATTTCTGGCAACTTGATTGTCTCAGGAGTAAGTTTTGTTATAATGACATGTCAAAACATGCTTAATACTAATCAATTTATTCCACAGCTTGACAGCGCAACGAGCTTAATTCAGGCGGCCAAAAATTTAATGAACGCAGTCGTTTTGACTGTAAAATCGTCTTATGTTGCCTCCACTAAATATCCACGTATCAACGGACAACTGAATGTATGTCAATTTGTAACATTTAATTGCTTTCATTAATCTTTTTTTGCTTTAACAGTATCCCATTTTTGTATGGAAAATGAAAGCTCCCGAGAAGAAACCTTTAGTTCGTCGCGAGAGACCTGATGAAGTTAGAGCGAAAGTTCGTCGAGGATCTCAGAAACGACACATTGCACCAATCAAAGCACTTTCCGAATTCCACAGTGATAATGACCGTGTTTGAAATATCATGTCCTACTAACTACTGCACCCGATTGATCTGATCACCCAATTGAATTACCAGTACCGCATCACATATCTCCCCTGTTCGTAACTAAAGTTCAATAATCAACAATCATCAAGTGTCTTACCTATTCCTTGGACAATCTCCACTTAATCTGCCATATCCAAACGCAACTAACCAACCAATCAAAATATAACCCAAATATAGTGCATTCATAAAATAATCTTCCACTTTCAGGTGGATGTTTATTTTCGATACCTTGCTCAATATTGGCCTAACCATGAATCTGACCTAACATTTGCAAGACAAATTATATATTTTATATTTACAGAATCTATTTTATACATTCTCGTACCTATATATTGACCGTATTGTTTTATTTATTCTTTTTATAGTTTTATTTTATATATCTTAACTATATTTTATATGTTCAATCTATGTTTGTGCCTATTCGCATTTCAATTATTTGTTTATTTGCCAATATAATAATAAAATAATTTACAAGTTTCTGAATTAATCGAATTGGTTAATTCGCATATAACACTAGTGAAGCAAAAAAAATTGGAACAAACCCTCCAAATTATCGCACCTTTGAGGTGGTTGGTGCCTCAAATTCGTTTTCGTACTCAATTTCAATGCGAGGCTTCTTAAGAATACCCTTCTTCGGAGCCTTAGCAATGCGTTTTTTCATTTCAAGTTTGTCGTCCATATCTTCAATGTCAGAGTCTTCGTCATCACTTTCTTCGAAATCATCGGCGGCCACATATTCAACAGCTTCTCCATCTTCGTCATCACTAATGAGTTCTTTTTCCAATTCATATTCAATTTCATCCTCCTCCTCTTCCTCGTCCTCCCTCTCCTCATCGACTTCAGTACTCAAAGCCTTTTCAAATGCAGTTTGTGGGAAATTGTAGATATCTCCATAAGTGCCTTTCTTTAGTCGCTCAAGTAGATTCTTTTCAATAGCATTTTCAAGCCTGGCAGCAATCAATGCTTTCACTTCTCGGCGACGTTCACGTCGTTCAATTTTAGACTGTAAAGGCACTAATTTCTTCTGCCTCTGCAATTGAAGTTTTCGCATTCGAATCAAGTATTGTGTGATTTTAGTGAACCTTTGCTTGCACTTGTGAATCTGATGTCTGGGCCAATAAATCAATTGGCTGTCAATTTGTTCCAGTGCCTTTTCATAGTTCTTTGACAACTTGACCTTTTCCCAGAGCTTCGATGGAAAAGCTGCTCTTTCGATGGTCTTAATGAAAAGGTAGCATACACCTTCCTCTTCTCGAACGGTGGCATAATTGCTGTTGGCCAGAGGACAAGTCTTCCTACCACACAAACCCGACACATTGTACTCGTTGCGACAAAAATTTTGTGATTTTGTCCTTAGTAAATACAGAATAATAAGATTAGTAATAATAAAGACAGGCAAAAAAGCAGCAACTTACTTTATTTGGTACGAGCACGAGCCTTGCATCATAATGCTCCATATTACCTGAAAATATTACGTAAATCATCATGATAAATAAATAAATAAACTTACATCGTCGTTTTGCATTCTTGGACAGATAAAAAGGCCAACGATGAGAAATTACAAAACAAAAATGTTGCTACTAATCAAACAGGACAAGCGTGAGCGAGTCTGCCAACACGTGTTGTCGTAAAATGACTTCACATATAGCGACATCTAGCGACATGAACAAATTGTAAATTTCTTTTGAAATCTTCAATTTTTTTTGTTTAGTAAACTTACTGTTTAACCTTCGTAGTCAAAACTTTACAAAATGTTAGGTTATTCACTGAAAGTCAATAATTAAAGCAAATGGTTCATATTATAAATCAAATTTTTATTACCCGACATGACTTGCAAATTAAAAATCAAATGATCAATTATAGAAAAATGAAATTTAATAGTGACACAAAATTTCATACAAATAAAAACATCTAATGGCCAGTTTGAAAAATAATTCAAATGAATATAAATAAATTAAGCCTTGAGCATATCTACAAGTTCTCCATTTGCATGCAAGTCCTATACAAAAATAAGAGGAATTATAAAATTAATTTTGAATTGAATAAAAAATGATTACCTGAATAATGTCAAGACCGCCAACTAGAGTGCCTTTAACATAAAGCTGTGGATAAGTGGGCCAGTTGGAATAAACTTTCAAAGATTGTCGCACTTCTTCGTCAGAGAGAATGTCAAAGGAGCCATATTTAACTTCGAGTTGATTAAGAAGACTAATCAAGGTACGAGTAAAACCACACCGAGGTTGTTCGGGAGTGCCCTTGATAAATGCCATTACCGGCTCTTGATTTATCAAACTGATCAAACGCTTATCGACCGAATTACTCGAATCTAAAACTTTTTGCACCTTCTGTACAATTTGGTTCGTGTCCGCACCAACCACTCGGTCAACCTCATTGCCATTTCTGAAAAGCACTAAAGTGGGTACTGAACTAATTGAGAATTGCTTTGCTAGTGCTGGACTGCTTTCAATGTCGACCTATATAGAATTCAAAACAAATTACTTATTGCTAACAAACAATTAAAATTGTTACTCACGGTAAAGTATTTTGCCTTCTTGTATTCCTCTTGATTAGAGAGATCGTTGACCAAGTCAACAATTTGGTCACATTGTACAACTTTTTTGGAAACAAACAAAATATTGGCCAGTGAGCTGAACAAATGAAAAATCAATATACTGATCCAAACAAGAGAATGAATACTTACTTTGAGAGAAGAGTCTTCTCAAACACAGATTCGTCGATCGATTCCATTTTACTGAGTTGATTTGATTTGATTTAGTTTGATTTTCACCAAAAAAAAGTCTTCAAGTGACTTCAAGACGAAGTTCAAATGCTTGCAGTGCTCCGGTTTTCAGACAAATGATGCAAACCTCAACTTGCACGCCAACAACTGTCGAGAAAGTTCATTCAAAGAGTTGAGTGAAACTTCGCTTTTCCATTGAAGTCACTCTTTTTTTAAATAGTTTTATTTTGAGTATTATTTGCATTGGGCACTTTAAAGAATCACGGATTGGTTTTAGACATTTAGTTTAATTCATAAATTATGCACAGATTAGCGTTAGTGATAATTCCCAGATATGATCCTAAACAGAGCAAATACTGTAGCCAACATTTTCATAAAGTACGTATGTTTATATCAATTTGACGTCTAATTTTAGCATTTTAGATTACAGAATAAAGCAATGAAAAACATATTGATAATATTGACCGGACTTGTTTAGATCAAGATAAAGTAGTAAAGTACATTCTAGCACGATCAACATGCAGTAGTACAGTACAAATTTGAAAGAACAGTCAGTTTGTACCTAATATAAGTGTTTGCTTGAAGAGCACATTGAGAAGTGTTCATTCATTTGCTGTGTCCAGACTGACATTGAACGATCAGTCGATAACGCTATGGCTTCGATTCTTAGATCCATTTCTCAGGTATGTCATTCGATGAATCCTCATCTCACAAATAGACTTATTTGGTCTTCACTACTGGACCTTTGTAATATGTATTGTTGTTTGTTTATATTTTGCAGCGAGTTGTTGTGCCTTTGGCATCCCGCAATTTATTGAATGGCTCTGGCCGGACTGCATTCGGCTCTAGCCACCGTTTTATGTCCGCTTTTGTGCAACAACCCGCTCCCGACTTCAAAGGCACAGCTGTGATTGAAGGACGATTCAAGAATGTCAAATTGGAGGACTACAAAGGCAAATACTTGGTGCTCTTCTTTTATCCTCTTGACTTGTATGTAAAGATACTTTGAGAAAGTAATAATACTGAAGTCATTCTTTATTGACAGCACTTTTGTTTGTCCCACTGAGATCATCGCTTTCAGTGAGAGAATCAACGACTTCAAAGCAATCGATACCGAAGTTGTGGCTGTATCTGTCGATTCCCATTTTTCGCACCTGGCATGGACCAACACTCCTCGAAAGGTATTTGCAAATGTTAATTTCGATACATTTGAGCCTATTTCCTATCTGCAATATAGCAAGGAGGTCTGGGTGACATTAAGTTCCCGATTTTGTCTGACTTGACAAAGAAAGTTGCTTCCGATTATGGTGTACTTCTGAAAGACAGTGGCATCGCTCTTCGTGGTCTTTTCATTATCGACCCAAATGGAATCGTGCGACAGATTACAATCAACGACTTGCCAGTTGGTCGATCGGTAGATGAAACAATTCGCTTGATCAATGCTTTCAAGTACACCGACCAGCACGGTGAAGGTATTTGCTTACCCCCTTAATTCACTAAATAGCTAATGACTAAATTGTGTTTACTAATATATTTAGTATGCCCCGCAAACTGGGAACCAAACAAGCCAACAATCGACCCCAAAAACGCCAAAGCATACTTTGAGAAACAAAATTAATGGTGAAACGATATAATAAATTCATTATTAGTAAATAGTTGATAAAAGTGTACAAATAAATATCTACATAGAGCCTACTGGTGTAAACAAGCAAATATACAAAAATTGGTCTGACAAAATGGTTGGTAGCCAATTGGATTGGAGAGTTATCAATCGCGGTTGTAGACAGAAATGGCAAGTAGGAGTAGTTTGATCAGATATGGTTGTGGGCACTTCTATTGGTTATCATCCGCGGCAACAACGATTGGGACTTTGGACTTGGCGAATTCACTTGCTTTGGTGGCGCCTTCCTTGATATTTTGCTTCAATACAAGATTGAACGTTGCAGTATTCTTAGCCTTGTGGCTTCCGTAAAGTGCCTCGAGAGTATAGTTAAATCCTTTATAAGCTTTTTTGATATTCTGCTTATAACGCTCCAAGCCGAAACGTTTCACAGCAGAAGCAAGGCCATAAAAAGTAGAATCAACACTAACCCTTTTCTCGGACATTGTCCAGGTGCTATTATTCTCATGGGGCTTATAGATAACCTTTTCCTCTACGGACATGAAGTGTTTAAGGCCAATGTTGCGGGTATAGGTTGTTAAAGTTTTCGCTTTCAAATCAACAATCGATTCCTCGACGATGTAAACAATATTGGTGGGCAGAAATCGTTCAGTCCATTTGGGCACACTGTTCGTTTTGCTGAGCAACTTTTTGGTAAAGAGTCTTCCATCCTTGTCCACCGATCGGTGCACGACATCTTCGGTGAGAACGTGTTTGCTACAAACATAAGATTAAAGATGTTAAATCGGTAAACAGATGGACTCAAACAAAAGGGTGTGAATGTACTGGAAAGTCGATTGTACCTGTATGGATTTGGGTAGCGACGCCAGAAGGCACAGAACACTTGGTCCCAGGCGTAATTCAATGTTTCTGTGTTCTGGTGATACAGCATGGTCTCCCAGCAGATGGAAAAGAAGATGCGGCACGGAAGATCGCAAAATGAGTAAGGTCAGCCTGTCGCTACTTGCAGGCTTGCCCACACTGTTGTGATGTCACTAAGACGCATGCTCCTCCATTGTGGCACACATGTTTGCTCTCACGGTGTACTTTCTCGAGCTGACAAACAGACTGCAGTGGAGTCTGCCGCCCTCGATTTTTCCTTCAATTCACTAAATCAACAAAGTAGCGTCATCATTGAATTGAATTAATTTTTAGATCCTATACAAAAAGTTCCATTTAGGAAATAAACCAAATGTATTTTTTCAAAATATATTTGCGAAATAGGTTTGGTATGTACAGGACAAGACAAGTTACAATATAAATCTATATTGAAAGTAATGTCAATTAGCGATTGTTGCGGTTTTGTCCACGACCCCTTCCTCCTCTGCCTCGGTTGTTATAATTTCCGTATTGGTCATTGTTCTGGTTCTGGTTACCAGTGAATCGTTGGTGACCTCCTTGGTACTGGTTGTAGTCGTCGTATTGTTGGTAATTTTGTCCTCTCCCGCCTTGGTAGTTTTGACCGCCACCACCATCAGCCTGCCAGCCGGCATTTTGCAATCGGTTGGTTTGGTCGGGGATGTTCCTTTGATTATAGTTAGTGCCTCGATCATTGCGGTAATTATCACGTTGTCTACCACCACCACCTCCGCCTCTGCGGTTATTGGCATTTTCGCGTTGATTCTGTTGTTGTGTGAAGCTTTCCTTTACAGGAGCAGGCTGTTCGCCCGGTCTGCCCCCACGGTCTGGTACTGCTCCAATCAGAAATTTGTGCAGTTGAAGAAGTTGCTGGGCACCTTGGTTGGCTTTGTTAGTAATGTTTGGCGTTTCTATCAGACAACTCGCGTGGGTGGTACTGATCACATCGTTAATCAAAGAGTTGCAGTCTGAACTACGAGCTGATAGAGCATTAGATAAGGTGATACATGGGGCAACGGACATCTTTTCGCGAATTTTGTTAAAAACATTCTTCAGCTGTGCGGGATTATCATCCCGGGTAGGATCATCTTTCCAAGTGAACGAGTTTATGGTAGTGTCAGCCCGCCTCAACAACATTTCCCTTCTGATTGAGTATTCGGAACGAAATGTTTCATTTAGTCTCTTTAATTCTGCCCATTGCTCCGAGGTTAAATTCTTCTTATCAGGAAGCAACAAACTATCCTCTTCATGAAATTTTAACAAGTGCTTATCCAAGGTTTCTTTAACCTTTTGAAAATAAAGCTTCGAGTCTTTGTGATCATCGCAAATAGACAAACAAGTATTGATTGTGCTCAAATCTTTGCGTGGATTTAATTCAGTGGTAAAGTCGTCGTCATTTTGATTTCTGATATAATCGAGTCTAGCAGCTAAGAGATCGCCGGACAAACTGTGCAAAATACTTAAACGATCGTTGACATTATCAAGTGAAAACGAATCTGAATAAATTGAATCTACTTCTTTGAAGAGAGAATTCAATTCAATATTGAGAGAAACCAAATCTTTGTCATCTAGAAAGAATGTTAATTAGAATCAAGAAATCAAACAAAACAAGTTACCCTTGATGACGTGAACAACGGAATCGGTCTTAGCAAAAAAATGTATTTGTTTTGAGATCCAATTAGCAATCTGAGAAAAGTCTGACAGGGATAGATTGTCAAAGTTGACGTTTTTAATTGTAGGATAATTCAGTTCTTCTAATACATCGGCCAAGTCTTTAGCAAACGACATTTTATACTTTGAGCACACTTGAGCCACAAACACTAGTTATGTACAACAAAATGAACGATTCAACTAGAGATGTACAATATGAGAAATTAGCTAAGCTCATCAAAATGCACAAAACGTAAATTGAACAGAAGACTTCCACTGAAACCGCATAAACACAAGCATAAGCACATTGGATGGGATGGGACACTTGGGATCGTTCATAAATGACGTGACGGTGCAATACAAACGATTCATCAAACAGTGTACGCCACCATTGGCGACCACATTCCACATTTCGCAATCTAGTTGCACCAATCAGAACATTGTTATCATTGTGGTGTGAACTTTATTGGGCTTGTCGTAATGAATGGAACAAAACAATGTGCTTGGTGAGGTCAATGACACACAGGTAATTTGGTTTCGAATCAAAGTATATACTCAATTAAATGTTTTTACTTTTCTATCAACTTTGTCAACTATTCGGTCTCGGACTGGGCTCGCACATAGTAGATGGATCCTTGTTTGCGGTTATTGATGCTAACAAATCGGTCTCGGTATATGAAGACAATCAGAGTGGCAAACATGAGGAACATGAAGAAAAGACTGACCGAGAAGAGCAGACTCGACTGTTGCATGTTATTTGAATTCTCACAGACTAAACTTTTGTGAGAAAGTGTCTCCAGATCTTTTCCTCGAAGTCTTTCAGGACCGGTGCATCTATGAATATGAAAATGGATCAATGATCATTGAGAATAATGTAGACACACACTAGATGTCACTTACATGATTCCTCTGTGGAAGTCCTTCTTTTGTTCTTCACAATACTTGATCCAGTGCAAATGACAATCACAAGTCCATGGATTTTCAGTCAAGTCCAACGATGTCAAGTTACCTAAATGACAAGAGTGGTGAGTAATGCAATGAATGTCTTATCAATGTTTGTGCAATTTATTGTTACTTACAGAAAGGCAATGTTGACTCTCTCAAGGTGAAGAGACTATTGCGCCGTAGGCTGACATGTTTGATTGCAATGTGACTGTGATTGAAGCTTCCGATGAATGCGTACTGGTCAATATAGCTCAGGTGTGGATTGTCCTCGAGTGACAACCTCTGAAGGTTGTACAGACTGGAAAAGGATTTCTTCTTAATCTCAACCAGTCGTTTCATGTGATTCATTTTCAATTCTTTCAATGAATGCAATTTTAGGAATGAAACCTCGTTGATTTCTTTAATTGGATTTTTGCTTAGGTCTAGGGAAATTAAATTACGGGCACCTCGAAGTGCGTTGATCGGGACTGCATCGAAGTCATTTTCGGACAGGTCGAGGGTATCCAACTTGGTCATCGAATGGAAGGTTCCACTCTCCAGAGAAAAGATCTCATTGTGTGACAGATCGAGAACTTGAAGTTGTTGAAGGTAAAAGAATGTCTCCGAGTCGATTTGTTTGAGAGGATTGTTACCCAGGTGCAACTCAGATAGTAATTCACACTTTTTGAACAAATTCTTGGGCAAAAATTCGAGGTGATTGTGCGACAGGTTGAGATATTGCAACTCATCTAAATTGTCAAACAGTGTTTCGGGTAAAGTCTTCAGCTGGTTAAAGCTCAGGTCGATGTAGATGAGTTGGGCGGTGTGTTCTAAGGCAAAGTTGTCCACTTCTTTGAGGTCGTTGGTGGACAGAACCAAGTGCTTCAGATCATCGCTCTTCTCCAGTTTGGTGAGCTTGTGAATTTCGTTCATTTTCAAGTCAAGATAATCGGTATTCTTTGGCAGTTCGGCATTTGTAGGAATACTGGTGAACTTTTGTCGTGAACAGTCCACTCTGACTTGGCCATTTTCGCCGTATGGAGTACATGTGCAATTACCTGTGGGCTTACAGACGGTGTCGCTCTTTTTGGGCTCAGCATTGAGCAAAGGGAAACATGTTACGAGACAGCAAATGGCGATGAGCACTGGCAGTCGAGATGCCCCGAATGCGTTCATGGTTAATTAGGTTAGCGAATCAGTTGGTTTTTATTGAATCAATCAATTTACGAACAAATGGACACGAAGGGAGGAATGGCACCGATCAATGCAGCTTCGTCAGCCAGGCGTGATTGCTCTATGCGCGCATCATTGTCTGACTGCCAATCCAATCTATGATATATCCACGGTCTATCCATGGTGATTGCATTGCTTACAAGCAAACCTGCCTATCACACTACCGGTCCACTATCGCACTAGAAGACGTCGCTCTGGTTTCTTACGATACTCCATTGGGAGACAGAATTGTGTCTTGCCGGCTCGGCTCACTATTCTATCGGGTTGGGGCTGCATGTGATGCGTGTCGCTGGTATTGTGTATTGGCTCATTGTTGTACTTGTTGATCGCTGCTGGACAGACACTGCACCAGTCGCGTGGATACCATCATGGCGCACTAGGTATGACTTAGGTGTGCCAGCCAGAGCGCGACAGTGCTCCACACCACCACCAGAGAACCAATCGAGTAGTTGTGCGATGTGTTGCTCCCTGTGATTAGTGTGCCCATTAGTGGCGCATCACTGCAATGGTGACACAATGTGCTCACCTGCACCTGACTCCGCTGATTTCACTGTTCGATTGGTCGTGGTCCGCATTTTTGGAGACCACTTGGAGTGACGCCTGATTACAGTCTCATTGCTGTCCAGGGCCAACTTCTTGTAGATGGCTGGATGGATCGAATTAGGGTTAGGACTAGGTTCTATGGAATCCATTCACATTTGACAACTCATCACTCACCGACACACTTGAGTTTCATATTGCCGTATTTGAAATGGTCCTCGTTCACTGGGCGACAGTGTTATTAGTTGTCGTTGTCAGGGTCATAAATTATCATTACCGACAAACTTAAGGCGCAATGTTTTCGTCTGCAGTCCGTCCGAGTGATTGACTTGAGCGTATTGTATGAGATAATCACTAGGTGCCTGTGTCGAGCAAACATTAATACTCAATGTAGTTAATAATGTCAATTATTGATTGAATGGCCTCGTAAATTACCAACTTGTCGTTGATGAACCACTGCAGATTGGACACTGGTCAGAGGGGGAGATTGTGCAGTGGCAGTCAGTCAGATCAATTCGGTCCGCTTTATCGCATACCTGGCTTGCTTTTCGGGGAGCTGCAGTTTAGGTCCACTCTGCTTTTGAGCAGAAAGCTCGCTTTGGTTCCTGTGATGCGAGGACTCTTGCTCGGCAACACTGCAACAGCCAAGGAGGTAATGCACATCGGAAATGGCAATGCGTCCATTGCCCACTCGCCTTACCGTAGACCTACAATTGGTAGAGTGATCAATTATTAACCGTTACTGCTCTCCGATGAATACCTCTAGTGTTTTATGGTCTTTGAAGGTGATGAATTCTGTCAGGAACAGTTATCAGTTATTGGCACTTTACACTTTTATCTTTACACAACACAAACCTGGCGCATCAGTCGATATTTCGCATCTGTGTCCGAATGGAGTGATCAATGAGTAACCCTGCACTTTTCCTTAACCTTAATCTACAAACCTGTACACTCCTTGTGAGTCCAAAGTGACTCCTTGCAGCCAAAGTCTGAAAGTGTCATTCGTGATCGCATATGCAGGCGTTTCGAAGCGAATTCCTTTCGAGGAAAAGAACCGAGCTGTCCAGAAGTGCATAATAATTAATTAGGCGCGGTTCAATTTGACACTGGGCCAATAGACCAACCTTGTGGCGTTTCGTGGGGAACGAACTCGAAGAATTCTTGTTCATCTTTGTACCTTGAATGAGTGGTCATTTTAGAGAATGACTGGTCAGTCAGCAGACTCACCACTTGATCGAGTATAATTGCTTGTCACTCAGTCCGAATCGACATTCGAGCTCTATGTGTTCATTGAGAAAGACTGGCGAGTCGAACTCCAAATGGACTATTTGTTCGTGGAAGGTGTTCCACTTGTGTGGCGCAGTGAGCTTAGTGGACAGCCAGGTGACTTGGTTGGGTGCAGTGGCCAGCACCGATAGTGACCTGAGCACTGATCGAAATGAAACGAGCAACGATCGATTGGTTAGCTTTGCGAAAGAATTTTGTGACTTTCTGGCTGTGAGTGACTTTGTTTATTGATTGGCTGCAAGTGGTGAATGTAAAATCGGCGAACGATCACAGCTCAGATTGATCGTCTCGTTTAATTACAGAGCACTCGGGCACTACACCTGGCTAATTGATTGCGCTCCACTTGGTGCCAGTGCCCAATCTCGACCGCGCTTTAATGTAAACAACATGCAATCGTTGGCAGTTTGGTCACATGCAAGCAAAGGTGCCCCGCGACCAACTTAACCATAAGTCACATTAGTGGCAACATTCGTAATTCTAGCCGGACACAGACAATGCCAAATTATGGAACAATTAATTAAAAGCGTATTACCATAATAGTCAGGTACGGACAAGTGCGTGCACCACTTATGCCTCGAACACGGTGCGGTGTGGCCCGAGCGATCATTGGCGCCGTTCGCCACGCCCGACGTTTAATTGCCTGCAGGTTCGGTGTATCACTTTGGTGTGTCACAGCAGACACCACATTACTTTGATAGATCGAGGCTAATTTCAAATTCCATGCATATTCGCACAACAGTACGTGGTGTGCGACATCCACCGAGAAAGCAACACAACACCAACACTGTTCGTTTATGCCACAAATGTTGGTTGCCATCGTTAAGGGCCAATCGTATTAACATGCTAAGTGATCTCGAGCCACTCACCGGGCCAATGTCTCTCGACGCACTCGACGACCTGCCATAATTCAATAAGCACAAACACTTAAGTGTCACTGAGCGCTTGCCAGACCGACTAATCGATGGCCATTGGTGCATTCATTGATCATTTATTGAATATTTTATGGGTCACCATTGGGTGAGTGGTGAGTAACGGACCGCTTGTTTGCACTGTGCTAATAGACACAGGGACAATCACTAAAAACAGTAAATAGAGTAAATAACCACAAATAGTTGACCATAAATAAGCAATAACCAAGCTAATCAATAATTATTAGCAAATTGATTCATTGATTGACTAAACTTTTCTTTTCATTAGATTAATCATTAACTCAATTTGTTCAAATCATAATTGTCTATGACAAAGTTGAGATTGAATTATTAAATTGATTAAAATATTATTAAATCAACTAAAACTTTTAAATTTGGTTTTTGCGAATCTTATTTGAATGCGGCCGAAAGCAAACACTTTACAGTTGGTTTACTTGTAAGAATAACTTCATGTCAATTGGAAATTGGAAAGGACAACAAAACAATCATCCACAAAGGGCAAATTATCATAGACAAACAGATTGATTGAGTGGATTGATTGGAGACCTTCCAAGTGGCACTTACCGATGGCAAAGCAGTAAAGACAAGCCAATTGGTACAAATACATTGTGGCGATGGTTTGTTCTGGCGCTGAGCCGGCGATTGGTGATGATTGGCGATGCAGTGAGCTGATTACAAGTGCAAACAGATCGAGTGGAGAGGCGATTGGACCAGGACTGACACGATCAACAGACGGCTTGAGGATGAGGACCGATCTGAGACGAGGTGCACTAGCCAGTAAATGGTTCACTTGCCGTCTGGATCATTTTGCTTAGTCGTTCGTTTCGAGCGGACAATTCTTGCTTAACACGACACTTTTTGGTGGTTGTCCTCGCGGCCTAGCCACGACCGAGTCCGATCCGCATTTAGCGCGCATTTGTTTGTCCCAAAGCGACCAGAGTCACTAGACTGAGGCACGCACTCGCCAGTCGACGCGAGGCGCCAAATGGAAAATGATCGAGGACAACCCGCGCATATGTAATTGGCCAAACTAGCTGCTGCGGCATTGGCGGGCCTGGCGTGCACGGTGCACCGTTTCGGTTGCGCGCTCTGCCGCGTCTTCCGATAAAGCGTGCCTCGGTGCACTGCGATCGAATGGGAAGTATTAATTAAATAAGAATACATGCCATTCCGAATACACAAACAAGCCACCAGGACGATGCATTATTTATTGACACCGAGGGGAGGGGGAGGCACCTGGCCATAGAGCACAGCAACATTCACTCACTCACTCCCATCATCGATCGATTGGTTAATTAGCCGAGGCAAGTTGCATTGTTTGTTCGCCTCGAGATAATCTATGATTTGTCTCGCGAATTTAAACCAATTTGTGAACATATTTGCCGAGGGCATGTTTCGATTTGAATTAGGCCAATTGAATGCATCTACAAAGTTTACAAAGCAAACAATCAGCAAGTAACCATTTCTGTGAACTGTCATTTCAATTAGAGCCAGCAGCAGTTGTCATTTGCAAGGCACTGAATAATTGATCAAATCAATTCGAGTGCATATTCGTTCATTCACATAATTACGGATGACATATTTGCCTGGTCCAGCAGTGACTCGCATTGCCAGGACCCGATCGATGTCATCTTCCGAAATAGATTCGACACGACAGCACGACCGACATCACTAATTGATGAACCATTGCACTTCCTTTCCTTGTGAGTCATTGACTCATGCAGATATATGGGCAAATGCCCACTTTTATTTCAATTATTCATATTTCTTTTACTCACTCAATCAATTGCTTTGGTTTGAGTTTTACCTAAGTTTACATTTACATTTCGTAGTAGATTCAGTTTCGTATTTTGAATCGCTACCAGCAGATGGCAATAGTGTACAAATTGGAATTCAATTTTAGCAATTTGATACTTTTTAAAAGCTTGATCGATATAGTGCCTGGTCGATCAAATCAATTAATTCTTCTTTGCCAAAACGAATGACGTTGACACTTAATGAGTCGTGAACGTGTGTTTGCTCATTTGGTGATGTCTCAATATGGCAATAATAATTATTTATCTAATTATAACTTGTGTTTTGTTCCGTCAGACAACATCCATTCATTTATTCAAATAAAAATTTGATTGTTCTTCATTGATAATCTACAACTAGACACCATACTAGGTGAGCAGTTGTGTTTGTTGTTTTGGACCTTTTGTAGCTCTACTAGTTTGTAGCCATTTTCACCTTTTTTTTGGTGTGCACTTGACTTCAGTTTCATTGACCACCCACAACATGCGTTTTGTCTCGTTTAGCTACCAAATTGCCAGAATTGCTTTGCTTTGTGGAACAAACTTTTGGCGGTTTTGTGGTGGCAAACGTGTAAACCATAAATGTCACTTTAATGCGAAAACATGTGTGTTTGACGTTTGATGAATCTATCGATCTCTGCCGATGGCGCGCCGAGTGGCACCAGTGACTGGTCGGTGCAACTTGGCCTCACCTTGTTTCTATTTCTATTTCAATTTGGCCTGTTCGTTGCAATGTCTTACTACAGCCAACAAATTGCTTTTAATTAATTTTTAAATGAACCGATCAAGCGCCATTAAGGACCGATTTGTGCCTGAATGGTTCTCTAAGTGGCTTGGCTCACTGCACTACAAGCAAAGGGTCGCACTTTAAAGTGCGAGTGGCCAATCGAGCTGGTGACAATCGCTGTGACCGTTAATAAATCACCCTAATTATAGTTAATCTTTGCCATTGACAAATGGGCTTGTTCAGAGGCGACCGAGAGTGCAAACAAGTCATCCATTCAGTGGACACGATGTGACAAGCAGCCATCAGGCAGTTTCATTTTACAGGTTTGCCTCGTTGCCCTTTGTCCGGGTTGCGGAGCTGAGCAAACACAAGTTGGACCAGAACTGGGCCAAACTTGTGCATTAATACAGACCTTTATGGACTAATAATTTTCAATGCTAAATGGCCAAGTGAATGGACTGGCTCGATTGGCATCAAGTGTGGTCAACTATATAGCATCATCAGTGATCACTCACCAGTGACTAGTGAGAGTTGTCGCGGGTAACGGCTTGAGTGGCCTATTGTGGACAGGCTAATTTTGATTTAATGTCTTGTTTGGTGTGCAGATACAGGTGCAAAGGGACATGACATATTGTTTGCAGGCAATAATCGCACAATTAGCATTGAGAGGGGTTAGCCTGTTAGTCTGTGGCCTGTCTGGTGAGAGTGCACCATGGCCAGAATGCTCAGTGGCAGAACGATTCATTTCCATTTGAAAGCCACTTCGCCATCATTAGTGCTCACTGCATGGATATATGAATAATGCATTGCCCCATAACGGTTGATCCTTTTGGTCACTGTTGGCAGGCCTTTACTGCCAGATTTGGCACTACGTGCATCCACTTGATGTGTCCACCGGACAACGCATTTCCACAGATTAGATATTAAAAATTTACCACCTTGCCCAATGACCAATGACCAGTGGCTTGAATGCAGTGCACCTCATGCCCAGCACCGGTAATTGCTGCCATTCGAATCAAATTGCATTGCTCGGTTCGGTCAATTAATTGCTTTTAATTGCTGGTTGAGACGAGGTTCTTAGCTAAAAGGAGAGCGTAACTAGCCCAAATGGTACAATCGAACCAATTAGACCAGTGGAAAATATCAATTATGCATTGTCTAATTGATATCGACGGACCAAATGATCGACTACTAATTATTGGTACAACCAAACGATCCTGTTTTGAACTTGTGTCGATCGAATTGGTTCTCGGTCGTATGCAAACAGTGGCAGCGTTATTCTAGTTATTCTAGCTAAAACCACAAGATTTGCTGGTTGGCTGCAATAAGCGCCACTTAGTTGGCCAAACCGCCGGCCAAGATATTAATTAACGGGCAATCTATATTGGCACAGTGGAAATGTTTTACTTTAAATCGAAGTCAAAGCATTGATTGGACCGAGGCGGTGTTGGTGAGGTGCAGTGTTGTGCGGCTGCAGCCATGATCGCACCAAAACAAAGCCTCAAACCGAGCGATGCAGTGATTAAATTATAATTAACTTTACAGTCGATCATTGAGTGGCCATAAATTAGTGTGGAATCATTAAAATATCTGCTCGCACCCAAAGTGCTCAGTGCACTCACTTCTCGGTTGGTCTGTCCAAATGGACCGAATTGACAATCGACTGTGGTTGTGCTTTGATATTTTCATTAATAGTTCTAACGGGCAAATGATTGGCCAGCAAGAGACACTGTCAGCTTGGCCACAGTGGCCACATTCGACACATCGGACACATAAATTAGCCTCAATGAAAGTGCCATTAAATAAATAAATAATAGATCTATGGACATCGATATCCATTTGTGCTAATACATTTCGAATTAAAATTTTAAACTCACTTCAATCTGGCAATGTAAATGTGCGCCAAGTGGCAAAGTGGTCTCCATCCATTTGGCTTGTCTGCACTGTTCCGTGTGGTACTTATCTTATTAAGTCCCCGGGGATTAGCATCAATGGCCACAAAATATCAATATAAATGTGTGCGCATGGTGGTCTATGATGGTCTATGGTGCACCATGGTCTATGGGGTGTATGGTGGAACACTGGTGGCACAGTCCTCTCACCGTATTAGCATTATTATCGCCACCAACTGGCCATTTATTTACACCAAGAGTGCCTTTGTTTTGGCTTAGTGCAGTCTGTCCTGGCCAATTGCCATTTAACCGCTTTAATTTAAAGTAGAATGTCAAGCCAACTTCCATTCGAATCGAGTAATAAATAGTGCACCAGTGGAGCATCCATTCATTCTCATTGCAATAATTATTGTTAATAAATCTAAATTAAATTGCCTTTGCCTATCGATTGATCTGTGCCATCAATAATTGCTCTGTTTGCAATTGCTCGCTTTGCTGGCCTCGCAATTGTCTTCAATGCGATCGACTACAGTGCATGGGCACATTCACACTTCGGACAAATGGCATCGACCAGTGTTAGTGATTTACAAGCAAACCAGACCAGAGGCAATACATTCGCCCTACAGTTGTGCTCGATCGAATCGGACCATTTTCCGAGAGGACTCAATCAGGGCGATGTTCTTCACTGCATTGGACAATGTCACTCCAGTAGACATGGCCAGTGGTGCTTTATCGCGATGGTCGCTTTCTATTTTGGGGACTTGCCTCCATCGTTTTTGACTTGGACTGTCTAATTAGACGATAGAAACAAAAGGCATGCTGATTGGAATTAATAATCGATACTGGTGCACTGCGAACCTGCATTAATCTATTCCGATGCCAAATTAGATTATGCTAATGTGCTAATGTGCATTGTGCAAATTCAATAATCGCCAATGCAAATTGAAAAGTTTCGCCACCAGACAGACCGGGAGACACTTATTAAGTTGTAAATGTTAAACTGTGAAATTTGATTATGCCACCGAGCTTGTCACATAAATTAGGCAATAAAATGTACTCCACTCAGTGGTTTCGATATTTATGGTTTGCATAAATCACCACTGGCAATAACTGCAACTGCCTCTCTCCGCTCGGCTCTGCCTTAATTGATCGGCTTAACTCTCTGACAAGCGATAATGTTACGCGCCGAGCTAATTATCAAATTTAAATTGATACAACAAGCCAGTCCAAGCAAACACCGAACCAGCCAACCAACCAGCTACCGAGCAATTGATGGTCTAAATCAATGCTGGTTAATTGGGACCACTCGCAAAGGACACTCACACTGATCCAATCAGGCATTTGCATAAGCCAACCGAGATGGCACCGATCGATGACTGTCAAAGTTCGACACAGTGCAAACGAGTCTGTCAGCACGGCACTATATTAGCAAGTGAAATACATTTTAATGAGTTTATAATTAAATTAGCGATAAGCACAGATTAGCCTCGATAGTGATTCGATACGTGATCGGGTTGCCAATGGACCAGTGGAGCTAAGACTCGATTCGACACCATTGCCGCCCAAATGATCGAGTGTGGTCGGTTTCAATTTTGTTACAGTCTAATCGTGTGGCCACTTTTAATTTCACCAACAACGACAGTGTAAATATAAACTTTAATACGCCCAAATGGAAAGGCAACGATCAGTTGAATTTTAAAATGTCGCTTATCTAATGGAATTGCAGTGGCAAGTGTAATAATAAACAGGATCGTCCGCGTCACGGCGTTATTGACTTGGCTGGCTTAGCGATTAGGCACAGCCAAATGGAACTGCTCGCGAGGACATCTCTCTGCTGGGCCATTCGATGTGCGGCAAATATTAAAATGGTCGGATAAGTCGTAAATTAGTGCGAATGCAGTCCGCGGACCAGTGCGACCAAGCAATTCAATCAGTGCGAATGAATGCATTGACTCGGTTGTATTCTGTGCATTGCTTTAAGTGCACGCATTGAATGAATGAGCGCGTGTCACTGTGCTGCTTGGGATCAACAACTGGATGGGCGTGATCGGTGGGATGAACGGGCCGGCGTGGTAAGCCAGCGATACCGCGTTGGACGGGAGCAATCCTTCAGGACTGGTGACATATTGGGAGCCACTAAGAATTGATGATTGTCTTCTGTCGGGCTGTGTTCGGTGCCACTTGATCCCCATGTCACCGAGCGACTGGCAATCAAAACCGAGACCACCATAGCCATCCATCCACTGAGCTACCAAGCAGACACGTACGCGCCACTCTCGGTGCGGGCAGCACGCACATGCGTTACCGTAGCAATCGGGCAGACAGTTTGCCGTTGTCGGCATAATTTAGCGTTTAATTCCTTCGATGAGATGATCATTTTCTGAACAGCACTCGTCCCGACCAGCTACCGACTGAGGAGAAGTTACTTGGCGGGCATCGTTTCATTACAATTGCACCATTGCTCACATCACATCGCGGACCAGTCTCAGTGCCAAACAAGTCTCAATCACTGGACTCGATATCATCACTGTGCCACATGGCCGATTAATCTCGGCCAATTTAGTTTGATTCCCCGCACGAGTCGAGTCGGACTTTGCATCTTTACGAGTGCATCGGCAGTCAATTTGTTGCAATCATGTTGTCCCCGGGACGGTTGTCTCTCCCTCGGTGATTTACTGTGTTGGTGTTGTGTTTGTGTAGTGTTTGTGTTTGCTTGTGCAGTGTTCTATGTTGTACGTGCTGTGGTACACCGATTGTGTGCTTTAGACCGCACTGGCCACTAATTGCCATCGCCAAGTGAGTATTCAATTAAAGTGCAATAATTAAATGTAAAGTCAAGTGCTCCATGATACATTGTCTTAGCGGTGCAGTGGCACTGGCTCGGTGCACTGGGGACGTGTTCAATTCAATTAGGCACAGAGACAGTGCCGTGGCTGCATCGATTTGAGCCCATTTGAATTGGTAATCGAACCGACAAAGTGCCATGCCAGTCAGTGTTGTGTCGTGCCAGTGTGGCCAATTTTAAACTTAGTCAACTTGCACTGGTCCCATTTGCATAATGACACTCGTCGGCAAATGGCCTGCACTGAGGGACCTCAAACGAGTGGCCATCACCACAACGATACTTGCGGGCCTCGGTCCGGGCGTTCAAGCCAATAACGCCTGGTCGCCCATCAAACGGCCGCACTTGCTAACACTTGACAATCGTATGTTAATGTTGGCAATCAAGTGCACCGAACACATCGGCCATATTGAACCAGTCACGCTGTACTCCACAGTCCAAACAGTGACGAGTATGTCCTGACAGGCTATTTCTCTAATTAACCGTGTTTCTATTTATTCTCGGACAATGTCACAGTACAATGACTATTGTTCAGTTATTGTGTACATTGTCTTGTGCACTGCTCAATTGCATAATAAGTCTGTCACTAGTTGTTTGTGTACAGCCATTCAATTGAACCGAACAAACGAACCTCTTTCAGCTCGACAAAGTGAGTCAATTAACGTGACCACTGGTCACCGATCACCATCGACCAACAAACCGTATCGAATTAGTCTCTATCGATTTGCAGGCAAGACAATCGATGTGGCTCGATTAGCAATAAATTATAAACGACACCGTGAGTGTGCCCCAGTGGCCAGTCGACACTCTGAGTGACTTCAATTTGTGTCATATTTAGCCACGACAAGAATGTGTATCGCTAATAAATTGGACAAAAAAGTTTGCAAATTATCACTGCTTGGGCCGATCGCTTCGTGATTACAATGCAAATTGGCCAATCAGACAGACGATCCGCGTAACAAGACACATAGGGCACCACCAATTGAGCCACTAGCAGGCGAGTTAATTGGAGACAAACAAACCGCCCGAGCACATCCATGTGAATGAGAACAAGATGATTTATTTGACACTTGTCAGGGCCCGTCCTAGTCGGCCTTTCTCCAACGCATTGGGAAATTGTTTCCCCAGAATCACTAATGAACTAGGTGAAGGCGCCATGTTTGCATAAGTGGAACTTATTTATTAAAATGGCCAATAAATTATTTACAACTCATTCAATGCCACTCGAGTCATTCGATTCTCGTTAACGAGCAACTCGATTTAAATCGTGTTTCACTTGTGGTAGTGAACGCTTCACGGCACTATTTCCGTCTCTATCCATATCTGAGTTACTGAGATTTCTAATCACGGTGCTCTGACCGCCTTTGCATTGAACACTCGCATTAGCCCAAATGGAGTCTCACTAAGTGAGCCAATCAAGCAAGTGTACCGAGCACGTGCGCCAATATCGACAGTGACATGACATATTTCATAAATGCACTTTGATTGTACCCGACAGATTCACCACAACCGCCATGATAATAACGAAGAGGTTTAGTTCAATGAAGCCTTGTGAATGGCTCGGTCTGATTTGCTCAAATAGCGTCACATTTAAATTATTCATACTGCTCGCATCTAATTTTGGTGAGTAATGGTGCTGTTTGAGGTGGCTTGGCTTGACCAGTCCGGTCGGTGTAACTGTTTTGTTCGTGCCCCCACAGAGTCAAGCACAAGTCTCAAGCTGATCATGCTGGAAGTGCCCTCACCCTCGTACGTGGGTGAGTCAGTGGAGTTGAGTTGTATTTACGAGCTGGAGAACGACAAGCTGTACTCGGTCAAATGGTATGCCTGACCCTGTCCTTGCCTAACCCACTTTAACCCTCGCTTGTCCTTCTGATCTGCCCTCTCCCCAGGTACAAGAACGACGTCGAATTCTATCGGTATGTCTAAGTGAAATTAATTAACATAATCGGTTAATTATTAATACTCTCCCGATCAATTATTTACTGTTCGCCCTTTGGACCGATTCCGTTCGTCTCTCGGCCAAATGATTGTTTGGACATTTATTTACATTAAGATATGTGCCTAAGGTATCGAATTAAATAAATAATAAGGCTTACTAAATTAAGATTAATTTTTAATGCCACTGACCCACCAGGACTGGCCACCAGGTCAATTCTTGCCAATTAATGGAATTAGAGTGGACGTAAGTGGGACTCGGGACTGGCCAATTTGGCCCCCTTCTGCAACACCTCGTTAATCGTTATTGCTCGATTTGGCAGCTGTCAAAATCGGGAATGAATTCGGTCTTTCTCAAGTACATCGACATCAACACCGCCGGTGTCTATCGGTATGTATGTATGACTGCATGCATGCCCGCGTGTGGCCCATTGTTAATTAATTACTCTTTGCATACATCAAAGTGCGATTAATGCAAATGACGGTAACAGTTTAATTAATTTGTCAGGTGCGAAGTGTCAGCAGAGGCACCCTCATTCGTGACGGCGGAAGGCGAAAAGGAGTTACAAGTAACAGGTTAGTAGTAACTTGGTACAGTGTAGAGCACTGCTGCCGGTGCCCACATGTGTGCTCTGTTCGGTTGGCTCGGTCGGTTCACTGTGTTCACTGTGCCCAACTGAGCCTAATTAAGCATTGAGTGTAATTAGGCTCATAAAGGCATCAAGCCACAAGCCACTTAGAATCTTACTTATTAAGGAATTATTACTACTCGCCGTACATATCTGAGGACGTGTGCAGCTGTGTATATAGCACTGCTGGCATATGTCCTCGCTATTGGCAGGCCCAAGTGATCCAGCCATCAAGTCGACAAGTCGTGAGTAACACCGAGAGGCGTGAAATGAGCGAATTACTCAATTAGCGGCACATTGTTGGTTGTGAATGCACTCGGTGATACAGACCGACACAGACACACGAACTATTCGGCTTGGTCACATCGTATTACAGTGCTAATTAGCCAAGCCGATTGTCTACCACACACTCACTAACTGTGGTCCACCAATTTCAGTGCTGCCTTTGAGTGGTCCGCAAATAACGGGAGTGCAGCCCGTGTACCGCGTTGGTGACAAAGGTACCGTACAGTGCCACACTTGCCACTAATCTCGACTAATCGTTTGCTCATCTGCTCGGCTCACAGTCAATCTGAATTGCACTTCGGCGAGAAGCAAGCCATCGGCCCAACTGAGATGGTAAGTGCACTGCTAATCTAAATAGATGGATTATAATCGGTTGTGCGGAGCCAAACGAGAATATGCGATTACTCTCGGTAATAGAATGAATTTCATTTAATTCCATAAATTTATGCCTCGCCAACGAGTGAGTGCCAAATTAAATTGCGCTGAGAGACATTTTTAATTCGCTATAATTGAGAACCGAGAATTGCGGCAACAAGACTCTTTCCGAATGAAATCACGCTCAGGCCAAACGTAATCACCAAAATAGATTCAATTCACTCGATCCATTCGATTCTGTCTGATTGTCAAATGGCGCAATTCAAATTGTCCCTCGCTTTGGCCTGATATTTTGTCCTTAGCGCAATATGCGCAATGCCCTTTAGATAACTCCAACCAAAACTTGCTGGGTCTAATAAATTTGTCTTTCTTTGTCCTCCCATCCATCACAGGTACATCAATAACCGAGAGGTGACGAAGCAGTGGTGTGTCTCCTGGCACTGTCAACTGATTGATTTGTCCCACAATAGGCAAAAAAAGAGGAATATGACCTGAGCAACTTTTCGAACTTCCTCAACGAGGACAACCTAGAGACAAGCAGTCTCTGTCTGCAGTTTGTCGCACTCGAAAAGGTTAGTGAGCGCTTTAAATTAGTCAACTTGTCGGTGGCTTGGATGGAGCACTCGATTAGCATGTTCTGTAAGGGTGCTAATTGAATTCTTTTCCTGTGTCTTGTGGTGTAGCATTTCAGGTCGGGAGTAATTCGTGTGAAGTGCACTGCCACCGTGATCCGAATCCATACGATGAGCAATGAGGCCATTTTGCGCGGTGAAAGTACCGATAAGAATATCGAATACTATCTCAGCGAGAACTTGAGTCAACGTAAGTCGTTCATGGCGATAAGTGACTGCACCATCGGTTGCTTCATTAGCCTGATGATTTATTTCCGAGACGAGCTTGATTCATTGCGCGCGACAAGCAAACCTCTCGCAATGTCAACTTGCACACAACACGGTTGCTAATTAATCCATCGATGGCCTTTCTCCTTGCTCCCACCCCTCATTCCCTAGCAGCGAAAAGTGCGTCCACCAGGCTGGAGCCTATTCTCTGGTCTGCAGTGCCACTCGTGAGCCGATGGTTGATTGCCTCCTTGCTGGACATCTGTAATTAATGCCACCGAACACTAGTGCTAAGCATTGTCTGTTGTGCAACAGCAATCGCCAATTGTCTGTACAAATTACTGTTACCGTTCGAATAAAACGTATTGCGTTCACTTGTTTGTAGTTTTGTGCTTGCCGTCAAGGTACAGATCCGACTGACGGTGCGGGCAAATAGAATTAAATTGAGACTTAAGTTGGATGACATTTGGAAAGATCATCAAATCCAGCCTAAAGCGGCACTGCCGCCCGAGCCACCGACAGATTGGCCCACAAGACAGTGCAGTGCAACGCGTCGATCATTATAATAATGACTACGAGCTACATTTTACATTCATTAACTTATGTAATGATGAAGATCGAGAATTGAGACAAACTGCTCGCTGGACCACTGCCTCTGCCTACAGCTGTCTGTCTGTACTTGCCAGTCGGTGCGATCAGTGCCGGCACCGAGTCTATCTGCATTCGAATCTGTTTGGCCGCCAATCGGGAATCATGACTTTGTTTGCTTACAGCCAGCAGATTGGACAAAAAGAAACACAAAACACAAACAGAAAGGCCAGCAAAACGGCAAGTGACAGTGGTGAAGGCAAACAGGCCAATTGCAATATTGAAATGCTTTCATTAGGGCCATTGTGTGTGCTTGTCGCAGTCAGTGGCAGTGCTGAGTGATCAATAAAAGCCATTTCTCATCATCCAGTCCGCAGCAGTCAGAGACAAGACAGACAGCCGAGCAGCAAACCGCGACTTCTGTCCGCACTCACAAGGCGCTAATCGTGAGTGTTTGCTCCAGTTGGACTGAATCGCCATTGTCTTGGCCATCGCTCAGTCATTGGCTCAGTCGTGGTCCCAACACGACTTCCAGACGCCTCGCTACACAAGATTCAGGCATACTAATGCCCAATGGCTCGCTGTGACCACTGTCGTGGCACTAAGCCAAATCTGGTCGGACCACTGCACCAGTAGTAAGTGTCTCGAGACTGGCACTGTGGCCCAAGAAGCCAATAGCCAAACAGGCAAACAGCAATGCAGCACCATCACTTAGCGATATAATGACTCGTACAAATCTTAATTTAGTTAAATTCGCTGGCTCACCATTTCACCATTTGGGTGGCACTTACGGGCCACTCACCACCGCTGCCAGTCAGACAGGCAATCTGCAATCTATTAAATATTTAATTATGTCATAAAGGTCGAACAACATTAGCCAAGTGCAATAGCATCGATATGACCAATCGAACCCAATCGAGCCGAATCGAGCCGATTTGGTGCTTATGGACCGGCCATGTTACGCACTCATTAGACTCGAGCCAATTCTGGCCGAGTGTTCTTCTCGGGGAATTGTTTCCACTGCTCGGTGACTAATTGAAAGAGATTGCGGGCGGACACTGAAGTGAACTGGCTCAATTTCTAGATGGCTCGCTCCAGCACTTGGCAATGATTGATATTGCTCGACCGTCCTTAGTCCTGGTGAGTGTGCCACTCGAGGCACATTCAAATGATCCCACTTAGGTGCACTTCGCTTCAGCATGTGAGTCAAGTCGCAATGCCACTTGCTAAATCGCCTTCCACCCGCAAGCACTGCCAACAGAAGAGCACCGCCAGTGCTACGGACTGCTTGTTGCCATTGAGCCATTAATGCAGTCGTGGCCAATGCAAATTAATCATCATCGTTGGGTTATTCAATCGAGCCACCTCTTCCATTTGTGGAATGTCTCATCGAGAATCGTCATCGCCTTCTACTGTTCGGTGCAATCGAATAATTTCGATTGAGTGCAGTTAATTAATTTGGAAGGCATTAACTCCATTCCAGCCATTGACGGACAGGCAAATTTAAAAATTAATATCGCCCATTGCTGGCAATTATCGATTATTCATTAAAATGCAAAGCCAAATGAGGAAAGCAAGCAAGCATACAAGCATAGTCCAAACCAAGAGGAATCGATGTGCACCGATTTAATGGGGAATTGTGGCGATATCGATTTGCACTGCCAGATATGGTTCGATTCGGTTCGGTCGGGTCGCTGGGCTCTTTGCTGCCGAGAAGAGAGCGACATTTTTCATTAATTATGATTAGTGCGATTACAATCGCTGTGCCAGTGCACAACACTAATGAGACCGAGTGACATTAATTCATTAGGCCCCAATTGGCCAACAGGCAGATGGAGCCTTACTTGGTGGTAATTGAATCAATGCTCTCCGTGGCCAATCACAATCACAAGCCATCTCTATTGATGTATGGCCCGTGCACGTTCATTAGATCGAGCCGATTGAAATCAGCAACACAGCCCCAAAACAGGACTGTTTTGACACAACCGACCCACTTTGGCATTAATTATTTGCGCAAATGAATCGGCTTGAACTGGTGATCACTCGCTCACACGCCGAACAACGTGAAACCTTAGAATTGAGATGAAGCGAACCCAAACGAATTGGTAATTCGATAACAATTGTAAAAAGGCACAAATTGGCACAAACATGCAAATTGTGAGTTATTACATTTCTCTGCCAATAATTCCGCCCAACAATGCAATGCAGACAAGTGTGCTGTTGTGCAATTTGGAGGCGATGTCCATTGCGAAAGTGAGTGTCCGACAGGGAAGGCAGCAAAAGGCCATCCATCAAGCGAACGCACCACACATCGAGCAGTCAATCAAGCCACTGAGCCAAGTTTCTAATTAATTTATTTTAAAACTCACGAGTGAGCAAGGAAACGCTATTAGAGGCTCCGTAATGAAGGGATTCGTCCACTACTGGTGTCAGTGTGGACAAGTGCGCTCGTGTGGTCGTCAAATTAAATTAGAGTGCCTGTCAAGCGGGACAACAGCCTGGCAGGTCGCAATAAAAGCATGATCGTATTAATACCGCAGTGACGGCAACATTACACAATGTGCTCACTGGCACATATCAATGTGCGATTGGAGAATGGCCAATTAAGGCCCAACCACCGAGCCTCACCAGACTGACTGCACCAAAAACAGACCCATGGTCAGTGCTGTGGCACTGTAATGGCTCACTAATCTCGTAATGTGCTGCTTATCTTAGAACAAATCCATTTCTTAGAGCAAGATAATGATGCAATAATACCTTTTGTGTAATTAATTAGTTCACAATTAAATTTAATCAAAACTACCTAGAGTATCGATCAGGGCGTTGGCACCAACCAGGTTGTATGGTTGCCATCTCTGGCTGCCATCACAGGCTAACTCTGCCGGTGCATTTGCTCACCACACCCGGCAGTGTAAATATGTTCGCATTTTCTGCAAGCACCTCTGTCTGGTCATTGTTCTGATGTGTTTGTTTTGTCGGTGAAGTGAACTTTGTCACTTGAGTTGAATTCAATTTTCGAGCACAAACATCGGCTAAAGCTAATATGTCTGACCACAGTGAAGCCCACGATGAACCAGTGGAGTCCAAGTCTCCAAAGCGGTCAGAAAGTGAAATCATTCGTCTGTCCACCTCGAGAGGCCGTCGAGGATCATCATCCTTCCTCACCAGCGATGACCAAGTAGTGATCAGTTTTGACAAAGGACGGCGAATGTCTTCCATCTGCACCGCATCATCATACGACCAGTGAGTGAGTGTGCTTGTCCCACGTGTGTTAACCACTTTCTTGTCACAGGGAGACTCAGGTCTCTTTCAACGAAGATGTCACCGAGGAGGAAATCTCGGAAACTATCCGACACCACAAGAACATCATCAGCAATATGAGAGAACAAAACATTCAAATGGCCCGCAAGTTGAAGGTAAACAGTGAACAATGAACGGCCAACAACTGTACTCTCTCCCTCAGGTACTCAACCGGTCGAAGAACTTTCTCAAAAGACACGAGGGTGAATTGAAGCAAAGCAAACAAGCCAAGGACATGGTGGCCAAGTACAGTGTCTACATGGAACGAGTCAGTCCGCCTCGACCCATTCATTACCATTTGTTGATTCATTTGCCTCACTTCACAGTCCATCAACAGACTCAAGCGAGAGTTAGCCAACCTGATTGTGACCATCACGCCATGGGAGATGCGCATCAAAAAGATCGAAAGTAACGTGACTCGCTCGCTCGATAAACACTCGCCCATTACATTGATGGCCACATTACGTAGATAGCAACAAGAGACTCACTGCCGAAGAGTAAACCAAAATGTCGATAACAATTAGAAATAATTAGAGCATTTGCATGCAAATTAGTACCAACAGTGGTGTGCAGTCCAGTCCGACCAGACACCGTATCGATCAGTGATGTAAAGGGTTAGTGTTAGTGCCTGTGTTAGTGTCAGTGCAACATATTTGGGTCGGCAGACTGGCTCCGTCTCGGATGGTGCAGTCGTGTCACTGAGTGAGGCAAGCCGCAGTGTCACAGCACCACCACCGATTGTGGCAGCATTAAAATTCTATTATGCTCGGTGTTGGTAAAGTCTGTCGACCATTTTCGCAGCGATTTATCTTGTTCGATTTTGGCTCAGTTTGATTGTTGGCCTGGTCCATTTGTTTGTGTTGTCAGATAAGCCAACTGAGTCTCGACATTAACCTTCGAACGGGAGTTGTGATCAATTGAATCAATTGAAGGATGACTCCACTGACATGCCATGGCAGGCAGCATCAGCACAACAGTCTATCAATAATAAGGCCCAATTGGTTTGATTGGCCGAAATCAATTGGTGTTTGACATCGAAATAGATTAATATAATGCACTTTGGCATGAGACAATGCCGCGCGGGCCAACATTAGTCAGCCCTTTACTAAGTGTTGTTTGGTTGGGCAGGCCACTTCGGTTCCGGTGTGGCGTCCTATTTCATCTTCCTTCGCTGGGTGTTCTGGGTTAATGTCTTTATAAGTGTCTTTATATGTTGCTTCCTAATGGTTCCCGAGGTAAGCATGAGCGATGCGTCGATCAATTGACAATCGCAATCCAATTGCCCTTCGAATGGTTCGCAATAAATTATTTTGCCATAAACAAATTGGCCACAGATCTTGCGGGGAGACCCCGACCCCACTGGAATGCGCAAGGAAGTGGAAAATAAAGACGAATCTTTAAGTCTGCAAGTCATCTGGGATTTTGAGGTAAACTGGCGCAGAGTCAATTGTGTGCACTCATTGTGAGACATTCACTACATTTGCGATTTAATTTACCATTTGCAGGGATATCTCAAATACTCGCCCATCTTCTATGGATACTACAGCAAGACCGAGATGACAAGTGAAGGTGAGTAAAGTGGCCATTGGTGCCAATTGCTCATTTGCCTGTGCCAATAACGGGCTCGCCAATTAACTCAATCACCGGGCCCATAAAACGCACTCACTAACTCACCCTTCACAGGCTACCGGCTGCCACTGGCCTATTTCCTCACCACCTTCTGCCTGTACATGTTCAGCTTCTTTTGTGTTCTCCAGAAGTGAGTTGCACACTCTTGATGAAGACATTAGCTCGGTTCAAGTGATTACCTCAATGCTTTCTCCCTCAGAATGGCCCAAAATGCCCGATTGAGTCGCATCGGCAGCAAGGATGACGAGTCGGCATTTTGCTGGAAAATATTCACCGGTTAGTGTTCACTACTACTGCAGGGCGATAATTAATTAATGAGTATTGTTATGGACAAGGTTGGGACTACATGATCGGTAACAGTGAGACCGCTTACAACAAAGTGGCATCACTGGTGATGGGTCTGAAGGAATCCATACTGGAGGAGAAGGAACGCAAGAAGGAGAAACAGAGTTGGAAGCGAATTTTTCTGCTCATCTTCAGCAACATTTGGTGAGCTGGTGCTCACAACCAGTTTGCCTTAATTAATAGCAATTCATTTAATTAACCAAAACAGTGTTTTGGCTTTGCTCGCCTCCTCTGCTTATGGCGTGGTGCTGGTGGTGCAGCGATCACAAGAGCCAATCAAAAATCCCTCCTGGATGCGAGCAAACGAAGTGACCCTGGTGGTCGCAGGAATAGGCATCGTCTATCCAAACCTATTTGACTTCATAGGCAGTATGGAGAAGAATCACCCTCGGATCGCATTACGGTGGCAGCTCGGAAGGTAACCAGCCAAACTAGATTAGTCACCGACGGAGCGAATGCACCACCGTGGTGACTTGTCACGCTTGGCAGTGAAGTTTCACTTTAAAGCGGCAAACAAATCGGCAGATCAATACTTCTGGCCGGGCACGTTCCCCATGCATTGAGCACTTTGCATAAATGGCCCCGAGCGTAACATTATTTCTCGCTTATCTACATTTAGTTTCGATTTTGTCAATAGTGCACAATGCATTACTGTGGCAGTGAGGCAAATGTTTGCAAAGTTAAATTAATTTAAAATGCAGTCATTGAAATGCACCGAGGGCACATTAATTGACAAGCCAGACAGACAGAACAGATTGTTGCAGTTGATTGAGTCATTCGATACTTGGCCATTAGCGCTCAATGGCACCACAATGAACCGAGTGAGCACTAACCAAGTCTCTCCCCCTACGCCAGAATTTTGATTCTCAACTTCCTCAATATGTACACATTGATGTTGTCTTTGTTCAGCAAGGTGGACTCGATGGTAATGCCCAGTGCCATTTGTTCATATCGTTCATGTCAATCACTTTACTCTCCCGGCAGACCACCGAGCTGCAACAAATCAAAACGAACATCACTCTCAACAGGCAACAGTTCAACATGATGGCCGTGTCCACACAAGCAACTTACAGGGTAAAACGTGATGGCCGAGAGGGTGAGTACTCCTCTTCAGTGACCAGTTGACATGGTCTGGTCAAATAATTTGAGCAAATCAAATAACTGATTATCGTCAGAATACCCGGACTACGAGAACGACTATGAATCGACCATATACCCGCCAGCGATCATTTACGACCCGTACGAGAATGCAAAGAACGAATTCTCGGTGGAAGGACGTCGTCCGCTGGAGGAGTGAGTGCACTACCAGGCATTGTGTCAATGCTAATGTTCTGTTGAGACAGTACAAACGTCGAGTGGACCACCATGCCCAGTTGGCTGTCAACAACGCAATCAACCTATTTGACTGATGGTAAGTCGGACCGTGTCGAGTGGAACAAGTCGAGCACGGTGCCGATTGGCAATTTCACGGTGGCAAGCACGGTCAGTGAAACGAGCCGAGTGACCACTCAATCGAGCGGCATCACCGGCACCACAAACCCAGGCACCCGGAAGACCAAAAAAGTTACCACTCGCCGACCTACGACCAGGTTCAGGCTTGGCCAAATGACCACCACCACCGAGGTGGTCACCGAGAACATGTTTCTCATGCAGACGACCTCCTCTTGCCTCAACGTGACCGAGTACAAAATCACTGACCAAGATTTGATGGAACTCAACGAGACCGATAAGAACCGACTTAGGAAACTGTGCTGGGAGACCATGTTCGGACAAGAATTAGTTAAATTGACCGTGATGGACTTTGTCTTGGTCGTTGCCTCTACACTGGGAGGCGACTTTATTAGGGCACTTATCGTAAGGTCAGTATTAGTATGCACTTGCACTGTGGGACAACATTGAGCTGTGTTTGATGGTCGACAGATACTGCAATGGCTGTACCTGCATCTTCTGGGACCTCGAGAAGAAGTGGCCTGGCTATGGAGACTTTAAAATCGCGGAAAACATTCTGCACCTAGTGAACAACCAGGGAATGATTTGGTACATTAGTTCGAATTGCTCTCATTTACCGCTCACCACTTACTGAGGACACTTTGCTTTCTTCTGCAGGCTCGGAATGTTCTTCTCTCCCGGGCTGCCGGCCATTAACTCCATTAAGCTGTGTCTCCTCATGTACGTCCGTTCTTGGGCTGTGTTGACTTGCAACATCCCGCACGAGACCGTCTTTAAGGTAACCGCTCAAATGAGCATCGCTGCCAACCACTAATCCATGTGTGCAAAGGCGTCCCGCAACAACAACTTCTACTTCATTTTGCTTCTGCTCATGTTGTTCCTGTGCACGTTGCCGGTCAGTTATGCGGTGGTCTGGCTGGAGCCATCCTGGCACTGTGGCCCCTTCAGGTAAGTGAATCAAGTCTGCTCTGATGCTCACAATATTCACCAATCCTACCTTGTCAGTGACTACGCACGCATTTACAAGATTCTCAGCAATTACATCGAGTCTAAGCTGAATCAAACCCTGAACAAAGTGCTCGACTACCTGACATCACCTGGAGCCGTTCTGCCACTGCTGCTCCTGTTGGTGCTCTTTATTTATTACCTTCTGTCAACGGTGAGCTCGCTCAAAGACGCCAACAAGGAGCTGAAGGCACAGCTTCGCAAAGATAAGGACGCGTCGGAAGCGAGCAACCTCGAACGAGGCTTGGCGGAGAACCCGACCTCACCGAACATTGGCAAACATGTTCGAATCCAGGAAAACGAGCCCAAGAACGACAAATCACATGTGGAGAGTTGTGACACGAGCGTGCTCTCCTCCTAGGCACTCGGCAGGACAAGTAGGAAGGCCCGCAGTGGCAATCACTCGATCTCCTCATTTCATCGGGACATTTCATATTTGGCGCAATCAAGTCGATAGCAGTAAAGCGTTTTTTAAAATCAATTGCCTACTAAGTCTGCTTTATCTGTGCACTAAATGAGGACATCAACTGGCAATTGTCAAGTTCAAAGTGACAGCGAGCAGTCACCGAGCTAGGGACTAATCTCGGCTGAGAAGTAGCTAAGACAATAATGCCACCAAGCTGCCATTGGGTCATTGGGGTGACGATCGCACAAAGCACTGCACAAAGAGCCAATGTCGCCCCACTGGCTGTTTATCGGCGGACGAAAGGCACAAAGGCGCCAAGGCATTATCGATTTAAATAAATTGTTAACATATAATCCTAGTGTGTGGCAACATTTTGATAATAAGAAATCGATATGACTCCATTGTCATCTTATTCATTAATTTTGCTCCATTCGGAGCGCTTGTTCTCGCTTGTTTGCTCGTTTGTTTGTTTATTCTCCAATTGTGCTCTCTTTGGTCTCAGTCTCAGTGGCTCTGTGCCAGTCGGTTCGGTCTCTCACTTCACCAGGCAGATATTAATGACTTTAAAGAGAGTAAGCACTAAGGTCAGCAGACTGACGTGTTAGGCGTTCGATTACCGATCGACAATCGACGATCGTACGCAAATCGTTCGATGACATGCCTTCACCAATTGGCAATGTGTTCGATGTGTTCACTGTCGACAAATGGCTCAACACAAGGAACAAGCTGCCAGTCAAGCAATCGTAGTCAATCAATGCCAAGTGGATCGATCCATTCGGAATGGGTGCATATGCAAACACTGTCCTAATGGCCATCATCGAACACCAACCCATCCTCGAGGAATTGCAATTGCCTAATTGGCCAATTACATTGCACATTATTTAAAAAAACATTCACAGCCATTAATCGAATAGTAATTTGTAATTCAATTTGGTACATTCTAATTAAAACTAACTTAAACTTTAAATCTTAATTCCAAACAATTAATTCGCAATTCACCACTTGCACTTTTCACAAAAGTTTATTTTTCACAAAAATCAACAACAATGCCCACTAGCGACACCTATTAGGGGAAAATATAATTAAAGTCTATTTAAATAGCCTGTGTAGTAATAGCGAGAATTGCCGTAAAAGTAGAAATAGAAGAACAAATTTTCTTCACCCATTTTCAAGAATTTACAATAATCTGATTTGGATTTTTTATTTTATCGTTCGCTTCAATCAAATGAACCGAACGGGTTGTCGTTTATAATACAATTAGAGAATAATATGAGAGACTAAAATGAGAGACTAAGCACGAGACGACGGTTACAACAATCGAGTGTTGGCACAGCATACTGCACCGGAGAGTCTAAAATGAGATCTGATATGGATGGAACATTTAAATTAATATAAAAATTTTCAACTGCTTTCACAACATCCACAAAATATAAAAAAATCAGTAATATAAACAATCCATGACCGAAACACCTCGAATGTGACAATTCACTGGCGTGCACTGACATAAAACTTGTTCAATCATCAATCATGTAATCGTTACGCAATGACTTTCACTTTCGTCACTTGAGGCGAACAGGACAAATGACCGGTGTGAATGGACAAATTGCACACACGCGAGCTGTAGTGAGAAGGTTCACCTGTGAAGGGTCACCCTGTGTTGATCACCGGCGTCTGTCTGTGTCCAGTGGACGGTATGGAGTGAAGTGCAGTAGGCCGGGCTGGTGGGCGACAGTGTCGCATTGCGCATCTGCATCATCTGCATCGTTCAATCAGTGTCTCCCGCAACAATTCAAATTGACAGACCTCGTGTGTGTAAGTGTGAGTGCAGATGAGCACCAGCAAAGCTATATATGACTGTTTGTGGCCGTACATGAGCACAGCTCATCGACTCACAACGGCACACGGCCAAGTGGCAAAAGACCTTCATTCTGCATTTACGTTTACATGCATGCCTGTTCTGTGTGAATCAATTCGATTCAATTATGCTCACCATTTGCCTGCTCGCTGATCAACGAGACCACTCGTCTTGGCACTGTTCGAATGTTCACTTGGCCACCTTACGATAAGACACTCGGTGGTGACCTGTCCCAGTGATAAGGACGTTCGAGTCACCCCGAGCCATACCGCCCACTACCAAATGTCACTCAGTGCTGGATCGATCGATCTAAGCCAACTCAACTCGACTCATCTCCACTAGCCTTAGCTCTTATATAAGTTATAACCACAGCACCGATTGTTTTGTCTTGAATTGTGACTCACTCAGAATGCATTGAATCAAGTGCAATCCACCGAATCTCATCGAATATCTCAGTAAGTGTTCATGGAATTGTTCACCATTGTCAGAAAGTGACTGACAACAAGGCACACATCCCGTAACTAGTTGACTGTTGACTCATCATCGATGTGCAGTAATCGAATCACTTTGCACAGTGCTAATGGTCCATTCTAGCATCTGGCAATGGAATGGTATCGATCAATCGACCCACTAGTCATCCTTCCCTACGCAACAGTATCAGTGATTGATCGATTTTGGTGATACCTCATGTTACCTTGTCAGTGTTGGCAACCAGTGTCATTTGGTGCCACAGTATTTCACACTGACAACAATGCACAATCACACTGCTCGTGTCAGTGATTAATCATTTCACACCGTCATTCGTAGGCAAAAAGGCGAATATTTAACTAATATTCAAACACTATGAATCCTTGAAATGAATTGAATGCTTTTGCCATGTCGAGATTCGATTGTCATTCTGTGTTATTCTGGTCGAGGCATTGATTGAGCCAAATGCAAAACGAGTGCAATTAATGGAAAGTTTGTGTTGAACTGCTCGCAACGTGATTCGGTGCAAATGATCGATTTTCCCTTGGAGATCATTTACTCCACCGAGACCGTCACACCTGTACTGCCAGTGACGAGTCCTCTGACAACTTGGCACTTCATTAGGGACTTTACAGTGAACTTCACACCGAGATGATGCTCAGATTGCATTTGTTTGGCTCGAGCAAAGCTCATTGCGACAAATATGACGCAACCACTGACAGTGCCACCCGTGCACGCGCCATTCAAGTGTAAATGAGTTGTTGCACGATGCTAAAATAGCACTCGTTGCAATTACCAAGGAAATAAGCAAACGGCTCGATTGCTCAACCTCGTACGTAGTGAGAACTTAAGTGATACGTTCGGTGATGTACACTTAACAGTGCCTGCACACTGTGAGTGCTACTAGAATCGGAACCGCTTCATTGTGCCTACAGCCAAGTTCACTGCGAGGATTCAATCTAGAGCAGGCCAGAGTGAGGCACCACAGCAGCATCGATGTCAATGGCTAGACAGAAGGCAATCGGACTAATTAATGGGCACGCACTCGGTCTCACAATCGTTTTAGGTAGTGGCGTGCACAAAGCCGTACTGCACCAACTAGTCCCTCCCCTGGTTGCTCAAATTGAAATTCTTCACTTTCGAATTTATGGCAAGGTATCAAGAAAGATTAGTGAAATGCTTCACCGAGCCAAGTTGGCTCACTTCATTCCGGCTGCCATTGGAGCCGCTCATAGGCAACTGCGAGTGTCTTGGTGCAAAGTGCTCTCTACCCGATCGTGGTGACCATGCCCGGTGGTTGGTTGGGTTGATCGTTCGAACTCTGTGCTCACTCAGCGGTCAGGACCGTTGCAAGGGCAACTGTTGCTCAAGCCAGTGACCCTGTCCTATGCTGTGTCTCATCTACTATGTGCTATCCTGTCTTCTTATCTTCATCTGTACTGCCACTGGCCTCTGTCTATAGCGCCCAATGATCTAATAGCCTGACGTTATATCTCCTAGACCTTCAGCTGGTGATTAGCAAGATGACCTCCACCACGTACTACAGCCCGTCGAGCTCGTTGTCGCGTCACTCGTCGAGGTATAACTTCTCGTCGGGCTCCACATCCAAGTTCTACCTGAACTCGTCCAGTCCATCGTCATCGTCATCGTCATCGTCGTCGTCCAGTTCGTCATCATCCTCGTACCTAAGAACGCGATCTTCGTATGATCTCAACTCATACCGACCTTCCTCCTATTCACACTCAAGTCCGAGCTTCTCCTCCAAGTCGTTCAGCAACTCGTCGAATTCGTATCTGTCCAGCAAGTACGCGCCAGGTATTGTGGTCCCTAGTGGGCTGCCCACTAAAGCCAACTGCCGTTGTGCTCGTGTTAGCGTTACATAATAGTGTTTGCCCCTACTCGATTCGGTGTTCAAACATCCCCTCACTGTCAGTGGCTATAATAGGCAATGTGCACCATAAAAGTGTACATTTACACACAGACACCGAAAGTCTTCCTCACCTGAGCCTTACGGCAGCACTTTTAATTGAACACGTCTGTCTGCTCGTTAGCCAACTTAGATTGTCATCATCTTTACGTAAATGATGATTTCTTTAATCGGAATTTAGCTTATAGTGGTAGTAATAAAAGAGTGAGAGACTGGTCGATGATAAGTCAAAATTACGTTGCTAGTGCTATTGCTAATTGGCCCACTGCTGCAGTCAGTTTAGTGAGCCAGCCAGACGGCCAGTCAAAATGTGAAAGCGCTCTCATTACGAAGTGTCACTTGATTTACTGCCTCACTTTGCTACGATCCTCACCTAACAAAAAAAAATGAACTTGTGACCGAACCGATCCATAGCCTCGATAGTTCTGTTCGGTGATTCACTCCCCTCGAGCCTAGCCCCAGCAGGAAGACGAGCCAAATGGCTTTGGTTGGCACACAGAAAGTAACCTTCTCACCTTTTTATGGCCTGACAGGATCCTACTCGGCCACTCCGGTCACACTGACCAGATTCAACCAACGAAGAACTAGTCTCGACTACAACAATGATTCCGACTCATCTAGCAAGGTATGTATCGAGCCACCAGTTTAGCACCAGTCCAGTCCAGCCAACCGACCATTCGTTTGTTCAGTGCCAGTGTCAGCCATTATTGCACAAAGTTAGCCAAATCATAAATACGTCGATGAGCGGTGTCAGTGGTGAGCAGAGCTTGATTGCCTCTCTCCACCGGCCAATGCATTGCTGGTCTACTGGTTGTACTTGGGCAATCGTCACCGAGCACTAATCAAATTAGCGCTCGCTCTGTGCCCAAACAACATTGACCCAATTCTGGCGCTACCTGATCGACACAGCACCGTACCGTAACCACTCTGGCTGCCCATTTTTAGCACTCCACACCAGGCCATTAGTGAGCAAATAAGTCCCGGTCGGCGTCCAGTCCGAATCACGCACATTTCACAGAGCACATTACCGTCCTTGGTTGGACACTAAGTCACTCTCAATTAGTGTTGGTAATGGATATCGCCAATGCGTTCATTAGCCAAGGTGAATTCGTTTGTCAAATTTGATTAAGTCTCGATCAGTGGCAACCAGCAAAGGCGTAATTCGTGCCAGACCAGTAAGGCAACCTAACAGAATAGGTGGCCACTTGAGACAAGCGCAATTGAATTACTCGATTGAGTGTTGCGTTCGGTCTGGCAGACTCTGGCCTGATCATTAGAGCGAACTTATCATTAATTAATTAGTGTGCAACAAAAGAACGAGACCACAGTTTATAATGAGCAAAACAGTTGTTGCCATCATTTAACTAAGGGGCGTTTGTATATGGCTCGATAACCTCACTGTGTTGATATGTGTTTCACGACTAAGGCCACAAGTGCAAGCCATAAGCAGCAGGTACGATACAATACAGTAGTCTGGCGTGTGCACCGATGGCGCCTCATTGGGCAATCGATGGTCAAGCATTTCGAAGAGTGCACTGCCTTACTGATGATACTGTTTTGTTTGTGCAGACTAAGAACCCAGTGGCCGGACTGACCAACCTAGGTAACACCTGTTACATGAACTCGGTGTTGCAAGCACTGTTTGCGTCGAAAGAGTTGCGGGACTTTGTGATCAGCTGCCTCGAATCGGGAGGCCAACTGTACACAGGTACGTTTCGAGACAGACTCGTGCTCACAGATTCTAACTTTTTGTCTACTTCAGCCCTCTCAAGGCTATTCAAGGAGATGACATCGAACAGTCGAACGGGCTATGTGAATCCGTCTTCGTTTCGAACCACTTTCATCCAGTACGAATCTAAATTTAGAGGCTACGAGTATGATCGCTATCTACGCATAGTGCTTTTCCTTAACTATCGTTTGTCCACAGGCAGCAAGACGCTCAAGAATTTTTGCGCTACTTGATCAATGGCTTACACGACGAACTGAACAAGGCTAAGTGCAGACCCAGGCGAACAACTATGATCGAACCCAAATCGTCACAGGAAGCTTGGAACCAGTATCGCGAACGTGTTGATGACTCCAAGTTAATCGAACTGTTCGTGGGACAATTCTCCTCAGTGATCAAGTGCACAGATTGCCATAACGAGAGCTCTTGTTGGGACCCATTCTGGGACCTTTCCTTGGCAGTACCCAGATATAGGTGAGCATCTATGTGCACATTCACATGATCACTGACCATCTCTTTGTAGAAGTCGAGTTGATATAGAAGAGTGTTTGGCTGCCTTCACCGAACAAGAAACACTCGATGGAAACGAACAACCGGTAAGTGGATGCTCGTGTTGACAGATGCACTTATTTCCCCATTGTCTTCAGTTCTGTTCCAACTGTAAAAAACATCGCCGATCCACCAAACGTCTTTCAATAGTTCGCTCACCTAAGATTTTAATTATTCGTAAGTTATCAAATCAAAGTTGTCAATCAATTTTGTTGTTTGACATGTTGATCTATTTAGATTTAAAAAAGTTCTCAAACGACGGCTACAAACTGTCCAGTGATATCAACGTGAACCAAACGATCACGATAGACTCGAAACAATATGAACTGTTTGCCTGTGTGTGTCACCACGGGTTCTCCTCTCGAAGCGGTCACTACACAGCGTACAGTCAGTACGATTCCAAGTGGTACCACTTGAACGACGAAAAGGTCAAAGACGTGACCGACTCTTTTTCGATGTCCACTCTCAAGGACGCCTATGTGCTCTTCTACCGACAGCAAGAATCCTCGTACTCCTCCTCCAGTCTTAGCTCCAAGTATTCGTCCAGACTCTGAGGCTCACTAGTGGTTCGGCGCAGAATGCGAAAGGTCTGCCCGAGTGCGCACCACCAGTGGAATGGAGCGAATACTAACTGCATTTGTTTACAATACCCTTTGTGTATGTATTGCACTGTGTGCATCGCATGCCACCCAATGTACATGCTAATAACTCATAGACACATTACCGATTGTTACATTGTATGCATAAATATTTATCGCCTCCTGTTGACTGCTATCTGTTGTAATGCTAAAACTGTCCACTCAATACAACCATCATTGCACTTACCACAATTACTCGATGCCATTACTACAAACGGGGCCAATCATCTTAATTATTGGGTTAATCGAACGGCCATTGAACGATGTTCGGTGCGGTATGGCGGCGAGACACGGACTCGTGCAGTGCGCACCACGAAGCAGGTCAAGTGGCCGGGACAGTCATCGACGATGGCCTCGCGAGCTCGGCGGGGAAAGTCTTCAGTGTTCGTTGAGCGGTGCAACGGAGTGGCGGTAGCGAACTGTCCGACGCGCCACTAGAGGACGGAACTGGACGTTGAGTCATTCATGCGACCGTTGTTGTGAGTGGTCCGCCATCGCCACCTAGCGCTAGTTCAAATGTCTTGCTCGACACTTGTTCGGTTGTGTTCTCGCGTTCGCCGTTGACTGTTCGCCTCCGCTCTCGGCAGACACCTTGCGCTCTCAAGTTGGCTCAAGCTCCTCGCGCTCACTACCACAACTCAATCTTTGGCCAACTGATCAATCGGTCAATATTAGCTTCTAATCAATATTGACACTATCCTTATATTCACATTCCCACCCAGCTCGTCTCGGCATAGTTTTCACCAAGTGTCACACCGTTGCCTTTACAGTGCACTTCTCCATTAGCCCCTCTGACCCAAACCGAAACGTGTTCGCAGTGTGGTGTGCTTTTTATTTCATTTGAAACTCTGACTTTTATCCAGTTTGTTGAGTTACTCTGACAATTTGGTTTGCCTTATTTTCTAGTGGACCAGTTGTCATCGCAATTTTTGACGATTACTAACTGGTCACTTCGATTGCCACATTTCGTCACCGTTGCCCGAGTGCTGGCCACTCGTCAATTCTTACAAATGTTTGATTTTCCTTTCTAGTTTTATTGTATTATTATTTTATTTGGTGTTTTTACCAATTCAAAAATGGATCTCACTAGTCGCAATCGTTTTCTTTCGATTGTGCTCATATTTCTGGTAAACCTCAATCTTCCTTCGTTCGGTAAGTGATCAAACTGATTGGCAATAACTGTTGATCTATTAATATCTTCTGATTTTGTCCCAATTTGGCAGAGAGCATATCAATTGAATTAGTTGTTTCTCCTCTAATTGGTACTCTCTAAACGAGCCAATGATGTTATCTTTCTTTGCGCCTTGTGATTTTGATTCACCCTGAGAGGTTTTTTTTGGTTTGTGTGTCGGTGTGTGGCAACTTTACAACCTGCAAATGAAAGGCAGTAGATCATAATAGGGAAAATATGTAAAAATGTCCCGTTTATTTAGTGAAGCGAATTTATGTCTCTATTGCGCGCCGTTCTGTTCGAACAGAAGCAGACATAGTCTAGTTGTGCCTTTATCAGCGCAACATCATTATCGTTGCCGTTGTCTCCCAATGTTAATCTGAGTCATTTTGCTCGCCATTCGCTGAATAGTTGCTTGCAATCGAAACAAAGCTAACAAGGCGTCATATGGCAAGGCGGCATGTCTGCAAAGTAGTTTTCGCTCTATTGTAGAGTGGCTAGCGTAAATTAGCAAACGAATCAGCCTAAAGGACGCCAAATCCCATCCAAATCATCCATCCGTGCACTTGTGGTGCGTTCTGTTTGAATGGCCATGCAACAGTGACTAGAAAAGTGATTCCTTCTGTTGCTTCGGTTCATATGAGTTGACATTGTGCCACAGTGTAGTAATTGCTTTGAACTTGCTGTTTCCTGTTTTCCCTGCCGATAGCTTATCGCTATTCAATTAATGCATCTTGACTCGAATGCGTATACTACCACAATGGTACACTATGTTGGAATCTCAATTAATGCACTTCTCGAGCATTAATTCGATTAATAGGCCACTGGGTTTTTTTACTTTTTAAGAAGCGATTTTCTCTGATTGAATTGGCACGAGTCTATTTGCGCCCAATTTTACAATTCGTGTTTGTTTGCATGCTAATTTTAGACAACAATTTTAAACAATCTTTATTTATTTGTTCTTTTTTATAGTTCACTCTTCGTATTTTCGTAAAATCCCCAAAGAACAGTATTTTGAACCTCAAGGTAAATTGAAACACATTTTCACGAATTCAATTATCATTTGGATTGTATCGAATAGGTCTTACCATCGAGCTGCCATGCATTACGGATAGGAAAGATGTCGCTTGTGCTTGGCTTCGAGATGGCAGCATCATGATTCCATCTGCACAAAATTACAAAAATAACTACAACTATTCCCAGCATTCCTCAACTGGCGACTGTAGTTTGATCATTAATGACCTAACTTACCCTAAAGATAATGCACAATGGGAATGTCAGGTGCCTTCCGCTGATTTTGATTCAGCTTTCAAATGGCCTAAAACGAAAGTGGTTGTCCTGGTTAAACCTTCTCCTCCTAAGATTCAGGAGGTAAGATTTTAATCATAATATAATTTTTAAATTTTTAAAATGATTTTTTATATAGAACTTAGAAACTACCCTGATCATTGCTGATCAATTGTCTACTCTTACTTGTGAATCGAACGAAGGAAACCCTGTGCCTTCTCTGGAATGGTATTTAAATGGCGAAAACATTACTGCAAATGTAGGAGACATTGTATTTCACAATGACTAATGCCATTGAGTAAACAATCAAAATGCTAATTACGTTTCGTAACTTCTAGGCGACCAGAATTGTGAATAGCAAGCCAAACCGTTTCATATCGAAGCTGAGTTACACTTTCAAAAAGAAAAACAATGCTTCGACTCTTGCTTGCGTCTCTGTGCACCAACTCGAAAACCAAAACACTACGCGTCTACTAAACGTCCTTTGTATGTTTGTTTTTCTAATGACATATTTCATTGTTATTGCTCTTTCCATTGCAGACAAGCCGATTGTGACCGTTGAACACAAGATGTACACAGTCCTCGAAAACCATAACGAATCTATTGAATGCCTTGTCGATGCTAATCCTCATTCTATGCCCTTTTGGAAGCCAAGTATGAGTATGTGCATTTTGAGTTTTGTCTCGTCGGAAATTATTAATAATCGTGTCATTTAGCTGGTAACAATGTCGAAAACCACTACAAAGTCAATGGTGGCAAATTGTCCTTATTAAATGTTAACCACCGTATGGATGGCATTGATTTTCAGTGTTCGTCTCAAAATGATATTGGCATGTCTGAACCCTTTTCTGTCAAGATAAATGTGTTATGTAAGTTTTATTTATTATAATTTTTTTATTGATTTTTATATTACATCTTTAGACAAGCCTCGTTTAATTGAAACTGGGAATCAACAGATGGATATCAAAGTGGGCAATGAGCTTCGTTTACATTGCAATTTTATTGGCAATCCAAGACCAGTGATTCGTTGGAGGGTTGTCGATTCGATTTATTCTCAAGAAAAATTTGTTCAAGTTTCACCTGAAAACCCAGAGATTTTGATTATTCAAAATGTTTCTTATCTCAATGAAGGTATTTTTAAGCAATTTACCAGACAAGTGGATTCTAATAAGAATTTTTAGGTGATTATTATTGTGAAGGAGAAAATACCATTCAAAACAATGAGTTCATTGTTAAAAGTAATAAGTTTGCTGTTAACGTCAATGGGAAAGCACAACTCTTGAAAGAACAAATTGACATCGTTGGCTATCAAAACATGGACACTAGAATTGAACAAGAATTCTGCAGTGATCCTCCTCCAACTGAGGTTCACTGGGTCTACGGCGGTTCCACCCAACACATTGTCGAGTAAGTTCATTTCTACTTGAATTTTTATTTTCAACTTGTTCTTTATTAGCATTAATGGCAAGGATAGAAAATTTGAAAACGCAATTTTAAACGATTCTGAAGAAGAAAGTCACATCATTGCTGGCCCTCTTATGCCTATAGATTTGAAATCGCCAAATCCCACCTGCTTTAAAGTTGCCCTTCTAATTCGCAATACGGACATTGCTGATGCGCGTGACTATACCATCGTTGTGAAGAATGATGAGAGCTTAGTAGAAGGGGTCATTTCTTTAAAAGTAAACCCAAATTCTTTAAATTACAGCATTTGACTTTTATTCTTGCAGGTTGAGTCTAAAATTTCAATATCAATGGTGGTTTTTATTATGCTCATTGTGCTCATAATGCTGTTCTTGTCAACCGTCATGTTCATCCTTATTCTTCGAAGACGTTCTAGCAACAAGAAGAATGAAGATTCAGAGGATAAATCTGATGTTCGAGGTATGGTGTTGTATTTTGTGATATGATTCATTCGAACTGATAACTCATTGCCTGAATATTTTAGTGCCAATCAATGATTCATCTGATGACGACGCCAAGCGAAGTGACGAAAAGGTTCATTAGAATGCTTTTCTGCCATGTGTATAATAACGTCAAATTTGATTTTGCTTGCCATTTGTAGAATGACAATGTGCAAGTCTATGCTAATATCGATTTTATTGGCAATGACCTTACCAATAATCGACAATTCCAGCTAAAACACGAACCCACTCTTTATGCGAAAATATCTTTCAACAGCTAATTTTGTTTTTATTCCTTTTTTGCTGACACATTGCCATTTGCATAACAATCATTGTAAATTACATTATATTCACATATGTATATGATTGTCTATTTTTGTACATTGGTTATTTTTTGACTATAAAGTTATGTAAATTATATTGATCAACATTAGCAGTATTTAATTTAAGTGACATTTGGTGACTTATGGCGCGAGTGTAAGTTGACCAATATCATGATTGGATACATTCGAGCTCCTCAAATGTGTCGTAATCTTCGTTTTCAGACGAACTTTCTGACGTTGAACTCAAGTCTAAACCAAAGTGGTGAATACATGCATGTCAATGTGGGAAAGTTACCTTGTCGAAACAATCTGTTCTCGAAGAGACTCGATATAGAGGAGAAGAGTTCTCTCTCCTGGTTTTCGTCCAAATAAGAACAATAGTATTCATATATTTTACGTTCGTTTAGGTTTTCAATGATCCTCTATGGAAAATTCACTCAAAATATTGTCCTCTTATCGATAATCGCAAACCTGTTTAATGCGGTCGTAGTTGAATGTATCAGATGTAACCGACTGTGACCACACTTTTACATCACAGTTTGAGCCACATGTGGCAAAAAGAGGATCTGTCCGATGCACAGCAATGGAATTGACCTATGTCGCAAAGAAAGTTGCCTTTGACATGAAAAGTCTTTGTTCGGTACCTAAATGGGTCATAAATGATACATACGTTACCGACTTCGTCCGCTTGAGCACAAAAAATAGGATGCTTATTGTCAACGTCCCAGGCGTAGATGTAGCCATCACTGGAGGTACTGAAGACAAACTGTTCTCCAAACCAGCAGCACTTGTTCAGAATTGGCCTACAACAGTGGCCAACCAACTTTTTGATGACAGTTCCTTTAGAAACATCGAAAATGTACAGATCACTGTTGTTGTATGAAGCCAACAACTTTGAACTAAAAGGACAGTTCTGAATGCATGTCACTGAAAAGTGTTTTATCCTAGGAAAATGATCAGGTTTGAGTATTACACAATGGCTATTGTGGTTATTATTCTAAATTCAAAAACATATTGTTAGATGCCCATTGAGAATAAAGCGATACATACAATATATCTTCTGTCATACATTCGTACATTTGCACCTTGCCCAGAAGTAGCGAACAGATGAGGTGTTAAATACATATTGCAATCGATTGAATATAAAGGCAATGGCATTTGCTTCTTCCTGATGCAAAATAATTCGTTTAACTTTAATTTAAAAATCACAGATAAACTAAGTACCGAAGGCAGACAAGCTCTTTAGGCCATTCTTCACGAAGATCTATTTGAAAGACAGAACCATCCTCGCCACAGGAAAGAATAACATTTGCTTCACAAAAAGAAATAGCATTGACTGGTCCTTGGTGAGTGCAAATTATTTTCGAGGTTGCCACTCCTCGAGAACACACATTCCCGATTCGGACGTCATTGTCATCCGAACAAGTCACAATACTTTGGCTGTCGATTGACCATTTGCATTGGCGTATCTTCAAAACATGTCCCTATCAAGCAAACAATAAAACAGACCATTTTGTATTAAAAAAACATCATCGATGATAATATGTCAACCTTACCAGAATAATAAATATGACTCAAATTCTCTTCCTTCCAATCCCAAATGGCGACTTTTAAATCATTTCCACCCGAACACAAATGATCACCCGTAAAACTGAAGTCAACCGACTGCACGTTGGCACTATGTTCTTCGAGCAAGGCAGAATTATTAAAACTTTGAACAAGGTTAAGAGAGTTGAAAAAATATCGTTGAAACCAAATTGAATTGGAAGGAGTAAATAGACTGCTTTGGTTGTTTCTTGTCTAAATAAAAAGTTATATTTAAATTTAATTAAATTAGATTCTAAAATTTCAAGTTATTACTAACTTTTAAGAAACCATATTCTCTATCACGAATAGCTTTAATGGGGTTGCATTTTTCCTTGGAAATTTGCTCAAAGGTAAAATCCTAAAATAAACAACCTATCTATAAAAAAACAAATAATACGATTAAATTACTCACATTATCAGAAATAAGAAAGTGTGGTTCGATATAAATGGAATCTTCTTCATTTTCATCGGACATTTCGCACAAGCACAATTAAATTGCGATGTAAACAAACAATTTCTAAACGTACTTGTCAGCTGTACAATTGCCAATTGGCTGAATATCAACAAGAGATGAAAGAAAGCATCGATATAAATGTTTGGTGGCAAGATCATTACCGCGACAGATAACCAAATAATTAAGTAATAGTTTTATTTGTCAAATGCGATTGTGCATACAAAAAGTTCATTACTTGAAAGTATTCAATCTGTAATTATGCCGTGATAAACATTTTATGCTTTCGTTTCGTAGGTCAATATAATAATGTAGGCGGCTCTAATGGAGGTAATTCGGGAATCTTTGTATTTGCATTGGAATTTTTTGTTGTGGACAATTCTTTGCGAAGCTGACTGTTTTCATCTCTTAGATTGTGGATATCTAGTTGAGCCTTCTCCAGATTGTCCACCAAGTGATGAACCCATTGGCGCAATTTTTCATTCACAGTTTTTAATTCTTCAATAATTTCTTTGTCTTCTTTTGGCTTTCTATTGCCACTTTTAAACTTAGGCTCATCCGTTGGAGAGGATCGATTTGAGCTGCTTGAGGGAGTTTGAGTGTGTTGTTGATCAATCAAGCAATTTAAAAGTGAATCTTGTTCGTTCATCACATGGTACAGTTCTTGGTATTTTTGTTCCAATTCTTCAGAATTCAGAGTCGAGGTTGGCCTAATACTGAGCTGGTCCATCGTTTTGTTTGGATCACCACTCATTCGAATAAAATCTTTCTTTACTTTGTTGAGCAAACGTCGTTTCAGGAACTCAATCTGATCGATGCTATAATTGCGTTGCACTATCAGAGAGGCTCGAATGTTATCACATTTGGTGCTTAGAATGGCCTTTTCTAAGTACTCTAAAACCAACAAACGAATAAATAAATACGATGATGGTTGAATGAATAGTAAATCTTACCTGAAGCTTTGGTGTAATGGATAATAGCCTCAGTGAATTGGTGACATTTGCTATAATATTCAGCTTTACGGTGAGATCGATGAGCCTGTGTGAGTTGCGATATAGTTCGACTGCACATGGTTCGGGCCAAGTCTTACCAGATTGAGGTGAGTTTCCATCAAAGCATCGCTGTCTTTTAAATACTGCCAGAGTTATACTTAACGGACTGATAAGGAGGAAGACGCCACTACACGAAGACAACAAACTCTGCCTGTGACATCATACTGCAGTAGACACTTAAACTGACATTGACCACCACAGATGGCGGGCTATGCTCGCGCTGGAGAAGGTTCGTTGGGCTGCTTTGAATTCATTCGAACGAAATGTCAAAGACGAAAGTGGAAAATGCCATTTGTACACTTAATTGCATTGCACAACCGAGTCAATAAGTGCATTACATTCATTCATTCATTCATTCATTCATTTGAAACATTGGCTTGACTCAATGACTAATTTCGCACTTCAATGCAGTTTGTGCAACCACTTCAAGTGCACCCATAGATTTATTTACCGCTCGAACAGAACCGAACAATTAATCCAAGTTTGCAGAAGTATTATATACATCATTTTATTTCCATTACAACAGATAACAAATTTATTTATTTGTACAAGTTTGACAACATCAACATGGGCCATTTAGTGATTCAGGGGATTTTTGTAAATATTTACCGTTGAGAAAGTGAGCGAAGTAAATAGTTTTGCGGACAATGAATGGCGAATGGTGCAATGAATACGCTCAACGCCATTATCCTGTTGTCCACTGATCGAAGGTACAGTGGACAACAAGAGAAAGGTATTGAACGCAAAGGTACAGAAACAGACGATTCCAGATCGACCAAGTTGGCAAGTTGGAAATTCGGCAATGTGGCAAAGTGGAGATTGCGACCAGTGAGCCAGGTGCAGTCAGGAGAACGTTCTCGCTCGGAGACCAGACCAGGAATGAACGTCTGGTCGGGGTTAGCTTGAACAGGTCACTTTCGACACAATTAGAACAATTAAAATTGTGTTTGGTTTCGTTAGGTTGCCCTAGCAGTAATCTAGGAGCACGATAATAACGGGACACACGTTACTGCCGATCAAGTACGTGAAGGGATAAAAGTGGCCTGTTGGGCTATTACTGGACGATTGCTGATTATATATTGCATATGCAAGGCACACACACCGACATGGCCAACGCTGACAGCGAGCCACATAATTTAGATTGCAATAGTCACACAGTGAATTATTTATTATAATTCCCATGCACAAGCCATTGTACAGAGCACCAGTCTGGTGACCACAACACTGGCCACACCGGTCCCTATGACGACCATCGAGGGCCCAAACAGAACATTAGTAGAATTAAAAAATTTCAAACCTTTCGTTGGTGCATTGGCCATTACAGTGGCGATATGAGCGGTCATTACCGTTATTGCCATATCTCCATGTCATTGTTGCCCACTCTATCTACAACAGTCAATCCATATGCACTCACTCATTTATGAACTTACAGGCTACCTAGAGCTAATTGGTGTTCATCAATATATTCAAATGTTTCTAACACGGTTGGTGAACAATTAAAGCACTTACCTGAACAATGAATGAGCGAATGTTGCAATGACCACAAAAGAGGCGCAAGACGGGACGGGAAAGATGTTCAAGTGAATTTCACAAATGAAAGTCACTTTAATTGGGCACGTTTGAGTGAGATTGGCAGGATTAGTACCCATTGGCACTGTGGGTATTAATTGGTGAGTGTGTCCAACGGTGTCTGCGGACGAGTGGGACCGAGTTGTGACTCAGCACGACCACCAGTTTTGAAGTGCACCAGTCCGACAGACAGCGGACTCGTCATTGATCGGACGCACGTTCTGCTTTGTTGCGACACACCTTGTCGCACATCGATTCGCTCTGTCAATTTGTCCTGCAGTGGGCAACTGCACGATGGCACTAATTGAGCCTAAATGGAGCCACAACCAATGGTTTGATTGATAATATCGCCCTTTGCTCATATGCATGCATGGAATCATAATAATTCCTGGCTCGGTGCTAGAGCGGTAACGTTTGCTTGGCCATAGCACCCACTGCTGTGTTCGGTGGGACAAATTAAATTAACCTCTCCCAGTCGGTGCTCCGTCTAAATTGACCGAGTATCGACAATCTCTAATCTGCCCATTACGAGTCTTTTAGCGACAACGCCAAACTTTATCGATTATTGGAGAGGAGTAAGCCAGTGCGGACAGAGTCAGGCGCACACTAACGCTGTACAGTTTTGGCCGCAATCAAAGCCATTGGCGTTCCGATAAATGCGATTGCCAATTGGCCTCAACGGTGCTTCACCAAGACACACTCTTGCCAAACCGTAGCGCACTGAAATGGCAAGAATTGCATTTCGCAGAGACAAATGACAAATAACGAGATCGATTCAATTCGATTCAAGTCAAGTCAACAACTGAGCTATTCGTGTGGACACCTTCCAGGGAACGGAAGAAAAGCCATTCAAACGTCGTACACAACACAACACAAACATTAATAATTGAAGGACTACCAAAATAGCCAATCAATGTGTCCAATTGGAACTGCAAATAGTAACGTCAAAACAAGAGTGCTAATTTGCCTTAATAAATAGATGCATCGAGATCTAATTGACGATCGTAAGACGGGAATAGCTTTCCGATGACGCCATTCACGGGAAAATGAAAACAAACATTGCACAAAGGTGACCGATGGCCAGTGTAATTGAATCCACTTTATATAAAGTCATTGGTGGAATAACATCGACACTTGATCACAGCACGAGCCACATCCGTTAACTCGTGCAAGGAAATTGTCAAAGACTTATTGCAAACTGTGCACAACACAGTGGTGAATTGAGTGTGCCATTAGAGTGCAAATAAATCCACTTGACAGTCACCGAATGGCGACATCTTAATAGGAACAAAAGCGTTAATATTTAATGGCCAAACATTCTGGCAAGACAGATCGGTGTCCTTTCTGTGCTTCACCACTGACTTTGCCCTTTCTTTCTTTTGTGTCCTTTTTTGCCCATGCCGAGTTTGACATTTTCACTATTTGACCTCGAGCGCAGATTCACTGTTGCAAATAATCTACCAATCTGAGTGGACAAAAGACCAGAAAGATGAAAATTTGAAGCAATTTTGCCAAAAGAGAAATGAATTGAATGGAGTGTTTGGTGAGGTGCCAATTAGTGGCCATAAAGGAGAGCCAACATCTATGGGAAAGCCATTGCACCATTCGGACTCGATTTCCGGCTCATTCTCGGCAATTTCTAATTTGGTAATGCAAACTGTTTCACAATAAATCTATTACACAAGCAAACCTTAGATAACGAATCAAACCCGATAAATGAACGCAATTGCCAATTAGGAATTATTACTTTGCACTTGACACTTCACTATATCCGCACAAATGAGTAAAAATAATGAATGCCATTCAATGAATGGAGTTACTTGGCGCCATCTGTGTGATTCAAAACAAAACGAAAAATTCAAATGTTAAGCTAATTGACAGGGCAAATCGAACAAAATAGTTAGGTGAGGAGGTAATTGAATGGACTGAGGAGAGCATAGTGCCATCACAAAAAGCTTGTCTAACCAAGTGAGTTGGTTCGAATTAGTTTGGCGCCATTTTGTTGAAGTGTAGCATTGACTGGTAATGGAGTGGCAGCAGTGTAGCACTTTGATTGGGAAGCGATGGCAATGGCGCCATTGAAGGCAATCTATAAAGTGCATTAAGTAATACTAATTCGAAGTGAGACTTCTTTAAGTAATCGCATTGGTCGTCGATGGCTCGGATGCTTCGATGGATGGATGGATTCTCCTACGCACCTTTAGCGGTGACGTAGTGCAAACAGTGACTGAATGAAACCACCTGTTTACCAAGAAAGGCAAAATGCTCGTATCTTCCTTCTTAACTCTTGCCAAGACAAATCAATGCTCGCCAGAGAGAAAGAGACTTGCAACTATGTGTGGCTAGTTATAGGCCGATTTGGCTGCCATTGACTGACACGCCATCACCGACGCCGTAGCGCGATTAAAGAATCACTCCGCTTACCGAAGTCATTTCGTCTCTCACCTTTTGGGCAGCATGGCCAAAGTGAATGTGTAGTGCTCTAGCCCGTCTCCTTGTCTCCTCGTCTCCAACTCACCGACTCATTACCAATATTGCCATCGTTCCATCGGATCCATTGGTGTGCCTAGTGAGCGGTTCCTAGTGTTGGTTATGTGAGCATCAATAGCATCAGTAAGTTCAATGAGGCATCACTGGCTGGAATGCACGTGCCCGTCGAGTGTTCGTTTGTTGCTCTCCACAATGACCAGTTCCCTTTACCCTGTGAGCCCGACCTGTAAGCATTCTGAACCAGCATGTTTAAACCAGTGCCCAGCACCCAATTTGCCTAAATTGCCCAAAGTTGACTCTAATTACGGCCTGAACGGCAACCTAGGCAACAACTACAACTTCTATACCTGTCACCTACACCAAGGCAGTGCCATACCACCTAAGTCATCGTATAATGTGTCTACCTATTGGCTGTACTCCTTCACACCTCCTAGTGGACCCCAGAGCAACAGCAATATTCTTAAATTCGGTAAGACCAAGTTGGAGAGTTTGGTGTGAGTGCGACCAAACAGACAAGTGCGCCACTTGATTGACACAACGTTCGTTGGCCAACTGCTCCCTCCGCAAACACAAAGCATCGATGCCCGTTAATTGGACTGTGTTTTGTACTTTGTGCGCCTCATCTGGCCAAATCACGACTGCAGGTGCTCGCTCTAAGTTGAGCACATGTTGAGGACCTAGTTTCGATTGCTCCGTTTTACATCGATTGCATTCTTGCCTAATTGCCACAATTAGAGCTCGATTAATTCACTGACTGATTGACTGTCCTCGTTGGCATTATTGCCAGCCGGCAGTGTCATTTGGTCAACATATGTCTCGAATAATAGGCGCATCATAAAAATCTGTGCCTCTCTTGTGGCACCTATAAGCCACTGTCCAGTGACAAATGGCAGTCAGGCCAGTGAAGCTTGGTCGAACTATCGTCAGGCTGGTCCGGTTGGTGCGCTGGAGTGCCCCCTTGGCATGTCTATCTCTTCGTTATGGAAATTTGTGCGTAGGATCACTTGCTCACAAAGTATCACTTTAGAGTTAGGCCTTAGTTTGATTCTCGTTGAATGATTGTTGCTATCGAATATTGCACTCAGTGTGCTCGTCTTCCCCCTTGACACTCACTTATAGAACTTCGCCGAGCGAAGCTATCGCAAATTGGGTTTGTTGACTCGAGACTCGAGCAAATTGCATTTTCAATAGCCGTCAATGTTAGACACGATGGAACAGTGTTTGAGTGAAAAGTGCAATTGGTGCCACATGAGTATAAACACTGCGACCAACTCACTCCATCACTGACATGTTGGCCTGTAGAATCGACCAAATCACTCAGAGATGTTACGCAAATGGTTGCACGCGACCAGCGAGTGACAAATTTGGCAGTGAGCATTGTCGCCAGTGGTCAGGCAGTCAGGTAGTCATCGAGCAGTGCCAACTCATCGATTAGTTCACAAACAGGTGGGTGGCAGTGTGTTAGTGCCACTTGGCCACTTAATTTATGCAAACGACACACGACCGACCGTGTCCAATGCACTGTACATTTGCTCGAATTGACACTTGTCCTGAGCGATTTATTGTCTAGTGACAACATTGCACAGATCAGACTGATCTTCGGCTGGCGCCAGTGTCATCACGCCCAATTGCAATGTAACCGCACTCTGAAGTGCGACTTGGCAGTAGCATGTTCACCGCCTTCAAGTGCATCACCAAACACCAGGAGAGAAGAAGAGACTGGCTTACAAAGGCTGTAAAGGTGTAAGGTGCAGTGGACAACCAAAAGCTACACCAGAATGAATGTTTCGTAAGTTTGTTTGTTGTGAGGCAAACATCATCATTGCCACTTATTACATTTATTTGTTCCATTTGGCAATTCCACCGAACAATTTGAGACTTGAGCCTTGTGAGGAAGCAATCAAAACAGTCGCTTCCGATCAAAGTTGGCGTTGTTTTTGTTATGTCAGAACGAACTAGATATCATGTGTTATCGATTGCACAAACACAGGTCTATTGGTGGCATCGCATGTGATCGCACTTGCCAATGTAACCGAATCTTATAGAAATGATTTGGCAACAAAGTCAATTTCCATCTTAATGAGGCAAATCATTTAATTCATTGTGATGCCCTCGGTGCTATATAGTCGACCAGTTCAGTTCTTTAATTAGCCACTGAGGATTGTGCCAGTTTCGTACCAAAAAGTATCACATCTATAGATATCTAGTTTATATCCGGTGGCATATTAATTTTGCACTTTATTTGAACTGTGAGTAATCCAGATTTGTGATTATCAACTGACTCGCACTCGCATCATACAATCCAATGTGCAAATGTCAATTTTGCAATTTGCATCCAAGAGCAGTTCGGTTCGATTAGCATGGATTGGATAACTAGGTGCACGGTTAATTGGAAAGAGTCACGCTGTCGGTGTGCTTGCATGGTAGCATGGTCATCTGTTCGCATCCACCGGCGGATGCAGTTTTCTTCTTCCAAGCGTACCTTTATTAATATTTGCTTGTTCGCTTTTGATATTTAAAATGAACAAGATAGCAAGCAAATTCTCAATTCTCTCGAGGTTCAGCAACTCCGAACGAACGAAGCCTTGCTATATAACGATTTCAAGTTCAACGGATGCTAACAGTGTACTGTGAGAGAATGCCACTAGGCCCGTGCAAAGGTGAACGCCAAGCTTTGAGCGGGAGATACCTTCCGGGTTATATAGAGTTTCCGGTGGTAAGCACAAATTGGGAAACCATGACGATCGAGTCGTCTGTATAGTTACTCTGCACTGGGCATTTGTTGCCGCTGCACTGTTATATTTCCACTGCTGCATGCTTTCATTGCCAATGTCACGAACGGTTATTAGCTTGTGTGCAAGGACTCATTGAGATGCAGTCAGCGGATTGAGTCAATTCCATTCGAGATGCACAAGAATTTCCGAGTGTGGCAACAGTTGCGCCGATGCCAGGCACTGTGGCTGTACTGAAGCACTGCACTGGCACTCCGATCATTCGGTGCGGCCACTCGCCAACCAATGAATGCCAAATGTCATTGCTGGTACTATTGAGCTACTGTTCCTTCCGCTCGTGCACTACCTGAGTGCACAATCGCGCCTAATTCAATCTATTTTAAAGTGCTATTTACCTTTGCATTATTTCACTGTTCTAATTATAAAGGACAAATGTTACCCGTTCGGTGCAAGCGGAACTGGACTCGTCAGGTTCTATCGATTCCCAATTTAACCAATTGGTTCATTGGGTAGGCCTTTGGTAGGTCAATAGTGGCTGTGGCACCACACACACATAGAAGCTTGAGATACAAAGTTCAGATGGCGTTGTGGCAGACCGCAATCAGATAGTATCGATTGCCGTGAGGCAAACTAGTTTGTTATGGCTCGTGTGTAATCATTGCTCAGATTTGGCTCTATTCTCGTCTTGAGGCAGTTGCCTTGTGCAAGTGGCAATTGTGTGAATGAAAAGACGACGATTTTGTGAATGAAACCGAATGGTCAGTGGCAGTGAGTGTTGGTCTGCTAAGTTTGCTTGTTGCCCCTCTATTGCCTTATGTAGCTAATGCCTTGTGTCGATTGGTGACGGAAAGAGCCACTCGTAGTGCCATTCATTGAGCTATCTGCACGGCCATACATCGAAACTAATAGGAACGGAACAGCCAAATATGGGAAAAAGGGTGTCGCATCATGTGGCAAGTGGCCAAGGCACTGATCTGTCCCTTCAATGGCTTCGTCATTAATGCAAGTGGACCAATTAATTCGAAGAGCACCGAGCGAACTGAACAAACACCTAGATCACTGGCCATTCGCTTCATTTCTCTCTTTCTCGATCGCCAGATTAGCGTGCAATGGACGGAACTGCATCGTATTAATTATGACCGCTTTAATTGGAACTGCACTCTGCCAACTGATCATCGCTCTCAGTAAAGGTCTACCGCTCTGTTTGTTTACATTTAGCGTTCACTCTCGACTCGAGTCGAAACGATCGATTCAATACCCTCGAGCTATGATCCAGTGGTCAGTGGCCACTGACCATTGTGCCGGTGGCCGTGATTGCGGTCTGTTCGCACTTGTTTAATATCGCCACGAGAGCGATTGCCGCAATAAAATGGAAATGTGATGAATGGACGGTCAATAGATTAAAGCCAGTGGCCACCGAGTGGCTTCGTAGTAAGGAGCGCTACAAGTTCCGGTGAGTCAGTTTGCTCATATATGGCGCGACGGTAGAGTGGACAAAAGAGCAGTTTTTACTATACTTGCAGTTCGATGTTGGCCAACACAATCAGACCCATGTGTTTCCTGCATCAGCCGAGTCTCTTTTGGTCTCTACCTGACGCGTTCGTTGCTAGCAGCATCAATCGAGGCCGTGTGTTGCACGTCGTGCTGACGCATGAAGCTAGTCACATCTTGCGTCATCGAGAGGAAAGCATGATTCTGAATGAAACTGCGAGCGGCGTGACAGACGCCAGAATGATAGAATGGAGAGGGTAGAATGTACGTACCGTACCGTACGGTGGTGTACGGTGGCAGTGCTGACAACCACGGTGTCTGTCTGCATGTGTTCCATTTGAAACTGAGAGCGCTTTCCCTCTCAACAGTTCGGCAAGTGCTAGCGCAGCCCGATTCTCGATCTTGTCCGCCTCGTGTGGCAATTAAATTTGCCGCACTCGTTAGGTCTTGTATCATTTTCTGTCTGATTATTGTATCAGACAGTCGCCAGTCACCGATGCCTCACTCTGCCTCGAGCTTCCCTTCGGTCCGTGTGGCCTTCTTCCCTGGTGGGCTGTGAATCGCCACTAGTTCCGTTTGTGTTCAAATCGCCTTGTACCGTAGCATCGTTACATCGTTCTTCATCTCGATCACTGCACTTTGCTCCCTCGGTCAGTGTCGCACGGTCACACCATGATTATGGACAATATCGAGACGATCGCTGCACTGGGCCTTGAGAGTAAGCACAAATACCGATTGTTGAGATCATCGTCTCAGACTAGCTTTACCGATAAGTGTTTAGAACCGAGTACCGACTTGTCAGTGTGCTATCTCGACGACCCGCTAAGTGATGAGAGGTGCACTAGTGCCGAATCAGTGGTAGTTCCGTGCAGCGATTCGCACTGCCTCAGCTCGTCCTCTGATACATTGACCGACCACATCGCCGACAAAGCACTTTATCGATCTCGCAAACTTCGGTCCGCAATCCTGAAAAGTGGTTCCCTGGAAGACTCGTTGAGTCCGCTGGCTAGGACCGGCGACGATGAAAACGACTACATACAAACGATCATAACTTCACTTTCGGCGGATAACACACGTTTGTCGCGTGGTAAGTCAAACACCGCCTGACCGGCCAGTTGACCTTTCCATTGCTTGGTCACTGTTTGCTTGGCGCGATCTTTCTCAATTTGATTGCGCCATCGTGAGCACACTGACATGAGTTCATTCAACAAATAGTGTGCACTACGGCATTGCACGAGTCCTCTTTGCTTGTTGTTGCCGTTATCGATTTTACTACGGCGACTTAGGATGCATGCGCGGTGAGAGACACGCGGTGAATGGCAACGAGTTCATTCATAAAATCGAGTTTCCAGTGGAGAGAGCTCAGGCCAGGCTCGAGCCCACCGCGGTGCCGGGCAAGACTTTTGACTTTTTGAGTCTATCGGCTCACCAAAGGGCTACCAAATAGCCGTCTGCATTTGGCGTTAAAACAATTCTGATGCTCGCACCGAACATGTACGTTCACGCGGTATAATGGCAAGCAACTTGCTATAGCACCTAACGAACAATTGCATAACGGTGCAATTGGCTCAGTGTTGGCTGACATTAAGCCCAATTGAGTTATCGTCCAATTGAGAATGCATCTCATTTCTCTACTTGGTGACATTTAAGCATTCGCCGAACAGGCGCTCATTAGGTTTCGTTGGCACTGGTGCAAAATTACACCGAATACATGCAAGTGAAATGTTGCACAAAGTGTCCGATCACAATCGAATTTAAATATAGAGCCAACCTTGAAATATACTTATATTTGGTTATTAATAGACTCGGACGGTACATTCGGTCATTGTGGGTCTTTGTGTTGCGTAAGTCAATAATCGAGCCAATCAATGTGGGAAAGCACGAAAGGTGAATGGCGCGAATGCCATCGCTCGGTGTAGATAACCTCCAGGCTGGCTGAGCCACTTTATAGAGAAAAGAACAAACAGATGCCGAGTGTTAGTGTTAATTACAGTGTCGACTCGACAGCGCGCCAGTGTTAATGGCATCACTGGCCAACCGGCATCAATCAAAGCCCAATCGAGGCCGATCATCACTTGGCCACTCCTACCTGATATCGTACAAGTGTCATTATCGCCATTAGATTTGCATTGGCTTGTTTGCATGCACCTGAGCCGAGCATCGCCTCTTTCTCGTGCAGATGACTGGATCGGCATGCTGCCAGTGCTGGCAACTGGTCTTTGCCTCTGCCACTTGCCACTGCCAACTAATGCGGTGATTGATTATCGTTTGCCGTTAATTAACACGCCATCGACAGACGTGCAAACAAAGTCGGTGACTTCTGTCGGACTAATCGGAACAAGCGAATCATTCGGTGCAATAATACATCAAGCCATAACGCATCACTTTTCACTGGAATCGAGTCAAAAAATAGAGCATTATACGATAATGAGCGAGAGTGGGAGCAATTAATCTTGCATAGATCGAGTGTGACACTAATGTGACACCAGCCACCGAGAAAACCAAACGAGACCAACTTGGCACTCAACTTGCGCCAACAAACCAAACCAAACCAAACTCTATGTCGCACAGTGTCTCTCATCTCACTCAATAAGGCAGTATTTACATTTTTTAATTAAACCAACTCGACTCGATTTCGCTCAATCTATTTAAATTCAAGTGGAATTTGCTGCCAAACACGCAGCCAAAATAGACATGCATGCCGATTGCGAGGACATGTTGACATAACGTCAATTGGGCGGATAGGTCTTAATTGTGCCACTCAGTGACGACCACTAATTGAGAAGATTGCCACTGCCACTGGCCCAGATTGAATCAGCTAAACCAAATGAGTATTTGTTTGCATTGTCACTGCTGGAGTGATTGGGCTCACTTGGAAGGGACGATCCAAAGTTCGATGACACATCGAAACTGATCACAAGTTCCAGCAGGGTTGCTCCAACCAAGTGAAACTTGTGACCAGTGCACACGTCACAAAACGAGTTGCCAACAGCGATTGCAACCGAATAACGTTGTATCGAAATTGGCCAGTAACACCTAGCCGATTGTCCCGTGCCTGTGGTCTGGTGGTCAGCTGGATGATCACAATGGGCGTTCGTCTGACTTGGTGGTCAATGTTCTTAATTGTTGTCTATTAATAAACCTTTGATCAGACCGAGCAGGACGAGCAGTTAGTGCTAGCGTGCTCGTGTGTGCTAATTGCTCCGACCGACCGGAGTGGCCAATGACGCAAAGCAGTACGGAATGCGACCAGGCCGGACCGATGGTTAGCGGAACTGATCTGCTCAAACCGATTCTGCTCGGGTTGCGTCTATTTTGGTGGCCACATTTGCCCCTTGAGTCACCACAGTTCCACTGGTGTTTGGTTTGATATCTATTTTGGTCCGCTCAGTGTCAACAGTCGAAATTATCGCTGCCACACGATAATGTCAACCGCGAATGGCCCAGTGCCAGTGGCCCATTCAAATGTAGCCATTGATCGAACTACTTTTGAGGGCGACCTCACCGCAGCAAACATAATTAATTATTTTGGAACACACAATGGGCGACAATAGCCATGTACGGTGCACAATGCTTCCTCCGGTGGCTTACCCTTACCCTCTCCCTCTATATATAGACCTTATTTGCACAGGAAACTACTATTTTAAGACACCGCGAATTAAGTGCACTAACTGAGCTACTGAGAGAATCCAATTTATAAGAAATTATTCTAATATCAACTATAAATATCGTACAACTTGTCCATTGTTTCCATTCTGTGGGCAACTCATTATGGTGATGTCAGCCGCAAACCACAGTACTCTCTCACTGTGCCACTTTCCCCACCAACAACATTTAAGTTGAGCCATTGCGCGGTGCATTGACGACTGGTCTATTTGTTCAACTGGTCGCTATTAATCAATCGATTGATGAATGTAAAGCATTCGTTGGCTTTATTAATTCGACACATAATTACGATAATCGGTTCTAATCGAAGTGACCATTACCACTTGTCATTGCCACCGACCGAGCAGCGGGCACATAGAAATGCAAGTCAATCGCTATTTGTCGATCGAAACTAGTTTGTAGTTTGTCCATTGGAGCCCATTGATAAAGCTTTCCATTTTGACAAGTTGTTCAGTGATGTTTGTTTAGCGAGTAAGTGGCAGCTTGTCTTGCACTAATTGCTGTTTGCACAATCGAGACAAGAATCGCAGAATGTAGTCTGTGCCAGGCTTGTGGCATAACGCAACTGTCCACAGGCGATCCTTCGGTGGGTCTTCACTGGTGCGGTAGTCCGCAGGCAACACTATTAAATCGCAACTCGCGTGCCTGTCAATTGTCTGCCGAATTATTTGAATAATTCCTATTGGCACTGGAGCGAGTGGCACCATTCTGTGTTCTTCTTCCATTGACTCGTGCCCATAGAGTGATCTATCCGATTAGAGCACAATGCGGCTTTCCAACTCGGCTGCACTCAGCACAGATCGCATCACAATGCAAAGAAGAGCACAGCACGGCACTGTTCCATATGAGCACATTGCTCTGGTCATGTTTCTCTCACTGCACTTGTGCCCAATCAGTCTGGGTTAGCGCGCGTTATGATCCCTCAATGGACTTCCATGGCTGGTCAATGGTCTAGTCTCGATCGCTATCGAACGAGTGCACTCTATGATGGCTACCTCGATGATTATCTGCCTGCTGGTGGCTTAATGTTTGATATCGAATTGACCATTAGTCACACCGATAATGACGCTGTCGTTGGCCGCCGTTTTAAGAGCCTCGCAATGTGCCGCTCGGTCACGAATTGCGACCGACACCGATAATGGCAATGAAGAGCACTCATTGCACAGTCGAATGCAACAACTAGCTCCAGTTTGGACTAGCCGCCAATTTTAATCGAATGGACCGATTCTGTTTGTCCCTGTCAATTTGTTCAGCAAAGCAGATCAATTTGGTTTGAATAGTAGGATGCTAAGTCGAAGTGTTCAATGCCATTCTTGGCTAGCTCAATTAGCGCGCACCTCACCAATTAGTAGCTCCAAATATCTCGTGAGTTCGTTATCGTCCGATCGCGTTGGCCATTAATCTTGTTCCATTGCTCATCATTGGCACTATCTATTGTCATGCTTATCTCTTTATTTGGTAACTTCACGTCAACTTCCCCAACTGCTTCAACGAAAGCACTTTTTTTGAGGCGCACAAGTGCAATCGAAATCAACTAGTCCTGGGTTCATATTGACCATCTGAACTTTGCTCTCCTTTGCTTTGGTGCACCACAAGGGACCAGGCAAAGTGCCAAACGGCTGGAACCTGTCAGGTGTGCTAGCGCGACTTGTGCGATCGCATTCTTGTGCAGGCAAAGGTCGTCGAGTGAAAGATAGTCAACGGAAACTACGTGCACTTGTGTGCGCAAGTGAACGCATCCAATGTGGTCGATGCACATTGAGAGAGTTTACTATTTTAGGTAATGTGTTGCTGTCGTAAACATTGCTTCCACTGTCGGCGATTACTATCTAAACAAGGCATAAGGACACAGGAAGATGGCAGCCACACGTTAGTCCGACGAATAGGTGTAGTGCCATTTGCCACTACTGCCATTACTGCATGTCTGCTCTAGTAATTATGGCCACATGGAAAGTCCACAGGCCATTTGAGACACTTGCCCGCAGTATGGCCCGACCATAACCCGTCGAGATGTCTTTTTGGGTGTGAATTATTGGGTGGTGCAAATTTGGGCCCGATCGCGACCCAACTGGGTCCGATATTGACAATTAATCGCCCAATGTGCATGGTCGAATGTGCCACAGCGAGCGCAGCCCTCGACGCAATCTGTTGAGTTAGCCTCTCCACTTGACAGGTGAACTAGTTTTATTAAGACAGAAACGGAATCTTCTTCTGTGTTGTGCTGCACGAGCAAACCGCGCGAATCACTGCGCGGATGTATCGATGCAACGATAGGCGGGATGACTGAACGAGGGGAATTGCCTTGAGAAATGCCTCACTGTCGAACAGTACACTCAAATGGCGCACTATGCCTCGAGAGGTGCTCATTCGAGTAAGCTTGGCCTCTATCTCGTGCTCACTAATCCACGATACATCCACTCACTCGTTCATTCATTCATTTCGCTGATGACTGGCGACCGTGCCGCATTGCGCCCAGCTTAGACCAACAACTAAGTCTGCACAGAGTCCCGCCAAAGCACCGATTTGAAAGTGAACTAAAATGTGTATAGTGCGGTGACAATTTGCTTTCTGGTGTCTGTGTTTGTGTGCGTGTGTGTGTTGCAGTGCTGTGAATTACTTCGGTCCATCATGCCTCAGTGTCTTTCGCCCCAGTTCGAATCCAAAAGTCCCGCCATAGTGGAACTGTTAAGCAGTGCGGTTGACAAGTGTAACACAGTAGACAAGGGGGTCGAGTACGAGCTGACCTGCGGTCTATTCGGCAAACTGGACCACGAGTCGAACCGGGTTCTGTCCGTTAATAAGCCACTGGCCGCGGGGGATTTGTACCGCAAAAGCGAACTGGACGACTTTGTCTACTTGGAATTCTTCGTCGATACGATCAAGCCTGAATATGCCTCACTCAGCTCGACCAATGTCACTTTCACTAATTGCGTAAACAATTTCAAACTAACGAATGGTACGAGTTTATCGCTGCAGCGATGTGTCTCCCGACGAATTGCTTCTATCGTTTCGTTTTATGGTTTCAAATTAATTTTAGTCGTTTGTTCAGATTATGGCGCTACTCTCAGTGTATTTGAATATGTTTGCGTTTGTTTGAACACTTTCGAGTGGCTTTAAAACCTACTTTGGCGAGCCAAATGCGACAAACGGAGAAAGAGAAGGCAAACCCAAGTGCGACACTAGTGACTAGTAGTCAATGAGTAGTCAGTGAGTGCAGGCAATGCAATGAAATTAGTGAATTAGTGTGTCTGCTAGAGTCGGCGGTAAGCAGCCGCGAATTAGCGCCAAGTGAGCCAACTGACAAATTGTTAGTTAATTGCGTGCTACCGATTCGAGTCTATGCTCGCTCAGTGTATCGATGTATTGATAGATGCATGGATGCATTCGCTCAATCCAGGCTCTCTGTCACCTCGCACGGTGCATCTTGCTCGGTGCCAAAGTTGTCAAGATGCAATCTTTCACTGCCCGACTGCATCGCCAGTTCTATCTTTAACCGCACAGACAATCGCATCATTTTGTTTCCAATCTGTTTGGTGTTAAGTAAATCAACAACCAAAATGGTCGCTTTCCCAATGGAAATAGCTGGCATTCTACGTCGGATGTGTCACTTCACCTATGTCTATTTGCCCGTCTGTCGATCCTGTTCCTGGTCGGCAAGGCAAATTGCCTGTTGCCACAAATAGCATTGGTCGAGTGTACTTGGCTCAGTAGTCAGTGGCACAAGCACTGATCCACTCATCACCCATTCCATCTTGTCTAACTGCTCGGAGTTTTCCGAGTGTAACCGAACACTTGTGCCAGCACGAGCACGGTTGCACATTCGGTGCACTTTGCAATGGTGGCTAGGTGTGTTGACCTCTGGGTCACCAGACTAGGCCATGACCAACCCCTTCTCCTTATCAAGCAATTCCATTGATTGTATTTTTGTTTTGTTCACAGAAAGCCCTACGACCTCAGGTCAGATAGAAGGTCCCGAGAAGAGCGCCTCATCCAATGCTATGTACTCGAATGTACCTCAACAAGCACCACAGCTACCACCACCGACCTCGCTCGCTGCCACTGACCAATCGCACCTGCTGAGTACCAACTTCCGCGTGCCAAACCCCAACTCGAGCAACAGCTCTCTGAGCATCTCCTCGATTGTGTCCTCCTCGATTGCCAGCCAAAACAGCCAACAGGCCGAGCAAGCGCAATCATGGTCAGTGGACAAAGTCCAGTATTCGCCAATGCTGACTTCACTCAACCAGCAGCGAAGTCACTTAGCCCCGATGGCACCCACCCTGAGCACGCCTTCCCTTTCAAGTCTGCATCATTCTCATCCCTACCACCACCATCATCACCATCACCAGCAAGGCCCAGTGGTACAGCAGTCCCCATCAATGTCCCAGCCTGTATCAACAGGTTCTCACCTCACCTGTATGGGGGACTCTCAGAATGCACCGCTAGGTTCGTCACTGTCGGGAGACTTCCTCGGTGGAGAGTCACACGACATCAGCTACTCCACAGCGGAAGCTTTGTTTGGAAGTCAATTCTCAGATTCGTTCAGCCTAAAGCAACCTCATCTCTACTCATCTCAGGTATGTCCCGGATCGGACCCGAACGGGGGCAACCTCTTGGGCAGCAACAACCTTTCGTTGAACGGGTCGCATTCCTCATACGTCGCTCCTCCTCCCCTCATAACGGGTACATCCATAAATGAGGATTTGTTCAGCCGAATCAACAACCCAAACTCATTTCAATGTACAAATTTCCAAGCGTCCACTCCGCATAAGTACCAATGGCCTTACTACACCTCTAACACACCCTCATCACTGGAGTACACCAACATCGGTAGTCAACTTGCCTTCAAGCAGGAGCCGCTGTGCCAAACAGACCCCTACACTGTGACCAACATTTCCGAGTCAATTAAACCAGAACCAGCAGAATCTTTATCTCCAGCGAGCATAAGTGGCAACGTTTCACTTGACAACAGAAGTGTGACTCGTAGTGCCGGAAGTAATAATACCAACCCGAGTGCAGTCCCCGCGGAAGGCAATCCAAATTACACAGAGGCCACCCTGGCTGAGTACAACCAGTCAACCAGCAAAGGACACGAGATCCTCAGTCAAGCCTACCAGAACAGTCAAATGCCTCTGAAACTGTTGCCGGTGAAGACGCGCAAGTACCCGAACCGGCCTTCCAAGACACCAGTGCACGAACGACCATATGCGTGTCCAATTGATGCATGCGATCGTCGCTTTTCGAGAAGTGATGAGTTAACACGCCACATTCGAATCCACACTGGTCAAAAGCCGTTCCAGTGCCGCATCTGTATGCGTTCCTTTTCTCGAAGCGACCACCTCACCACGCACGTTAGAACGCACACCGGTGAGAAGCCATTCTCGTGTGATCTCTGCGGCCGCAAATTCGCTCGAAGTGACGAGAAGAAGCGCCACGCCAAAGTGCACCTCAAGCAGAAGATAAAGCGCGAGCGAGCCTCGGGCAGTTGTGGCTCGGGAACCAGTTCCAGGTCAACTCACTCATCGGCGTCCTCGTCAGGCCGGCAGCACGGCTCACACTCGGTGCAGGCCTCGCTGCCGTCCGTGTCCCAAGCTAGTCTATGTCCCGCTTCCTCCTTACCTCCTCAAGTGCAAACCACTTCAGTGTCCTCTTCGTACACTACTAATCTGTAGCCACGAGTGGACGGGCAATCAGTCGGACCAGAGCACTGTCTGTCACTGTGGCCACTCAGTGCCGGTATCAGTCACTGGTCGGTTGTGTGAGTTAGTGAGTTAGATAGTGCCAAGCCAATTACGCCAATTCCGTAGAATGAGTAGCACCGACTCAGCACACTCTCTCGATTACCTTCGTTTGTTCGTTACATAATCTATCGGTTCGGTTGGCATATCTCGATATATTTAGCCTGAGTCAGAATAAACACATTGCTGACGCAAAGCAGTAGGTGACACAATCGATGGTCCAATTGGCTGCCGTCAGTGTGACTGTTGACGCCGGCGAGCGACCATCCGCGCGTCAATCGTCACTAATGGACTACTCACTCGGGAGCCGATTGGCACTGGTGGAAACTTTCCAAAAATGTCCTCTCCGGTGAGCCAATAACAGGGACAGACCGGCTAATCACTGGCTCAGCATGGCTCTTTTGTCTATTTAGCAGCTCTTTTGATACATTGCACAATTCAGCCAGTCTGGTCAGTCCGATTGCGCATTGCCCGTCGGCTCGGTCCTGTCCGAGCACTCCTCAGTACCGAACATTCCCAGTGCTACCCTCACTATTCACTACTTGTTGTTGCTTATCCACATGTCTATGTTCATGCCGCATTGTCCACATTGTCCACTCTGTACAATTACCAATTGTTATTAACCCTTGCCCGACCACTTGGTTGACATTAACCTTGGCGCCCACTTTGGGCACTCCCGAAACGTCACTCCCACGCACACCCACGCCTCCTCTCATCACTTGCCACTGATCGCACGGATTGTCATGATTGTCATCACGCGGTCACTGCCATCTCTCGAGCCCGAACGCATCCATCAGTCCTCAGTACTCTTCACCCCTTGCCTCGTCTCCCGCGTCTCTTTGTGATTCAACTTGTTTCCTGTCCTTTACTCAAATTCTCCAGTGCAATCACTCTCCTTGCCCAACTCCTCTCAACCCGCCACTCCCCTCAACTTTTTCTACTTGGCAACCAACGAGATGTTATATTTTATTTATTATTATTATTATTATATTGGTCAATTTGTACCAAACAAACACTATGCGAATAATCAATTAATTCAATAATAAATATGCAATTGTTTCCACTTATTTCTATGTTTGGAGTTTTGTGTTTTTTTTGTCCGGTGCTCGCAACCACTGGTGTGCACAGATGAGGCGAAGTGAACGTTGTGAATAGTGCTCAGGCTAGGTCGAATTGCACCAGACGAGCTTGCCAAAAGATTCCTAATCGACTCGGCAGCACGTCGAACGGCCTGACGACTGACGACTGACGAACTAATTTTGCGCTTATAAAGTCAGTCTGTGCGTGAGCACTTATTTATAGCACTTGTCACATTGATATAAAACGTAACGATTATTAATATGTTCATCATCGGACAAAGACGTACGTCTCTATTGCGCCCTCTCATCTGGCACTGGGAGGGACAACCTCTCTAGGGCACCATTTCCAACGATTTTGCCCTGCTCTCGAGCAACTCTTCTTCCGGTGTGTCCTCGTTCGTGTAGCTCACATACTTCACTGATCCCTCGTTAAGCAGAATTTTGTTTTCGTTCTTTCCAGGAGGATTTCGCAGCATCAACATGCAAGGTGCGAAGCTGAAGCAAACCAGCGCGGTGGTAGTGCACAAGCCACTGAAGCCCAACCAGGTCACTGCACAAATAAATAGTGGTCATTGAAGGCTTAACCAGTGAGAATATGCTTTACCTAATGTTCCTGAGAGCGCGGGCCCAATGGCAAAGCCTAGACAAAAAGCGACATCGCCAATGGCGTAGACACTGCCTGTAATGGGCGAATAAAGTAATTAGGGCAATGTTGCACAAAGTGACAACTGCGAACCGTAAATCGAGGTGTGACGAATATCGACCAAGTAGCCTAAAATAGAACCAAGTTATGGTCGATGTGTGAGTGAGTGAACGTGCAACCAGAAGCACATACCAAGCATTGGCATCATGCTGCTGTCAACCATTCCTAATTGCAAACATAAATAGACCGTTCAATAAATCACACACTTGTCACTGCTAATTACCGATGGCGAATCCGATCATACCGTTCGGGATGATAAGCTCGGGGAGACTGGTAGACATCGGGATCTAAGCGGAACGCATTGGTTCATTGGCGGATTGGGCCATCGTGACCACTTACGCACAACAAAGCGAAGCCGATTATGACGAGACCACAAAGAGAAGCGAGCCACCTGCCCATTAGGTGGCCTAATGGGCCAAAGATGTTTGTGCCCACCAAGTAGGAAATGGACGCCGGCAAGAATGCAGCACCCTGTTCCCAGTTTGACGACTGCATCGTGTCCATCATCCATAGAGGTAACGAGGGCTCGAGAATGGCAATGCCTGCTCATCGAGACCAAGAATGAGGACCGAACAATTACTTCTGTCACTTCGATTACCTAAATTGGCAAACGTGATTGCGCCAGCCGCCACGATGATGTAAGGGTCACGAATTAGGGTGAGCAGTGATGCGCCTTCTTGCTCTTCCTTCACTACTTTCGGTTGTAACACGAGCAGTTGTAAGCCTAGAAAGTGCCGAGCCGACAGTCAATCAATCAAGGGTCAATCACTGAAATCGATTTGACATACATCCGTCCAGAAGTGCAAACATTGCCAAAATAATGAACGGCGAACTCTTGCCGATGAATTCGTACATCACTCCTCCAAAGGGAGGTCCAATTAACACACCCAACGCTAGGCCTCCAAGAGCAATAGCCATACTATTGCCTTTAATTAAAGTGATAAAGTTAATTAATGTCAATATTTCTCATTTACCTCGTTCCCGGTCATCTGGATATTTTTCAGCGAGCATTCCCATTCCAGCCACACTGGTGAAAGCTGAACCCACTCCCTGCATTGACCGAGCCAGAAACAAGGTGGGATAGGACGAGCCAACGGCAAAAACTGTGACATTAACACATATTAGGTCAAGTCAATACAACTACATTCTTAGTAGTTAAATCGTAATTACTCATTGTGGAGAAAAAGAGCAAAATTAAGCCCGCAAAGAGTGGCCACGAGTAGCCGATTCTGCAAATAATAATTCATAAATGAGAGAATGAGAGAATGTGTAAATGAGCCAATAGCCCAATTGAAAGGTACCTGTTAGTCAGTGGGCCGACAAATGGGTTCGTAATGGCCTGAACGATCGGCTTGGATGCAAACATGACACCCACCTCGGCGTTTTCGTTGATAAGCTCTTCGTGTCGAAGCAATTGTTCATCGGAAGGAGGCACAGTTGTCGGCTCTTCCGTAGTAGTGGACAGTTCGGTGGTCATCAGGTACTCCTCGATCTAACAAGCACATCTGAATCTTGGTTCAATACATCTCGTCATTACCTCTTTCTCGCACTGCGAACTCAAAAATGGAGGTTTCGGTCGTTGCGAAGACCATCCCAGTTTAGACAACAGTTGCGATTTTTCCAACATACTTTGATCAAGTCGTCTGTTCCACTCCTGAGCAGGACTCGGTGTTGAGGTGAGATATGAATCGTTGAGAACAGTCATGTCTCGCTGGTGGTGCAACTCATACAAGAAGGCGGGAATGATGGGCACTGGTGTAGGCCGTTTAGAGAATGTCCAGTTGTGCGAAACAGCTAAAAATACTTACCGACCGAGGTGAGCAGCATATTATCCAAAAGTAAACCGATGGCCACAATCAACAGGACTAATTTTCGTGAATCGCGACATTGACCTAAGGCTTGTTGGATTTTTTCGAGGGGCGATGCTGGTGGCGCTGGTTCCGACATTTTGCCTGACGTTCGCACAACCAACTGGACAGGACGAGTGCCGAAGGAGAAATAACTCCGCACAGCAACAGGAATCGGGTGGAGAACGAACTGAACACAAACGCTAATTGAAACCGATTGACGACTGATGGACCGAACGATTCAAATCTCCAAAGAGTTGGCAAGTTGGCCTTAAAGTGCAAATGATGGCACCAGTCATTTGAGCTGGCTTGTCATGACACCAGTGCACTCGCTTGGTAGGTTAGGTGCTCGATCAATTAGAACTCAGCTAATAATTAGCAGAGGGTGAAGTCGGCCAGAATGGAGTTAAGTCGATTATGTCCGTGAATGAAGTGAATGGCTAACAATTATTGCTCTATTAGTTCGGCTCGCCATCGGGACAGTGGCTGACTGGCCTCCGATCACCGATCGCAGCATCATCCCCACTTCATCACTTGACGCTATCGATTTTGGTTGCTCACAAAGGGCGACTGGGGGACGAGCTAACACTTGACTCGTTCCAAATGGAACAAAGCACTCGAGTAATGCTGACAATGTCAAGCTGTCCTTAACGATAACGGTACCTATTAGCAGTGAGGCACTATTGCAGCTAAGAGACAAGAATTTGTTTTAATAAAAAGGGGAAAGGCGAGGTGGGCACTGGCACTAGTGCTCCGATAAACAGTCACTAGGAATGTGATATTGCGGGCCGCGACTGGGACGAGTCAATGAGTGAACCAGTGGGACAGGGAAAGCACCGACACTCAACACTGCTGCACATTTAATTGATTCTGCTTGCTGTTGCTGCACTGGCGCACAGATAGCCAATTGGCCGGAGATATAACAAGTGTGCGATAGGCACATGAATGGCAATGAGTGATTGTTAGCGACCGGTCTGCTCCTGGCACCGCACAATGCTCGCCGTAATGGCGAATTAGGCTAAGAAATGGAAATGAGACCACACAAAGAAGAATGCCTTCCTAACAGCTATTGGAAATCGATTGCTCGGATGCGTCCAAAGCAATCACATCAACCCGATAAGGCTCCCTCCAGACGGAAGACCCCTTCCAGTGCGCCAATGCTGCTTCTGCTCCAACAATTGACTTCATTACCGACCGACAACCGAGGCGATAACGAAACCAATTGAAATGGCACCGAGACACCGATCGCCAACGCACCAACTGACCCCTCCAAGAGCACTTTTGCACCAAACCATATACTCAGAAGGCACAGTGACACAATTAGCAGGTGAATGCGACCAATTGAGATAATTGATTTATTATTGCACTTCCAGTCCACTCATCTATTGTCCTCACAATTGAAGTACAGAATACAAAATTGACGGAAAAGGATGTCTATTGTCCCAAATGGATCGGATTGACTGAGAGTGAAGTGCAGGCAAGGAAAGTCCTGTCGGGCCAGCAACGTTGCGTGGAGCATGTGCGCCGCACACCAATCAATCGTTAGCATAAAAAAATCTTGTTGCTTTGAGTCGTCCATATTCGATCTGGTTAGAAGAGGCGTTGTAAACTTCGCTTTGACCATACGGTCACGGACTGTGGACCAATCAAGTGGTGGCAATCATCAATCAAGAGACCACTTGTTGTCTCAAGATGTCAAACCAATTTCTGAGCCTGTCGATAAGATGCTTGCATCAAGTCGTATAAACCGTTTTGTTTGGCAATTTGATACAAAAGCAAAAAGTGGCGACGCGATTTAAGCTCGACTCCCAGTTGATATGCTTTCGAGTACGATTTGTGTCGAATGAGATGAAAGAAGAACCGAATGGCCAAATGGCGAATGAAGGGCAAAATCTGTTCGAATATTTTGTAATCGATCGGAGTGCAAGGAATTAAAAATGCTGCTAATGTCGATTCTATTTGAGATTCGAGATCACTGTCTAGTGGCAACTTGAGAAAGTATTGAAAGATTGCATTAAGACAGTAGTAGGCTTGTTCAAACGAGCAGTTCCAGTTGATGATTCGCAATATGTTCAAAGCCTCCTCGTACTTGGATGCTCGCAAGTATTCGTGAGTCAGTAGCCTAAAGTCGACTTGTTGTGATAAAGTTAACAAAACTAATTGACAAGAGGTAGTTCGCGAAGAAGATTGAGAAGTCCCTGAAGTTGAATTGCTCTTTGTTTCCTGTCGTTTGTTATCCACCAAAACCAAAGCCAATAGTTGTGTAGATAGAAACTGCAATCGTTTAATCGACATTCCACTGGCGAGTGCTCCAATGTCGCCATTCTTGCTCAAACAAGATTCTTTTGAATCTTTGTGCTGAATATTAAAAGCAATATTATTGAAAGCATAGTCGTACATGGACAAACGGCCATATTGATTGCACGTCACAAAGATTGCGTCAGACGGGTTCGAAGCGAGATAACAAACAGGCATCGAAGAGTGCAAAGAGTAGAGCACATTCTGAAAATGAAAACGAATCAATACAAATGCGTAAATATAAAGAAATAATAAACATTCTCACCTGCTCTATGTTGAACAACATCACCGATTCATCGTCACAAAGAAGTAAAATTTTATCTTGCAAATGTGTGAATTCGGCATACAAACAAGATTTGTCCATGGGAATGGTTGCATTGAAAATAACTTTTAACTTGGCTTTGTTTGTTCCTTTCTCGATTGAGTTCACCGAAATAGAATCAAAATCAACGGATGTACTTATCTCATAAACAAGATATGTCAATGAGAAGGAACTATTGCTTGGACGATATAAAATGCCAAAATTAGACGGTTCGTGTTGGACAAAATTATTCTGCAAAAATAAAATATTAATTCAAATTCGTTGCCTCATCAAACCAGGTACCCTAATAATTTCGCCATCTATTGTTTCTGACGCAACAATGTTTAATGATTCGAGATTGAAAACAACCAGATTGGGCGTGTTACCATTGTTTCCAAGAAATGACCAATTGGAGAATAAAGTGGTGTTCCACCAAAGGATTGAGTGTTGCTCCGAAATGATCAAATTACGCTTACTCAGCAAATGTCTGTTGTTGCTTCGGTCCAAAGTTCACTGTCTTAATCGGACAATTGTTCTTCAGTTTAAACTTGAAATATTTTTTCGATAGATCAAAGTTTTGCCTCCAGTGAGATATAAGTGAGATATGGTTCGATGTACGAAATCAAAATATACCGATCCTGAATTTCGATACTACAAACTCGATGAGACGCCAGTTTGGTGTGTAGGGACTTTTCGTGGTAAACATTGTTGATTGTGCCATCCGCCGCGAAACACACCGATGATATTGTGCCATGGCTGAACACCAGAAGGAGGCCATCGAAATAACTGAATTGTGCCCATTTCACCGCGATCAGGCCATAGTTGGACATTTGGTTAGAGAGGCTTTTCAGCCGACGTCTAATTTTGCGCTGTTTTCCATTGCTCAATAAAGGGTTTATATTACCACACTCATCGAACAAGGTGTTTAGGGACAAAGTAAGATTCATTGGCACACAACTGTAAACTCAAGCCCACCAAAAGCAATCAACAACAATTCAGGCCGATCAGCAGTGGCCACTGGCCAGATGACTCATCTGAGCACAGTTAGCTCACAGTGGCACAAACTTGTTGATCAAAATGAGGCTACGAGCGGGTCGCGTCTTCCAATGCTACTAAACAGTGGTCGGCAAGCTCGGTTGACTTGCCATAACAAACGCATATCTCATGCCGTACTGAGATAAATCGATACACACAGATTGACTTACAATGGATTTATTCACACGATGACATAAATAAAGGTCTATCACAAACAAACCGGACATTTTATTCGTAAAATGTTAGCTTTAAATGAAGCGCCAGCTTGATCAACTTTCATTAAAATAGGAAGGTAAAAATTATTGACGACTTTGTCCTTATGCTTCACCATAACTTGATCTTCATTAAGCAGCAGAATTAAGTTATCATAAATGATTTTATCATCAAATTTGATTGCAATCTCGATATTATCAAGTTTTAAATCTAAACTAATTCGAACATTTGGGTTGACACTTTCTGGTACTTCAATTTGGCTAACTTCAATTGATTTAATTTGTTCGTTACGATTATCATCAGAGGTAGATAAAATCTTTGAGGTATCATATGAATTGATAAACTTGTTGAAAGTATTTCTGTTATCAGGCAGTTGGAAATGTTTGTTTTTAAGTATCACACAAGAAGTTTGGTTTAATTTAATATTGAATTTGGCGTTGACTGTTTCAATAGTTATATAGATAAGAAAACGTTTGTATATGTCAGAAGAAGATAAATTTTCATGATAAAACTTGGTATTCATTATTGCATGGGTCACTTTAGCACGATTTCCCTTTTTATCTGTGGTAATTTCCACTTCTTCAAGAACTAAAGGAATAGAAAATTTTGACAATTCTTCATAATTCTCTTTTTCAATCAAAGCTTGTAAATCATTTTCGTTTAAATGTACAATTGGAGGTGAAATCTACCAAAATAAATTATAAAAATTGATCTTTTAAATGAATAACAAATCATACTAGGTAACATACCGAGTTTGAATGGCAAAAATTAATAAAAAATTTCGTTTCATTGCCTTCAATGTGAGTTTTGACACAAAATGCTGGTTCTTTAGTTTTGAAACTTGAATCCACAAAGCTAACTAGTTTCTGTAAAAATATAATTTAATACAAACAAGTTAATGAATCCTCGATCACGCATACCTCCATGAGAAATATATAGGCAAGACAAATTTGCAATAAAAAACAATAAAAACAAAAAAAATAATTCACTGTGTTACAGTAATAATTTGAAGCTGTTTTGTGTGTTTTGTTTTGAAATATTTGTGATCAGTTGTCGCCTTGCAGTCTGAAAGCAGGCGTGAGAGGCTAAAATACGTCTTCTGTGGATACGCCCAGTAACAACGTATGTGTATGGAGGAGTAGAGCTCGTGAACTGCTCAAAGTGCGAAGTCATTTTGTGTATTGAGTTCGTTGTTTTTGCTGTCGGTCTGTGCGCTGGCACGGTTCGCTCGAAGGAAATCGCCTGTTTGTTTGTCCTGTCCAGCTAGCTACTTTTGCCTGATTTCCCCTCATTTGGCTTGCTCCTACTGTTTGTGCTGTGCTGTTTACCCAACTTTTCGCTACAGGGCTCACTTTGTCTCGACCTAGTGGCCTTCTCGTAGCGGATTATCATCTTCGCCGAGTGGATCATGCAATCACTATTCATTCACCATGAAAATCGACAGATTCAAATCGAAGAAAAGTTCTTCAGATGTGGTAATTATAGATTGTTTTTTCGCACAATACTGGCATTACGTAACATTATGTTCAACTCGTGTAGCCTTTGGATTGTAAAACATTAATCGAAAATTTAAAAAAATGCAACGAAGAACAACTCCTCCATACACTTAAATCAATCAAAACATGGGGTTGTGGGAAGGTATATATATTCTTAGTTGATAAATCACAATGAAGAATTATCGAATTTTCTCTCATAGTGTGAATTATATCACTGGATTGATATACTTGATATATTTGACGCAATATTGGAAGATTGTTGTCGCAAAAATACCAATAACCAGTGGATATTACCGGTTGATCTACCCGAAAATGCAAAAGTATGAGTTGAATATTGAAAGTTATTATTTGCTACAATTTTTTGTTATTAGAAAAAAGAACTACTTTTGTCCGTCATCTCATTTACATCACTCCTCATTGAACATAGTTTTTCACGCCATTTATATAACTCAATTGAGGTAAAAATTGTGTACCATTTAGCAATAAATTGACATTTGTTTATATGTTTATATAGCATCTCATCACACTATTGTCATCAACTGATATGCAAATAGTCTTGGCTATTCTAAATTTATTATTTGTGTTTAGCAAAAGGTCTAATTTCTTTTCCCGAATAAGTACTGATAAACGACAAGCACTTCTTTCTCGTCTCTGTTATCTCGCCGAGAATTGGGGTGGAAAGGATTATGGTTTTGGTTTAGCAGAATGCTGTCAAGACTTACAACTTTCAAGTTACCCTTCGTCAGCAACTACTCTTAATTTTGAATTTTATTCAAATGGCGAAAAAGATGAAAAAGGCAATGCTAAAACAGCAAACTCAGTCACAAGCATTCATATTGAAAATATGCACCTCATTGATAAACCCTTGTCAAAACTTATGGAAGGAATTGTTGAAAAGCACAAAGTTCCATCAGAATGTCACATTCAATTATTTACTCATCTGAGGTTGACTAAGAATTTTGCCAACTACCAGAATCGCTTATATTGCGTACAAGCTCGATTAAATGCTTTGTCAATAATTGGTGAGTTGTTAATTGTAATAAAATAGAATGTAATTTTTTAACCATTTTTATAGTTTATTGCCAATCCGTAGCCCTCCAAGAAGCAAATACACAATTGTTATATAATGGACTTATAGAAGAACTTGTTGATGTCCTTGAACTAAAAAACACCGATCTTATCGAAATTAAATCTGCGTCTTTGAAAGCACTCACATCAATTATTCATTTGGATCGCAATTCAAAACTAAAAGTCATTATCGATACCACCGGTGCATCTTCATACCATGGGTTTTTGCCAATTTTAGTTCGAAATTGCATTCATTCGTTGATTTCTGGGGATACAGAACAATTTCCCTTAAATTTTGCTACCGCTTTATTCTCATTTCTTTACCACCTTGCCAGCTATGAATCAGGTATATTTTTTATTTATTTAATTTATTTTTGCTATTTTTATTTTAACATTTAGGTTGCGAAGCACTTGTTCAATGTGGAATTATGGAATCTCTCCTTAAAGTTATTGACTGGAAAGGCCCAGAATTGGATCATATTACGGTATTTCAAAATAATATCTTTATTAATGTGATATAATAATGTTTATTTAAATATTTAGTTTGTTACTCGAGCTGTTCGAGTCATTGATCTTATTACCAATCTTGACATGAACGCTTTTCAGAACAACAATGGTTTGAATATTTTTGTTCAACGTTTAGAGGTAATAAATTGAATTTTAATGATAATAAAATTAATTGATTTGATTTAGCACGAAGTTGAGATTTGCCGATGTGAACAGCCATATGAGATCGAAGTGCCTGTTGATAAAATAAACGAGGAAAAAAATTTGGATGAAGTTGACGATATTGGAGAGAAAACTGAAGAATCTGAAACGCCAATGGAAGTTGAGAACGAAATTGAACAAGAAAAAGAACCGATTACAATCGATAAATCTCTATATTTATCGGAAATTCAGTGCTATCCTCAACGTGCTGCTTTATTGAAGTCGATGCTTAATTTTTTGAAAAAAGCTGTTCAATATTCGGCTCTTTCTGAAGGAATACGGCATTTGATGTATGGAAATTTTCCTCGTTCAATTCGCCATATTATTAGCAATGCTGAGTACTATGGGCCATCATTGTTTTTGCTCGCTACTGACGTTGTTTCGGTTTATGTGTACCACGAGCCTTCTCTTCTTTCAACTTTACAAGACAATGGACTTACAGATGTTGTCTTGTATGCTCTACTTGTCAAGGATGTTCCTTCAACTAAAGAAGTCTTAGCTTCTCTTCCCAATGTATTTACTGCCCTTTGCCTTAATCGTCGTGGACTTGAAGCTTTTGTAGAATTAAAGCCTTTTGAAAGGTTGTTCAAAATTTTCCTTTCTCCTGATTATTTGCAAGCAATGAGAAGGAGACGAAGTGAGTCAATTGGTGATACTGCTACCAGTCTTGGTAATGCTATGGACGAACTAATGCGACATCAACCAAGTCTTAGAGTAGAAGCGATCAAAGCTATCATAAAGCTTTTAGAAGAAATATGCAAACTTGGGTCGGACTCGAAATATATATGCTCAAAAACCAAGTCAAATGATTCTAGTATTGGATTGGTTCTTACAGAAACATCTGAGAGGGTTATTCCTACCACATCTAATATTAGCAACGATTTGAGTTCTTCTGAAGAGGAGGAGGATTTTGATGATGATACAGCTACTACTACTCCATCGTCAAATGTAACTAGCGAAGTGGCGTTGCCTTCTACATCAGAAGAAAGCACTAGTACATCAAAACAAGTCAATCGAAATGAACATAGACAACAAATACCACTGCATGATTACATTTTTAATGTGGTATGTTGTTATTATTATATTAATTACTCAATCAATACAAACTGCTCAATGATTAGAACCATTAACTGAGCGCATAGTTGAACTTATTTATTGACGGGCTTTTCTTTCTAACAAATGGCTTCGTTGTTAAGTTTGGTTAACTTAAAGGATGGCAAAAAGATTATGAGATCTGAGAGCATTATTTTGATTTATCTATTTTATGAAGATATATTATATATGTTTGTATATTTGTTAATAGTTTATTTTTTAAGATGCGGTTTGTAGATGCAATTCTTAGCAATAACTCAACGGATGACCATTGTCAAGAATTTCTTCGGAATAATGGATTGCAACCTCTTTTTAAAATATTAAAATTGCCTAACTTGCCTCCTGATTTTCCATCTTCTCCAGCTTGTTATAATGTTGCCAGCGTATTCAAATCTCTTTTGGTAATTTTTCACATTGCATTTTTATTATTCATAAATGACATCAATGATTTTTTTTATAAATAGAATCTAACACACGAAAAGACAATCTTCATTAGTTGCCTTGACAAACTTAAAGATATTATTGAAAATTTAAATCCGCTATTTAATTTGAAGGCATTTAAAGGAAGTGTTTTGTTAGATGATTTGATTAATTATTTGAGTTCCAAGAAGAATTCTCAGTCTCAATATTTTGCAACTCCAATTCTACAAGCAATGTCTTCTGTCCATGCATACATCATTATGTTTGTTCATATTTGCAGAACGGGGCAGGGAGATATTAGAGCTATTTCCATTGAACAATGGGGCTCTCAGCTGGGCATTGACATCATAAATCAATTAAGTCAAATCTACATTTCGCTTGTTTGGGAGAGTACTCTTTTGCTTGGTCTTAATGATTCAAACTCCCAGAAATACGAATTCGTTAAAGTTCAGTTAGAAAAGTTAAATTCCCTTTTGAAGTGCTCTACTGAAAATGAAAATGTTGCATCCCCAATGGAAGTTGATTCAGACAACGATCCAGTATGTACAAGTTGCGGCAATCGAAATGAAAACGACAAAAAGAGCAAGTCTGGTCCTGTGTCATTTTCCAAAAATACTCAACAAAAATATATCAAACCTTTACTAACTGTTGCTTCCAAGCTTGGAAGATCATTAGCTGAACTTTTTGGTCTTTTAGTTAAGGTAATGCATATTGTTATATTTTATTTCATCATAATATAATGATTTATTTTAGTTATGTGTTGGATCTCCTATTCGAAGAAGAAGCCATCATAGCATTCCTTCTCAAGCTCTAGTTCCTTCGCTCCAATCACGAAATATTTCAAAATATTTAAATATACTCCTTTATGAAGGTCTTTCTTGGGAACCACCTATTGATACGAACATTCCAAAATACAGGTAAATTCAATGTTTGTTTTTTTTGTTTTATATGCCATGGTATCTCCTTTATTGGAAATTAAATTTCAATTTAGGTCGTAATTGGCAGAAATTAGTTGCATTATGTGCATCGTTAATTTGTTTATTATTTAATTATATTCTTTAAACAAATTTGGTCTATCTCTAATTTAACATTTTTCACAGATTAACATTCTATGTTTGTTCAATTGGATTTTCAAGTCCTATGCTTTTTGACGATCGAAAGTTTCCATACCATCTAATGCTTCAAAACTTTGTTATGAATGGTGGTCAGGACGCTTTTTTTAAATGTTTTAAAACTGCTATTGGACAAAATGATTTTTTGGAAACCACTGAATTACCTGATGGAATTATTGAATTTCTTGATTCTTGGCTTTTATTATTAGAAAAAATGGCAAATCCACAAGCTCTAATGGACTCTCCTCATTCACTTCCAACAAAATTCGATGCTAGACTCAACTCCAATTATGTGCCTTTTGATCCAAATCAATATTTAATTCGAACTCACAAGGTAAATTTAAATTGATTTAAGTACCTTTTTTATATTATATGTTTGTTATACGTTTCAGAAAGCATTTGATTGCGTTCTTGAATTATGGAACGATAAACTTTTCAAATTGAATAGTGAAAGTATTATCAATTCTCTGCTCACGATCTTGTCGCACTTACTTAAAGGAGAATCAATAATCGAAAAATATGTACATGACAAGGAAAATTCAAAAACAACAACTTCTCCAAATAAACCTGCCCCTGCGCCACCCGTTGCTAATGTACCGGTGGTTATTGAACAACCTATCCCGCCAAGACCCACAAACCCAGTTGCTGAAGAATCTAGCACACATTCACAACTTTTGGATATTCTTGTCGACATGGGTTTTACTCGTGAACTTGCTGTTGATGCTCTCGCACAAACTGCATATGATGTTGAACAAGCTGCCGAATACTTACTTGCTAATTCGAATTTAGCCAGACCAGCGGTGAGTTTTTAGTTTTTTTTTTCTTGTTTATTGCACGATTCAAAGACTATTTTGATTTCATTATTAGTCACTATAGTTACATCTTGTGCGATAGAATTTAATTGATCAATTCACATTTTTAGAAATTTGCTTATTAATTGACATTTTTTTAGAGTTCAACTGAATTTGAAATGTCTGAAGAAGATCAAGTTATTCGCGCTATTGCCATGTCTTTAACCGATGATTCTCAACCAGACAAAGCTATTGAACCTAAACAAGAACCAAGCAAGACTACTCCTTTAGTTAACGAATTGCCACCTGATAAGAGCAAACTCGACGAATTTACAAAAAACATTTTATCAGGAACTTTAAAGCTACTCGACCAACTTCCGGACACTGTTTACAAATGTTGTGAACTATTAGTAGCTGTGGCCAAACGAAATGGCATGTCTTGGTTTGAAGGAATGATTGATGAACTTATAAAAGAGATTTTAAAGAATATCAACAGTTTAGTTCAGTCTACATCCTTCATTGAGGACAAAAATGAAAAGTCTGATAACGATTGGGCTAACCAACTCTCAACATTACCCGAAGCACAAAAATTGTCTTTCCGTATTCATTTGTTGGCTCTTTTGTTTAATGAAATGAAAAGCGGATGTGCTCAGGAAATATCCAATTCTGATTTATTTTCTAGTGTAGTGGAATTATTGGAACACTCTGCATATTTGCTCAATGTTGTTTATGAAAAGAAGTCAAAAATTACAACACCTCGATGGTTATGTCCTCTGATTTTGCTCATAGATGTTTACGGAAAGTATGCTTTAGCTTCACAAAGGAGAAAACACTTATTGTCAAACAATTGCAAAAGACAATGGAAATATTTCGATGACCGTTCTTCTCGTTGGACTTCATATGTGCCTACCAACAACAAAGCTATCGACGAAGCTTTCCGCAATGGTGAACAGTATTATCGATTTTCTGTTGTCCGCCGGCGCTATACAATTCAGTTCAACAACATGTTGCAAATCAATGAAGAGACAGGCAATTGGCGGCCAATAATGTTCGTCAATGAAGAGTCAGAAGGAGAAATTGGTGGACCAAATGATCCAATCGAATGGGTCCACGTTGAGCCACTTAATGAAAAATTATCAAAATCGTTGATTGAGACTATGGTCAGTTTGGTGAAGCTGCCTATTAATGCAGATTCTCTCCATGCTGTAATGCGCTTATGTCTTCGATTGACTCGTGATCATAACAATGCTTGTCTATTTGCTGAAATGGGTGGAATCTCGACGCTTCTTAATTTGCCTAAAGATTCTCAATTTGTTGGAATCGTATCTATGGCAACATTGATCATTCGCCACATAATTGAGGACACTCAAGTATTGAAAGTGGTTATGGAGAAAATAATTCGCTTTCAAGCAAATTCTTCTTTGTTAAACAATCGAGAAATGCATTACATCTTTCGATATTTTAATCCTGCTGCTTGCCGCGATCTCGATCTCTTTAAAGAATCAGCTAAGTCAATTTTGCGAGTGAATATATTCAATAAAAAACTTGAAGAAGAAGATGAACGCACATCCACATTCCTTCGTGCTCTTCCTTTGAAAATAGGAGAAAATCCAGACAGTTCAATTGAATTATCAGCAATTTCAAAAAGTGTTGTGCACGAATTATTAAATCTTTTGCCATTGAAACACGCAGAAGAAATTAAACCAACGGATAACGATAGTAAAAACGCCGATACCAAGGCCAAAGGGCATATCTTTTCGTCTTCAGCTATTTTGGCATTGTTAGCTGAACTAATTCGTTCATACAATTCTATTGCAAAGATCGTATGTGATCATCTTTACCTTATAGGTATTTATTTTTTGATAATAATTTTTATCAATTTAAATTTAATTTATAAATTTACTTTCTAGGTCATTCTGATAGTATTACCGAAAATTGCAGTGCTCTTTCTTTTGTTCTGGACAATTTACTATATGTACCTCCAGCAAATCCACCCCTTGCTGAAAAAGATAATCCTTGCTATAGCAAGATTCTTTTTGCCGCATTAGCATCGGTGACTTATTCATGCGAAATTCATCAATCGATTGTGAATGAAATCAAGTGCTCGTTAAGTCGTGTCATTTTAAATCCTGAGTCTGCTGAAAAGCATTCTAAAATTCAAGCGCTTTCTTCGTTAATTACTCTCGTTGTAGAATCATGCCCAAATTCAGCTTTCAACCCTTTTAGCAGAAACTCGTCAACACTTAATTCTAACTCAATAATCAAATTAATGGCTAAGAAAGGGCTTATCACTGACTTGGCCAAAGCCATTCAATCTTTGGACTTGTCTTCTCCAAATATGTCCGCGACAGTGAATTCTCTGCTGAAAACACTTGAATTTTTATCAAAAACTTTAAATCACCCAACTAATCTTTACACACCTCGTGCAAATCGTTCCCGTTCTGAAATTGCAAGCACTAACGCTATAACAATGAATGAACAGGCTGCTGCAAGTCAACAGGAAGTAATGGAAGAAGACAATGTACAGGCCGATAATGTCGGCACTAATAATCAAATTTCTAGTGCTGTTATTGGCAATGAAACTCAACCAATTGTTAATAACACTATAACACCATCAAATCCTATGGATAACTCGAATGTTGATGAAAATACAGATATGTTTGCTATTGAAAATGATTTTAATTACAATTCTCATCCAAGAAGTGGTACATTTACTTCTGATGATCTGCGCACTGATGATGATGACGATGACGTGATGCAGAACAATGTCGTGGATAGCGATTTGGTAAATAATCGCAGTGAACTACATGACAACACTGTCAACTCGAATTGTGCCGAATCAGAAAGCAGTGATGAAACGCAGACCGATGAGGATGATGATGATGACGAGGACGAGGACGATGATGTGGACGAAGAAGAAGAGGAAGATGATGCAGCTGGAAGTACACAGGATGAACACGAAGAGGATGAAGATGATGACCAAATGGAAGACGATGATGAAGATGTCGATGAGGATTATCTTCAAGATCTAATTGATGAAAATTTTCGAAACTCGTCATTTTTTCAAATGGAAGATTTGTTTCCTTCATTTATGATTCGGACATTTGATCGATACAATCCTTTTAGCAACAACGAAGACGCAAGTCTCAATAATGACAGCTCTGCACAGGTTGTCATTTCCACTCCAGATATTCTAGTGCAGCATCCTCTTTTATCAAATAATATTGAAATTGCAGCTAATGCTTCGCAATTTTATTCGATTAATCAATCAAACCCAAACAATAACAACTTGATTTCTCGACATTCGCGTGGGGGTAGATCACGAACTTTTCGAACATCAGTTCTCGGTTCCAATAACCCAAATTGGCATTTAACCGCTTCTCGTAGTAATACTTCTGTGATTTTGCATCGGCTACTTGGTTCTAGTTATCTTCCCCAAGATATTATTAACGGAATTTCTTCTCGAAGTACAAATCTTTTAGGCAACAACCTCGATATTCCCGAGGAAGATCTCTATAATTCAGGCAACTCTAACGGGTTTCCTTCTTCTTATTCTACGAGCACTAATCAAAATTCTTCTTTAAATGCTATTCCCAATACAATGTGCCGTTGGTTTGAAGAATGTCGTGTTCTGGATGGCGAATATATGTATGATGCCATCTTTCTTGTCAAAAGTGAAATAATGAAGTACCTGGAAAAGTACAAAGAAGATGATCTCAAAGAAAAAGAAAAGAAAAAGAATGATGACGTTAAGATAACTTCGTTAATCAAAGAATTGAAGTCTCATAGAGATGAAGTTGATCGATCTCTTGCTACTCAAGAAGATCAAGAAAGAATTGAAGATTTACACGCTAACATCGAAGCTTTAGCTAATTCTGTGATAAATCAAGTACTCGAACCGCCATCTCGGCAGACGAATAACCAAAACCTAGAATCAAACACCGATTCAAACACAAATTCCTTTGATGCTGGCAGTTTGGAAATTCAGATTAACCCAAATCCAACAGAACCTGATAGAATTGAAATGGAAGTAGTCAATGAAGATCCAATAGATGTATCTACGATTCCAATGGCCACTGATGCTGTTTCCAATGAAACCCATGCTTCTGAGTCTGTTATCATTAATGAAAATTCTCCTGAGCTGATGGATCAATCTTCTAATGAGAGATCTCAAGAACCACCGCCAAGAACTGTTGGAAGCTCTGCTAATGAATCTACTAATCAGGTGACATACAATCTTACTCCCGAAGAAAGAGCTATTTTAGGAGATCAAGAAATTCCTGAAGGTGTTGATCCTTCATTTCTTGCTGCACTTCCTGAAAATATTAGACAAGAAGTCATTGCAGAACAATTTAGATTGCAACGAATTAACAACGTTCAACAGCAACAGCAGCAACAAGAACAACAAGAACAACCACTTCAGCCTATAGTTCCCACAGTACCAAACTCTACCAATTCGACTTCTTTCAATGAAGTCAATCCGGAATTTTTAGCTGCGCTTCCTCCCAACATTCAAGAAGAGGTCTTGGCCCAACAGCGAGCAGAGCAACAAAGACTTAACCCAACAACTACAAATCCTGACGTTCCGGTTGATCCGGATAGTTTCTTTAGATCTTTGCCTCCTTCTTTGCGTCGTCAAGTTTTATCTGACTTGGATGACAGTCAACTGCGATTGCTTCCTACGGATATAGCAAACGAAGCTCGAGCACTAAGACAAGAATTTGAAATTCGTCATCGTCAATTTCAAGAGCGTCTTTTTTCATCTAGTAATGCATTGTCTCGAATTATTCGTAGCGCAAGTATGCTTTGTTAATACTGTTTATAATTCATGTATTTAATTGTAATTAATTCCAGCAACTGCTCGTGCCCGATACGCAATACATGCTCTACCTAATCATTGGTCATATGATTATACTGGAAATCGTGTCACTGGTGGTGGTGGTGTTGGTGGTGGTGGTGGACACTCAAGCAGCAATCGAAATGTTTCTAATGTCAGACTTCCTCGCAGTTCTTTCATTAATCATCGTTCTATCAAGGGCAAACACCTTTTGGACTATGACTCGCTTTCTTCGTTGCTTATTCTTCTATTTATTCATGACAACTTACTCAACTCTGCTAGATTACATCGCTTGATACGAAATCTATGCTTTCATGTTCCAACTCGACAATGGGTTATTCAGTCTTTACTTGAAATCATGGAAAGAACTAAAGATTCAATGGACCGAAGTTTGGAGTCTTCAAATTCCAACCTCGAATCACCTTCAGCTGAAGATGTTCCTATAAAGTAAGTTGTTTTACTGAAATTTTAGTTGATTCTAACACGTTTATTTAGGTCTGTTGTTCAAAATTCTTCTGTTTCTTGGCTTTCAATTAGCTTAGAATCAGCTTTTGGTTCGAAAACCAATGTTTTCTATGTCCATAAAACAGCTCCATCAATGACAAGCAATTGGAAAAGGTCAAATTTTTCAATCTACATACACCCACAAGCGTCTTCTTTTGTTTGCCGGAACGTTCTGGATATCCTAATTTTTCTAGCAAAAACTTTTCCCGAACAATTTATCTCTTATACTCCACCAAATTCAATCTCTAAGAATTTGTCATCTTCGTCTCTGAATGCCTCAGCCATTAAATCAGAATCTCAAGAAACATCTTCGAAGAATATACCAGGCTTTTTTGATGTTTTGATACGTCATGATAGCATTCATGCCAATAACAAGAAAACTAAATCCAAACATAGTAAGTTTGTTATGTTATGCGTTTGTTTTATTTATTATTTATAATTTTATTTAGGTTTGGGTACAAGCAGTTTAATTCCCCACGTTGATTCGGAAACCTCGAAACAAACTGAACAGTCACCGTTTTCTCAAATTTTGAATTTACTTTCTCATCAATTCATTAAGAAGAATTCTTTGTTAACTGATCGACTAATTCGTCTTTTAACACATGTAACCTACTCTATGTATAATAGTGAACCTGAGAATAGAATTCGAAATACAAACAACGAATCAAAAGAACAAAAGTACGCAGAACTTGAAAAAACCTTGGCAAATGAAAAACTTCTGAAACTTGTTGTAGATGTTTTAATTTCAAAGTCATGTTCTGAAGAATGTCTTCTCGACTCAACATCACTCTTAATTAAGCTTTCAACACTCTTCTCTAGTTGTCGCATTATTTTTTACAAATTGCTTCTCGATGGTGTTCGACTTCTTGGAAACAGTGTCTTTACTGACATTAATGCTTTAGCATTTGAACTCAGCCAATTGCTTTCCAATCTTAAAAAAGATAATCAAAGTAGTGAAAATCTTCCTGATACTTCTGACAAAAATCTTCAAAAGGGTGGTACTATGCAAGATCGATATTCTAGCATGTCCATTGTGATCAATTCTGCTTCAAGTAGCAAGCCCTCTATCTCAGGAAAAGAGGTTCAACTTCCATCTATGTCAGCTTTAATTTCGAAATCTTCAAGTCAATTTTTATTTTTACGGATACTAAAAATCATTATGCATATTCGTGAAATTGCCCAAGATCAAACCGCACCAGACACGCCGACCAAATCAACTCCTTCAAATAACTCTAAAACTGAAACAAAGATGGATGTTGACAAAGAAGAAGATAAACTTAGCACTGAATTGCATCTTGACCAATTGTGGGACAAATTAAGTGAATGCCTTTGTCTACTTTCTGACGCTCCTGACGACCATGCGGTTCTTGTGCTTCAACCTGCGGTTGAAGCTTTCTTCTTAGTGCATGCACCCGAAAAAGCAAGCAAGACTGATACTCGTACTGAACCAGTTACTCAGCAATTAGCCCATATCAATCAAAGCATGAGCAACGAATCGGCTCCCAGTGATCTACATCTTGATTCTGATAATCGACAATTTGGCAATCTCCCGGCAGACACTCAAAAGTTTTTGTTTTTCGCAGAAAAGCACAGAGTTGTACTCAATCAAATACTTCGCCAATCAAATGTTCATTTGGCAAATGGTCCTTTTGCTGTTCTGGTAGATCACACTCGAATTCTTGACTTTGATGTTAAGCGAAGGTATTTCCGCCAAGAACTAGAGCGACTCGATCAAGGTGTTCGTCGTGATGATCTGGCTGTCCATATTCGCAGAGAAAATGTTTTTGAAGACTCTTTCCGTGAAATAAATCGACGTACTCCTGAAGAGTGGAAAAACAGATTTTATGTTGTATTCGAAGGTGAAGAAGGGCAGGATGCTGGTGGTTTACTTCGTGAATGGTACACCATTATATCTAGAGAGATTTTTAATCCAAACTATGCTCTCTTTACAACCTCTCCCGGTGATCGAGTCACCTACATGATCAATTCGGCTTCTCACTGCAATTCAAACCACTTGAGTTACTTTAAATTTGTTGGCCGAGTAATTGCCAAAGCAATTTACGACAACAAGCTTCTTGATTGCTACTTCACTCGCTCATTTTATAAGCACATTCTTGGAAAACTGGTCAAATACACTGACATGGAATCGGAAGATTACGCTTTTTATCAAGGACTTGTGTTTTTACTTGAGCATAATGTGAATGAACTTGGAACTGAATTGACATTCTCGCTTGAATTACAAGAATTTGGTGTCACCGACATAAGGGACTTAATTCCAAATGGTCGAAATATTATTGTTACCGAAGAGAACAAGCAAGAATATGTACGATATGTCTGCCAGGAAAAGATGACCGGCTCAATCAAGAAACAACTCAACTCTTTCTTGGAAGGATTTTATGAAATTATTCCAAAACGTCTCATTTCGATCTTTAATGAGCATGAACTAGAACTGCTTATTTCAGGTCTACCAAGCGTTGACATTGACGATCTAAAGAACAACACCGAGTACCACAAATATCAAATAAATTCTTTGCAAATTCAATGGTTTTGGCGAGCATTACGAACTTTCGATCAAGCTGATAGGGCAAAGTTTTTGCAGTTTGTAACCGGCACTTCCAAGGTTCCGTTGCAAGGATTTTCTGCCCTTGAAGGTATGAACGGACCTCAGAAGTTCCAGATTCATCTCGATGATCGATCCACGGACCGATTGCCTTCTGCGCACACATGGTATGCTGTAATTGATTACTTGTCCCATTTAATATTAACTGTTTTTTCTAGTTTCAATCAACTGGATTTACCTGCTTACGAAACATACGACAAATTGCGTCTTATGCTTCTTAAAGCTATTCATGAATGTTCCGAAGGATTTGGTTTTGCTTAATTTTTATTTTAAATGTTTTATATATTCTCAGACTGTGATTTTTATAACACATATAAATATTAAATTATTTAACAATGTATTATATTGATGTATATTTTACACAAATAATTTTTATATAAGTACACTTATTCAATCATAATTTTATTAAAAAAAATAAATGCATCTAATGCGTGCAACCCTACAACAAGCGAGTAGTTAAGGCATTTCGATTGTTCATTTAAACTAAGGCGAACTCTTTGGAATACTCACAAGCCTTAAGCAATTTAGATCGGAGCTTAGCTTCTCGGTCCTCGGACTTATAGTCTTGAGGCAAGTCCAAAATGTTGAAACAAGTGTGCGCCACTGGAAGATGTTCGTCACTGACTTTCATCGGTTGTATGACAAGCTACATAAAACACAAAAAACATCACAATAACAAACGAAAGAACAATAAAAATAGAATAACATACGTGCAGTGCCTTCACCCCCAGTATTGGAATACGGTCGGAGCCAGTGAGGAAAAATAAGAACTTTTTCTTCTCCTCATTGGTGAAAGCGTGAAATACTCGCCAGAACAAACGGATGGTTGGATGGTCCTTGGTGAAAGGAGGCTTGTACTCGGTTACTGATTGAAGTTCTTCCCAGTCAGTAACTTCTTGACCAGAAACCAGTTGCATTAATTCTTCAGCATGAAATATCTGCAAAATGTCGGTGTCTAGAACCTTCATAAAACCATTCCTGAACGAATTAAATTGACTTTGAATAGAAGTTTCCAGAATATATTGCCAATAGAGACGGACATATTCTTCGCGGTTTTCAAATGTTAGTCTTCTCTCCTTCCCTCCTGGGCACAGTTCGAATTCAACAGCAGATCCGAACGTTTGAAGGGTAATGGTGAAATTAAATTCGCCGAAAATAGCATCAAATTCATCTTTCTTAAAAGATGTCAAAATCTCCTTCATATTTTTACTAAGAAGTGGATCTAAGTATGCAAGATCATCGAGTTCCAAGCTTTCTTTGAGAAGTTTCTTGTAAAGAACTAACGGAAAAGGCAAGTTTATAATAACCTAGACAAACAAAGAAATATTAAATTTATCAAAATACTATGATCTCATATGAGAATATTGAATTACTTTGTTATAGATGGCAAGTCCACAAAGAATACCAACAAGGTGATACATAACATCATCTTCGAAGTTTGAATGATGGAACCAAATAGTATTCGTCTCCTTGTACTCCATAAACATACCATATTGTTCATCGAGCATTTCTTTCATCAGCAACAAGAAGAATTCTTTTTTCATGCCTTGACCGGCGTCAATTGCTTCCTCACCTTCAAAGTAGACTCGTAAAGGTTTCTTGAAATCTGCTTCGTTATGTTTGCTAAATAAACAAAGTTGATTTATTGTCTCTTGAAGAATAGTATTTCGATGGACCGATATTATCAAATATGGATTTACATATATTTGGCCATGAACAGGCTGAGCAAACATTATTTGCTGGTAAACTGAAGTTTCAGCGGCAGATTGTTGCTGAATTTCAGAATCAATAGCAAGAATCCAATTCTTGGCAGGAGCATCAAAGATGAAAGGATAGTTGCAAAGATAGTACTGCTTTACGTCACGCGCAGTTGAACGGTTGCCCTTCCACAAAATATAATCCATCTTCAGGTCAAACATGTCACTAATGCCGTCAATGTAAAACTCTTTATAAGAAACATGTTCAACTGATTTGTTAGTAAAATACAACAATTTCAAAACTTCCAAACAAATTGCTAAATTTTGATGAATTTTCTGATTGATTAGACGCGTTTGCTGAGGATCTTGGGATTTTGCATCGTTATTTTCTTCGTGCTAAATTTCAAATTTGCAAATTAATAAGAAATTACATACACTGAAAATATACCTGCTTAGACAAGTTAAGACCAATACTTTTCTTAAAAATGTGAATCAAATTTTTAAGATAATGTTTAGGCATAGAAGCCCACATTATTTGAAGAGACTTCATAGCAGAATTAGAAAGTGCAAGGATTGCTTTCGCATAAGAAGTTATCAATTGCTGCGAACTTTCCGAATAAGTGTCACTCATTCTGAACAGGTGAAATAGAGGCAGGAGTTGATAAACACGGAGCACTTCTTCGTCAAGAGGCAAGTCAGCAATTTTATCTTCCTTATACACTAAATCGGACATATTAGAAAGAATTTTTGTAACTGTGCTATAAATTAATTCAGCAATTCTCTCATTCTGTGCGTCTTCGATCATATTGAAGCCATAAAATGCTTGGCGCCAATCTATCAAACCGCTATAGACTTTGGAGCCCTCGTCCAAATTAATTCCCATTGTTGACATAAATTTTACAAATTTTAGATTTTTTTCCACATCCAAACCAGTTGTATTATCGCTTATATAACTGGCATTCCAGCATGCAACGGAACAGAATGTTTCCTCAATATAATCGAGTATTTCGGAGGGAATAGAATCTTTAGGCACATCCTTGAAATGCTCTATAGTTGCATTATCTAATTTTAATATTTCACTTGAAGTTTGAGTTTTCCGGAAATCCTTCGGACAAACATCTTCAGAATATGGTTGAGTCAGAATAAAACTTTGATCACCTTTACTAGCAACAATCTGCTTGAGAACAATTTGTTTTCTTTGAGGAAATTCTTCGTAATCAGAGTCAGGGTCAGATACATATTCATCTATTTCAATGTGGTCAGTATTGGTGAAAACTGTGCGGTCATTGCATAAGAACTTAGGAACTGAGTTAGTTGAACGAGCACAAACATCATCTGGTTCTTCAATAATAAAATTTTCTGAAGTGCCATCGTTATCACAAGATGAATTATCCGAGTCGTTAATTTCATCAATTTCCATTGCGGAATCACTGGTAGCAAGTTTGCTTGAATCTATAAAAATAAAAATAACGAATATAATAAATAATTGTCAACTGACCATTTATGATTTGGGTCTCCGCAACAGATTTAAAGTCAGACAATACATTGGAATTGACTTCTTCATTAAAAGTTCTTAAGGCACTCACTGGACAAAGTGAGCGATCCCCATCGCGAAGTAGTAAATCTTTTACATTTATTTCAACCCATTGACCGCTGACATAGTTTGGGACATATTTGCTTTGCGTTGATCCAATTCCTAGTTGACCAGAACCATTCAAACCAAAAGAGTACACACGGCCATGATCCGTGGCCACAAGAGTATGACAACGACCACAAGACAATTGACATATACAATTGCCCATCAATTCAAAAACTTTTCGAGGTAATATTTCGTTTGTGTTACGTCCATGTCCCAATTGGCCATACATTCCAGCTCCCCAAGTAAAAAGACCACCTTCAGTAGTAATTGCAGCTGAATGCTCCTCACCTAAACAAATATATGCAATCTTTTGTCCTCGTAAAGATGCTTGAAGAGTGGGCAAAAAACGATTCTTTTGATCATTTAGTCCAAGTTGTCCAAATTCATTCTTTCCCCACACATAAATTGCACCAGTACAAGACAAGATAGCTGAATGCGAGCCACCAGCCACAATTTGCCGAATAGGAGTCCATTGTAAGGCCATGATACAAGTGGGTGTACTAATGCAATTGCCAAAAGAACCAACTCCAAGCTATAGTAAATATAAATTTATTGCGCATAAATATATTTTTTTAAAAATACCTGTCCAAAAGCATTTGACCCCCACGCGTAAAGTTCCCCATCTATTAAATAAAATTGAATCAGCTAATAAGAAATTAAGTTAAAATGACTTACTTTTAGTTAATGCCAAGCAATGGTTTCCTCCACAAGAAATTTGAACTATGTGTTTGACGGCTAACTTTTTCAACAAAGAAGGTTTACCAATTTCTTGTTGTTCGCGGCTTCCAAGACCTAAAAAATCACAATTAAAAAATTAAAATTATATATAAATAAATAAAAAAAGGTACCTAATTGACCAAATAAGTTGCATCCCCAAGAAAAAAGTTGCCCTGCTTCAGACAAAACCAAACAGTGATTAGTGCCACAAGCAACTTGAATAATGTTGTGAGCTGACAAGGCATCGATCACTTCTAGCTTTTTCCAAGAACCAACTCTTCCAAGTTGCAATCGTTCATTGGAACCACAACTAAACACCGCATTTTGATCGTGAGCAATGTTCCGAAGCAATAGAAGGGTATGATTTCTGCCGGACACAAGTTGAACTAAGCAATACTTTCGTCGGTCATGTGGAAGGCGTTGTTTTCGTGGACTCAGGATATGCTCTTCTTCGATTCCACCAAGGCCCAGTTCGCCGTTTTCAGTATTTCCAAAACAATACACTTTAGCCATCACAATTGGATATAGTTTCTAAACAAGGCATTGACAATTATCAAGCAATATCAATATGTTGAGTTGTGAAATTAAATGTAAACAATAACAAACAATGCAAACAAACGAGAGGATAAAGGGGACGATTGTGATGGCAGTTGCCAGAACCAGAGGTGGGAGGAGGAACAAAGAAGGGTGACTAGTGAGTAGGTGACCAAGAAGATTAGACGCTAAAAATCGAACTAATTACTAAATGACTATTGCCCACAGGTCTGATTGAGAGAAAGACTCGAATCGACCTGGAGAAGTGCATTTTGTCACTTTGTTACTCTTCCCCAGATGGCGCCGAGAGACGTTCTGGAAAGTACACCAAAGTTCGCCTATCAGGCGTTATCACTGGCGCCATCAACTCATCTTCGAGAGCTTTCTTTTTGGTGATTGGTTTGTCTTTTGCTATTTTTTGTTGTTTATTATTATATATTATATTATTTAATATACATATTTTTGTTATGTTCTTGCAAATTACTGAAACATGATTTATTTGACAATTTTCGCCTGTTGTGTTTGCCACTTGCAGAAGGAAGTCACCAGTAATGTCTGGTGTGAATCACCAAATAAAAAAATGCTTTCAGCTTGGCACCAGCCAAAACATCCTTAATTTCCATCTATGTCCACTCAGCCATTGTTTGCCATTTTATGTGAGTAAATTGTATTCATTCATTGCCATAAGATCACCGACATGAACGCGAAGAGCATGCTTGTTAAAATGTATCCTAAATTGCTTTTTCTGATAGTTATTTTCTTTGGTGTAAATTCTTGTTTTGGGTTTACCCCACGGTTTCAAGTTAGAGACCGCACTGCAAAAACAAGATTTTGTTCTCAAAAGTATTTTGATTCTCTATCTTTTGATGGTGAAAGTTACAAGTTTACTGTTAACCGAAAGGTAATAAATCATATTTCCCGTCCACCTCGTTATACATTCGAAGTGTTCAAATTAAGATACAATTCTGAAACTGATTCATTTGCATACAACAGCTCTACTTTCGATCATGATAACTGTGAGTATTGCGAATTTTATCTACTCTTTTTAATGAATTTTTAAGTGGTTCAATTGGGTGGAATCTACATTGACAAGTTAAAAATTTACGTTGAATTTTATAAGAATTTATCATCAAGTGCTGCAACGACTAAGAAAGTATCATACTGTCCATATTACCAGATTCCGCATTTTATTCGACACAACTGCACTCGTCATTGTGGGCCTAATGTGCATTTTTCGTCAACACCGCAAACAGTGCTGAATCTTTGCGATTGGCGATATTTAGATCAACCTTGCATAAGACATGGAGCAAAGAGTCGTCCCATCTTGGTACGGCCATCGATATTTTCACAAGATGTTTCAAATTATTTGAAAAGTGGCAAACCTTGCACTTTTGTGTACGACCCCAACTCGGAGAAAATCATGTATATATTTTCCGACAAGGACACTCCAATGGTTATTAATAGTCTGCGAACTGTCACTTCTGCTAATAATATAAATTGGTTTACTAAGGACATAAGTTTTTATCGAATGTACAAGTTTGTAGGAGCATTCAACTGGCCAACAGTCCACTCTTCTACAATATATTTGATGGCTCAATCTAACTGGACTCGTCACAACTCTGTTTTACTAGAATTGACCAGCACTGGGAAGTTTGTACTTTCAAAGGTTTGTTGTTTGTCGATTGTGTCATTCGTCAGAGATAACTTTTGACTTAACTTTAGCCTATTTCATGGCAAACCTTCTTTGGATGTCATCGTACAGTTGGCCATTCACAACTTTTGCGTGCTGAGAAGCAGGGTGCAACCTCGAAAGGCACTGGATGGTTGAATGCGTTCACCATTTCCATTCTTCTCCTTATGGCTCTTGCTGTTGTTCTTGTGTTGTTTGCACTTGTGCAAAATATCGACTTTAGCAGAATCAAACATTGCTTCAAAAGATTTACTTCCACGTTTTGAAAATTGCCTCAATTGGCAATAATTTACTCGCCAAGACTCGTTGGTCATATGAGCGCCAATATAATAGTATAACTTTTCATAATTACAATAATGAAACCAGGTTGGACACCTTTGCACTTTGGTTGCGATGTTAAATAATAACTTGCCAATGAGTGACTTCATTACTACATTACTACAATTGCTTTAAATAATAGAATGGAACATCGATTAATGGAGCCAAATTGAACTCTCTGCAGCACCTTGAATTGCCTTTGATCGTTGAAATAATTAAAATGAATGCGTTGTGTATTAATTATGGTTATGGCCTGCCAAAATGTGCCTCCAAACAATAGGAACAACGAACTAGAATGGCCGTCTATATGAATACTAATTAATTAATTAGTTAATTAATTACGACGGAATATGTGGCCACAAGGCAGACAGACATTACTCGATTGTGAGTGCAATCATTCACTCGGCCCGGTGGGCCATTGCTTGGCTTCCTTTGGTCGGAGTGGGCTAATTGAATTAAAATTAAATTAAATTATTACATAATCTCATTGTTATGCAGCAGACATTCACCTGAATGGTGTGAGCCTAGCCCTGTGCCGACACAGGCCACAACACTCAATCCCGAGAGAGTTTTATCATGAAAAATGAGGCGCGCACTCGTGTTCACCTGTGTGAGTTGTGTGGCATGTCAGTTCGGGCCAAATGGATTCTTGCCTCAACTCGACCAACGAGTGATACATCGGTCCAGGGCGACCAACTTGATCTAATTAATACTTTTAATTACCACTTGAGTTTAATTAATAAACAGATATCACTGGTGCGAGGGCCAATTAGACTGGCTGTATACATGCACACAGTGTACTGCCTATAGTTGTAGTGCAGGTTGCTATAGAGTTGCCATGTTGTTTGCCACCAGACCAAACAATAATAGAAAAATCAATTTTCTTCCTTCGCTCGGTCGGTAATTGAAAGGCATACTAAGCCTGATTTGTGGCACGATAAAGCATTCGCACTGAACCACTTTGCCGGCTAATTGCTCGATTTAGCTGGCCAGATATGAAAGGCTGTTTGCTTAGCTGGTGGACTGGTGATTGGCGCACTGTCCGCTGGTCGGTTATCCTTGTTGGTCGTGCTCGCTCAATGGCCAGTTCCATTTACAAGCAATTAATTGCACAATTATTGTCTATCAAAGAGCAATTATTAATAATTTATCAATAATTTATGACTCATTTAATGTGATTACACTGTTCACTAAGCCAGTCGATTATGCGGAGAAGGATGCCACTTTGGTCCTTTGGTGGTGTCCTTTATGTCCTTTATGGCTTTCAATTATGTTTACGATTGTGAACTAATGCAGTTAGCCGAAAGCTGTACTCACCTGTGGCAATATCAAAAGGGCCGAATGTCCAGCGGTAAGATTAGGTGAGGTGCCGTGCACTGAGGACAGTCGACCCTGTACACTGTACACGGATACATGACAAGCGAAAGTATGCTATGGAGCGAAGTGGACTCACACTCAGTCAGTCAGTGCTCGCCGACTCGTCACCGGCTTCACTGGTCGACCTTCTTCACCGTTGCACTTGCAAGGTGTACACTGCACAGGTACTTCGATTGGGAGACAAATTCGGACCTCCAGCTGTTTGTAATTTGTAGCCACAGCAAGTGGCATTCGATAATTACGAGCACTTGAGCATTGGCCAGTCAATCGAATGCCGCCGCATCGTGCTGCGCGCTCGCATCACCGAGTGCCGCATCGGTCTGTCTTAGTGTAATTCCATTACTCGACTCGGGTAGATGGCGAATTCATTACGATTCGATTGCTCACACCGATACATCACCGCTCCGCTGTTTGCCTTGTGGACAGAGGTAATTGAATTTGTTGACACAAGGTGAGGTGGCCATTGTGCAACTGCAAGTGACCACGCCGCTCACCGCATCGCACATTGACCACTGACCAGTCCGATCGAGCAATTAATTGCATTAGTGCGGCTATGGTCGGCTAGCACAGAGTGAGGCACACTGATCGCTATATTAGAGGACAGACTGGGCCAGCGGTGATCGAGCCAGTGAGGCCATCGCGATAGGTCATTTGCATAATGATTGCAATGATTAGAATGAGACTTCAATACTAATTAAAGGCTCACTGTAAGACAAATGAAGTGCATATGCGAGCTTGATGAATGGACTGAGCCATCCACCGAGCCATTCACCGACCTGTGCACTGACGACCGAGAACGGCAGCAAGGGATGAATGAATGAGTAATGAACACCGAGGGATATGGCCGCTCACTCGTACACTAGTTCACTAATTTTGGGCGTTGAGCAAATTAAGTTAGTTCGGTGTGCGACCGAGCCAGAACAATCGCCACTAAGAGGCTATTGGCTACTACAGGCCTTAGCCACTAATGCAGACTTGGTCAGGTCAATTAATAAGTTGGCGCTAATCAAATTGAGCTAAATTAGCTCTCGGCCAGCGATGCTGGTGCCACTCGGCACTGGCCCTACTCAGCTCGTACTCGCTGGACGAACAGTTGCACCGCTCTAATAGAGACTAATTTGTCTTGGATGAGAATCACTTGTCCCAGAATGACTTCTTCCTTGCCTGTGCCTTAATTAAGATTTTGCCATCCAGCAACAGGCCCTTTCACTGGCAGCACTATTAATTGTATTATTGCATTCACTGCTCTATTGCCTCTCGCTTGCCTCTCCATTGCCTCTCCATTGCCTCCATTGGCCATTTACATGAATCGCTTCTTCTAAACTTAATTTATTTTAGGCAATTTGTTTTGCTTTCACTACGCACAGACAATGCGCGTTCGGTGATGGCCTGCCAAATAAATTACATTGTGCTTAGTGCGACCATTGGTGGTGCTGCTGCAGGCCAACAGGCAAATTAGGAATTAATTAAATTTTTAAAATTAATTACACGAGTAACTCGAGACGACGTTGTACGGTAGCATTGGCCAGTGCAATTGACGCTACTATTGGTGGCCACTTGCTCTCAATTACCGTCACTGAGCGGGTCGCCGATGAGATCGGCCCAATTTCGCACATCGCTTCATCGTGCCACTTGTTCGATTGCCACCGACACAACCCTGACACTGGCTGACCACTCTGACCGATCACATTTCTTATTTGAACGAGCCACTGTCAAGGCGAGCTCATTAGATGCTATTAATTTATTTGAACAGATCCTAATTGGGCAAAGTGTCCCAAGCCAATGAGCTCGTGCCTTTGAGCATGCTTGCTACAATTTGAAAGCATCTCTGGCAAGTCATGAAAGGACACTTGTTAAGTGGAAATTAATTAAATTAATCATTTAGTGAACTATTAAGCTGTGGCCAGTGGGCAAAGTATCCAATCAAAAAACACATTTGATGGCACTTTGATTGGCTTTCGGTGAGGCACAGTTTTATGTGTTTGAGGGATTGTAATTGCATTCAGATATACTGTAATTGCTCGGTGGCTTTCAAAGTGTCACCTCCAAGTCGGTCTGATAGCGATCACTGATCAGTGAGCACACAGCACAATGTGAACGTGTCCATCGATTGGAGGATTGGTGGTCGACTGTAGAGACCAGACAAGTCCGATTGAGGAATAAAAATGTAATTAAAGCTTGATGACATTTGTAATTAGAAGTGGCACACCATTACGACCATTAGGACCATTATGGCATTATGGTATTATAAGCATTATGGAAGGACTCGACTCGGTTCGGATTCGAGTCACATTTGGACCTTTTGGCAACACCTGCACAGCCAATCAAGTGCCACTCATGGTCAGAATTCGAAATGAGCTCTGTCAACCCTCGCCCAGTGACGACTTGCCAATGTGCCAACTTGCAATGTCCGGTCATCCTCAGCGAGACTAATTAATTTCCGATAGGTGAACATTACTTGCTCCATCACTGTTGCCTCCACCGTGCTAAGTGATTGTTGGTCGGACGCGGTGGCTCAGTTGCAGTGGGTCGAAGTGCACTGGTTGGTTTGTAGGACAGAACGCGAGTGCCACTGGGCCAGTGCACTGTCCTCCATTAGAGCAAATGTACATTTAATTAATGTCACCGAACAGATCGGTGCTGTGAATTGTAAATTAAATTTAAATTATCTTTTCAAACATTTGGAAGTGTCGTCCTCAGTGGTGGTGATTTGTGAGACCGTCAGTGAACAGTCAAATGACATGGAATAACTCATTTAGAGATAGTGTCAGCCAGGACTAATTGCCACACTGCTCGGCTATGACCATTCGATTACTGGTGCGTATAATGCAATTAAAGCAAATTGTTGCAACTCCATCAGGGCACTCAGTGAGTCTCCGCTGCCACTCACAAGTCAAGCTCACAACATTGTCAGTGGCCGAGCCTGGCTAGACCAAGCCGGCCAGTGTATTGTAATCGCATTACAACCGACAACTATTACCGATAATATCTGCACAGTCCAAATTGGAACGTAATCGTACCATTTAAGCCATTCGAACTGATCACCGAGCAACAGTGTGGATGGTGTTGCGCCTTGCCCCTTGCCTGGCGCCTAAGTGCCATTTAACGATTATAACCAAATTAGTCTATTCCCTCAAGCAAAACAGTTCAATGCGAACCGATAATAGTGTTTGGTAGCATCGGTCCAGGCTTTGTCTATCACTTTGCAGTAAAAATAGCGCACTAACCGAGCAAGTGTTTGCACCATCCACCGATTAATTGAATCAACTAGGCCTTAGTTGGCGAGTGCACTGGATTTGTCATCATTTATTGGCCATTCTAATTGTCGACTAGGCCACTTCGGGTGAACACTTATAATTTACTTAATGCACCTTAATGTGAGTTAGTGCCACTCACTACTCACAACTTTACTCAATCTACTCACTCTACTCCGACTCATTCACTGATTCGGTACATTCGTTATGCAATTTGTTGTGTCTTACCTTCGGAATGGTGAATCAAAACGAACATAGCTGCTAATAACGAGCAGGATGACGGCACTCGGCACTTGCTCGGCAATTTGGCTGCCTTATCTGTCTCAGTCTTTGTCGTTTAAGCAGTTTAATAGACCAGAGGCAGCCCCCTTTGTTTAAGCGTTCAAATTGTTCACTTCCAATTCGAGCGCGATTATGAATGAACCTCTCTAGGTTGTCGTCCAATTTTCTCCAGGCCAGTAGCCAAATGAGCACCAACACTTGTGTCGCGCCATAACGATCATTGACAAAATCAAATAAGGTTCCGGTGCTAAAGACACTAAAGACTGGCTGCTCTACTGGCAGTGTGGCTCGCTCGGCTGTGGCACCGTCTCATTGCGATCGCTTCGTCGTCATTAACATCGCGAACGGCTTCAGGTGCACGGTTCGGTGCACAGTGCCTGCACAGTGATGGACTGCCGAGTGACAATGCCAACACAGTGCCCACTTGACATTGGCCTCACTCAGATCAAGACCTCACGGTCGTCATTATCAATGCGATCGTCACCGCTGTCACCGATAGCTTATTGCCTCGACATGGCCCTATTCGACGACCACTGACACTGCACATTGTCGGTCTAATGTAATTACCCCTTAACGATGTTGTATGGCGTCATCAACCCAGACCGGTGCTTGTAACGCTTTTTACTTCACTCCAACCCGCAACCAAATCGTTCCAACACTCTCGACATCCAACTCCACTCGGCTCACTCTTAACTTTGTCCACTTGGTGTTTGGTGCTGTGGCGGTCGAGGTCAGTCAAGTCTGGAATATCTAGTTTGACCAGCAACGAACCCAATCGAAGTGAACCTAATGGCTTGTTGATTGCATTACAGGTCATGCAATTAATCCCGATTTAATTGCCTTCTGAACGATCGAGCGTTCTCAATGTTCGCTTGTCTCGCTTCGAATTGGTTTGCACTAACTTGCCAGTAAATTAAATTCCTTTATTTGATTTAATTCAATTTAAATCTATTTCCAATGAAGCGATAGGAGATGTCTTTGCGTTGGTTGGAAAGGCCAAGGCGAGGTCTGGTAGTGGAACTGTGGCCAATCGGATTATTGCTTATTGGCAATTAATCTAATTGAATTTGCCTGCTTGCTTCTGACCGATCACAATTAATTATGTGTTGCTCTATTGGTGGCTGTGTGGTCAGTGACTTGAGTTGGAGAACGCGGCCATCGGTGGCCAGTGGCCACACACACAGCAGGACCAATCGATTAGAGCCATTCTGTGTGGACAGGAGCACTGGATCGAACTGAATCATTGAATGCAGTAATTAATTAATTGCAGCTCGCCATTAGTGCGCCGCCATTATATGCATATTACTGTCAATACTGTCAATGCTATATTTAACGTGGCAATAAAACAGTGTTACTTTGTTTAGAACACAAGTCCCCCAATTGCGCTTCCCAACCACAGTGCAACACTCTCGTGTGCTTCACAAGGCACAGACACTCGTTGCTTGGACAGCGCCAACTGACCGAACCAGGTTAAGGTTGAGTCGATAACAAATGGAGATGTTCAAGTTGGTGGTGGACCAACTAATGTCAAATAAAAGATACTACAAATGAAATGTTGCTTCGGCAATGGCCGGGCCAGGGCGGCATTAGCCAGGTAAGCAAGGCTTGTCTGTAGCCGAGTTTGCATCCTTTGTGTTAGCCAAAGTTAAGCTCACTTGCTGATAATTGCCAATTTAATGGTCCGATTTAACAATTTTCAATTAATTTCGCTCTGCTTTGTCTGTCTCGGCACCGAAAGGTGGCCCAGACGTAATTGCATAAGGCAGTAAAGCAATAAGACAATTATTTAAATTAAAGATTTATTAAATTTCGATTCCGCACAAGAATAATGACTCGAAATTAATTAAACTTTTATAATGTTCCATTTAGAGTGAGGCAATCAAAACTGGAAATTAATTGCAATTTAATTAAATTAAAGTTTCAACCGAGCAATGGCACTGTTGCATTGCCTCATCGGCGATGTGTGAGTCCAGCGCAATTGCTCGCTTACTGTCCATTCAGGCTCTCAATCGAGGCTCCATTGAGCGGTTCACATGTTCACAAAGCCTTTCGTTATAGGCTTGAGTGTTGAACAAACAAATGGCCACACTGATGGCTGCCAATTAAAATAATAATTCGATTGAGACCATTAGCGAGCACGCACATCGTCGAACGTCGTCCACTAGATGCGCCGAGTAGTTAACCAAGTGGCCTTCCTAGTAGGAAGTTCCTACCCACTACACAATTAGTTCACTTGATATCATTTTATTTAATTTTTATTATTCACCAAGAAATATTTAGTTTATTGAGTGATGTTTGTTTGTCTGTTTTGTTTGCTGTATCGAAGTACTGCTTTGCTTAGATCTTTTGTCTCCTTGTCTAGTATCTGTGTGGTCAATACGATTATCAATGTCATCTATATGAATTGCGCCATCACACCAAGACTTGTTGATGATTCTCAATTGAGTCATTCTGTAATGCCGACCATCATTATTGCACATGCTAATACCTTGGCAATGGCATTGGCAATAGCAATAATTGGCTGATTTGATTAGTTACACTTGTTTGCCATCTCTGTCAGTGCTCGGTCCGAATAGAGATGTCTGCATCGATTGCCGTTCACAGGCTGAAATGGTGTGCACAACTGGCCGAGCACATTAATGATTAATATCGACTTAATAATATCTCAATTTGCAAGCATCACCACTGTACGGTCAACCACAGTCAACTACAGTCGGCTCGCCTCTTCTCCATCCAAACAAGCGAACAGCAAAGCCGATTAAGTTGGACAGCAAGCGAGCCTATGAAAACTATTCGGACCGACATGCGGAGTGTCCCGGTATTTGAAATTTCCTTTTTAATTATGACAGTCACTGGGAAAGTAATTCTATTTATGAAAGGCCACAATCAAGATAAATGGTCCGAGCAGGCAATATTTGTGGAATATAATGATTTAATTTTATAATTGCAATTGCCTTGTGCATTTATTAGCGGTAATAATCATGCACAGACCTATCGATTCATCTATATAAATACGAGCGATAGCATCGGTTGGGACAGCTCGGTAATAAGCCAATGCAAGTCATCCTAATGGTCGAGACAAATTATCGCTCTATCTGTGCTTGGGGTGGTCTGCAGGTGAGCGCTCCATCGTGCCATAATGCTTGCTCAAACAACCGATGCACTTGCCCTGCCATTGCATGGATCCTTGCCGATTCGCCTAATTCAATCAGCTGACCACAGTCATCGATCTAATTAGACCGATCTGTGATTGGCATTAGTTGCACAATGCAAGGTGTGTTGCTGCTCGCTGGCTGGCCCAATTAATCGTTAATTGATGGTCGATTGTGTGCCACATTGGTGGTGGCTGCCAAGTTTCGCTCTAAACTCGGCCCGACCGAGTAAACAAACCTGCACAATGGCCAATGTAGCTAAGCACTGGCGGAATGAGTGAGCAGTGAGCACTCTCGCTAGCACCTAATCTGCAATGTGCAAATTTGACAGCACCGAATTATTGTCCTGTTTAATAAATTGCAAAATGTAAAGCTTGCCTTACCTCTCAAGTGATTACAGGATGTGCCAGTCGATAGCTGTGTGATCGGCAATGTGGCCACAGAAAACGTTGCCAAAGGAGCATTAGTGACAGTGCTTCCAGCAAGGCAGTCGCGCCTCGCTTGATATATTAGCTTGCTCGATGGCACGATGACATGCGACGATGTTGGTTCGCTGGTGTGATAATCACTTGCAAATTGAATTGACTGACGCCACTGGCAGCGCCACTAATTGACCCTCCTAGCCGCATCACTGGCCGTCCAGTGGCCATCTCGGTGGTGTCAGTGGCACTCAGCTGAGGCACTGTTCTATGTAAATTTGTGGTTTCGCACTTCGGTCCTCCACGTACTGGCCGGTCTACTGGCACTTCTCACCTCGAGTAGCTGCCAAGGAGCGATGGTCGTCTCGTTGTCTCGGATTATGTGGCCAATTTGTTGGTATTGAGCACATAATCACGCCGAGCCGCGAACATCTCTGGTGTCGATTAATTCGAGCACATTGAGAGATTGTGTGCACGATCAATCATTATTATAACTAGATCAATCACGCCATTGATTAGACCCGTGCTGGTGGTGGTCATTCGTGCGAACGAGCATCCGAACAAACAGGTTTGCCACCGATGCTCGGTGGCAGTGGCGATGTTGATGATGATGGCCACTCCATTTGTCCTACCTCGCCTTAAAATGAGCTTTGTTTTGCATTTGCCCGAAACCCACTTAGTGTTCTTGCTTGTTGGCAATTGATTAAATTAGCACTAATGCTCAATGTCCACTGGCGGGCTCGAGCAGGCTCGGTCCTTCCTGTGTTCGAATTCGATTTGGCTTAATTCATCAAAAAGCAATTAAAATTCAAATGAGTGCACCTCATCTCGGCACGTTCGCATGTGGCTCGGTGCTAGTTCACATGACCAGTCCGGTGACCAGGTGAATCACTGTCCAAGTGGCAACACCACAACACGGCACCGCTCTACCACTGCACTGACTTGTGTGAGGCGATAAACCCAACTGGAATGGACTCGAGTCGAGTGGGGCACTCGCGTTCGGCGGCTCGGCAGTCAATTTAATTAAGTGATAATTCTGCATTCTACCTGTTTGTCCATATCGGTCATGATTGCACTGTCTCTGCCTAACAACGGCGAGCAGTGTTGTGTGCTGTGCCATTACTGCGATGATTAACTCTGTCACTGCCATTAGCTGCACTATCTCCCCACTTTGGCATTAGTGGCATTATTAATTTATTAAATCTTGGCCCAAGTTTTGATTTTGTCTGGTTGTGTTGGCCAGTGACCAGTGCAATACGAGCACTTGTGTCCAGTTAATGGTGGCATTAGGCCTAATGTGCATATGTCAGAGCGGTGGATGTATTTGTTTATAATTACCGATCGTGCCACTGCTCACAGGACAATTTATTCATTAGACACGCGCCCAACGATGATCACCAAAAGTACTGCTGCCGTAATGCCACATTATGCACTGCAGAGCGATGATTAATAATTGAAGGAAAATAAATTCCGAAATTAAATAATACGATTACTGCAATACACTGGTCAAGGCTGGTTGTATCGGCTGGTGCACCCGAACAGCACTGCTCACCCAAATGAGCATACAACATTAGCACGTAATTTGGCCATTTATTGCGATGAGTTGGCCGGTGGAATGGCACGGGGTGACCGCCATCGAGCTCTAATGAAACACTCTCTGATTGAGCATGTGAAATGTGAGCCTCACTCACTGGCCGGGATGGTACTCATTTGGCGCTAATATTTCCCAGGTGTACTACGTGTCTTTTTAAATTTTGATTACTAACTCTGACACAGCACTGGGAAACGTTTCAATTGGCCGACCCAGGAGCGATGTCAATTTATAATGTCGTGTTAATTACTACGTTAATTGATTCTACATGCTCGGCCAATTAAATGAACGATAACCGAGTTGCGGTTAACCGCGAACACGTCACCGAGTCTGTGGCCATTCAATAGCCCATTCAGAGTGATTCACCATTGTGCTTGGTGCTTGGGCACAGTCGCCAGTGAACAAATTGATTGGAAACACTCAATTCGCCACAACACAGTGCGCAATGCAAACACTGAGGAATGGCTAATTGGGCAAGGTGCTCTGGCCAATTGAGTTGCAAGTTGTATTTGTGCCACAAGACAGAACCGATCGGAGAATATGCCGAGTAAGGCGAGTGGAGCAAGTGGAGCGGGCTCAAGCTCGATCGATCTGCTTTGTTTGTTCAGCATCGTTCTCGTGACTAATTTGCTCGTTATGCGGACCGAGTTGAGCTCACTAATTGGTGCATTGATGTCATGAATAGACACGAATCGCACCGAACACATTGCTCCACTCGAGCCATCACGCACAAATTAATAAATTAATCAAACGCACAATTACATGTGCATGTTGGCTGTCCTTGTGCGAGTGCAACTGTACATTGTAGAAACAACCTGTGAGTGAACTTGCCAGAGAGATGGCATCGTCACCATATTAGATTAGAGAGTAACAGTCACTTGTCGGGTTGGCAAGTGAAGTGGCACCAAATTGAATTTGTTTGTACATGTCAAGAGCTGTGCCACTGTCTCTGCCTCTCTACAAATTAAGTAGATTCTTGTTGGTCGAAATATGAAATTCGATTGACATGGTGCCACAGCCAATTGGCACGGCTTCCATTGGGACGCTGTCATTAGTCGGTGTCGCCGCTCGCACTGGAGACAACTGCCACTGGTGTCATCTTTATTTGTTCTGCGAGCAAATTGAAATTGAATTTAGAACTCGATAAGTGGAAAACGAGCCTCGAACAGCACAAAGCACAAAGCGAGCTGCCTTCGCGAAATGATGAATGAAATGGAGGTGAGAGCCATGCCCGAGCGAGTCCACACAGCAAGCAGACTGACTAGACTGGCTCGAGTGCAGCGAAGCATGGCTCCACTGCTACCTGCCAACAATGAGTCCAACCAGCCACAAGCACCAATTTGCGTAATAACAGCACTCTCTCACTCGATCGAGCCGAACAATTGGCGATGAGCTCAATCGGGGCGCTAATCACTGCAAACATCGTGTGGCTTATGCTGACGCTGGGTCGCTGGCGGCAATGCCAATCGAGTGGCACCATCTCACTGAAATTCAATATGTCTCGACATGTTTGATTGGCTCCGACCACCATTAGAGCATCAGTGCCCGCCGATCAGATAGAGACACGCACTCAGTTGATGTGGCCAAATTATTCAATTAAACGTAATTTATTGCCAGTGCCACAATCAGTGGATGGCCACTTTAATCACCGCTATTAGTGAATTCAATTTCTCAATGCCATCTAAGACAAACACTTGCCTGCCCCATTTGGACATGCCTCGAACATGGACCCAGTTAATAGGACAATTAGGAAAAAATTTATTAATCATTCGATGAGTAATGAATAAATATACATCGAGTGCTGCCAACAAACCTAATGTTGGCCATTACTCTGCTAATTGTTACAAATTGGCAATGCTCTCATGCCTCGTGCGTGGAATGTGCCCGGTGAGGAGAACAAAGCACTTGGACAATTAGACTGGTGGGGCGTGATGCGATCTCTGACAATGGTCGTGTGTTGTGCATCTGTTCATGATCACAAGCACACCAAGGTGCACTAATTCGGTGGGAACATTGCCGGCATTCCTAAGGTGAGCTCAACTCAAACTTAATCAAACCATTGAGAAGACTAATAAATAAATAAATAATTCCAATAGATCAACTAGTTAGAGCAACTGTACATTTTGAACATTTTCACTGAGTTGCACCATTCCGGCCACTGACTACCATTGATGAGACTCGCCGCTGACCCTCGACGTCTCCAATGTTTCGGCGGCAATGTTTGAGTCAGCCATAGCTCTAGGAGACGGTCTCGGTCGTTTGGCCATTCTGCTCTTCGGTCTCCTTGTCAGGCTTGTGTTTATCCAACGAATCGTTCTTGTCTGAAGAGTCATCGCTGTTGTAGTTTGCACTCTCCACTTGTTTGTCACTCATTTCTTTGTCTTCCCCAAAGGAGTTGTTCATGTTGGCCTGTTGATCGAGCATGGAGAAGTGCATCTTTGAGTCATCCAGAGGCTTCGACTTGACATGTGACGAGGAGGAAAGTGTGGCCAATAGGCTTTGGAAGGAGTTCGTTGCGTACGGGTTGAAAAAAGGGTTGCCGAATGGCGTCAGAGGAGCTGCTGTGGCTGCGTTAGGTGGAAAAAGGTGAGGGTATGCCACACTGAGTTCTCTGATCGGGAAGGCATTTGGGAAACCAAACGCACTGGGCGTGAGCATGGAGGAGTTGGCATAGTTGGTCATCGACTTGATTGAGTGCTCCAGCAGTGACGCAGACGCCGGTGAGATGTTCGGTGATGTTTGCTTGCGGTAGGCCGCGGAAAGAGCTGCCGCCGCCGCTGCTGCTGCCGCATGAGGACCAAAAAATTGATGCGCATTGGGTGAGAGCGAGGAGGCCGTGGAATGAGGTGCTGCCTCGTGCGGGTGCAATGCCGGTGCGTGCAAAGACACTCCTGAATTGCCGTTATGGGTACTGCTGTTCATGCTCGGAGGAGTGATCATTGCACTGGAGACCGTGGCCGTGCTCGCGTACGGACTCGAGTGATGCGTACTGTACGGCTGAGAATTGTGACTGGTGGCGGAGATCGAGGCGCCATTGCTGCTGCCGCTGCTGCTGATTGTGGTTTTCTCCTGTTTGCGCCACTTGGCTCGTCGATTTTGAAACCAAACCTTGGAAGAGACGGTCAGAGGAAGGCTCACTCAAGCGCACTTGTATTTGTCTCTATCTTACCTGCACTCTTGCCTCAGTCAAGTCAACGCGCATTGCCAGCTCCTCTCTAGTCGAATGAAGATAAAATATTTTAAATTTAATAATTTAATTACGAATGATAGCAACGATTGCACTAAATTACATTGAAGGCCAGACATGCCTGTTGACAGGGCAGACTTGTGCTATCGGACGCACTTAGCGATACGAACTGCCTCTGCCTGGCATTCGAGCCATTCCTGCCATAGGGACTGTCGTCCGATTGAACTCTAGTTATGATTTATAATGCGCATACGTTAAGATAGCTGTAATTTAATTTAATTACACCAATGGTTAATTGGCCTGGCTGGCCTGCCCAGTTCGATCCACCACCGATACCGAACGGAGGGCAAATAATTAATTGATAAATTGCTCGATCGGTCCGCAGAGATATGCGATCGGACTGTGATGAGTTCTTTATTTATTTATGCGACCATAACTGACACTGCAGTGGGCCTCACTTGCAAGTGTAATTTGATAAACGTGACTGCTCGACATTTGTGCTCGGTGACCATCGCGAGATTGGCCAATTAGACGGCAAATTGTCCAGCACCGGTGATAAGACCAGTGAATTGGCCAGTGCATCGATACCTGTCGATGCGATAATGCAGTTCGATCGATTCCCACGACGCATCAATCAAGCGACCACTAACGAGCTCGTCAAGCCGATCCGGTCCATTCATTGATCACTGTCGATCAATCGACCATTGTGTGCAATGGCACTGGGCCAATAGAGAGCCACCATTGTCACTGACCAGTCATCGATTACCGAAGGCAGTCATTGAGAGTGCGAATTAGTTTGCTTATTAACGATTGTCTCGCAGGTTGACAGCCCAGGTTCGGAGGCAAAGCAAACTCGGAGAGTTAATTTATGAGATATTAATGATCTGTGAGTAGAGTTGTGCCGGGCAAGTGATCACCGAACCCCACAAAGGTATTGAGGCAAAGGTCCTGGCCAGGGCAATAATTAGCCACAGAGAGAAGTGCTCTAGGCCATGAGAGGCCAGAATAGACTCGATTAGTTCGAACGCGACTTAGCTGGAATCAGCTGCCAAGACTGGCCGCAGACGGCTAGATGTCAAGCGCAGCGATGGCGACAGCCATAATGATGATAATGTGCTGGTGATGAGGCTAATTTAAAGGCAATTAAATTAATTTTACATAATATACTTCTTATCGGCAATAAATTACGATTAATGCCCAGCGCGGCCGCTAATCATTGCCATTCGATTTGCCTTATCCTGTCCAATTTGGAAGTGTACTCCACTCCAGTGGCCACATCGCACTGAACAAATTTCGCTCTCCCGGCTCGCTCCCTCTCCTGCTTTTTGCTCACCTTCCTCCCTATCCCTCTCCCGCTGCTCTCTCAAATGGCTAAATTAAATTAAATTAAAGTTTAATTTTAATTTATTCGTCTGTGGCAAGGATGGCATCGATGGCAGTGCCATCGCAAACAGGCTCAACTCGCGTCATATCGCCACTGGGCAGGTAGGCGTCTGTGCACAGTGAACTCGATTCGGTGGTTCGGCCACTGATTAAGAGATACAGTCAGCTTGGGCAATCGAGCAAGTGCTATTAATTAGCTACAGTGCACAGCAATAATCTAAAATATGTTATTTATAACGTGTTTCCAAATACATTTGCCTCATAGCCAGTACTTAATTGGAAAATAAAGCCGGCCTAAATTGGCAATTACTGGGACCGACGCATTAGGCATTAGCGGCCTTATCGAAGCACCGATTGCTAATTAAATCCGATCTGCAATTCGATGGTCAAATGCTCTGCCGAAGGCAGTAGTGACACTTACCTGGTGAACACGTCGGGGTAGTGGGTGCGCGAGAACGCTTTCTCCAGCTCCTCCAGCTGGAAGCTGGTGAACGTGGTCCGGTAACGACGTTGCTTCCGCTTGGGGAAATCGTCCGAATGATGGTGCCGGTGAGAAGGATGCATGTTAGGATCGTACAGGTGTCGGGTGCTCATTGAACGGTGCTGCTGCTGCTGCTGCTGTTCTCCTTCCTTTTGGGACACAATAACTAGTAATGATGACAAACGCAATATGTCTCCTTACGTAAGGGTCTTTGTCTTCTTCGTCCACTTTGATACTCATCGAGTCATCGTCAATGTCCTCATCTTCTTGGTCGGACTTATTCTCGAGAGACAAGATGGGGGCAGCCTTATAGCGACTGTCAATAGAATTCAGCTTATTGGCAAGCTGGCGCGATTCGAAGTCTTGTACGGGCAAGACACCCATTCCCAAGTGTAGCTGTCGACCGAAGGGCGACTTGAGGTGCTCTTCAAAGCTCGATTTTGAACAATACGAATTTGCACTTTGGTTCAGAACAAGGTTGGCGATAGAAAAGCCGTTGGTGGGCTTTAGTGGCTCCGTGGCTTCGGGTGGTGAGGGAGTGTTGCTGATGACGAGTGGTGCTGGGTCTGGCGAGTCGGTCACTGGCCGATCGATTGACGAGACTCGAGTATGTCGCGGGGGAGTGCAGCTGAGGGGTGAGTGACTGATTGATTGTCTATGCGACGATATGGCTATGCCTTCCGATTGGCCGCAAGGTGATTCGAAGTCGAGTGGGTGTGCTGCTCGCATCAACTTGATACAAGACGATCCGATGTATAAGCACAAAATTTAGACTACGTGCTGGCCTGAGCAGACATTGGGCCTAATTCTGTGGGGAAAGTAAAAATCAAGTCAATTCAATTAATTGTACTGGAGATGTTGTTGGATGATGTTGGGTAGAGTGCTCCACTCAGTGGTCAATGACTCGCACATAGCACATGGCAGTTGTGCTGTCGGTGTGGGAACAAGCAAGCAAGCCCGCGCAAACGACCATTGGACTGTTCTGATTAATCTAATTAAAAGCGACATTGTCCGTCCATTTGTCATACTGCACCCGGCCGAGTCACTTAATTGTCCGCCAATTGGCCCATTGCACTCGGCTGCGTTTCTAATAAAAGTGCATATTAATTGGCCAAAGCGTAACAATCTGCCCATGCCAATTTGACATTCTCATGCCAACTGACGCCTTATCTCTCCCTCGGCATGACATTTAGATGTGATAGATAAAGTGAAGCCATAAAATATGAATTCTAATTAAATCAGGCACCACTGACCAGGCAACCGAACTAATTCGGTCTTAATTCGATAACGCTCTGGTTGTCCTTGTGCCAGGACAGCACTCAACCAGGTGGATTGTCTCGGAATGCATTCAAGGTGAGGCAAGTGACTTACGAACAGTGTTAATCGGCTTAAGCGTTATTAGCACGCAAATCGAGCTCGAGGTGTAATAAACTCATTAAGGCCGAATCGGCCAGTGGAAGCCTGTTCTATTAATATTCATAACAAATCACTCTATGCAATGCATCGGCATGACTATGGGGTAAGGCAAAGCCGAACTTTGTCACCACCACTTTGACAACAGCACCGCCACAAGACAAGACACAGGATGCCTTTCCTTGTCGCATTTGAGCGCTTTTAATTAAATACTAATTCCCTTTGAAGTAAAAGGACAACTTTCACAAACGGCAACATTTTGCTCGATTTAAGGCCAAATGAACAAAACCAATTATAATAAATTAGAATTAATGGAAAGAAATGTCCAAATTAGTCAGACCAGACGACGCGTAAAAACGCGGTGAGTCAAATTGAATTTGTCCAATTAACTTTCCCATAATTAAACGCGTTACGCACTGAGTAAGACACCTGAGAAATTTGTTGCCACTTTCCGACTGGCCACGACGACCGCGATGACACACTTGTTAATCATTTGCGAGTTCTCAAAGTAAGAAAATTCGCATTGGCCAATTCAATGAGTCTCAAAGACATATTCACTACTCAAACAGATGGACAAACAATTGACAACTTACCGAAGTGAGTCTTTAGATGCGATGACTGAGTCGAAGGTGAAGAGATGTGTGTTGAGAAATGCACATGGTCACTGATGACATTCATACACAAAACATTAACAACACTGAACTAGTGATCATTGGTTGTGACGAACTATACCAGAGAATCCAAGGGTAAAACCCAGTGAGATTGTCTTGGTGAGGGGTTTAATTGAATTAGGCAAGTTGGACTTGGCGGGAAAGAAGGCAACACACGACACGACACGACATGCACAGCCGAGAGGTAAACTCGATCTAACGCGAACACAGCACGAAATTAGATTAGAGAGCTTTGGCTCGACACTCCACCGAGTGCCCTCCCTCTGCCCTCCTCAAGGCGTGTATCTCAGCCTATGCACAGGCAATGGACACGATCGAATGACGCCATAGTGACGATGATGTAAGCGACGCCTACAAACGTTACGCCAGAGTGTGAGTGGAAGAACACTCCTTTCACTGGGAACTCGACTGGGAGCGAGGCAAGCAATGGGCAGCCATTGCACTACACTCTCTGTGCCTCTGTGCCTCTGTTTGTGTCACTTTCTGCTTCATCGGCCGCTTTGTCTCCATCTTACCTCCCACCATCATCGATAGGCTTTCGACACTCGATCCAGCCAACAGTCCAATTTCAATGACAAAAGTGCTCCAATTGGTCAAAACATCGTAACCAATTGGTAACCATGCGAATGGCCAAACAAATAGTGCAACACTGTGAATGTATTAAGTCAAATCGATTGAATGGCGATGAAATGAATGGCAATGGATTGATTGCAAAGCGCCTGTATGTTCACTGTTTGTCGACCAACTGACTCACTGTTACCTGACTTGAAGTCTTGGTCGAAGTAAATCAAAATATGGAAGCACTACGCACTCAGAATATTAAATTAGCCCCTACCGAGACAGTAAATGGCAAACTATGGCGATTTGATTAAACTTTTATGCGATAATGGCGTCTGGTGAGTGGCAGAGTGGCGGTGTGCGAGGTGTAATTGCATTATGCAGATTGGCCAGCCAATTGACGAGGTCCATTGTGGACCGGTGAAGAGATGCGAGGCGGACTTGATTTGGTGCCACCGAGCGAGTAATTGCAAACAGCAAATCAACAACCACTGCACCGGGCAGTGAGTGTAATTAGCGAGATCATAACTGTAATCACGGTGGGGACAACAGGCCAATTGAATGCAAATCACGGCCATAGACTGAAGATGAAAACGATAATGAGCACTTGAGACAGTGCTGACGGTGCACAGCACAGGCCACTGTCAAGCATATTTCACCCGACAAATGGACAACGCAGTGGCCAACTTTCAGCAGACTTCAACTTCTCATTATCCCATTGCTGTGTTTATTAATTAAAGCGTCATCCTCATTATGTGGCAATAATGGGGCCGAGTGCCATTGTACAACGTTGACCAATCCCTGCTACATGCTACATGCTGACTAATGTCGCTTGTCTGCATCGAATCGTTTCAAATAATTCTGTCATTCTGTAGAAACAGTCCCACTGACCACTACCCTTGGTCGAGTGACACAAATAGTGCCATTAACGGACAAATCGATTGACACTGTAGCAGGACAAAATTAAATTTGAATTGCTCAAATGACTAAGCAAACGACTTCCTACAAGTCTGTGCGCCATTAACATGTTTGTACCCAAGCACCGTCAGAGGGATGAATAGATTTGTGTGCAGATAGAGTTCGGTGATGGGCCAATACATAATTAGGAAGGACAAAGTGGAACCAATAGAACAAGTAATAGTACATACCGGTAATAGTAATGGTAGAGGGATACTTCATTGGCATGTACGACAGAATGTAAATATTGCTTGAATTAGTAAGTAGAACTTGACTAATCTTTTCTGCTTCACGGCAATGGAACGGTGGCCATCAAGCGTGCTATGCTAATAATAGCTTGCAAGTTCAATTAAAATGCTAAATTAAACGAAAACTTTATCAGTGGAAAAGTGTCGTCGGTGTCCTCACAAGTCAGATCGATTGCTCATACAACGGTACGGGCACGACTGAATGCACTCCAACGAGTGTCGCGTCTGATTCGATCTGTTTGCCAAACACGAATCTCGCTTGCTCAATTTCATTTGGCCAATTAAGCTAAATCGAATTTAGGTTCAATCGAGCCAATTCATTCGGTGGAATGTTTTGCACGGTTCCAGTGGGGCTCTATTGTGACATCGATGAACGATGAATTGTTTGTTTACTACTTGGTGGTTGGTGTTGATGCATCTAGAAGAAGCCAGTTCAAGCCCAATAAATAGCAAATAGAGCTAATTCATCATGCTCGCCACAGCGACCTATTAGAGCACAATGGACTTCGTTGAATGGCGCAGCAATGCAAACATGGCCACTGCGGCCACAAGCCAATCTGTTGAGTTGATATATTTAGCACATCCGCCGAGCATAATGGATACATGGTTGGCAGGTTGATTGGCACTGTGTCCGTATTGAATTTAATTGGCAACACAATTAACTTTTAATTGCGACTGACCAATGGCTTCACGACTGGGCAATGGCAATTGGCCGATTCATATCTGCCATCTTGGGCACTGGTTCAGTGCAAGTGCGTGAAATCGGCGCCTGTGTTTTCGCGTCATACTTTAAAATTGATCTTGATTAGGACACGCAACAGCCCGCAAGATTGATGTTGGGAAAAGTGTAAGCCGCTTTGACTTGTTCTGACTTGCTAGGGCGCTATCAATGGGAGATGATGAAAATGTATTAATCTGTCAGAGGGTATTGTGAGGTTGAGATTGCTTGTCCGATAATGGCACTTGGCCCTCATGGTGCACCAGGCCGATCGCAATCTTCGGTGTTTGCCGGTGAGACACAAAGCGACCCAGTCTGGCTCAACACTCGCACCAGTGCAATAGTGGACAATGGCCGTCTGGTGTGATTCAATTAGATCTGCTATCGCTAATTACATATTCATTAGACCATTTCACTCAATTACCTCGAGGTGCTGTGCACAACGAAATTTAGTTGTTCATTACCTCATGACACCTCGAACCGTGCTGTTTGCTAAGAGCACAATCGACTATAATCGAGTAATGATGACTGCAAATATAAAACAATGGCTATTACCGGTCGGACAGGCTGTGTAATTGACTTAGATGCCGATTACTGCCGCTTGTGTGTGTAATGCGTTATACTAGTCATGATTCGAATGCCTGCCTCGATTAGAAACTAATCGAAAAGTCCTACTCGGCCCACGGCAGGCCTATTGTTATTCCTGACAGGCGGTTGCACTCACTCTTGTGTCTGTTTACTCTTGGCGTCATGTTCCTCGAGTCTAATTAATTTAACGATTAGTTAAAATTAATTTCCACTTTAAAGTGCCTACTCGACTGGCAGTCATGCCCAATGTGTTAAATAGCTAATTTATGACCTGGCCCGTAATGTGAGCACCTAATGCTCCTCCACCGAGGTGTAAGGTGCAAAGAAGCGGTGAGCGTCATTTGGTAAAGTGGCCGCCAAGACAGGCCAAGACGTGCCTCTCTTTGGATGCCGTCGGGTCGCATTATGCAACTTTGTATCGGCGAGTGCAGTGTCGTAGGCTAATAAATAGCCATTAGAGCAGTGCTGCTTAGCTGACCAATTGGCAGTGCGCTGGCAATACAAATATGATTAATACACAATAATGCAATTACGCTAAGACAAAGGATCCTTTGTGAAGCATCGAGCACTGCCGTTCCGATGGCAATCTGGCCGATCTGCTTGATCAATCTCGTCATGATTAATGAGTAGCTGTGCAGTGTTATGCAAAACTGACTGCCGCCATGCTCGGCCGTTCGAACCTCCATTAAAGATGGCACGTTTGGGCATGTATCTGAACGCCCATTCGCAGCTTTTATTACCATTCAGCTTGTTTGTGGGTCTTTGGAGTGCGGTGCCGCGGTCTTGGCGCAGTTCCGTCGACCATTACCACCGGGACAGTCGATCGACTTCACCACACCTTGTTGCCGCCGAACGAATCGATCCTTTCGATGATCGGTTTAATTACTGCCTTGAGTAGTACCCACTGCCAGTGCATTTGCATTGGCAACATCGCTGTCCGCATCGCGCTAATTACCGATTGCCAATTGCACATTACATCATTGGTGCCGTTTAAAGTGAGCTCCGTATTAGCAACTCGTTGGCATCGAACGGCCAATGTTAATTTGTTTACAGTCACATCAAACATCAAACCCTGCAAGGAAACTAAATTAATTTTGACTCGCAACTCGAGTTAGCATAAATGCAAATCGAATCATCCTTTTTTTGTACGCTCACAGTCAAATAGTCTCACCGAATTGGGCACATAAATTAGACGGTAATGACACGATTGTAGCAACCATGGCCATCCACTTATTTATGGTCATATGGATATAGGCGAGAGCTCGGTTGCCGAATGCTGTACAAAGACTGAAGGGTCGATCAGCATTGAATGGGATAAGGACATGTAGACTGCCATCGGGAACAGGCTCATGAGCACTCGCCTCGCTGCTAAGCCACAGTGGTGACTGCGAGGGCAATTTAAATTAAATTTCCAAACATTTTCACATCTCGGTTCAGTTATTTATTTGACTATTATTGCTTGTTACCGCGACTGGAGAATGATTTCCAATAGCAAGTGTCCGATGACACTCGGTCGGCACACGGCCATTAGCATTTCATTAATACCTAAGTTATTGCCACTCGCTATTGTTATTACTATTAGCGAACTCAATTACAAGCTTTAAGTGTTGCCATCATTCGTTTGTCCGCATCCACCAAATAGTTGGCTAATAAAGCAAAATATATTGACAAGTCGTGAAGATTAGCTTGCCGATTTGCTGGCATATTATACTAGCGGGCAGAATTGCCATTTAGCGAGCCAATCTTGCTGATCGCACTACACGCACCACGAATCGGAATGCTCTCTTGCTGCTTAACAGCTGCTTCTATGTGATGTGTGATTTTGTATGGCTTGCCAATTGATCAGCTGAGCATTCTCGCCAATCAAGGGGGTTGTTGACAAGGAAGTGGAACCAATCAAATCTATCGTGTCTATCGAAATTCAATTTTCCAGTGCAGTGTTCGCTGGTAGTGGCAGCACTGCAGCAGACCACACTCTGGAACTGTTGTCATTAGTCTAATTGCCACCTAATGCAAGTGGCACTCCCGTCTTGTTACGACTAAGTGGACATCATTAGTGTTCGGTCTGATTGGGAGCTGTTTATAGTCTCACATCTTTATTGTGGTCCGTCAATCAGCCCACTTAAGTGTCGTCGATGGCATTGTCCGCTGGTCTCGACCCTCACTGAACGTATCAATTATCGAATTTTGCCAACAAGCCAAATTGCCACCCATGCTCGACCGCAGGACAGCAAGTGTCCACTTAGTTAACCTTTGGTCGTCTCAAATGACCAGACAACTTTATTACCAAGTACCTGTCCGGTGCCGTCTGCAAGGAACGCCACCAACGCAGTCAATAATTGAGTGCAATGTCACCTCGGCCAATTGACCTCGAACGGGCCATTCCAGTTGTACTGATGCGTTGACAGAATCTATGACTACGGTGGCACACCTGGCAAAGTGAACCATAGGCCAGACTGGACTGCCCTCTGACTGGCTGGTGCCAATCGGAAGCGATTGTCACTGCTCACTGTCAGTGATCGGGCAACTGTTGCGAGCACATCACCAGAGCTATCATCAGATGCCGATCGAATGGCAGTTATTATGGCGATAATTAATGATTATTGAATGACTTCATCTCTCTAATTGATTGCCTTGCTTGCAATGGCTTCATTTCCATTCAGTAAGTCAGGTAGAGCTGCCGTAACGCTCGGTAGGTAAGCAATGGCTAATAATAGCTATTCTGTCAGAACCTTTAATGACAGCGTACATTTGTCTACTAAGTGGAACTGGGCAAGCCACTGCAAAAGTATTGAATGCCAATGTGCGGCCAAGTGATCGTTTGCATCGGGCCATCAATCTGCCTGTGTGGTACTGTAGTGTGTGTGTTCTAATCGCATTTGGCACTGCCAATCGGTACCATTGGTTATTGCCTTGCCCGAGTGCATTGTTATTTGTAGTGCGCACAATCGAGGCCATAATTACGATGTGTGGCCAGTTAACTAGCTTTGTTTCATTGAACACCACCGAACAAAATCAGTCCAATGGGAGGCTCGACACTCGTTCACACATCATTACCGCAAATTATTGAGCTCGATTGTGTCTGTCTTAAGTGCCACTAATATGCCATTAATATGTCCAACGTCTTCCTTGGCACGGCACAGAACGATACGCAAATGTGGCCTGTCGAGGGACACCTCACCAGTGACTCGTCGCAGGCAATCATTTGCCCACTTGGCTCCACTCCACTAAACGGGCCAAATTGCACTCCACCAGTCTCCAGTTAAATTGGAAACAGTGAGCTTGCCTAACATTAGACAAGGCCACAAGGCGGTCAACTAACGAATTTTGACAAGGGTATTACGCCGAGTGAGATCTTGATTTGATTGTGGTAATTGAGTGCCAAATGACGATCGATATTGCTGCTGCCCATTTGGCCATTAGTGCTGCCACTCTATTAGCGCCAGGCAAATTAGTGCGCACTGCGCACATTAACATCGTGGCTGAATCGATTAAGTGGAGAGAGTCCTAATCCGAGGCAAATCACACAACAACGAAATGGCCCATTGCAGACAATGAAGGCCACAAATGGCACAAGCAGTGGCACAATCCATCTGCACTCGATTTGCTTATTTTGCCATTTCGATTGTTTCCAAACAAGAGGCGACACTTATTGTTGGGCAAGACAGTGCCAGATTATATCGACTCGGTTGATTCCGTGCACAAACAATCGGCAAATTGAGGCAAATTGGTTTCGATGTCGCAGAGGGAATGATCTTTCCATCGAGTGACTCACTGGTGCGATGGCAGTACTGGCCACAAGCTAGACCTGCACAGTCACTGTCAATTCACTCAATTGGCCACTCGATTAATTCGACTGTCTGCAAAGGTCGATACTTGGTTGACTTTACAAACTAGCGAGTGGCAATTTGGGGATAATTTGCAAGGCGTAATTCTGCAGACAAACCAAAATGTAAAGACATCACAGCAATGGAAACAATGGCACCTGTAATGGCAGCAGCAGTAATGATAAGGCTCGTGGAAACATCATCGGTGGCCCACCAACGACAACACTGGCTACAAACCACAACATCGCAACCTAGAAGCACCAATTGGCCGACCAATGAATGCTCTCAAGTGTACACTGCACTGGAATCACTCACTGACAGTCACTCAGCCACTCATTGAGCGAATCATCTATTTTTATTCAAATAATCGAGTCCGAGGGGAGAAAGACTTCCTTCGATTGTTTGTCAATAGATGCTCGCACTATTAGCGTGTTTGATTGTGCCCGAGCACTAATGGCAACACATTCAACCGAACTGATGCTGTTTGTTCACTGCAACAGATCACATTTGCACAATCGCATCGCTCCATTTGGGCAAACCAACTCACTGAGTAATCAGACTGACGATCTCTGCCAATTTGAACCCACCTAGTCAAATCGTGCAATCATGCAACATCAATAGGCACTATATCGCATCAATCTATTTATATTGGTTTGTCACTCCGTTCCGTCCCTCTGTCCATCACTGCACAATTGCACCTGAATCGGACAAATCTGCTAAATTGGAAAAGTCAACTTATTAATTATCATGAGGGCCAATTTGAATAAAAATCAAGTCACAGCAGATAAATCGATTTTTTAATTGATTTAACTTTTGAAGTCTGATCTTTGCGTAAGCAACACAAAGTGCCGCTCTTCTGTCCGATAAAGACACTGGACCTTTAATTAATTTGATTTGAATGTCGCTCTCAAGCAGAGATCTCGCTGTAAGTAATGGCGATTGCAATAATAATAGGCTTAATTGTCACCAGTCGGACGAACAACTTTATCTGTTTGATAGCAGCGCTCGTTGCCTCGGAAATGGACAAATGTGTTCCAAAGTAGCTCTATAGAACCAATTGGACTCGTTGGCGCGAGAACCAAACAAACTAGATAATTAGATGGCTGTGATTGACAGGTCAGACCAGACACGACCCAGCTTGATTTGGTGTATTGGATCGGGCCACTTGCAAGGGAGCCAATTGGCCAATCTATAGGTCGATCTGTTGTGTTGTCTGCCGTCATCATGTTCGTCATCGTGCTTGTTGTGGGCCAGCGAGACCCTGTGTTGCTTAGCACTGGTCCATTCCGACTAACTCAATCTGTGTGTGCATATTAGAACATATTTAATTAGTTAATTACTTCACAATTATCGCACAGACTGGCAACCACCGAGAATTGCATTGGAGTGGTCCCCGCTGGCACAACGACAGGCCAATTAATAATTAACCGAATCTGAGTCCAAATCGGAACCCGAACACTATTAATTACTATCGCCATTACGCTTTCAATATTATCGGAATAATTAGCTAATAAAAATGGATTCCTAGTGACAAAGCACCGAATGAGCCATTAATAATTAACATTCGCTCGTTGCCAGTAAATCAAGAGCAGTCAAATGCACTTTCCCATTGTGGCCGTCACTTGGCACGATGGCCACGAACAAGACCAGCGAGAATCGTTTCCAATGAATGTGCACTGCACGGTTTCAATCAAAATTTAAATATTTGCATTTTGATTGCCTTTCCTGCCGCTGATAAATTGTCATTGCGTACACGCACAGGTATGCTCTCTCGGACTGTGGACCACCAAAAGGAACAGCGATATTGCCAATAAATAATTCACTGGTGCTCTACTTGGCCTGAATATCGAAACACCCGTTTATGGGCCTTCCCCGAGAGGTACTTAAAAGGCAGTTAACGTTTCACAATGGTACTGAACGGTATGATGACGAATTATGAGAAAGTTAATTGTCACTAATCACTAATTTAGCTTGCCACTGGCCGCAACGCGGTAGACCGTGTGAGTGGTCCCACCGAGCAATGAGCCACTGCTTGTCTTCATCAATTATTGATTGGTTCACTTAATAAAGTTTGACAAATTAAATTTTTATTCAATTTCCATTAAAATTCATGCTGTTGCCGCACGTCTGACAAACAAAGGCACAACGGTTGATCATTTGAAAGACTAGGTATGCGCTAATGGCGCTCATTTCGATTTGTAATTGAGCAAACCGGCAGCTTCGGCCATTGAATAGAAAATGGATTTACGATTCTGTAATAAATTCTGTGGAGAATCAAATTCTGCAACTTTTCCACCTTTGACATGTCATGACAAAAACAAAGTTTAGTAAATATAAAACAAGAATAGAGACTTACCTTGCAGCACAAGGACACGAGTGGAATCGATGATCGTGTGTAGTCTGTGGGCTATGGTAAGAATGGTACAGTCATTAAACGAATGCTTAATGGTTCGTTGGATGAGACTGTCCGTCTCCATGTCCACTGCTGCCGTAGCCTCGTCCAAAATAAGAATCTTAGTCTTTCGCAATAGCGCCCGCGCGAGGCAAACCAATTGTCTCTGTCCGACACTCAGATTGCTGCCTCCCTCAGTGATCTCGTACGACAAACCAGATTCGAGTGAAGAAACAAACTTCTTTAGATGAGCCAATTCCAAACAGTTCCAAAGTTCTTCATCCGTTCGTTCGTTGAAAGGGTCGAGATTGCTTCGAACCGTGCCAGAAAATAAAACCGGATCTTGAGGAATAATAGTCAGTCGTTGGCGCAATTGGTGCAAGCCCAACTTCGATATGTCAAGTCCGTCAATTTTGATGCATCCACCAGCCGGTTCGATTAGACGAAACAAAGCCAAAGTAAGTGATGACTTGCCAGCACCTGTTCTTCCAACAATTCCCACCTAATGGAATGAAAAATAAATAAAGAAAGGTCATTTGGGCAAAGTTGTTGCCTCACCTTTTCGCATTCTTTTATGTTACAAGTAATTCCTTTAAGGACGAGATCTAGTCCAGTTCGGTATCGAGTGGCATAGTCCAGAAAGTCAACAAATCCTTTATGAGGCCATTCTTTTGGAGGCCGAGTGCTTTCTATATTCCATTCTGCCTCTACAGATAGATCAGTGTATTCCAAAATGCGCTCAATTCCAACGATACTGTGGTTAGAGAAGGTAGTGTGTTGTTAGACCAACAGAGGTCACTAGTTATGACTAAACAAAATGCACTTACTTTGTCTCTAAATCTGAAGTGGATCGTACGAGGTAATTCAAATTCTGTGTGGTGCTAAGGGCGTAAGAGATAATCAAACCAACACTGGCAGAATCAAGCTCGTCACGTTTGAAGACAGCAAAAATGGCTGCAAAGAGGACAATCAAGTTGGCTACCATTTCGAGCCGAATCGAGAGCCATCGGTTTGAAATGAGTGAGGCAAAGAAACAAGAGTTATTCACGTCCACGTTATTGTCGTTTTTCGATGTGAACTGGTCACAAGCCGAATAGGCTCGAATGGTGGACACGCCCGACAATGTCTCACTGAAATGTGAATACACTGGCGATTTGGAGACAGACTCGAGACGTTTCAATTGACGAGCAGTTGCTACGTACAGTTTCTGTCAACATTCATTACATTAAATGGAAGTTCCGCCAATAATGATTATGGCTTACCTGAACAAAATAGAATATAATGACTACAGGCACTACGATCACAAGAAATAAAGGCATCTCTATAACGATAATAAATTAAGAACAACATATTTGTATAGGGTTAAGACAATTACCAATTGAAATTATGATGATGGTGGCCAAAGTGGAGAAAAGACAAGTCATCATCACTCTGCCAGATAAATGGTCAATTCAATACCACAAAAAGTGAAGATTTTCAATTACCTCACATTTCCTTGAATGATATTGTCGCAGACGTCAATGTCTTTGCTAAATCGATTGAGAATTCGCCCAAGAGGGGTCACATCGAAGAATGCCATGCTTGACCGAAATATGGTGTACAGCATTCGGTTGTGCAACTCCTTGGCCGCGCCGAGAATGCCTTTGGTAAGCGAGTACCACCCGGTGGCATTGAACACACCTTGACTCACTCCAATTGCACCTAATCATAGCCCTTGGTCAGTGAAAAGAATTCAATTGTGCTCAAATATACCGTAAATAGCCAAATAGTAGAATGTCCGAGAATTGTCGCTCTCTACCTTTCTTGACCACACTGAGAGCCAAACACTCGAGCCGGCACTGGACACTTGCGAGAAAATATAGTTTATGACGACGATCACCCACCAGAACAAAGTGACTGCCTTCAGGTAACGCAAATAAACGGACCACTTGACCCGACCAGTTTGTGTCTCCTCTTTCTCGACTAACTTATTGATTTTAAAGTTGAAATCGGCCGTATCTTTACTTTTTTCGGCCAATTTGTCCTCTTCACTTTCCTCTTTGTTGTCACTCTCACTGAGAGAATACTGTTGGATTAGATTGGCAAAGTAATTCTTCTGTTCAAGCAGTTCATTATAAGAGCCCGATTCGATGATTTGTCCATCCTTGAGGACAATGATAGAGTCGGTAAAGGGCAACACAGCCAAGTTGTTTGTTACTAGGATGCGAGTTTTTTTGCGCAAAATTCCCGTTTCCGAATGCAAAATATTCTCGAAAATAAACTTGCCAACATGCGAGTCCACTGTAGGAAGAATCGGTTAGCCATAAATCAGACCATAATTGGACATACCCGCTGCCAATGGATCGTCCAATAAGTAAATATCGGCATCGTTGTAGCAAGCCCTGGCCAAGCTAACACGCTGCTTTTGTCCTGGAGAGAAAGCCACAAAGTGAGGTGTCAAAGAAGAAGCAAAACATCTTACCTCCACTTAGGTTAATTCCTTTCTCGCCAATTTCAGTGAGATCTCCTCCCGGCAGAATAGAAAAGTCGGGCAACAAGGAAGAGGAATGGACCACTTTTTTGTAGTAATCCTCATTGAAAGGCCGACCGAACAGAATATTGTCACGTAAAGTGTTGTTCTGAATCCATGCTTCTTGTGGTGTGTAAGCGATACTCATCGATTTCGCTCTGTAATAGTGCAAATGTCAATACAATTGAGAAATGTATTTTTAATGCAACACTAGCACACTCTACGTACACGTTGATTGATCCCTCGGTCAATTCCATATTGCCGAGAATAGCGCTGAGCAGGGAACTTTTGCCTGAGCCAACATTGCCAACGATGGCGACAAATGAGTTTGTCTTTATTTTCATGTTAATTTTGCTGAGAAGTGGCTTTGCTATTGCCGCTTGGTCCTTCTCGGTGGGTGCCTTAGACCAGCTAAAGCTACAATTATCGAGAGAGATGCAATATTGGTCGTCTTTATTGCGGCTGATATAATTTGTCAATTCGGACGAACTGAGAAAGCTGTTTAATCTCTTAACGGAGACACTGGCCTAGTGTGGGCAAAATAAAATATGGCCATGAATATTCTGATTTATCGAGTTAGGCAAGACTCACCATAATGATGCTGGTAACTAAATTAGGCAGCATCGTCAGTGGGAACCGTAGAATGTTGAACAGCGAGAGTGAGACAAAGGCTTTCTGTGCAGTAAGCACATTGTCTTTGTCAATCGCTACATAAATGGCAAAAGTGATGAATGACACCAAAAAGGGAGCGAGATTCCATAGAGCTTGCAGAATACATATAAAGTAGTTGATTTTGCGTAAAATGGACAGTTCACGGTCTCGGATGGAGTGCACCTTGTCGATGAACGCCTGTTCCCAACCATACAGTTTAATGATTTTGATGCCGCTCAAGATTTCGTTCATCGCTTTCACTCGTTCATCTTTGAGTTTCATCTGTTTGATTTGCAACTTTTTGGCAATGCTGGTTAAGTAGCCATTGATGGGAATCAAAATGATCATGAAGAAGAAACCACCCAATACCGAAATACCTAGTAATGGTAAATAAGCACATTAGCCTGGCATAACGATGTTTAAGTGCAATTCTAAGCCACTTGCCTAGTTCCAACCATAGGAAGAAAAGCGCCACCACAATCTGGAAAGGAGCCGACCAAATGAGATTGATAAAAGTGCTTATCTCAACAAAACGTTGTGCGTCGACGGCCATCAAATTAACGATCTCACCGGTGGTGAATTTCGAGCGCGAGCTATTCGACAGATCTAAGGCTTTGCGGTATACGGCTGATGTTAGTTGGGTGCGCACTCGCATTCCGAATATCTGCATTCGGTTGAAGTAGTAATTGAGCGATACAATCTGGCCCGAAGTGACCAAGAATAAAAGTGTGCCGTAGATATAACCGTGCCAGGTCTGGTCGTTCGGGTCCGAGATGAAGGTCATCAACTTCCTGAGACAAACCGAATAAGTCATTTGCGGTAGAGTAAAGCAAAGTCATCAAACAAAGCTTACTTCATGATCAGAGGATTGATGAAAATGAAAACATCATTAAACACTTTGAAGCAGGCACCAGTGACAAAGTAGTAAGCCAGCGAGGACCAAATCAGCCTGAGAATGCTCACTTGCAAAGGCTTACCACTAGCCTCGTTTCGTGCCTTGAATCGTTCCAAATGACGCCTAAAGGTCTCATAGTTGAACAGAGCGCTGTCTTCTTTCCTGGTCTGCCACACATCGTTCATAACAATGGGCCTTCTCCAGCCAATGTAAGTCAAGCTTGAATACCAAGTAAAACTTAGACGTGAAATAAACGATGCCGTCGTTTTGGGACATATTTTCTTCTCGCCCTGAAACGTCAAGATAATATATCATTAGAGCTGGTTAAATTGTTACTAGGCTTGGGCTACCTTCGATTGGCGAGATGGTGAGTCAGATAGGAAGCTTTGCACGAACAGAGCAACGGTAAGTAGACAATTTATCACCAGCACGGTGTCGGTGTTCGCTTGGAAGAAACTTCGCTCCAAAAAGGTTGACACCACTCGAAAGAGCAGGCAAAGGGACGAAAGGCACAAATATGTCCATATTGCCCCACTGGTGTGCACTGAGCGACGCACGAAGAGGTAAAACAAAACACTTAGAAAGATCTAGGGGAGAGGGAACAATTAATAGAGCCAATCGAGTCCACTCAACCAGTCAAGTCAAAGTATGCTTACCGCGAAGAGAAACTCTATTACTGAGTTAACAAGGTCGGCAGTCAATTTGTTCTCGGTGGGCCGAACTGCCACCACCACCAAATCGGCAAGTGTGACCAGAACAATCCCCACTGAGAGCAACTGTCGGATGGTATTGTACGGCTTCCAAGTGAGCGATGTCTTCGATTTAATTAATGAGCCAATCAATATTGGCATCGAGAGGAGCAAGTAACACGGAGGCACCCAAACCAGTACGGTTTTCTGGAAACATTTGCTCAGACGAGGAGTGGACGTATTCCAGGCTAATTGATTGTCCTAGATATCGACGAGAGAGTGATTAGTGCTCACTGCATGCAGTGAATATTCAAGTCAGCCCCATTCGGCCAGAAGGCACTGCCATCGAACCGATATCGTACCCAAATGGAATCGCCACAGTACTCCTGCCAGCCAGACATAATCGATTCAATTCGGCAGTGACACTTTCACTGGCCAGTCTTAATGAACAATAGTGCAATCAAACTAAACGACTAGAAGCACTTTCTACTGCTTAATCGAACACATTGTCTTGCATTCACCCGCCAACAGGCGCAATTTGACTTTTGTACCTGAGCGTGCATCGTTTAATACCTGTAAAGCCAATAAATTAATTAACAAGCCGGCAACAGCGTGGAGATTAGAAAACGATTTGCTTACGAAGCGATTAGAATAGTTGAAAGACAAAGCAGAGGGAAAATGTATAATTGTATATAAGTCGAGTGCGGTGTCAAGTGTGATGTACGCAGTGCCGAGACTGATAAGATAATACTGGTCCAAATAAAGTGCTCACTTAATTAAAGGCTTGCTCGCAGTGAGCCATCGACCAATCGCCGTTCAGACTCGACACTGACACTGACGCAATCCTCGTGCCTTGGAACAGTTGGTTTATTGGTGACGGACTCGGAAAGACATGAGAAAGATGAAGATGGCCTTGGAATTGCGATTAGCACTAAGCACCGAATAAGACACAAGATTAATGACCACACAAGGACCGGTTAGCTCGGACAGCGCTAATGGCAACGAGATTCGAGTGCGAATCTGATCTTGTGCCGCACCACAATGGCACTGCAGAATTGATATTGAATTCATATTTGACATACACCGAACTTGGTGTCTTAGCAGATATAGACCGAGATGGAGCAAAACAAGCAAACAGCGATAAGAACTGAAAGAGTGCGAGAACAAAACCAGCTCGGGACACAAAGGACAGCAACTATCTAAATGGAGCAGATAGGCACAATTAGATTAAAGTAGTTGGAATTAAATTTAATCAAACGACCAGGCTAATGCAGAGGGTAGGCAGTGAGGCAAATGAGACGGCAATTTAGCCACAAAATGGTTGGCCATCGCTGGCCGACTCGAGACAAAGTGGCAGAATGTTTTGTCGCCTTGGCTGGCAAACACAAAGACAGTTGGGCCCGATGTGTAGCGCCATTCCCGGCGATTATCCACAAATTAAATCATTTACTCTGAATAATGCAACTCTGGCTGGCACAAAACACTACATAAATTATTACACTTGAAAGGGCCCTTCAATTGGGACGACACTAAACAAACTGCGCTCAACACTAAACGTCGATTACCACTGGACCAGTCACTGGTTATTTACAAATCTATTTGCCACCATCCAAACGAGTCATTGCCACATCGAGAGCACAATGAACGAACTGAGAAGGCACTCTCGCCATTGCTGGTTAGTTAGTTAGTGAGTGGGTTCGAGGTTTCATTTGAGAATTCGAACACGTTCCGGTCAGTTTATATTTGCACAGAAATGAGATTCCAAGCAAAGAGGCTTTAGGCCATCAAGGCCAGACAGTGGGGCTCAGGCGAACTGGCCAATCGATCTATATCTGAATGGCAGTGGCCAGTGGCACACTGGGCACACATTTCGATTTCTAAATCATTAATTTACAAACATTTCGATTCGATCAGTCTTGTCAGTAGCCATTTCAAGAATGTCCCAGCCACTTTGTGCGGACTCGATTCAAGTGCGACGATTTTGCAGCGATAAGCACTAATTGAATCCTAAATAAATAAGTGCAATCTATTATGCCTTGCTGCTCACTGGCTGGCCATATTCGTTCTGCACTTTATCAATATTCCAAGTTCTTATACTTTGCACAGTTAACACATCTTCGAGTGTTATAACAGCGTACAGCACAAGGCATGTTTATTAGCACTGCAAACCTCAACACAATGGCCACAATGTGACAATGGCGTCGATGATGCAGCCAATGGCATGAGAACGAGTGGTAACAATAATAAAGGCAATCATGACAATCACATTAGGAGTCAGGCAATACAGCAAATATCGCTCGAAATGATTTGACAAGGCATTGCACTAAACAATCGGCCAGCTTATTAAAGACCGATTGCCTTTGATGACAACGTCCTAAGTGTGAGCCAGTGGCAGGACAATAGCACTGATCTATCGATATCTATTAGGCAGTACTCACTAAGCTCACCAACAGCAGCATTTCTGTTAGCAATAACATTATTATCGCAATTTCCCTTCATTTCCCTCTCAGTAGACAGTGAGAGTACTCGTTGGATGTAATCGATAAAGTTATTATTAATAAATAAGAGAGCAAATAATTGAAAATCATTAAAATGACCAATCGAGACAGGCAAAGCAGCATAACCCAATCGAGCATCTCCATAAGCGCGCGCGGCGACATCATAAATAAATGGATCTTTCTTTGCTTGATTCGTTTGGCCGAGTTGCAGTGCTCGCTACTTTGTTGGACTGTTCTGCTCTGTTCTTAACAGATCACCATTAAACGTTTTGAGACAGTTTTGCGTGGGGAACCAGAAGGAGACCAGCCGAATCGGACCTAGACTAATCCATATATGTCAGCAGCAAGAACGACAGACCAATAAAGACGATTCATTGCGCGTTGCTCGCCATTGGCCCACTGCCGTTGTAGCAGTGGCAATCATAAATTAGACTAATATTAGCTTTGGCAGGCAAATTATAGCTTCCAATCAGACCATCAATTGGACCTATGCACAGAGGCTCTGATTGATGTTACCAATGGAACAACCAGAAATCGATAAAATGTAAATTTGCCATCCAAATGGAACACGCCACTCAGTTTGGCTTTTGAAATCGATTTTAATCGATATTAACCAGCATTAACAGTTTAACATAATGTTCACAATGAACTGGCCTGGCCGAGATTGAGTGCTAATAAATTAAACTTGTCATAATTAGAAAGTAAATAATACCAGTCAATACACTGGGCACAAGGCCACTCGACTCGAGCTTGTACACACAATACAATGGAGAAGGCAATTTTAAAATGTCAATTATTGCTTTGTGCTGAGAGGAATTGATTCCGATTTGACAAGCAAACGGAACAAATAGCGCTCAAATCGAGTCGGCACAAACTATCACTGCCAGCTTAGCGGTCTGGCTCGAGAGAAGCCAATTGGAGGCATCAATTGGAAGGCAACAATAAAACGTTACGAGCACAAAGCGGCAGTGAAACCATGCTCAATTTATCTTTAAATCCAACACAAAGCGAGACAGGCAGATCTAAAAGCAAAAATGTTTTGACGTGAAATTTATTTAAGCAGCAATAAAATAATATTTACAAATTTGGCCAAATTGAATTTATTTTCAATTTCGGACTGTGTGCCTGTCCGATGCAGAGAGAAAATGTCCAAGTGCAATACAATCAAGTCTATGTGCCGAATGTTACCCGATGGAAGCAGCAATAACTGTCAACGACAACAAGTCAAACAAATCGATACAAAACAACTTTCCACCATCAATACACGTACCTTGCCAATGGATCAGTCCTGGTCTTCGTTGGCAATCTCGTTAAGTTGTTCTATTAATTCGCGATGATCGTCGATCGTCTTGTTCATGTGTTCGTTCAATGTTTGTCCAATGTTTTTCTCAGTCCACAAGTCCTCGTTGTGCTCTAGTTCGCCTTCTAACTCTTTACGTAACGTTTCAGCAAACTCTTTCGCCTGTGCGAGCTTATCAGCTGACGAAGACTTGTTCATGGCTTGCATCAAGTTATCATACATCTGGGCAAGCTGTTTGCGTCGGTCTGGATCGGAGTTCGGCATGGTTGAGTCTGATTTGTGTTACAATAGGTCGAGAGACGACAAAAAGCAAAGGGTCGAGTCAGGCTCGGTAGATCGTGGGTTGGCAAGTGCAGGCATGCATGCACGAGATCGTCACTGGCGACTCGTGTTGTTGTGGTGGTCTGTCCGTCTGCCAGTCTGTCACTTCGAATAAGTGGCCGCCAACAAATGACATGACGGCCCTGAACGATCGCTCGCCTGCCTGACAGGAAGGTGAGCCATGCAAAGCAGCAATGGCCAATGGTCCGGTGATGATGGAAAGTGTGTGTCGAATGGCGCCAAGTCCGCATTCCTCGATGACAGTTATTGCCGCCATCAATTGGCGCGATTAATCACATTATCGTCTATCTGCACATCGAAGCAATTTGCCCACTCACTGGCCACATCTACATTTGCGAACACACTTTGAGATCGAGTCGAGTCGATACATTCGCACTGGTCCACTGTTCAACAGTGGAACAACACAGCAAACGAATATGTTGCCATCAACGTTTGCATCGATTGCTGGCCACAGCAAGGGTCGAGAGGGAGGCAATCTCGGCAGTGTCCTCTCCAATCCGTTCGATGGCGAATATAATAAATTTGGCTTAGACGCCGCGGCATTCCTCTTAGCTATGGTCAGCGAACGATAACGGCACTTCGGATTGCCGGCCGTTTATGTCGCACGTTTTGATGGGCAGCATCACGATTATGAATGGAACCCATTTATTATCGGCAAGTACTCTATTTGTGACTATCAATTATTTTAAATCTATAATTTAGTTCTTTGGCCTAAATTATTGCTACTTTTGAAGTGTGGAACTTGCTTATAATAGGCCAGTGAACCAAGTGGAGAATTGAAAATTGTTATGACAACTAACGATGAAAGATGCATTAAACGATATCTGTAAAGGCCGATTGCTGAGTGAGTTCGAAAGCTTTGGTCCAATCATAACCATAATGGCGTGCCCCAGCAGCGATCACAGGCCACAGCATTAGCCAAATGAATGTGAACAACTCGAGTGCACTTGGTAATTTGAATGCTATCACTGGCAAAGGGTTCCAGTCGTTACTCTTGCCGCAGTGTAAATGGATCACTCCGAGCGGCGTCAAGTTTGATTCGCCAGTAAATAAGGCTCTCTTATTGCCTATTGATTGGCAAGTTTATCGGCACTTGTCCCGCATTGTTACTTGGTTGCGACACCAATGCGATCTGCAGTGATCATCGACGCGATGATGAATTCGACTTGTTAAATCACCATTCTTGGCTCGACCCGACTTCTCTACACTGCACTTGATGCAAATGGGTGGCGTTGGTCCAATGAAAGTGTAATGCAATGCTGGCCAAATGGCTTATTAAATTCGGTGCATGTATTAATGGTGTGTCGTGCCAAATAAAGCCACTTGCAGTACCATGCGTAAAGAATAGTGAATACGACCAACTGTCAGTCGGACAAAGCGCCTTCCTCACTGGGCCAAATTGTCTTCTCACCGAGCAGTCCACGGTGCAAAGAAATTTCGGTAAGCGAAAGCTAATTGAATTAGTTGTCACCGAGACTGTTGGTCTAATATCTAGGTTAATAATAATAAATCATTCATTACGGCTGGCTCTATTCCCCTTGGAAGCAATTAATTGGGAATTAATTTCTATTTTCATTCTATTTACATTGAATCAGTCACTTTTATTGTTATCATTTATAAATTGTGCCACTTTGAGTTAATTTCTCCCAAATGTGCCCATCTTAGCATTACCGGGGATAATACGCCACCGAACAAGGCAATCATTAAAATGGAATCTGTATGGAGGACATTGTGGCAGTGTGGCTCTATGGTTGCATGGCAATATGACAATATGGCCGAATGGCGCCACTCGGCACTAAGCCATTCATGGGCCTTCGCTCATCTGTTCGGTGAAGAGATTGAAAAATGATTATTAGCATCGAGGACAAAGGCTCGCTCGGTGCCTAGCTCTCGATCACAAAGCACAGATTATCTCACAGTGGCCTAATGTTCATCTTTTCTCAATCTGGGTAATTGTGTTTCTATTTAAATTCAAATTCCGCTAATTGTGTCGAACGGCACCGAAGTGGTGAGAACTTGGCCTACGTGAGCCCAAGTGGATGGCAATCTGTGTGGTGGCGATAACCGAGTCGAGGTGTCTTGCTAGACAGTACCAGATGAGACGGCACTAGGGCATCGATAATTGCACGATAGTGAGAACACTTGCCGATTACACTGCGTTGGTAAGCCTATCAGCCCCACTGACAACTTATTCTTGCAAAGTTGCTTGTAAACATCTTTTTTGCCCTCTCTTTGACGCATCTCGGCCAATTTGTTAATTTCAATTCAATTAGTGAACACTTAATCTTCTACTGCCTGTGCACCTCAATCCGGCCAATTTGGTTGGGTTGCAAGAACAGTTCGCATTAATCCGTTTACTTCGTCACTTTCTTAGTGCACTCATCGCCTCATCCACACTGAGCCCCATTGAGCCATATTGCCTTGTCTAACACTTTGGCGTGAAGCAATTTTTAATCGAGCATCTCGAGCGGTACCACTAGTGTGGGCTAGTGTTTTGCATAAAAAGATTATGGCTTCGCATGAAGTAATCTGCACTTATCGAGCACGGGAAGAGTCCATTTCTTATTTATCTAACCATTTATCTTGTAGAGAATCTATTTCGAGTGGAATCGGCGCACAGTTCGACTGGGCGCTCGAGTCAAAAGGGAAGAGGGCCGTCTTAGAAGGCGAGCTCAGGCATGTTCACTGACAGGCAGAAGCGCCAATTCGAACTGCTCTAAAGTTGGCGTGACTGAGTGAATCGAGTCCAATTTTGCGATAAACATCGTCCAGTGACCGACCAGAGCAGATCAAGTCGATACTGGACTCGATGTCACTCGACCAGTCTGTCCACAGCCGCAACATCAGTGGACTTCCCCTCGTGCAGTCACTTGGTTCTGGTTGCGCGCCTTCTCGCCTGTGGTGGCGCCCGGCTGCTTCATCCAGCATATATCGTCGGTCCCGGTCGTCACTGCGCACTGCTTCTCGATAATTAAATGTTTGTTTGCCGTTGGCTTTGCTTGCTTCCTCCAACCAATTTAGTCCCATCAAGAGTCATTCAGTGGGACTGCACGCATCGTGAGAAGTAGACCAGCCATCGAATGATCCACGACACGAGCTCAGCATTGCCGAATCAGTACAGTCCGATTTGTGTCGGTGTCAATGTGTGAGCTTCACATTGTTGTGGTGCTTCGACACACAGCGAGACACCATCGCTGACCGAAGAATGCAACTTTGCCGTGTCGTAAATCATATTCCTATTACCAGCACGGAGCACTATCAGCAGTGGCATCGGTGGCCTGTGCAGAGTCGATGTTCGCATCGAACACAAATAAATAACAACTCTGGTCTGAAGTGAGTACACTCTTTGCCTTTTTCGTTTTTATACTTGAGAAAACTTGAAAACCATCCTCAGCCCGACCGACAAAGAACAAGGCTTGAGTGGTCCTCTGTGCCGAGTGTTGTGTCTGTGATGGTGTCATTTATATCTATTATAATCTAATTATTACTACCGCCATACTTTATATAATCGACAACTATTAATTAATGTAACCAGTGGGCTGGCCTCATGCTCGTTAACAATTAGTGGACGTTCATTGAAGTTTGTTCTTTGTCCAGACTCGGTGCTTGTAGCTAGCAAATTCACACGACGACATTGCGAATCGGTCGATGTTGGTAGCAGTCGTTAGTGGCACTACTTTTCGCCACCTCAGCATGCCTCAATCGATAGTCTGCATTGTGAGAATTGTTTCTTGATAAAGAGTCATTTAGGGGTCTACTTGTCCAACTAGACCAATCGCTTAGAGCGGGCGCAAACTTTGCCCGGTAGTGACAAACCTAATTTGTTGCTTTCCATTGTGCTTGCCTCGGTGCACTCGGTGGTTGCCGTTCGATTGAGCCACTGGTTACGGGCAATTGTATTAGATGAGTATTATATTTAATTAGCAAATTAAAGTAATGAACGCCTAATGAAAATGACGATCACTGGCCACACTAGCTAGGCTCTCTAATAGCGTTCTTCATTGTCGCCTCGAGATGTTCTGTTCAATTTCACTTTCATTTTGCTCGGTGTAATGAATTCAGTGAACGTGCTGCATTAGTGCAATGCTCACTTTGGTTGACAACAATACTTGTGAGTCTTCTGTCAGTGAGGCATATACCGAGTTACCAAGTTTGGCCACTTTATTGCCGTTGCCTTCGCGAGTGAACTAATTGAGCACTAATTGCATTAACGATAGACTTCACTTTACTGGCCGCACCAATGCCAGTCAAGAATGATTGTCACTTTGTTGTAATCCTTTGCAGCAGCCATCGCAAGATTATCGCACCATAAACGACCGAAACGAGCATCGGGACAATTGGGACCGAGCGAAGACGATTGCCGTTATTGGTGTGTCTGTGAGAGGAGGCCAGCAGCAATAAAGTGCGCCAGTGCCATTATCGCACATCTCGGTGGTACAATGCATCAATGTATCATCGTTACACGGGCTTGTCTACGCCAAGTAGTAAAGTGAAACATTGGCCGTCACTGCTTTATTATTGTGCCATTGCCATATTTGCGGGATACATCGCTTGTGCACAAATAATCATCGATTGCATCTAATTCAAGTGGCAAGAATTAAGTTAATTTCAATTCTCCAGTGACACTACAGCAATATATCTCGTGTCAACTTTCGATCAGCCCGACCAGCACCGACCAGCAGACAAACAATTTGGAATCGTTTTAAATTTTATTGACATCTCGCCTGTGCCATTACTGTCAGTGATCAGTGCTGTACAATTGGATAGTTTGGTCGCATTTTGCTTTGTCTTTCTCATCCATCGTTGCATGTCCTTTCCTCATTTCTTCTGTTCTTCCGTCGGCGTAAATCGATCCGAAACAATTTGATTGCTGCAGTGAGTGAGGCAGCCAAGCAGCCAGCCTAACCAGCCGACTTCCCAACTACCCAACAACAAGCAGCTATCCAAGGCAATTATAATACAATTTGCTTGTACTCGATTTCACATTGATGTCCAGTGACCAACAGTGTCTAGCAGTGGCCACCAGTGACCAGCACGCACCCCAGTGTCCAGTGAATGCATTGCATATAGCGACTTGTTTGTGTTATGCGGACTGTGTTGCCATAACGATGCCCATTCTCATTCATTGCCGATCGCGACTGATTACCATGCTGCATGCCGGTCATCGTGGTCCTCATCATTTGGCCATTACCCAGTGCCGTTCACTCAGTGGCCAGTTTTCGTCTGGCAATTTGGTGCACTGGTACTGAAGCAGCAAATGAAGACCGAAACGTGCTTCCATAATTGAATCACTGGTCTGCAGTGCTTCCATATTCGCTTTCACCAGGCCCTCTCGATTGCGCACACGATTGCCTTTGTTTCATTATCGTCCGCCAATAGCAATCTCGATCGCTAACTCCATTTGGTAGCAGTAATAACGTCCATAATTGCCACATAAACACGATGCTGAGCACTCGAGTAAACATTGGCCACAGAGAAGCCTGTCGCCTAGTGGCCAGTCCAAACGATAATATAATAAACACCGACTTACCGACTGTGTGACATTGCCCGGCCAATTGTGGTGTTCTCCTTTCTTCCTCTCCGGGTGCATCTCGATTGTCAGTGTCAGCACCCAGTGGATTCACTATGCCCACACCATCATGTCACCGCTAATTAGCGTCCGATCAGTTGCATTGCCCGGCTAATTGGCCTCCCAGTGATCAGTGATCGACTCATAGAGTCATCGGGGTCGCACGCATTCCATCATCATCAACGAGTGTCGAATTTAGACAAAACACTCCACCAATTTGTGCAACCAAGTCAACTTGTTCAATGAAGTGGATCACAAGCAATTAGCTGAATCAAGAGTCAAATTACAACTCGTCCCACTGCTAATTGTTCGCTGACAGCATGCCACTAGCACTTTGTGCTGAACATTGGTCGAGTTTGGGCTGACCGGGACGACACCTAGCATCATCCCTGTGCGCACCATCCCGTGCCATCTCATTAGGCAGATCAATATTAGCGACCTAATCTATCGGGCCTATCAATCAAATTGCATGGCGAGCACGATGAGCAAGCAGCAGCAGCAGCGAGTAGAGCGCCATGTAAATTAAATAATCTTGCCATTAGCATTGTTACTGCTCGATAGGCAATCGATAATGTATTAGGCCAGCAATATTAGTAGTAATACATTGTGTGCCTTGGCGCTTTTTATTGATCTCTCTAATGCCATTGTCAGAAGGGAAACTTAACTAAATGAAGAAGTTTGCCCGACTAATATCGAAACTAATTATTGTAAGCCTATGTTGGTGCGCATTTGTCACTACGTCGGCAGCCCCAGCAGCCCCAGCAGCAGCAGCAGCCCAATACATGCCGTGCATCGACATTAGTGCCACTCTAATTATAACATCTGCCCTCCGACCAGCAGTCTTCTTGGTTAAGCACATCGCTCGCAAATCGCAAACTTTCACTTTGGCTAACTTTCTGGCCAGCACTCTTCTTCTGATCGTGCTTCGTCTCGATCCTTCTTTATCGACAAGTAAGTGTCTCACTGTGGCATGCTTGGCCATCGCCTCGGTCTACTCGCTCTGGTCACCAACTGGACCGGACAGCTCTGGTCAGTCAGTGTCCGAGACGAATAGGTTTCGATTCAGTTGGATGGTCTAATTTACATTTGCACACTCAGTTTAGTGTCAGTGCGGTGTACAGTGTGCACTGTCTCGGCAGACATTGCAATTAGTGCACTGGCTGACAAGAAACATTCGTCCCAGCTCACTAATAATTAGGATTAACGCGTAATTTAAATTTTATTTAAACTTTGTGTGTTCAGTAGTTAATGTGTGTTGGGAGGACAAGATAAAGCGAGCTAGTAATGTCTTCTGCCTGGACGTGTTCCACTGGAGCATTCGTTTGGCGATCGCATTCGACAGTGCAAACTGCCAGACGGCGGACCGTGTTTGCACAAGGTTCGATTGCCTGTCTGGCAAAGCACAGCCTCCACTGTTGATGCGTAAATGATGCTAATAATGAAGCGTTATTTATGAATCATGAATATTGTTTGGTGAATTGCAAAACAATTTCCCTGCCAGAATGTACTGAAATTAATTGAAATTATTTGATTTGCCGCAGAGGAGGGAAATGATTTGGGCTATGTGCATTCTATGTCGATAATATATCCAGAGGTTATTTTGCCAGTGACATTAGCCCAATAATAAATGCATGTGGCGGAATGTATTGATTAATAACTGTGCCCATTCACTCTTCGTGCTCTCCGCATCCATTCTGCATTTTGATCTTTATTTTCTACTTAGTGCAGCCAAAATTCGCTGACAGCAAACCTTAAGGGAAAATGTAATGTTTTCCGATAGGATCGTGTTCCAAGTTAGACTAAAGTTGGCACAACCAAATCCCGAGAAAATTTGTCTTGACGTATTGATTTGCCATTGACCGTGCATGCGTTGCAAGCTAGGCTATTAGTTTATTGGTATATTGGTGTATGGATGTGTTGGCACACTGGGGTGTTTGGTGTGTTGGTCCGGTGGTGTATCAGTGGAAAACACCTAGACCATGCTTCATTCGATTGCTCCCCGATCGGTCGTTACTTTAATTAGGCTCATTTGTCGACAAATTATTCTCCCAAGATGCATATCCTCGATACAATTGCCAATGGTCCGTACTCGTTTGTCATTTGTTTGCACAACAATTCACTGGTGCCCATCCGCAGATGTACTTTACAGTGAGCAACACTTCAGAACGGCACACATTCCATCGGACAGATCTCCGTGACCTGAATTCGCACAACTCTGAAACTAAGAAATTGATGTTTCCCTCTCAAATTGCAACTAATAATTGCTGTCACATACCTGCAATCGTGCGCTTGTCCGGTGACACATCTTTCCTTTAGTTGCTCTTGTTGTTTTGTGTTGTGTTGCGTAGGGCATTCTTCGTGATTTGTCTGTTCAATGGCAATTAGGTTTGCATGTCATTTTGGTTTTCCTTTCATTGCTAATTTGAATTGCTCTTTTGCCGACAACAATAATTTGCTTGTTGGTTTGTTTGTTTCGCTTTGAACATGCCAAAAAGTACTTTACCGGGTAAGGTTTATTTGCTTAGAGTGCCCATTCTGACGGGAAGACACATTCCACAGTGCTAGTTGGCATCGAACAAGAATTGTCTCTTGACAAGTGGAACACTGTTTGTTTGGTGTACTGAGTTGTAAGTTTGTGGCAACACTTGCTCACATAATTAAGCTGGTCGTGATCGGATTCGATTGTTTCCTTTCCTCTTTTCCGACAGTGCCTCAGTTCCACAGCTTGAGTGCAACAGCCCCAGTGGCCAATAGATTGTATTGAGCGGAATGACACTGGTAATTGCAACTAACACCGGACCGGCACACTAGACATCCTCCAATCCACATTAGAATGCAAATACAGCCTGGCACAATCTAACACAATCTAACACTGTGTAATGGAATGATGCAAATAATATATTTAAAATATGTAAATTTGCCTGTTCAACTTTTCATTTCAAACTATTCGCATTGGAAACAAGTTAAACGAAATTAAATTTTTAATCTACGAGAAGACAAAGATGTGCCATTACTGTAGTGTTGGGCAAGCAGCTTAACACTGATGCACTCAGTCGGGTCATGCAAATGCCTTCGAAGCAACATTTAGCCGGCTACACAGCACATTCACACAGAAATACAATCCTGCCCTTGCCCAACAATGGAGGCAAAATATTTGCAAAATTTGACATTAACCGTAACGTCGGGCCAAGCAAATTGTACTTTGGCTGATAGAAATTTAAATTGCATCAATTCATGCATGCTCGGTCTGCTCACTTGGCCTTTATTTATCATTACCATTATTGTTGCTGTTGTGCTGTGCCATTTGGCGAGATTAAACTGGCGAATTATGTATCTTCGTGAGCACTTTCATTGCCCCATAAAACGTCCGAAACGAGACTCTGCCAAATGGCTTGCCAATATATTTATTGCCTCTCGGTGCGATTCCTCACATGTTCATTTTACAGTTAGTACACTTTAATTGACTGCATCAGTGCGACTCACTTTGCAAGTGAAATCGAGTGATAATCGATGGCTTCCCTACCGCGTCCGTGCTCGGACCCAACTGCACACTCGGAGAATATTTTCTTGTGGAGTACATAATTATTTGTTCGATTTATTCAGTCTTATCAAACTTTATTCAATTCACTGCCGCTCAAATAGTGAAACCACTAATGGCAGTAAGACACATTCACCACAATGCATTACACTTTGTTGGTAATGCACAGTTCACTTATGTGAGCAAACACTCTAATTGAATCAATTGTTTAACAAAACCTCAATTGTTTAATTCTGGAGAGATCTAAATTGACAATCTGCTCACGATAATCTATCATTTGATATATTGTTTCGGTAGGAAATATCACAATAATTGAGTTACAATTTGTAGCATTATTTAAGGGACAAAAGCAAAATTTCCTCTCGAGTAGAAATGTCATTTATTGGCCTAATGCCTTTTGTCACATTGGCAAACGATTCATTTTGTTGCTTTTGTTACGTTCATTTTTCTTGTTATTTCCAAGTTTCAAAATTGTGCTTCGTGCCTGTGTGCATTGCGTAATGCAAATAATTGGACAGTTTGATGGCATCGCAAGTCGTGTTGCACCTTGATTGGATCATGCAGCGGGCAAGTAGACCCCCCGTGTGGCAGGTGCATTCATTCGATTGATTAATTCCGGCATGAAGTCACTTTTCACTCTTACCACCTCATCGGTAATTGTATTAGGAATTCTTTAGGGGCCTTTCACATTTTTTATTTGCGTCCAAAATTGTGTCTAATTTTGATGGTGGCACGTTCACCCGAGACCACTACTTTTTTTTGTGCACTCTCATTCGTCTTTCGAGAACAGCCACATATTGATGTTTGTGCATTTATTAACGTTTCCTTTGGTGGCGAATTAAAATTCGATATATTCAGACTGTCTCGCTTGATCTATTCAAGGGCGGCAGGGAGAGAGACAGAAACAGAGGATGCAGACAGGGACGACACGAAGCCACTCTCTGTGGACATTTCGAATTCTGATTGCAACTCTATTAGGTCGAACATTTCGAATTAACTTTGCAAATTCCGATGTTTACATTTACTGACTTTTCTTTATTCTTTTTTTTGTTGTTGTTTCTCCACTTAGCTTAAGTTTGCACAGAGTCACTACAGACATTTGTAAACAGAAACAGAAAGTAACGAGTGAGTGTATTGCCAAGTTTGATGTCTTTTTCCATTCGAATGACATTTATTCAAATGCAGCAACTTATGTTATATATTTTCAAATATGCATTTTATTTTATTTATAGCTAAATTCTAGCAGAATTAAATTCACTATTTGAAACATTATTTTGTTTTTATTTTTTGGAATTCGCAGCGCCATCTGGTGTTGCAGAACTAAAAAACATTTTTAAATTTTTACAAGTTCTACGAAATGTTATAGACTTATCTATACTTGCAACATTCGCATTATTATTAATTATTATTAATTTATAATTGATGATTAATGTTGTTATATTTTGATTAATTAGATAATTTTTCAATAATTCCAGCACATTTCAGTTAAAATACATGCATGTCATTTAATGTGTCACTTATTTTCGTCAAAGTAATGTAGACTACATTATGTAGTAACTCAATGGCGCCATCTATGTTTCAAGCTTAATACTGAATTTCATCCAATTCCCAAACCCACTTTCCAATGTGTATTGGCAAATTATCCATGATTTTTAATTTAAATTTAATAAATTTTAACATAAACATATAATTATGTTTATTATTTTAAATGCAGTCGTATATTGAGAAATTGTTTTTTGCTCGATAATATTTACTAAAAAACTCACTTGCCAGTAATACGAGTCGTAAACACACATTCATTTCTTGCTTGTTTTCAAAAACATATTTTCTTATTTAAAATGAATTGGTTTAATGAACATTTGACAACACGAACAATTTTATCCACCAGTAACTAATTAGTGAATTAATGGTTTGTTTTATTTCAGCTTTCACGGGAATTAAACTGAAAACAGAACACACAACCTTACGACGACGACTCGGTAAGTGATTACAAACTATTGCCACTGGCAATACAGCTTGATGCCTGTTGCATGTTTTAACGTGCGCGCATCAGTCAGTTGCGCTTCGTTCAATTTAACTCATTACTTATTAATGTATAAATGTGTGCAGGAAAGCCTGCGTTAGGAGCAATGTACACATTTTATGCAGCTTATGCTTGTCATTTATTGAATTTTTTAGTGAAAATTATTAAAATGTGATTTCTCTATTTTTAATGTATTGATGAGCAATTTTACTTAATGAATTGATTGCCAAGTCGATGAATGTCGATCGAAATGAAGTTGAAAGAGAGCAAGAGAGCAAATCGGCCGAATGGAGCCATTTGTATGATTCGATTGTCATGTCCAATCAATGTCTGATCGGTTGGTGGTATTGCCGCATTGTTTGAATTGGGCCGCTGTTTGTTCATCTGGTCAATTGAATTTCCTTTTCTCTATTTCCGTTTGTTGTGTGTGCTGTAGCAAATTGTGTTTGTTCTTTGAATTGTGATGTTGAACCACTTTTTGCTACTGTGGTAGTGTCGGGCAGTACAACTCACTTGAAGATTGCATTTTGCAAATCAATGTGACCTATCAAAGTGCGCCGTTGTTGGTGTGTTTGGTCAGTGTGCAGTGGCACAATGCAATGGACAAGTGAAGACAAGTGTGGCACGTGTTGTCGTGTTTGGTGTTTTGTTTGTTGTTCGGCTCGATTAGCTCCGAAGGCGCCTCATGGAGGCATTTGTGCTAGTGTGATGTCAGTCTGATGTTTGTACAAGCGCGAAAGAGTCGATTATCGAATGGAGTTGTGCTCAATGTTTGCTTACTCAACAGTGACCGACCGAGTGAGTGACTGGGTGCAATGTCATTCGTGTCCACTTCATACAAGAGGATAAATTAGTGAGCAAATTAAAGTGAAATTAAGATGCGCACTGGTGGTAGTGTCCAATGGCTGGTGGTAGGCCTGGGTTGTCAGACCAGGATGCTCCTAGCACCGAGCCAGTCTATATATGGACTGTATTATGGACACAGACAGGCATACTGGGCGCCTTTGTTTCAATTGGCCGGCTGTGTTAGAGCTAAGTGGAATCAAAATTCAATTCGTGTACAACACTTTTGTGGAGTGCTTCTCGCCAACACCGACAAGCCCGACAAGCCCAACAAGCCCGACCGTGCAGATATTCGCGATGCGGTCCGCTACCGTAGCGCACTGTGCCTCACTTGGTCGCCTCTAGGACAAGCACCACTGTCCGCAGACCAAATTCAATCTCAACTCGGTTGTGATGCTTTGGTCAAGTGCAATATGACAAGCCAGTCAGCGTCCAGTGCTACAGTGCAATGCTAATCACCTAAGTGCGAATAAATTCACTGCTCGATCATATCGTGTGGAAAATTTGTCTTCACTTCATTTACGAATGGAGCCAATAAATATGAATCACCGCACTAATGACCGGTCACTGAGGCACTGCATTGGTAATGCTTTGGAATTGCACTGAAAGATGCGGTCCGGCCCCGAGAGCAACTTTCAGTGCGCTTTACCCCTTGTGCAAATCCGTCGACCACTGACTGCGACCAACTGGCCACCCACTCGACTCGCTTCCTTTCTATGGAGCCAAAGTGCCATTTTACTCTTGCTCAAGTCCGCTCTCGCCATGTGGATCATAGGTACGAACTGTTTTGCTTTCTCTTTACCCCTTGGTGCTTCATTTGGCCATTTCAAGTGACCACCCAATTTATTGCCAAGCGAACTGATTTGAATAGAGTGCCCATTTGGAAGTGCTTTTTGAGGATGGAAAATATATTTGCCTAATTGGCTGGTGGTGCAGATCCCTAATTGAGGGCAAGAGAACGCTGCCCAATGTTCATTTCACTGACTGGCAATTGTACACATTGTATTAATATTTGGCTGGTTCGACTGCCACTCAACTCACTTTGACAATCGAGACTGGCAGGCAGCTTGTTATGCCGTCCTCGGCAATAAGATTAGTTGTTTGCATGGAAGTTTACCACTAATTCCGTGCATGGATGAAATGATCACAAATTATAAATTGAGAGTAAACATTAAATTCGGTACACTCGTCCAGCTAGAATGAATTGCATCTCTTTGTTAATAATTAATATACAGATATATAGAAATATACACATTATTTGCAATATATAAATTTAAATTGTCTTACTGCAATTGCAAACAATAACTGAACAAAGTGGATGCATTAATGCAATGCAATCATGAAGGTGCAAATGTGGCCAATGAAATGAGCCAAATGAAACGAGACCAAATGAAACAAAATGAAATGCATTTGCTTTTCTTATCGTTGGTATAAAGTTGAGTTGAACTTTCGCTTGGACCAAGGTGCATAGTGTGCACTGGTACAGCACTGCTGCCAATTACGGAGGCCATTCAATATTAATGGCCTCATTGGAGGCACTATTCATTACTAGCGAGGCAGCTAATCGTGACACCTCACCGCCGCCACTGCCATAATTCCGTGCGATGCGATTTATTATTCGCTTGGCGATAGTCACGCCACGGATCCTTCTGACGGTGATTGCAGACGGGCCAACCGGTCGAACTGTTGGGCGTTTAGGTGTGACACTAACTCAAAGTGCTCAGGTGCAAAGTGTGCCAAGGTGAATATGGTTCGGTTCGATACGCCGCCAATGACAGTTCTGACACGATCGATAGCTTATCATTGGCAGCAGCCTTTCCTTGCCGAGTCTATTGTACCAAACTAAAATAAATGGAAATTTGTGTAAAATTAAGTTATTTATTGCTGCCGGTGAATGTTTTGCCCTTTGCAGTACTCGATTGGAGCGAACAGAATTTCCATGTTGTCAATTGTTTGGATTGCATCCAATTAAACGGCTTGTAATTAGCATTCGCCACTGAGGCACAGTGTGATATTTGCTTTTAATTATTTTAATTGGAAAACTTTGTTAAACTTAGCCAAAGAATGTAGTGCATTTTGTCCATTGATGTGCATGGCCTGTCTCGATTCTACTGTTGTCTGCTTGTTTGCTCATTATTGTGCAGGCTAATCAAGTTATAGGACTTGGCAGAGGAAGGCATTGCACCAAATTGGCTGATTTATTAGTCTGATTAAATGTGATTTAAAGTGAGGCAAGGCAGTTGCAAATGATTCGACTCGGCCTGGTCTTATCAGTCCTTTAATGACGCCAATCGAACCGTCCAACTTGGCCCATTGCTGTCCGTGTCAAGTGCTCGGGCAAAGTAATTCGACACTTGCCAGCAAACAAATCGACATTCTCGCCAAATTGCACTGTTGCAGTGATTCGAATTAGAGCGCTCTTCTGGTGCAATTCTGCAAGCTTAACAGTGAATGAAATAATATTTCAAGTTTAAATAATGAAAGCAATAAAGGAGAGATTAGCTCGATGCCGCACAAATGAATGTGTGAGATTGGAACTGATCCAGACACGCAGCAAAGATATCGATGACGCCATTAGGCCGATCGGGTCTTGAGTGGGCGCCAATTGATCGAATGACACACTCGGCAGTGGGCCAATCAGCACTATCGCTTTAGCGCCATCGGGCCACAATCGCAATAATAACACATAACACAAGACATTAGCTTAATTTTGATATATTGCCCGCTCAAATTGGCCTAAGTGCTCACACCAAACAATTTTTTTGCCACTTGACTCGCCATTTCTTTGATTGTACCTAATTTGGCCAGTTGCCATGCGGACTTGATATTTAATTTACCAATTTACAAGTTATCAATCTGAGTGGCAGTACCCTTTCAAGAAGCATCAATCACGACACTGCCAACACTTTGCTAATGAACCAGTACCAATTTGGCAGTTAATTGCACTTTGCAGAATGACATCTCTGTGGTCAATGCATGTTTGTGTGTTTGCTTTCACAGTCGTTAAGTTAATTTATACTAATTTGGATTAATTTGCTAATTTGCTCGGCAGACAACACGACCTACAACGCGGTGTTGGACAGCGAGATTGCTCTTCCATGCAACATTACAGCGCCTTCGTTCGACGACGGAGTGTCGTTGGTTCTTTGGTACCGAGATGACATCGCCAGTCCCATCTATACGGTGGACGCTCGCCAGTCGGCTTCGTTGGAGACGGCTCAGCATTTTTTGCATACGGACATCTTCGAGAAGCGAGCTTCTTTTAATCTGAGCTATCCACTCTCCTTTCTTCGCATCAAGCCTGTCAGATCGAGCGACGGCGGAGATTATCGCTGTCGGGTTGACTTTCGCCGGGCTCGGACAGTGAATCGCATCTTGAAGCTCACAGTGATCGGTGAGTGGATCTATCGATCGATCGGTGATGTTCGGCTCGGTCTGGGTGGGCCGAGACCAGACTGGCCACTCAATCTGCAATTTGTTTATGTCGCTGGCATGTCACAAGAGCATTAGTTTGCTTATCTCCTGTTCAGTGTACTAGTGCACGGCCTTGTCATAAGTAATGCATCTATTTCCCAATGACAGACAATAATTTATTGCCACAATCATAGTTGCGAGTGGCAACTTTGTCCACAAAATACATTCGATAGTACAGGCCACAGCAATGAGACGAATTAAGGTCCTTGGTCTGTAAGCTAATAAGCAATCGACAGTGGTGAGGCAGTTCGTGGCTGAGTCACTCGGCACGCCAATTTGATTTGTTCACTTGGTGGCAGCGAGCAATGGACTACTGGCACTAGTCACTGCTGCCATTGCGCCCGACTGAATCCTCAGAATGGAAGACAAACAAATTTAAAATAATTAAGTGCTTATGGCGCCAAATTAAGCTAATGATGCAAGATTAGCATCGTTAAGGGTGCACTGCAGTAATTGAGTTACAAATCATGTCGGGCCAAGTATTTGCTTAAATACATTACAGACAAATTAAATTGACGCCAGTTGGACAAGACAAGACGAATCAAGTTTAAAAATGGAGATTAAGTGCCCGACGTGACTCAAGTGTTCAATGAGTCGGTCTGACTAAGTGTTTTGTTGGCTTGTTCGCCAGTGCCTACCACCAGCGTTCTCATCTACGACAAGAACCTCAACCGAGTCGACAAAGTGGCCGGCCCGTTTGACGAAGACTCCACCGTCAGCTTAATATGCGACGCGAGTGAAGGTAAATTAGTGTCTGCAATCTTGTAGTGACTAATTGAATGGTCAAAGGAAATCCTCTGCCAGTGGTGCATTGGTGGCGTGGCTCGCACCTCGTCGACACGGATTATTTCGTGGTGAACAACTCGATCGCGCGCAACGTCTTTACGCTGTCCAACTTGACGCGAGACGATCTCCTAATGACGCTGACATGTCAGGCGTACAACACCAACCTGACAGTGGCCGTGTCGCGGACCATCACTCTCGATCTTCACCGTATGTGTTCGCATGTGCCGGCACTGTTTGCCCAGTTAATTAAATTGCCATCTTGCTTTGTTCAGTGAAACCTAGGGAGATCCGCATCATCACGCCACTGCAGAACATCACGAGTCAAAGTGCCATCGAGTTGGCCTGTCAGTGCATTGGCTCGAAGCCATCGGCACGGATCAAATGGCGCAAAGGGCACCACGTAATAGAGGCCTTCTCTGAGACCGTTTCCGACGACGGCATGACCACCACCAGCTTTATTTCCTTGGTGCCTTCCATTGAGGACAACGGCAAACAGATTGTCTGTGATGGCTTCAATCCGGCCATCTCGGGCAATTTCTCCATCCGCGATACATGGCCCATCACCATCTATTGTGAGTGTACAAGACAAGGACATCCACTCGAGATGTGACCTACACAAATGGCCACTTTAACTAATTACTTGCAGACCTGCCAATTTTGTCCCTCATTATGGGTTCCAATTCTCACTCACAAGACATTATCGAAGCGAGCAATGTCTACTTCGAGTGCAACATTAAGGTGAGCAAACCGAACGGTCAGCGTTGTAAATTACACTGTGTGGCCGCATTCCCAGTGATCATTCGAGTAAATAAGGTTCAATCAATGGTCACGGCAAAGCTGAATCCAACCAATCGGTTCGATTGCAATTGCCTAATTTGCAAGCGACCATTACGGCGCACAGGCAAGGACACAACAAGGAATGCATAATTGGGCCTAATTTGAATCGAATCGCTTCTTAATAATCGACTAAGGCTGCAATTGTTTTGTACTCAGGCAAATCCATATGTTACCCAAGTCGGTTGGAAGCTTAATGGACATTTGCTTGACTCGGCCACCACCGGCATTGAGATGCGGAATACGTCGCTGCTGGTTACTAATGTAAATCACGATCATTATGGCCACTACCAGTGCTTTGCCTCCAACTCGCTGGGCTCTACTCACAGCGAATCGGTCTTCCTTAATGTAAAGTGTAAGTCTATTTGCCTACTAATGATGCCGAGTGGGACACTTGCTAGGCTCGACTGTTGTTTCGGAAGGGCGCATCACCAGATCGTCCCACTGGTCACCGGTTGTGTCAGCCACTTGCTAATTGATCTTTGAAATTGTGCCACCATAGATGCACCCAAGTGCAGACACACCCGCACTGTTGCCATTGGGGTAGCTCTCGGCGAAACAGTCTCCATCGAGTGTCAGGTCCTTGCCAATCCGTCCGATGTCACCTTTGAGTGGGCCATGAACGGGACACTCGCGCCAAAAGTGCCATTAACACACACAAGCAGTGCAATGCAAAGTGTGGCCAAGTTTATTGCAACCACTGAACACGACTTTGGTTACTTGCACTGCTGGGCCCGTAACAGTGTAGGCAAGCAGCAGCAGCCTTGTGTCTTCCACCTCATCAAAGCAGGTGCGTGCTGTGTAGGACCCATCCGGAGATTATCCGACAGTTCGAGTAACTTGCTGTACTTATCTCATAGAGCCTCCGAGTAATCCGCACAACTGTTCGCTAGTGAACAAGACAGCTCACTCGCTCACACTGGAGTGTCTTCCGGGTTATTCTGGTGGTTTGGAGCAGTCATTCTTCTTGCAGGTGTACTCGCTCAACCCAAACCGACTTCTTCGAAACCTGAGCAACCCAGACGCGCCCTACTTTGCAATCAACGAGCTTCCAGCAGGGTACATCTTCAAGTTGGTGATCTATTCCTTGAATCGAAAGGGCAAGAGCAAATCGATCGAGATTACGGGCAGTACCACCGAGCCTTCTCCTTGGAAATCCGGTAGTGGTCCGTCACTTGTCAGCACTTGATTTAATTAGTTTGTTTTGTTTTAGCCGAATTTGAGTCGAGCGACATTTACTTTTCTCTGTCTCCGCTGGTGATTGTGGGGGCACTGACGCTTCTTCTCCTGGTGACAATCGTTCTGGTTTCTATCAAAATACGCAACCGACTGCGAAGTGAGTTGATCGTATTCAAGCAAATTAGATTAAACAGGCATTAAGATAATTAAAAGTTTCTTTTAAATCCCAGGTAGACAACGCGCGATGGTTTTCACCGAGAAGGCCAGTCTGCCTCGGAAGTCCATCATGAAGAAGTAATCGAATAGAAACTTGTTTGCCTCTGCTAATTCGATTGTTTGTCAGGAGAACCAACGGAGCTAACCCCGGCGAGACAATCGAAATAAGCGACTTCACTTTCAAGCCCGATTACCCGACCGGTGAGTGAGCCCCCCACTAACAGTTGCCATCAGTAATGGTCCAAATATGTTTGCAGAGCGTCTGGAGACTTTCCCGGACAACTTGGCCACTATGAACTCAATTGCTCAGCCTTACTTTGTGCCTTCTCCCGAGTTAGCCATACGCGAACTGCATTGCTCAAGCAAGCCAGAAATGGCATCATACTCCTACGACCCATTCAGCCCCATCGCGATGATCGATGTTCGAACAGTGCATTGAAGGACAAGGACCACAGCGACAATAAATCTCAATTTAATTACCACTCGGCACAATCTACACAGGCCATTTAGGCATTAAATGATTGCACTTTTCAATTCGTTCACCACGGACACCAAATGCATAAGTGCGCACTCACACTCACTGCACCTTGGTGCGATTGGCCTTACGATTGGAACTGACCACGTTCTTGGCAGCGTTCAGAGGACCAGGTCTCAAGCAACGTCACCGAACACTGCATGCACAGTGCGCACTGCACCTTAGCATTGATTAGATTGGCCAATGGGAAGCGATCGAATGACTGGATGAATGGATTCACTTCTGCTGGCAACAGACGCATTTATCATCTATCACTTACAAACCAAATTCTCTGACTGGCATTAGCTTGTTGGCATGCCCTTTGTGATAACTCAATTTTGGCAAAACAACTTGGACAAATGGAAACAAACAAACCAGCCAATTCATAGCCCATGGGCTCGCTTTGACCTGCCACACTGAAAGGGACAAACTGTTCAGTGCAAGATGTTTTGTTACGACAGTACGAGCTGATGGATTCGATGTGCTTGCGGTCACAAGTAAATGGAAAAGCACGCACGCCGATTGGCGATATCGATTGGACAAATCTATTGCAAAACGGTTTAAACCGATCACTGAGTGCGGTCGGACCCATTGGAGAAGTCACGATTTACAGTGGACTGCTGGATCGAAGACCAAAAGTGATGAAACAGCAAACGATTGGCACACGCGAAGCCATTTAGTGGCACTGATGTGATATGCTTTGTTGCCATTTAAATATCGCCAATCAATGGCTTAGTATGCCTGGCCAAGACAAAGCCAAATTGAGAAAGAATCGATTGTGCCAACACGCTTGTCTCCCTCGGCCTGTCATCTGGTGCTCACTTTGTTTGCCACAAAGAACACTTAATCAGGCAGACTTAATTGCGGCAAGTGTTAACCATCTGCACAGTGTAAGAACAATCTGTTGGAAGACAAGTTTCGATCGAGCCAGTTGTAAAGTGCAAGTGTACCTTCCCGTGAGGGCCTGTTTGGTCTTTATTTGCACGTCTCAACCAGACATCAACTCTCGCTGTAAGACAGAAATAGCCGTGGCAGGCCGAGTAGTGCCATTGTGTACTTGCGATGGCCGCTCAGGCAAGGTTAATGAGCACTTTAAAGGCTTCATTGTGATGACACCCTGCCCTCCATCGTAAACAAAGTAGCCAGTGAATGTGGTCTGGTTCGGTTATTAACTTGTTTATGATGTTGCACTGCGCATTAATCGCATCCATTGTTGTCATAATCACTGTAATTGTTGCATCGAATAAATCGAATCTTCCGAATGGAGCAAATCAAGTGAATACAACTTGCATTACAGCCCGATCGAGACTCCATTATTATAACCGTCCGCACCATCTCGGCCATTGTCATCTCGGTTCTTACTTCACAAGAATGTGCATGCAATGTATATGCAAAGCGAACCATCGCAAGGATCGATGTTCATAGAATTAGAAAGCTTTCTATTTGATGACTGGCTGGGTAGCTGTTCGGTCCTTAGTTTGGCGCCTTTGTCAGAGGTGCAATCAAAGGCACCATTACTGTTGGAACTGAGCGAAGGAAATGACGCCAAATGGGCACGAGGAGTGAAGTGGCCAAGTGGAGTGACTCAGTGACTCGGTGCTCATTAAAACATTAAACTGCTCCTTCCTCTGGTTTGCCTAATGACGATCTTTGTTTTGTCTCGTTGCCAACGCATTAGCAAGTGCCACTGCTTGTGCTAGTGAAGGCAATCAATTGCGTTCAACACGAGGAAACAGTTACATTGTTGGAATTTCTCATAATTTTGCACAAATTAATAATAACTGTCCGTCTCATTGTGTTTCCATAAATTGTCGTTATTGCCTTCCTCTGTCAAATCGCCAACTTGTCAGACGGATTGGCCAAATGGCAAGTCACTGGCTGGCAGTCAATAGAGGTCCTCATTTGGACCGACACCAAATGGACTGCTCGGTCAGGCTATAATGTAGCCAACTGAGTGGCAGTTAATCATAATTTACAGTTTGTAATGCAATTTCCGATTCAAAATGGTCACATCGTCTCGAACAAATCTTATTGTTGGCCAAATATACAAATTGCCTATTTACAAAAATCAATATATATTCAACGAGATCGATCAATTGGGACTATCACTCGCTGAATCTAACTTTGGGGGTCGACTTGGGCAAAGGACATTGGGTGAGAGTGCTGCTGCTGCTGGCTGGGTACAAGATCGAGTTGGTGTTTGCCAGCTCGTTGAGTGAATCCTTCTTGCTGGCAAAGAGCACATTCCCATCATCGACGATAAAGCACGGAATGGTGGACACATGGTTGCCCAATTGGTTGGTCAGCTGGCTGCTTAATCCGTCCCCATTGAGGATCACATCTTTATCCAGCACCAAGCAATCGGGGTAAAAAGAAGTCTATAAGAGAATAGGAGCGATTAGCAAGTGGTCAGATAGGTCATTTGCGGCCTCCGCCGAGCATATTAATTAATCGATTGTTAATAATCGGCAAAGGCAACAATGAAGACAGGCTAATTAATCACTAGTCTAAATGAAACGTCACACACACAGAGAGACTTACATTGACTTTGCCGTTATCGGTGACAGCGGCATGCAGATACATAAGCTCGCCCGAAATGTTCGCTACTTCGGGACAAATGGCAACATGATCCTTTGATGAATGCACTAATGGGTAATCGGTGGCTTGTTTCTGGTCGATAATGCCACCCTCCAATAGTCGGTCTAAATTAGTGAGCTCCAGATAAGGATGCGCCATCAATTCGGTGCCCGATGTCAAGTGATTGAGCATGGCTCCGTTCTTCGTACCTACATGGCCAAAGTGAATGCATTAGTACTTGGGTGATTAATTATTCAACTACGTGCGAACAGACTCGAGTCAAGTCCGATGCCCCACTAGCTTGTCCTCCCGCAATCATTTATCGCCAATTGGAGCAATATTCGAGCTGTTAACGGGCAAACTAAAAAACAAGCATTTTGTACATTGCACTTGGCCGTATTGATCACATGTGGCCCTAATATCGGTGCACTGGCACTGCCTCTCAATCGATTCTATCAACAAGCTCGCATGGCACACATCAATGGAGTGAAATTTCAATTTGAAAATTAGTCTACAAGTTAATGTCGATTACGGAAATAAACACAACACGGACAAACATGCTAGGCTATGAGCACAAATCAATAATGCCTTTGTTTCCCTTTGTCCCACGATTGGCAACCGAGCGGAGAGCGAGACACAAAAGCAAACATTTATAAATTATTGATGAGATTGTAGCTCACTTAGATTGTGATGTCTTGCAAGCATTGCTCGTTGTAATTGTCGCTGCCCGAAATAAGACATTTATTTAGTGCGAGGCAGGCCAGCCAACGGACAGGCACCCAACTTTACACCTTATTGATTTGTGCGTCCATTGATGCACACCGAACAAGCTAAATGCTTTCGCTGTGACTTGTCTTCATAAAACATTAATGTATTTATAAAAATATGATTCCTACTCGTTAGACCTGGTTAAGGTAATGCAAAGTATTAAGAAAATTACAGCTCACAGATGTGTACTTGCGTGTAAATAATACATTGGCTAGTTAGTGCAAACACTACACCACTACTCACAAGTCGTACCGTTGCATTCGGGCGCAAAGTTACCAAGGGTGATTATTTCGGTGGAGTCAGCAGGCAAGTTGTCGTTCGCAGAACAAGGCCTCAGTTGGAGCGAATATGCACTTAAGCTGGCAAGGGAAAACAATCGAACAAATGGCGGTGTTAGTCGATAGGTAAATAGGTTCAAAATTAAATATCCACAAATGGAGACAAATCTGAATGTCACTACAACACTTCACAAACATACTTTCTCTCGGATGCGGCTGTCGTTGGTTCCGAAGTGGCTATTGCCGTGGCGGTGTCAAACACAGTACAAGGCTTTCTACTTTTGTCTATTGCAAATCGAAAATGTAAATCTTAATTTATTGCCAACCGAAATAGTTCAGATCAGACTTACGCTTGGCTTTGTAACGATTGCGGAGTTTAAACAAAACAAACATGAAAATGAGCGTGAACGCCAAAAGACAGGCAAACAACACAGCTAAAACCAAGAACGGCTTTACGTTGATCTTGTGCTCGATGTGTTCTGTCAAATAGAACAACAACGGACAAGGTGACCATTAGTAGACCATTAGTACTACCAACCTAATTTGCGGGGTTCCCCGACCAAGGTGTTTGCCTTGATCTGCACTTTGTCGCTGTGGCCATTCTTGTTGGTAGCGTATACAAACAGACTGAAACTGAATCCGGGAGGCAAGTCAGTCACTTGAAAAAGGGCACCGTCCACCGAGGAGACATTCTTCACCAGCTGGTTTGCCTCGTTGTAGATTTCGAGGTTATACTGTTCACTATATCGACCCACAGTGCCCACTGAGCATTGAACAGTCAAAGAGGCTATAGTCACGTTGGTTAATGAACAATTCTGGGGAGCATCCGGCACTTCTGCAAGTGGATCAACGGTCAGTGAGTGATCAGTTGGCTCACGTGGTTCACTCACCAGACTTGGCAATGTGGAACACACATGGCTTCTTCTGTTGTCCGATTCTGTTCTGTGCGTAGCAGTACAAGGTGCCGTAGTCTTGCTCCGATCTCGGGGTGAACTTAAGCTCGCTTCGTAGACCTGAGTTGGAGATGGCCATCAACGGTTCGTTACGCAAATTGGCGTTGTCACCAGTGTTGGCCAGTGTGGAATTGAACTCCCAGAAAAAGAGCACGTCAGTGGGCTCAGCCTGAACGGCACACAAGATTGTCAACTCGTCGAACGGCTGCGTCTCAAGGAAGAGCTCGTTATCGGTGGCACAGGTTGGCATGTCTGCAAGTCCGATTTGCATCGAACACAACGTAAGCAAATGAGATTGGTTATTGCATTATTTATGTCAAATTATTTGCCGTGTTGCTGTTTGTTCGGAATCAATTATAATTACTCCACACTGCGATGCTTACATTTGACATTAAGATTTACGACCTCGCTGACACTTTTCCCCAATGGATTGGTCGCATAGCATTGATAAGCTCCGATGTGGTCCGCACTGACGCTATTTATAATTATGGAGTTATTTCGTATTTCGATGTTATCATCCCCGTTTTGAGTTAGTTCACTTCCGTTAAATAGCCAGCCCAGTTCGTGAACTTGTGGATTTGCCTTTGAATAAAAAACGTTGCCAAATTAATTTTGATTACATTTGTTTTGGCTAATGTTATGACCATTACTTTACTCGGTAGCATTGAGCAGAGCTAACAAAGACAAATATGTTAATGCTAGCACTGGCTGAGATTGGCCAGCAATGAGTGCAATTTGGCCTGGTCAGCACAAATCGACACAAAGCGATTAGCCGAGGCTCGCTCGGCTGAACCTAATCAATGATGCTCTCTCGGACAAAATCAATCGACAGATCGATTCGATTGCAAATTCATAAGCTCGTCCGATGTGCACCAATTTCGTCTGTTTGGTGTTTGCGGTGCCAGTTGGTCCCAGCCTGGGGCAATTGATTTGCACAAGAGGCTGCACTTGTGCACTTTACTGCTGGACCAACATGCAAGTTCTCCAAATGGAGTGCAATGGTCATTGAGTGTTGAGTGTTGGTCACTGGCAAGCCAATTCGATTGCATTCGGATGCATTGCCACTTTGATGGCCAGTAGTAATCAAGCAGTGAAGCGTTGTTCCACCACTAGTGGCCCCATTGGAGCAGTGATTATTGGCTTTTATACTGGTGGGGCCTTTGTTTTGCCAATCAAATGGTCATCGGCGGTGAGTGGGAAAGTGTGCCGAATCGAGTGCGATAATTACTGCTCGAATTTATTAACTCTGATGCAAGAGGCATTGTTGATTGCATGCATTGTTTCATTAGTACAACTCGTCACCATAGCTGTGCCATCATGCATCGACATGATCGCAGTTCGCTCCTTGGCCAGAGTCTCGTCCTGTCTGTTCGCAATTACATCGCCTTTGCCAAGGCAAACGGCAAAAAGTGCTCGACTTGGATTTTATGCTTCAATTAGCGGAATAACAAGAAATTCCATTATGCTGCCAGTTTGTTTTCTAATTAATGACGAAAAGACGAGCAGTAAAGGAGTGAGCCAGCGAACTTTCTCGTTGGCAGCGATCGCTTTCACTTTAAATTAAAACGTCCAATTCGATTGCACTCGGACCGGTTGGAGAATTTAATTTGGAAAGTATTCGACATATTTAATATTTAAAATGTCCTTTGCACTGAGCAAATTCCTTAGAGCATTTAATTAAAGTGGCCAAGACTCGGTGCTCTGTCTGAACTAATGCACTGCTGGATGGGACTTACTTGAATGTTGCAATCAAAGTAGACGTTACTTCCTTCCAGGATCTCTTGACGTTGCACACTGGCTCCAAGGAGAAGTGACAGAATGGGCGCATCTACCGAACGGACAATGGTCAATGCACCTAATGGTAGACTCAGCAACTAGGCTAATAATTACAGTGCACATCGAGATGGAGTGTGTCTTCGATTCGGAAATCACTGAACTGTGGATTGAACGCTGTGCAGGCCAGCAATTTGCCGTTGTCCTCCTTGCTCGGCACGAACGTAAGGAAATTGGTGGTCACTGTGCCGTCGTCCGAAGTGCTCTCGCTGTAGTGCTCCAACAATTTTTGGTTCTTTCTCCACGTAATCTTGGCAGGTGGCCTAGAACCGCTTGATTGGCACACAAGCTCAACCCTTTGGCCTGCTGTCATGTTCTCTAGTGGCTCAATGATTCTCACCTCGGTGGGCTTCACTGCAAGTATTTGTTTGCGTTATCACTTCCGTTTCACTTTGTCCGTCCGCTTCGATACTCACGGTTGAGGTCGATCAGAATGGTTTTGGTCACAGGCACTGTTAGGTTGGTGTTGGAAGCTTCACATGTGAGAGGCATCATCAAATGCTCTCGAAGTAGACGGGAAAAGGTGGCCATGTTACGGATTAATCCCTTGCCCGTACTGATCGATTTGTCCGTCAACAAGCCGTCTCCTCTCCACCACTTTACCGAGGGCAATGGATTACCTAGGCGTTGATTAGTTAACTTTCTAGCTTAGTTTCTTATTTTTGTCTACCTCCTTCGGACTCGCAAGTGAGATTAAGCGATGAGTCCTCGTTGAAAGGGCCGGCAATGTCGTTGATGTAGTTGTTGTTCGAGTCGTAGATGGAAATCTTCTTTGTAGGCACTAGTCAGAGCAGAAACTATCATTTCGGCTCATACTTTCGGTGCTTACCGATTACGTTTAGTTGCATTACTCGGTTAATGGTTCGACCCCGGCGGAAGTCGACTCGACATCTGTACTCGGCTGTGTCGGTCTCCACTACCGGGTTGAAGCGCAAGTAAGACACTGGATATGTGATGTTGAAGGTGGCTCTGGTGGCCAAGGTTGATGCGTCGAACAAGTGTTTGGCCGAGTGTAGGTGCGAGACCAGACGAGCGTCCACCGTGTAGATGGGACTGCTTAGGTCATCTCTGTACCATAAAATCAGCGAGACACCGTCGTCACTGGTCGGTGGTGTGATGTTGCATGGCAGCGAGATCGAATTGCCAATCAGTGCATTATATGCTTGATAATCTGATGAGGATACAATTAATGCTTAGTCGTGTCGCGCACTACTCTGGTCTGGCTGCAGCGATCAATCACTCGGTGGCGATAGATTGCGTGACTGGCTAATGCCTCGAGTGTCACTCTCTTTCTCTAATCTAATTCGACTCTAATGCGATTAGGCAATGTAAACAAAGAATAGATGCAATCATAACGATACCCAGCTTGCTCTTGTAGTAGCGCATTTTGCTACCGTAGAGATTCGATTCTATCGAGATTGTCAGATTAGGCCACCAAGGATGAACCGATCGAATGGGCGACGAAGGAAGGAGTGAAACAAAGCATTAAAATTGGCCATTAGAAGTGTAAATGTGCCAACCAACCGCAATCTGCAAAGCAAACATGCACCAAGCTAATTTTCAATTTGCTTGGCTTTGGCCCGCTGTAATGGCCGACTTAGTACTGGCAGACATTACTCTAATGGATGCCTCTTTACTGTCGTCCAATTGGGCTCACTCGTACCCTATGTGCTTTAAATTTGACTGCCTTCCCATTTTGCCATTGCCTCGGCCTATTAGTTCCGATCATTGGTGGCTAATGCGCACCAATTGGGCAAGAACAAATGAAATTAGCAGACTAACTATTAATTATGTTTGGACGTGGATGTTGTGAATGCTGCCATGAAGGGGATGGTGCACTTGATGGCGGTTCATGACCATGCCACTGCAGTCCACTCAAAGTGACCATTCGTCGGGACAGGACGATTTCGGAAATGGATCGAAGCAGACCCAAACTAGTGGCACGTCAATTCGCAAGTGGAGATATCAATTAGAGCCACTAACAAATGGCAGTCTCTGGTGGCGTCGATATCACTTGTCATCTACATAGAACTGCAAATATTTATGTTTGTCGACGTCGACAATAAGCAACACAAACGTAATGATAGCCTGCCAGTGCACTGGGGCCCAGATATTGTTGAATGTGCACTCATTTGGCCGATTGCCGTGCAACAGCAACCGCGAGTCACTCGAAAGCGATAATTGTGCCTTACAAATTGGCGCCAGTGCCACTTTATTGTCAGTGCTCGTTTGTGCTACTCAAATTGGAACACTTGGACCACTTGCAACACTTGCTGGTTGGGGTGCAAAGTGGGCCGCCACAAGCACCAAATGGCTACCCGCCAATGTGCACCAACATAAATCTATTTATTTAATTAATCAAAATTAAATGCCAACTAGCGGCTAAGCCAGTCAATGGCGATCAACTATTAATGGCAACTACGTAAACAATGAATTAACAAATGAACAAATGGAAGTTTTTACTTTTTTTGCTTTGATTATGACCGTCAAGACTGTTGATGAACTGTTTGCCTCAATGAAGATGAACTTCATTGCCGCAAATAAAGCTCTATGACTCTGTGGCTATGTGCAGTGTTGTGCTGTGTGTTTTGCACTGTCCAGTGACGATCATTGCTAATGTCCATTATGCGCTGTAGTGACTGTACAGCTCTGCTCCAGTGACTATTCCATCGTCATAAATAGAGCCACCACGGCAGACATTAATTAATTACAGCACTCACTTAGGCAAAGTTGGCGGCAATCACTTGGCGATCGTCAACTATTGGCACCAGTTTAGGGTTCGCACCGTGCTCATCGTGCCCAGTTGGGGTGTTCACTCTCTCGAGCGATGATAAATGTAATTTTAATTGCACTAATAGATTAATAATCACTCGGTGCTCGAAGGGCTTTAAAGGCAATCTATGGAACAATGTCAATATTAATATTAATATCGCCTATTATGGCCATCGGGAGCCATTAGGTTAGGTTGCCAGCACTTGGCAGCAGTCTCGGTCGCGGCATTATAACAACTTAGATGGCCGGCGATAAATCCCGATTTGGCCAAATCGAGCACAACCAGATCGGGGCCAATTAATCATTTGTTCATTGACACTGAGACATTTAGCAAATTGCTCTCAAATTAGCTATCGAATTTTTTAATTAAATGAACCAACCAATGGCGCCGTGCAAATAGGGAATTAATTAACCGGTTGTGGTGTGCGTCACTTGCGGGACAATTTAAAACACTGCCGAATGAGTGGGTTGGTGTAAGTCTCAAATTAGTTCCATTATTGCTGTGTCTAATGTAATTTTAATACCATTCAATGGCTCACTAGGCAAACAGAGCCCGACTGGCCTCAGTGCACCCGACCAATGAAGATGTGAGCCCATCGGAGGCGGTAGACAGGCAAACTGCATACATTTCCATTTTAAAGTGACTCACTCTGACTGCAACACAGGAGGCACGCACACAATAAATATTTATTTGAGTGACATATTTGCTTCGGTGCTAAAGGCTTTATGCAAAGTAGACCGAGACTTTGTCTTGGCTACTCGCCAACTGTTAACTGCCAACTGTCGGTCCGCTCGCCGTGCTAAATTAAAGACAACTAAAATCAAATAAAATTCTCTCAACTGGCGATAATAAGGAAAGAGATGCCTATGAACGACTGGCAACTCTGCACAGGGTAACGTTTTGCTTTGTTTGTTTTCATAAATAAATAATTCATCTCTAAGTGAAGGTGCAAGGAAGTAAACTTTGCCGAGAAAGAGCATTTATCTCTTTGCAACAAATTCAAACTTGCAACTGGCTAAGCATGGCTAAGCAAACCCGAGCTCGGTCAGCACCGACCACCATTGACGTGATTGCCACATTGAACCTGAACGAAATCAATGACTTTGCCCATTCGCTTTGATCGGTCAACAACTTGCTGATCGAGTGGCTTCACATTAATTGTTATTGCTTCCGCCTGGAGAAAGCTAATTCCGATCGGCTTGAGTGCAGCAAGCCATAATTGATAACTTGGTCACGGAGTGTGAGACTGAGCCTGAGTGAGGCAATTGAACTGATTCGGTGATTCGGTGACAAGTGACACTGCAAGGGTTAGATCCAATTGAGATGAAATCAGTTCTGCTCGGTTCGGTTTAGTTCGATTCCACTTGGCCCGACATGCGGCATGTTGCTACACTACTAGTGAGTCACTTGCTCGGCACAATTTGGTTAGCAGAGATTGGCAAATAAATTACAGTGTCACAAGGCACAGTGCCAGTGCTCTATTATCGCGCCAATATATTTGCCAGACCGAGGGGCAATTATTATTACTGTGGCGAGTGCCGTGTCGGCCATTATTATTACATTAGGCCTAATATGCATTGATGCAGTCACTGTCTGTTTATTTTGTTGTGAACAATGTAAGTGCGAGATAAAAGCGACTTTAAACACTTTCCTAGATTAACTTCTTCACCGCTCGGTGTCGGGTCGCTTGTTGGCGCGACCGACTCGACTTCACTTGCTTGTATCGCTTGCCCTCACTCCTTCCCTTCCGCCACTCTGTCGCCTTTCGCTAGAATTGCTTCTTAGACGATAAATTATTTGGCCTATTTACTTGGTTTATATGCAAAATTAAGATATGTCGCCACAGTGGTTTTGCCTGAGCTGTGCGCGATCGGACCGAGACTGAGTTCCAATTGGAAGGAGTTGATGTGGTCACAGAAGTGCTCCTAAATCGACGATCAATGCAGTCCGCGGCAGCCATTACTGTCTTATCTGCTCGGTGGCCTTGCACCACTACAGCAGGAACATCCCGCTGGCCACGACTTGGCGACAGTGTTCGATGCAGGCCAATCAAATTGACGCCATCTTCATTAATATTCTCGTTAGGGCCATAATCTGCTCTATTTACTTTAAGACCGATTCACTTTGGCTTGTCGGCGAGGATGCAAATGTGGCTTTAAAGCGTGCCAACATGGTGCACTTAGGCCTGCTGCCGCAGTGGCCAACAATCCTCCGATGCATATAGTGGGTCATAAATATTTTATTACTCACTCTGCCCATTGCCAGAATGTTATCAATTTAAATTAGCATCCACTGGCGGACAGGCCAGCTTGCCCATCGCCAGATTGCCCACTCACATCCACTGGTCTGTTTGGGGTACCTAGAAATAGGCCAATAAGACAATAATGGACTAATTAGTCCCAATTAGACCATCAATGATTTAAGTTCACTTGCTTGCTCGATTAATGCACTGTTGTGCGGCACAACTTGTGCCGCTGAATTAGTGATCAATTTAATTTTTAATTAAGAATTCTAATTAATAATTAATAAAGTTCCATGCATTAGAGCTCTTATCTGCGGAATTAATTTCATTTCTGCGCGCAAAGCGTTTGATTTGAGCTGATTAAGTCTAGCTCAGCAGCAAAGCAGCCTGTCTCTGGCCGAACTGTACCAGTCAGTGGTGGCAGAGTTCTACTGTGCACATTGCACTACTAAATTGTTGAGTCGCTTTGGTTTGCTTGTTTGGCTTTGTTTGTGCTTTGTCTCTTGACTTGGTGGCATTCTTGTTTTATTAACCCTGCAACATGCATGTTATGTGCATGGCTAGTGGGCCAATAAATATTTGACATAATGGCGCTGTCTTGTCTAGTCGAGGTTGCGATGCTTGCTTATTAGCATTATTGCCATTGCACCGAATCAATTAAATTAAAAGGAAACAAATGTTTGGCTGCAGCCAGCCTGACTTGAAATTGGCAGTGCAATTCACTGCAATTGAGAAACAGTACATACCAATGATCCACATAGTGTACACCAGAGAGAGATTTATGTGAGATATAAAAATTATGATGATGATCGTGTATAAAATGAACATTTAGCAAGGCTAATTATGTTGGCTAACGCCGTTCCGATTGCAAACGCATCAATTCGGTGGATTGAATGGCCGCTGTGTGCCGAACTGGGCAATCATGCACACGTCGATAAATTAAGCCAATTGACGATTCCGCACAGACACACCATGATGAGCATGCCGAGCGCATTCACAGTAACGGTAATGGTCCGCTCGGCCACTGCCATTCAAAGCAATTGATTAAATTGTAATAATTGAAAGTGTCACTGCGAAGTGATCGTCTCCGAAGGACCGAAACACCAAATCACTGAATCACTGGCACATTATCATAATGCCAGTCGCATTCGGCGCCACTCCACTAGACTGACAATCAACACATTTAGTGGCACAATCGAAAGTTCCAAATTGCAAGAGCAATTTCAAATGTGTGGACATTTGCACAGTTCACTCGGTGTTGAGTTGGCATCGGCATGTGTGACCAGCAACCATGGCGTGACTTTTTACTTCGGATCGATTCTCAACTCGATCAGCACAGCCATCGCAATATAATCGCAAATTGATGGTTCGAGGTCGGAGGTTGTGGGTTGATGGCACAATGATCAAATCACTCAAGCTCAAATGCTTGTGGTCAAAGAATTGATGTCACCGAGCCGATTATTTGGCAGGAATGAGACCGAAGTGAAGCACCGAGACAAACTGGTTGGTTCGAAGTGCGGTCTGACAGTGGCGGAGACTGATTTTTGAATGTGAATGCACACAAATGAAGTGACTCGCCGTCTGTGAGACTTCACCATGGAACTGAGCATGGCCGAGCGGCTAAGACAGATTCTGCCTAATATCGCGCTATATCGGGAAGGTGGCATATCTCTTCCCATTCGCACTGTGCATTACATTTGCCTGGCATTGCCATTATTTCGATTATCGTTATTATTACTTGCGGTGAGTGCATTATGCGTTATGCAATTCGCAATTATTCCAATACAGTCTGATTGCCAGTCTGTCACTTTTCATTATGTTTGAATTAAAATTGAATTATCAAAATAAAGCCAAATTATATTATTAGCTCGCTCTGAGAATTGAATCGTCCCTGGATGCACACTTACTCGCACTCACACAAACAGACACACCGAACTCACCACATGCCAGCAATGTTCCCATTGTGAGCGAATTAAATTTGCCTTCACCGGTTAATGATATTCACGGCAGAACCTAGCAAGTTGTGTGCTGTGGACGGCGCCAGTCTGGCACAAGGCAAACAAATAGGTACTCTAGCAATGGCACTAAAGTATTGTGCCATTGTACAGGCAAGTCTGCATGCTCTATGTAAATCATTAGTTTAATTGTAAAGCCCATTACGGTGCAACACAAAGGTAGCTCTAATCTAATAATCTAATAATAACGCAAAGCACTAATGTAAGGCAGGGTAGATGCACTGGGCTCGATTCATAGCTGCACAATGCGATGCAAGACATTAATATTGCTGCCATTAGGGCGATTAATAATTCAATTAATAGACCACAGTGGTTAACTGGTGCCATCACCAGCAGTGGGAGACAATTAATTAATGCATGTTGGCCTCTGGTCGCACCATTGGCCCACTGTCCATCTGAATGCTCGCAGCAACACTTTGCCCTGGCAAGATTTAATTTCCTCTGCTTGTCATTAGTAATGGCAATTGGCAATCAATCGCGTCCGAACAAAGCGATGTAATAATAAAGTTTGCACCGAACTGGCATGTTGAGTCGGCTTGTTAGCAGCAATTGTTGGCGCCATCAATTATTTATGACACCGTGCCAGGGCCCTCCACTCCAAACGTGTTCCACTCGGCACAAATGTGTCTCAAGCAGGACGAGCACAATGTTGCCACTTTAAAGCGACTTTGCAAGTGTTTTGTCCGCTTGCAAATGCAATTTGTGTCGATGCTTGTCCACACTGATTCACACACAACATTCACTCATCCACTGATTGAGATAATGTGCACTTTCTATCCACTAATGCATTTCTCGCTTGCTACTGTCACTTTCCATTTAGATCGGTGCGCGCGTTTGTGTCAACTTGTGAGTCAATCTTGCACAATTCAAAAGCAAACGATGTCGCACTTGGTCGTGCCGAGCAGAGGGCAGTCAGCAAAGGGGTGTAACACATTACTCCATGCTACATTGTAACTGCGTGCCATTTGGGACAAACCACTTCAATGTTTGCTAAATTCTAATCCATCTAGGTAAATGTAAAATGTAAAGTCAATTGCGATCCAATTAGGGTACACTTTCGATTCCTTACAGTGAGACTTCGGTTACACCCAAGTGCATCACTTGCGGGCAAAAGGCTAATTTGCCAAATAGACCAACCACGAGTGAAAGATTAATGTGTTTATGCACAGACTGTGCCCAGTCAATCCGTCTATGTCCATTATTTATCAGTGCACTGCAAGCGATGCATGTTCTCTAAACGGTCCGATTAATCTTTGCAGGTGCAGCTATGCAAATGGCAACAAGAACAGACTTTTCTACTTAGACTCTTTATTTATTTATCAAGTTCCTTTCGTGGTCGGTTGTTTGGTCGGACCAACAGTCTGCCAGAGTCGGGCAAACTACTTACTAGTGACATCTGGTGAGCGTCGGACAAATCAATCGATTCAACTGTTCCACCACTATCAAATGTGTATGAGAGATGGCGTTGCAGTCGGTCTAATGGCACTAACATGAGACACACAGTGGCGGCAATAGATCGGAAATGTGACTAGGCGGAATGGATCGATTGGCAGAATGGTCGGTGGTGAGTGGCTCGCGTCAAGCAATCGACCAATTTATCATTGGCCTCTATGTAACCGAGCCACAGTTCCGTCGTACCAAAGTAGCTTCACTGGCCAGATAGCAGCGTTAATCGTTGTTTGAGTTAAAAGGCTATTAGTCTATTAGTCCATGGCTATGTGGCTTAATCCATTGCATGGAAATATTTATAGAAACGTATTATTAGTTGGTGCAGCGGTAATATTAATATTTCATTGAACCGAGCAAATATTTCATGTTTGGAAACGGTAACTATGACTCGGTTTGTGGTGGTTAATGTCAAAGCACCATTAGGCCACTAATTTAATCACTTTGTCGTGATTGTGTCGATTATTAATTCGAGTCAATCTACAACTTTCAAGCCGAACGTCCGGCCGGCCACTGGATTGGCCAATCTGCGCCGAGCAGAACAATTAGTGCTGCTGTTTGTGTTAATTGTTTGTGAATTAGTTGCCAACTTGTCATTGCGAATCACCAAACGATCCTCAGTCAGAGTGATCCACGAGCAAAGTGCACTTTGGCGTAATTAGGCACAGTTCTAGTGACACAGGCCAGTTGAGTGACAATGCAAATCGCCATAAATGGCATTGCAAAATGTCGACAGTGAAGCCATTTTGCAGGCACACACACATACACACATACACACAATCAAGGGTTCAGTCCGGCTGGCCAGTGAACCAGTAAACTGAACTAGTTTAACTCACTTTGTTTAGGTCGATACTTGCACTCATGGAATGATCCTCAAATGTGCTTTGACTGTCTAGGCTTGATTGACACAGCTACAAGGAATGCCACTTTTTCGGGTCCAGTCGAACCAATGGCCAACCTGAACAAACAATCAGAATGGCAACAAGGTAACTTGCAATAAATAAAAAATTTAATAACGCCATTTGGCGAGAGCAGCAATTGATGACACAAGCCTCATTGAAGCCATCACTAGAAGGCGAGTCCAGCACGAACACCACCGGCCCAAGTGGGCAAGCTGGAGCAGAATGGCAATCGCGCATTACCTTGTGCTAGTGAAATCATAAATTTCACTTTTGGGCCATTTTATTGCAGCCAACAAGATAGACAGACAGCGATATACATTATAATCGATAGATAAATTATGAGTCTATTTGCTGACTGGGGGAATTACCACCGGGAAGGTGTTAGTGCGGTTGAAAGGGATTGCCTCCTTTGGCAGTGCTCCACTGTGCACTCACAAATTTGTTACTTCTCACTTGGCAAGACTTATTATGGTTCGGTCGGTCGGTAGCCTCACTGGCTCAGTGGCATTGTTTATCGACTTGAAAAGACAATTACATTTGACAGGCAAATATTTTATTTTATTGTTCTGTTGGCTCGTTCCTTTGATTTTTCCATCATTACTACAGCCATCTATTTGTTTGTCGATTCTTGCTGGTCTCGGCGTCAGTCCAAGACATTACATATTTATTCGGCGTGCCAAATTGGTGCATTACACCATTTGTCCTATTGGCATGTGTGCTAAAGGTAGTGCCGTGACGGCAAATTGAAATTTGGCCCATTTGCCAGTTTGACATGTACAAATAGGTTTGCCAGAATCGAATTCGCATTTGGTTGCAAGTGCACACCGAGAACGCCTTCCATTCTACAGAGGGCATCGGTGCATTTGAGGGATCAATTTGATTAGCCTTTAATTTGGCTCGTCAGTGGCACTATCGATGTCGACAGGAAGACAGTTTTGTCAGGCCAATTTGTGGTTAAGCCTTTGTCCTCACCCGGCTGGCGGCACAATTGGCGAGATTTACCACTTTTGCCATTTGCCGCACGCTGTCGATGCGAACATGCAAATGTCGATTGGCACGAGGCGAGACGAACAGTGTTTGAGAGATTGTTTGGTAATTGAAATGTCGATTCCTTTTAATTTATCTGACATTGGTGCCATATTTGTATACGTCTCTATATTTAAATATTTATTAAATTATTACTCAACACGTCAAGAGCACACTGCACACCAACGTTAACATACAACAACAAACGGCACTCCGCAATGGTTTCACTGCCGGCTTTGCTTGATTTGCCTCAAAACAAAGCCTCGTCATAGAGCAGTTCATTGTGAACACTTTCCACTCGCCACTGTGAAGCGTATAAATAAAATTTGCATAATAAATGAGGCATAAAGCGAGTTTAATTTCAATTCCTGACCAAAGAGTCACTTAGCACCAGTGGAAAGTCACAAACGTTCAGACAGTTTGTTACAAGTGGCCAATGCAAATTGATAATCTGCGGTCGAGTGGAGAGAGCAAATCAATTAACTCGAACTATTACAGTTGCTTTGCATAGATTGCGTTTGGTGGGCAAAGGGCAAAGGGATTTGGCTTTGGGCTGAGGCAGTGGGATTAGGTTGGGATGGGGACAAGGCTCGATTAAATTAAGTGCCACAAGGCAAACGTTTCAATTAGTCACTCACTTGCATGTGCATCCACAGTGAAGAGTGTCAAAAGGAGAAGAGGAACGATGCAAAACAGGACACTGCGAAATTGAGACTTCAAGATGGCGCACTGGATTAAGACCGAGGACAGGAGACAAGCCCACCAAATGGGACACTTGACCAAGCGGCACTTGAGGTGACTTGAGCACACCTTGCTATGATGGGGGTAAGTGGCAAGGCAAGTGCTCATCGACTGCGAGCTCGGCACACTTGCCTCCCAACCGAATTGTGATGAATGCAACGAGAGGCACTCGGTGTGATTGGCTGTGCTGCTCACTGGCACTGCACACTGAACGCACATTGGACTGGCGGGACGATTTAATTAAAACACTCCACATTCAAGAGAACGTGTGTGAAACCTGCGATTGCGATGAGATGCATCAGCAAAGGGAAGAATAGAGCCAGTGAAACCAGCCGGGCCAATTGAAGGCAAGCAAAAGAGTTACCACCATTATCGTGCCAATTAGCAATGATAAATTCGACTTGCCAGCTTGTACCAATGCACTGGTCTTATCGCACCGTCGAGATTGTATTCACTCTTAATTTAGTGAGACGGCCTATTAAGAAAACAATTAAAATTGACTCGGCAATGAGTGCAGTTGTGTCTTGACGAGAATGAGTAATGAAACGAGTGTGACCGTGGAAATTGCACAAGACAGCTTGATAAGTCGTCTAAATATTTCATTGCACTCGTTGCATTCAGTTTGGTCGGTTAGTGTAACTCGGCCAGACTGGCCCACACCAGGGGACAATGCCAGTGAAATGAACTGCGAGCGAGATAACAGATGCACGTCGCCATACGGCAGATCGGTTCGGCCAATTACCAGTTCACGGCGAACTTCACTGGCCCGACTGCCACTGGCCAGATGAGGCGCGATGAGTTACACGAGCAGTGAAAAATGAACTGCAAAAAGGATTCACAGGGCGGACACAAAATTAATTAGATAAATTGGCGAGACGATTGCTGACGGACTGGCTTGAGCCATTGAACACTGGATCAATAATTAATAACGATGTTGTTGGCTTCGAATCGAAGTGCGCCTAATGGCCAATAACGGACATTATCGAAATGTTACATTTTTGAGCGAACAACTTTTGCCTTTATTGGCTGCACGTTTTATGTTTGTCGGCTGTGGTTGGTTATGCATTGCAGTGAAGTGCACTACCAAGTGAGTGCAGTCAATGCAGCCAGTCATTATGGCTGGTAATTATGGTTTGTTTATTGCCGGTCGTGGTGTTCACTGGTGGTGTTCCTCGTTTCATTGTACCTTTATTGCCGTTGCATTGACATAGACACACAGAGGCACCGGGAACAGCGATTGGAGGAGCAAATCAAGCAGATCTATTGCTGGCACAATTAGCTAAATCAATTAGCGCACTAGTGGTGGTGGTGGTGGTGGTAGTCCGAGCGATGTTCATGCGAACAAATGACACTGAGTAGCGAACAGCCCAATTGCCACTGCTGGTCGCAATCGTCTCCAGCGAACGTCATGTTTTAGCTTGTTTTGTGGTGGCACTCGTTGGCCAGTCCACCGAACCAGCCCATAATCGGGCTCTTGTTTGTCTAGTGTCTGTTGAATTATTAATCGTATTCAATTTTTAATGTCCAATAACTTGCCAGTTATGAACGGTCAGTGGATGCAGTGAGGGTAGTACCGTTGGCTTGGGATTATGTTGCCACTGAATCCATATTGGTCGCTTTATGACACCGCTCGGCCGGTCGATCCACCGATGTAGTCGAAGTGGGATAATTCGAACGGACAACAATAAACTTTGCCTGGTTGTTCCAACTGTAATCTAGCTGACAAAAGGGTCGAACCGAGCAGGACAATTCAAAGCAGCGCACCACTTAATTGCCTTATGCATTGACCATGTCGATGGATTGTTTGCCTTCTCAATCACTGGCACCAATGCGAATTAATTACAACACTTGCTTGCTTGTGGTTTCGGCTGGCTTGTTCGGCTTTAAATTAAAATCACAACACGACGGAAACGATGATAAATTTGATTAATCGCCCACACCACATGAGCAATCACACAGGCTCAATTGGGCTCTATTGATTGCCAATTAGGCTATGAATCACTGACACTGGGCGATGCTTTAAAGTTTGCGCAAGGAGGCAATCGGTTTTAATTGATAATAGAATGATGGCCCATTGGTGGCATTAACGGGGCAAGGTGGCTCAGTGAAGAACAGATTTCTTAGAATGCTGTACTGAGCTTGGTCCACCGAGAATTGGCACAAACAGTGGAATCTATTCTCCAATGGTTGCTGGTGAATTGTGCAGATCGAAATAGTCCGACTGATCTGGTTTTGAATTTGAAAGCGTTTGTTTGGTAATAAGCGGGCTTTATCCGAGACAAACAGGCACACACATGCAGACAGTGTGCCGAGGGAGAGTCGGTCTGCCTGGTGGCGGCATTGCGAGACGGACAACGGAGCAGAATCAAATATCGCAATTGGCCGCCTATGTACCGTTTATTAAAGTCATGTCTTGCTTTGCCTCGCCACCAGCAGAAGACAAATTTGTTCCACGAGGATCGGTTGTGCTGCTGCACTAGAGCACCGTGTCGTTCCACAATGATCGAACCAACTCAAGTGCTACGAACTATGAACTCCACTCAGAGCCACCAAATGATGATGGCACAGATGCGAGATAACGAGCCCCGAGATGATCTCACTGACAAAGCACAAACACAGATTCCACATTAGCACTGGCCCTCCGACCAGCCAGTCACCAAGACCGGCTGAGGGGACAAATCAGCACGGACACTTTAATTAGTGGCTGTTGCTGATTTGCACCGAGACGATCCTGTCGATCCTGTCGACCCTGTCGGGAGAGTTGCCTCCGATCATGTTTGCCGTCCCGGCAGACACTAAGAAGCAGCACCAAAGAAAGGACGCCAACAACTTTGCATAATAATCGAGAGCGACGTCTCACAATGTAACAAGCGACTTTACAATTTAAATTGACTTAATTTAATTACGAGTCCGCCATCGGTCGCATTCAACGACGACCATCAAAGTGGCCTTGTGTAGGGCACCATTGTGTGGCCACTCGAAGTCTATTTGATTAACAGCTATCGAGAAGGCCAATTGACAGTGCCCAATTTAATTAGCTGCCTCTCACTGCGATCGGCGATCACTGCCATTGGCAGCAGACAGCAATTATTGCATTATTCTAATGATCGCTCAGTGCTGGTTGCAGTTTAAACTAATCGAAACTGGATACTCTCCAACTGAGCAATACTCAACACTCGATTATTAGACCGCTTTGATCCGTCCAATTGGACTGCAACTTGCTTTTGCCATTGCATTCGTAGAGTGTTCCATTCATTTGGCTCGCTCCGAATTATAATTTATCTCCGTCGACGACGAGAGAATGCAAATTAATTTTCTCTTGATGATTTCCGTCCATTTAGCACCAATGCCACAGTGCCAACTCAGTCCAACAAAGGACACTTTAAACGAATAAATAAATCGAGCCAATTCATTTTTAATACATTCCTGTGCGAGCACCAATCACGCCAGACACGGTCACCGTTCTCTGTGCCCCTCACCGAACTACATGTCGACGCGTCTGAATGTAGGCACTGACTCTATCAGGCACATCTCTTCTCGCCATTAATGGATCTAGCTTAATCAATAAATGAGCTTCACTCGTTGCTTGCATAATGATTTGCTGCCATTACAGAGTTTGATGCGGAATTGGTCCTTGTGCGATAATCAAATTTTATTGCGCCTAATTCCTGCACTGACGAAACCAATTTGGCCGATGTCCATAAATTTCCATTTGACCTTTCTCGATATGTTATCTCTATTGAACAACATTTGCATTGAGTCATTTGCACTTGGTAACCAGGGCGGAATAACATCGACCAAGAGAAGAGAAAGTTAACTTGAGCCAATCGATCATAGAGACGCTAATTAATAGTTACCTGCTAGTACAGTTGAGTGCAACGAGGCAATGGCCAATTGAACTTTATTTACTGTCCATCAAAAACCCAATCGTTAGTGGCAACATTGTTAACATTGAAATATTAAAATGGCCACTTGCAGAGCAGCACGCAAGCGGCACTTGTGCTTTCATTGGTCATGTTCACGGCTCGTAGGGCAGCCCGGTGGTGGACAGCTTTGTTCTGCCAGTGAACAAGCAAATTTCACTGTGTCGTTGAGCAAACGGGTTCAGTGGCAATTCATGTGATGTGTCTTGTCTTATGGCGCTTCTAATGGAGCATTCATTTTGCTGGTGGGTCTTGCCTTCGGTGATGGCCATTAGCCAATATTGGAGCGATGTCAAGCATATTTACACAGGGACAAGCTGATATTTCATTAAGCCAACAAATAGATGGCTTAAATTGAGCGAATTTATCATTGCAACTTGAATTGGCCAGAATGGATAGTTTAAAATTGTTAAATTATTGCTGGCACACTGTCTCCAGAGATAAATAATCATCATGGTCGAGGCAAACATTATCGGCCACCGAGTGAAACTTTCTTGTTGTGCTGCTGTCTGCCTATAATTGCCTCAACCTAATGACTTAAACGATGAGCACGATAATGGAAGGAGAAAGGCAAAATCCAAACAGGCGAGCGAAAATAAATGGAATTAGTGCCTGTCGTGTGGTGTGAGTGTGTGTGTATGTGAGTGTGGTGTCCTGTCCTTTGGTCCTTTATGGCATGCATATTTATCTTGTACTCCCTCAACGCTGCCAAAGCACTTTAGGGCAAATGGCTTATCTAAGACGTCGTGCATCATCGAGGACAACAGCATTGCCACTAGTCAGCAGCGGAAATGGTAACGTGGCCAGCGTACCAGCCTTTTAATTATGGCTGCCTCCTGGCTGGAGAAAGGCAACGTGAGTCGATCCTCGATCGGCGAGTGCTGATCACCACTTGGCCCACCACCGTCCCAGTGACAAATATTGACTACTCAACCTATTGACAACTTGTCCAGTTGTTACATGACTTTGCACCAAGGAGGCGTCAAGTCGTGCACGAGTGTCACCGACAAGAGTGATTGCCTTGTTAGCGCTCAATGGCCAACTAGTAGTGGTGCCAACGTGCAACTATTATAGCTATTAAGTAATGCCGCACAGTACCGTCTAATTGTGCAAAATGTTCGACTATGCATGCTTTACCGTACGGCAGATTTATTAATTATTAGCTGGTCCAATTTGTACTTTAGAGAAATGATTACATTTCGAGTGGCAGCCAGTCATTGTTGACAAGCGATATTTAATTACGATCCGATTTGGCCCGATAATAACGAATTAAGTGCGATCAATCACGATGTCATATGGCGGGCAAAGCAAGGAGACCGACAATGTGGCGACAGAACAGAACAGCAGCCAGACCGTGCCACCACCAGCGACATCGAACATTAATGTAAATCAATACTGTCCATTTGGTGCATTGCACCATTGCCACCATTGTGGCTGAGCGGTGCACTAGTGGCGCTGGTGCCGTAATGAATACAAATCGAATTAACAGCGTACTAATACGTACTGCCAAGACGAAATGGACCACTTCTTGGTCTCCTGGCCTTGGGATCAATCTCGCCAGCAAAAACAGTGGAATCGACCACGCATAGACAAATGTCTGTGCCCGATTGATTTGGCCTAATTGAATTAAAAAGCAATTAAATTACATTTGCTATTGCACTAGACCACTCGGCAATTGGTTCGCTCTATTCAAATGCATTTCACTGGTGGCTTCAATTTTTCTTAATTATCATTACATTCCTCCGGTTAGGTTTGTCTGCCAATTGCTAATCGAACAGTGGATCGAACAATGACGCCAATGACGAGACCCATTTGGCAGTAGGGCAAAGGACCGGCGTCGGGACAGAGGACAGACCGAGGGTCCCATTGCAAATTGTCACATCAATTATTGAAATATTAATCGTGCCCAATTGATTTGCCAGTGCAACTTAATTAAAATGTATTGCATCCAGAGTAATCCATCTCCGGGTCGATCAGGTCGGTCAGTGGATAATTGATTTATTCAGTGGGCCAGATTTTGTTATGTCAAACGATGCCATCTTTGCATCATTCCTCATTGGCCTATGGCCATAAATAAATGATCGAGCCTGTTTCGAATTAATTTCAAACATTTGGCCGAGCACTTTAATTATAACAAGCAAACTAATTAGGGGCTTTTTATAGTTGGGCGGACATTAAAAATTTATATTTCCATTTTCCATTCATTGTTTAAACTCGAAATGAGCTTTGTCTTGTGCTTTCATTGCAAAAGCAAATATAATAAATATAAAATTCGATTTAGCACAATTAGACAGAAATTAGAGAGAAATGTGGTCTGCAAGGGCTCAATGCGAGCTCTTTCATGACTGGAGACCATCAATCTTGAATCAATTGGGCAAGTTTTCAGTTCGAATGGGTCCGCCGCCGCAGTTGTGCCAACATTTGGCATTTGGCCTTGCATCTATTTGTGTTTATCGGTGATGGTGTGCTAGTTGATGAGGCACATTTGTCATATTAATTATTGCTGTTGCCAGTACTGGCTATAATTTGCCTCAATTTCTTCAAGATGGTATCGATCCTGTTCCTCTTATCTCGCTCATTTTTAGACAAAGCCGCAAAGATGGTCTTCTTGCTATCGCCCCGAACTAATTTCTCCAGAAGAGAGTACGCTGTTTGTGGGTTGACCCGCAAATATCTGGACTCATTCTTTCCGTATTCGGCGAAATAAGTTGACCACGAATCGAACTCGATGAACAAATCCATAATTTGGCGCAATTCCGTAAAGCACGCTTGAAGGGCGCCTTCTTCAAACTCCTTCACAGGCTCAGAGCCTGCAAACATTTCGCATTGCATTAGATCAAGATTGAACTGCTGCAAAAAGCCGTGGGAAATTGACTTGACGTCTTCCTCGGTAAGAATAGTCAACAATCGGCCGGAGATATATTTACACGAAGAGAGGCAGCCTGTTTGAGCCACTTTGATAGGCAAATTTGTAAATGCCTCAAATGTAGACTTAAGAAAAGCCATTAAATCCAAGATGTAGGAAGAAGCTTTGCCTGGCGAGTCAGAAAGCATATAGTCGTAGTTGGCTAATTCGAAAAATTCTTCTATTTTCTTATTCATCTGCTTGTAGATGTGAGATTCCGCTTCGGAACGAGCATCTTTAAACATGGTACGACCTTGTAAACGAGCCAAATGTGATTGCGAAGTGTGATCACTGCTAATTGAGGTAGAATATTTCAATGTCATATAGCGAAGGTCATTTCCATTAGACACTTTGCCTGGCGAATTTTCATTGTTTACTTCAGCTGTGGTTTTGTTGTTAATCAACTCTGAGATGTAGATCTCGAGATAAGTACTCGCTTCCTCCAAGTAGTTTGTGTTGATTGAGATTTGAATCAACTGTAATAAGCCTAAGTTAGGTTTCTTAATTAGACTAGAAAGGGAGTCGCTTAAAGTTCGTGTTAGTAGCATGTTGGTAGACTTGCGGACAGTATCCTCAATATCACTGTTGCTAAGATTGAGGTCTTGCGTGAACTCTAAGGATGTTGCAATAAACTCACGAATGGCTTTATACACTTTAGGCACAAAGGAGGAAAAGGCAAATTTCTTTGGGTATGCGTCGCCTTTTTGATTGTTATCGATACAATTCGACAGGTCATTCTTAAATACTTCCATTTCTGAAAAGGGGAAATCACTGAAGAATTCATCAAACTCAGGCTGACTGTTGATCTGTAAAGGATGGTAGTTGTCGGAGTCAAATATTTTGCTAAAAACATGTGACCATTGGCGAAGTAGAATATCAGTGTACAGTTGTCGCAATTCGACTAGAAGTTTCATAAGTGGGTCCACCGAATAGCCATAACTCTGGGTTGTATGACAGAAAAGCATCAATAGGCTCTTCATGTATAGCATCTGTTTAGAATCTTGACACAGAGATGCTTGTACATGTACATTCTCCACTAATGACTTTATAACATCATCCCAATTTTCAGCTAAATATTGTTTGGTCACTAGGCCACTAGAAGTATTCAAAAGATGATCTTCTATCACAAAGAAACCAACAACCCCGAAAAGATAATTTCGGAAGTTATCACCGGTGAAAAGATTACTGGCACCATAAGATGAAATGGACTGTAGAATAAGTCTCGCTTGTTGTTTACGTTGTTGGCGGTAATATATTTCAAACTGTTCCCTTGCACCGAGACAACCAAATATATGGAGACATCGATAGACAGGCGAAAAATCTACAATATCCGTTGCACTCAACTCTTCGTTGACAAACAAATACTCATCCTCGAGATTATCACCATTGACCACGACATTGTTGATTGAAGGTTTTACTTTCTCTGAATTCTCTGGAGTAAATCCATTCTCTCTGACTGTTGTTAAGTGATTCAAAAAATTGTTAGACTTTAAATTGTCGCCGCAGAGAATAGAAGCAAATTCTTTTGACTTGTGTTGAGAAGCAACATTTTTCATTGCGATTTCACCAATTTTGGCAGTCAATTGTCTAATATTTTCTAAAAAGTCCTTAAGATCCCTCATAGATTCTTTTTTAATTGTCTCTCGTATTTTAGGAACACGCATGCACATACTTTGTGCAAATCGATACTTTCGGATTTTAGGTATATACAAAGTTTCAAATTGCTCAAGAGTTTTCAAAGCAGGATAATACTTTTTTTCGTTCATTTGTTGAATTAATTTGGAAAATGTTTCCAATACTGGAAGACATTCTTGAAGGTGCTCAATTGCGGTCTTTGTGTTGCAAACTACTCGACGATATTTGATAAGTTCGTCTGCTTTACGTTGAATGTTTTCCGATGATCGTTGTAATTCTTGGTTGATTTGAATAATCTCATTCTTCAAACTAGTCGCTTGAGGTCGAACTTTAAGCAATTCGTGAATACAATCAACGAAACCTTGATAATGACAATTGCACATTCGTTCAATATCTTTGTCGTGGTTTTTAATTCGCATATCAAGTTTTTCCATAAATCGATCATGTTCGTCTCCATCGTAAATTGCTCTAAAATAATATAAAAAATTGTATTAGTCATCGCATAATGTAATATTGCACCCAAATGAGCATTCGCCTAGAATTAACCTTAGAACCAAAGCAACGGTACTAGTGTCGGAGGTCTCAAGCTCAATTAGCAAATGTTCATATTTGCTGTCTTGGTTTGAATTGGAAGAAAAGATTGAACGATTCATTGTGGAATAGATAGTGTAGATATGAAAGTTAAGTAAAGCTAATCATTGAATGATTCACTGCTCGTTTAGAGCTTAATAATGAAAACTAAACTATTATGACTCATAAAAACAAACCCAAACCCAAACAGCGACACATTTGGGTCAATATAGTCACTAAAGCTGTCATTCATTTTAAATGAATCATTTGTTTGCGGATTCCTCTAACCTAGGAAATTTGGCTTTGGATTCAATTCAATATTAACTACCTGATCGTTGAACCGAGTTGAAAGACGGGCTCCATTTCGATTTCGGCAATGTACATATCGATTCTTCGTTCTTTGATTTCATGCTGAAACTCGTCGCTTTCTTCAGAAATGGTAAAATTCTTTTTTGGCTTTTCCTTCAACTCCCTCAGGTCCGTTATAGAGTGGGACATTCCTTTGGACCGCTTCAGTGAGGAACTTTGGTTGGAAAACAAAGAATGGTTGATGACTAGTTTGTCCTCGGCAGGACGTGTTGATCTCGAGGCAAAATGTGTTGCTTTGGTCGGCGTAGAATGAATGTCGTAATGTGTTTGTTTCTTGTCATCGGCAGCACTGGGCAGCATCACTTTGTCGCCTCTATGATTGGTCACATTTGGTCGGCGTTTATTGTCCAATGTATTGTTGCTCGCAGTGACTACATTTTTACTAGTTTGATGAGTAAACGGACTAAGTACAAACTTATTGACATTGTATGGCACTGAGGAGCGTTGGTTGCCTCGATTGTTATTGTTGTTGGAGTTGTTGCCACTACGAATGCTCCAACTACTTTTTGATAAAAACTTTTGATTCATTTTCAATAGAGAAGACATTTTGGTGTTGGTCGATGATCGTTTGTTATCGGGCAAGATAATTACTCATCAAACAATTGGCATTGGTTGCACAGATTGGAAAATAATTGACAAAGATTGCATATTTACTATAATTTCAATGCTTTGCTTCGGCACTATTATACACTTCAATTGGTGAGCAATACATTGAGCATTCAGTTGGTAGTCATTGTTGATATGATTTCTAGGGGCTCACCGAGCGATGGTTTTGTCCCGATGGTCACAATCAGGTGTGAATGGAGTGATAGTTGGTTCCAATACAAAACAATGCAAAAGGAGTGGATCGAGTGTGTGGCGATGTAGTGAACACTGTTCACAGTGGCTCAACTATTGTCCGACGTGTTCGACTCGCTTGAAAGCATTTGCCGACTTGATGGTGGACTTGAAGTGGCCTCAGGCTTAAAGCAGGTTTGGCCAAGCGAGCCGAACACTGCCCACACAAACCACTGCACTTTCATTCCATTCGGCACCAATGAAGGTGGAAGCCAACTGAAACAACTCTTACAACTGGCGCCATTCTCTGTATCTTTGATGACCATAATTAATTAATTATAAAAATATATATTGCACCGAAAGATTAGATTGCTTATTGACACCTTTTCTATGTTCTAACATGTTCTATTTTGTCACATATAGAACCACATACACATCACACGATTCTGAGTGAGATTACTAATTTCAATACATTTTAAACAAATTAAAAATAACAATTATTATTTGTTATTTCAAGTGTCACAATCGCATAGCTGTAACTTATATAGCATTAAAGTTTCAAAAGTGTATTGCATTTTGGAATTTATAAATAAAAACATTTTGTAAATGTCATATATTTGATGATAAATTGTATAAATAATTTATGGCATATTGAATTTACTTTTGTAGCTTGATATTTGATTTGCTTTGCTTCAAACCAATCTTCTTGATTTAGCCGGTTACCGTTTGGAACTATTGAATTAAACTTTGAATCTTACCTTTAGCATCTCATCTATGAGCGACCCTCTTGTCGTATTACCCGCGTTGAGTTGTTGTGTGTCTACCTATATTCTGTTAACAACTGTGTCATGTTGCTTTGAATTTTCAAATATTCACACTGCTTAATTGAACAATTCGACAATGAAGTGCCTTGTGGTTGGACAACACTTGAAAGTAGTCTCCAAAGCAGTGAGACTCTTGTCAAAATACGCCGATTCTGTGACTGTTTTGACCAAAGACGGTGGACTCATCTTCCAAACTGTCAATGACTCAAAGTCGGCTTTTGTTGAAGTAATCTTTGAAAAGAGCTTTTTTGCTGTCTACGAAAACCGAAGGAACTTTGAGTGCAAAATCGATATCAAATCACTTTTGCTCGTTTTCAGAATTATAAATTTAGGTTTGTTTACTGTTTGTTTACTGGATTATAATTGAAATGCACTCATCATTCACTAATTTGTTTTAACTAGATCGTATTGTTGAGAACTGTAGAATAATAATGGACTCCTCTCTTCCAAAGATATCATTTGAGATGAAATGTAAAAATAGAGTGTTTCGAGAATACGACATTCCATACATGGAGAGTGAAGTTATTAAATGTTCGCGTATATCCGAACAAATTCCAAATCCTTCAATTAGATCTGTTGCCCGAACTTTATCTGATCTATTCAAATACTTTGCACAATCAACCAAAGAAGCAACAATTTGGATGTTTGATAATCACGTGAGGTTTAAGACTTTTATTGAAAACGACGATCAACATTATTATGATTTGCCAAGCACTTCTTTTTCTTATGTAGCCAACGAATTTACCAATTACCACTATTCAGGGCCGCTAAATGTTACCTTCAATGTGCGCGACACGAAAGCTTTCCTTGACTTTGCCTTATATCAAAACCAATTGGTCAGTGTTTACTTTCAGTCAGATTCTCGTCCTATCGAATTTATCTTCCAAAATAAGGCAGACAATTATTCGTCTCGAATTATCTTGTCCACGTTTGATTTTCCTGAATCAGAAGCACCAGTGCCACCGCCCTTTAATGCTAGAACTTCCAATAATAACCGAAGCCAAAATACAAACAATTCTTCTATAAACGAATCTTTGCGTGCTCCAACTGAAACTTCAATTGCGGATGATACACATGACAATGTTGTGGATGACGATGATACCAACGATGTTCTCCAAAATGAGACCAATGAAACAAATGAAATCGAAATTTCTGCTGAAAACACAAGACAAGATCCAAACCCAAGTGCAGATTTCCAAAGTAGTTATCGAGAAATGACCGACGAGGATGACAATAACATTGAAGCAATAATTGCAAACTTGCAGGACTATTCTCAGCCAGAGGAGCCAGACGCAATTTCACTAACTGGGACTCAGTTGAACATGTTTCAGAGGCGATATCTTTTTGGTGAAGATGAAGATTTGGAAGTGGGATCAGATATAAGCCATTATGTTTCCGATTCGGATCAAGACTAATAAGATTAATAACGCTATCTATACCCCATGGACACTGGTACTATGGTTCATCTTGTACAGACTTGGCAGATCATCTCTAAATATACAGCAAGTTATGTGTCTCCGTACTCAGGCCTTACAAAGTATCAATGGTTTCAATCTAGTCTCGAATAATAACAGTGAAAAATAATACATTGGTAAATTTGATGTTGTTTTTTAAATCGCTAGATGGAGCCACTTGGATGTAAATAACATACAGATGGGAGAATGTAAATAGAGTAGACTGTCGGGGGGACTGGTGGATGTGCTGTCAGTCTACTGCTTCAGATGTAGCTTGATGCTTTTCATGGAAACGACCGTCATTCCAAGTACAAGCGACTTTTAGGGAAATTGACCAAGGATTGTGATCCATTGTGATGTGCTTTCAATGACGCCACTAGGCATCAATTGTATGTCACTGTGTTGTGTGGTACCGTAATTACAATTAGCATACAGCCGTTGTTGAACGTTGGATTTCGAGCAAAACAGGAAATCTCATTACAAGTGAAAGTGAGTCTCGACCAATCTGTGGTGCACAAACGTTGTTCGTCAGTGTGGTGTCTCAACCTGTGACCTGACGAGTTTCTCTCAACGGCGGGCAAAGGATCGTGCTCCTTCTCTTTATCCGCGTACATTTTGCTTTGTTTCCCAGTTGGTAAGATACGCAGTTTCTTGAGTGCGACGCTTCAGTCGATTTGACAGTGCATTTCAATCTGTCTGATCATCTCTGGTCACTCTCTGGTTGGTTTCGTTCACAACTCAGCAGTCTTAGCACTGGTTGTGCTCAGCTCAGTGAGATCGCACTTTCACACCACCGAGAACATTCCACACTATTCCTTTTGCTCACTTCTACTGAAGTATTGCAGTATTCTCTCTTTGTGACCTATTTTTCTTGCGTACTTCGTTGAATTTGGTATTCTGCATTACATTGGTGCTTGTGAAGCTGTTGCGTTTATTATCTTTGATTGTAAGTACAATTTTAAATATTTATCTATTTATGTGTATTTTGATATTTATAAGCTTTGCGGAAATAATTATTTAACCATGTCTAAAGACGGTGAAGATAATAGTTCCTTCAGAGATTTGAAGGACACAAATGAAATTTTTTATATGGAAACAAAAAACGGCCAAAATGAATCAGTCAAAGTGGGAACTAACCCAAAGAGGGAGAATGGATTTACCAATGGAGACGAGCATCACATGACCAGTTCTAGTGAAGATTTAACTCAGACGGGTGAAAACAAACGGCAACGACCAACTCAGTCGAACAGTGTGCCTGCTCTTGGAATATCTCCACCAAACTTTGTTTCCTTCGAGGAGATTATGAAGACTGCAAACGATATGAGCAGGATGGCTTTGGTCAACGAGATTGTTCTTAACAAGGAATTTAAGCTCGAAAAGAAAGAGGACTCAAATGCTTTGGAGAAGGCAGTGCGCGAGAACATGCAGAAAGCTTTCTGGGACATACTCACAGAGCAGTTGAACGAGTCGCCGCCGAACTATCGACAAGCCATCTCGTTGCTTAGCGAAATCAAGGAGACGATTCTGTTATTTCTTATGCCACAACACGTTCAATTAAAGAACGAAATCAACGAAATACTGGACATCGAACTGATTAAACAGCAAGCGGAAAATGGCATTTTTGAATTTCAACGTTATGCTCAATACGTTCTTTCGGTGTGTTCGCGACTCTGTTGTCCAGCTCGGGATGAAATGATTCGCAAGTTGACACAAACTACTGAACTCATCCCTCTCTTTAAGTACGTTCCCTTATATTTTGTTTTGTTTTATTTTTTGACGGTTATAATTCTTTGTTTCAGGGGAATATTCGAGTTGCTGGAAACAATGCGAATTGATTTTGCTAACTTTTACATCAAACAGTTTCGACCTCATATTCAGCTGGCTTCAGTCGAATATGAACGAGACAAATTTAAACAACTTTTGGATACTCATCAAAGCAAGTTTAGCGCACAAGTAAATTATTACTAAATGATTTATATTTTTGCAGAATATCAAATTGATGTACTTGAATTCACCAGTCAATGGCTGAAACGCAATTATGAAACATTGGACTTGTCACAGGAGAGCGACCTGAAAAACATTTTCAACAAAATACTATACGCTTCTTATATTGATCTTTTAAAATGCATTTCACCTTCTTTTAGTGGCTATCGTCTCAAAGGCAGTGAAAGCGACTCTAAGGAAACTCCAGTTGAAGATGATTACCCTGAAACGCTTCTTCTGATTCGCAATCGAATTGATACCATTCGAGAGAAGGTATTCAAAGTCACTTTTATCAGTAGCGTTTTTGTGGTCACTTTTGCTGCTATTGGAGAACCACTGCAGTCAATCAAGGAATTCCGAATGGAATTGAAACGGCAGTTGGATGTCATAATTAGTCCTACTGATGAGAAACCTTTGCGACTGCAACATAGCAGTCCGGATGAGTTGAAGTCTATTCTTACTGATGTTTCTCTTCAAGTAATGAAATCCATTGAACAGGCCCTTGAGAAATATCATGTTGGACCAACTGGTGAAGTCAAAAATTTGGACGAGAAGAAATTGGAATCACTTAAATACCAAATCAACGAATTGGCCTCAACAACCAACCGAATTCGATCAGTTATGGAGCGGCGCATCTTAGAATTCATCGAAAGAGTTATTTCCTCGTCAACAGCTGTACCAATTCAAGTCCCAAGTGGACTTAGTAGTTTCGCTTCTGAGTTGACTGCAATTGCTGGAGACTTCACTAGACTCGTGGCATACAATCGAGCAGTCTACTCGCCCTATTATACAAAAATTATCGCAGAAATCACTTCTCCAACACATTATATTTCTCCCAATGACTTGAAGGAAATCGAGAAAACATTGTTTGACTAGTCTCATTGCAATCATTTCAATTATTTCAATTATTTCAATCAATACAAAACACAATATTTTGAAAGTAATGAATTTTATTTTGTCCCAATTAATAAGGCAATTTGGGATGTGCTCAGAGAAAGGAAATCACTTTAGAGTGATTTTTCGATCTTGATCAGTTCGAGAATGCCTTCTTGCATCTCCTTGAGTGCTTCAAACTCGGTCAATCCGAGGCGTCGTTTGTTGCTGACATCGAAGATGCCACTGGAAGAGTCCGAGTGCTCTCCAGAATCACCGCGTATTTGCAGCTTGAACTTCTCAGCGACCTCGTCCAGCTTGGCTTTGTTGGCCGCCAACTTGGGCAGTATGATGTGCACACTAGCCCGAATAGTGGTGCCAAGGTTGGTCGGGCAGAAGGTGAGGAAGCCCAAGTGATCGCTTCTGTTGAACTCGATCTTCGAAGAGAGGTAACTCAGACCTTTGAGCATTCTGGCGTAGACGGTCTTGAGGTTTCCACCTTCCTGCATGCTGATGATGCGAATGTGGTCCTCCTCGTTGATCCAGACGCAAAATGTTTTGGTGAGGTTGATAAAGATGCCTCGTCCAGTTGGCCAGAATCGACACGCGTTGGCGGACTGCAAAAATCGATCGCCTTCTTTGAACAAATAATGCAGGTCGATCAGTTTCTGCTGTTTGGTCTTGTCCATCCCAGTCAGGGCATAGTAGATACCATGCAATTCGCCCGAGGCAGACTCCAGAGCAGACTTGACCTTTTCTTCGAGCTCCTTGTAGTTGGGCTCGGTCATACACGGGTTGAACTGAAAACCTGAGAACAAATGAATGAAACATAATGAATCGTCAATCGAAGCTAAGATTTGTACCTTTCAGACTGCGACCGCAACGCACTCGAGTAGATATGATAAACTCGCTGGTTGGATCCAGGTTTACAAGCGTGTCCGGGTTGCCAAAGTCCGACGGAGGATGAGTGTCTGTGGCCTTGAAGCCGAAGTGGTATTCCTCAATGATCGGGTTGAACAAGCCATCGAACATCGCGTAGGAATCCGCGTCGGGTGAGTAAGCGCCAATGCCACTGTCGAGGTTTTCAAAACCAGATTGGACTACGTCCAATAGAGTGGCGCCCATGCTTGTCTTCTTGGCTGAGGATAAGGATAAAATTAGTCTTTCGCGAGTTTTCAAGTGGTCACTTACTTTTGAGGGCTTCAAACACCTCCTTGGTCAAGTACTTCTTGAGCAATGACTTGCAATCGGCGGCTCCTTGGATTTTAGTGAACCCAGCCTCGAGCTTGTCCATCACTTCTTTGGAAACTTCACCCATTTCTTATGATGGCCGGTTAGATAGCTTGTAGAGACGATTGGGCAAGGCTAGTCAAAGAACTAAACAAACAAATCAAACTGACTGCTATCGCGACACTGGGTTCCAAATAGCGCCATTCGAGTATTGTCCTAATTCAATTTCTGTTCCAATATTAGAAAAACCAAGTTCTCACTTTGATTTTAAAATTTCAATATTTAATTGATTACTGTCCACCAGATGGCACTCAACATTTAAATTAGTCACTTAAAATCTGATGAAATTTTGTGATAGATTATCAATAAATAATTTTAAAAACATTAAGTAATGTTTCGAATTAAGATTTATTAGTTGTTGACTATGTTTGGCACAGTGAGTAAAGTGCAACGGTACAATTGGAGTACAAACAAAAATGACTATTTCAATTGTCAAGGTAAAAGATCACATTTGGACAGAACTGAGTACACCACTATGTACATTATGCGACTGAGAGTGAGAATGTACAGTGATAGACTATCTACAGACATTTACAGAGTGGACATATGTACAGACATTTACATGATATGTTCTACTCGTAACAAACAATGCAATTCATTACTGAGGTAATACGCGGACAAATTCAGTTAGTGCATGTACAGAATCAATGGCTACTTTCATCGGTGGTCACTTTCACACAAGTCCAAGGCAGGTCTGCTGTTTCGTTTTTTGCTTTGTACTTTGTTCTTTACGAATTGGTCATGAATGCTTAGTTCGTTTCTTCTGCCGTTGTGTTGATAAGGACTGTTCGTGTGGCCAAAGTCATTGGACAAACTCATGTTGTACCGAACGGGAAATTCATGACGCGGTTTGCCTCTACTGTCGGTGTTGAAATTGTTCAGTGGCAATTTGCACAATTCCTCTGAGACCAAGTAGTGGTTCACTTCATTTGATAAGTCATCGTTACGATGGTTGACTGGAGATGACTCGAAGCTGACGCCATCGATTGGATTCAGAATTATTCGAGGCGAAGATGAACCGTTTGATGAGAAGGTGGAGAGCTTGTTGTCTTTATACTCGAAAAAAGCTCGGCCAGGATCGGGGTGGATCGAGTACTTGGTGGGGACAATATTTCGTTGATTCTTCTTGAACTCATGGGATATTGAATTTCTTTCAAAATCCTAAAATAAACAATTAATGTAAATATAAGCTTGTTATATATTGCTTAATACAACTTACACTCAAATTATCCTCGTACTCCAATGACGAATTATGTTTGTCTGCTGCTGTGTCATTGGCAGTTTCATAATCGTTATTGCCCATTTGGCTGATCACGCGTTGAGGCAAATTGTTCAATTGAATATTGCTTGAGATGTCGAGGTCTTGTTCGTACAAAGTAGCCTGGTTCACCCTTTGAAGGTAATTGGCCCGATTTATACTACTCGGCACGTTGGTAATGCATCCGTTACTATAGTTTTGTTTTCGCTCGTTAAGCAAACTCTCAGAGGCCAAGTCGTCGTTGGCTCCAAGGAAAGTGGCCCTAGAGTGGTTGTAGCTTGCACGGGAACTGTTGCTACTGCTGTTTGTTTTCTCGATCAAAGGTGTCATCGCGTAAGGCACGAGTGTGATCTTTTCTTGGTTCTCACCATAGCTCTTGAGATCATTCACCTCAGCATACTCGTTATTGTCTGGGAAACTGGAATACTTGGAACTTGTACTGTCATATTTAACAAAATTGTCACTATAATTCTCGTTCAAACTATTGGCTTTCTCGTAAGTGGATTTGTTGGTCTTCCTGTGAGTGTATATGAATACTATTTTGACCAGAATCGTTAGCAAAATTATGAGAATTAACACAATAAAGACGAAGAACCAGATCTGATTGAAAGGATAGCCGTGCTGGTATGAGGGCTGCAAGTGTATGTCTTCGAATGAGTTTCGAAGTGCAGACTCCATGTTGAGGTAGACAGGCGGACTGAATGGACCATTGCCGATCGTGGTAAAGGCCAAGGCACGAATTGAGTAAAATGAGCCCAGGGAAAGGTTGTACAGGATAATGGAGTTGTATGATGCATCGACAGTGAGGTTGGCATACAACAATGTGTTGTTCTCGTAGATCTGCAAGTGGTATCCCATCAGATGACCGTTTTGGTTCTCCTCAGAGGGGGGCGTCCATTCCACAAGTGCACAGCTTATGTTCACAGCCTTGACAGTAATCGAGAGGGGCGGAGACGACGGAACGTCTTCGTATGTCTTAACTGTCAATGTATTGCTCGGTTTGCCTTCGATGTTCTTGAAGAATGGAACAATAAAGAACTGATACTTTGCAAATTTTCTCAGATCGGTCAAGATATATGATGGTGTACTGCCACCGAACACTGTGACCATATTGAACTTATTGCTTTGCAGTTCGTTGCGAATGTTTTGGTAGCGAATGTAATAACCATCGACCAGTTCCGCATTGCCCACAACCGTCCAGACCAACTTGACTGACACTGAACTTATGGTGCGAATGTCTCTCAACTTGATGTTCACATCATTGAGCCAGGAACGAGCTTGATTGATATCGACATCAGCCATCGTGTGAGAGTTGAACGGATCCAATGTTTGCATTTCGTCAGACACCGAACTGGGATATCCAATGCCGTGCTTGTTCTCTGCCCGCACTACAAACATATATCGAGTGTTCGGCCTTAAGTTGCGCACGGTGATGATGTCTGCATGAATTCGTCTCGCAACTTCGACCCAACCACTCTTGATGTCAGGACTGTAGTACTCAAGCATGGAACCCAAGTGGTGAGAGGCACCACTGCTGCCAAATCGTTCCCACATTATCGTGAGCGTGGTCTCCGTGGCGTTGACTACTACAGGTTTGGATGGGGGCTCGGGGAAGGTTGACGGGTCAGGCATTTTGTGGAAGTTTATATTTGGGTTACGGGGAGATTCTACCAGAAGTCTTGAATTCCAGGTAGTCATGCCACTAGCACTTGAAGCAACACAGGTATATGTGCCGGTGTCACTTTGATGGATGTCTACAAAAATTATGGTATTATATATCAGATTGTCTTATAAAATTCAATGGATGCTCACTTTGAATTTGAAGAGAGTTGAAGGTGACTGTGAAATGAGTGTCGTTGTGGAGTGGCTTTTGGTTGAAGAACCATTTAATTGTTGCTTGTGGAAAGCCAGTGGCTTCACATGGCAAGAATGCTTTTGTCAATTCTGGCAGGGTTTGGTTGGCAGCACCGAGTCGAATGATTGGGGGAGGCACTTCGTTCAACACCACCACAGAAAGGAAGGCCCGAGTTATGGCAGATCCGACTCGAGACACAGCAGAACAGATATAGAAGCCTTGGTCTTCTTTTTCGACATTCGAAATGCTCAAAGTACCATCATTTGATACGCCAAATTTGCCGTAAGTGTTACCGGGAAACATGAGCACTTGGGTGCCTTCCTTGGACCAGAAGTAAACGGGTTGAGGGTTGCCCGTGACGAGACATTCCATTTTGGCGACGTTACTGGCAGTGACCTGAACACTCTTCGGAGTGGTCACAAAACTGGGAAGTGCTGTGTACAAAGGCAATTGATTAGCGCAATCGATCAGCACACCAAGGGACTTACAATTTACTGCCAAACTGGCCGAGGAGGCCATTTGCCCCGCAGAGTTTTCCACTTCGCAAACGTAAGTCTACAACAAGAGTGATTAGCATCCTGTCTGGCACTGTGGACTGGACTGTCCACCGAGTGTCTAGGCACACTTTAGCACACATACCCCTTCGTCCGATGGCCGAACGTGCGTTATTCGAAGTGCCTTGTCCTCGAGTATTTGTGACCTGATAAGTTCGATTAGTGCCTGCCAGCAACCATCAAGTGGACATACCTCGCGTTTAGCATCTTTCCGTCCTCCCTCTTCCAAGTGATGGTCGGGACAGGATCACCGCCGACTTTGCACTGGAAAACGATATCTTCACCAGACATGGCAGTGACATCCTCGGGCGCTCGGATGAAATATGGCTTCACTGCAACATGAACAGCGGTAATTAGCACTTGGGTGAAGCCTCGCTATTTAGTACTCACCTAGGACTTTGAGGATGGCAGGTGGCGATTCACGGGTGCCGAGCATATTCTGCGCCACACATCGGTATTGACCGTGGTCGCGCTGGGTGACGGCGCTGATTACGAGGTTGTGGCCATTGAGCTTGAAGCGACCATTGCTAAGGTCAATTCGGTGCTCGTTGTGAATCCACGAGACCACCGGCTCAGGGTGGCCTCGCGGAGGAATGCATTCAAACACCGCGGTCTCCCCAACAGCGGCACGAGTGTTCTCGGGCATAAGGCGAAATTCTTCGCGCAGTACTGTAACGAATGCAATAATTAGTGAGCAATTATCGTTTAGAGACAGACCAGTGAGCCCACAGCCTACTGCGTGTCCGCGGCAGGCCAATATGGACAATATTAATAAGCACCCAATGAAATATGATCTCGTCTAAGGTGGTAATTGCCATTTGCAGTGCCCCATGAATAAATGCCATATATGCCACAATGCACTTGTTAGTCAGTAATGGGTGAGGGAAAGTGGCACTTTAAACTAGACCATCGTTGCTTATTAGCATTGACATTAATTGGCCTCACTCAAAATGAAACTGCATGAATATTGTCGCCAGTTCACTCAAAGGCGCCTGGACTTGTAGTATGCTACGACTGTCACATTCAACAATAATTATGATTCTTTTTAATCATCTCAAGTGCGATTAAAATAAAGCACTATGCAAATTGTCATTGTCACTTGTTCTTTAATAATAGCTTACAAGTAACCAGAATCGAGTGAGTTGTCTGCCAAAACAGAGTGCCAGTGATAGTTTAGTTGGTAACTGACCCAGACACGTCAATGCAAGTACTAGTCTATATGATCATATATGTGCGATCAATTTGTCTGTCGGACGAATGTACAGCTATACAAGTACACCAGTGTTACACAAGTCAAACAAGTCAATATGTCGGTAATTTGGTTAATGGCAAATATCAATAATACCGCTAAGTGTCCATGTCTTGATTTATTTATTCTGTGTGTGTCTAATTTGTTTCTAATGACAAGTCGCGATAGAAACCTCATAGTGTACCTCTTGCCACTTAAGCGCAGTTTGTCGCGTAAAATTCTGCTCGATCGATGGGCCAAGTAGCAATGTAAATCCAATAGACAAACACTAGACTGTGGAGAGCAAGTCGCCCTCGCCATGATAACGAGTGACAATCGCAGGTTGGCCACTGGCAACTGTGTGCAAACAAACTATCAGCCAAAGCAATGAGCAGTGTGTCTTTGCAGATTATGCAAAAATGAACGACACAGCGTCGATCAATGGCGATGGTGATGAGCCGCAATATCGACCACAGTGCCATATGTGCCTTATCGTCCCTGGTCGGTCTCTGGTCGTCTCTGGTCTGACCAACGATGATGTATTGCCGCACCAGACATATTGGCGTGTAATGTAAATACACTTAAGACTTGTCTGACATCATGTCAGATAGAAATGTTGCTTTTGCCTGTACAAGACAAACAAACACTTGTTTCGCTTGTTCTGTTTGCATCAAATATTTCACAAATTCGAAACACTCCTCGATGGCTAATTGCGGCACTTATGGCCAAAGCATCACTGTCGGCATGCAGCCAATCGACTCAAAATAGACATCACCAAATTCCGCAAATGGCACCAATCGGCACTTTGATATGGAGAAGTGCTCGACCACGAACCGGCCAAACCAAGGTATTCGTCATCGAATGCTCAATTAATGCGTTAATCGAGCCCAAAGTGGAACACCTTGAGAGGCATCTCACTAATGAACTACACTCGACGCTGTTCTGCTGCAAATTAGCGAGTCTGACCAATGCACTAACGAGACCAGTGATGCCCATTATTGATGCTCCACAGAACCATTCATAATGTTAGTAATATCCGTAATTACACAGGCAATAACTCAGCTCCAATCGAGTGCTTAATAGTGGCACATCTATCCGTCCATTTGTCCATAGAGAGCATACTATTCGACCATTCCACCAGTTCCGCGTCCAATTGGATGAGCAATTTGTTTGCATTGCCAGGGCAGAACAAAGTACCGAACGACAGGGCGATCGAAGCAAACAACTCGGTGGGTCGCATGCAGAGAGCATTGTTTGAAGGCAACCATCGGTGTGGGGCCCATACGTAATGCGTGATGTAAAGTGTCTGTGTGAACGATCAAATGACGACGACAACACCTCAAGTGCAATGTACACCTACGCAATTGATTCCATTTAAATGGCTCCAGTGGATGCGATGGATGCAATCACAGCCCTGTCGACGTCTGTGTGACCAGTCGACTGGTCTCCCTCACAATGGAGAACGCGTTAATTGAGTGAATTAACATTGCCACTGCCTTGGTCGTTCTTTCCAGTGCCTTTGGTGTGCCTTTCGCGCCGAACACAAGTAACAAATTAATTCGTCAGGACAACTTGCCTTGGCGCCAACAAAGCAACCACAATGAGACCATTTGCCAACGGTTCAATGTAAACAAGACAAGACTGCTAGAGTGAGCTGCGGTCTGATGGATTAGTTGTGATTTAGAGGCAATGAAATTAGCTTTGAACAAAGAAACCGATCGCCAGAATATTCCGAGACGAGTGAATCGAGGCATAGAGCATGTAAGACTCGTCAGTGAAGAGGCCTAATGAACAGCCAGTTGATCGGCATTGGCAAAACAAATAAACGATGGCCATGCCTCGGTTGGTAATCGAGAGCAACGATTAAACCAGAAATAGACGCCAATTCAGTGAAACACAATGAATGCTATCGAATCCAGTCGAATTAACCAACAGCCAAAACAAAGACACTCTTTGAGGTGTTGGCAATCGAGCCATGCAGGACAGCGAAATCCTGTCCCATCCTGGGATATCTTGCCGACGGTGATCACTGATGAGCACTCTTGTTTGCTTCATAATTTGCTCTATTAGGCCTGGTCCGTTCTGTCGAGTGCCGTCGAATTAGCCACGAGTGAAACCGAACACTGTGCACACGGTAATATGCAGCACAGTACCTAAGCAGAGTAGTAATTGCATTTCTCCAATCTTGCCTCATCTTCACGTCTTCATATGGATCGATTGTGCAGCATTAGGCAAAGGACGGAGATGGGACTTAGGAGAAATCTTAATTAAAGTAGAATTAATTTTGGTCACCCAGAACGGCAACATCCTAAGAGATCGAACACTCGTTCGCGGGCCAATTGGCAACCACAATTAGAGTGACTGCGGACGGCACCGTCTCCCTGGGCAGATATCCTGCATTAATGCTGCTCGACACTAAGCAATGAGCCACTTGTCCAGTATTGAACATATTTCCACAATAAATTGGCTTGATTATGTGCAATAAATGCAATGAATGCAATGAATGGCATACATTTACTGCACTGTACTCCCTGCACCCTCTATATCCATGATTGCAATAGTACATTGTTGGTGCACTGTGAACTCTCAATACCGATAATTGCATCATCGATTACAGGGCACCGGTGACAAGTTTGTAAATTCAATTTAATTCTATTAACTCTCGGTGAGGATTGGTGGTGGGCAAGAGCTACTCCAGCTTGGTCCATATTTGCCACTGTGAGCCATTCTGATAGAGGACGGCAGATTTCAAATATTGCCAAAATAGATCGCGCCGAGCAAGGCACTTGGGCACTTGTTAGTGCTCTTGCTCCATTGGCAGATGAAATGAAGCAAATAAAATGGATAATAGCTAATAGTTTCCATTTGGGAAATAGATTGCGCTGTGGTGCAGTACGGGCTAAATAAATAAATATAAAATCGATTCGCCACCAAATGGAAACGGAGAAGAACAATTCGATCCAAATAGGTTATAATAACATTACAATGACTGCACCTAATGACACATCGATAGCGCTAATAACGGCAAGGTTGCCTTCACTGGCGCCCAAAACAAGCTTATCTTGCCCGTCATTGGACGCTATCTAGATAATGGACCAATCGATGCCCAACGAATGTTCCACTCGGTCAATCGAGCCAGTGAAGCACCCCGAGAGCGGTGCAACAAAACACACCAATTTCCCTCTGTGCACCCACTGTGTTGCCACCAGTCAAGGCAACCCAATCTGAAGCGAGTCAAATTGGCGGAATTGAGATGTGCACGAGTGACAGTGACACGACTGTTCTCTAATGTGCTGCGAGTAATTTCCACCGATTGCTTAAAGTGAAACAATCGAATGGTTCGAGTGTCACGCGGAGCAAGCAAATAGATTTATTACATGGCTAATTAATTAGAGAAAGTGGCTATTTGTCTATACCCAAATGGAATAATTAATTCTGCTCAGTGCAGCAGCAGCAGCCGTCCTTAATAGTTCTGCCCGACACAATGCATAATTACGGGCAAATAAATGAAGAAATTGTCCTTTATAAATGGCGCCCATCAATATAAATGGTACCGATGGTAATGTTGTTGTGCACGGTGGAGTGTGTGCCAACTTCGGTGTGCATCGTGTGTCAAGTGGCAAATTAAATACAAACCGAACACGAATAAGGCGAGTCCGGCAAGGCGACAAAAGACAAAGCACAGCGCCCGTTGACGGTGAAGAATTACAGTTTGATAGAATGAGCGGCGCCTTTAGAGTACTGGTCGGCAGGCAGGCAGGGAATGGTGCCACAATGAATGAACTGAACACAGTGAATACATTGATTGCACACAGTGACACTTTCAATTTACAGATTAATGTCTCACTCGGTGCGACATCACTCAGCCCGAACTGACTTGCCTCAGTGCGGTGAGGCCAATTTGAACTTTATCTAACATAATTTGAGTGTCTAGAAGAGGGCCACCGCAGATAAGTCCAGAGATGACTGGAACGGATGAAGTTGCGCACTCGGATATGTTCATTACACGCTCCACTCGGACAAACAGATCGTTTATTAGCTTTGCAAATTGACGTCGGTCCAGTGTGGGCACTGGGACGTGTCTCAAGAAAGCCCTTAATGAAAGGCAACCAGGCACATTCTTTGACATTGTCAGCACAGCAAACAAAGTCAATTGGGCTAACGCGTTGCGATTGGTCTGTTTGGATGGTTGGCCACTCGCAATCGAAGCAATCAATGTCGACTCGACAGTGTCGTAATTTGCAAAGTAAAGATTGTCGATTAATTAATTAGTGCAATAAAGCGACCGTCCGGGACTATATAGTCGGACAGGGAGCAAAGTGTAGCGCAATTCTCGGGAGTAATGAGCGGATAATAATGGAAATAATAACAACAATACAGAGAGACAGTGAATGGCGTCATCAATATTGAATGGCGCCCGTTAACACTAACTACTCACTCCTTTGACACTGCTAATTGGCGTTGAGCTAATTAAATATTGACTGCTTCATTTATCGACACTTACACTCAGCTCGGTCAATTCAATTCCTTAGGCTCAACACAATCGCACAATCACACACAACCACTGCAGTGGCACTTTATTTGGCCATACCAAACTTGGCGCGCAATTCAAATGAGTCAGACTGGTTGTGTTTTATGATGATTTGTCACTTTCCACTGGCAGGATTAACACAAATGCTTGTCTTGCAATTTTGCCACAATTCGGCGTGCAAAGGCACTATTCGGACTATAAAACCAATTATTGGCGAGCAAAGTTTAAATTCGGCAAAGTTTGCACAGCTAATGCAGGAGCACTAATCCCCAAAGACGAGCCATCGACATTACTCGACGATAATTCGGACCATTAATGACCCTGCCTGGTGGTGCGGCTCTGGCCATTGCCTCAACTTAACTCAGTGGCAACAGACTTTATTTATTTGGTCGCAATTTGGACCGAACTAATATTTTATGTTAATTTCGATTCACTAGACAGCAGCAAAACAAAGCACCGAGCAGAGCAGTAATTTTGTGTAAACTATCACATATTTGCATACGATCCTGACCAATTCGATTAGTACCAAACAGAGTCTAGTTGGATCGTTCTCTGGTGAAATGACTCCTTGTGGACTGATGTACAGACTCACCAGAGGACAGACTCGCTACTGACTACTGACTTATCACCACTGACTACCGTTCTGAGAGAAAATGTTATTTGATGCAAGATGGCTACTGGCACACTTGTTAGACGTGTCCGACGTGTCTGACTGCGTCCATTTACATAATTTGCATCTTTGGCCCAACTGTCAGTCAGTGGAGCAATCAATTGGGACACCGGCGCTAGTGTTAGCACTGTTAATTGACAGATGTTGGCTTGGCTGTGTTGTGTTCTAATTAAATATTAATTAAACATACACCAGACAAAGGCAATGTCAGTGCAGGACCAGTGAATCGATTCGGCATGATGTCTGTGGAGAATAAACATTTCAATCAACTCGTCAGCTTGAAGTGCACCAGTAAGACATCAAATGAGCACTAATGGACGATAAGGCTTGTCCATTGGAGCATCTCAGCGAACGCACTCAGCACTCACTGCCCACAATGAGATGTCGCTTGTGCATTTGGCTCACGTCTCAGATTCCATCGAAAGCAATTGTTCGTCTCACTTGGCAATAAAGATCCTCACTTGACGCCCTCCGAGAGACGCAATCAAAATTAAACTGACGAGGTTAATCAGAGTAGTGAGTGAGTTGTTGCACAGTGGCGGCACTCAAATCAGCAGAATACATCGAAGGCAATCAATCAAGAATGCTCTGTAATTATTGCAGAATGGCCTGGTCAGTCCTGGTGGCAATATAAATTTGCCTTAATTAGATCGACACACTTGTATCGATTAGCCAGCAAGTGGACCAATCGATTGGAGGTTTCGCTCCAAGTCGGTCGAATTTCGTGGAAACGGTCAAGGGGCCATTCGAGACATGCAATTATCGAGTGGCTCCCTCGACGGACCACGTATGAATATTGATTAATCGCACTGCTAATTATCGCTTGCTTCATGTACTCACAGGCCACTTCAAGCGTTGCATTGCGACTTTTAGCTTTGCCGACTTCGTTCCTAGCAAGGCAGTAGTAGGTGCCTATATCGCCTGTATCGCCTTTTTTAGAGATGACGTGAAGAAAGACGAGCGAATTGTCCAACACCATTCGATTTGGAGTGGTGTACACTTTCTCGTTATCCTTGTACCTAGGGCATGAATCAATGAGTTAACTGTCTGGTGAGAAAGCGGAGCTCGAGTTACCATTCAATTTTCGGCGGCGGGTTTCCATCTGCTTTGCATTCTAATTTGGCAGGCTCGTGCTTCTTGACAATCACGCTGGCTGGATGTTCCTTGATTCGAGGTGGACGCAATTGCTGCTGGCCTAAATGGGCAGAAAGTGGACATAATTAATAAACGGTTATGGAGGTAATTGCTGCCACCAAAAGGTGAACAGCCCTATGTGAGTCATTAAGTCATTGGCCAATAGTCTCGATCGAATTTTTAATTAACGCCTAGATTATCGATCGAGCCATAAACGGCAATCAATATATTAGGACATCTGGGAAAAATGCATTAATTACTGCCCGATTGTGCAGATCCAGATCGGACGGTCACTCACTGGGCAGACAATCAGCTAGTGAGCCAGCAAAGAGTTGAATCAAGTGCCTTTCGAAGTGGACCATTCGAGGGACGACGGGGGGTCGTGTAATGAACAGGCCAGCCAAAAGGCAAGTGACACGGTGCGACTCGGGTGAGTTATGGCCCGATTCGTGGTGCGAACGCAGCTCATTCCATTGTTCGCTGCAGAATTGCAACAGCTCAAACAATGCACCCGCTCAGGTCATAATCGAGCCAATAATGACAACAAATGCTCACAATGGCCTCAGAGATTTCCATGCCGCTGCACAAAGAACCACTTTCCCAGACTCGACCAAAGGTCACACACCGAACTGGACCCAATTGCTCTAATCCAAATGAAAAGTGTTTCAATCAGTGCAGCCCAGTGAAGTCTATTGAGTGAACCGTCTAGGTCGACTCGAGTGGGAACGAGCCAAATTCGACTAGTTTGGTGCAATAAGCAGAATTAGCCGAGTGGAGATCGATGTGCCAGCGAGCAATTAGAGTAATAGGATAACGAGTTCGCTTGAAATAGTGCAGACCTTGAGTCACTTGGCAGTCGGTTGGCCAAGAGAAATGAAAAATGAATTCATGCCACAACCTGTCTTCCTGTCTGGCCATTGTTAGAAGATGCTCTTGCCTGCCACCAACAGACCAACAAGCTATCTTATCGGTCGAGAGAAAGGATTTGCCTAAATAGCAGCAGTAGACCAAGCCAGACACCTCACCCAAAACAAATTGGTTCTTTATCACAAAGTGGAGAACAATTCAATTAGTGACTTTAAAGCTATCAAATATTAATAAACCAACAGACTACGTGTAGGCTTAATGCGATAGGGTGGTAGTAAACAAATACAATCAGACATAATTCGTATCGTCTAGGCCTGGCCACAATCAAATTAGAAGATTAGAAGTTTGAGTTTGCAACTTCAACTTGCGAGAAGTGAAACCGAACCGATTGCCGGTTGACAGTTCCCTGTCCTTTATTGTAAAAGAATGCCTTGTCAGTGGCCATCGATCGATGCTAATTCCCAAGTCTGGTGGCGCACTTGACAGTTTGGATCAGTGGCAGGAGCTTTGTTTCGGCAATAAAAAGTAGACGCCATTGAAGTGACCACTCTCACTGGGCCATTACTAGTTGGTAAATCGAATTAAACTGCCACCAAATCGGTCAAAACAAGCCTCTACCGAAAGAACTGTTGGCCCAGTAGAATTGGCCATAACTAGAAGTAATCCAAAGGCAATAGAAACAATAAAAGTGTCAAACCACGATTTATCCGGCGGCATCTTGGCCAGTGCAATTGTGTCCGTTTTGGCAAGTGATGTTACAGCTGTCATAAGTACACTACTCGGTTGAGACGTCACTTTATTAACACCACTCGAATTGTGCCATCCCTGACCGATAAGCGCAATGCCCATTTCCAATAATGCGAGGTGCACTTTAAATTGGCTATTGGCAGACCGAGCCAAACAGAGAAGTCAGCACCGTCAATTGGATTGCAATGCGAGCACGAGCACCTAAATCAAAGCGGCATTAGCATTGCCGTGTGCTCAGAACGCCCGCTGACGAATGCAGCCAGATTGGGACTAACAATGTAACGGTTGGAGGCGAGACAACGGTGAAGTGAGACTCGGCTAGGCCGCAAGTGCACTTGTGCCCAGCGAATGGTTGTCAAGCGGAACTGTCGCTCGCCAGTTGGTTGCTGGCTGATGTGTGCGGGGGAACAGTTTGCCTGTCTCATTAGGCCAATATCGATCACAGGGCATAAATCAATGGAACACGAATGCAAATGCAATCGATATTGCAGTGACTCCAACTGGCAGGTTCACTCGCAAGGCACAGCAAGGCAATTAAAGCAATAACCCAATTGGCGCACTGTTTATGTCCAACAGAGGACGAGCCAAAATTAGAAGGAATCCAATTCAAAGTAACCAAGCAATGGAGAGGCAAAAGTGGCAAGCAGCACGAATGGCAGTTCAATTAATCATAAATCAATGGACTGGTACAATAGATCACCGAGTGGTGTTCGGCTTGCTGTGACCAAACTGTCTTGATTGCTCACAAGCGAACTTGCCTCGGTCTAAGACGGCAAATCGAAGTGCGACTGAATGGAGCAAGAAGACGACTGACAAACTGCAAATTATGTTGTCAGTTCAATATTTGGTCGTAATGTAAACAAGCTCACTTGTGAGCCTGAATGTGCTCTTGACTCCAATGTCGGCCAATTGGTTCGAATTGTTGCAATGGTGGACGTATCCACTCGAGCTTCTAATAGCGCTCTTTGCTGGGCACATGTTTCCGTTCGCAGATTAACAAACCTAAATAGCGCTCAATGGAACCTACTTTGCGGCGATGCATCATCCTAAATGCCTCTTCCGACCAAAGATGGCCACCGATTGGCCAACTGGCACCGAGTCAGGTCCGTTCTGGCCAACGTTTGTCAGCTCGGAGGATACACAACTTGCGTTGACATGTGTTAATTTGATTTCGATTAATTCTAAATCGCCGACATATTTGCATGTTTGCATATCGGACTATATCGAGCCAGACAGCAATTAAGGCGTGAATGTAATTAAACGATTACCGGCAAGGACAAGTCCATTCATTAGCGCCGATATCGTTTGCATCAATCTGAGGATAAATAAACTTGTGTGCTCTGTTTGCTCTCGAGATAAGTTGCATACGGCACCGAGTGCACTCTCGATCTTTACTACCATCAAACGATGAATGTTGCTGTGAGCAAACAGATCGATACGTTCGATATCGATTCGGTCTGGCTTGATCTAATTTAATTACAATCTGCCTTCGATGCAGATGCTAACCATCAGTCGGAAGGCTTCCAAAGTCGTAAATGACCTCGCAGTGTCGCCAACTGGGACATCCACTGGCCATTGGCCATGGCTAAGAAGGACGCCTGGCCTGCACTCGACTTTGATGACCAATGGCCGAGGCACTGGTACCGCTGCACCGAAATGCACAACACTGTTTATTAGATTGGGAATTGGCCAGGCTAAGCAAAGGGTAATGTCAGTCCCAACGGGTTTGTGCGGCACACGTTTGTCTTATTGATTTGGCTGCCTAAACACCGAAATGGGGCGAACGAGGACGAGTCAGGAAGAAATGTCCGACCAGACCAGAACAGGCAAATAATTAAGCTGTGTGATAATCAAAATAAATTGATTCGAGTAATTGAGATAACACCTCACATTAAGCATTTGACTTGAGTAGATAAATTAGTCAGGCAGGAAGACAGTGCGAGACCTGTCTTCATTGCAGAATGCAACACTTCTAGGCCAACGATTTATCACGCTTTAAAGTTGTAGGACATGACTGGAGGATCACTTGCTCAGTGGCCAGAATCAGATTAGTCTTATCATGCTTGACAGCTGATTTGACTCGATTACTCCAAAAACGATGGCCTTTTACATCATTTACATGGATTGCGTTGACAAGACTGAGAAACAAGAGAACTCACTTGGTGAGTTATTGTGCCAGCCAAACCTGTCCGAGGGATTGTGTTACTTTGCACGGTGGATGGAGTAATTAGTTGCACCATTACTGGTATGATCGTTCACCAAGAAAACGAGAAGAAAATCTCGCACCAAGTCATGATTTGCATTGGAACGGGCTAATTAGCACCGGAGACCCCAACAGACGCCAATAGACGCATAAATTATGACAATCGGCGCTTAGGCAAATTAATTAAAGCTGCCACAGGCTTGGTAGGTGAATGGGTAATGTAGATGCAAGTGATGTTGAAGCCGTGGTGCCAGTGGCGCATCTCGTGTTTGTCCTCCAATTAAGTGATTCAAACGAGTGTTCGGTGTCTGTTTGCAGTGCCAATTAGCCCACGGATCGTCTGTCTGTCTGTCACCGAGAAGCAATCGCAACCGCAAAGCGAAGTAACGCCTTTGTTTAGCAGCGATATTCCTTGAGTAAAAAGGCCCATTCGAACGTCACCGAGCCCTATTTGATCAATTAGATTGAGTTCGCACTCGGCGGTGAGACAAGTCGAGCTTAAGAAGATAAGTTCCGGTCTTGAGTGTTCTCACTGGAACTTGCCCAACCGAGGTAAAATGAAGTGTGCTGGAGTGCGATCGTGCAAGGCCAAGTCCAATGACACCTTTATTGGCTCGGTCTGCCAATTTGCTTTATCAATCATTTGCAATGAAAGAAGAGCACTTTATAAATTAAATAGATGCGCCACTAGATCGGCCTCGATATGACAGACTGACAGGCCTGTCCTTATCGCAACACAGACTTATTGCCCTACGCTGACGGACGAGTTGGTCAGGACCGGTGCTGATCAAAATGAGATTCTCCGAGCTGAGCCATTCCTGCACAGACTCCACTTCACTCTCAATATTTAAAGTAGATGGCCATTTTAATGTGGATTCAATAATCAGAATCGCATTTGCTGGAATGTCGGACAATCGATGTCAATCGATCACGGAAAAATCAATATCACAGATGTGTAGCTAATTGTTTGTCTATTAATTTGGCCATTCGCTCGGTCCAAGAGTGCTCACACTAGTCAGCAATAGTTATATAATTGTAGCAATGCAAATGACGACTGGGACACGTTTGTTTGACAGAGCACTGACTCGGTGTGTTCAGCATCACTCAGTGCAGAGCAATAACTTTGCCTTAATGACAATTAGCAATGAAGTGCAACATATTGCTGGCAAGCTGACTGGCCATTCATTCCGGCGGACGGTTCTGTGGTGGTGCACAGATAGCCTCATAAATTAGTGCGTATCCTTTGGTGGCAGTGAGCAGTGTCTGAACACGGTCTGCACATCACATCAGCAGCAGCAGCAGTTGGCTTCTTGTTGTGCATGCACCAGAGCACTGATGGCACAATGGCACAATCGTATCTATTACATGCTCCAAACTGGCAGCTTGTAATTCGATCGGTGGCACTGATAGAGCAGAAGACACGACAAGACACGACCTGACAAGAGACACCCAGTCCACTGTCGACAAAGCGTACACGAGAACAAGCACACTTATTGACAAATACGATTAGAATTGAGTCGAGATCGAGTGGAGACACTTTGGCCGAGTGGCTTTCAATTAAATTTTACTATTTCCAAACATAACATAGCCCACGGTGCGGACGTAATTGAGTCGGCAAATGGACCCTTTGCGAATGCAGTCAGGCCAAGTCGGCATTGTCCAAGTCTTAATTAATCGATCGCAATTCAATTGGTTTGCATGGAGACATTGGTTACGTTTCACTGGAAGACCATTGCTTGGGCACAATCGAGTATGTGCCATCCGATTGAGTGGTTCGTTGTGCGACAGGAACGAGCAATTAAGTGCACATTAAATAATTATTTGCTTATTTTCGAATCACATTGAAATTATGCCCGGTAATAAAGTTTGGTCTGCCTGTGTCTTGTGCGCGTAACTCAATAATTTATCTCCAAATGACTGGCTGGCGAGTCAACATATGGAGTTCATAAATTAGGACTAATGGCGCGCTTGGTGGTGCTCGCTGGCTCGGTCTTCAGTGAACTTCACTGAAAGCACTAAAAGGACTGAAAGGGCCACACTTGTGACTTATTTAGGAGGCTAGAAAAACAAACAAACCACGCTGAGATCGAGTAACCAGTGCAGAATGGAGAATGGCAGAATGGGGCAATCAAAGACCACTGTCGGAATGGAGCGAGCATCATAATTAATCTCACTACTACAGTGACACTGCGCAGAATATATTTAGACTGGCAGATTAGACAGACGGAGATGCACTCGGACGAGCGAGGACGTGCCGCGACGAGATTCGCTCAATCCTTGCTGCCAACCAAGGAATATGTAACGATAGGGCCAGAGCCAATAAACGCCATCAAACGAGCCCGTTCATTCGTTCACTCGTCCATTCATCCAATCGCACTGCACAACCGAACGGCACAAAGCCTTTTAGACACGCTTCTGGTGTGGCGATGTTAATTAGACCAGCTAAGATATGAACGCAATTAAGCCATACTGATAAAAGAGGTTCTTGTTGTCTGGCTCGGAAGCTTTCACTGCTTCTTGACTGCTCCATCAGATTGGGTAAACATATTACTTGACACTGCTGGCAGTCACATCGATTCGGCGGCAGATTTTGCTGCGATATTGCCAGATTTAAAGGATTATGGCCAGGGCTAGTGGGCAATGGCGCTATTAGCCGCGGCACTGGAAATGGCACCGAGTGAGGCAATCGCATTCAATACTGACTGACTGAGTGCGTGTGCAGACCGAACACTGCACAGGCGATAAAACAAGAATATGCAAACAACTGAGTGACTATTTATCGTTCACTCCATAAAAGGCTCCATTGAGAGGCAATATAAATAGAAGCATAGCTTGATCCACGTTGTCTCAACCGTGCCTTGTCGAGGGTTCGATTTCCTGCAACAAGCTCGAGCCTTGTCTGTCCATGTCTTATCGATTCTGTAATCTCTCTCCTTATCTCGACATGGAGATAATTTAGTTCCAGTGGTGAGGATGAAAGGCGTTAAAGACTCAATGAATTGTACACTCAGGAATTGCGGCCTCGGCCAAGAAGTGTCGTGCACTGGCACTCACTTATCAGATACATCGTTCTAGCATTTCACAGTTGTAAATTCAATGCTAGCCAATGGATGAAAAGAGCAAACTCGATACATTAATTGATTCCATAGCATTGAGAGATGATTCTACTCGAGTGTTGATACTCAGAAAGATAAATTCCTCGATCGCCGATAAAGTGGTCAGGATTAGAAGTAAAAGATCGCTTCGATGTGAAATTCTTAATTGTGGGCAATTAAGTTAATTTTATGATGCTTCAATGCGGCACACCAGTCCGACCAGACAGACCAACCGCAGGAAACCGAGCAAAGTGAAGGTAAGTAAAGAAGTGCGCACTAAAATGATCGCCTCAGACCAAAGCGCACGCGGTCGCTAAGGAACTGGCCTCACTTGGAAACGACTCGTTTTATGGCGGTGCATCGTTCGTTACCACTCTACTCTACACACAACAATAAACCAGTCTATTTCAAGTGGACCAATGCATGCCATATAAAATATGAAACCATTCGAGTAAAAGACAGACAAGTCTCAACTTGGACCAAACATCTTGGAGAGCGTTTAATTGCCGTGCAGAGAAGTGATTGCTCGTGCTTGGCGTTATGGGAGTCGAGTGCAGTGCAGTCAATTATGCAAAAGTGCGATATGCACGAGGAGGCCAATGAATAACAACAAGCAATTCTATCGCCACTTGCTCCTCTCCGAGAGCAAAGAGCACATGAAAAATGGAGTTGCATCAGAGAGGGGCATAGAGCACCACACTGGACCAGGCTTAATCAAAGTGACTTGGTGCACTCGGTAGCGAACGTGACAGCAAACAAACAAACCAGCGGAGGACAGCCGACCGGCACCATCAACCGAGGCAACCATTATTTCATTATTCACCAGTTCATAGTGGCATTTGCGTTTGGAGAGGAGATAAATGGCTGATCGAATCAACAACAGTTTGGTGGCAAATTTCACAGCTCGTCGATGGCTCGAGATGGCCATCGCCAAGTGCCTTTCGCACTCATCACTTTTATCACATGTCCTCTTGATGACAGAATTATGCAAATTACCACAGATTCTTCGTCCGCGAGTGACAATCAAGCTCAATGGAAGCCAACAAGCACTAAACACCAACATTAGACACTTGCCACCTCACTGACACAAAGTGACCATTGAATTATTTAGGGCAACACACTAGTCAGTCTAGAAAGTGAGAGACTCACTCGCTCATTTTGGCAGGAATGAACAATGTTGCTATTTAGCAATCTAATTTGAATGCACCCGCTATAAATTACGTCTGATAAATTTGTCAGCAAGAGTGACAATCTGCAAAGCATGAGAAGATGCAATAAATAATAATGATTCGAACGATGACAATCGGTGTATCAGAATTGGTGGAAGTGCATGCACAGACAAGTGACCCGTTAGTAGACACTAGATGTCTAGGTGGAAGACCTTTTTCGGTATGTCTTTGAGTGGTTGTGAGTAGATAATGACACGGACGGCAAAGTCACAAGTTAAACATCGCGAATCAATGAGAAGAAGCCATAATTATTGGAGCGCTCGGTGAAAGGCATGATCACAATGGGAGCAGTGCAACCAGAGATGGCTGAGTAAATAGCGCTTTAAAGCCAATACGAACCAAATAGATCGATGTGAGCGTTCACATTACTTGATGGCTAAGCTTTTATATCTACAGCGAGTGTCCAGGCAGGCGAATCAAATCAAATAAGCTGCCAAACCGTGCGACGGCTGACAGAATTTAATTCGTGTAAATTAATGGCCAATACAGCGCCATTATCGACTCGGTCGGTGGCACTAAATTCATATCGATATGAATGTAAACACACCAGCAAGTATTTACACTCGGACGGCACTTCATTGGACGATATTTTACACTCGCTTTCACAGTTTGCCTCATCTAACTTTACGCTCGTCGGTCACCGACGGCAAGTGATGAGCAAACAGAGAAATGGAGAATGGACTGCAATGAAGGCTCAATTAATCGACTCCAAGTGGCCAATGGCAATCGGTCCTTTTTTACATCAAACCGTCAACAGTGATTTGATCAATTCGAAGCCAGTACAGTCGAGGTGGCAACCGAGTCCACAGAGGTCGCGGTAATGAAATGCACTCGCAAAGAAGTAATCAAGCAGCTCTAGGTGCCAAGAGATCGAATTGAGCAAATGGAGTAAAAGTGGCGAGTGCAAACACCGGCCAAGTGCACAGAGTGGCACAGCGCCGCACCGTACCGCACAATCGATGCTTTGAGCAATGTTTGTCTTCGTATGCTAATAACGCAGCGAACATTAGCCAAATGAGAACATCAACAACGATCTTGTAAGAAAGGCACTTTCACACGCAAGCACTGCCGTTCTGGTTGGCTCGATACGAGTGATTGCCACTGAGGGTGCACTAGCTCGTGTGTGGCTGCACTGGTGACTGTATCACGGCTAAATGCGAGAAGAGTAATACTAGACCAGCAGTAATATATTCGATTGGCGAGATTAGAATTTATTTACTGACTAGCGATGTTTGTCTTGCTTCGTTTGGTGGTGCGTGCACTTGCCTTACCGAAACGATTGTGAATGCAATCCAGGATGCAAGTTTCGTGCACGGTTACCGTTCTGCCGTGCTAACTCTGGTGCCACAAGCGAGAACGAGACAAATTGCCGGTATTGCTTGGTCTGTTCTGTCTCATATTCATCATGCCGGACAAGTTGGTGGGACAATTTGCAAATTCGATTAAGTCACTTAGCCAATTTAAAAAGCAAAGAAAACACGTAACGCAGTACCAATCATGCACGAGACGTGTGAGGGAATGGTAACATACGTTGGCCATTGCATTTGACTTGAATCAACATAAAACTGCACTGTCGCACTGATTGTCGTGATTTTGCCTGGTATGGTGGTTCGCTTGTTCCAATGGAAATTAATTAAACTATACAGGACCAAAGTCGGAAAGATCACCAAGCCAGCAGTGAAACCACCGGCGAAAGCACAGCAAGAGGCACTTCGGTCGGACAGGCAGCATATGTTGATGTAACGAAATTACGTCGAGTCCGCAGCGAGTGCACCAGCGCTCTCTTGCACTGCATCGAGCAGCACATTTAAAAACGTTTACATTTGGTGCAAAGTGCAATATTAAATTTCAAACACTAAATAATTCTGCTGTGTTTAGAAATAAACTTGCAAGACAAATCCGCTAAAGAAAGTTTACCGCGAAAACTGTGGCCTCTTTTGATAGTTGCCACTTGGTAAGCAATGGGAAAGTGCCAGCAAATGGCCACATTCGAATGCTCCGCAATGGCGAAACCCAATCCGAATAGTGGCACTGGTCCATTCTCGACGTAATAGGTTGTGGCAGGAGAGTCTTTAATTAATCACATTTGTGTTATTGTGGGCTCAATTCGATTCCACTTGGGTTACTTCTCCCATCAATGAACACCGGCCAAGAGGAAATGATGAGCACAAAAGCAAGAGTCAAACCAAATAGAACAGACCAAATTGGCACAATTGGAGGGCTAATTAAAAGATCACTCAAGGTTAATGGCACCAATCGATGCTGGCTAGAGCAATACTGCAAATGCTCAATAGACAATCGTTTTCCCCATTGACTATTGACAGTAGGCTCGGGTCTCGATAAGGCAGTGGCCATTTGTGGGCAATGGTACAACGGTTGACTGCGAGTGGTGGCACAGCAGCCGATCACTCGAGTCGGGCTGGAAAGATGAATTGGTGCACTGGGAGCTGCAGCAGGCAGATATTGTTTTAGAATTGGGCGCTATTATGGTGCCCACCGAGCCAAATATGCACCGGGAATACAAAGTGCCAGTCAGACACGGGCCTTACCATTTTGCGGTGTGCCATCGCTTTTCCCCTCGATCTAATTCCCGATCGGTGGCTGAATTCCATGCAATGCTTCACTGGCTGTCACTACGTGGCTGTGCCGTGTGCCTCCACTGTCTGAACCATCTCCACTGGGGTATTTATTGATTTGCCATATACGGCAGAAAGCATCGCTACTAATTTGCAGTGAGTGCAAATTGAATTATCACACTCGACAGTTTTCTCAATGAACAAGCTCGCTGACAACAAGATCGCTCTCCGCATGGCCCGGCAAGTATTCGAAATATTCGTTGTCAACTTTAGAAAACACGTGAAGCGAGAGCAAATCTAAATTCGAAACTAATTTGATCATTCAGTGGCACAGGGCACAGTGCACAAGGCCACCACAATGGCACCTAGGCACTAACTTGTGCCAATGACTTATCGCAGCTGGCAAGAGAGATTAACATGCTTGCAAGTGATTGTACTTAGTGCCTGCTATGATGCTCGCCAGTTATCGAGACTTGCAGAGAGGCTGCAAATGAGCACAAATCGAGACATAACGCCGATGGAAGCAGTTGTAATGAGATCAGGCACATGGGAATACACCAAACCTGCCACTAGGACTCATTCACTGATTGAACCAAAAACACTTGCCAGGACAACACTGTCCCTAGTGCGGCAAAATCATCCATTCCGTTGCACCAGTGGCTTGCTGTCTAACCAGCTGACCAGCACCTCAAGCTAAGACAAATCCTCTGCAAGGGCAATGTGGGTGGCAGTGTGACTGCAAATCGAATTAGCGCTTTAAAGGATCAAATCTAATTGAATAAAAACCGGCTCGTTCGAATAGAGCCAACTGGTCAGTTTGGAACAATGTAAACAGATCAGTCCACCATTGGACTCGATTGATTTATCCAGAAGCGTGTAATTAGAGGACAATTACTTATCTGGCGAACAGTCCATTTGTAATGGGCCAATGGTGTGCCGTATGCGTGCGAGAAGACAAATGTGCAGCATGCAATGGTTCAATCAAAACGATGACACGGCACAATCCTAGTGCGATCAGACCAATCGCAAAATCAATCTATCAAACCATAAATAAAGCCTAGCGTATATCAAGCTAAAGTGCCAATTATGAACGGGAAAATTTGGAAAGACCAAACAGAAGATTAGAAGACAATTGGCATCGGTAATCGATTGTACTCACCGATCAGCAGTCATGCCTTGCCAGTGGTGGCAGCAGTGCTCATGTGGCTGGTGGACCCTTCCTCCTCGTCATTCAATCAAATTGCTCATATCCTGCTCGGAGGTCTAATGAGAATGGCTCCAATCGCTCACCAACGAAGACAGACCGAGTGCAAGCCAAATTTCACTTGGACAGGGCTGGAGCGAATCATTTGAATCGATTTGGCCGACTTGACAAGAGTCGCAAAGTCCAACAAAGGAAGCAAACAGTAAACAAGAGTTTAGATTGGCCACGAGCAATGGACACAGCAGTGGACAGTTCGAACGCATCGAACTGTCCATCAAGCCAACAGACATCGAGTCGTCTGTCGACTTAATTAAATAGAATTGCTCATAGTTACTGCAATGGCTTATCAATTGTGCGAGATTAGTTGCATGTCGTGTAAGTGCCAGAGCAGAGCATTGTTTCTGCAAGTCTAGCAGAAAATTGCAGACCCAACCGATGGAATCGATGTCATTACAAAGTCGGAAATAACGAGACAATTTAAATGAACTCTCGCACCCGAATAATTAAATTTAATTTCGCTTTCGTCCAATTTAGCCCATTTGAACACATCATTCGGAGGCAGTACCCGTTTAATGGCGAATTCATGCGATGCAATGAGATTCTGGCAAAGCGTAATCTGAGGCAAAGTAAATTAACCCTTTCACTGATCACCGACATTGCGAGTGGCCTAATCGAGCCACAGCTTATTGTACCACTCGCAATTGGGGCTTTTGTTTGGCGAGTCAGGACCTGACAAGCTGCACTAGTTCCTGCGCTGCCGTTCGATCTCAGTGGCAACAAAGCCAAATTGACTTATTTGGTTGGATGTTATAACGAACAAGTAGACAGAGAATAGAACCAATGAATAGAGGCCAGTGAGCGACATTGAACCAAATGAAAGGAAGGACAACTCATTCAACTCGACACTGTTTAGAGATGGCTAGATGCATTGATTGGAGGCAAGACTCTCGACAGGAACAGCCGTACCGGAGTTCACCTAACTCGTGCTACGCCATTGCCATCACTCAATAAGTTGAGTTACTCAAACCAATGAAATAAACGAAGTAAACCCAGATTTGAAGTGGTCGTGTGCAGAGATGTGCACCGAACTGTGGTGAGCACTTAAAGTGGCTGATCAGCGGTAATAAGAACTGTGGATCGATCAATAAATAACGAGTTCGTTAATTAAATACAAACCTAACCCCAAATGAACGGATAGAGAGCAAGCAAGCCCAGACAGGCAAGCAAAGTCCATTGTGTTGGTGCCAATTTCGAGCGATAATTTGGTCTGCATTGGTTCGTTCAATTATTCATGATTACGTTCGCTTGCCTTGGCCAGGCCACTCTGCCTACTGTCAGAGAAGTCAAAATGGACTCTAATTGGCCAAAGTTGGGTCCAACCGCCGGGTTGGGCCCGCTCTGTACTCTCAACCACTTCGGGTGATTAGCATTCGAATGAAAGCATCATAGAGGCGCACATGTCTTCCTGTCATCATGGCCATGTGACACTGCACGGCAAAACAATCGAATCGATACAAAGCGCGGTGAGGACGAGCCAGAGTGGTTCGCGAATAAGTGCACATTACGGTGACATGTGACATTAGTCCGCTGCACACTCGGCCAAAGTAACTTTCGGGCAAAGTAGTTGATGCGCTTTGAGCAAGGCCCGCTGGCAAACTGTCAGATGGCGATGATCGGTGCACATGCTAGGCTCGGCTGTGCCTAACAAGCACTTCACCGACCTCAATGTGACTCGTAATTCGGTGTCTTGCCCCGAACAATGTGACCAAGTATGGCCCGGGACAAAGCCATTGAAAGCTGTCCTCGGAGCACTCTCAATCGCTGTTTGCTTAGCACTAGATTTCGGTGATTTAATTTGTTTGCCACCAAAAAGAGGGACAGAAAGTCAAAATGCCGCCCGACGCATTGTGTTCGATGGTGAATGGCTAAAATATATTTAAAAATGATTTCCATGAATGAAATTACCTCTGTTCGCTGTTGGCGGCATTCAGTGCGCAACAACTGCATTCGAATTCCCCGGAGCAGAATCATTGTGCACTAGGCCACGAACAAAGCACTAAATGGACTGGCGAATGTGTCTCGAGGAGACATTCTCCGCTGAGGCCCGTTGCTTGATTGCGCAAAACGCTGATGGCCAGAGAGGAAGGTAATGCCTAATAATGCTTGCAAGGAGGTAATGGATAATGACAGATACAAAGATAATACAAATTACTCGTCGCCACACAGGGCCACAATGCAGGCTCATTTCCCTTTACGCTTTCGGTAATCGATTATCAACTGCAAAGCAACCAGGCCGAACAGGGCCAAAAGCAGAACCATTGAGAACAGTTTAAATTATCATTTCGCACTGGGAACAAGGCCGAGGACAAAGGCAAGTAGCGATCTATCTTGTGGCAGTCATCGGTGATCAATACAAGCATGTCTCCTTCCCGACCGTCTTGGTACTGTTCGCATGGAGACAGCTTCATTGATGAGCTAAGACAATAGAACACCGATTTGACTGCACTTGCTCATTGACTAGTGAACTAGTCACTAATGAACTGACTCAGTTGGTTACTGTGCTTATCGAGAAGGACCACTGACCAAGCTAATAAGACACTAACAAGCATATATGACAAAGCATTACCGACTCGAATTGACTTTGAGAATCACTGTATCGAGCCAAAACAAGAGGCATACATCCCGTAAAAAGACGAACGACTCGAAACGAAGAAACCCACAATTTGAATACTAATGCGAATGGCAACTCAAGTGCAATTCATAAACATTGGCAATTAAGTGTTGTTGGCATTCAATGAGCTCAAGTGAAACGATTGAACAGTTTAAATTATCAAACATAAACACACTTGCACTGAGATTATGTGCGCCAATCGGTTCGCAGTGCGCATTGTGGTAATGGACAGCCATTTGAATAACTATTATAAGCTTATTAAACAGAAAGTGATACTGAAAGAGCACAAATCGAGACAGTCGAGACAGTGACGAGTTCGGAAAGGATTGCCTCCGCCTGCCAGTGGCCTACCATCGATGCAATCCATCGATATGTCTGAACCAGTACCAGAAGTAGAACAGTCTATTCGGGACACTCAACGTACGTTCGTTAATAATCTGCCTAGCAGACTCAAATAAAGGATTAACAAGCAAAGCAGATTAACTGTAATACCATTCATGACCATTAATAACCGAACGATGCCGATGCCGAGGCCTATGGTGGTGATTAACAAAATCTCGAAGTAATGTGAAACGCGCAGAATTGCAACTAATGTGCTACGTTTGGGCTAAATTCTGACACAAAATGGCCAATGGCACGCTTTGCAATAATAACTAATTCTAATGTCTAATGGCATACAGCAACATCACAGCATCACACACCAAAGTGAGCTTCCCTTTGCCTGGGAACCTCGCTGGTCGATAATAGAGTCAAATTAGCTGCTCAATGCATTAGCTGACAGAAGAACGATCACAAAAGGCCGATTGTCGGCGGCTAGTAAACAAACGATGCAATTGCGGCGACCAGCTGAGAGGAGCTCTAATGAACAGAATTAGGTGACATTACCATTGGGATTAGTGAACGGTCTTCTCTAATGCTTAGTGCTTGCCTCAATCGCCGCCACTGAAAGGACAAGCTGCAGTGCACGGTAACCAAACACCTTCAATGTCGATCGATTCGATCTCGACATCGACTGCTGAGATTATCTCCCGTGCACGACCAACACGCGCCTGTGACCGTTATGTTGTCCGAGTGGTGTGCATGTTGACAAATGTTGATTGTGCATTGCTCTCAGTGACAGACAAAGTGCTCTCAAATGACAGTCTCGTGGGCACTAACAACTTTTCGCTTGTGTGCGAATTGAGAAATGTTGAAAGGCCACAAGAGAAGCGAGTGCGCCAAATCAAGTCGAGTGTCACTTGTTTGCGAGCAAAGGTGTCACTTGATAGACTATCAAGACTATCATCGTCGATAGTGCGCGCGCAAAATAATTAAATTAACACTTAACTGGTGGACTTTAACTGGAGAATCGATAGACGATGTCTACTGTCTTTGCAGCACATCTGTAAGAGCACTCACGCCCGATAAGACCACGACTGCCTGTGTGTTTGGTGGTGTTGGCATGAGCATGTGGCACAGCCGTACGATTGTATCCATATCAATTAAATCCAAATAATAAGCAATTAGCTCCGAACAAACAGAGCAACAACAATCGAGTCGATTGTCTTCTGCCACACGGCCACAGATTATGCCCAACTGAATGGAAACAGTCGTATGCAGTATGGTCGAGCAGTGACTCGATTCACTTGTTGTGATGCACTGACTTGTGAGTGAAGTCGGAAAGTTCAGTCCACTTTACGACATTCTCGTGTTGGTGGAAGCGTACAGTGGTCTGTGCATGCATTATCAGTGCAAACAGCAGCTGTCTCTCTCTTCATTGAACGCTGTCGCCAGTGACTGCCACTGCCTTCACTTGACTTATCATAATAGTTAATAAACTTAATTGTGCGCAAATAAAACGAAAGACTCAATTAGCGCTAAAAAGGATATGCATAGATCGAACATAGATAGTCTGCTGGCCAGTGAAATGGCACATTAGCGTAGATTGTCCTGATGTCCATCAAAGTGTACCGAGTAATTGGCCACTCTCAGTCTGGCCCAACGCGCACAACATTATCAGTACCGAAGGCACTAAGCGAGACTAACTTTGCTCATTTCGACTAAACGTCTCCTGCAAGAATTGCAAGGCGACAAATTCAGACGTGTCGAAGGTGATAAGCGACTGAATCAGCGAAGCTACATCTGTAATTAGAGGCATCGCCACTTTCGATGTCTTTCATTCTTGTGCTCGGCCAAGGTTATGGCTAATGGACGTTATGAATGAACAGTGAGTTTAATTGAAATATACCGAACCTAAGGGGACCCAGAATGTTCATTAAAATGCAATTAGCCTGGTCACTAATCCCTAGCCAGATGAACAGGTGCCACAATAGTTGAGTAATGGACAAGAACAAAAGAGTGAGCATGTCAATTGGCTGTCATTTGTGTTGTTCTCTGTGAGTGACATGTGCACAGTTGACAGGTAGCTGTCGATTCTAACCAGACGGGTAATAAAAGACAAACTCATTATGGAAATTAATTTGCACCGACAGACTGTGCTCGTTGACATAATGTTTCACACGTCATTGCCGGCTTGTCCTCTCATTGTGGTCACATTCTTTCACATGCACTGTACTCTATTGACATGTGCCTAGTACCTGACCAGTCAATGTGTTTACTGTATTGGCGTTAGTCATGCACAGGTCAAGTCAAATAAAGAAAATCGATGAGATGAATAAAACTTACCAACTGCCAGGGAAAAGCAAAAAATGCAAAGCACAAAACAGCTGAGGAGTAGAGAAGAGCAGGCTAGTGCACCGAACCGTTCTCTGGCCCGCTTGGTATCGGTGACAATGGAGGACATTTTGGGACAACGTGCAGACAAAGTGTCAGCAGAGGATCGACACAACAAGCCACATATCGGGCACTCGACACTCAGCACGCACTTTCGATGGCTCGATCACTGTGGTGGCAGTGTGGCAAGACACAGATTGTGCCAATACATGCAGGCATGTCGAGCCATTCGATTTCGATATTAATTAATTGCTGTGTGATAATAAGGATGGGGCATGGAGAGATGTGGCGAGAGAAGGCAACGGTAAATTTCTCGCTGGCACCAGTTGGCTTCTCCAGATTCGGCCAAGAGGAGAATTTAAAATTCATTAGTGCACAATTATCACAGATCACTGTCGGTGGTTTAGCCTCATGGTGGAACAAATGGTCGTTGCCGCCTTTCGTTTCACTCACGGGCAAAGAACACAAACTGAGATGAGCCGAAAGGCCAGAGATGAAAGCTCTAAGGATGAGATGATCGAGAATCGATGCAAGGTGGTGGGAACACTCGGTGAGAATGGCAAGTCACGACCAACTGCAAACGGCACTGATGATTTATTGTGATCTGACCGAAGATGACTGCGAGATGTGCCAGATAGCGCACAAGACAGACAAGCAAGTGCCGCGATTCGGTGGAATCGAGCAAGAGCGCCCAATTGAGTGCAAACACACTTACATTCAATTCAATCGCCTTCTAATCGGCGATTGTTATTCAAATTTCTGAAGCACTAAACTGTAAAATGGAGCGTCGACACGTTGGCAGAATTGTGCTTGTAGCGATGCGAACAGGCGATAATGTCGAGTCTTGGATCAACTTGTCCCATCACGGCACTGACAGTTGATCGAGATTGGACACGAGAATGCGAACAGAGCTGGGCATGTGATCTATGGCAGTGCATTGAACGACTAGAGTGGAGGCCGTGTGACTGCTCTCCACCGCGTCTCGATACGAACTGACGGCTTGGCCGCGGAAAGCACTACGCTCCGGCGAGGAGAGACCACTGTTCGCTGTTCGGAGTGGGGCTACTGTGTCTGAGAGTACTCGCGCGCCACTGGCCATTCCACCGAATCTTTGCTCAATTGGCACGGTTCGTTAGTGGCCCTACGTGGCCCAGTGTTGGGTCAAACGAACTCTTTCGGGTCTGACCACTGACAACTAATTGACTCCAGTAATATTCTTATTGGCCAATCGCAATTAGCATTTGACATTGGAGTTGTTGGTAGTGGAGCATATTTAGTGATGGTTGGCCAGTAAATTAGACTTACACAGTTCGCTGTTTGCCAAATGAAGTGCATCGAGCGGTGTGCAGTACAGCTAAACACCGCGGACAGTCCGGTAAGTTCATTTGCCTGTGGGTAACTGTGTCAAGATGTGTCTTCTCACGTTTCAAAGCTCTCACCTTGTTTCGATTAGTGTCATAATGACAGCCAGTGTGGCCAGCAGTGCAAGAGCGACTTCGCGTGATTCCACCGCACTGCACCGAACACGATTCTAATAAAGTGCACTCGCTTGGTGTGTCTTCGATGGGAATTAATTACGCGTATTGGTCTACTGCACGCTGTTTCACTAATCGGACCACTCTGACCGCTAGCCCGCTTAATTGGTGATTAAACGCAAAATTGTTTACTAATTAACCGTTTCGGGGTCTTCACTGGCAACTCGATGCCATTGCCACGCAGAAAAGAGCAAACCAAAGCCAAACGAGCGAGGCACTAATCGATCATCATGCCAGTTGGCATAACTGTCTGACTGTGACCATTGGTCACCATTGTCGTCCATTTATGTACATTCGAGTAGGTTTGTCCTATCGATGCTTGACAAGCGTTGTCAGTGTTACTCGAAGCGTCTAAAGTGGCACCAAGAAGGCGACATTGTGAGAGATTGACTAGTAAAATGTTGCGTCACCCGAGGTGACGAAAGTAGCCGCCAGTCAGTCGCCTACAAGTGACACTCGACTCGGGATGGCTTCCTTTGCTTCTGCCTGCACGGTCAGTGTGCGAAAGCGGTCGGTGGCTTGTTTGCAGTGCCAATTTGGCGTGCTCTCCAGCGCAGTGCATGTACTGCCACTCATTTGTTGCATCTCAATCGATCAGTTGTTTGCTCGCCACTAGTTGGCACTTTGTTCCGAATCGATTGCACTCGCTGGCTTCATCATCTAACGGTAATTGATTAATTGCCACTCGCTTGAGCCTTCCTAGTTGAGTCTATTTGCATCGGGCAATTGGAGAGCTGTTAACAGTCGGTAATGAGCTATAATTGGCATGAATGCATCGCCATTAAGCGGTGTCAAGTTATCCCATATTTTACGGGGTCCAGTGTCATCACTGGCAGATCTGCAAAGGCAATCTCGCTATGCCGCCAATTGGCAATCGATGTCACTGTCAGTAGAAACACCAAACAGTTTGTCATGCAGACAAGGACAAGAATTAATGGACGATTAGCAGTAATAGGGCCAATAGAGCCAATTTGTCAACGAGACTGTTGCTCGTTCACCAATGGAGTCGACATTAATTTTGTCAACAAGTTTGCAGTATTCATTTATTATTTGGTATATTTAGCAACGAACAGTACCACCGATGGTCATTGCCTATGAACCAACCCACAAAAGAAGGTTCCTTTGAAAGGCAAAGCAATTAATTAATTATTCCTAGACTATGCACCGAACTAACCGACTGTGTCCATCGCCAGAACGAAGTGATCACCGTGCAGTTAATCACCGAACCAGCGAATGCCAGGAATGCAACTTGAGCCAACTCGATTGTGAGACATGCAAATGATGGCCCGACTCGACGAACAGTTCACACTGGAAACAGTTTTGCCAGTGAAGTGCAAATTAAATGAATGCAAGCAAAGAGTTAATCTTTCAGTGGCATCCATGAATGGAGCAATGTTTTGTGTTGATAACTTGACGGGCAAATTGAATTTCACTTCGATTCAAACGGCAAGCTCGCTTATCGCACAGTTCGAATTGTTCCCTTTAATTGAATGGCTTTGCCACAGACTGAACAAACGCTAAGTGGAGAGTGGCGCTGAGGGCGAACTGCTGAGAGTGGCACAAGCGGCTGATTGGATGGTTTGGTACAGTGCTCAATGTACTCAATACCTCCTATGCTTTCAATGCTTATAATGAGATTGGACCAAATTGCCAGGTGTGGCTGGCGCAATGAATATTTCATAGGGACCAAATGGAAACAAGCCCACTAATTAAGAACTAATCGAATTAACTTTAAACTGGCCACTCTCGGTGATCACAATGATTATCATTTGCTTAAAGCGGCACATCAGTCCAATTACCGCCATTAAGAACCGATTTGTCATATTCAAGCGCAGTCACAGTCAATCTGCACAAATTAGCTTCGAAATGGCTGAACCGAGATAGCCGGACTCGGTGGTAAGTGCACCGTCAGTTGACACCCAAGTGCAGAAGATTGTGTCGAGCTTTGTTCGGACCATTCTCAGTGAAAGCACAGTGGACGATATGGAGATAAGCGAGCACTGGACGGTGTGAGTGATCGCACGGTAATATTCCCTCCGAGCAATTCGGCCATCGATTAGGCAAGTGGCACCGACAGCTCATATCGCACTAGCCACACACACATACACTCACTGCCTCGGGGCTGTTCGCAGGATTCTCTGTTCAAATTGAAGACTTGATCCCGCCAAAGTGCACTCTAATAGACCTTTTACTTGTGGAATAATTTAAAACTCAATTTAGATTCCTCTCGCATTGGTTAAAGTTACCTCCACTGAAGGCTCGCTGTGCAAGTGTAAATTGGGTTTGCTCATCATCATGGTTCGGGCTGGCCTGTGCACTCGGCAGTGGGCACAATTAATTTGGCTCGACTTGACTGTACTGTTTGGGTTGCATTGTCAGTCCCTTGGTGTCTCCACCGAGGAACACTTTGGTGCCTGATGATTTATGCCTTCGTGTTGTGTTCAGATTTGCTCGGTTGGTCGGTTGGCTCGATCGGTACAAGTCTCTCACGTAACATCTTAATGCAAACACGTAGAGAGTGTTTATAATTAACAGGCCAAAGCAAACATGCCACAGAGTTACACTTTGGCTCGATAGAGTCATTACCGACACGGCCATACTAGTCCGGTCCGAATTAGCCATAACAATATTATAATATTAATGGGGCAATCATTGCCGGCCAGGCGGGACAGCACCGAGGTGGTCACAGTAGAGCGGCTACAATCGATACGGTGTGGCCGAATGGGCCATTAATGGGTTCGGTTATGCAAATCCCACTAATTTGCCACTGAGCCATTAGTTTGCATAATTGACTGCACCGAATTGTCACAGTAAGGTGGTTCCTCGCTTGGTGCACGTACTCGAAGATTGTGGCCGATTCCTAATTTGCACTAATGTCAGTGTGCTCACTACTCACCGGTCATTAGTGCGGCTAATTACACCTGGACCAATTAATTAATTCAATAATTAGTGACTTGAACAGTGGAATTGAACAATCTCTAGGAGGACTTGGCTATCGTTGGGTGGCACTGTGCCAGTGATCTATGTCATTAATTCTAATTAACTCCTATGCTAATGTGTGGCTCGATTTCTTTCGAACCACCTAGGAACCATTTATAACTGCTTCGACAAATTATACTTCTCTGCAGGCAATCGAAATCGATCAAAATGGAACAATTTGTTTGAGAGATCGCTCGCTTGTATTTGTATTCCCGGGCTGAAGTCAATATCAGTGATATGTCACTAAGTAGCCTCGAGTCAATGGCAAACCTGTCATGTTTATGATCAAAATTATTTATTGATGCATTAGCATTGTTGGTTTCTCTATTTGCTTGTCACAATTGGTAAATAATCGGACGGTAGTTGTGACCATTTGTTTGCTGTTTCGAGCGAACATAATGTCTTGTCCAAACAAGCTCGTTACATCTCTCAAGACAAGTCAAGTGATCTTAATTAACTGTAACTTGACTTGTCTGTCGCTTTGTGGACGACAAACGTGGTAATCAAGCGAACACGCGTTAATAAATCATCGAGCGGCACTAGGTTGTCCTTGCAGTGGCTATTGGCTCGCGAGTAGGACGCTGTCAGCACGTGTCGAGTAGATAAGATCGCACCAGTGGGCGACAATCGATGCTCCGATGGGCACACTCGACCGAGCCACCGCGTGGGACACTAATTGGCATTGCACCCGACGGGACCGAGTGGCTTCGCTCCAGTAACGAGCTCAAGTGTCTGTCTGTCTCTGGCAGCTCATGCTTGGTTTGCTATGAAAAATCGTATCGCGCGCTCTACCGCTCACTCATTAGTGCGACCCGCACTGGACCAATTGCAAGCAACTCGAAGAATCCACTTGCACTTTGTCCGAATGAACAAATCACTTCGCAACGCGTGCAACCAGCCAACGGACCAAATCAGACACAATCGACACAAATCAGTCACACAATCGACACAAATGTAACCGGCATTTGGCCCAATTCGTCCAACTCGTCAGTGGGTTGACTGAGTACGATGGACAAACCGGCGGAAAGTCTTTTTGGCAGAGGCGAAAGTGCGCGATCGTGGTCAGGCATAATATTGGACGACATCTTTGTGCAAGCAGACAAACAGTGGTGATAACTGACAGTGCACGGTGCGTAGTGCACATCAACAACAGCAATACATTACTATTCGATGTGCCTTCACTAATTAGCCATTCGTGCTGATATGCCGCCGAGCACGATGCACGGTCACAACGTGGTCTTTATGCAAGCGAAACATCTAAACAAAGCTCATTGGTGAAAGGAGCAGTTTGCTTTGTCTTTGTGTGATTGCCCACTGGTTCGAGGTGTCGATCGCAGTGGCATTTGCACATCGCATATCACTTGATCTATTTGTGTGCAAACAATCGTCCTGCCAAATTGGTTCTATCTAAATTGTGTTACATCGTTTAATGCCATTCGGAAGTAGCTTTTGCAAGCACAAAGCACGCACTGCACGCATCCAGCAGGACAGGTCCAACACCGGCAAACCCGATCTCGGTTTGTGTCAATCCAATTCGGGCTAAGTTCATTACGAATTAGTCTTTCCGTCCAAGAGTGCTAGTCTCTGTCCGGTCTCAGCATGTCGTTTCAATGTCCACTGGCTCGACCTGACAGCCCGCAACCGAACACTAACCAATGGCTCCAATCGAACGACAAAGTGGCAATGACTGCTCGGGCCGGGACGAGTTAGCGGCAGTTGGCAGGAATCGGGAATTGTCTTGACTTGTCGTAATGCGTCCAGCAGACAGTTGGCGGCAGTCATTAGAAGTGATGTAAGAAAGTCTTAGCCTAAGCCCAGCACGAACAAGCGTTTCATTAATCCCAGCTGGCTCCAGCGCCATTATTAATAGTGGCCACCGTAGTGATCGTAGTGAGGGCTATAATGTTATAATGATGCTAATGTTATATTAATTTAATATTATACGTTACCAGTCAGAGCCTCTATCCGAACACAAATCGCATCACAAATCCTGCCATCTAAATCCCACCGTTGTTGTGTTGCCAGTTTGGCGGACAGTAAACTTTGTACGTGATACTTTGTCCAAATGTGCTCGCCACTGACGGGCCAAATGAAAATGCCGTTACGAGATTGAGAATTGAGCACCAGGCCGAATAGAGCCACAAGGAGCCTTGTCCACAGTGCACTCCAATTGCCATTTACATTATCGATTTGTAATATTAACAGCTATTTATTGACGCCACTCGGGCAATGGCTCTCCACTCCACACATTCAAAGTGTCACATTTATGCTAAACGAATCCATTTGGTTTGCTCTGTTTTGTTGTTGGCGCCATTTATCAATCGATTCATCGAACACTCTCCAACCAGTGCACAAAATTCTCTATTATCAATTTTATCCTTACAATGTTTTATTATGTTTCTTATTATGCTTCTTACATTGAAGAAGTGTATATTGATAATTGCATTATATTAGACTGAATGAACAGCAAAACAATTGTTAAACAATCTAGACAATGACGCCATCTATTGACAATAAAATGCATTTGGTCACAATGCCAATGTACCAATGATAATTGCAACAGTAATGTGAGCAGTGAGACCGAATCGAACAAGTCTACAATGAAGTAACTGCATTATTTAAATCACAAAATAACAAAGCTTGAGGTTATGTTTTGAAGCACAACTCCAAGAAGACGATATCGAAGAAGGTCTTCTTTAAAGACCAAATCGTTTCTAAAGTGAAAGTTCGATAAAAATCAAGTCCACTGCCAAAGAAAGGAAGAGTTCTACAGTGGAAAGCAAACGTAAAAGCCAAAGATGGCTCAAAGATGAAGCCTCCCAAAACTAAGCGTAGTGTTAAGTTTAGCATCAAAACATCTTTGCCTGATGACATGGTTGGCAAATAGAAAATATGAAAAAAGATGTCCATTACGAATGAAATGAATTCTAAGCAACCCTATATGAAATAAGTCTTCCGATCGGTAAATTGCCGAAGAGACTTAGTTCCATGGAGGATCCTTGTCGACAACGAATAGGCAATCAAAGAATGATGAAGTTGCCACCGAGGTAAACAAGGAACACATTGACTCTAAAGAGTTTAAAGAGTCTGAGGAGCCTCGCAACAAAGAACACAAGAAACTCCTTGAGGTACAAGAACCAAGAAAAAAAAGTGAAAGACTCACCGAAAGTTGAGAAGCCTTCTTTCGAACAGAAAGCATTCTCTTCCAATGACATTGCCGGTGTTGGATTGAGAACACTACTGAGACGAGGTGGAGATTTCTGGCTAGAGTACGAGCCGGTCGAAGACGACGATCTGTACTCGTATAGCCCGAATGATGTCATTTGTGTTAATTTCAAGCAAAGCTATCCTTAACTTGGCCACAATTTTTGGATCTGTTTGACAATATAATTAATAAAGTTTTTTTTTAATGAAAAGAACGAATCAAACAAACCATCCTAGGGATTCAAAACAGCGGACATGGAAAAGTTGGACAGGCTCGGGATCCGCAGGTACTCTCGTCACTTCCGAGGTACCTTCATGATGAAGTTAAACTTCAACACATCTTTCACGAGAAAACTTCAGGCACAGAACTGGCTGACGAGCAAAATCCGCCTAACACTCAGAGAAATGGTAGTCAGATAGATATGACCAACTTGAAAAAGCGTCAAATAGGTATGACGGCCTAACACATCGCAATTGTAGCATAGCGCCCTCGGTGGCAGCTTTGTGAACCCTACCTTCCACTGTACAACTCGTCATACCCATTTGATGCTTTTTTCAAGTTGGTCATATCTATCTGACTACCATTTCTCTGAGTGAAGAAGGGAAAGCCCCTCTGGAAATATTTCACCTGGGAGAAACACATCTTCCCGCCCCGGTTTTGGGCTTTTCTAGTTCTCCTGAACCGGAAAAAGCGTCTTCGCCTCATTCTCTCTGCTCCAAACAGGACCAGATCCAGGCTTAGAAACTTCTTGCGAATGGAAATATCATAATAATACTACTTAGTAACTACTAGTTACTTGTACTTGTTACAGAAAAGCAAAAGTTAGTTTGAATTTACGCCGATAGATGTCGACTGTTAGCTAGTCGAAACTTTTTGTCTATCATGCCGTCTTGTTGTCAACAGATGTTGATTGTGCAATGTTTTTATGGTTGAACTTGTTTATCGCGCCAAGCACTCTCTGCCTGCACTGACCATTGACCAACGTTCGGTAAGTGAATGCAATATTTACCAACTGTACAACTGTGCACGCTTCCAAAGGGTTAATCGAATCGATTTGTGCGATCGCGCGAGTTACAATATATCCATGCTGCAAAGGTGGTAGGGCAAGTGTGAAACAGAAATGAGCACATTTGAGGGAAAGAGTTGCGAATATTGTGGCGATGTGCTCAACAAACGGAACGATTAGCGCCGATGGTGATTGTGGTGCGATGAGCGTAATGAATAATTTGCTTTCAATTCAATTAATAATCCGTCTCTATTATTGCTGTGTGCAATGTGTCATGCCTGGCTGGCTCGATAAGTGGTTGCTTGCTTGTTTGTGTTAGTGTTGTTTTGTTTCTGTTTGGCACGGCCAAGTGATGTCCGCAGCCAAGTGTAAATGAAACATTAGCACATTTCGATGATGTATGATAGGACCGAGTGGATTCGATCCTATAGTGAGCGCTTATGGCAATGATTGAGCGTCTGCCTGTTTCACTATGGAACACGAGTCCAATCGAATCGATGCATGTTAATACTGTTAATACTGTCAATAGTGCGCACTGCACCACTATCGATGTGTCCACTATTATAAATGCAAATTTTGCTCAAATCTTGACGTCGCCGATTATGATCAGAACGGTGATGCCGACCGGCAAAGGCATGGTTGAGCCATAGTTAATATTCGATATTTGCTCACAGGTTGGCTCGATTATTTGCCATCAAAAGGGCAATAATAAATTCATATATGGACTGAGGAGACGAATCTAATTTATTCATTTACCGTCAGCTCGTCATCGAATCGAGCTTGTATTGGTAATTATAGAGCATATGCACCATCGGAGTTATGCAGCAGTGATGAAGAGCGATCAGCGATCGGTTCGACTGCAGTGCCCGTTCGCGGTCGTCATCCACCGAGTTGGCCTGTCTTCATCACAAGTGCGACTATTAATTTAATCGTAAAGTCGTTATGCTCACATCGCTTGCTTGTTGGTTAATCTGCACTAGTCAAGTCGGCTTAGTCCCACTGGCAAAGTAAGCTGCATCAAGTCCAAAAGAGGCAATAATTGCCTGAAGCCTACCAGTTCCCACGCTTTAATTTAAATCGGCGAGTATCGATCAGCTTGCCTGTCGCCATTGTCGTCTTCACTTGCGTTTTCTTTGTCTTATCTGGCTCACTGTCCGCTGGCAGCAGCAGCAACATCATCATCATCAGATCGGATCGCTCGGTGTTGCTTGATTGCCATTACAACTAAGTAAACAAGCGAACATGTGCTTGTTGGCTAATCAAAGTTGGCGTTTGGCTGGTGGGACTGGCAAGGCACTGCACCGAGACCGAACATGGTGTTGGCCAGTCTTGCTGCTCATTACCGCTCCATCGCCCGGTGATTGCGATTAATTACGTGTAATTGTGTCTAATGCCTGGCCGTATAAATAATAATTCGATATCGATAGTGCCGACCGTGCACAACCGAGACACTCAAGACAGAAGCTGCCAGCCTTAGCAGCAGAGCAAACCAAACACTTGGGCTAATAATAAATTGCGCTCTGCCACTCGGGCCACATAAATTGCTGTGCTGCCAGTGCAGAATTATAATTAACTTATCAAAGGCAAACAATGCGAACATGCATTGGCTCTGATTGGCTTTGGCCAGGCTTCGATTGGCCATTGATTTACTGTTAATACTTTGCCTTCCAATTTGCTGCTCGTCCAATGATAGTGGATATTATTAATTACTGGCCTAATGTTAGCATAATACTTTGCATTAATTGGCTATAGGCGAGCTGTGTGCCTTAATTACAATCGTTCGATTGTGTTCGATTCCTGGCTTGATGGCTCGCTCGCTTGATAGATGACCACAAGGGCAATTTAGCACTCGAGCACCTTTGCAACGCCATTCTGACTCAGTGAGAATGACGCAGATTGAGTGGCCAGGGGACAGCCAACTGGCCTATAGATTAATCGACACCGATCGCGATCGACTAGATTGAGCCATCCGAATGGTTTCTATAAATAGTTTATTGTCGCCTTTGTGGCTCTCCACCTTTGGACTGGCCAACTCGGCCATGGCACTCCACTCGGGCGACACTTTGTCGCAGTGGCCATGGGTGAGAGCGAACCAATTAACCGACAGCTTTGTTTCACCGAGAACGAGAGGAATCAATTCTACAGGTGATTTGTGCAATAAAAGTGCTTTTATGTGCACGGCAGGTACGAGCGGTGTTACCTCGACAAGTACCATCCGACCTGCCACTCAATGTGATAATTTTATCTCCACTGATCCTTTTTATCGTCAGCGATGTTTTATTGTGTTTTTATTCACAATTTATTTGAGCACTTGTCGTGTCTTGCAGAGTTAACTCTATTTTTGTTTGTGCCCCATTCGAGCAGTACTTTATGACGCTCGGTTCGGTTGAGGCTTAATTGATCGCTCTGGTATTGCGTTCAATTGGACCGGGCAATACTGCCTTGTTCAGTGCTCAGTGAAGTCAGGTCAGACTCGCCGAACGGAATCTACACAATCGAGTGAATGGCAGTGAAAGGCGCTCGCGGTGGCGTGAACACTTGTCGGCCGGACAGGTCAATGTCATGAACGTTCATTCTCATCTTTTGCAAACTGCCTAAGTGCCAAAGCGTCAAGCAAATCTGGCCAGACACGTCAGAATTAAGCCCAACAGCCCGCATACGAAAATAGCTGGCTTGTTTGTGTCTGTCTAATATCGCGCCAATTGCTCTTGTTGTGCAAACCAAACCGAAACGAGCCTTATGCAACTCATTGATGAGCCTCAGCCTGTCTGCATTTATTACCTTTTACTGTCGATTTATAGCAACATGGCCAGATTCTAACACTCGTACCGGTTGTGCCGTGTTGTATTGACTCGTAAAAGGTTGTTTACTTTGCCTCCGAGTAAAGTGCAATTCGCTGCACAGTGCCACTCGGTTGCGACACGAGACAGACAGCGCAACGTGAACTATTCCCTGCGAACCACCACCGCAGCACCTTGCCAGCCAATATGCTTGCGAACTTCGATGCACCAGTGAGAGCCAGTGCACCACACCACCGTGCAAATGGCCATTTGACTCGTCTTGTGCAATCGCTCTGTGCCATACTGGCATTACTGGCCAGACACATTCCGTTCGGTTCGTTGGTGGCTCGTCTCCACTCGTCTTGTCTTGCTCGCAACGTCTGTCTTACAATTACAATCTAAATGAGCAAGTGAGCTTGATAAATTTATTAAGGCTAAATTGATACGTTGCCTGGCCAAACCAACCAATCACAATGCGGACCTTACCTAAACGTGGAAACAGTGATGTTGATCTGCATTGGGAAAGAGTTTGCAAATAGCTTGAGATGCAATCAGTAGATAATTGAGCTAAAATAGGACCCGTTTAGGCGATTATTGTGCCGAGTGCATCTTGTCGGTGCCATATGCACTCGAGTGAGTGGGCCAATTACTGCTCGGCCCAATGATCGAATGTCCGATAAATTAAGGTGCGGTACTGTACGTACATCTGATCGTGTGCCCCGATATCGACAGACAGCACTGTTGTCCATTGTCTTCACTGACACGTCTGATTAGGCTTCATTTGGTCCGATTTGCCTGTGCAGTCTGCGCGTCGGTCTAAACTAAAAGGCCAATTGGCCGCTTGCCATTATTCTTGGCTTATCGTAGACATTTGAATTCTTCCACTTTTGCAGTCTCGTAATTGTGCCCTCCATTAGGGTGTGTTGCCTTACTGTCTGTGCAGTGTACGATGCGCTCAGAACATGCCAGTACTGACCACACGGCCCAGCATCGCACTCGAGCACTGTCCAGTTGAGTACCGATTCGGATTGCCTCATTGCGAGGACACTTGTTGTTTCCTCGACTAGGTTGCCTAATTGGGTTAACGTTTGCCATTGTGGCTGCGGTCGTTGCAAAATGCAAATGAGACAAATTTATTTAGCTAAGCAGACAAAATAAATTGCAGTTTAATTGGCTCTCAGTTCGATTTCCACACTACTTGGCAGCTGCTCCTAATTCTAATTCCGTTGCTTAAGCGATTTTTAAACTTAGCAAAAGGGCCACCACGAGATAAGGTACACGAGGTGGCAGACCATTAGCAGGAATTACTCTATTTGGGATGGACTGTCTCTGTCCTCGGCCCAGACTGGCGAAACAAAAGGATATGTCTGGCCACATGGCCAGGGGCATTACCTCGATGTCAAAGGGCACTGTCTTCACTGTGCACTTTGTGATAAATCCTTCACTTGGTCCAGGCAGGTGCTTCTTCGGCCGACCAACTGGTCACCTCGATTGATGTTTAATCGACCTGGAAGATTAAACTGTCCGATCGAACTGCTTGCTGAGCGTTTCCAATTGGCATTGGCACCATGAACGACAAAGCCGAGCTCGAACACTGGAGAGGACACCATTGACAGGACCACTGACGATGGCCATTCTCCCAGGGGCGAAATCAATCGCACATCAGACAATTAGATGGCATGGTCTCAATTAGGAGGCCATTTCATTACGAACCTATACTTACCTGGCTGACAATTTTCCCATCTTCTAATCCCGAGAATAAGTTGGAGTCGATCTCGCGCCGATATTAGGTTAAGTTAGCCTGTTGCCAGTGACGGGAGCTACTGGCACCGACTGTCCCGATGGCTCAGGTATGATGAGCAATTCGTTTTGACGCACTGAGAGGACATCACCAGTGCGAGCCCTAAGCTGGCGCTAATTCATTGTCTAATGCGATTATGACATTAATACGGTTTGAGTCCGATAATGGTGTGCTAATTAATCATTATTTATTACTGGCAGGGCACATTGTTTGCAAGCCGATTTTGCATATCAAAATGTTGTCTTGTGCGATGGCCGATTGGACCAGCGTGATAAGTGGCCACGATAATGGCCATCGGCAGGCATGGGACTCGATTATCGCTAGATTTGATGCTCCACGTTCAGTTCCCAACAAACGGCGGCTTTGAGGACGGACGAACGGACGGTCATCGGCGGTCGGGCATCAAGGCAACACTTTGTCTGTGGCCGATGAGATATGCGATGCACTGATCGCGCACACAATAATTACGCCAATGAGCAGAGTGCTGAAACGAAGGCTGCTATTATGGCATCGTGTTCGCTGCTGGTTGGGACGTGTACTGCGGTGCGGTGCGCGCTCTGTTTCACGGTGCTCCACTCGGTGCGTTGCTGTGCCGCAGCCAGAACCGAACTGGAGATATCATTTGGCCAGTGGCAGATCGCCTTACTGGCATTACGAGCGTAGTTGAGTCTGGCTGAGGGCAAAGGCGAACAAACGTCGCCACAGATCAACGATTTAATGATAGGTTAATTTGGCGAAGACCTTTATTTATTTTACTTTGATTGGCGTCCACTTGCTTTCCTCAGATGGCGATCATCATCGTCGCCGCAATCGACCATCGTTGGCCACAATGGCCAGCAGCAAACAGTGGCCAACCAGCCGACTGCTAATGACCGCATGTGAAGTACGATTCGACTACTGCAAGTGGAGCACATGTGCATCTCTGTGCGGTGAGCGAGTAAGGCGCATAGTGATCGCATGTTTGCCACTTGCACACAAAGACACTAACTGCCAGTTATCGCCTTATTGGCCAAAATGCACACGAGAGGTTCACCTGCCGGTGCAGCCAGAGTCTGCCAGACCAGTCGGTTGGCATTTGGCATTGGCTTCGTTTTGCCAGGACCACTGATGGACCAGGGATGCGATCGCTGATCGAACATGATCGGCGCGATAACATAATTAATGTGCCTGTCTGTTCAGTGCCATCTCAGCCATTGTAATGGCTTATTTACTGAAATCACAGTAGTCCACATTCTATTAATTATGCATGGACGGAGTGAGATGCACATGTCTTGGTGCACTCGGGTGAGTGGTCAGTGCTCAGTGGCCAGTGATCGCCATTTGCTAATCATAGATTGCGATTGTTGCTTGGAGAATATTTAAATCGAGCTCATGCATACTCGATCGATATGTTCGGTAATGACAATTTGCAAATCGGACAGCCATTTGTGTTCGTCAGTGCATGCCACTGCTCACAGCTGTCAATTAAGTCTTGATTCATTTCAATCATCATCATCAGTGGTCATTAGTGAAACAACGAAATCGACCAAATCGGTGCCTGATACAAGTGATACCACTGATACAGATGCATTGCTCGCTGACAGCACAAATGAGTGTGCTGCAACTTATGCCAACACGAAGGCATGCAACGAGCGAAGTAGCACAAGGAAATCGGAGAATAGGCGTACTTAATAATTAGATTCGATTCGGGACAACATTAGCCTTTTACCATCGTGTGCACCACCACCACCACCACCACCACCATCGTGGTCGTCATCCACTGCAGTGCCACTCGGACTAATCTTATTAATGGCCATTATGACGCAGCTCCAACTGGCAAACAATCCCAACTGACCCAGCCACAAAGCTTAATTAATAAAACTGTGCTCTGCACCACTCACTGGGAGACAGACTAATCTACATTATTGAATTATTGCCAGTGACCACCACTGACCAGTCCAACATGGCCACAAGCGCTTTGCACCGTGCCAAGCAATGCTCTTGTTGTTTGGTTGTCAATTTGAGAAATTTTATAGTCACAGCCGATTAGAGGCAATTTGATCAATGAAATTAAGACCAATCCAGTCTCAGTCGACTCAGACTGTCTCAGTCCCAGGCATCGCCATTAAGCACTACTGCCCGCTAACCTCATTCTGGCTGTATCGATATCAATAGATAATTGCCTTTATTTGCGTGTTTACTTGTCCGATAATTTATGGCCACTGATTTGTTGTCTCCTTGTATATCCGATTATGGCTCTATTTGCTCCATCGATCCGTTCTACAATGTCCTTTACGCACTGAGCGAGCACTAGTGATCAGTGATCACAGTTTGGCCAGTGGCCACCGAGTCCTCTCACCACACGTGTTGATCGTTGCATTGTTTGCACTCTCCTGGCGCCTAATTTAGTTGTACACAATTAAATGTTGCGACATTTCCCCATTTAGAGTTCGATCATCGAGGCTGATTGATTCCCTCGGCGCTACTGGACCGCTGTGTCAGGCTGCGGTGCCAGTGGTGGTGGCACTGGAGCACTGCCACCACTTTGCCCTATTCACTCACTGGTCGATCTAATTACGCCGGGCCCATTTATGTCACTGGCAGCGTTGATTGAAAGCTGTTCGATATAGAGTCGATATATGGTCAGTGCCATGCATGGATTATCTGACTGTCCACTTGCTTAACGATGATTTATGAACCTCTCAATGGCCACTCAGTGCACATTCAATGGAGCGTAATTGATATTTTCGCATATTTCGATTTGGAGCGTCGAAAATTGACTTCTTTCTGGCACGATCACACGTCCAATATAATCGAATGAATCGATTCACAATCACAAGTGGCCACTCGGATTGCTTCATTGTGACTGATGACAAACGTATGACCAGAGTGGTGCCATTCGGCCTGCCAGGCTGCAATTACTGCTGAGGCTCGATCGATTTCTTTCACTTCTTTCATCTCATCTAGTTCGATCAAAATTATTCCGATTATTACTGGTATTATGACAGGGAAGAATATGTCTTGGACAAATGCGCCTCCACTTGTTGCCATCTGATCAGTGATCAGTGATCACAAGTCACTAGTGGTGGTGATCGCGCCACTGCCACTGGCCATTCACTCTTCACTCGATCGAACAGTTAATGTTTGTCATTGCTCGGCCATTACTGTCGCCATTAGGCCATTGTGAAGGCACCAATTTTACTGCCACTGGCCACTGAGAGGCGTACTCGCTGGTCAGAGCAAGCTTACTCTACTCACTGTGGCATCACTATTCTGATCAAGCATAATTGCGCCAAGTGGTCTACTTTTAATTTGCTGCCATTTGCCATTTGTTCGATCGGTAACAACAACCTGTTGGTCACCGGCCGAGCGTCACCGGCCATCACATTTTCCCCCCTGTTTTGGTGTTACACTGTCGCTCGGCCACCAGTTGCACCTCGAGCATAGTGGACTATCCGAGTACACTTGCCCATGTCTACGGTCGCTCGCACCGAGAGCGGCATCATTTGAATGTGAATTTGTAATTAAATGTAGATTGACACTAAACACACCACTGGCCATTGAGATAAAATCTACTGCCAGTCTAAATCAAATTTACAAGTTAAATGTGATAACAATGTAATCATTTGCCGTCTCCGACCGAGGCCAGATATGTAACTGAATTTATTAACGATCCTCGAGTGGCATCACCAGCCAGTGGACCTAAAGGTGGCATAAAGGCATAAATCATGCTGCACACAGCTCGGCGTCATTAATATTTATGCAACCGATGCGAGCAACCAGGGCATAGGGCAACGAGCGACCTTTGCGACCCATTCAGCCGATCTTCAGTCCATAGGATTCCAGTGACCACTTGTGCAGTTGTGCAGCACTATTAATCGACGACCTATGTATTTGCCTTACACCATGGCGAAAGCCGATTTATATGTAAATGGAGCCATTCAAATTGCGCACAGAATTATCGACCAGGTCAGCTGAAGTGAGTTCACTGACAACCATCAGGCATTTAATGCATTTCATGGCAAAATATGATTTTTATTTCGTCAATAGAACAATTGTGCTTAGTGGCAAGGTGAGTAATCCCTCGGTGTGTGTCCTTTTGCATGCCGAACAATCCAACGGTTCGGTGAGGTTCGCTGAGGTGGTCACACCGAGGGCGCTATTTACAGATGGCTAGACATGTCCAGCCACCAACAACTATGATACAGTGCGAAGATGGGCCATGTTGGCCGTGTGACTTGTACAATGTACAGACAATTTTACAGGCTTACTGCTTGGGTGCCAGTGCAAGTGCGACTTGGGTATCTAGTGGACGGTCCGCAGGTCCACAACATATCAAAGCGTGCGGGCTCAGGTCAGACTTGACGGTGCTGGCTGACTTGGTTGTGGCAGTTGGGTTTGGCTGGTGGTCCGGTGATCCACCTATCGACGTCTCAATCCTGCATCAGCAGAGGAATGCCTTGGTTGTTGAGATAGCATTCGTGACAGCAACCCATCGTGACCAGACCGGTGGAAATCGGGTACTCACGGCCACACCGAAGACATTTCTCGCTTTGCGGCTCCTCGTGGGTCTTCATGTGTGCCCTCAGGTTGCATTGCAATGCGAAACGTTTCTGGCAGATTTCACATTCGTGCGGTCGATCGCCTGAATGCAGCAGATAGATGATACACTGGTGACATGACAATTAATTGCTTCTCGCTACAATTGACAATCATAGGCCAATCGGTGAGAGGCACCGAATTGGTGATTGGGCGCTACGGCAATAGATCAACTGGTGGCAGAGTGGTGAGGCATCGCTTCGGTGTTCAATTCTGTGGCCATTTATCACCGAGTTATTATACCATTTAGTGGCTAATGGCCTGGTAGGTCAGTCACAGGCACAACTGCCGATTGCACTAGACAGGCATCACGAAAAAGAGTTTAGCCATTTCAACGAATGCAAAGCAATGATAGATGATGTGCGATAACCCTAACTGTCCTGCTGGACGATGTTTGCCTTTGCTCTAATTCAATTGGCACTGCCCGCTCGGATACAATTAGAAGGAATGAGCACAATTTACATGCAATTATATCATTGCGCCAATTGCCCGATAACAAGCGAATATCAATAACGGACTTTGTCTGTTTGGTTTGACAGGCAACGTTGATCGGATCATAATTTGATAATGGTCCGCAGTGACCAGATTACGCTTCGTGACTGCCACTAAATGATCGCACTCACGATGAGGTGAGCACTCCACAGTGCAGTCTCGAGTCCTGACACGAGAGTGTTAAGCCAATTTTAGTTGATCACAATGCGCGTAAGGCAGTAGACCAGTGCACTAATTAGCATTCGAGCAGAGTGCGCCAATTTGGCCATGGCGAAATTAGATCAAAGCTAATTTAGTAAATATGAATCGATAAATCAACTATGACATCGGGTATTGCCTCTACTTTGGCCACTGCGTGCTCATTTGCACAAATCAATTGCCATTTGGTGCTAATTTGACAAGGCTAGACCAATTACTAGTGCCCGATTAAAGAGATTGCCTAATGGCATCAGCATTTCTGTGCACCGAAGCAGAGGTCTAACAGTGCAAAACAGTCCAATCGAACTACTCGGTGGACAGTTCAAGAGCTCGATCACTGTTGATCTGTCAAGTGGAGGCGCTGAGCAGACAAATCAATGCAAGTCCCATCGGAACGAGTGGTTCGCTCGCTAATGAAGTCAATTCTCATTAGCATCTGCGCTTTGCGTGCCCTAATATTGCCGTAGACATGAGCGATTAGAAATATATGTGGACAAATGCAACAAATGAAATAAAAAGCAACACGTACATACCTGAATGCAGCAGCATCTGTACAGACACAAAAGTAATACATTAGTGGATGGAAAAACAAAGTGATTAGGGTAAACGTACGTGGTTGCGAAGATTGGTTTGCTTGCTAAATCCTCGATTGCAAATTGAACACTTGAAGGGCCACGAGCCGTTGTGGACATACATGTGACTTTTTAGATCTCCGGGCGTTGGAACTGTTGTAACATTGATTGAAGAGAAGGGTTAAGATAGGTTAGATGGGTTCAAGCTCACACGCAATCAATTTACTTACATGACTTTGAACACAATTGACACGCGTGTGGTTTCACCTGGGACAAAGACAATGACATAACATTAGTCATAGGCAAACACGATTGGTTGTAATCGAATAAGTGTAGTTGCTACTTATTGAGCTCTAACCGAAGACCATTGGCCATTGACCAATGGCGAACTTTGTATAAAGCAGTGTAAATGGTAACCGTGACTCGAGTGACCGGTGCAGCATTGTCTCGTTGGCTAGCGATGCTATCGCCATGTGCACTTAATTAGCGCAATTATGTGAGCATCGCGATGAACGTCCCCTCAGAGCGAGTGGGGAAAGGTCTCGTGTCAGATTGACAGTGGCACTATTGTCTTGGCGTATTATGGCAAAGTGGTGCGAAGATAGTTCGTCAGCCAATTATCAACTCGACTCTGTTGGCGCTATTATTGGCGCAATTATGCGCATCGTTTGGCACCGCGATGAGGGCAAACAAGCATCGCATTGTTGGGCCATTTGTCCATCGCAGTGCCATTAATAAACAATTACAGTTATCGCCATCTGCAAAGTTGCAAAGTGACTTTGATTGCCCCCAACCGAACGCTATCGGCGCAACATGAATGAATGCATCAATGAATGAATGAATGAACGAGCAATTGAGCATTGACAAACTTTCTTCGTCCTGCGACCTCATCCGAGCTCGAATCAACTAGTTTCCAGCTAAGGTGATGAAAGAGCAAGCCCAATGGGCCATCGTTATCTAATCTCGCATTAATGTCCATCTTGTCGGCTTCGATTTCGATCGCACAAGTGACCATCATAGATTGGATCAAACACCGTGTCTCACTGGTCGGTCATCAATTAGGATATCTCAAAGTGGTGGTCCAAATGTTGTCAGCAGTATGCAAAACAGCTTGGCATTGCTCGGTAGCTTTCGTCATCGCTATCGGTATTGCCCGGTGCGTTGTTGTTGGGCACCGAGTGAGTTCACCTGTGCCGAGTCGGTAAGTGGCCATCGGCGCCATGGTCGCTGTGTGGCCAGACTGGGCCACTCGGTCGTAATTCATGTGCGTGACTGACTCGGTAGGACAGTCTGTCCTCTGTCTGCGCCATTCTGTCTCGGTGATGAATCGGACCACGGCGAGCGAATTGACTTGCCCCGACGTGGTCAACTAGTGCAGAATTGTGCGTGGTAATTTATTACAAATCACCTCGCGAGGTGACATGAGAACAAATTTTGTGCATCGCCATAATTTATTTTCCTCATTCAATTAAGTGGCTGCCGTCTTCTCTCTCAATTTGGCCATGCTTAATCACTGCCAGTGCGACATTGCCAGTTGGAAATTAATTGGCTCAATTTGCCATTCTACAATTGCGATCTGCAAATATCCCATTGGCAGGCGAGCAATGGATTAAACGGGCCTTTAGTGGTGCAGTGTGCACAGGACTGGCTCAGTGGTCGATTGTCTAATTAGAGCGATACATCTGCACGTATCATCAATCACGTCGCGCGCTTTGATTCACCGAATTTGTCGTAAAGGACCAGGCCCGAACCGAACGAGTCAGTGGCTGGCTTCTGCAGTTTGCGTTCGCCTTGAGATGGCCAAATCGAAAAGGCAAATCGAAATGGCTACCGTTCAGTGCCTCACTGCTACTGTCCACTAATGAGTGGATATCAAGTGCCCACTAATGCAGTCTCTCACAGGTAATTCGATTTGCATTACTGGCCGCACTATTATCCCGCTCGGTCTTGCCAATATGTGGCTCGATCGATCGGTCGATCAAGCAATAATTAAACAAATTCGATTACAATCCTTGCAATTGGCCACTTGGTATTGTTGCTGTTTGGCAATTTTGCCATTTTCCCACTGTCCAAGTGGACAGTCGATTAGCGATAGAATAATGCAACTGTGCAACATGCAAGTGGCAGTCGGCAAATTAAATGGCGCACATAATTAGCATTATTAGCCGATAGCAGAGGACAGTGCGCGATTGCCGTGCTCATTGACAAAATATCGGCTTGGCTTGATTGCAGCTTAATTTATGGAGATTGTAGGCACTGCTGTTCGCCTTGTTGGCCACTGATTCGCACTCGTCAGGCCGCCTCTCTCGGTGATTGGGCATAGTGCGCCATTCTGGTGGTTGTTTTACCTGGTGGTGAGATGTGCCATTTGCTATTTAATTGTCCCTCCGATCGACTTATTACTGCTGGCTGTGTAATTTGCATTGTCGGACAGGACAAGACAAGCAGACATCACATCACCACCGACACAGACGCACCAACCAACATTGACCAACACACCTCAGAATGCTTTATTTTAAATTGCCACTGTGAGAAGCCTACTGGCATTACTGCTCGATGGCCGTCATTACCGCGGTGGCCGTCATCGTTTGGATTAAGCAGATCATCGTGCTGAGTGCCACTGGGCAGGACAGTCGAGTACTGTTCATGGTCCTGTGCAACGCACCGCCACAGCACACCACCAGCAGGCATCAATGCAAGGTGCAATTCTGCAATGGCACATTCTGGCATTTCATCGAATACTGCCACACAGGACACACACCTCGACGGCCAGAATGTCTGGACAACGTGTATCGATGACGGCGTGGATAATCGCGCACTAATTTGGCCGGCCAGGGAGCGATTCGGGAGATGGCTGAGATCGCACATGGCTTCCATTAAGCGCGAGAACCATTTACAGTAGCGATTGGGAAAGCTGTGACGAGAGCGAATAGAGCAAGTCGTGACTTGGGGTCACGCAAACGAAATCATTTCTCTTTCCAGTGCCTCATCAACCAGTAGCTAGTTGCTACCTAGTGCGGACTCGATCGCTAAATAAATAGATGCACATTCTACAGAATGGCTCTAATGAGACACTGCTGGTGCCGTGCAGTGGTCATTGGTGGTGCAATTGCCTCGAACAGACCTAGTCTCACTGGTCACAGTAGCATCTGCCTCAAGAGGCAATAGACCAACCACTTCGTACCGATTCATCATGCCTGTTCCAAGCAGTGCCATGAAGCAGTGCAGACCAAGGACAATGTTCGAGTTGCGTGCTTTGCTGGGTCACCTGCCTAGGCCCATCGGTCAAACAGTGGTCAATAAACTCACAGCCAACTTGTGTATAAGCAATCAGTGGCCAAGCAAACAAAACAACCAAGTCAAGCAACTTTCCTTCATCTCCTAATTAATGACGCTTTATTAATTATAATTATAGACGTGCACGTTAGCAACGTGTTAATTGGCACAGGCAAATGCTTTACATTCGTTTTGTACCGAAGTGGCTCTAATTGATGGCAGCACTGCCACCAGTGCATTTCTTCTACCACTCGTAGCGAACAATATCTGAACAATCAGTGCTCTTTGCTAAAAAGTCTAATTAATCTCTGTCCGATTCCTTTCGGGCCAAGTAGAGCAATCGACGAATGCAACGGGCAGCGAGTGAGTGAATGGATCAGTGCAAAGTCAACACGAGATGCGCCACCGATCGGACTAGATCGTGCACGCTGCCGTGGTCGAGTGCAACAAATTAAACTATCAAGTCGATCGGCGCGATTGACAATGGAAACATGCAGAGATGGCAGTGGATAGAGGGCAAAGAGTGGATCGAGTGGATGGACTGCTGGCCAGTAGTGTAAAAAGCACCTTGCAGCCATCTGTGTAGAGCACGCCGTTGGCCAGCGATGATTGGCCTCTTGTGAAGATGCCGATCTATCTCGCCCCTTGCGTTCGCATTGACACATCTCTTCTGTAAGCGCATTGCAGGGTGTGCGCCTGAGGAATGGTCAGTGCCGAACTGGCTAATTGACACGAGGGCATCATCGCACTGACCGCGCGCATCTTTCACCACTTCATCAAGCTCAGTGCCAATGAATCCGATCGATCACTGCGAGTGAATGGGCCAAGTGAGCAGACAATTGAGCTGACTATACCGACCGAGCCGACCACCGCTCAACTGCACCTAGTCATTAAATGGTGCCAGTGCAACTAGTCACTTCTTGGTTGACGACTACAGCCACCGTAATATATGCTTCGTACTACTGGCCAGTTGGCATGATTACCACCGTTTTGACACTGTCTGCCAGCTACAGAGTGCACTGATGTACCAGCAAGCCATCGCCGAGCCAACACCGAACCAAGCCCATCAATTCCATATTACAAGGCATTACATTGAATTTGTCCGGTGATCTCAATTAGAATGGCTTCTGTGTTGGCGCATAGCAATCACAACAAAGGACACTAATGCAATTAAGTGTTTGATCAAACTAGTGGCTCGATTGCATTCATGTGACCGATCGCAAAACCACGCCCGTGATCGAGTTATATTTAACCGTCGGTAATTAATTAAAATCGGGCACGTTCGGTTGGGTCCAGAGCGGAGTGAGTGTGGCGTGGTGCCTTTGTCGGAAAGCACAAAGCAGTGGAACCGTATGGCACGGTCTCTGTGGCGGGTGAGTACAGTGATGTCGCATCGCTTCGCCACCCCGAAGAACTTTCACCATTTCCGCGTCACTCAACTCTGCAGTCCATTCTGGTGGATTCCACACAGACTTGGCCAGTTCTATTTGTCTAGTGGAGTAATTAAGTTTAATTTGTTTGTCTTAAGTCTGTGTGGGTCCGAGTCTGTGCAGCACTTAGCAGTACACCATCGATCGATGCCGAATTGGCTCTTTGATCGCATGGCAGCAGCAAAGAGGTGCCGACAGGGTCGCTTGAAAGAAGCCGCCACAATGTTTAGATTGGGCTTACTTGGTCACAGCAGAATGGGCCGCCAGCACAGAATATCACAGTTAGTTATGACATTTCAGTGATGCACTAGCGCACTGAGCCATACGACTAGCCATCGGTGAACTTTGCATTCATTGCGAAATGTAACTAAGCCCAACAAACAAGTGCTAATTGAGACTTCTAGTGATGACAAACAAAGGTTCTGAGCGATTGGCCAACTGGAACGCACTAATTGGTCCATTAATTGGCTAAGTAGTGTGGCGTGTGGCACTAACCAAGCGTAACCATAAACCGCAACACTTACCTTGTTGTGCGTCATCCGGTGATAGTACAGGTTGGAGCTGGCGGTGAACCGTTTCCCACAGATGGGACCTGTAGAGGAAAAAGTGTTCGATTTAGTGGACTGGGTGCAACAGGTCTATCACTATCAATGGATTGATGCGTTCGCGAGGAGACATATAGCTGGAATCGTCTGCACTTATGTTATGTTTGATGGCATTGGCTAGTGGCTAGTGTGCCACCGACGGTCATAAATAATGGCCACCGAATGGAAATGGTCTATTGTATTGTCTGTTGTTGTTCGATATGCGTTGTATCAGTTCACATCTGCATTTAGTTGCATTACCGTGCAGTAAACCTTGCCTTATCGTGGACATAAAAGCCAGTGTTTATGGCACGGTAACATCTCTCGATAACGTTTCCGTGCGGGCCATCAGCGAAACTCCTCTGGTCAAGTGCACTGAGACCACTGTAGATCGATCAGTGCGATAGTGCCGAGGACCGATGGCATGTCAGCTATAAAGCCTGTGCTGCCACATTAATGGCGCTAATCTGTGCTGGCCTATTGTTCCCTCGTTCTGTTTATTTATCGTTCCATTATGTTGATGCATGCCGATCGCGACTGGCACCACATTAATCGCCTAATGTATGCCATACCATTTGCATCGATCCACTCGTCATTACCGCTTAATTGTTTATCTAATGTCCAATGCTAATGTTGTCATGTCTCAATGAGGCACATTCGACGTGTGCTGCAATGCAAACAGATTTGCTCATTACTGTGCCACTAATGTTTTTCGCTGAACTTATCGATGTCTCCCAATGACACCAGGGGATAAGTCACCAACTAGCACTGTCTCACTTACATTGATGTGGCTTCTCTCCACTGTGGATTCGTCGATGAGTATTGAGAGAACTTGAGGTGCTGAACCCTTTCCCGCACACATCACATACATGGGGCTGTGAAGAGTGACAAGTCCATTAGGTTTAGATCAGCACTAAATTGAGCAATCACTTACTTTCTCACCGGTGTGGGTTCGCAGGTGTCGCCTAAGTAGAGAAGGTCTGTCGAATGCCTTACCGCAATACTCGCATGGTAACATTGTTCGTTCTCGAGGCTTCTTTACCACAATGTGACTGGCCAAGGTCTTCATTGCCTCGATCTCCTTCAGGGTAGTTTGGGTTTTGATTTCTTCCTCTTCGTCTTCTTCGTCTTCATCTTCCTCCTCGTCTTCTACCTTCAGATCACTATCGTCTAATTTCTTTCCGTTCAAAACAGATTCAGGCGAACTTGGTGCGCTTTCGGGTTTGCGATTTTTAGAGAGATCAAGAGAAAATTCGTCTGATGAAAAGGGAATTCGGTTCTCAATTTGTGAGGAGAAAGAAGAGGAACTCGATATGGACGAAGTGGACTCGGAGGGTGAAGCTAACAGCGACATGGAAAGATCGAGGGGACTATCTGTGAGGTACCTGCTGTCAGTAATTATTTCAAGGCTCAACTATCATTACCTTGAAGTGCCTGGCGACAGATGAAGGCGTGGTGATGGCTTCGGAAGAATGGTGACGCCGCAAACAGGGACGGGTAGAAGGCCTGGAACAAGGCCGTGTCAAAGTTCTTGAGATCATAGTAAACGACAATTTCCTTGTTGGGCAGGATTTGTTGGTAACACTCGTAGATCACTTCGCCCCGGATGATTCTACCGATGAGGTTGACGTTTTCGTTGAGCAATTTGGTGATTGTGACGAACCGAATCCAGTTACAGTGACGCACCTTCTTGCTGTCCACGTCTCGAATCTCGTCGAAGCAGCCGAATTTGTTGCGAATCTAGAAGCAAACGAACTGGTTAGTCTTGGATCGCTAGAAAGACACAAGCAGTGATCGATTAAGGTTGAGTACCCCTGTGCCACCGCTCACGGGCCATTTATCATCCGGATCGGTCTGGTCCCGTTCGGATAATCTAGCACAATCAATTATCGACCACTTGTGGATGCATTGCTGCCATTGGACACGGTAATGCACCGCACAGCAACGAAACCTTGGCTGGCAACCTGTCTGCCACAGGTGAAGCTCGTTCACAGCTGGAAGTAATGTGAGGCCGACGAGACAGTCTCAGACTGATCTTGGCATTCGTGGAGAAGGACGATTGTAGAGCAGGAGACAAACACGACAAACCACGGAGAGGCACTTGTGACTAGAGACTGGCCACTATCGACTCATCTCAGTGCGATACAGTCGATTGGCGATCTATTGGTGGCGCGGGGCGAGCACTTGCACTGATATAGCCGTAATGTGGTAATGTAATTAATAAAGGCTTGCACTACGGCACTGTGACAGGCGATGATCGAACAGCACCGAGACCGAGCTAATCTGATTTGAACTGAGATTCACGCTGGCACTGTCTCACTGTCTGCCTGGCGTAGAGTATAGAGATGAGAAGACATCTCGAGCCCTGTCCCGAAAGGATCACCGAACGCAATTATCGTGCAGCATCAGTGTCCAATGGTCTGCTCGGTGCGGGCCATATTTTGTGCATGTTTATTATTTATCATGCCAGGTAGGTTCTGTCTCCGATGTAGATTAGCAGTAATAATTTCAATTAATCATATCAAACACATAAGACACAAGACATAGACTAACGATATTGGCTCCAAATAAGCATTCGAACGCACTTTATCAGCGCGGTTCGAGTGGCAAACAAGTTTGTGACTGGCGGACTGCTCAGGACTGCCAGGCAGACATTGCCATATAGCATCCAGGCAGGCATCATTATCGCGCTGAGCGCATGGAAGCCTAGCTCGAAATTAATGATACTTTGGGACGCGCAAATATGTTTATACATTAGGCGCGTATAAATCATAAATTTAGATTTTATTGAAAAGTATGAGTCCAGCTTGGCAGCAGAAATATGATTCGCCGATAGGGAAGAAATGCCATATCGAGTCACTATTAATTATTGCCATTGCTGCCCGCTGATGGACGCAGAATGAGACTGATTGCCCATTGACAGGCCCCACTGAGTCAGTGACTGAGCTGGCGCTGGTTGGCTAGAATAGATGGCCCACCGAGTCATTGCGCCCGCCAGTGGTAATTGAATTAGTGCCGCGTGTCCAGACCGAGTCACTCCAGCGAGCTCATTAGTGCGGAGAAAGTGGCAATCGAACGCTATGGCCCGAATGACTCGAATCAATGCATCGCTATCGATGGACCACACCTGTGTGGCCAGAGCATCGTATATTGCACCGCAGCGAGCATATTCACTGCAAAGATTAGTGCAACTGGAGCGAACTAACCTAAATTAGAATCGATCGTTACAGTTTGGAAATTCTAATAATAAATTGCCAATTCTAATGCTGACACTGGCTAATTATAACTAATCGCTCTGCCGGTGGCAGTGCTGATATTGTTTCGATGCATCCTTTGGCCGATTGTCCGATTGGCAGTCCAATTCTATTGGGAATATTTGCTCTATCCGCGGACGGTGCTGATTCACTGCTGAACAAGTCAAGAAGGCACTGCAGGCCTCATTATCTGTCCGATAAAGTGGCTTGTTTTGTCTTGTTCTGCTCAACGTTCATTTTACTAGCAAACTAGATTTTCTCAGAGATCTGTCTCACCGGAGTGCTCACATTCTGCATTTGGAGGGAGATAAGTTCGCAGTTAATTATGGCTCGGTTCATCGATTGTTGTCTGCCGGACTGTCCACTGCAGAATAGGACAGGTCAGCCAATAGGCCAGTTGACAGGTCTGTCTCGCCAGGACAGACCATAAAGTGGCTGCAGTCATCCCGACAGGAGCGTAATAGAGTTGACATTTGTCACTGATTTTATCGTGCAGGCCAGTGAGAATCGACGATAAGGCAATACGCGATGTGACCGGCCGACAGTACGGCTCCACAGTGACTTACCTCCAGCGCACAAATTGGCTCTGCCTTGCACCTGTGCTAAGACAATCGAGTGACAATGTCAGCGAGATAATGGTGCCTAATGATGCAATCCACTGTGCATGCCTAATGAAGTGACTGAGCTGGCCACCGAGGGACGAGATCAGTTTCACACGCACGTTGCCCCTCTATATACAGTGAGTCCTCTCCCAGTGCCATATAGGCGTGATGTGCCAGGAATAGATCCGAGACGGCCAGGTTGGGCGTCACAGACGAACGGTGGCCAATTTGCGAATGCGTCAATCACGACCTAACATACAAGGAGCAAACCCGCCATTGTCAATTTCGGTTTGTTGATTTAATGAGACACTAATCAGCCAGAGAATGTCAACCATAGACACGATTGGCCATTTGTCAATAATTTATTGTCTATGTAAATTTATTGGACCACTTAGCGAGCCAATAAATAACCGGGCGGAAAGCATCCTTTGTGCCTGTGAGCAGGCTTCCTTATTAAGTTATTTGGACTGGACTGGTATTCTCGAGGAATAGCCACCTAGAATGATGCACACAATAAATCGCCTAGTTCGGACGCAATAAATTACTGGTTAATTCGTTACTAGTGCAATCGATGCCATTTCAATCACACACATCAAGCTACTGCACCGAACAGAAGACCACACTCCAAAACAGTGATCTATAAATTTAAGTCAAACAGAATTCAATTGGCACTTGATTCGGAAAAGGCAAATAAATTAAGCCAAGCAAGATTTGATACAAATTAATCTTGACGGACGGCTAACGAATGGAAACATAATTGTAACATTGGCTCACGCGGGCAAAGAGTTGAGGAATCGGGATAATCGAGGTAAGTGCAATTATAGAGCTCGGACATAGGGGCACAGATGATTCGAGCCGACGATGATGACATTCGCACATGGACAGACCACTTGAGGCTCCGATGACGGCACGCACTGGCTGCAGAGCAATTCACACGGTGGCCGTAAATGGCACCGCACACTCGTCCATCAATGCATCCATCAGAGCTTGTCCTTAGACGAGCTAATCGAGCTCTACTCCCGCAGTGGCCATTCGATCCATGCACCGTGCACTACTCGTACCGTGAACGCTCACCACATCAATAGTCCTTACTGTCCGCTGTTTGCGTGCCTTGGGCTGAGCAAGCAAACTAATTACTAACCTTGTAGGGCCAATAAATAAATCGAATCAGGCAAATTAATGAGAAAATCGAAAATCGTGTAACGCACCAGAACTAAACTGAACGCGAACGTTTGCGCGCTCGTTGCGTCGTCACTGGCAGACAGGTGAGCGGGCCGAGTTAATTAATACGAGTGCTGCGAGCAATGCATTCTATCAGCACGATACCATCTATCAATTATGGCCGCTTGCTTGTTCAGTGCCACTTGGGAACACTATGGCACTGCACACAGCTACCGTGCATTGGCGCAACATATGGCAACTAGGCCAGCCAGTCAGGCCACTGCTGCAGGAATCGGTGCTTCATCGGAATTCGGTGGCAATGCGCACTGCCCCAAGTAGCCAGACTGGTCTGAGATGGCCGAGACCTCGGTACCTCTTGTGGCACCGATTGTGCTCTATTCCCCTAAACAAAGCACTCGCACTCGGCAGCATCTGATTGAGTGCTACCGGGAGAGCTCATTCTCATTACTGGTAGGCCATTAGCTTTATGGATGGCCATTGTGATGATTAATTGGCCTCTTAGACGGCCAGTAATGAACTACTAATGCTGACCATGGAAACAATCGACCACGGGAAATGGTTCAGAAGGGACTCGAATTGCAAGGTTACGGACACGGCTGCTGTGGCAGCACTGAATTTGTGATATATGCAAGGTGTGGTGCCTTCTTTAATTACACGCAACGTTATCGTGGCGCAGTCCGCATTAATTGGATGGCTGGTCTAATCACTGCGCGCAGTACTGCTCGTCGAGCGATCACAATCGGAGCTGTCGATCGAGAATGCCTGGCAGTCAGCTGCCGCCAAAGATGCGTTCTCCAGTCGTGCTCTCGATTGTGTCCGATTGAACGCTCAATGTCTTGATGCAGCCTTCCCCTGCTCCACTGGACGACTAGCTCCAAGTGAATGACAACGATTTAGTGCAAACAGATCGATTGTCTGCCACAAGTGTCCATTAATAATTGCGAACAGACCATCGCATTGTTCAGTGTGCAGCCCGATTGGCGCAACTTGACTGGCCATGTCAAGTGTAACACTAGGACAGTTATCGGTGGCGTTAATGTCAAGAGAAACGAGTGTCCTTCAAAGCAGCTCAAACACTTTCGCCATGTCCGAGTGTGTCCACATTACTCAACGACACGCTCATTATCGCCAATTAACACTGGCTATCTTTGGTGTAGATCGCAACGTTGTTTTGTCACACTTATGTGAGCCTCTGGCGCACGAAATAAGTCACAGGATGGTCGAATTTCGGTTAATGATAAACTAGTAGTGGCTTAATAGTAGCTTGGTTGTGGCACTGTGGTTGCAATCTAATTAACAGGTGCCACAACACTAATGCCACTGTGGGTCGGTGATCGCTGGTCATTTGATTCACTCGTCCAGGTCTGAAGACATCGGAGAGAGGAGACCGCCATCAATAACCGCACAGACAAGATGATGAGATAATAGAGCTGAGTGCGCATTGTGCTCACTTCCAGTGGCAGACATGGAATCCGCGTCGAGTCGTGCCGCGGCGAGCACACGACCGATCGGTGATCAGTGTCCTACTGGGCTATCGCACCACATCACCCACTGCACTAATCGATCTATCTCGGTTAGATGGCTAATTATTGAGACTGTGCTCTATGCACAATGGCCATTTGTAATTTGTAAGGAATTCGAACAGAATGGCCGTCTGTGCATGCACACTACACCGGTGGCTCATCTATCATGGCAGAGGCAACTACCCAACTACCTAACTGCCAATTAGCCAAAGTGCACAAGCGCGCACACGTCACTCTTTATCGGTATTGGCCAGTGCCGATGCTTCAGTACATTGCCATTGTCGATTGGCTTGCTATTATACGCTAGACCGATCTATTACCAGTCGAAATGGATGCGCAAGTTGTATTCTCTAGCTGGCTGGTCAGGTCGTGCATCGCGGCAAAAAAGGACGAGTGAAGTATCGTTTGGCGGTGAGAACAGTTTAATGTTCAAATGTTCAATGGCAAACTGGTTTGCTCTGGCACTTGTGAGCACTACCGAGCTGCTACTGTCCTGTCTCTATTATTCTGCCTGCTTCTGTTGATTTCGATTTCGAAGGAATTCACACAAGTGCGCCAAGTCGAGCAGACCATTAATGCGTGTAATGCACCATACGTTGGCCCAGTGTAGTGGCGGCACAGTAGCCAATAGAGCCAGTAGTGCCATTGTGCCACTCAATTGCGCCTGTATCACGATCGCTACTTGGCGTGCTCGGCGTGTAATTAAAAGATTATTTTGATTTATAGAAGCCAATAGAGGCACAAAGAATGCATGACAGGTGCTCGGCACTGCAGTATTGCTGCTGCCCCTGCTACTGATTGGCATCGCATCTGCCCACCAGTGCTCTATGCTACCCGGCACTTCAGACCCAAGCAGACCAGGTCCGAGAGACACCAAAGATTGACACTCCATCAGATCACACTTCACAACGTGCCCGTCTTGCTGCAGTGTCACTCGATAACGCGTCGATAAGAAGACTGTGAGAAAGTGGACAGCCACTCAGTCCGGTCAAGTATTTGCCACTCGATTGACCATTCTCATCAGACTTCATTAGTGGTCCTATTCTAATTGGCAACTTAATTGGAGCCAATTCGATCGATCGGCCATCGATAGGGACGATCGAGTAATGAGTTTGTGCCAATTAACTCAATGAATACGATGCTAATCAATCACCTACGAGCAGATTCCAGCCATGCCACTGGCATAACAATGAGACATTAACCATTGATAACGATTGGCTAGGCTTGTGTCCTCGCTTGGATCTCCTGGAACGAAATAATTATGGTCTTGCGTGATTGTTGCCAGGCATTACAGACAGAATCGTACAGTGCTATCCATCGAGTAATTTCGAGTTACTTTCTTGACTGAATGCAACAATTCTGCGAGTGTCGCACAAATCACCAAAAGGTCGATACATTGATTGCAATGCCTATAAATCTGATCGATTTTTTTCAGAGAAAATTGGCAGCCAAATAGGATCTGTTTGTTTACAAGTTCGGTGGCTTTGAACGAGTTAAAGGGGAACATTGCACAAGATGGGCACTAATAAGGCGCGTTATTATTTCGATCGGATCGAGGGTGAGCAGAGCAGAGCAATGCTCACTGTTTCTAGTGCTGGCTCAGTCAGAGGATTTGCTTCGACAAGACAGTCGATTAGTGGCAATGATGCGGCATTGAGAGAATTAAGCTCGATCTGCACCAATGCATGTGCTTTAATTGACTGTGCCAGTACTGGCACTCATAAAGGATGCCGAATTCTTTGAGAAGCCGCCACAATTCGACAGTTGCAAGTTGCAACAAACGCCACCAAGACGCTTCTGTCGGTGCCAGTGTGAGAAGCTAACGCAAACGAGATGCGACATCAAAGGCACGAGATGGTCAGCTCATTGTGGTCGACTGGCACATTGTGACCGAGCCAACATGTTCACCGTTTTTACTTGCTAATTAAGTGATAAAAATGATCGCTCGTTCACCGATCGGAGCATCGTTCGCTGTTTGTGTCCCTTCTGGTCGGGGCACGATAATGCAATCGTCGCCGGCATGATAAGCGACGTGCGGCAACCATTACTGACTAATGGCGCCTTGCCACAACAGCGAGATCGTCTTTTGTCGGCATCCAAATGTATCGATATGAATGAGATGAGAATTTTATTGCTTGGCCAATTGCCACCGAGCACTATTCTTGAGGGCAATTAATTAGAACCATTTGGACTGATTGACACAAGTGACGCCTCGCTTTGAACTGCTGTTAGCAGCCGTCATGGTGGCATTGTCTCCACCAGACCATTACAACTCGATAATATTCTCTCGGTGGTAATTAGACTCATAATCGTCCGATCGGCGAGCACTGATTGAGCAGAGCACACTCGACACAGTCCCACCTTGTCTGGCTCACCCAATTAGTGCCAATCAATTAATATTAATTATGTCTCTAGTGTAAATCACCCGGTAATTCAATGTTTCCATGCACACATCTCGTCAAATTTCCCCATAAATCTTCCAGTCTGTGTAACATAGATTTGGTGATGTGAGCTAAGTGTGTAAAGTACTGTTATCAGGTGGTCAACACCGCAATCGTCACCTGAAGAAATGTTCATTGGTGAGGTAATGGAAATGTCATCACCTCAATAAGTGTCCTATTGACTGATGGTGGAATGGAGCATCAAACGGTGAAAACAACTTACATCGTCATCATTGAGTAGTGAGTAGACTTCGAGTCGATCGAGTCGAATGGTTCCTTGAAATGGCAGAAAGCAAGTTCCCTTGCGGATGAGTTGATTGCTGTAAACACAAACACCGGCTTCGGTTTCGGTCTTCTTCTCCGCCGGATTCTGTCGACTCTTGAGGTTCTTGAGCCCGTTGACCAGTTGGAGGAAGCTGTCGCGTTGACGTAGCATAAGACTAAATTCTGATGGTATCAACACACAAGTCTCCATGGTGATCTATTGGTGTTCGACGAGTTGCGCAACTTGGCAGATATTTACTAGAAATGCAAATCACTGAGAGATGGAAAACACATTGGCACCGAGGTGTGAACTAGAAAGAGGACAGAGGACACATGGGTCAGAGGAGCACAATGGCAACAGAATCAGTCAAGTAGGTAGAGTGGCGGATCACGGGAAATCACTGTAGCTATAGGGTATATGGCCGGTTGAGTATTGCACGCACAGACATTGCGCGAAACGCTCAAGTGCACGTCCGTTGCTGACTCGGCTCGGATGCCTTCTGATCGCCTGTCGACTGTTGCTCTCGCTCACTCGTTCGTTCAGGCTCATTCATTCACTCATTCACTCATTCGGTCTCGTTCCTCTTGTTCGCTAACTTTCTTCGCTGGGCGCGTCTTTTGCGTGGCCACCGAGTGAGCGCTCAGTGGAGGCACACACGCCCACTGCTACCACATGAGTTCGATCCTTATGGGCATGGGACGCAGATAACAGTGCGTGTGAACAATGTGCCTCAGACCGAGAAAAGGCCGTCCATCGACCATCATTACCGCCTTTGCTAGCTGTTGTGGCCAGCTCGACCACTTATTCGTTGCCTCGAACAAAGCAACGAGTCTGGTGCTGCACTGTTTCCCACTAGTGATAGTACCATCCCGATAATGCAGATTGTCGATAATGGTGCTAATGTCTGGCAAAATCCATAATGCGATCGATGCATTGCGCAATGAGGATGACAGTTGCACAGGCTCTGTCATCTAAACGCATCTCAGCTGACACAGTCAACAGTGACATCATATTAAGCGAATCAATTGACCTCTAATTGCACAATTAGACCTAATTATAGTTAACTTTCTCGAGTGGTTTGCAGTGGAGCACCCGAGATGTGATGACGAACATTTCCTTTTTAATATCATGCACGAATGTCACTTTGTCGCGCCAATCGACTTGTCCTTGACTTAGGCGGCAATTGGCAAATGGGCGAGTTGGCAAGCACGCGATGAATGCGTTTGCATTGACACTGACACGTCTGCCAATTGGATCGTTCACATATTTGTCGATTGGCAGTCAGTTCAATAGAGCACAGTGAGAGTGTGTGGGCTCACTTCGATCGAGCATCTCACCGAGTGGCCAATTAGCCAGTCTGATTGAATGAACCAACGTGCCCGCATGCCTACATTTGGCCAATCGAGACAATATCGATTGTGTCCAACTCGATATGTGAACATACCCACGAACGGACTCACTTTCGGCCTAATTGAATCACTCGTTTGATTTGCCATTTCATTTGCCATTTCACCCATTGCTGATTGTCTCACTCAAGGCGTGTTTGTCGTGCCTCTTGTCAACACAATCGAGCGTGGGCGGGCGGTCTGTGAACATGAGAACAAATAGCGACGAGTGCCATTGACGAGCCTACGACCATAACGCACAGCTAAACGCATAGTTGGCAATTAGTTGACACTCCTCAACTCTATTCAAGTTGAATTTCGAGCCATCCAACACGTGACACATGGCCATTCGTCGAGCACTCGAAGCAAAGTGTGTTTTGGTGTTGTGTAATGTTAGGCAACTTTAGTCGATGTGAGCACAAATCGAGACATTCGACTTCGATTGGGTTTTGCCTAATTGACGATATTACGATGGACATTAACGCACTTCGATATCTCGAACACAACCGCACTTGTCAAAAAACATTTTGCTTTTCATATTTGACAATTTTCCACCGATAGCCAAATGCAAATGTGTAGATAATTATAGCAAGTGATGTCAACAAATTAGGAGATAAAACTCAAAAGGTGAAGTAAGACACCAAATGGAAGGAAACTTCGTATGCTGTGTGCTGGTTGTGCTTGTGACCGAAATGTGTGTCCAAACAAAAACTATGTGCCACATTCGATGTTCGTTAATGGACGCAATCGAACGAACAGTTACCTGTCGATAATGTACCAACAAACTCTGGTAAGACCACAAACCGCTTGTTTGTGTGCTGTTTTGTTTGATTGTGACTTAGTGTCGCCAGTTGGAATTGTCAGTTGAGTGCTACACGAATACGATCGCACGACATTGAGCGGTGATTAGCGTAATCAGATTGGTTTGATTCCAGGTTGTGTTGGCTCAATCGAATCCGATTACTGCGACCTGTGCGGCATTACGCCTAAGTGGCCATTACGCGCCATTGGTTGGTGCTGTAATGGGAAAATCGATTCAATTGCACTCGATCGAAGCCTGGTGAGCAATGCGAGCAGTGTCAGTAATGGCTCCAAGTGGCCCACCAGTGGTCATTCCCTCGAATCGATCCGTTTATTTGTTTGTTCGATTGGCAAGATTGCCTTCTGATCGGTGCACGGTTGAATCTAATTACGCATGCATTGGGCACATATCAAATTCGATAACGAGACTGCAAATCGAACTAATCTAATTTGGTTGACTCCTTCAGGCCATTCGGCGACGGCATATTCCTCGTCCAACTGCTGTCAATAGTGCAACCGTGCAATGGCGCTCAACCAGAAGCGTTTGATGCATCGACACAAGGATATATTAAGAAATTAGCTCGTGAGCCCATCACTCGGTCGCTCCAATTGGGCGCACAGGCAATCGGACCTTTGTGGCCATTAATTAATTGGCACCGAGCATCATCAATCTCGAGCGAACCATTGTTGGGATGAGGCACACCACTGACCAATCGATAATCGATTTGGAAATGATTTCTCCTTTCAATGATATGAACAATTATTAGTGCACTCACCATTGACTAGTGGCTGGTCACTGGACAGTAACCAACACTCAATGGCCAATAGTGAATGGACCATTGCATTGCTTTTAATTACAAATCGATTTGTTGCCGTTCGTTGAGTCGTGATATGAATCTCTTCTCGGCCTAAACTTTGTTCATCATTGACATTTGTGTTCATATTCTGGCTTGGAATACTGGAAATGGAATCGATCAATTTGGCGATAGACAAATATTTGCATTAGTGCTCGATCAATAATCGAATCTGTCTCGATCTGGAGAGGTTTCCCTTTTACACTAATTAAATGTTCTCCATGGCAATGGCGATGGCATCCAATTGGATTGGATTAAGTGCTGATCATAGCTCAGTGGCAATGTTCACAGTGCACGGTAGCCCTGCACGGTATGATTGATCGGCAGAATGGCACTGATCACCAAATGCCTCACCGAATGAACTTAGTTTCGTCTGCAAATGGACCGACTTAAGAGAAGCCGCTTCTAGTTGGCCACCGTAATCGAGTTCGTTTAGAACCAGCGCGAATTAGTCTATTTGGCGATGCACGCCAGTTGGTGATGAAATTAATTACTTCGATCAACAAGTGAGCCACTGAGGTCACCGCAATACCAAATGAGATGATCGGTTTGTGTCAATTCTCTGCTCGGTCACAGCTACCCTCAATGTTCGCTTGTCATTGCTCATCCTCGTCATATGCTGCCACAAGTCATAACATGTCCTGAGAGGCGAATGTCCTCGTGACAATGAATCGAATGGACGTGCCAAGACGCAACTTGACCAGTTGGCAGATGATCACCTTGATCACCATCAGCAGTGTCACCATGTTGTCCGCTGTGTCTACTGACCATTGACCACTGTGCCGCACCAAAAGAAGACAATGCAGTCCTTATCAAAGGATGCCCTTCTGACAGTTACGAAACAGATTTTGCAAATGTCGATTTGCATATTTCGTTGTTGACATTAGTGAGTGGAGTCAGTTGTCAGCTGTCTGTGCCACAATGGCAATGTCACAGTCTGATTGAGCACACTTTTGGCTAATCCAGTTTGGGCCAACACTGCTCTGGCGGCCAGGCATAATTAAAATGTCGACTTAATTAGTGCTCGGCAGTGGCCGTTTCTCATCCTTCCAATCCACTCACTGGCCACTCATCGTTGCAGGTAATTGATGTGCCTATAGTGGCAGACAATTAGTCCTGATGCCCAGAACGAGCGATGTCATAATTTACATTTGCTCGATCTTTACTTGGCAAGGGACCAAGCAAACGGCCTTCAGTAGATTAATTGGCACCAATTATTGGAATTAGGATGCGCACAAGCCTGTGAGGAGGGTCAGGCAGGTGATGGCGTGCACAAATCGGTTTGGACCGAATGGCAATTAGGCCCACAACCAGCAGTGGTGCCACCGGGTTGGCTATTCGCTGATTCGCTACCTCGGTCAATTGCACAAATGGAAATGATGGAACAAACGGGGAGACAATTGATCGAACCAGACAGATTTCGACGCAGGCAGATTGGCCAAATAAATTACATAAGGACAGCCAGCGGTAATTAAACCAAAGGAAGATTATGCGCTCGTCAGTGGCACTGCTTAATGAATCATTTATCAAGATGAACTTTCGGTGTGCCAGCGGACAACTGCACAACGACTTTGATTGCAGCATGCAGTGCGAGCACGTCTTGGATCGCGCTCTCGATCTACGAAAAGCGATTGTCTCAGCCAGACAGAGCAAAGGCACAGCACGTCTCGGCCAGAGTGGTCATTTGGCCGAGTGGTCGAGGAGAGACACCTTTCTAGGCTGGTGCGCAACCAGGTGCTTCGAGCAAGAATCGAACCACAAGCAGCACTTTATCTCTTGTAAGAGGCCATTACGCGCGGTGGTCATCCGAAATCGATGCCATCACCTGTCCAAGGCTAATGAGATACTTCTCTGGCCCGAGTGTTATTACAGTCAGTCCATTGACATATTCGAGCTAATTACTGAGCAACTGTGAGCAACTTGTCGTAAATAAGCAAGTCAACTGACGAAACGGTAGCACGTAGAAGACATTGAGACATTGAGCACAGAGCAGGCGCTCGACGTATCCGTTTCTGTGGTGGATTGCTTGCCTTACCAATTACCACTGGCCAGACCAATTACCCAAATGTGCACAGCATTGGAGTCAACTGTAACTCCTGTGACTATAGTCCATTCTGCACCGAACAATTCGTCTGTCCGTCCGTAACCATTCTGAACAGAGCTAATCGACGAATTAAACTGCCACCACACGTTTCGACAATAAAACAAAGCCACGAGGAGACAAATGTCCGGTGGAGAGCATTTGGAGCACACCTTTGTGGCCTCATTAAGGTCCAATCAGCCTAGTTGCCACCATTGAAATGAAGCAATTGCAATGACATATGGTCTATGAGTGCCCAATCACTGGTGATTTATTTCCCTGCCAGGACCAGTGCGAACTTTTCGAGCCACAGACAACAGTGGCGCATCGCATTCATTGACGATTGCACCGTGCAGATGCTGAGATGCTCAATTAATGGTCCCACTCGGTTCCATTTGTGTCGATCGATGGCATCACTTGATGGCTCGATAATGTGCCACAAGTTAGGTGGTGAGCGGACATTGTTCTCCAGTCCTACTGGCCATGTGTCTCACCTTCTAATGCAACAGCACCGAGCAAGGAAAGTGCTCGCCATAAAGATAGCGCCATTGGATGTGACAGACAAACAATACCTTTGTGCTTACCTCCACGACGACCACTGTCCTTTCCACGAGTGCATCCTGCTCCAATTGATGCTGATGCGAGCTAATTACCCTCGATCGATGCATCGAACAGTAGCCATTGCGGTGGACTGGTGGAGAATGCCTTTGAAGACCACTCTCGGTGCATCACCGATCGAATCTAATCTCGGGTTGATCACTGCTCGGTGAGACATCGTCAATGCTCGTCCCGCTCGGGCTAGAGCCAGTCAGCAATCACTTTCTATTAGGCACAATTAGTGATCGGTGCCAGTGACAGTGCAGTAGCGTCAGGTTAATTGGCCACAGATGGCTCGGTCTTCTCTGGACGCTTCATTTCCTTTTCGGTGATCATTGCTGCCGATGGGCACTTTAATGGCAGGCAGGCAGGACATCTCGTCCATGGCCACAGAGCACCGCACTACACCCTCGGCATTTGCATAGGTCGTGATCAGTGTTGGTCACCACCGACTCGCCACTGTGCCTCTTTGTCTTAGGCTCAATTAAGACGATGCTAAACGGTGGGAAACAGGAAACAAATTCTTCAGTGGCTTACCTGTACCTGCTACCTGTGCTAATCGTAATAGTATCGAGCTTAGCAGAAAGGCTCATTAACGTCTCGCGCGGTGCTGCCAGCCTCGGGTCTAGTGCAATCTTCTCACCTTGTTCTGGTGAGCTGTCGCGGTGCTGTCCTCCTAAGTCGATTCCATCTACTCGGTGACCACTTTCCCCGAGTGACTTCATTAATCTTAGTAATTTTCTTGTTTAAAATTTCCTAATGTGTCTTTGCAGTATCATTGGCGTTCACATCCCCCAAGTGAGTGGCAGTTAGTTAGCCAGTTGATTAGTCTGCCTGTCCTCCAAATCGAGCGTCACAATGCTAATAATCGTATTGTCTTGTCGGTGTTGCAGTCAGACCATTTTCCCTATATATCTCACCTGTCAGCCCCGAGCCAGTCGAGAAGCCCGAGAGGACAGCTCACTAGTCAGATCGCGCAATAATTAGCGCTCATTCTGAACATTGACTTCACTTTAAATTGCGTCGCGCGGTAATTGAAACGATGCTTTACGTTCACTGTGCCCCGTGCTACTGTTGGCTTGTCTCTGGCCTGCTATAGCACAAGCTTGTCACAAATCGCCATAAAGGTCATCTCCACCGTTTCCGCTGCTCTTGTCAATTAAACCTGCCGATTAGTGCAACTAATTGCCTAGACCTTGCACACTTTCTACTTTCCCATCATCAGAGCGAGAATTGAATCCTCTATTGGCCAACATGTTTAGATCGCAATTATTGATTGGAGGATGTGAACATGATGATGATGTTCACCACGACTGGCAACTCATTTGACAACTAGTTGGGAGCAACACATTCGCGCCATCATAACAAAACACAACTCAACTCTCTGTACATCACAACAGCACCCACTACCCAACCAATCAATGAGGAATGCTTCCAAGGTCATTTGTATTATTCAGTTGATGTCATCGCTGGTGTGATTGCACTCGATTGAAAGGTGACAAGATGAAGAGAACTATTTTCGAACAGAAAAATAGCATCAACAGGTGAGTTTGATTAGCTACTCGGCGTGAGTAGTTATTTGGGCTGCCATCTATTGGCGACCAACAATTTAATAACCAGCATCGAAGTCAATCACATAATTTAGCGATTTTCCTGTAACATAGTTGAGATAGTTGTCCACAAATAGATTTACTACATCACAGCCTCGAGTATTGGCAGAGACGTGAGGTGTGATTAATACATCCTCTCGAGACCACAAAGGAGATTCGGCTGGCAGTGGCTCAACTCGAAACACATCCAAAATGGCTTGTCTAATCCATCCGTTGTCTAATGCCTTAATAATGTCTAGTTCACTAATAACATTGCCACGGCCCACATTTACCAAAACGGGTCTCTGCAAAATTAAAAACTTAATAAACTATAAACATAAATCATAACGAACCTTATTGGAGCATTTGCTGAGTATATCATTGCCAAGAAGATCGTTAGTGAACTGAGTACAAGGCATAATGCTGATTATATAGTCCATCTGGGGCAAAAGATCCTCTAGTTTGGTCGAATATCTGAGTAAAAAGTAAACTAGTCAGTGATTGGTCAAGTTGTAATCAATCATTTACTGTAGTACACCAGAATCTTCATAAAACTGCTTCAACTCTTCTTCTGTTCGTTCAACTCTTCCATATGCATTAACTTTCATTCCCATGCTTGACAGCTTCTTGCTAACTATAAACAATTCAGACAATGGCTCGAGATAAATAAATAAAATGCCAACTAACCGTAAGAACCAATAGCTCCAGTACCACCCAAGACCAAAGCAGAAAGTTCGTCCGTCCTTCTGTAGCGTTCAATGATTGGGTCAAACCAGTCAAAAGTTCTCCTAACCAGAAAATGGAAAATTGTAATCACTCAAAAACAAAAACAATTTCCCATTTACCATTTTTTCTGCACTTTAGTGACGGTTTGAAGGTAATAGAAGCTCCGTTCATAGCTAATAATTTGTCCTAGCACATAATCCGCCATAGAATGTCCGAAATGGGGCCCAGAAAATCTTGTTACGGTAAGAGAATGTCTTCTCACAACATCTGCAATATTATCCTTAAACAAAGAATCAACTCCAGCCCAAGTATTTTGAATCCATCGAATCGACTCTAAACTAGAACGATATTTATCTGTATCAATGGCTTTTAGAAGTGCCGGTAGAAGATTATTGTCCACGAGCACAATATTTGCGTTCACAAGTTGTTCAAAATCTTCATCAACCAAAACAAGAGAACTCAAAAAAGATCTTTCCTGACCTGTTTCCAAGAGCATAATAATAATAATATAAAATAAACTTATTAAGTACCTTTTTGAGTAAGCTTGACATCCACCACATCAACGTTTTCAAGGTGACCTTTCGAGTCAGTAACTCTTTTGGTTACTTCATTTCTTAGTAAATTAGCTAAGTTTGGAATTTGTGACACGACGAATAGTTTTTTGCTCATTTTGGGATAGGTCAAATTGATACGAAAGGCAGTGTGCAATGTCAAAGAAGAAGAAAAACTTTCTCAAAAGCTCTATTTATCTGTCCTTGATAATTTAGCCGATCAATGATAATATCGACTAAAAATAATAACATTTCAAATTACTACGGTACTATTCTTTTTGTTTAGTATTACCTGACCTAAAAAGGACGTGATTCGGCACTCAAAACAATGTAAATTAAGCTCCACTAAAATGCGCCAAGTTTCGCCTACCGTCTTCTTTGGCTTAATCGCGATCTGCCGAGGTCACAGGACAGCATCACCATTTGTGGGAACGGCTTGAGCCAAACCAGTTTGTACGACTATTTGTATCTACCCCGTACTGAGAGTAGGACCACAAAATAGTTGTTTTGTTTATATGGGCAGTGAAGAAAGTGGTGGGCGCTGCTGTCCATTCATTGTTAGATTGTGTTAAAGCCTGATAATGTTTTTGAAGCCCCTTGAAGGGGCATACAGCCCCAAAAGAAAACAAATTTATTAAAAAAAATAAAGAAAATAAAAACCATTTGATTTGATTTTTTATTGATTAAAATATCAAATAAAAATTACTTTTCGAATATGAATAATTCTAAAAAAATATATTTATTTATAAAAACCAAAAAAAATGGTTAAATTTAGGATTAGATGGGTTTGGAGGTTTATTAATTGTTTAAATATATATATATTTATAATAATAAATATTAAAGTGGGATTAGTTTCTATAATTAAACATTCAAGCGTTACAAGTGGTCTAACGATCAACTAAGGTCGTTACATGTAGGATTAGTTAGACATTGAAGCGTTACAAGTGGTCTAACGATCAACTAAGGTCGTTACATGTAGGATTAGTTAGACCTTGAGCATTACAAGTGGTCTAACAATCAACTAAGGTCGTTACATGTAGGATTAGTTAGACCTTGAGCATTACAAGTGGTCTAACGATCAACTAGGGTCGTTACATGTAGGATTAGTTAGACCTTGAAGCGTTACAAGTGGTCTAACGATCAACTAAGGTCGTTACATGTAGGATTAGTTAGACCTTGAGCATTACAAGTGGTCTAACGATCAACTAGGGTCGTTACATGTAGGATTAGTTAGACCTTGAGCATTACAAGTGGTCTAACGATCAACTAGGGTCGTTACATGTAGGATTAGTTAGACATTGAAGCGTTACAAGTGGTCTAACGATCAACTAAGGTCGTTACATGTAGGATTAGTTAGACCTTGAGCATTACAAGTGGTCTAACGATCAACTAGGGTCGTTACATGTAGGATTAGTTAGACCTTGAAGCGTTACAAATGGTCAAACGATCAACTAAGGTCGTTACATGTAGGATTAGTTAGACCTTGAAGCGTTACAAATGGTCAAACGATCAACTAAGGTCGTTACATGTAGGATTAGTTAGACCTTGAGCATTACAAGTGGTCTAACGATCAACTAGGGTCGTTACATGTAGGATTAGTTAGACCTTGAAGCGTTACAAATGATCAAACGATCAACTAAGGTCGTTACATGTAGGATTAGTTAGACCTTGAAGCGTTACAAGTGGTCTAACGATCAACTAAGGTCGTTACATGTAGGATTAGTTAGACCTTGAGCATTACAAGTGGTCTAACAATCAACTAGGGTCGTTACATGTAGGATTAGTTAGACCTTGAAGCGTTACAAGTGGTCTAACGATCAACTAGGGTCGTTACATGTAGGATTAGATTGTGGTTTGGATGCTTAATTATTTAGTGTTTACATGTTTAAAATTAATGTCAAAAGGGGCCTTTTTCTGGCCTTTTTGTTTTAAAAAATTTGACCCGTTGTTTTTTGCGTGCTTTGGGTTAAAAACTAGAATTCAATGCATTGTGGATTGCATATTTGTATTATTTATTGATATAAAAAATCAGCGTATTCCATGGATAAAACTAGAGTTTTCCGATTATGCTTACATTTCTGGATTTATTTGTTGGTTGATGTTCCATAAATTTGTACTAAACAAAATGGCCGCCCCCTTTAAAGTTTAAACCATCATATCGGTATAATAGTCAGACTTTTAGTTAGAGGGACAAAATCCTTTGTTTTCAGATTTGCTTAAATGTGTTTCCAAAGATGTATTTGGGCGTAACGATCGAGTAAAAACGGATTTCGTTTTTCTTCATTCTTATGTAACCAAAAGCCTTTTTGACAATAAGAGACTTTATGCCATTGGGAAATTAAGGTGGCTGTTAATTGTTTTTTTTCTTCTTTTCTCGTCAGCGTTGATTAAGAAGTAGGAGAAGATATTACTTAGGGCATTGGTGTAGCTTAATTAGGGAGATTCTGTTTTTAGACCGATCTACAATAAAGCATCATTTTACCATTGACTTAGACGCTTATCTTGCGTAAGCAGCATCGGGATTGTCTTTAGCGTGTAATGCTAGTTGGTTGACGCTTTATGATACATGAATCATAAATTATTGTGAGTGAAATGGGCGGCCATTTTGTTTAGTACAAATTTATGGAACATCAACCAACAAATAAATCCAGAAATGTAAGCATAATCGGAAAACTCTAGTTTTATCCATGGAATACGCTGATTTTTTATATCAATAAATAATACAAATATGCAATCCACAATGCATTGAATTCTAGTTTTTAACCCAAAGCACGCAAAAAACAACGGGTCAAATTTTTAAAACAAAAAGGCCAGAAAAAGGCCCCCTTTTTGACATTAATGTCTTTTATTTGGCAAACACTGTTTTGTATTTGTTTTTGCGTTAACCGACCTGAGTGGAAATCGCCTGGTACTATTTCAACACTGAAAGGCGCATTTCGTCAGGCATTGTTTTGTTTTGGCTCCTTAAATGCAATTTGTAAATTTCAAGTGACAAATTTATTGATCTCAATTGTATTTTATTATCTGTGTTTAATATTTTATAATGAGTTTTGACACTGCAAATGTTCATCGACTTGAGGGTTCTCACAATGAAACTGGCGGTTTGTTCGTATCCAAGAAAAAACAATCAAATCCTGACAACGAGATTATTTTTAAAAAGCCACAGGTCTCTTTGCTTGGTCTTGACAAATTAGCTGCTAAAAAGCGGGAAGAGCACAGAAGCAGAAGCGATTCCGAGCGTAGTGAGAGAAGACACGAAAGCGGGAGTCGAGAATTTAAGCGACCAAGAGAAAAAGACCACCATGAAAGATATTATCGATCCAAACGAATTGAAACACCATCAAATTCTGGTGGTGTCAGTGATGAATATAAAGAACGAAAACGAAGCCGAGACGATAGACATCGAGACAAGCACGAATACAAGAGCAAAGACTTTAAGCGATTTGAAGTGCCAGCAAACAAACCATGGAGGTCTTTAGGCACTCCAGAAGTGTCAAGGAGAATGACTACTCCTTCTCGTTCAGCCTGGGACGAAGATGACGAACGAGACTCGAATCGAAATTGGGAGAAGACTCCCAGAAGGCAAACCGATGCTTCTGGAACACCGTTTACTCCTCGTTTTACACCACAAAATTGGGGGAATAAAAGTATCAAATCTAAAAGTTTGGTTGAAAATTTGGAAAATGAACCTGGTAATTGGGAGGAAGACGAGGACGAAGTACGAAAAATTGATCGTGAGTGGTATGATGAGGAATGTGATCACAATCCTTTTGGTGATATACCTGATGAGTATGCTCAAAAGAAAGAAGAATCTCTCAAGAAATCTCGAGTTGTTCAGAGAGTTTCGGCTCAACAGCGCCAAATCAATAAAGACAACGAAAAGTGGGAAACTAATCGACTTTTATTGTCGGGTGTTGTTAGCAAAGTCAGCGAAGACGATAATGAAGAGGAAGCCAACGAAGGTCGTGTTCATTTGATGGTACACAACATCGTTCCTCCGTTCCTTGATGGGCGAATTGTTTTTACCAAACAACCAGAACCAATTGTACCTGTGAGAGACCCGACTTCGGATTTTGCCATTCTTGCAAGAAAAGGTTCTGCATTAGTCAGATATCATCGTGAAATGAAAGAACGGAAAAGAGCTCAAAAGAAAGAATGGGAATTGGCTGGAACACGCTTGGGTGATATCATGGGCGTGGCAAAACCAAAAGACGAAATGGAAGACGGGGACAAGAGTGACTACAAGAATGAACATCGATTCAAGGATCACATTAGCGAAAACAATCAAATGACAGATCGTGAAAAGATAACTCAGCAGCGACAATTTCTTCCAGCATTTGCAGTGCGCAACGAACTTCTTCAAGTGATTCGAGACAACAATATTGTTATTGTAGTAGGTGAGACTGGCTCCGGAAAGACCACTCAACTGACTCAGTATCTGCATGAAGAAGGATATACCAAGTTAGGCATGATCGGTTGCACACAACCAAGAAGAGTGGCTGCCATGTCAGTGGCTAAACGAGTAGCTGATGAAGCTGGAGTAAAACTAGGAGATGAAGTTGGTTATGCGATTCGGTTCGAGGACTGTACTTCTAAGAAAACAATAATAAAGTACATGACTGATGGTATTCTTTTGCGCGAATCTTTATCCGAGCCTGATCTGGACAACTATTCTGCTGTCATCATGGACGAAGCCCACGAGCGAAGTCTCGACACAGATGTCCTCTTTGGCATTCTCAGGGAAGTTGCAACTCGCCGCACCGACATCAAACTAATCGTAACTTCTGCTACAATGGATTCATCTAAGTTTGCTATGTTTTTTGGAAATGTACCCGTTTTTGTCATTCCCGGAAGAACTTTCCCTGTTGAGCTTTACTTCTCCAAAAGTCCCGTTGAAGACTACGTTGATGCCGCAGTTAAACAGACCATTCAAATTCATTTGGGAGGTCTGGAGGGCGATATTTTAGTTTTTATGCCTGGACAGGAGGACATTGAAGTAACTTGTGAAGTAATCAAAGAACGCTTAAAAGCGCTTTCTGAGACATCTCAAAATGAGATTGCTGAACTTTCTATTCTGCCTATATATTCACAGTTGCCATCAGATTTGCAAGCAAAAATTTTTCAGAAAGAAGAGCAAGGCATTCGTAAATGTATTGTTGCTACAAATATTGCTGAAACTTCTCTTACTGTGGATGGCATCATGTTCGTGGTGGACAGTGGCTACTGCAAACTTAAGGTTTACAACCCTCGAATTGGTATGGATGCACTTCAAATATATCCGATTTCACAAGCCAATGCAAATCAGCGCAGTGGTCGTGCAGGACGAACGGGTCCTGGTTGTTGCTATCGACTTTATACGGAGCGTCAGTACAAACAAGAACTTCTAATTAACACTGTACCTGAGATCCAGCGAACAAATTTGGCTAATGTGGTACTTTTGCTGAAATCACATGGAGTACAGGATCTACTGCAATTTCATTTCATGGATCCGCCTCCTCAAGACAACATGATGAACTCAATGTATCAGTTGTGGATTTTGGGTGCCTTAGACAATGTCGGAAATTTAACTCCTTTGGGCCGAAATATGGTCGAGTTTCCTCTTGACCCTGCCATGTCGAAGATGCTTTTGATTTCAACAGAAATGAAGTGCTCTGCTGAAATATTAATTATTGTCTCGATGCTCTCTGTACCATCAATTTTCTATCGTCCAAAGGGACGTGAAGAAGAGAGTGACTTGGTCCGGGAAAAATTTCAAGTGCCAGAATCGGACCACTTGACCCTTCTCAACGTATATTTACAATGGCGAATGCACAAATATTCAACCAACTGGTGTCAGCAGCACTTCTTGCATGCCAAAGCCCTTCGCAAGGTGAGAGAAGTTCGTCAGCAATTGAAAGAAATTATGGACTCTCAACGTTTGCCAATCATCTCTTGTGGAAATGAGTGGGACTGCATACGCAAATGTATTTGCTCCTCTTACTTTCACCAAGCAGCTCGTCTAAAAGGCATTGGAGAATACGTTAACATGCGGACCGGAATGCCTTGCCATCTTCATCCAACCTCGGCTTTGTACGGAATGGGTTTCACGCCTGATTATGTCATCTACCACGAGTTGGTAATGACGACTAAAGAGTACATGCAGTGTGTAACTGCAGTCGAGGGAACCTGGTTGGCTGAGTTGGGCCCTATGTTCTACTCGGTCAAGGAATCGTCCAAGTCCCGCTTTGAGCGTAAACAAGAACAACGAGATCATGAGAAGGAGATGGAAAAAGAAATGGCAGTAGCAGAAGAACAGCTTCGACGCCGGAAAGAAGAGAATGAATCACAGGGAATTCTTACTTCAGTACGATCCAGTCAAATTGTCACTCCGGGTCTTAAGAGGCCAAATACTCCTGCATCAACTCCACGACGAACTGGTTCCCGATTTGGCCTATAATTTTTGTAAAAAGTTCATTTGTACAAAGATCATTTAGTTAATATTTAATGTTGTCATTATGAGTATTATGCGTTTCGATAAATTAATTGAGGTAACCTGAGTTGTCTGGAATGTGCAATGCAATCGAATCAGTTTCGATCTAATATCACAAGATTGTCGTACGATTTGGAACTTGGTCGGTTTAATTTATGGACGGACATGAGACCAAAAAGAAGACACAGCAACAGTGAGAGTAAGCCAATGCCAATTAGGTAAGCTGATAGAGATAGATGACAGGTACCTGTAATCAGTTGACATGAGAATTGAGTAGTGGAACTTTGTGAGATTATAATCTATTAAATAATTATTTAATACCAATCTCGTAAGGCATTGTCTGTCCACCACACACATCGCGGACTTCTTGGTTAGCCCATCCCATTGGATACAAAGCACATCCAAAAAGGATTAGCAAAACTAAGACAAAAAAAATTACCAACAATGTAATTACTTATTGAACACTCACAGGATACAAGTTGCAAAGCAATGAGAGTGCGGCCGTTTGCTGGTCTTAAAGAATGAGGCATACAACAGGAGAACAGCAAGGTAAAAGCGACTAGGAGAGATGAAGCTGCGCCGATACCAACCAGGACAGTTGTGATCTAGATCGAGAGTGGCCAAGTGAGTGCTTTGACATTTTTTATTTGAAAACATACTTTCCAAGAAAATGAAGGAATATCTTCGAATGTCACGTAACGACCACACTGCGGTACAATATGAATCCGACCATGTTCGTCCAAACTGGGGTAATTACAGCGACGAAATGAACCAAACGAGACATCGATCGCTTTGTGGTATTGGCCTTGGATCCAGTATGGCAACCAGAAACCAGTGCAAATTATGAGCGATGCTGCAAATGATAGTGCCGTCCAGAAGATAAATGCACAAAAGAGAAGTTGTGGTGGTTGTACTGGCACTTGTCTTGGTGGACGTCGGTGAGAACGTTTGTTTAGCTCAATCGATTCTTCCTCGTGGATGATCATTGTGACTCAGATCAATTACAAATCAATGTTGGCTAGCAGCTTGATTGGAAAGAACTGATATGGCTCGGTCACTAGGCACCACACATGCTCAATCAGTGTTTAGTTTGTTGTACCGGACCACTTGACAGTCATCGATGACCGAGTGGTCTGGCAAAGGGCAAAGTGGAATGGACCAATGTGCATGTAAACAAAGAGCAGCAGCACGGTCAGCGAGTTGTCAGGCGGGTGGGTACGAAAGCTTGCTCGCTCGTCAGCAGTGTCAGCGGCACTGTAATCCATTGCTACGCTTTGATTCTGGCGACCTTGCTTGACTATACATGAACGTAATTGGCACTTAACCATGAGAAGACGTGATCGCCAATCATTGCTCAGTGTTAATTGCTCATTAATTGACTGGCTTTAATGTTTGTCTCTGTCCGAGTGACATCATCATGAGCCATAAGGCCATAACACTGACAATGAATGACCCTATGACCTGTAATGGTACTATGGAGGCACTATGGCTCGTTTGCAAATGGTTTGTGAGATGAGTGCGAGTGGAGAGCACGTCCGGAATACAGATCAACTGGCGCCTTTGCGTAAATGGCAACCAATGGAGGACGTTTGTGCGGGAAACGCGAAACAATGTCAATGTCGAGTGGACATCACGGACCGGGCAGACATTAACGAGCTAATTATAACCAATGGTAACTGGTGACTGGTGGCCTTAGCGGATATAGCCATACTAGTAAAGCTTTGCTTACAGTGGCCAACCCTTCGAGTTAGGTGCGCATAATCTTGTTGTGCCCTTTCGAAACAGTGACGGTATTTGCAATTGTGGTTATCGAAGTGAATGATGCCAGATACCGATTCGGTAACATGTGCTCCACAGAACAACACCACTCCACTCAGAAGAGGTTCGCTCTGGTCTAACTTTAGTTGAGACTCGTTACATCAATTGATTTACTACTTTGGACTAAAGACCCACTAGACTGGCACGGACAGTGTCAACAGTTGAATGTCGTGCTTGGCAGTGTCCAGTGACCTCGACAAGATGCAACTTGTCTGTGCCGAGGATGGAATTTCAGCGAACAAATCTGTCAAGACGAGTTGTGCTCTGTGCACCAAAGAATCGGTGACAATCAATTCGAATCCACTGGATGTGTCTCGCAAGATCAATGGTCAGCCTTACTACCTGTGTACAGTGACATGTTGTGATTCGGCCAACTGCACCAAGCCTTCCACCACCAGTTTGATAGGGAAGGCGATTGTGACCAGAGCAGATTCATGTCTTTACTCACAGTACCCAACTGATTCGATGTCTCGAACAAATGGCTTTTTCTCCCACCTCGACCAGACTAACTGTCCCCTGTGCATCAAAGCCCGACAAGCTCGCTCTCGACTTGTGTTCCAGGACAATTCAACCCAAGACTTGGCAACACCTATCAAGAATGGAGACTGTACAAACAAGCCAAATTCCGAAGATAAGTCAACAGTGACCAAGATGGACTTGGGTAATTTATCTGTTTGCAAGG